>OU795043.1:40742109-42083474 GCA_917208275.1 Patella pellucida | reverse complement strand
AAAGGGGTGTGCTCTCATCCTAAACATTGCCAATTTTTCAATATTCTAAATGTAAAGAAAAACCCTGCACTTTTTTCAAAGTCAGAATCCGGACCATCGCACGAAATTCAGAGCACCCAGCGATATATATTCGGAAAGGTAATTGAATAAGCTATCAAAATATTATTAGTAAAAGTTGGCACAATCATATTAAAGGGGTGCGCACTCATCCTAAAGATAGCCAATTTTTCAATATTCTAAAGGTAAAGAACGGTAATGTCCGGAGTCAAAATTGAGACCATCGTACAAAATTCAGAGCATCCAGCTATATATATTCTAAAAGGTGATATGATAAGCTTTCCAAATATTATTAGTAAAAGTTGGCACAATCATATTAAAGGGGTGCGCTCTCATCCTAAACATAGCCAATTTTTCAATATTCTAAATGTAAAGAACGGTAATATTGAAACAATTGGCTATGTTTAGGATGAGAGCGCACCCCTTTAATATGATTGTGCCAACTTTTACTAATAATATTTGGAAAGCTTATCTTACCACCTTTTAGAATATATATAGCCGGATGCTCTGAATTTTGTACGATGGTCCGAATTTTTACTCCGGACATTACCGTTCTTTACCTTTAGAATATTGAAAAATTGGCTATCTTTAGGATGAGTGCGCACCCCTTTAATATGATTGTGCCAACTTTTACTAATAATATTTAGAAAGCTTATTTAATTACCTTTCCGAATATATATAGCTTGGTGCTCTGAATTTTGTACGATGGTCCGGATTCTGACTTTGAAAAAAGTGCAGGGTTTTTCTTTACATTTAGGATATTGAAAAATTGGCAATGTTTAGGATGAGTGCGCACCCCTTTAATGTGATTGTGCCAACTTTTACTAATAATATTTAGAAAGCTTTTTTAATTACCTTTCCGAATATATATAGCTGGGTGCTCTGAATTTTGTACGATGGTCCGGATTCTGACTTTGAAAAAAGTGCAGGGTTTTTCTTTACATTTAGGATATTGAAAAATTGGCAATGTTTAGGATGAGTGCGCACCCCTTTAATATAATTGTGCCAACTTTTACTAATTATATTTAGAAAGCTTATTTAATTACCTTTCCGTATATATATAGCTGGGTGCTCTGAATTTTGTACGATGGTCCGGATTCTGACTTTGAAAAAAGTGCAGGGTTTTTCTTTACATTTAGAATATTGAAAAATTGGCAATGTTTAGGATGAGAGCGCACCCCTTTAATATGATTATGCCAACTTTTACTAATAATATTTGTAAAGCTTATCTTATCACCTTTTAGAATATATATAGCCGGATGCTCTGAATTTTGTACGATGGTCCGAATTTTGACTCTGGACATTACCGTTCTTTACATTTCGAATATTGAAAAAATTGGCTATGTTTAGGATGAGAGCGCACCCCTTTAATATGATTGTGCCAACTTTTACTAATAATATTTGGAAAGCTTATCTTACCACCTTTTAGAATATATATAGCCGGATGCTCTGAATTTTGTACGATGGTCCGAATTTTGACTTTGAAAAAAGTACAGGTTTATCTTTATATTTAGAATATTGAAAAATTGGCTATGTTTAGGATGAGCGCGCATCCCTTTAATATGATTGTGCCAACTTTTACTAAATATATTTCGAAAGCTTATCTTATCACCTTTTAGAATATATATAGCCGGATGTTCTGAATTTTGTACGATGGTCCGAATTTTGACTCGGGACATTACCGTTCTTTACCTTTAGAATATTGAAAAATTGGCTATGTTTAAGATGAGAGCGCTCCCCTTTATTATGATTGTGCCAACTTTTACTAATAATATTTCGAAAGCTTATCTTACCACCTTTTAGAATATATATAGCCGGATGCTCTGAATTTTGTACGATAGTCCGAATTTTGACTTTGAAAAAAGTACAGGTTTATCTTTATATTTAGAATATTTAAAAATTGGCTATGTTTAGGATAAGTGCGCACCCCTTTAATATGATTGTGCCAACTTTTACTAATAATATTTGGAAAGCTTATTCAATTACCTTTCATAATATATATAGCCCGGTGCTCTGAATTTTGTACGATGGTCCGAATTTTGATTCGGAACATTACCGTTCTTTACATTTAGAATATTGAAAAATTGGCTATGTTCAGGATGAGAGCGCACCCCTTTAATATGATTGTGCCAACTTTTACTAATAATTTTTGGAAAGCTTATCATATCACCTTTTAGAATATATATAGCTGGATGCTCTGAATTTTGTACGATGGTCCGAATTTTGACTCCGGACATTACCGTTCTTTACCTTTAGAATATTGAAAAATTGGCTATCTTTAGGATGAGAGCGCACCCCTTTAATATGTTTGTGCCACATTTTACTAATAATATTTGTAAAGCTTATCTTATCACCTTTTAGAATATATATAGCTGGATGCTCTGAATTTTGTACGATGGTCCGAATTTTGACTCCGGACATTACCGTTCTTTACCTTTAGAATATTGAAAAATTGGCTATCTTTAGGATGAGAGCGCACCCCTTTAATATGATTGTGCCAACTTTTACTAATAATATTTGTAAAGCTTATCTTATCACCCTTTAGAATATATATAGCTGGATGCTCTGAATTTTGTACGATGGTCCTAATTTTGACTCCGGTTATTACCGTTCTTAACCTTTAGAATAATGAAAAATTGGCAATGTTTAGGATGAGAGCGCACCCCTTTAATATAATTGTGCCAACTTTTACTAATAATATTTGTAAAGCTTATCTTATCACCTTTTAGAATATATATAGCCGGATGCTCTGATTTTTGTACGATGGTCCGAATTTTGACTCCGGACATTACCGTTCTTAACCTTTAGAATAATGAAAAATTGGCAATGTTTAGGATGAGAGCGCACCCCTTTAATATAATTGTGCCAACTTTTACTAATAATATTTGTAAAGCTTATCTTATCACCTTTTAGAAATTATATAGCCGGATGCTCTGAATTTTGTACGATGGTCCGAATTTTGACTCCGGACATTACCGTTCTTTACCTTTAGAATATTGAAAAATTGGCTATCTTTAGGATGAGTGCGCACCCCTTTAATATGATTGTGCCAACTTTTACTAATAATATTTAGAAAGCTTATTTAATTACCTTTCCGAATATATATAGCTGGGTGCTCTGAATTTTGTACGATGGTCCGGATTCTGACTTTGAAAAAAGTGCAGGGTTTTTCTTTACATTTAGGATATTGAAAAATTGGCAATGTTTAGGATGAGTGCGCACCCCTTTAATATAATTGTGCCAACTTTTACTAATAATATTTAGAAAGCTTATTTAATTACCTTTCGGAATATATATAGCTGGGTGCTCTGAATTTTGTACGATGGTCCGGATTCTGACTTTGAAAAAAGTGCAGGGTTTTTCTTTACATTTAGAATATTGAAAAATTGGCAATATTTAGGATGAGAGCGCACCCCTTTAATATGATTGTGCCAACTTTTACTAATAATATTTGTAAAGCTTATCTTATTACCTTTTAGAATATATATAGCCGGATGCACTGAATTTTGTACGATGGTCCGAATTTTGACTCCGGACATTACCGTTCTTTACATTTCGAATATTGAAAAAAATGGCTATGTTTAGGATGAGAGCGCACCCCTTTAATATGATTGTGCCAACTTTTACTAATAATATTTGGAAAGCTTATCTTACCACCTTTTAGAATATATATAGCCAGATGCTCTGAATTTCGTACGATGGTCCGAATTTTGACTTTGAAAAAAGTACAGGTTTATATTTATATTTAGAATATTGAAAAATTGGCTATGTTTAGGATGAGCGCGCATCCCTGTAATATGATTGTGCCAACTTTTACTAATAATATTTGGAAAGCTTATCTTATCACCTTTTAGAAATTATATAGCCGGATGCTCTGAATTTCGTACGATGGTCCGAATTTTGACTCCGGACATTACCGTTCTTAACCTTTAGAATATTGAAAAATTGGCTATGTTTAGGATGAGAGCGCACCCCTTTAATATGATTGTGCCAACTTTTACTAATAATATTTGGAAAGCTTATTTTACCACCTTTTAGAATATATATAGCCGGATGCTCTGAATTTTGTACGATGGTCCGAGTTTTTACTTTGAAAAAAGTACAGGTTTATCTTTATATTTAGAATATTGAAAAATTGGCTATGTTTAGGATGAGCGCGCATCCCTTTAATATGATTGAGTCAACTTTTACTAATAATATTTAGAAAGCTTATTTGATCACCTTTTAGAATATATATAGCCGGGTGCTCTAAATTTTGTACGATGGTCCGAATTTTGACTCCGGACATTACCGTTCCTTACCTTTAGAATATTGAAAAATTGGCTATGTTTAGGATGAGAGCGCACCCCTTTAATATGATTGTGCCAACTTTTATTAATGATATTTGGAAAGCTTTTTGAATCACCTTTTCGAATATATACAGCCAGGTGCTCTGAATTTTGTACGATGGTCCGAATTTTGATTCGGAACATTACCTTTCTTTACATTTAGAATATTGAAAAATTGGCTATGTTTAGGATAAGTGCGCACCCCTTTAATATGATTGTGCCAACTTTTACTAATAATATTTGGAAAGCTTATCTTATCACCTTTTAGAATATATATAGTCGGGTGTTCTGAATTTTGTACGATGGTCCGAATTTTGACTCGGGACATTACCGTTCTTTACCTTTAGAATATTGAAAAATTGGCTATGTTTAGGATGAGAGCGCACCCCTTTAATATGATTGTGCCAACTTTTACTAATAATATTTAGAAAGCTTATCTTACCACCTTTTAGAATATATATAGCCGGATGCTCTGAATTTTGTACGATGGTCCGAATTTTGACTTTGAAAAAAGTACAGGTTTGTCTTTATATTTAGAATATTTAAAAATTGGCTATGTTTAGGATGAGTGCGCACCCCTTTAATATGATTGTGCCAACTTTTACTAATAATATTTGGAAAGCTTATTCAATTACCTTTCATAATATATATAGCTTGGTGCTCTGAATTTTGTACGATGGTCCGAATTTTGATTCGGAACATTACCGTTCTTTACATTTAGAATATTGAAAAATTGGCTATGTTTAGGATGAGAGCGCACCCCTTTACTATGATTGTGCCAACTTTTACTAATAATATTTAGAAAGCTTATTTAATTACCTTTCCGAATATATATAGCTTGGTGCTCTGAATTTTGTACGATGGTCCGGATTCTGACTTTGAAAAAAGTGCAGGGTTTTTCTTTACATTTAGGATATTGAAAAATTGGCAATGTTTAGGATGAGTGCGCACCCCTTTAATGTGATTGTGCCAACTTTTACTAATAATATTTAGAAAGCTTTTTTAATTACCTTTCCGAATATATATAGCTGGGTGCTCTGAATTTTGTACGATGGTCCGGATTCTGACTTTGAAAAAAGTGCAGGGTTTTTCTTTACATTTAGGATATTGAAAAATTGGCAATGTTTAGGATGAGTGCGCACCCCTTTAATATAATTGTGCCAACTTTTACTAATTATATTTAGAAAGCTTATTTAATTACCTTTCCGTATATATATAGCTGGGTGCTCTGAATTTTGTACGATGGTCCGGATTCTGACTTTGAAAAAAGTGCAGGGTTTTCTTTACATTTAGAATATTGAAAAATTGGCAATGTTTAGGATGAGAGCGCACCCCTTTAATATGATTATGCCAACTTTTACTAATAATATTTGTAAAGCTTATCTTATCACCTTTTAGAATATATATAGCCGGATGCTCTGAATTTTGTACGATGGTCCGAATTTTGACTCTGGACATTACCGTTCTTTACATTTCGAATATTGAAAAAATTGGCTATGTTTAGGATGAGAGCGCACCCCTTTAATATGATTGTGCCAACTTTTACTAATAATATTTGGAAAGCTTATCTTACCACCTTTTAGAATATATATAGCCGGATGCTCTGAATTTTGTACGATGGTCCGAATTTTGACTTTGAAAAAAGTACAGGTTTATCTTTATATTTAGAATATTGAAAAATTGGCTATGTTTAGGATGAGCGCGCATCCCTTTAATATGATTGTGCCAACTTTTACTAAATATATTTCGAAAGCTTATCTTATCACCTTTTAGAATATATATAGCCGGATGTTCTGAATTTTGTACGATGGTCCGAATTTTGACTCGGGACATTACCGTTCTTTACCTTTAGAATATTGAAAAATTGGCTATGTTTAAGATGAGAGCGCTCCCCTTTATTATGATTGTGCCAACTTTTACTAATAATATTTCGAAAGCTTATCTTACCACCTTTTAGAATATATATAGCCGGATGCTCTGAATTTTGTACGATAGTCCGAATTTTGACTTTGAAAAAAGTACAGGTTTATCTTTATATTTAGAATATTTAAAAATTGGCTATGTTTAGGATAAGTGCGCACCCCTTTAATATGATTGTGCCAACTTTTACTAATAATATTTGGAAAGCTTATTCAATTACCTTTCATAATATATATAGCCCGGTGCTCTGAATTTTGTACGATGGTCCGAATTTTGATTCGGAACATTACCGTTCTTTACATTTAGAATATTGAAAAATTGGCTATGTTCAGGATGAGAGCGCACCCCTTTAATATGATTGTGCCAACTTTTACTAATAATTTTTGGAAAGCTTATCATATCACCTTTTAGAATATATATAGCTGGATGCTCTGAATTTTGTACGATGGTCCGAATTTTGACTCCGGACATTACCGTTCTTTACCTTTAGAATATTGAAAAATTGGCTATCTTTAGGATGAGAGCGCACCCCTTTAATATGTTTGTGCCACATTTTACTAATAATATTTGTAAAGCTTATCTTATCACCTTTTAGAATATATATAGCTGGATGCTCTGAATTTTGTACGATGGTCCGAATTTTGACTCCGGACATTACCGTTCTTTACCTTTAGAATATTGAAAAATTGGCTATCTTTAGGATGAGAGCGCACCCCTTTAATATGATTGTGCCAATTTTTACTAATAATATTTGTAAAGCTTATCTTATCACCCTTTAGAATATATATAGCTGGATGCTCTGAATTTTGTACGATGGTCCTAATTTTGACTCCGGTTATTACCGTTCTTAACCTTTAGAATAATGAAAAATTGGCAATGTTTAGGATGAGAGCGCACCCCTTTAATATAATTGTGCCAACTTTTACTAATAATATTTGTAAAGCTTATCTTATCACCTTTTAGAATATATATAGCCGGATGCTCTGATTTTTGTACGATGGTCCGAATTTTGACTCCGGACATTACCGTTCTTAACCTTTAGAATAATGAAAAATTGGCAATGTTTAGG
This sequence comes from Patella pellucida, assembly GCA_917208275.1. Taxonomy (NCBI): domain Eukaryota; kingdom Metazoa; phylum Mollusca; class Gastropoda; family Patellidae; genus Patella; species Patella pellucida. The sequence continues at coordinate 42,076,100 of OU795043.1, read as the reverse complement.
ATGAGAGCGCACCCCTTTAATATAATTGTGCCAACTTTTACTAATAATATTTGTAAAGCTTATCTTATCACCTTTTAGAAATTATATAGCCGGATGCTCTGAATTTTGTACGATGGTCCGAATTTTGACTCCGGACATTACCGTTCTTTACCTTTAGAATATTGAAAAATTGGCTATATTTAGGATGAGTGCGCACCCCTTTAATATGATTGTGCCAACTTTTACTAATAATATTTAGAAAGCGTATTTAATTACCTTTCCGAATATATATAGCTGGGTGCTCTGAATTTTGTACGATGGTCCGGATTCTGACTTTGAAAAAAGTGCAGGGTTTTTCTTTACATTTAGGATATTGAAAAATTGGCAATGTTTAGGATGAGTGCGCACCCCTTTAATATAATTGTGCCAACTTTTACTAATAATATTTAGAAAGCTTATTTAATTACCTTTCGGAATATATATAGCTGGGTGCTCTGAATTTTGTACGATGGTCCGGATTCTGACTTTGAAAAAAGTGCAGGGTTTTTCTTTACATTTAGAATATTGAAAAATTGGCAATATTTAGGATGAGAGCGCACCCCTTTAATATGATTGTGCCAACTTTTACTAATAATATTTGTAAAGCTTATCTTATTACCTTTTAGAATATATATAGCCGGATGCACTGAATTTTGTACGATGGTCCGAATTTTGACTCCGGACATTACCGTTCTTTACATTTCGAATATTGAAAAAAATGGCTATGTTTAGGATGAGAGCGCACCCCTTTAATATGATTGTGCCAACTTTTACTAATAATATTTGGAAAGCTTATCTTACCACCTTTTAGAATATATATAGCCAGATGCTCTGAATTTCGTACGATGGTCCGAATTTTGACTTTGAAAAAAGTACAGGTTTATATTTATATTTAGAATATTGAAAAATTGGCTATGTTTAGGATGAGCGCGCATCCCTGTAATATGATTGTGCCAACTTTTACTAATAATATTTGGAAAGCTTATCTTATCACCTTTTAGAAATTATATAGCCGGATGCTCTGAATTTCGTACGATGGTCCGAATTTTGACTCCGGACATTACCGTTCTTAACCTTTAGAATATTGAAAAATTGGCTATGTTTAGGATGAGAGCGCACCCCTTTAATATGATTGTGCCAACTTTTACTAATAATATTTGGAAAGCTTATCTTACCACCTTTTAGAATATATATAGCCGGATGCTCTGAATTTTGTACGATGGTCCGAGTTTTTACTTTGAAAAAAGTACAGGTTTATCTTTATATTTAGAATATTGAAAAATTGGCTATGTTTAGGATGAGCGCGCATCCCTTTAATATGATTGAGTCAACTTTTACTAATAATATTTAGAAAGCTTATTTGATCACCTTTTAGAATATATATAGCCGGGTGCTCTAAATTTTGTACGATGGTCCGAATTTTGACTCCGGACATTACCGTTCCTTACCTTTAGAATATTGAAAAATTGGCTATGTTTAGGATGAGAGCGCACCCCTTTAATATGATTGTGCCAACTTTTATTAATGATATTTGGAAAGCTTTTTGAATCACCTTTTCGAATATATACAGCCAGGTGCTCTGAATTTTGTACGATGGTCCGAATTTTGATTCGGAACATTACCTTTCTTTACATTTAGAATATTGAAAAATTGGCTATGTTTAGGATAAGTGCGCACCCCTTTAATATGATTGTGCCAACTTTTACTAATAATATTTGGAAAGCTTATCTTATCACCTTTTAGAATATATATAGCCGGGTGTTCTGAATTTTGTACGATGGTCCGAATTTTGACTCGGGACATTACCGTTCTTTACCTTTAGAATATTGAAAAATTGGCTATGTTTAGGATGAGAGCGCACCCCTTTAATATGATTGTGCCAACTTTTACTAATAATATTTAGAAAGCTTATCTTACCACCTTTTAGAATATATATAGCCGGATGCTCTGAATTTTGTACGATGGTCCGAATTTTGACTTTGAAAAAAGTACAGGTTTGTCTTTATATTTAGAATATTTAAAAATTGGCTATGTTTAGGATGAGTGCGCACCCCTTTAATATGATTGTGCCAACTTTTACTAATAATATTTGGAAAGCTTATTCAATTACCTTTCATAATATATATAGCTTGGTGCTCTGAATTTTGTACGATGGTCCGAATTTTGATTCGGAACATTACCGTTCTTTACATTTAGAATATTGAAAAATTGGCTATGTTTAGGATGAGAGCGCACCCCTTTACTATGATTGTGCCAACTTTTACTAATAATATTTGGAAAGCTTATTCAATTACCTTTTATAATATATATAGCTCGGTGCTCTGAATTTTGTACGATGGTCCGAATTTTGATTCGGAACATTACCGTTCTTTACCTTTAGAATATTGAAAAATTGGCTATGTTTAGGATGAGAGCGCACCCCTTTAATATGATTGTGCCAACTTTTACTAATAATATTTGGAAAGCTTATCTTATCACCTTTTAGAATATATATAGCCGGATGCTCTGAATTTTGTACGATGGTCCGAATTTTGACTCCGGACATTACCGTTCTTAACCTTTAGAATAATGAAAAATTGGCAATGTTTAGGATGAGAGCGCACCCCTTTAATATAATTGTGCCAACTTTTACTAATAATATTTGTAAAGCTTATCTTATCACCTTTTAGAATATATATAGCTGGATGCTCTGAATTTTGTACGATGGTCCGAATTTTGACTCCGGACATTACCGTTCTTTACCTTTAGAATATTGAAAAATTGGCTATCTTTAGGATGAGTGCGCACCCCTTTAATATGATTGTGCCAATTTTTACTAATAATATTTAGAAAGCTTATTTAATTACCTTTCCGAATATATATAGCTGGGTGCTCTGAATGTTGTACGATGGTCCGGATTCTGACTTTGAAAAAAGTGCAGGGTTTTTCTTTACATTTAGAATATTGAAAAATTGGCAATGTTTAGGATGAGAGCGCACCCCTTTAATATGATTGTGCCAACTTTTACTAATAATATTTGTAAAGCTTATCTTATCACCTTTTAGAATATATATATAGCCGGATGCTCTGAATTTTGTACGATGATCCGAATTTTGACTCCGGATATTACCGTTCTTTACATTTCGAATATTGAAAAAATTGGCTATGTTTAGGATGAAAGCGCACCCCTTTAATATGATTGTGCCAACGTTTACTAATAATATTTGGAAAGCTTATCTTACCACCTTTTAGAATATATATAGCCGGATGCTCTGAATTATGTACGATGGTCCGAATTTTGACTTTGAAAAAAGTACAGGTTTATCTTTATATTTAGAATATTGAAAAATTGGCTATGTTTAGGATGAGCGCGCACCCCTTTAATATGATTGTGCCAACTTTTACTAATAATATTTGGAAAGCTTATCGTATTACCTTTTAGAATATTTATAGCCGGATGCTCTGAATTTTGTACGATGGTCCGAATTTTGACTCCGGACATTACCGTTCTTTATCTTTAGAATATTGAAAAATTGGCTATGTTTAGGATGAGAGCGCACCCCTTTAATATGATTGTGCCAACTTTTACTAATAATATTTGGAAAGCTTTTTGAACCACCTTTTAGAATATATATAGCCGGATGCTCTGAATTTTGTACGATAGTCCGAATTTTGACTTTGAAAAAAGTACAGGTTTATCTTTATATTTAGAATATTGAAAAATTGGCAATGTTTAGGATGAGCGCGCATCCCTTTAATATGATTGTGCCAACTTTTGCTAATAATATTTGGAAAGCTTATCTTATCACCTTTTAGAATGTATATAGCCGGATGCTCTGAATTTTGTACGATGGTCCGAATGTTGACTCCGGACATTACCGTTCTTAACCTTTAGAATATTGAAAAATTGGCTATGTTTAGGATGAGAGCGCACCCCTTTAATATGATTGTGCCAACTTTTACTAATAATATTTGGAAAGCTTATCTTATTACCTTTTAGAATATATATAGCCGGATGCTCTGAATTTTGTACGATGGTCCGAATTTTGACTCCGGACATTACCGTTCTTAACCTTTAGAATATTGAAAAATTGGCTATGTTTAGGATGAGAGCGCACCCCTTTAATATGATTGTGCCAACTTTTACTAATAATATTTGGAAAGCTTATCTTACCACCTTTTAGAATATATATAGCCGGATGCTCTGAATTTTGTACGATGGTCCGAGTTTTTACTTTGAAAAAAGTACAGGTTTATCTTTATATTTAGAATATTGAAAAATTGGCTATGTTTAGGATGAGCGCGCATCCCTTTAATATGATTGAGTCAACTTTTACTAATAATATTTAGAAAGCTTATTTTATCACCTTTTAGAATATATATAGCCGGGTGCTCTAAATTTTGTACGATGGTCCGAATTTTGACTCCGGACATTACCGTTCCTTACCTTTAGAATATTGAAAAATTGGCTATGTTTAGGATGAGAGCGCACCCCTTTAATATGATTGTGCCAACTTTTATTAATGGTATTTGGAAAGCTTTTTGAATCACCTTTTCGAATATATACAGCCAGGTGCTCTGAATTTTGTACGATGGTCCGAATTTTGATTCGGAACATTATCTTTCTTTACATTTAGAATATTGAAAAATTGGCTATGTTTAGGATAAGTGCGCACCCCTTTAATATGATTGTGCCAACTTTTACTAATAATATTTGGAAAGCTTATCTTATCACCTTTTAGAATATATATAGCCGGATGCTCTGAATTTTGTACGATGGTCCGAATTTTGACTCCGGACATTACCGTTCTTTACATTTCGAATATTGAAAAATTGGCCATGTTTCGGATAAGCGCGCACCCCTTTAATATGATTGTGCCAACTTTTACTAATAATATTTGGAAAGCTTATTCAATTACCTTTCAGAATATTTATAGCTAGATGCTCAGAATTTTGTACGATGGTCCTTATTTGGACTTTGGAAAAATTACCGGCCTGTCGTTAGTTACAATTTAAAAAAATGAACAAATTGGCTATGTTTAGGAAGAGTGCGCACCCCTTTAATATGATTTTGCCAACTTTTACTAATAATATTTGGAAAGCCTTTTCAATTACCTTTCAGAATATATATAACTGGGTTCTCTGAATTTTGTACGATGGTCCGAATTTCGACTTCGAAAACATTACCGGCCTATCTTTATATTTAAAATATTGAAAAGTCGGCGTAGTTTAGGATGAAAGCGCATCCCTTTAATATGATTGTGCCAACTTTTACTAATACTATGCAGAAAGGTGATTCAATTACCTTTCAGAATATATATAGCTGGATGCTCAGAATTTTGTACGATGACCCGAATTTTGACTCGGAATATTAACGTTCTTTCCTTTTAAAATAACAATATATTCTACTTTCGTTTGATAGACGTTACGATGGATTTTATTGGTTGATAAAAATAGATGAGTTTGGGCGTTTTTTGAATTTATTCTGAATAGGTTGCCAACGAATAGGTTGCCAGCTGGATTGATCGAATAGCTCGCTAGCCGAATAGCTCGCCAAATTGTGTTCGGTAATGGGGGCCGCCATGTTGGATTGCAGTAGTTAGCAGACGAAACACAGCCAAAGGTTGGTTTCGTCACGGTCTCTAGCTTTATGCTGATTTTATTTTTATAGATCGAATTCAACGGACAATTTAAAAAAATAAAATAAAATTTAATGTTTGATGATAATGTTCATAGTGTGTTACTAGATATTTATATTAGTGTGAATAAAAATGTATTACAACTATTCCAAAAATGGAGTGGCTTCCCTTTAATCTTACATTAGGATCCTGAAGACACAGGAGCCTCTTCAAGGAATTAAAATTAAAATAAAATGTCTTGCATTATTTGTCTAGGCTACTGTAGTTATAGTGGTCAATATAATGTAGTTAGTTTAATTTAATCCCTTCAAGTGTCAGAGCAGTCTTCATGGATTGAGAGAGAAAGGCAGACAGCAATGAATTGGGGTTTAACGTCCTACTGACACTGTTCTGGCTGCTCCTAAACTGGGCTAATGAAGTTGAGCATACGCCATACAGTGTGCAATGAGGAAAATTTTGCCTGGGCAGCGACACTACGGCCTACTATCAAATTCCAACAGCCAAGTGATCTTTTGCGTGCACACCAATGAGTAGGCCTAAGTACATGGTAGGCTACCTCTGCTTTCTGTCCCATCCAAACGACTAGACAGCTGTCCTTGTCAGGCCCTCCGTCCTGCATCACTGACAAGGGGGAACCATGCCGGACAATCTGGATTAACTTTCTCGGCCAATGCAGGGATCGAAAGCCTGACCTCCAGGTCAATTTTATTCGATAATTAGCTTGCAAGATTGGGTCTTTAGCAGTCAGGAATGCGGAAAATCAGAGAAAAACCAGACTGGTCACCTCACTTCTTGTCATGTAGAAGTAACCAACAACTCTATTAATAATTCCAAAGAGATCAGCTTGTTCACCTTACTATGTACGGTAGTCTCAAGAGTGTTCCACAAGAAAGGGCAACAACAATATACAACCATATTTCAATATGAGCTTGTAAAACTCATTGAACACTGGCCATACCTGGAATCATCTTCAATAGAAGGCTTCATCTCGCTTTAACTCTGTAATATCCTGCATATTTCCGCATTAATTTCGATTGGATACATTCCCTGCTTGTGAGCCTATCAGATTCCTTGATAGTCGCGAATACGAAGTCACCTGCTTTCAAGCTAAAATATACTTCTGTGATAACCGAGTTGCAAAGTTCAAGGTTCATTCAATGTCAAAGTTTCCGTGGAGGTTGTTATGTTACAACCTCTGATTAGACGCTACTGTTCACATGTGTGAGGATAATGTACGTAGCTATAAGTTTGGGAATTGTGAAATAATCTAGCAACGTCCAGATGTTGTAAAACTTGCAGTCGTTGCTGCAGGAACATGACCTGGAATGTGTCAAAAGCTCCACATCTGTCACAAGAAGGTCTAACTATCAAGAGGCCGGAGATAGCAAGAAATAAAAGAGTTCCGACTACTAGTACTATACACAAATATAAATATATCAGACAGACACAATATAGTTCCACTATTTTTGTCATTTGTGCTTGATAACGATTAGAGGATACTTGTCGAAACGTCGTGCTGTTAGAATAAACTAGTATTTGTATCCCATAAAAACTGTGTTCTGTTAATATTTTTCTTTACAATGGGTAAAAACAAACAAACAAATTTCATTAGAACTGAACAATCCAAAAAGATGTCCACGATTTAATGTACCCACAATATTAAATTAAAAAAGCTTATGTATATAGCATCGTTAATTTTTTAAAAAACTACATTTAACCTGTATAAAATATATCAATAAGTTAATAAACCTTATGCTGATCTATATTTTATAGAGACAAAACAACAAACAATTTTCTACTTGAACAAAAGTTTATGTATATATACATGTACATCTAATTTAAAAACAATTATAACACACTTTAGAACTGTGCCCTATCTGTATTTAATATGACCCGATTATTTTGAATCCTTAAATATTACATGTCATAAAATTAGATATTTTAAAGAATTTAACGTTTATTATACACAATAAATACAATTAAATTAATGTTCATGTGTAAAAAATATCTTGCTACAAATGGTCCTATTCATAGGAAAATATATCTTGCTAATCGAAGGGAAACAAAATATATCGCAAAATCTTTGTTTAAAAAATGTAAACCTATATATTTCTAATAATCAATTGCAATGATAGAGTTGCTAGAATGGTCTAACCATTATTAGATCTGTGGGGTTAGTCTGACACACAACAAACACCAATACATATCTATACAATGTTTCAAATAGAAAAGAAATCTGGACAAACTTATCACAATTCATTTATTAAGTACATTTAATTTAAGTTAAAGATGCATTATGTAACATTATAGATAAAGAGCTGCCAGTTCTTGGTATAACAGTCAAATTTGTGAATGTTTGAAGAATAATGAAGTCTTGATTATCCATTTTAAATTTAAATTATTAAATGACGATCATGTAAATTTAAATTATTAAACGACGATCATGTTTCAATCTATTCAATATCACACCCATCCGATAGTCTAGAGATTTGATTATGGGCTTTTGTCATATGAATAATTAATAAATTATTTAGCATTTGAGACAAAACAAAGATCTACAATAGACAGATGTAGCTCTTACATAATGTATCTTTAATAATTACAATTTTCATTAGGAGAAAAGAAAATGGCTTGGTCTAAGATATTATCTGTGCTAAAAAAACAATTTACGTTTTATTTTAATTCAAAAGAATTATTTTATTCAGATTAATATCACAGTTTGCCACAATTAATCAACATATAGCAGTAAAAAAAAAGTTAAAATACATAATAGCAGAAATTATTTTTGAAAACATTTTTCTTTCACATCTAATTTTAAAACAATTTGGCTCTTTATCAGAAATGAGATACTGGTAAAACTACCTCAATTATCAAGGCATTGACCCATATTTACACATTCTATGCGGATTTTTATATTTTAAGAACACAGAAAAGAAAAAGTGTCAATATGAATATAAACAAATATTATAAAATTTGGAATGTGTTAAAAGAGGAAATAAATATTGATGAACATGAGAACACTATATAACACAATAAAACAATTCAAAATGAGTAATTATCAGTTTAAAATAAGACAATTAGTAATTCTACTTGATATTGAAAATGTCTTTTTTTGAACGCATATATATCAGTACATTTTTAAACTGATCGTTATGTATTAAGGATTGTGATTGCTGAAATATATCTTTGAACAAAAACACAAACCTGAACTATTTATCAAAATATATAAAAGTACAATAACAATTTATGAACTAATCAAGTTATAGGCGAATATACAGGACACAAGTTTATGGAACACAATTACCTGAACTATTTATCAAAATATATAAAAGTACAATAACAATTTATGAACTAATCAAGTTATAGGCGAATATACAGGACACAAGTTTATGGAACACAATTACAGTTTGTCACTGTATGAACTTTCCCTAATCTTTATCAAGCACATGATGACATAAGTGGTATCAGGTGTTCTAGAAAAAATAAGTTATTATGAACAACCTTGCGACAACACTGAATATCAGTTTTCCAAAACTGAGTATTTGAATATGAATTGACACTTCTTAATTATATTGCACAGATATTTAAGGTTGTCCATGAGATTTTGTTTTGTGTCATGGATCAACTTTTCAGAATGTTTTATCTTTTAATTTAAATTTGATACCAATTGTAATTTTTAAAATCGGGATCATTTTCTATGTAACATTTGACATTCACTTTTTAAGAAGAATGAAAACATTCTAAAATCTCAATTAAATTCATATTACAATTACGTTTCGTTTAATTATTTGATTCCGTAAACTGTTATCGAACATTCTTTCTTGTATAGCCATGTTCTACTAAATAAATTTCTATCAGAAAGTCTACATTCTTATATATTTGGAATTTAATAATTCCTCATACTTTTATCACAAAACACAGCCCTGAAAACCAATACAAGCAATCTGATTAATTAATAAGGTCATGTGATCTAGATGCTGGTTTACGAAAATAGGTTAATATAATATCGAAAACTAAAAATTAAACGAAAAACATAATTGATATTTGATTTCAGTCAGATTAAACTTTCTTCAGTTTTACTTCATTATGTGCCAGGATATGTTTAGTGATTAATCTGATCATCAACTCCCACTTGTCATCAGAACCCCTTTTATCATACATTTTAACCAGCAGACAATCCAGCTAGAACTGCTCCTGTTACAGATATTGAACCAGCCAGAATCAAAATCAGAAAATTTCGTTTTCCCTGAAACATATAAATCAACATAAATTCCTGTAATTTGTGAATTTAAGTATAGTTTTCTCTCGAGCATTTAATTCTAAGTCTATTTTTTTTTATCATCTGGTAATACTAAATTTCTTACTAATTTTAAAATTTAAATGCTGCAGTTCTCCCTGTTTTACATGCACTTTGCCAAAATAATGTGTTTAATGTCCTACACCATCTTGGCTGATGAAGACGGACAAAAGTCATACAGTGTGCTATGAGGGAAACAACACTACAGTCTACTCTTATATCAAATTCTAACGGTAAGGTCTTTTATGTGGACGACTGGACGACAATAAGATTTAACTTTACCTACCTTAATTTCCTTGAATACTAAAACACCCCATACTAGAGTAGCCATCAGAGCTGGACAAGTGGTAATGATGGGGAATGTGACAGCTTCTGATTTTAAAGCTTCGTTAGCTACAAACCAGCACATGGTTGCTATTGCCCACATGATACCAGAAACAATACCAGGTAAAACTACTTCTGGATATACTCGCGGTTTATTCTTCATCAGAGCACAATATAAGACGAAATACACTGTACTAGCCAAATATATACCACAAAAAGTATTAAATACATAATCTAAGGCTGAAATATAGAGAAATATCATTATAAATTTTATGTTAACACTTATCAAGACATCAGTTCAAGCATAGTATTTCCACATAAACAAGACTAAACCAATGTATTGAAGAAATGAAATGAAATGTACTTTTCGCTCTGGGCTAATGAAGATGAATTGAAAGGGAGATTTTGATTGGACATTAGGACTATGGTCTAGTCTTATTTCGAATTGCATGCAGTGAAAGTGAAATTTTGATTGGACAGAAGGACTATGGTCTAGTCTTATTTCAAATTCCATGCCAGGCCATCCTTCCTGCACCGCTGGCAAGGGAGAGCCACACCAGAAAATTCTGATCTAACCCGGGAATGAATGAATGAAATGGGGTTTAACGTCCTACGCTTCTGCACCTAACCTGGGCTAATTGAAGATGGGCATACGCCATACAGTGTGCTATGGGGGAAATTTTGTCTGGGCAGCAACTGAATTCCAACTGCCAAGGGATCTTTTACCTGCACGCCAATGTGTACACAGGACCTTGGTTTTTTGTCCCATCCGAATGACTAGACAGCTGTCCTTGTCAGGCCCTCCGTCTGCATTACTGACAAGGGGAAACCAGATGAAGTCTCTCGCAAATGCAGGGATCAAACACCCGACTGCATCACTGACAACGAGAAACCACACCGGAAAATCGAGATGAACTTTCTCGGCAAATGCAGGGATCGAACACCTGACCTCCAGGCTAGCAAGCCAGCACCTTATCCACTTAGCCCATCATTCCCGATCTAACCCAGGACCTCTCCGTCATCAAACCCAATGTATACAGTTTAAATTTCTCAGAACTAAGTTTTGACACTACTCTATGTATGGTCTCTTTTCTGATTTTGGATCGGTCAATTCATATTTTTACTGATTTAAAGCCCTGATTTAAGCCTGAGCATGCTTAAAATGTGGATTAAGACAACCATGTCAAAAGAAGGACTTTTAAAAGATTATTATATATATATATATATATATACAAAATACTTACAATCCTGACTACTTCCACTACTCTTATCTGTATATTGTACATGGAGAGATGGAGTAAAGATAACACCATATAATAGCCCTGATACTAATGATAAAACAATACCCCTAAAATAAAACAAATTGTAAATAATAGACAATACTATACCCGATACTAAGCATAATATAATATACATAAAATTAAAATAAAACATGCGGAATCCCTTGAAAACTACAATACTATTAAATGAAAGTTGTTTCTCTCTCTGTTCAGAAATGGTTCAAATCCATTCAGTATTTAAGATATAATGAATTGAAAATCTGTCAATATTTGGCATTCTGCAAAGGATATGAGCACAATACGGTCAAAATTCAAAAGACAGAGTCACGGTACCTGTAATTTTTGATGAAATCTTTAGATGAATGAAGGTAAATTAAAGATTCTAATTTCAGATTATCAGATGACCTTTCTGTGAATATAGTGACCCTTGATCCTGAATATATACTTACGTTACTTTCTTTGAACCTGGTGACATTCTGTCAATAAATGTTTCATCATCATCTTGCTAAAAAAAAAACAAACAAAAGAAAGTTTAATTTTGAGTTGTGTAGACTGTCAAAATGTATAAATGGTAATAAAATATTATTAACTTTTAATTAGATTGCCTCACAATTATTGTTTCTTTAACATCTGAAACAGTCTGCATCTGAGAGTCAACAAAATGTAGTTCTCATGTCTGTCGTTAACAGCCTTGGCTTCACATGTTTTTCGCTGTTAGTCTTGTTGTGAATTCTATATTATTGTCCTTTTCTCAATTACCGGTAAAACAATAGTTTTATTCAGTAAATAATTGAATTTGAATTGGGGAACAGGCTATGTCTATCTGTAATCTCTCTAATAAGATTTATTTAGTTACATACACAATTACATAAATATGGAATAGAAGATTTGTCGTTATTCAATGTACATGTAGATAACAAATTAACTGTTATATTCTTTGAGTGGCATTTAACAATGGATTATGATATAATACTAGAACACTTATTATGGATACAATAAACCAAGTGATTGTATCCATAATAAGTGTTCTAGTATTATAAATTAACTGTTCTGCACCGACTGATCTATTGAAGACGAGCATAAGAGGAAAATTTTGCCTGTGCATTGGCGATATGGCCTACTCTTATATGGAATTCCAACCAGCAAGGGTTCTTTTATGTTTCATGTGCACGCAGTTTACATTGGACCTATGTTTTTCGTTCCCTCCGAATGACTATACATGGTTCCTTGCCAGGACCCCTGTCCTGCACCACTAAAAAGTGGGAAAAACAGGATGAGCTAATCAATTCAATGGTACCGGTTATTCCATTGAAAAATCAGGTTAGCCTTTAGTGTTACCTTCTTTTTGTTAAAGACTAAAACTTCATTTGATGATGAGCCGTACAGGGAACCAGCATTACGGAATTCATCTTGAACCTGACTCTGTTCAAATAGAAATAACAAAAACATTTCCTTTAATATTCAAAACACATTTTAATATTTACATTTCTTTAAATGAGCTGTCCCAGAAATATTTTAATGGTAATATACTTAAAACTTTCTACTGTTACAGGCCAAGCCTAATTATCAAAAAGCTCAATATTTTCAAAATAATTATTGGAACCAATGCAAGTCTGCAGTGCCAGTATCCAGTAGAATTGTATTAGATGTATACATTGAACTTATGTGGTATTAATGCCTGAATTATGATAATTTACACACAAAAATACCTGCAAAAAAGAATCAAACTTTAGAGCTTGAGATACTCTGGGACTCTGGATGCGGTATCACACATCATTAGAGGTAGACCTACACCAGTATTCACCACGTAAATTTCAGTTTTTTTCAGATATACCGTTGAACTGAAGACATGTTAAAAAGTGAGTTGTCTCATTTTAAATTGGTAAAATTTTAATGGCACCCTATTCAGATTCCAGAATGACGATTTCAAATCAAAAGGTTAAAATATTGTAAAATGACCAATCATCAGCTTCGCCATTGTGTTTCATTAATCAAAATATGTGTCATAAAGATTACTTTTTTTTTATTGTTGTTGTTGTTTCATCTACGTAAATAATTAATTAATACACCGATACATACAGAAGTGCAGCTAGGATTTTGGATCAAGGGCCAATGGACATCTGTTGTCTGACAAAAACATGTGGAAAAGTAAAAATGGCTGTTACAATTGCAATGTAATTTAACATAGTATGGTATCAGTAATTTTCTTTTCTGCCTAGTTTGAAATTATATATTTTTTCAGATTTAAAGGGGTTTACAAGAAAAACAAATTGTGTAAGGTTTGTACTAACTGTATCTAATAAACGTTGAGTTTCCGCATCATTTGGTTTAGATGGAACTTCAGATGAAGCACTACTAACTTCACTTTTCACAAGAACATACAAGATTGTACTGAAAAAATAAATAAAAGTAAAATACAATAAATGATGACAGCTATGAAACATAAAAAGGTTATTTGGCCAAACTCAGCAGAACTCACAGTTCGGGTATCATGCAACAAAATAATGTGATTTCATGGGAATATATATAATCATTCATGTAGATTTCAACATTTCAGAGCCTGCTGACAAATCAAATATCTCCATAGCACCACTGTTTCTTTAACCTTTGCTCTATATTGTTTGCTATGATGTTCTAAATAATATTTTACTTACCTAAAAGCTGCTAAAGCCACTCCAGCATAATTCATTGTTTCGTTCGCTAACTTTGCTTTTTCAGTACCAAAGAGTCCAAACCTACAAAAACAAAATAAAGATCTTGCAAATAATAAAAAAAGTAAGATGATACTGTACAACCTTAAAGAATATGTTATACTTTCAAAATAAAAATTAAATTTTGTTAGCTTAATATTGACATCATATCCAATAGTCCCAAACATTATTCCATGTAAATTATTGTATAAACCTAGTCAAGCTGCATTCAGCTGCATTTTATGTCAAAATCTTCATAGTAAGAGGAAAAATTGGTTTAAAAACAGTCAACTCATGGTTGATTACTTACGTCCCAGTGGCCCATCCTGCTACTAAATTAGACATACCCCATATACACATTCCTAATCCAAGGCCAATTGTTTTAATTATTGGAACTACACATACATTACCTAATAAATAAATAAAAATACATTATAACAATACATGACAGCAGAGAGAGTACTAATTTTGATTAATGAAACACAATGGCAAAGCTAATGATTGGTCATTTTACAATATTTTAACCTTTTGATTTGAAATCGTCATACTGGAATCTGAATAGGGTGCCATTAAAATTTTACCAGTCAAAAGCTTTAACAACAACACGGCACTTGACACTAGATCAAGACACCCTAACTTTGGTGGGTCTTTTCTGAGATGCTGAAAATTATATGGAAAGGGTCAGATCTGAATTGTAATATAATTGGGGTTATAGACAAGGGAATCAGAAAATTGTAAGGGTGGGAGATAAGAAAGACTATCGGTAGCTTTAATTTTAATGATAAAAATTAATGATAAAAGCTAACTCTTATTGACCCTATTTTGGTGACCTAACTTACAGTGTATTTTGTCAAACTGAAATTTTACTAACACTTGAAATAACTTACCTGTAGCCCAAAGTACTCCACCCAATGTTACGATAGGATAAAATTTGGCAGTTCTGATTATTTGAAAAATAAGACCACATATAAATATAGCAGTACACAATATCCACTGGAAAAACATACCTGTAACATAAATACACATTCTTTAGTACTATATCAGGAATAGATACAAATAAATGAACAGAATGGGGTTTAAAGACCTACTTTTCTCCACCTGCCAGGCTAATGATGACAGGCATACAGGTTATTTTATGTGCTGGCCAACGTATTCACAAGACAGCAGTTTTTTGTTCCATCCAAACAATTAGGCATGATTAGTTAACAAGCCCTATGTCCTGCACCACTGACAAGGGGATCCCACGCTGAAAAATTGTGGGGAACCTTCTCAGCTAACAGAATAGTTACATGACATATTTCATTGAAGTCTCTTGCCTAAATTTAGAGATATCTCTTTTGCTGAAAACTTATATTTGATATTGATAATAAAATTGTTGAGTTACATTGATATTGTACATACCATCTCCAGTTTCATATTTTTTCACAGGGACAAAGTTACTACCATAAAATACAACAGCTACTATTGCACATATAAATCCCAAATATTCAGGATACTCTGTGGTAGAAGGGGATGCTGTGGTTGAATTTGTGATCATTGTAGTCGCATCACTTGAAGGAGCAATGGTTGTTGTAATATTTAACAACATATTTTCAACGTACTCCATGATTGGTTGTTTAATGTTCACTATACTAATACTACTAAAAACTTGCTGAGAGTATATCTAATTATTTATAAAACAAGCACGATTTTCACCAAACCAAATTAAATATTATCTGCATGGAGAGACCTGAAATAAATTAGACAAATTTTATACTGGAGTCAAATGAAATAACCAAATTAATATTCTGAGTGCCGATAACAATTCATCATTGACTTAAAAAGCTGTTGACAAAGTAGGCTAATATCAATACTCATAATTGTAATTGATCAACATTGAACCTGTATTTTTATATACCGGGTACGTAATAATCTATACAATTATTATCATTTACTAGCTAGTAAGTAAGGATTCATAATAAAATATAATGAGCCATGACGTTTTTGCCAGTTAGGTAAATGAAGATGGACAACCATGCAGTGGGCTATGGGGACATATTGCCTGGGGAGCAGCATTTGCTTATGCTTCAATCACAACTGTCAAAGTTCTAGCACCAAAAATTCATTTATTATATATTATTATAAAGATCTTTTTTCAACCCTAGTCCAAGCGACTAAGCGACTATCATGTATTAATAATTCATAACTTTCAATTACTTTGTTTTATATATTTGGTACCATACACACTTTGTTAAGGGCTAGTTAAAGCTACAATTTCATATTTTTAAGTTATATTTTTAAAATTTACCAAAATAAAGCCTTAAAATAGATGGTATCCATAAACAGTCCTACCTTGTTAAAGAATAATCCTATAATTCACTATTGCCAGCTGAGAAATTGGCAAAAAATAATTTTCAACTTCAAATTCAAACGGCTATAATATTTACTTATTCTTTCCGTCTTGTTTAAATTTGTGTATCCTTTTTAGGCTAGCAATTTAATGCAAGTTATTTTCACTCATCCCCATATTTTTTGTATGTTTTATTTAACTGTCATGTATATATTGTGTTTGTTTGTATGCAACTATAATGTTTGTATTTGTTTGTATGTAACTATAATGTTTGTGTATATATGTTATCTGATGAGTCAGTAGACTTAAAGAAATAAAGAATTGAATTGAATTGAACAAAGCTAACCATGGACTATGGAGGGAATGGGAAAATTAGGGAGGTGATTGTGTTATTATTTCCTGTGTCAATGATTTTTAAGGGTGTGAAAAAAGGCTTTAATAGTGAGTTGATAACCTAGTATTGTGCAAAAGACATAGAAATAATTATGTTTTGACTTTCTTAGAAAATATGAAATTATTGCTTCAAACTTCATTCAAGTATAATGTAGGCACTATCAATATCATCATCATCTTTCATATATTTTTCACCCTTAATATAAATATAAATGTCATATTCTATGATAATATTACAGGTAGGCTACTATTATACATCATACAGTAAACTGAATCTGAGAATGGATAGTACTAGAAGTAAGTAATTTAATTAATAACTTATATAAATATAAAATAGGAAACTGTCAGATATGTACACTACTGACTACAGATAAGAGATATATATATCATATTCCTCAACAAACTTACCGTACTCTCTTTCAATGTTTCTACTCTGACTAATGGTAACCCTTACTTACGTTTAAACATTTCTGTTAAATTAAGTAGATTCAATCATAGTCATATGATATGACTTATGCCACTTATTATGGCTACAAGAAAATCAATTTGGTGATTCAAAACACTAAACACGGTTACAAAGTCTGTTGACGTAAAGAAACAATTCAATGGGCAGTTTTCGGGTTTCAGCTAAAAATATTTGTATGGACTATTGGTATGTGGAAAATACATATTGTACATGCCCAAATGCCCCACTTTTGACTATTTTATCTACCCATAAGTATTATAATATGGGTCAAAAACTTGGTATCCGACCGAACATGGCCATTGTCATGTGATCAAATAATTCAATCGGACAACGGCGTTTCTTTTATTAACCTACTTTTTGTTTAAAACCCAATTGTTCTTATTAGGTCAGACTCACAGAAAGTAAGGTTAATATTTCTCGTCTTTCAAATAGTTCTTCAAATATATAGATTTTTCTTCCCAATCTTAGTGTATAGAAAAAAACAATCCACATATTAAAAACTCGTTTCTAACAAAATCGTGTATTTTGTACACGGTGAAGAGTACTTATGCTGATTACACTATTTTGCCAGATTACCTTATTTTGCCTATACCGCTTTTTTTTAGGACTTCGAATTTTGTCTAATGGTTTGGATTGTTCGTAATTGGTTTTATTTTATTAAAACTATACGAAAGGAAGAATATAGTTTGCTGCTCGGATCGGAAGATGCGCCTGTCAAAGTAAAATCATAATAGTATTGCCTTACCTCCACATATCTTCATAATCTTACAAATAGTATTTTTGAATCAAAATACCTTAATTGAAATAATAATAATATTCTGAATGTTTTACTTACTAGCGGTGGTCCGAACGTTATCCTTTTAGTAATCCGTATCATATATCCACGTCATGACCATGCCTTGTATATAAAATGGAGCATGAAGACAAATCTGAGCAGTTTTATCAATTCAACTGATTGATAACAGAATTATTTGACTTACATCATAAGATAACACGATTTTTATAACTGAGTTATACAATGAAGTACATGCACTAAACAGAAATATGTGTCAAGGTAATTGATAACAATTAAGGATAATTAATAATTTTGCCCCAAACAAATATGGCAATGAAAAATGGTATGACCTTACTGATAGTATAAACTGACCTGATTATTTAGAAATCCACCTTTTCGCCTCGTGGTTCATTATATTATTTATATAAAATATTTATTTATATCATCAATTAATAATTACATCTTTTGTTATTACAATACATCTAGAAATGTAGATCTTGTTTGGCTGATCAAACAAAAAAAGGTGACTACGTGTATATAACATAACTAAATGATAACAGAACAATATTTTATTTTAGAGATATTTAGTAACTGGATAGAGCAATAAACTATAACACATACTTAATATTATTGAAGGACAATTGTTGATTTATTTGGGCGACGTTTCGGAGAGTATTGTCTCAGTTGTTCTTCCATAAGTATGTTATAGTCTATTGACAGCAAGGATAGAAGTATGTATATCGCGTAAACGCGCCACAAATCAGTTCTCTTAAACACAAAATATCGAATTCCATAATATATAAAATGAGAATGTTGAAAATCACAAAAATGTCGCTTTTAAAAAAAATAGGGTTAATGAATTACCGGGTTAATATACTGATCTGTCTGCTTTGAGTTCATTAGTAAATCATGATTTAAAAAATGTGAAAATTTATGGGGAAAAAACGATTAATCGATAACGATGTCTTTTCTTTTTGCAAGGGAAATATCTATGAAAATAATTTGGTTTTCTCGTAACAAATTGGTCGAGGTAAATCCGAATGGAAATCTCGAATGTTAATGGGAAATAACTCTTAAATTGAAAACATGTGAAAGTGAAAGTGGATCGGCCAAGACAACGGAAGCAGGAACAGAGGATAAAGCAATAAAGCTAAAATTCCACAAAATTAACTTTTAATATCCGAACATGAAACGGCGCATCATAAACAGAAAGAAACAAGTAACCTTATTTTTGCTACTATTGTTTCTGGTGTCACCTGTCAATTGTTTAGGACCGTTTTCAAACTTTTACAAGGAAGTGGCTGGTGCCGTTACTGGTTTTGTTGCTTCTGTTTATTATTCAGTTAAATCTAAGTTTGGCAGTGATTGTGATAATTATTGGATTACTAAAAACACCACAGGTATATATATTTTTTTTTTACAGTGTCATAAATTTTATTTCTAAAAATGTGAAGACTTTTTTTTCAATAATCGTCTAGTCATTTTGAATTTGATGCAATGAATGAATAATAATGATATTAAATGCGGACAATTATTTTTATACGCCCACATAGAAATGTGGTCGTATATTGCCGTCGCCCACGTCCGTCCGTCCGTCCGTCCGTCCGTCCGTCCGTCCGTCCATCCATCTGTGAACGCTCTTGGGGCTAAAATTAATATCCGATTGACTTTAAATTTCACAGTGTTTAAGGTCATCAGAGGAAGTCCCCTATTGATTTTCAGCGATATCCGATAATTGCATCCAGAGTTATGGCCCTTGATCACTTTGAAAAATCTTGTGAACACTCTAGAGGCCAAAGTTAATATCTGATTGAATTAAGATTTATACACAGTGTTTAAGGCCATGAGACAAAGTAGCCTAGGGATTTTCACCGATATCCTATAATTACTGCCAGAGTTATGGCCCTTGATCACTTTGAAAAATCTTGTGACAGCTCTAAGAGGCTAAAGGTAATATCCGATTGAATTTAAATTTATACACAGTGTTTAGGGTCATGAGACGAAAAAGCCTAGGGATTATCAGCGATATCCGATAATTACTGCCAGAGTTATGGCCCTTGATCACTTTGAAAAATCTTGTGAACGCTCTAGAGCCTAAAGGTAATATTCGATTGACTTTAAATTTATACACAGTGTTTAGGGTCATGAGACGAAGAAGCCTATTGATTTTCAGAATATTAAGTGTTTCGTATACTAAACGTTAGCATGGAGGAGAACTTTATCAAAGCCAAAAGAATTCGAATGATTTTCTGATAATTACATAAGGAGTTGTTACTTGTTATATGATTTTAGTGTATTATAAATGTTTCATTACTGAAAAAAGTAAAATATGCGACAACTCTTGTTGACTGCTCGGACAATTTAGCTGCTGTGGGCGTATGTTTCGTTGCCTGGCAACCTATCTTTATTTGATTGTTCCGTTCAGTTGTCGACATTATGGTTTGAGTCATGGCATGCATTAATTAATTCTTTGGTCAAGCACCCAAGCCAGGTAAAGGGAATGTTCCTGAAGCATGTTCCTTTAATGTAGACACATGAACAGTAGGATAGCGGCCAATCAGACACACTCAAATCAAACTTGGTGACCTCAATGGAAACCATGACATTAAATGAACCTTGAACTTTGCAGCCTGATTATCAAAGGTAAACATTTTAGCTGTCCGAAAGACAAGACTTGGTATTTGTGATGAGATCTCGTGGAATCTGATATGCTCTCAAGCTGAGTCAGTACCCAATCGAAATAAGTGCCGAAATATACAGGGTATTACATGATTAAGGCCTTGATAAGATGGGTCGAGTTAAAGCGAAATCAAGTCGTCTTTATAGAAGATTGTCGATGGGATGCCTGTAACGTAAGGAGCAGTTTCTGCACTTAGAGATGGTTAAATGTATTCACATATCTCTTTGAAAAATTTCAATTACAATAGGGCCTAATATACCTTTGCAAAACCGATGAGCAATTTCTATTTATTACAAATATGTACCCTTAAAATAATTAGGTTATTTGCTGGCCATCTGAATTTAATTTTATTAGCAAGTCAGTCAGTCAATAGGTGGAGCTTAAAGTCAACTTTCAGCTAGAGTGATGAGGGAAACTTGGAGATGGGTAAGTGATTAATAGACCTAATCATTTCCATTTCATCAGTTGAATGCGTGAGTGCCTTATTAGTTTTGAGTATCAGTGTTCTAGTTCTAGGTACTATTCATAACCATATAGGCTCCATCCAAAGATATTGCTACTGTGTACAAGTAGGATACTTTTTTTTGCAAATATCAGTCTTCTATAATGAGTTACTGCTTAATATTATTTTTCTATTATTCCCTTTAGGTTTACAGAGTGTACTAGATAAAAAATTATATGGACAACATCTTGTGTTACAAGCTGTAGTAAGTCATGTTAAAGCCCATGTCCATAATTCAAATCCACCAAAGGCATTAGTTCTATCTTTTCACGGTGGAACAGGGACTGGTAAAAACCATGTGAGTCGAATTATAGCTGAAAATATATACAAGAAAGGATTGAAGAGCAATCATGTCCATCTTATTTCAGCTACAAAAGAATTTCCTCATAATGAAATGATACATTTTTATAAGGTAAATTAATTCAAACACCTACATATTTAAACCACAAAGCTGATTTTATATTCCAGTTTCAGACTATTCGGCACACTTGTCTTCACAATACAAACAGGCCATTGTCAAGTTCAGTGATGTACTGAGTGACAAACTATCCTAATGGAATAAATACTGTTGAAGTCACCATCAAGAATCTGTCATGCAGGTCTAAAAATCAACCACTGTACATAGGAGACAATGTAATGTTTAATTGTTTATTGTCTTAATTCATTTTACAGAATCAATTAAGGAATTGGATTGAGACCAATGTATCGTTGTGTAAGCACTCTATGTTTATATTTGATGAAATGGATAAAATGCCTGCTGGTTTGTTAGACACTCTTAAACCGTATATAGATTACTATGAAGAACTAGGTGGTGTCAACTACAGACATGCTATATTTATATTTCTTAGGTAAGTTTTCTTGCAACCTTAATTAAAAGGAAAAGGCCTTCCCAGAAGTTATCAGATACAAAATTCAAAATTGTAAGTGTCTTTAAAGTGCTCATAAGACGACAAACTGAAACTCGGCGTAGTGATGGACAGTGGTTATTATATGCACATTACGGAAAGTTAACATCAATCTGATTAAAAATAAATCAGCTATCTTCACTCAAAGTCGCAAATATAGACCTCCCGTAAAAACGACTTGGCCAATTATCGAAAACACTCTTAATCCCCTCGGTCCCTAGTGACGTCACAGTGTACAAATGCATATTCGGAATGTTTATTCCTTAATTACCTATATACAGCCGGCGTGTGTATTCATTAACGCCTGACTGGTTCCTTAATCCCCTAATTAAATAAAACAACTGACTACGGAATAATCTGTTTTTTTAATTTAGCGTTTGTTTTATAAAGCAGATTGCAGTAGCATTGTCTTTTTAATCAGAATAAGCCGACCGTAAACTAACAATTGGCTTCTGATTGAAACACGATTGGTGTAGAATTGGTGTAGCCGGCGCTACGGACATCTATGAAGCCAATTGAAATAATTAATTGTCGGCATTTAAGAAACGAAATGGTTTTAAGTAGTAATCATATAAATAAATCATTAACAAGTGTTATTGGTCATTCTATCATACGCCGAGAGAATGGAAGCAGAATATTTAGAGTTATCCTGTAGCAGTAGTTCTTCTAGCTCTGGCAATGTATCGGGTACAGATACGTCGCGAGAAATGATAACTATAGCGCCATATTCTATGTTTGAGCCGTATCTATCTGACTGTGGCTCCATAGAGGATGGCGATGTAGATGATACCGGATCAAATAATGAAAACCATCCGATTGTTGCGAGACTAGATTCATAGATTTCATTAAATTATCTATTTACAGCTTTTATAAATAAATTGATTTCATTAAATTATCTTTTTAGCTGTAAATAAATTGATTTCATTAAATTATCTATTTACAGCTTTTATATATTAAAGAATTGATATTACATGTACACAGCCTGTCCTATAGTAGTAATTCACACACAAAGGATATTTAAACTAAAATTGCTTCAGCATTCCACAAAATTTACATCAGTTATAATCGAGAGACGTTTTCGTTCAGTTTGGGTTTCAATAACAGAATTACCTCGTGATATAATCGTATATGTCCATGATACAACACCTCAAAGAAGACTTGCTGTGTTCTATATTTAGGTTCAAATAATCCGACCATATCAGAAAGCATGCATTTGCACCTTTCACGGTGAAATAATCGTATATACGACCCATGAGATGCCATGATATAACTGTCATCAAAGGGAAGCGTGCATGCCCCAATTGGAGACTTGATGTGTTCTATTTTTAGGCTCAAATAACCAGACCATATCAGAAAATGTGCACGAATAATAATAAATGACTAACGATTTTTTTATATGTAACGAATAATAAATTACGTTTTGCAATTCTAAATTAATTCAATGTTTTTAAGCGCTTTAACAATCAGATTCACCAATCAATTGTCGTCAATAATCTTAACTCGCTGAGCTGAATGGGTTCGATAATCAACACCAGATTTAAAAAAAGGCAGGTTATCGTTTATTATTTCAATTGAGAATTTAATTGGCATTTATTTAATTAGGTGATTGGCGGTTGTTGAGACCGCGATTAACACTGCTAGTTCTCCTTTGTTTTGTTTTATCTGCGAGTATAAAACTTGCCAAAATGTATTGTTGAAAATTTGTGCATATTTAGTAATACTTTGTTGTTTTTCTTTTATCAAATAGTTAACGAACTTGATTGACCTACCACTTACCAGTGGCTTGTTCGCACCAATTTATCGATTGGTATTGACATCTACGACAAGCATGTCGTCAAGGTGCAGCTCACTGATTATTAACAATTTGTAGGGGCTTGTAAAAAAAAAGATTGCATGTCGTGTAAATATTTATTTTGTTTTTGTGTAGGTCATCAGCATATTATTCGTTTTAAATAAATATTATATAATTTCATGAGAAACGATGATTATCAAAGAACCGTAAGTGCAACTAATGTTTTATCGTTTGGTTGAGCCTTTTACTAACCACGTGGTTCTTGATTTTTTCTTTCTTGTTTTGAATATATATATATTTCCTAAACGTCGTATACCAGAGTCCCAAACATCGTATATCCGAGACCCAAACGACAGATATCAACTCTCGCGTCATGTTTTTTTTTTACTACTCCATAACAATTAATGTTGTGTTTATTTAATAATAAACAATGAAGTTTATTCGACAATAAGTACAACTCGGTTAATTAACTGCTTCTATAATAACAAGTGGGATGAAACAGCCCGATAGAAAATCAGGTGTGGGATGAAACAGCCCGGGGTGAACCGGTCGTGGGATGAAACGACCCGCATCCGCCAATCCGTAATTAAATTGTTGACAAACGCAATCCACTCTTTCCGTAATATTTCGTCTTTGGGAAATTTATGAAACGTCGGTATATTATTCCCCTTTTCTCTGCTGGAATTTCCACAGCTCTCAATAATACAATGATAATTCGGCATCTTGAAATACACTCGGAAATATTATAGTAACAAATAAAATCTATTACAATTCAAGATGAGAAAGGTCTGCGTTTGAAAATGCTTTGAATTATATAGTGATGTGTAGCTTACATAATTACGAGCTAATGATTACCGACAATACACACTTGTTAACTGTTGGTATGTTGATACAGTGATATATTATACAGGCAGTGATATATTGGATAGATAATGTGTATAGTATGTGTAGTGCCTGTGACGTCATCAGCCAATCAACCGGATTAAGGTCGTTCATGAAAATTTGAAAACCGTTTTTGGCTGTCCCATACTAAAACGTAAATAGCTCAGTTAATTTTAATCAGATTGATTTGAACTTTCCGTATTATGGATTTAGTAATCATTGTTTATTATAATATGTAATAGAAAATTATGATCTTATGTGCTCTTTAAATATTCTACAAAGGGTATACTTACACATCCCTTTGCTTATGCAGTATTGTACATCACATCCATCATTACTATGAGATTTTTATACTCCCACATTGAAATGTGGTCATACATTGTCGTCGCCCTCGTCCCTCAGACCGGCATCAACAATTACTTGCCCTTAATCACTTCAAAAGATCTTGTGGATCCGATTGACTTAAAATTTATACACAGTGTTTAAGGTCATGAGGCGAAGAAGCATATTGATTTTCAGCAATTTCTGACAATTACTTACATGTGGTCGCTCTAAAAGATTAAGTTATATCCAATTTACTTCAAATGTATACACAGTGTTTAAGGTCAAGAGAAGAAGAGGACTTGATTTTCAGCGATTTTCGATAATATGGCCCTAGCTCACTTAAAAAAATCTTGTTGAAGCTCTAGAGGCTAAAGTTGTCATCCAATTGTCTTTAGATTGATACACAGAGTTTAAGGTCTTGAGACAAACAACCAACTGGCAGAGTTTATTTTAGTTCCATTTTTGACATACGTAACTCCTGAATTTTCAAACTTGTAAAATTAATCAAAGGATCCAATATAATCAAATAAAAAAATGTCACTTCTTTCCTGGTACCAGGTAATTATCCTTTACTCCTTTTGTTTTAAGTGAATATTTTGTCGCAGTTCTCGCGAACCGACGAATCTTATATATAATTATGTATTGAGAATTACGTATTGAGAAATTTATACTTTGTTGTTATCATTGTGGCCATCAAATACAATATTTATTCATGATTTAATATTTCATATATATACATCAGGACACTGGACGTCATTTAAATAAATATTATTAATTTATGGCCACAGAGATAACAACATCGTATAAATTTCTCAATACGTAATTCTCAATACTTAAAGTTACATTATTCAAGATATAGATAAGAACTAGCCATTCTTGCTATACTAGTTCGAAAGTAGTTGATGTAAAATGAATAATTTGAAAATTTCATTCAAATTACTCTATTGCAAGCGAAGATTTCTGCATTTGAAGAATTGGCCGACGTGTGCAATAATTTCAACCACGGTCTTGGTTGATCAAAGCTAAGACTGGAAGCGCCTGGGCGCGCCATATTTGATTTATCACTGAAACGTTTTAATCTGTTTAATATCGGAGCAACCTGATGCCATCCAAAGTTGATTATAAGGCCTGGATCAGTTAATTAATGTCTAATTAATACTTTAGAAAACATTTCATGCCCAAATAAAGACCTGCACTAGGCAGATTAAGCTCTTGAATAATGCATGTTTAATTATATATCAGATTCGTCGGTTCGCGAGAAACCCGACGATTTATTGATATGAAATAAATGATTTTGATGTGTATCATGTTTTCAGTAATGCAGCTGGAACTGATATAATAAACTACAGTTATAAACACTGGTTGAGTGGAGAACCAAGATCTAATATTAAACTTAAACAAATAGAAGCCGTTATAACTAAATCAGCTGTTAATGCAGAATCTCAGAGTAAGTACAGCCTCTTACTTTAAATTCTAACCCTATTATGATATTTTGGATGAATTGTCATCCATTTTACCTCTTCTTCTACAACACTATGGCATACAGAGGCTTGGTGATGCTCGGAGGTCAACTCTGTGATTAAATCCCCCCCCCCCCCCCAAGACTCTAGTACTGGTACTCAGAAATGTGAGAATGGAAGACCTTTCAAATAATATGTGAAAACACCTGGAATAAAATTTCTATTCAAATTAGATAGGGCATCTTATTAACAGGAGGGATAATTTAAGATTATAAAGTTATAATTAATTTTTTTGTCACTCTTTGATTGGATGCCAATCTCCACTCTACATGCCACTACTTCAATATTTCTTGGAGGTGGGCAATATCTTAAAAGTAATATAAAAATTGAGACATTTTATGTTAAATGTTTTATATTTGTCATGTGAAATAACAGTAGCGAAAAACTGAATTTAAAGGCACAATATTCCAGAATAAAAGGAAAATATAAACTTTCAGACCACGCCTAATAAGAATTAGATTTATCAAACAGCACATGATTGGTTAAAATTCTTATACGGCATTTAGTACCTGAACATATGATAAAAAACACAAATTTTATTGTTTTCCATATAATTTGTGTTTTTTTATCACATGATTGGTTGAACTATTATTTAAATTGATCCATGCTAATTGCAGGAGGAACTATGCTATTCCGGCTTGAAAATAACCGCTCAACCACCATGGCCACAATTTCTACCAAAACCCTGGCAGACTAATTCAAAGTCACAACTATTTTTCCATTTCACTCTTTAATGATAGTTTTAATTATATTGAACCAAGTCATCTTGATTTTAACACTTTATTGTTTAATTATAGGTGGATTATGGCACAGTGAATTAATTTCAAAACATCTTGTAACAGCATTTCTACCATTTCTTCCCTTGGAGAAGACACATGTTCGAGAATGTATTAAAGATACACTGGTTTCAAGAGGATATTACAACCTTTCTCAAGAAAAGATACCAGAAGCGATCATCGTAGAGGTGTTAGATGAACTTACTTTTTTCCCGGAAGGAGAAGAGATTTTCTCTGTTACTGGTTGTAAGCGTGTAGCCGAAAAAGTAGACTATGTTATGACCAGCTAGTGTTAAGAAATAGTTTCAGGATTTGTAAATATGTTTTATGGTTGAAATATTTTTTTGAATTTGACTCGAGAAAATGGCATTGGATATGGTATGAAGGGTGGAACAATTTCAAAGAAAGATGTCTGAACCATAAGACATATTTTAATCAAAGTTTTGATTGTCATTGGGGAAATTAGCTGAATTCTTATCACAATAAATCCTCAGAGATCTATTAATTGACTGTAACAGTGAAATGATGTCCCCATCATGTAATCATTGTATGACATATTGTCACATGACATTGTGCTATTTTTAGTGTATTTAAACACTGTATTGCCCCCCCCCCCCCTCATGTTTAGTCTACTCTGTATATTTATCAACATTTTTTAAATGTGGTTTTGTTGTCTCTCTTTATAATAAGGCTAAAATCTATGTATATTTGATATTGTATGGAGCCATGGTGGCTAAGTAAGTAAGATACTGGCTTGATAACCTGGAGATTATGTGTTAGATCCCTGCATTGGCCAAGAAAGTTCAAAGGAATTTTCCAGCGTGGTTCCGCCTTGTCTGTTTGTTGTTGGCAAGAACAACGTATAGTTGTTCAGATGGGATGAAAAACTGAGGTCCCTTGTACACATTGGCGTAAGAGATCCCTTGGCAGTTGTTATTCAGTATAAGAGTTACCAGTCTTCTCCACACACCAAAAATTGGCCAGTCCTCTCCAAAAAAAATCCCCCAAAAAACACTGTAATCTCTAGAGACTGGGCAAATAGAGCTTCAATCTCATCTAGTAGGTCAATCTGCATTATGTAGGTCGTGTGACATCGTGCACGTGATCACGACATATCTAACAACAACTTGACATCAACCCTCAGACAGTCTCAGCATGACTGCTTTGCACTCCAGTCGAGACGCATGATTCATGTCACTTAACTCGGGGTGAGCTTGATAACTGTCAATCATTCCAAGTAAGGTAGGACGAAAAACATGGCAAGAACGCCCATTTTATTGTGAAGTTCGCAAATTGTCCAGTCTCTGGTGCTGGTTACAGGTTTACTCAAAGTTTTTTTATAGAAATGGAAACGAAAGTGTTGGTTTACTCAAAATTAATACTTTTATATAAATCGAAATGTAAAATAAATAGAAGAGACTGGGCCAGTCTACAAAGAGTAGGCCATAACACTGCTGTCCGGGGCACAGATTCCCTCATAGATCACTGCGTGGCGTATCCCTCTCTTCATTAGCCTATTTCATTTGGTATTGTAAGATTGTCATAACAGATGCTGACTCCATCTAAAATTCCTTTACTTAAAGTTTTTATACAACCGAATGGTCACAGGATAAGCAGACATGTCATGAGAGTAATTAACCTCCCTTAAAAATAAATGAACATTTTCTTAGTAGGATTCAAGCTGGACTCATATAAGGTAACTTTTGTGTTAGATCTGTGTAGATATTTTTGGAAAGATGAAACAACGTCTGAATTATTATTTAGGTTAGAGGATATGGTAATTAATCAATAAATAATCATTTTTAAATGGATTTTGGTGCATTTTCCGATTTCCAGCAATTATGTGTCAAATCAATTTGCTTGCTTTAGTAGTTTATATATTTTTTGGTGCATTTTCAGATTTCCAGCAATATGTGTAAAATAAATGTGCTTGCTTTATTAGTTTGTATATTTGAATAATTAATTTCATTGAAATTTTTTTTTTAACTACTTCCTGTAAGGGAATAATAACTGATTATTTGATGGCTGTCAGATTAATCGGACAAAAACTATTTAAATTAACATACATGTATTTGTGTGAACATACTGTTTAAATGATTCGATAATGGAATCTCAGATTGTCCTGCTTTAATTATTATTGTATATACATGTATTGTAATATATCAGGGTAAAAAAATCTCCAGTCACAAACTGGTTCCTGTTATTCCTTTGATGCATCACTGAGATCCAAACTTGCTTGCACTGTTATTGGGACTCTTTTTCTATTGTGTGTGAGGTTTTTTCGTCATCTTCTTGGGATTATTTATTGTAATATATATAACGGTTGTGTACCAGATTGTTCTACCATACTGTGTTTCATGGCAATGTAATATAAATGTTGAAAGTAGACATACCAAAGATCCCATAAGTATTTGTGTAAATAAAATTGATTAATTTTGTGTGAATTCAGGACTCTTTATCCTAGTCCTTGCAGTTTTGGGATACTTTTTCATTAAAAAACATAAAGTCTGTTTCAGTGCCACTGGAAACCATTTTGTCATTGCCTGCAATATATTATGTCTTGACAAAATTAGAACATACAGTCCACAGTTATAGGCTTCTTTAGTCCATAAACTAAAATACATAGGTATGGAAGCACAATTACTGATTTTTTGGGGCGACTAAATGCCTTTAAAATATCGCTTGATAATGATTAGAGAGAGAGAGATATTCCAGTTCAATTACAAAATTCCATTGAAACAATTTGGATAGACCACATCTATAGTAGCACATCATTTAAAAGGCCTAATAGTTTTATTCAACAGGTCACATATTATTACAGGGGGAATAGTGATTGGAGTTGTTTACATCACAATAAATTTACATCACAGATTGTTTACATCACAGATTGTTTACATCATAATTAATTGATACGTCATTGTGTCATTTATTTCTAAAAAGGTCAATATTTTGAACAGAAAGTCAAATGGACACTTCTGTTGGTTAATGTCATAAATGTTCCCGGTGAAAGACATCTGCCAATGCACACTTTATTTTTTATTGATCTCTCATAAAATTGTTTATATGCAAATAATTATTGTTTTGATGTCTTTAATTTTTACCTTTACCTGAACATATTTAATTATAATGTAATAAACCACTGCCTTAGTTAGATTAAGGCTATATCTGGAATCTATTTTCTCTGTTCATATGCTAACCTTGTATAGCCGATAATAGAACAATCAAAGATACAAATGATGGTTTGGGCTAATTTGATGGGACATATAAATTTTAGTTATAGTTTGCAATTTATCATATTATAATTGTACATGAATAAACTTGATATTAATAATAACTAATGAAAAATAAAGAGTTGTAATGTACAGTAGTCAGTAAGCTATTTAGATTAAAGCAAGTGTTATTAATCAAATGTAATAAATAAATGTAACTTTAACATCCTACTCCATGGTCCTTACTTCAATAGAAATGTAAAATTTGAGTATGTTGTGAAGTGTGAAACATTTTACCTTATTCATATTAAACAGATGGAAATGAAATGAAGGTTTATGTCCTACTTCAGTGTGCTATGAGGGAAATTTTGCTCGATCAGACCTACTCTTTATCAAATTTCAACTGCCAAAAGATCTTTTAGATGTATTTGCAGTACCTCAGTTTTTATATTTAATCCTTTCTGAACAACTGTAAATTGTCCCCTGCCAGGCCCACTTTCCTGTATCACTAATAAGAGGGAACCACACTGGAAAATCCTGATGAACTTTCTCAGCCAACACAGGTCATCCAGTTTGCAAGTCAACCCTTGCTGAGCTACTGCATCTCCACTGTCAAGATTGGTCATATTTTTGTTATGTCTTTTCAGTGAAGCCAGTACAGTTACAGGCCTGAAACTGTACAGCGCAGTGGGCGCTTATAGCTGGCCCCCGGATCCATTCACTAGATTTGATAATTGTTTATTTTTGCAATGTCTATTTTCTGTCTTGTCCGCAGGTTTATCTTATAGATTTTCGTTTTGCGTAGTCCTCCTGCACTTACTATTAAAGATACATTATGTAAGATTTAGATAAAGAGCTAGCTATTCTTGCTATAACAGTTCGAAATAGATAATGTAAAATTAATAATTTGAAAATTACATTCAAATTACTCTATTATGTGCGCAGATATTAGCCTTTGAAGGTTTGACAAGACGTGTGCAATAATTTCAAACATCATACTGGTTGTCCGAAGCGGTCTCCACCATTTTTTAGCTTAAATAAAAATGTGGCTGAACTGTTCTAATCTGAGAAATCCGATGCCAGTGGATAAGTTAATTAATGTTTTAATAATTTAGAAAACATTTCAGGCCTAAAGAAAGACCTACAATAGGCAAATTTTATAGCTCTTGCATAATGTATGTTTAAACAGATAATGAGTTTTACATTTACAGTAAATGTGATTGTAATAATTTCACTTGCCATGATAGGTTTTTATACGCCCACATTGAAATGTGGTCGTATATTGCCGTCGCCCCCGTCCGTCCGGCGTCCACAAGCAAGAGGCCAAAGTTAATATTCGATTGACTTTAAATTTATACACAGTGTTTAAGGTCATGAGACGAAGAAGCCTATTGATTTTCAGCGATTTCTGATAATAACTGTCAGAGTTATGGCCCTTGATCGCTTTAAAAAATCTTGTGGACGCTCTAGAGGCTAAACTTAATAACCGATTGACTTTAGATTTATACACAGTGTTTAAGGCCATGAAACGAAGAAGCCTATTGATTTTCAACAATTTCCAATAATTACTGTCAGAGTTATGGCCCTTGATCACTTCAAAATTCTTGTGGATGCTCTAGAGGCCAAAGTTAATATCCAATTGACTTTAAATTTATACACAGTGTTTAAGGTCATGAGACGAAGAGGCCTATTGATTTTCAGCGTTTCCGATAATTACTGACTGAGTTATGGCCCTTGATCACTTTCAAAATTTTGTGGATGCTCTAGAGGCTAAAGTTAATATCCGATTGGCTTTAAATTTATACAAATTGTTGAAGATAACTTGAACAGCATCGAGGAGAACTTTATCAAGGCAAAACAAATTCCAATGATTTTCTAATAATTACATAATGAGTTGTTACTTTTAATCAGATTTTAGTGTATTATAAATGTTTCATTACCGAAAAAAGTAAAATATGCGACAACTCTTGTTGACTGCCCGGACGATTTAGCTGCTGTGGGCGTATGTTTCGTTGCCTGGCAACCTATGTTTAAATTTAAATGTTGCCACAATTATAACAAGAAATTTTTTTATCCATTAACCTCCGACATAGTAAAGATATTGAATATTCTTTGAGAACATCATCTGAGAGGACTGCAGTGGTTTCCATGAGTTGTTTCCCTTGACACATCATTTTAACCAGCAGTTGATCAACTACATTTTGCCACCAAAATTTAATTTGTCAAATACAAAGATCCTGTTAGGACCAGGCTTAATTTTTATGGCTATTAATTTTGATTCAATGTTGCTGAAGTAATTAGATAATTATGGGTTATTGAAACCAAGCCACTTGACTTAATGAATGAATGAATGAAATGGGGTTTAACGTCCTACGCTTAAGCACCGTACCTGGGCTAATTGAAGACGGGCATACGCCACAGTGTGCAATGAGGGAAATTTTGCCCGGGCAGCGGCGCTACGGCCTACTCTTATATCGAATTCCAACTGCCAAGGGATCTTTTACGTGCACTCCAATTTGTACACGGGACCTCGGTTTTTCGTCCCATCCGAACGACTAGGCAGCTGTCCTTGTCAGGCCCTCCTTCTGCATTACTGACAAGGGGAAATCACGCCGGAAAATCGAGATGAACTTTCTCGGCCAATGCAGGGATCGAACACTCAACCTCCAGGCTAGCGAACCAGTGCCTTATCCACTTAGCCACCGTGATCCCCCTTGACTTAATGACAGAGCTATCTAATACCCACATGTTAATCACACCAATCGACCATCTACTTGTACCTAATGTTAAATAGGCTTCAGGACTTGGGTCCTTTGTTAATTGCATTTCGTAACCTCAATATCAGCCAATCGCATGAAGCAAGTCTTGAAGACAATTTTAAACAAAGTCAGGGAGCTTAAAAAGATCTTCATCTGAGCCCACGTAGTAATTAAAGGAAAGGTATAATTTTAATATAAGACATTATTTTATTATCACATTATTCTCAAATCTTCAATATCAAAATTCATCTATACAATTCTTATCTATTCTAGACAAAATAATTTACATTTGATGAATGAAATATTTACACAATGACATTATACAATAAATAACAACATAAATTAAAAACAACAAAAAATCGTGATGTTTCAGAAATGCAAAAACTTTCAGTTTTAAAAATAAACAAAAAGTGCAGATTAAATTTAACCAAAATATTTCTAACAGAACAAAAAATACATATTTTTGTAATTTTTTACTCCTAGCCAAAAATTTCCAAAATATTTTTTTAACATTTGAACCGAATATAATGAAACATGTAATGAAATATGTAGAGATATGTATGATTGATTAACTGACTGGGATTTCATTAATATTTTGTACATTTTCTTTCATATCAATTAAGGTTTTTCGACATGTCTGAACAGATTTTTTATCACCGAGTACTTCATACATGCGCTGTGCTTCATTGATCAGATTAACTCTATCCGACATACTGGATACAAGTTCTTCTGGTAAATGACGTCCAGCCATGAGGAGCGCAGTAGCTTGTTCTCTTTCAGGAATGTCACTTTCGGCATCTGAAGAAGATTCTGAAAAAAAACCACCAAAAAACATATACTTTACTGGTAAGCACTGAAAAATCTTATTATTTAAGAAGTGACATACACAGTTAATGTTGTGAAACTAAACTATAACGGTAAAAACAAGGATAATAATTTATAAATAAACAAAATAAATCAGTCCCTGCAATTATGAATCAAGATTCCGATGTCTTACAATGAATGCTACGAGCAGTCAATAACAGATACAAACAAGAACATCCTGTCCTATTGGTTGAACAATCAAAGTCATATGGCTGGCATTATTAGAATTTATCAATATCAATTTATATGGTTGGCATTGCTAGAAGTTATCAATATGATAAGAATTTGATACACATAATTATTTCTAGATTTCAAATATCCCAATACTCAATTGCATAAATTTATAATTATATTTACCTTCAACTGGTAGTTTTACTCTGCGTCTAATACTGCAGTCTAATAATTGTTGTGTTCTGGCTGGACTAGCACCTGCCATCATTCTACCAGTTGCTTCATGTAAAAACACCTACAAATAGACAGAAAACATTAGTAAATGCAAAAAAACATCAAAATTGAAAATAAAACAGAAAAACAAAATTAAAAATAAAATACTAACTCAAACGATTTCGAAAAATTAAATTTGATCATGAAATATTAAAACTGTATTGAAGATTATTTATTGTGATACTAACCTTTGATAAAGCTATTTTCATATTTTGTGATAATTTACGAAGGCTAGCCAAGTCTTGTTGGAAAGCAATAAGCTCTGTTTGTGAAGCTCTTCTTGTAGTACCATCATGACCATTTTTACTGAGTTCCCATACCTCTGTTCTTGTTGTCAATAACCAATCACATAGTAATAGCTGTAATGCCTAAAATACGACAATATCATTGAGAGATGTGTTATAATTAAATCAGGAAGTCTGTGATTTACCATATTTATGTGATTAAAGCAACATGTCACTTTAGTAATTGAAATTTTTGAAAGTATAATTATTCTACAAAATACAATAATTTTAGAAACAAGCCAACTTGCTTCTCTGGGATGTGATTTAACATGGAAATACAAGACTTGAACATGTATATAAATTAGCCATTTTATTATGCAGCTACATTGAACTTTTGGTCAAGTAAGCTTCTATGATGGGCATGAGCAGTTGTAATGATTGCACTGCTGATGCATTGCATAATTTATAACAAATGCAATGCAACTACAATGCACCACTAAAACCCTCTCTTCATTCTCTTTCTGTACTTTTCACTTTCTTCTTCACAACAACTGCTAGGATAACTTTCAAACTTTTAAAAATAAATCTACACCAAAATAAAGATTCAACTCACTTTGATAATATCCACATTTTCTGACAAGTAGGTTAATTTAAGACTTTCTCTTAATAAACGGCCAGCGCGATCACATTGTCTGATACATGCAGAACCATTTAATGTTGTGGGTTGAATAATCAAACTCTTTCTAGCTTTAAATGCAAATAAAACGGCTCTTGGTAAAGGATCACTGAAAATAACAAAAGATAGAGTTAAAAACCCTATGTCTATGAAATATGTCTTGCAGTGCAGTCATTCCACATTTACTATTAAAAGACTGTTGACTCATCTAAAACCCTAAATGACTCCTGTACCGTTTGAATTTACAATAATTCAGAATTTTAAGTACATGTAATCTTATAACTTTCTAATGCATGTTGTAGTACTTCTTGTTGACCAGTGTTGATATACACACCATCAATACTTTACCGCTAATTATAATGTATTTTAAGGAAACTTACTCTGCTGTTTGTAGTCTTTTAGGGAAAACATCCAAAATGGAGTAGTAACGTGAAGCATTTTCATCATCTCCCATCAACCAATAATATGCTACACCAATTACAGCTGACCACCATTTAGCAGTTTCATCAATTTCTGTAAAACAAATAGAATACCATAAGAATAACATTTTAAGATTGTTTTTCTTTCTTAAAAGGGCATAATATTTCAACTAAATTTGAAAATGCACCAAATAAGAAAACAAAACCTTTGAACAAGAAACCGTATTTGCCACATCAATTTCCAAGAAAAAAGTTTTGCATGAGGAATAAAAAAAAAGATTTGTTTATATGAATTTTACTTACCTATAGCTTGACATATATCACTTATATTCTCTTTTCCTCTTTCCGTAGAACATTCTTCTAATAGTTGGGCATACTGCATTGTATCCGATAAATTACCAGTTCTAAAAACAAAGAATAAACCGAATAAGAAACTCAGAATTAGAAGACTTGATATAACAGTTAAAGCTTATTTTTAAGTATACAATTAAATTGACAAGATTTTTTATAAAGAGACGGTATGAAATTAATATGATAAATAACCTTTGACCTACCTTCCTGGTACTTTAGGCGATACAAGAGAATATAAAGCTTTCTCAAATAATTCTTCTCTATAGGCCTGACTTACTCGAACAAGTGGATCAACTGTAATAAATATTACAATAACCTTTACACAACATCTACAAAATTTTACCAATACACATTAGAAGGTATTAACTACCACTGGTGACAATTCACATCCAAATTGCACAAAACATTTTAGAGGGCTCTTTTATTGATAGTGTCAAAATTATTTTGCTAAGCGAATTCAACCAGAAATTTTTTCCACCAGTTACTAGAATTAAATTTCTAAAATCCTTACCATTATTCTGATGACTGGATAGAATAGTTTCTTGTCGCTTTAAGGACCAATCAGAATCGATGAAGAAGCGGTGTCCTTCAGGTTGACACAACCATTGTATGCTGGAAGGGATTTCATCATTATGACCAGCACATACATGTCGTGCACGACTCAAGAAATATCTCTGAAAAATAACATTATACATTTATAATCAAAAATACTTTAGACTGAAAGAATTTTAAGTAACCGGATAAAACTATAAATAATTATTCATAAAGCCTGTCTTTTCCGTCGCTCACAAATCATTATCAGACTTTAGTCAAGGATTAACTCAACTTTCAATCACAGTTTATGAGAAATATCTTTGATCTAGAAACACAAAACTTTGCACAGTTTCTTACTAATGTATTTGATACATTAAAACAACAATAGTTTTATAAAGGGCTATATTTTAGTTAATATAATGCAAACAATTTTGAGTAAATTCTTAACTCATGACAATTCTTTGTGAACTTAGGACCCGATCTTCAAAACTTTTATACAAAAAGAGACTTACTGCCATGAACATGACTTTATTGGTGAAGGCATTTCTAACTTGTAGAGCTGTAGTACAATAAATCTCAGCCAACTCCATTCTTAAAATACTGTCTTTTGCTGCTTCAGCCATGTTCACTGATGATACAGCCAGGTTTAAACCCCACATAGTACCTCTTCTGGAATGACCTGAACAGAAATAAGTAAAAATTGATTAATTTGTGTACAACAATGCAGGGCAATAACTTTGTATATGAAAGAGTGTGGCCCCCTAAGAGTTTTTGACTAATTGATCGGATATGACTTATCTACTTCATTATTGAGTTATATTATAAATTTTGAAATCTAAAAATAATTTTTTTTAAAATTCAAAACAAATACGAACCACATAGATTAAGTTGATTTAGTTTATGATAAGCCCAGGCAGCATTTTTTGCCGATAATTTGATGTCATCAGATGAGACTCGACTAAATAAACCTCCAGCTTTACCACATAGCCATTTACCAAGATACATTCTATGTAGTAATTGTCTGAATGACTGCCATAATAGACTACTAAATACATCAAACTTTGAGGTTGGCAGAGGACGTCCCAATGCTAGAAGACATAATCGTAGTTGGCTGTTAGCTGCTGAATAATCTGCCTATAAAAAAGAAAATATTGATCATAATAGCATGAAAAATTTTCTGATGCATTTTTACTTGAACGGTTATGGCTAATCGATTTGTAAGTCCCATTTAATCATATTTACGACAAAAATTAGCATAATCGTGGTTTGGGTAACTGTCTTATTTACCACCACGATTTACCAAGTTGATTATGCAAATCTTCCAACTCCCTTGTCTGCCAGATTGACAATTTGTACCAAGACGGCATTCCCCAAAAGCAACATTAGTTCATGTTCTTTTGAATTTCATATTAAAAATATATCGTTATTATGGACATTCCTTATACGAACAGGGCATTTGGGAATAGTCAACTGGTACAACTTCTCGTTTTCTTCAGCCATCTTTATGAAAACCGATTGGAGTACAAACTTGAGACCGAAATCATGTACAAAAGGCAAACGAAACCGATTTGTTTTCTCGTAAAAATGTCTCTGATATCCAGATGTCGAGTGCTTCAGAGTAGGCCTGTCAAGGATTTTTACTTTTTTGCTGTTAACATATGGACAAACTAACACTCCGGATTTCTTTTATGGCCACAAACTTATTCCTAAAGCATACAATTTTTGTAACAATTGAACTTACTCGTGATATATCCACATCTGCCTGTTTCCTATGACGCCAGTATGAAACAGTTGCACTACTTTCTTTATTAGTGACCGGTTCACCGAAAATAAACAACTTGGCCAATACACCAACAACAATAATACCATTCATCAACCAAAGAAACAGAGTAGGTAACATCCAATCATACCAACTTGTTACATCTGAAATAAAATACCCAAAATACAATAGGGACAAATATAATATCTTAATATTTCGAGTTTTAATATTCATTCATAATGAGTGGAGATTAACATTACAATTACAGTTTAATTGCAACACCATCATTGTGTCATATAGTTTCTCAACTTGAGTGGAGACATAACAGTTCAATTGCATGTCATGTGATCAACGCCATCCTCTCGAATAAAATTTCTAAACTTGTTGCGTTGTTTTAGAGAGCATAGTTCATACATGTACTAACCAGATTCTTCGATGCCCTGTAAAGTTCTTCCTGAATGTCCGATATTTGATGAAAACTTTTGCCCAATTCCACTTTTGAAAACAGCGTTAAATGGGTTAAAAGCAAGGACAGCAAACATAAACACACAGAGACCCATTCTTGATCTATCCAACATTCCTGACTGATCAAAACTGTCTTCATTAGAGCTATCCATGGGTGAACCTATAAAACAAAGGAATTCTATTTTATTTTGCAGCATATTTTGGTAGAGAGTATCGTCCAAAATATCTTTTGTCTAAAATAGTTAAGACAGTATATTTGCACTTATTCTCAATATGTTACTAAGATAAAATATTACCTGGTGAGTCGTCGAAGAGTGGACTATTAGGTGAGGAATCACTGTCAAATGTATGACTGTGACTTGGTGAACTATGATCCGAGGATGGAGGGGTCAATGGCATACCACTTGCATCTCCCATATCTCTTGGTATTGATAACAACTCTTCTAAATCTGGTAAATAATATAACAACATTTGAATTTATCCAACATTTCGAAAAAAAGTAGTTATTTTACATTTTACTGTCCTATCTTCAGAATGCTAATTCTGTTGAACCCCTCTAAAAATATAGTTTGAATATTTAGTTAGTACTCACTCTGTTTTTGTGCGGCCATTCTCAACGCCATATTCTCCTGTTTCAGTCGGGCATTGGAAGCTTGCATGTATCTCACATAATCGATAGCTTTTCTCAATATGGCAGACTTATTCAACTGAAAAATCAAAATAGTAGAAAAACTTTATTTAAGGAGAAAAAAATACCTCTTTATTTATATAAAGAATTTTCTTCAGTATGACTTTATGATATTGCATAATTTGTCAAAAACTCTTTCAGCTAGTGCAGGGTTCGTACATTAAAATATGAATGAAATTCCATGACTTTTCTAGGACCAAAATTACAGCATTGCACTGAAGTTTGTCTATGCATGTTTACTTAGATCTATTTTTTCTTTACTGTGCTTTTCTTTGGTATAAGTTTTACAAATTGAATGAATTGAATCCAATTTCGGAGATAGGGTGATTACTGGACAGAGGGAAAAATTTCATGACTTTCCATGATAAAATACTCATATTCCAGGTTTTCCAGGCCTGGAATTTTCATAGGTGTAATTCCATGACTTCCAGGTTTTCCAGGAAGAGTACGAACGCTGCTAGTGGCATACCATATTATCTATATAGGTCTCACATTTTTGTTATGCAAGATGTAAAATTTAATTATGGCTGCCTTTACCTTAGCTTCTTTGCCAGCAACAAGATCTTTTAATTCAATTATTTTATCATTTATACTGAGACGATATCTTTTTTCTATGGCATTATGGGCAGTACGTTTCTCTCCTCTTCCTTTCATCTTTGGAACAGAATTAAGGCGATTAATGGGTACTTTTTCATTGTCGACAACTTGTACTGGTATACTTGTTAATATGGTATTGCCACAGCTGGATACGATGGTTTGAAGTGGAGTTGAACTGATGCCAGATGGTGTAACTGTGGGAGTACTAGATAAAGTAACAATATTACTAATACTAGGTACCGATGTTGAATTTGCCGAAACATTGGCTTGATTTTGCAGTAAAAGCTGAAAATAAAACAAAGAATTAGTTCCACATTTTTTTAAACCTACATTCAGCAATATTTAACCTTTCAGTAATTTTGAATCATCCTCCAGTCCAATGCTATAAATACATGCAACCCTTAATTAAACAGACTGCAGTAAATATATGTTCCATTAACATAAGTAAACACATTATAAATAATTCATGTAGGTTACGCAAGGTACTTAACTTGGCATTTTAAAGAAATTTTTAAGATCATAGTTTGATATTTTAGTAACGGATGCGGCAACCTTATATGCGTAATCATTAATGTTAACAAGTTCAAGGAACTGCTGCGGAAATAAATTCGTAATTATCACTTACAGCCATCACTCACACTTAAAGAGTTGTGTCACTACAACACAATAACTCAGTAATGGTAAGTGAAAAGACACACCCATCATGACAATGTTTTGCACTAAATTGTAATATTTGAACTGATATCTCATAAGTTGTCATCATATTCAAATGAGAACAGAAAGCGTTCAGTGTTTTTAATGAGATTTACCAAAATTTCGAATAGGCCTATTTAAGCATTATAAAGACCTGGGGCCTATTATTTCACGAAATCTTTAACTAAGATAAAATCAAAATTTTACTAATTTGATTGGATAATATTAGATTGATTTAAGTGCTAAGTCAATCAAAATTGAAGAATCTACCAAAATTTGGATTTTATCTTTAGTTAAGATTTCGAGAAACCAGGCCCTGGAAAATATTTGTTTTCAATTTAATCATATTAAAGAAATTTCCAGGGCCTCAGGAACTCTGCAATATAATGGTACAAACCTGCTGTAATTGTTGAACACTAATGGAATTATTTGCTTGAGTAACCGTTTGTTGTGGCTGCTGCTGCTGCTGAACAACCGTATTTGATGCAACCTGCGTAGATCGTGTTTGTCCATTACTTGTGACCAGAGGTTGTTGTAAAATTAATTTCAACTGTTGTTGTGTTTTGGGAGTAGGCGGTGACACTGTCACCTGTTGATTTTGAGGACGGACAGCTGCATGTTGTGCCTGTAATTGCTGCTGTTTCTGTATTTGTTGTTTTTGTTGTGTGACAAGCTGAGCTTGCTGTACCACTGCCTGGAGTTTGGCAGCTGAAGTACTGAACGTACTTTCGGGTCCAGTCTTTTCACTCAATTCTAGAATGCTTCTCAAAGCTGTTGAGTTAAGATTTTCCAAAACATCCAGAGCATTATACAGTTTATTTTCAGGGTAATGAGTAACTGGCTCTTGCTTCACAAGGAGGGAAGCTGGCGGGGAATTCAAGCCAAAGTTCACATCTTGCTTTAGTACTGGAGGATTAGAATTGGGGCCAGCTATGGATGGAGAATTCAGGTCAACATCATGTTGTATCGAAACATTTCCATAGGATACTGGTACACCATTAAAACACAGGACCTCTGATTCTTGTTTAAGATGCGACTGATCGAGCTGACTATCAAATAAATCACATCCTCCATTCAGATCAGCGCTGTTAATATACTGTAAAATATCTGAAATACACAAAAGTAGACATATATAAGGCTTCTTAATTAATATTCTAGAAACATATTTAATTGTTGTTGAAGATTTTCTCTTATTGTGCTCATTGGTTTTAATCTTAAACCCCTAACCCTGAATTTGTAGGTTTTAATATCAAATACCTGACCCCAACCCTAAAATGTAAAAGTGATATGTGAAAGTGATGGACATAGAAATAAGAAAAGCCTTAAGGCAAAGCAGTCGGACTAAGCATGAAACATGATCACCGCTCATGAGTGTGTATCCTTTATCAACTTGAGTAGTCTGAAGACATATGTTTTGTTATTAACTTGTGAAAATATAGATATATTTAATGAACTTGGTCGCTTTTTGCACAAAAACTTGCCATAAGATTATTTTCCTTATCTTGGTTAAGCACCATACAGGGAAAAAGTATGTAGTCTTGCATAATTTCGGGATTAATATTGGTCTGCAACACTAAAGTGTTAAATTGAGTTATCTCCCTTTTAATATTAATAATGTTGTATAATGTT
Organism: Patella pellucida; assembly: GCA_917208275.1. NCBI lineage: Eukaryota > Metazoa > Mollusca > Gastropoda > Patellidae > Patella > Patella pellucida. The sequence goes on along the minus strand of OU795043.1, from coordinate 42,033,218 downwards.
ACGAAGTGTATATTAAGCCGTCCGACAGCTCAATTTACTTGATTTACTATTTAGCCGAACATCTCTATTGACATGCACAGTTGTCTGATTCAGGCCTCATGCTCTTATCGCGTGATTAAATATGGCGATCGAAGATGTCGACGGCTAGTGGCAGTGCGTTTACTATTTAAATGATTTTTCGGGCCTAATTGGAAACTAATTTTACTCTTTGTGAGCAGGATTAGGGTTAGTGGTAGGGTAAAATAAAATTTGTCTTAAGAATGCGCATGTCAAACGGGAGTTATGTCTAAATTAAAATAGTACCCGGTATTAGTAAATAAAGTAAAGACACGTCAGACGACTGAATATCCACAGCATAATGTAATATTTCAGGCCTGTCAGAATGATATATGGGGGGGGGGGGGCTGCGAGCAAAAGTAGCGAAATCAAGGGGGTCCGGATTTTTTTTGACACCACGCCTGCCCATTAAAACGGGATATATATGAGCAGATTATTGGGGGGGCTGCAGCCCCCGACAGACCTGTATTTTATTACGATTGTCTTTTGGGTTTTCTCTTTTGTTTAATCTGTAGGACCATGCATGTCCCCTGGGGACCCTAATCCAACAAGTTAGATGTTACTCTTTTGATATGCTGACAACGTAACATCTAACATCCGAACGGTCAAAAGCTCGCCGCAGAATTTGATAACTAGTTTACTTCTTTCAGCGTACGGCAAAACTCCCAATTTTCAGTTATCTGCAACACTAACACATTAAACTTACATATCATATCCATCTACTTTCCACAAAATTTGTTTTCTTGTCTATTTTAAGTGATTTCACAAAAATACTCCGAGATACCAAATATCCAACGATAAAACCGGAAATCACCTATATTGGCGAGAGGTGAAGGCCGGCAACATGCATATTAGCAACAGGGTTCAACACGAAACGAAATCAAGAGTTTATTTGAAGGCAATCCTTTTAATGTGCAAGTCATTGATTAAAAAGACATCAATATGATCAATAAACAAAAATCATGACATGTTGTTGTCATTGTTTTTATTTCGATTCTAATAAGATCTAGTGATGTTTTTTTTTAAAACTAATTTTGAGGCTCATGGGGGCTCTTCGACGGATTGGAGATCACGTGGCTAAGTGGGTAAGGTGCTGGCTCGCTAGCCTGGAGGTCGGGAGTTCGATCCCTTCATTGGATGAGAAAGTTCATCTCGATTTTGAGGTGTGGTTTCTCCTTGTCAGTGATGCAGACAGCTGCCTAGTAGTCGTTCGGATAGGACGAAAACCCGAGTTCCCGTGTACATATTGGCGTGCACGTAAAAGATCCCTTGGCAGTTGGAATCCAGTTGCTGCCCGGGCCAAATGTGCGTCATAGCACATTGTATGGCGTATGCCCGTCTTCAATTAGCCCAGGTTAGGTGCACAAGCGCAGGATGTTAAACCCTATGCTATTCATTCATTCTTCCACAGATATGGAATGATTCCGTGCATGTATAATAGCTGCAAATTACGGAAGACAACAATAATAATAATAATAACTTTATTTCAAAAGGGTTGAAAATTAGGCCAATGGCCTTTCTTACATTTTGTCCATTAAACAATTGGAACAGTGTACATGAATAGATAGAAAAGAGATATAGGCTACCTTTATACATTAAAAACAAAAAAATGTACATATTATAATATAAATATAACAGATATATAAACAAAACAAAGAGATAAAATACATAATAAAAAACTCAAAAACAAAAAGATTAAAAAAAATGAAACATTTCTAAAAATATCATCGTATCACCTTTTTTTTCAAAAGTAGGCCTAATTTTAAAAAAATGGGCGTGTTTTTTAATTAATTCTTTTCTACCCCTGTTTATTTGTAAATTAAGGGGGGGGGGGGTGGTTAACGCATGTGCGTTTAATAATTAGGTCAGTCATTGAATAAAATGGCGTGACTTCGATTTTTGCGTAAATACAAGGAGTATGGTCGTCTGTCCAACTTAGTTGCCCCCCCCCCTTAGTTGCCACACACACACACTGCAAAAGAGTCTTAGGCGCAAGTCAGTTATTGAATCAAATCAAATTGAACCATATTATTATGTTGGTCCCGAAATCAGCTAGTGCCCCCCCCCCTCTCTCTCTCTCCCTCTCTCTCTCTCACGCACCACGCACACATAAAAATGCATTTGTAATTGGTAGATAAATCAGGGCCCTGTTTCTCGAAAACTTAATTAAAGATAAAATCTAAATTTTAGTAAATACTTCAATTTTGATAATTGGCTAAGCACTAAAACCAATATAATATTATTCAATCAAATTACTAAAATTTGGATTTTTTCTTAGTTAAAATTTCGTGAAACAGGCCCCTGGGCTTTAAACTATTAAAGTTAATTACAAATATAGGTTGAATTTATATACAGTATATTATTAACAACCGTATGGCGATCACAAAATTTATTTCATATTTTATTTAAATATAGGCCTATGGTCGAATGGACCATCACACATTTCTAAAAACTTTACAACACCAAACTCATTTTTTATGTTGCACGGACATTTTAAAATACAGACAGAACAACATAAACATGCCTGACACTGACAAAACTCATCATCACAACCATCACATATTGTACTTTCATAAAATATGGTTTCATTTAATTTATGAGGTCTAAAATATTGTAATATGAGCTGACGTATGCATTGTTTATTCAGATTTTGGACAATTAACTTAATATCTTTTGAGGTGTTTCGCTGCGACATGGTGAAATTGTCAAATAAAACAAAAGAATAGCCGGGACGACCATCCCTAGCACAACGCCCCGCCTCCTGCCAATACGAAATAACAGAATTGGGACAACCAATGTGAACCACCAAATCAATATCACCAATCTGTATTCCCATGCCTAGAGCAATTGTTGCCACAACACAACGTAAATATCCATTGGGGTTTTTAAAATTCCTCAAAATTCGTTGTTTAGACTTTTCATGGGTAAGTCTGTGGAACATTTCCACAATTAAGTGTTCCGAATCCGCAATACCATCTGCATACGAGTGCCGTCCCAAAGCTTCTCGAAGTGTTAAAAATATATCGGAAACCTTGTCAATACTTCTACAATAAATAATTGTTTTTTTAGAAAGGGAACCATTGCTTATTATATGCTCAATAAGCCACTTTAATTTTTTCTCCATTATAGAATTTTCTGCTTTTATAAAATCAATATATATGTTTGGCCTATCTGGTGTCTTAAAAACAATTTCTGTATCATGTTTACTTAAATGCAAATGATGAAATATATCATTTGTTACCGCCTCGGTAGAAGTTGCTGTAAGAACCATTATTGGGCAACGTATGATACTCCGAAGCTCGTGTAGTTGACGATATTCTGTTCGAAAATCTTCGCCCCATTCAGAAATACAATGGGCCTCGTCAATACACATTAAAATTAACATTTTTTGGTATATGTCGGACAATAAAACATCTTTCCATTGTTTTTTTAGGACTGTTTCTGGTGACGACAGAATAATTCTGAAATTTCCATTTCTAATACCTGTATGAAAATATAATTAAAACCATGTAATAAGTGAACTATACAATATGCAAACAAATTGAAATGGGGTTTAACGTCCTACTGTTCTGCACCTAACCTGGGCTAATGGAAGACGGGCATACGCCATACAGTGGGCAATGGAGGATATTTAGCCCGGGCAGCGGCGCTACGGCCTACTCTTATATCGAATTCCAACTGTCAAGGGATCTGTTACGTGCACGCCAATGTGCACACGGGACCTCGTTTTTTCGTACCATCCGAACGACTAGACAGCTGTCCTTGTAAGGCACTCAGTTCTGCATCACTGACAAAAAAAATGCTTTGAACGAACCCTCTGCAATAAAGGAATGTGTTTTGCGTCTGCGCCATGGCCATTATAAAAGCAGCAATCTTACTCTCTGCATCACTGACAAGGGAAACCACGCTGGAAAATCGAGATAAACTTTCTCGGCCAATGCAGGGATCAAACACTCGACATACGCTAGCGAGCCAGCGCCTTACCCACTTAGCCATCAATATTCGAACAAAACATAACGTTGAGATAAGGGTGTCATTCCGCAATTAATGATGTTAGAAGTGGTATTATCAAGGTCGCTGCCCTTTCTCCAATTTCATTTGGGTGAAACGCTACTGAATAAAATGTTGCAGAAAAAATTACATTGTTATTTTTTAAATAGAAAGTGTGTAGTTTACCTCTCACATCATCACCTTTCATATCTGTTAAGGGTTCCAATTTTACTGCTGAAAGGTTCCATTTCTTAAAGCATTCACAGTGATCATCCATCAACGCCTTTAACGGCGACACAATTAAACAAATTGACTTCTCATTGTTATGTAACATTAATGGCGAAGCCATACAAAAGGTCTTCCCATATCCAGTTGGTAACAGTCCAAGAACATTTTTTCCATTTAAAACACAACAAATAATAGACAATTGTTCATCTTTTGGTTCAAAAACAATTCCAAACTTCTCTTTAAGGGAATTAAAATTTTCGCGTATCGTTGTAACGTCCATGTCTAACTAATCTGAGAATGAAAGAGAGTAAGATTGCTGCTTTTATAATGGCCATATAAAAATATGAAGGTTAGTCTCAAGTTTGGGCGATGAGTTTCAGCGAACAACTTCATCGTAAAAAAAAATTGCTTTGCACGAACCCTCTGCAATAAAGGAATGTGTTTTGCGTCTGCGCCATGGCCATTATAAAAGCAGCAATCTTACCCTCTTCATTTCTCAGATAATGCGACATGGAGGACGAATCGAAGTGTTCGAATTGCTTTTCATCATTTAGGAAGAGAGGTGATAAGGGATATTATCGTGTTTCGTTAGAAAATGTTTTACCATTTTCTGATGTGAGTGCAAGGGAATACTTGTGTGAAATTGGTGATGTCAATCTGACACCAGTTAAGAATAAAAGAATTGGCAAATTCTTGTGTGATGTCTGCTGGAAACAACTATCCGAAGGATACAAGCACAGAAAGGCAATAGATGAATTCTGGACAAGGAATGAATCAGGTAATTTCATAACTTTTCTTATATAACCTCGACTAGCCCGGAGGTCGCGTGTTCGATCCCCGTCAAGTCGTTCGGATGGGATAAAAAACAGAGCCCCCGTGTATACATTGACATATCCCGTGGCAGTTGTAATTCAATATAAGAGTAGGGCATAGTGGCGCTTGCCGCGCAAAATATTCCTCATAGCTTACTGTATAGCGTATGCCCGTCTTCAGGAGCAGAACAGTAGGACGTTAAACCCCATTAATATCATTTATGTTTGATTTTTTGATATTTTTGAAATGACTCACAAGAATTGGAAAGATTACATATTAATATTGAAATGTTTGCGAAGATCACACACTTTTTTGACAATGTACAAATTGGAGTCTCGACGCAAATTGCATTCCAATGCGGCGATTTAATTGTATAGGTGTATTCTATGATATATAACTGATCCATATGAATATAACACAGCGCAGTTATAAAATTTTACGTCGAATTTGGCTACCACGCCGTTCAAACCCAATTACTACAGAACAAGGCCACAGCATACTGATTTTCTATTGGTCGGGGTCTTAACTATTTTTTTTTTTTTACATAACCACGAAATACTGATTATAGTAGCCAATGTCCCAAACAAATACGATTGATTTTTTCAAAAGGTGTTCCCAAAAGAAATCCTCAAATTGGTGTGACCTTAATTCCATTAAATTCGAACACTAGATCGTGTCCAATTGAATATGGAACCCTATTGCACCAATGTTAAAATCTTCACTTATCTCCACGAATATCGCCAACAGAACAATTATTCAACTAAATCCACAAAATAGACTACTAATATTCCAATGTAAAATCACTTTAGCTATCATTGTAATATGTCTATTGAAAGTTACACGGTGACGAAATGTTATTGTTTTCAAACAATGGTTATGTTAAAGGAGCTAAATCGCTAACATTTCGGACCTAGAAATGGACAGAAGTGGGTCACAACGCATACAATAGGCCTACTGTAATATGAATGTATAAAAAAAAATTATACGCCCACATTTTCATGTGAACGTATTATGTCGTCGCCCCTGTCCGTCTGGACGTCCGTCCGTCCACAATTGTTTGTGGACCCTCTACAGGTCAAAATTCTTGTCCGATTTTGACGAAACTTGAAATATAGCTTTATCCTCAAAAGATCTTTCGATATTGGCATGTATCGGATCGAAACTTCATGGATTATGGCCCCTGATTGTACAAAAAATCACCTGTTTAGCTTGTGGACCCTGTAGAGGTCACAATTTTGAGCCGATTTTAATGAAACTTGACGTGCATGTTTATAACCCAAAGATCTTGGTTCCTTTCGATTTTTGCGCATATCAAATTGTAACTTAATGAATTATGGCCTTTGATTGTAGGAAAAATCACTTTCCGTATTGCTTGTTCTCTATCCATCTCTCGAAAATGTGAGCGTATCCTGCCTGGCAGTGCCAGCTCACTATCTTTTAACATTCCATGGTTTCAGTTTTTATTCTAATTTCAAATCAGCCAGTAGTCTCAATCGAATTCCTATTTCGAGCGTCTGGTTATAATTCCCGTCTACATACGCCGTTTGATTTGTTGCCCTCTGTCTATCCTAGTTCCCCGGGTTTCTTGCTAGAACTTGTAATGGTAAAATGTTTATTTTGTCTTAAATATTGGATATCAGAAGCCCATCTTATTCCGGTAACAGCATAATGTTGATTTAAATTGACAAATAATTCGTGTTTTCATAGTTTAAGATTTTGGATGATATTGAGTTACAGACTTGGCTACTGTAATTACTACAAACTTTATCAATAAACGGCGTGTAACACTGGGCACTTGGAAATTGAAATAATAAGAGTAAGCCGTGGCGCCGCTACTGTATGTGCAACAGTGGATTCTAATCCAGTAAATAGCACAGGCTAGCGTTGATATCGAGGGTGTGTTTATATTATGTGTCTTATGCCCTTAATACTGTGTATAACTTTACAGTTTATCTGATATTAAAGGACCCAAGTCCGTAACTCAAAATCCGCCAAAATCTTCGACATCCAAAACACGAATTATTGGTCAATTTAAATCAACATTGATGATGTAAACTTACCGGGAAAAGATGGGCTTCTAATATCCGATATTTAAGATAAAACAATTTTTTTAACATTGGTACACGAATCGTGTACCATAATGCTCTTCAGCCCGCGTTGTATTGAGACTCGAGGGACGAGGCTAGACACATTGCACCAAACCAAACGGAGTTATATAGAATTGAATAACTAGACGCTAGAAATGTCACTTGGTTGCGATTGCTGGCTTATTTTGTCGAACATAACTGATTTGAAATACAAATGTAGGAGTAAAGACAGAAACTATTGAATGTAAATCAGTTTATATAAATTCATATTACAGTATATATGCGTCGCGACCCACTTTTGTGAATTCCAAGGTCCCAAATGTTAGCAATTTAGCTCCTTTAATTTTAACCTCTAAAGTGACCAAAATTAATCGGGACAACGAACCGACAGACGGCAAAATTCATTGACTCGGCAGTGACTGCCATATGCGTGTAACTCCGGTTCTATAATAAGCTCTACACTAGTACACTAGTAGCCCCCCCCCCCCCCAACACACCACACACACACGCACACACCTTTTTGAGGGAGATATTTATACGTATACATTTCCTACAATAAAATCTCTAGATTAACAGTGTTTACAAAGGTATCGACCCCCCTCCCCCCCCCAATGACATTAGACTTCCACGCACTTTAAGCGGCAATCAAAGTCCGTAGCAAGTGCTCCCGTGTGTCAATTGCGGCGACGCTATTTCTCATTTTGATGTAAAACACATCAAAACGAGAAACTTCTTGTCCTCTGGACTAGAACTAGTCCTAAACACCAATAAGGCCAGGTGGAAAGGGCGACCAGAACGAGAATCTCTAATGCCATTCGGTGGCGGTGCCCTCAAAGACCGATAAGGCCGTATTAAATATCGATAGAGCGATCAAAACGCACCCTTTAATCAGGCGCATCAAACCACTAATGTTTTCGGCACTGTAATGATTACCCTTTGCCTCAATGTATGCCCCCCCCCTCGACAAAATCCTGGATCGGGCCTGCTAATGTCATGTGGCTGGGTAGGCGCCGACCCTGAAAGGGGTGATAGGAGGGGGCGCAATTTATCGAGGTGCAATGTACCCCCTGCACCCCTACTCGATACGGACCTGAGGGATATTAATTAAGTACTCTTCAAATTAAATCGTGGTGTGAATAAGGTGAAAGTTAGCTAAACTGTTTTAATACAATTGTTTCGCATGGTCGTTTCTGCATAAAATAAACACACAATGTGCTTTTATGTAGTATGCTTCGAAATAACACCCAATATGCAATGAAATGAAAATTTGGCCCGGACAGCGGCACTAAGACCTACGCTCATACGGAATTCCAACGGCTGAGGGATCTTTTTCGTGCACGTAGCAAACAATGCTACAGTTTTGTCTTAACTAAACTCTTGTGTACATAAAAGTGAACACACTTGTATGGATATACTACTTCTAAATTTTATAAACGTTTCAATACACATACAGGTATCGTTATCAAGCACATGTACATGACGTATGCATCTAAATTAGCATAACTTTAGCATCTAGTTCGTTCACAAGCAGTTGTGGACGTGACGCCGGACGGACGGGGCGAAAATATACGACTACATTTCAATGTAGGCGTATAATAATAGTGTTTCACACAAGCTACGCTTGTTTGTAAAAATTAAAAATACTTATTATTAAAGTTTACTGCATTACAGGATCATATATCGGACAGAAAAGAAAGTTTTCGAGTGGTTCTACACTAAATGCTGATGAAGAACAAAGTACAAGCCGACCAGCACAAGTAAGGATGTTTTCTTTCTAACTTTTCAATTTGATTATGATGCATATTTATACTCCCGCAATTACAAGTTAACTTATTGTGACGTCCCCCTTTCCGATCTTGTCGTTTGTATGTGTGCGTGTTCACATTTTTTTGGGGACACATTAGAAGTTCCCATTGTTATTCGATTTGGCTGAAAAGTAAAGATATCTAAACTCCTACATGATGGTTATAAGCTCTGTGATCACAACTTTTATTCGATTTGAAATAAGCAAAATGTGCGAAATATGTCAAAGAGATAGAGCGCTTTAATCTTTTACAGATTTAGGTTAAATCTCGTTGGTTTTCTATTGCAAAATATGGACGCTTGTTGCATGGCAAACGTTGGTTGTATGACATACGTTGAGGCAAGGGTGGTTTGGGGGGTTGTATGGCTGTATGATAAAGCCTGTCATTGAGTCAACTGGCGTGGTTTCGAATCCCCGGTTGTACATGACAGGAGTAGTGATCGCCTGTCTAACCTCGTGGATTTTCTCCGGGTCCCCCCACCTACTCACTGTGACACAAGCGAATTATTGAAGTTAAATTTTATGCCGGATATAAAAAGAATTGGAATGCAATACAATTAATAATATGCGGTTTTAAATTTGACAAACATTCCAAAAAATTGTGTTTTTTGAATTGCCGTTGTATTTGGGTCTGCGGGAGTTACCGAGCATTGTTATTAACTCAGCAAGTGATGCAAAATTTATGCTCATTTAGATGCATATGTTAGTCCCTAAATCACCTACTCTAGGCATGCGAAAAATTGGTTCGACTTGTCCTATCACGATATGTGAAATTGTTCAACCTTTTATAAACGGTCGGATAGCCGTGGCGATAGAGAGACGGCTTCTCACCAATGCAACGAGGGTTCAATCCCAGCTGAGGGCAAGAACTTTATCGTTGTAAGTAAGAGGGATATTCGGTCTCCCGTCCGATCAGGCAGGTTTCCCCCGAGTTCTTCGGTTTCTTCCTGCAGTAATGATCGAAATCATTCGCACGATCTGTGCCTCAGGCCTAATTTGTTACCCTTGTAAAATGACGCTATTATTATTAACCCTTTGGATGATGAGGGGGGGGGGGTGAAGTGGGGGTGTAGGTATGTTCCCTTGCCTGCGCATCTATAATCAAACCAAGTTTATAAGTTACTAATGTTTTACTTAACTTTACTTTCAGGTTAGAAAGAAGGGAAAACCACGTTTTTGTATGTCAGCTACAAGAAGGTGGAAATGGAATTCCCTCGCTGGAAAAGTACAACACCGACACTACACGTCGGCTATTAAGGGACTGTATAATGCTACACCAGCGAGCAGGAAACATTTCCACGCATTTATTGCCACCTTAATTAGAAAGGAAATAAACCATGTTCTAAAGAGTAATTTCCCGTTGTGTCAACAAACCACATTATCAAATTTGTCACATTTCTCTTGGAATGATGTGATTTGTAAATTACGAGAACTTGCCCCCCTAACATTCACCGTTTTTCGAAGTGTGGCAACGTTTAAATCCCAAGAAGAAACTTTAAAAAAGGCCAATGGTACCAATTTAAAACCCAACATCGGTTGTGCTATTGGAAATCTCTTGTATGCTAAAGCGCCGCGGAAGTGTAAATTTTTGCAAACGGCATTTTCCATCCAGTTCTGGCGTGGGGGTTTGAAGTCAGAAATGGTGAAACAGTTTAGCCACACGGGCATGTGTCTTGGTTATAAAGGCACGCTAGCAGCCATTGATAGAATTCGGTTATCCTTCGACAAAGAAGCGTTAGACGCAAAGCAGCTATTGGAAGACCAGTTATATGATGGATCCGATCACGATGTTAATATGGATGACAGCATTGAGCAAATGGACGTAGAAGACAATAATATAAACAGAGAAAAAACCGGCGATTCTATTCAACTTCATCCAGGCTATACATTCTGTTGGGATAATGTTGGCAAAAAAGTAACAACGCGACACCCCACTGCTCATACACAGAACACCTATTTAAACATGGCATTGGGGTTCGTGGCGATCAACAGAATTCCTGTCACCCATCTGGACACAGACCAACGTGCAAATGCCGCCGATTTACACCCTGGTGTGTTTGTACCAAACGAAGAAGACTTCAACGAACTAAACTCCAGAATGGAAATAATTATAGGCCGCATTTTGTGCAGACATTTGACCTGGTTTTCTACCAACTTTTCAGACTGTGTCATTAAACACATCATTCATATACACTCAAAAGAAATGAACAGACGGAGTAAACTAGTCAGTCTAGGCGTATTTAATGAAAACCCGTCGTCAACCGAAGGTGCCATTGGTATATACCGAAAACTGCAGACCTATATACCAACCGTAAATAATAAACCATACCCAACAATCGTGTATGGAGACGGTCTGAGTTGTGAGCGCGGGAATGATGCAAAGAAGGCTCTTTGTAACGGGGTGACTCCAGATGAGCGTTTAGAAAACATGGAACCTGCCGTCCAAGAATTTCACAAAGAAATGTTGTTATTGCAAGACCATTTTGACACGTTTTTCCATCCTTTAAGTTCTACGGACCGCGGCAGTTTGCTCTATGTAAAAAACGTTTTAAATTTCAGGCAGGTCAAGAATGACATTGCGCAATGTTTCTCTGATGCATGGGAATTGATGGCATTACAGACGGAAGCCTTCGTTTCTTTGATAGCTATGCAGTTGTTCGAGATGGATGATATTCATGACTCGCCAAAGAAAAGACCAACAAATATCGAGACGGAGAGTGCCGAATTAAAAACAACTTACCTGGGTGAACTCACGTCTAAGCTATTTCATTACATCAATCATCCACTCGACACTGATGCTCTTCTGAACAGAGAGAACCAATGCGAAGTAAACATCTGTATCTGCAACGAAGAACTTTCGGATGAAAATATCATCGGCTGCCATCTCAGAGAACGTTGCGCAAGAGGTCAATGGTTTCATGTTACCTGTGTTGGAGTCGACCCAGAAAATGTACCAGAGCCCTTCTACTGCAGCCACCAATGCCAAAGCAGACAAGAAGAGTGCACCTATCGTTACTGCCTTTGTAAAGAAGATCTTGGCGAATTCGAAGCAATGATCGGATGCGCTGCAGAGAACAAATGTGTAGCAGCAGAGTGGTACCACTACAGATGCCTTAATATTTCAGCAAAGGATGTTCCATCCGGTAACTGGTTCTGTAGTGATGATTGTAGGAATTTAGCCAAAATAAAATCAAAGAGAAAAGGCAAGGGTACCTCTTCTACCTTTACATCCGGGGTCCAGTTACCAGATTACAGAGAGAATTACAGCAGAGCTTTAGTCTGGAGTGGGTTGAACCTGCTTTGCCGTAGAGACGCGGTGCGAGAAGGCGATGGAGAGGCGATGATGTCGCATTGGAAAATGGACATGGTACATTTTTTTGCTAAAAAACACCCAAAATACCTCATATTAGCACATAGGTTAATATGTTCGATCAGTGGTATGTGTAGTGAGAAAATTGAACAGGAGCTAGTGTGGAACAGGACGGTGAACTACGGAGGTGGTGTCGGACGTAACGTCCCAATGGACTATATGAATGAAGTGTTCAATAGACTCTATAAAGATCTTCTAGGTAAGGCAAAGGGTAGATACACCGATGCAACCCTTGAAAGGTGTGGACAGATTGTTGGACCTCTAGGAGAATCTTTAGACGTTATATTCGACACAAACTTCGTAGAACATGGCATCTATAGGCACCGCCGAAGAGCTACTAACCGTGACGAAAATGTTAATAAATTGGTCACACTTTTAAGTGGGGAAGAACTCTTCAAGAAAATACCAGGCCGGCAGCACCGAAACTTTGTATTATTTAATTATAGCCTAAATCCAAAACAACCTGGACAATACCTGAACAAACTTCACAATCTATCTAACAAACTTGACAAAATGAAAAAATACCAACTTGATGAATAATGAAAGAAATATAATCACTTTGGCTATATAGAGTTTTATTGACCATTAGTGCGTTTTAATTTCAAAACACTTTTAGATTGGTTTAAACATACATTATGCAAGGGCGAAGAAATCTGTCTAGGTCTGAAATGTTATCACAACTATTAATTATACACGTACATTAATTAACTTATCCAGACTATAATCAACTCTTGATACCACCTTATGTGTCGGATTTTCAATGGATTTTAATCCGATCTGCTGTTAAACGTTCAGTGATGATTTAATCGTAAAATGGATAATCGAAACTGTTTATTTTTTATCGTATCGACATAAGTAATGATGATCGGGGCTAAGCTAATATCTTGGTTTAGAGTGGAATAATTTCATTGAAATTTGCAAAATATTATATTTACGTTATCAATTTTTCAACTATTATAGCGCGAACAGTCAATTATTTATCTAATCTCCCATAATGTATATTTAAGCATATGTAATGGGCCTGTCACACTATAACGTTTTAGACAACTTACTCCAACGTATGAAAAAACAGTTCCAACACGCTGGCATACGCTAAAGTTGACTTTAAAAATCAAGACGGCGTTCTTTTTGGACGCATATATAACGTACTTATAACGCGCTGAACGGATATATAACGTATGTTTAACGTATGAGTAACTTATTCATAACTTATCCCCAACGTAAACGTAACTTATACAAATATATGACAGCGTGTGCCAACGAATTTTAAGCGTTCTCGACGTATGCAAAACCCATGCAGAACTTGAGTCAAACTTATGCCTAACTTATGCATAACGTGTTGGAGTGTACTTCGACGACCACGTGAGGTCAGATATAAAAACTGAGGCTCGCCTAGACCACAAGTAATTATGGGGCTGTCACACATTGACGTATAGCATCAGCGTATATGCCGACGTATGAGAAATTTAGCGAATACGCTGGTGTACGCTGAATGCGTTATGAGTACGTTTTTAACAAGTTACGAGCATACTGAAATACGGTGGTATAAGTTGTTGTACGTCGAACGCGGCCCATAATTTTGTGCATGCATAAAATTTTCGGCGTATGCGGGCGTATTGCTAACACGTTAGGCTTAAGTTAGAAGTACGCGACAGGTACGTTATGCACGCGTTATGCACGTTACATGTAAGTATCCCATAAGTTGACATACACGTCGGCTACCAGTTGGGTAATTGAGCAGCGTACGCGTAACCTATTTCTTACCTATAGACAACGTACTTCTGACGTCCTTAAAACTTACTGAACGTGTTTGAAGCGTGTGTAGAGATGAGCATGCGCAGAAGTCTACAATCATGGCGGACCCTGAGAGGTTGCGACGACACGTGGTCGTCGAAGTACGCTCCAACACGTTCTACTTCAGCGTATGCCAACGTGTTGGATAATTATTTCATACATCAGAATAAGTTATAGTGTGTCCTGCTTGCAGCCGACGTGTATGTCACCGTATGAGTAACCTACATGTAACGTGCGTTAACGCATGCATAACTTACCTGTCGCGTTCTTCTATCTTACGCCTAACGTGTAAGCAATACGTCGGCATACGCTGAAAATGTTTTGGATGAACAAAATTTTGTGCCGCGTTCGGCGTTATATCAACTTATTTCAGCGGTCTCGTAACTTGTTAAAAGCGTACACATAACGTATTCAACGTACATCAGCGTGTTTGCTAAATTTCTCATACGTCGGCATACGCTGATGCTATACGTCAATGTGTGACAGCCCCATTAAAAACAGTTTAATCACATTCAGCGCAATAAGCTTATTTTGAAACCAATAACAAAGTGAATTATTTTAATATAGTTTATCATTGAAACTGGTAATGCTTATTTAATTTTGTATTGTATAAACTTAACTCTGATACATTTAATTTGTGTATATAATATTTGAGTATTTTCTAATAATAAATTTGCATATAATATATGTTAACGTGTATATATTTTAACTTATGTATATTTTAATTTTTATATATTTTAAATTGTGTATATTTTAATTTGTATATATTTTAACTTGTATATATTTCCAAATAACCCAAAATATAGTTTGTTGTCTTTATTATGTTGTGCTTGCCATAATTTCGGGCACAAAACGACGACAGAAAAATCGAACGGCGCTTTTCCCCATATAAAAAATATTTGATCCACATTTCAATTACAAGATTGTGTCCTTTTTCCATAATGTCTATACGTCGCATACATTTGGGCATTTTCAACATTTTGCCAAAACGGTAGAATCACCTGGGCAAAGTTTTTCCTTCCTCGCATAAAACAATTATGTCCCTTAAAATAAGAAAATGTAGGGAACATCACCCTTTTCGTTGCTGTAAGATATATATATAAATTACATATTACATATCTCTACCATGGCATTGGTTGGGTAACGCCAAAAGCCCATGGGAATAACATTCATATTTGTTAGCATAGCTAGAGCAATTTAGGTTCCGGATGTCTAACAGTATTGTGAGGATTTCTGGGGAAATTGACATACCGTATCTAAAATTAATCCCCCCCCCTTCCATCGGAATATTTCAAAGGGAGAGAGAGAGAGAAATGGGGTTTAACGTCCACTCGACACAAACTAGGTAATTTCGGGACTAACATATGGTGGTTTAATTTTATTTCAACAATTCGCTTGCGCGTAGGGGTCGTTGGTAGTGGAAGGAAACCAGAGGACCGGGAGAAAACCCACGAGGTTTGACAGGTAACCCTACTCATTGTCACGTACATCCGGGGATTCGAAACCACGCCAGTTGACTCACCGGTTGACTCAATGACAGGCTTTATGATACAGGACGCACGTGCTAACCATTCGGTCATCCAACCCCCCATATTTCAAAGGAATATATGGTATTCATTAATGCAGGAAGAGCACTCCAATTCCAGATTTTTTTTTTAATGAAATGGGGGTTTAACGTCATACTGATTTTCTCGGATTGGGCTAATGAAGACGTCAATTTTGTCTCAAAAACCTGCGCTGTCACCAACTTATAACGAATTCCAACTGTGAAGGGATCGTTTACGTTCATTACAATGTGCACATGGAACCGCATTTTTCGTACTATCAGAACGACCATACGATGTCCCATGCCAGATACATCGTACTGCACCGATGACAAGTTGTGAGGGGAGGGGGGGCACTGAAAAAACAACAGATCTTAATCGAAAACGGGTCCCGGGTTACAGAGTCTTACTAACTGAATTACGGCCTCCACAATATCCCCCTGTCCAAATATGCACATCTGTACATGTATAAAGGACAGGCTCTGTGCTGTATTAAGTACTTTGTCGCTGTATGTATGTTGATCAATCGTAATTATTTCATTTTACTGAAAGGCATGTAGACGAGCCCGTAGCCAGCTTATAAAATTTTGAGGGAGGTTTGGGATGCTGCAGAATTTTTGGGAGGGGCTGAGGATGTGGCCAGCCAAGAAATCATTATTGTTGGCGAAATATAAGGGGGGGGGGGATAATTCGATTTGGGGGAGGGGGGACTTAGCCCCCCCCCCCCCGTGGCTACGGGCCCACATGTAGATATAAAATCGATTAGTTGAGAACAATTGAAATTGAATTTTTATAAGACATGATTTTAATAACTAAGTAATATAGAAGTATCGGTAGAATATTATAATATATGTGTTTGCATATCATTTTTTATTTCATGATTTATTCTTAATCATTTTCATTTTAATCTTATTTTCTTACTGTTTGTGTTATCTAAACACCTTCAAACACTATTTTACTTTATGTGCAACTCCTATCTCCCAAAAAAATTCATACCTAATCCATAGAAATATTTTACAATAATGCATTTCGTTTCGCTAAAACAAGTGTTCTCAAATTTTAATGAGGAGGATATGACGTCAAAAAAAGGTCAAATTATCCCAACATGGCAACTTTATGAAATGGTAGTGTGTGTGTCACAGTGTGATATTGGATAAACCGGTTTCACTGAACAACGTTTGTTTGTCAGTAAGTGTCATTGTTGCTCAAGGAAGATCATACAATAAGGTAGGACATGCATTCAGATTTTATCGACTGGCGCCTTTCAGCTCGATGCTTTATCGACTGAAACCTTTCATTTCGATGCGCAAAAAATTCAGTCGGACGGTGCTCAATGAATGCACTATTACTGGCACCTAGAGGTTACGTATCAACGAAACCTCTAGACACCCTGGAGTACTGGGGACCCTTGCTTGGAAATAAAGTTATTGTTTTAATTATTGTATCACGATGTTATAATTGTAGGACTATATATTCAATATCTCAATTTCTGCACCGCCATCTGTAGGCTATTCAAATTGTATTAATTTAATTTGTATTCCTTCTTTTTTTGAATTCGTTACGGTAGTTTACTACTTTTAGACTTGACTTATAAAAATAACAGGCATTTAGTGATTTAGCTTTATTATCCTGTCTACAGGATATATCTATAAGCTTACATTGTATGTGTATTACAGTATAAAAAAATTTACAAACAAAAATTATAATGAATAGTAATAATAAATAGGCCTAGTGGTGAGTGAGCGAGTGTTATTTCAATAATAATGTTTGTAATTTGTATTATTTTCAACATAAAATCATTTCTTTACCATAGAATTTCATGAAATTTTTAAACTTTGATACTTACCATCTACATCATTTAATCCGCCATTATCTATGTCTGTTGTGGCTAATAAATCGGGCCCAAGATCGGGCAAATTATTAGCATTCATCGACCAGCTCATCTGGTCAGCCATTTTCGTTTTAGACTGAGGATAACACCACGAGACTTTATCCAATGAAATTGCTAGGTAGGATCGGATGATTTTTCGTCATTGCTTATTTACAAGCTTGAAGATATGACCCGGTGTCACAGTTTCTGTTGGTCCCTGGTGTGTGTTGGTTCCTGGGCACTTGCGCATGTCTGAGACGGATGTTTGCGTTAGCAACACGGACAACACAGCTTCATCCACTTCCGCCATTGTGAGATGGTTCCTCATAACTCAAATAACTGATCATTTCAGGAAAAAGTGTTATGTACTTAGTTAGAGTTTTGTCATTAATAAACATACTTGTTATCGTGATTAGCTGTTTTTTTTAGTGATCAGTAGTTACACGATCAACGGATTTAAGTTAATTGGCTTGAGATTAATTGTTCTATCGTTCGTGATTTGTTGCCGTTGTTTTTAGTGTAATATTGGCCTGTATATGATTGGGATTTCTCTGAATCATTATTTTAATTTTGTACATAATAAAATTTTTACAAGTTGCCTATGATGTGTTTTATTTGTCAAATACAAAAACTTTATCATGCAAACCATGGGATCTACTATACTAGTTACTATAAGTATCGGATATTTATCGGCTTTGGCCTCTATCCGAAAACCGGTAACATCCGTTTTTATAGAAACTAGGGATCTACATCTGAAACTAAATCTGAAAATACCACTATTTCTTGAACATGAAACACCCAAATTCTGCGTTTATACCAAGGGGCAATTATTTTTTCTGTTTCTGCATGTGGACGGGAATTTTTCAATTTTTATAAGATCGTTGATTTGTATTTTTCCTTTTAAATGAAATAAACAAACAATAGAAACTCAGCATCCTCGGCTACTGTCAGTAGTAATACTATATATTGGTAGATAATAGTAGAAACCAATCTGACCGTAAGAAAATCGTAGGGGTCATCCTATCACGGGGAGTCAACACACACTGTGTCGGTAACAGTGTGAGATGACTCCTACAACTGCGCATGCGCCAGGAACCAACACACACCAGCGACCAACAGAAACTGTGACACCGGAAACAAAATAATAAGGTTGTGGTTCATAAGGTGGTTTTACAATGACATCAGCCGAATGCGCGAGTCATGATATAATAAGGTGGTGTAAATATTACTAAATATTATCACACAGCGATCGAGCTGTCGGAGCTCGTGATCGCGCGACTGTCTAACAATAGTAACGCTGACTGTTCGGAACAAACTAAGTGAAGGTCATAATAAGTATTATAACCCAGTCGGTAACAGAAACACCCTTAATTTCCATAGGCGAACGAGGGAGGGGGGGGGGGGGGCAGCTGCCCCCAACTTTTGGGCAAGCTGACTTTTTTTTTCTCACTTTTTGGGCAGACGGGTAAAGTGAAAAAAAAAATTTTTTTCATCTATTTGGCAAAACAAAGTGCACGAAATCTAATAAAACACCAATTTTATGGGCTGGAATAGCAGTTAAACGCGTTTGCGGCCGTCAAATAATCCAAAATTTTCTTTGGGGGTCCATACAAGTTCAGCACCGCTTTTTCGCCTCTCAAAAACAAAAAACAAACCCGGTGTCACTGTCTATAAACCCAATTTTTTTCGGGCATTTCTAGTTTTGCTTCCCTAACTGTCATCGAGCCCTAAAATAAAACACCAATTTTACTTTTCTTGTAATTGAATATCACGAATTTGTACTGAGTTTACTATAGATTTAAGCATTTTGTCTGGAACCACTCTACTTTGTGTGACATTTTTCGCGCATCGAATCGATTATTATTTGTGAATGCAGATGCAAGTCTGATTGAATGGTTGGAATTCCTAGTGGGATTTCGGTTAGCCTACAAAACGTATCTGTGGTGATTTAATTTTCAAAATTTTCTCCGATTGATTGGTTGTATGGAGTTCGGTTCAGCCAGGTAGCCTTACGCTATATTGGACCAAATTGAAGTTGCTTTATTCACAGGCTGGAATATCAGGAAAACTGTTTGGGGCATTTAAATTTCGAAAAATTTTCCCCAAAGGTCCCATCTTCGTGGACTTTAAACGATTGGTTAGAATTCGAGTCAGCCACCTTAATTAGGCTAATTAGTCTATGAGACCACGTTGAAGTTGCTTTGTTCACCAGCTGAAAAAGCAGGAAAACGCGTTTGCGGCAGTTAAATTTTCAAAATGTTCTCCTAACGGTCCCGTCTATATACGAGGACTATAAACGATTAATTGGAATTCGAGTCAGCCACCTTAAAGGACCTAAGTCCGTAACTCAAAATCCTCCAAAATCTTCGACATCGAAAACACGAATTATTGGTCAATTTAAATCAACATTGATGATGTAAACTTACCGGGAAAAGATGAGCCTCTAAAATCCGATATTTAAGATAAAATATTTTTTTTAACATTGGTACACGAATCGTGTACCACAATGCGCTAACAGCCACAGTTGTATTGAGAAACTCGAGGGAGGAGGCTAGACACACTGCACCAAATCAAACGGAGTATATGTAAGACTGGAATACCTAGACATGTGCACTTGATTGCGACTGCTTGCTTATTTCGTCGAACATAACTGATTTGAAATTGGAGTAAAAACGGAAACAATTGAATGTAAGTCAGTTTATATACATTCATATTACAGTATTATATGCGTTGCGACCAACTTTTGTGAATTTCTAGGTCCCAGATATTAGCGATTTAGCTCCTATTAGACCACTGCGAAGTTGCTTTGTTCATCGGCTGAAAAAGCAGGAAAACGTGTTTATATTCCAAAATTTTCTTGGGGGGGGGGGGGGACATACAAGATAAGTTCCCCTTCTTCGCCTCTCGAGTAAGACCGGCGCCGCTGTCTTGAAAAGAATATTCGCTTTAAAGTTTGATAATAAGGGTGTGGTTTTAATTGAGGTATAGGCCTATATGTAGATTATTCCAGAGACAAGGTCCAATGTATTTTAAGCTATTTTATTAACCTACTGATTTATTAGGTTGGGGAATATTAAATCGAAGGTTAATATTAGTATAAGGTGTAGGCTATTTTTAAAAACGAGAATATTAGTAAAGTATAGTTTGGGCATTTTTTTTATGAACAAATTTGAACAGTGCGATGTATTATTGAAGGTGAACCGGCCGATTTTGAATGGTTAAAATATTTAGCGATTTAGTTAGGGTTTCATTAGTAGACGAGGTTGAATTTTTCGGTAGTGGTTTGTCATTGATTAATTTAAGAGCCAATTTTTGCACACGCTGTAAGTAATTTAAAGATGTTTTACTACAGGTATCCAAGATGGTGGAGCAATAATCTAGATGTGACTGAAAATGGCCAAAATAGAATAATTTTAACAAGTTTGATGAAGAAGCGGTTTTATCTTTTTCAGTTGATACAATTTTTCATTTAATGTTTTACAGATGTGTTCAGTATGGTTATTCCAAGAAAAATTTATATCAATGATTACAACTAAAAGTTTAAATTCAGAAATATTTTCAATTTGATTATTATTGATTTGAATGTCAAGTTTTTTTTTAATGGATTTTTAAGTTGATAGTTTGTAGCTATTAACATTGATTTAGTTGTTGATTCATTGATAAACACAGAATCATTATTTTGACACCATTGTATTATTTTATTGGTTTCCAATTGGAGTTTATTATTAAGAGATGTTGTATCTGGAGAAGAGGTATAAACGGTGGTATCATCTACAAACAGATCAGAATTTACAGAAAGAGAAATCGGTAAATCATTAATAAAGAAATTAAAAAATAAATGTCCAATGATTGATCCTTGGGGTAGGCCTACACCGGGAATTATATTTTGAAATGGAGATTTATTTTGTCCAATTTTGATATACACTGTTTCGATTATTAGGGTTTAATTCAATAATGAGAGTAAGTTTTCAGAAAAATTATAATATAGCTAAAGTTTTTGTAAAAGCAGATTATGATTTACCATGCCAACAGCTTTTCTGAAATAAATTATTTTAATCCTGTTAGCATATTATTATTTAGAGCGTTATAAACATGTTCAGTGATATTACCAAGGGCTGTATTACAGGCGCTATTTGAACGGAAGCCAGATCTATTTAAATATAAAAGATTATTTTTATTTAAATAATTAGTAATATATATACATTTATATGATTTTCAAGTTGTTTGGAGAGAGTTTTCAAAATAGATATTGGCCTATAATTACCGGTTAGGCATTATCACCTGGTTTAAAGAATGGCGGTATCTTTGCCTTTTTTAATATGTTCTTTTTGAATAGCAACGGTTAAATATATATGTTAGAACTAAGAAAGGTTTTAAAAACGAGCTAACACCATAAATTCCTACAGAAAGATATTTGTATACATCACAAGTGGAAAAAAAGGTATTTTACATTTATGAGTAAAATTTGATTGTTTACAAAATTAGACATACTATTGGAATCATTTTTGCTAAACAAAATGGGGACTTTGTACAGTAAGTTGTTTGCAACATTGATAAAAAAATCATTGAAAGTGTCAGGATCCATTTAGGCTGTAATGAAGTTTTATAAAAAGTGTTTATTTGCTAGTTTTATGGCATCCCAGATCTGTTTACTGTTTTTCCGGTCAGATATCAAAAATTTTAAATATTTTCGTTTACTTGCTCTAATAGCTGTTTTAACTTCATTTCTTAAATTTTTTACGTCCACATTTTCACGTGGACGTATTATGTTGTCGCCCCTGTCCGTCCGTCCACAATTGTCTGTGGACTCTCTACAGATCACAATTCTTACCCGATTTTGACGAAACTTGAAATATAGGTTTAACCCCAAAAGATCTCGACTGTTTTCGATATTAGTATGTATATGATCAAAACTTCATGGATAACGGCCCCTGAATGTACAAAAAAACACGTTTTTAGCTTGTGGACCCTATAGAGGTCACAATTTTGAACCGATTTTGATGAAACTTGACATGCATGTTTATAACCCAAAGATCTTGGTTCCTTCGATATTTGCGCCTATCGGAAGGTCAAAAAAATCACCCTATTTAGGTTGTAGTCCCTCTGGTAGGCTCTGGAGGTCATAATTATTACCCGATTAAAAAAAGCCATTTGATTATATCACCGTTACACCCTAAGAAAGGTTGGGTTCGAATTTCGGGAAATAATTAGGTTTAACCCCAAAAGATCTCGACTGCTTTTGATATTAGTATGTATATGATCAAAACTTCATGGATTATGTCACAATTCTTACCCGATTTTTACGAAACTTGAAATATAGGTTTATCCCCAAAAGATCTCGGCTGCTTTCGATATTGGCATGTATCGGATCAAAACTTCATGGATTATGGCCCCTGATTGTACTAAAAATTACGTTTTTAGCTTGTGGACACTATAGAGGTCACAATTTTAATTCGATTTTGATGAAACTTAAGATGCATCTTTATAACCCAAAAGATCTTGGTTCCTTTCTATATTTGCACCTATCGGACCGTAATTTTTGAATTATGGCCCCTGATTGTCCGAAAAATCACCTATTTTAGCTTGTGGTCCCTCTAGAGGTGACAATTATTATCCGATTTAAAAACCGTTTGAATATATCACCGTTACATCCTGAGGGGGGTTGAGTTCGAATTTCGCGAAAATCGGACCAAAATTGCCATACAAAATGGCTGCCGCTTGTACGCGAATATTGTTTTAAAAAAATGGTATATCAAGGTTGTGGACCCTGTAGAGGTCACAATTTTAATTCGATTTTGATGAAACTTGAATACATGGTTATAACCCAAAGATCTTGGATATGCGTAAATATCGAATCGTAACTTCCTGAATAAAATTATGGCCCCTGATTATACGCAAAATTGGTTCCTTTGATATTTGTTCATATCAGATCGTAATTATTATCCGATTTAAAAAAAAAAGTTTGACTCTATCACCGTTACACCCTACGGAAGGTTGAGTTCGAATTTCGAGAAAATCGGACCATTATTGCCAGACAAAATGGCCGCCGTTTGCACGCGAATAGTGTAAAATATGGTATATCAAATTTGTGGACCCTGTATAGAGGTCACAATTTTAATTCGATTTTGATGAAACTTGAAATGCATGTTTATAACCTAAAGTTCTTGAATATTTTCGATATTTCCGCATATCGGATCGTTACTTCCTGATTTATGGTTTATCAAAATTTCTTACTCTCTTAGTTTTTAAGGAGGGCTTATATTTTTTATTGGAGAGTAATAATTGAATACCAGACAGATAAAGTCAAATTTGGATCAGAATAATTATTATAATTATAGAGCTGCATGCAAATCAGAGGCAGCATAACAAGCAATTTTGATTTCTTTGACATGATCAGGGTCTGATACAATGAGATGGTCTATTAATGTTTTCGTTTTATCAGTAACTCTTGTAGGCACTGTAATAAGTTGACTGAGGTAAAAAGTTTGTAACAAATCGGTCCAATGTTTATTTTTTACATGAGAATCAAGCGCTGACTGAGAAAATGAAATGAAATGGGGCTTAGTAACCGTCCTACTGTTCCGTGTTGGCTAATTATATACGTGTAGTAATAATGCATGGACGTCACACATGGCCGGGGGAGTCCCCCCCCCCATTCTATTTCGGTGGAGGGGTGTCTGAATATACTTGGACCCCCCACCCCCTAATTTACATAGTAGGCCCTAACTCCTATTTATGTACAACAATTATTTAGATTGGTTAAGATTATATATGTATAAAACCTGTACATATACCATAGAGGTGTATATACACCTCTATGACATATACTAATATGTTGGTGTGATGTTTTAGTTTAACCCCGTAAAATATCCCAAAACAGTGTGACCCTCCAAACTCTCCCTATCGGGCTACATCGGCTGCTGCTCAGCATCGTGCCTCCGTCGTCACAGATTGTCTACATTTTATATAATTTCATTTGCGGACCCCGCCAATATATATATATATATATATATATATACATTGTATATATCACGGCTACGAGTGTGGGCTAATAAAGACGGGCATAAGCCGTACGGCATAGTAGCCTATGCTTTAACTGTGACGGAAATTTTGTCCGAACAAATACGGCCTACTCTTTAAGATGTATGGACAAACTTATAGAATTCCAACTGTCAAGGGAACTTTTACATGCACGCCAACGATTTCAATGAATATACACACTGTACCTTGATTTTTCATCCCACCCGAACGACTATACGTTTCCCTTTGCGAGGTCCTGCACTACGCCGCAAAAAACCCCGATGAAGATGCAGGAATAGAACACGCGACCTCCAGGTTAGCGAACCAACGTCTTACCCGCTGAATGTTGAATGGGAATAGGCATTGGTGTTATATCATAGAAATATTTCTATGGGTATTATCAACTAGGCTATTCGTGAGGGGTTGGGATGGCCTAGTGGTTTAGAGTGCCACGCTTCGACCTCTAGCTGGCCGGTCACCTCTGGCTTGCGGCTGAGGATTAGAACCATAGTGTTAGCGTATGTGACATGGAGATAGGGGCGCCTTCTCAACCTTGTGGGTTTCCTCCGGGCACTCCGGTTTCCTCCCACTGCCGAATACCCCTACGCGCAAGCGAATTATTAAAATAAAAAATTGAAAACCATACGTTATTCCCAAAATGACCTAGTTTGTGTCGAGTGGACGTTAAACCCCATTTCTCTCTGTCTCTCTCTCTCATACTATTCGTGAATTCATAGAATTAATGATAGAAATATATCCAGTCAGTGGTATCTATTTCAATGGCTGTGTGTATATGGAATACAGTTTTATTAAACAGACAACCATGTGCATGCTAGACGATGTGTTTCGGTGCACTGGTGTGGATTGATAACTTCTGTTGATAACTCCAAAATTGGCCTCCCTAAATACAACTTCAAGATGATTGTGTGGATAGCAAAACAAAATATCACGTCGGATTAAACTAAATGTTGGTTTTTATACGCCCACATTTTCATGTGGACGTATTATGTCGTCGTCCCTGTCCGTCCGTCCGGACGTCCGTCCGTCCACAATTGTTTGTGGACTCTCTACAGGTCACAATTCTTGTCGGATTTTGACGAAACTTAAAATATAGGTTTATCCCCAAAAGATCTCGGCTGCTTTCGATATTGGCATGTATCGGGTCAAAACTTCATGGATTATGGCCCCTGATTGTACGAAAAATGACGTTTTTAGCTTGTGGACCCTATAGAGGTCACAATTTTGAACCGATTTTAATGAAACTTTACATGCATGTTTATAACCCAAAGATCTTGGTTCCTTTTGATATTTGCACCTATCGGTATGTAAATTCCTGAATTATGGCCCCTGATTGTCCGAAAATTCACCTATTTTAGCTCGTGATACCTCTGGAGGTTACAATTATTATCCGATTTGAAAAACCGTTCGATTATCTCACCGTTACACCCTAAGGAAGGTTGAGTTCAAATTTCGGAAAAATCGGACCAAAATTACCATACAAAATGGCCGCCGTTCGTACGCAAATACTGTTAAAAAATGGTATATCAAGGTTGTGGACCCTGTAGAGATCACAATTTTAATTCGATTTTGATGAAACTTGAAATGCATGGTTATAACCCAAAGATCTTGGTTCCTTTCGATATTTGCGCATATCGGATCGTAACTTCCTGAATTATGGCCCCTGATTATACGCAAAATCGTCTTGGTTTAGCCTGTGGTCCCTCTGGAGGTTACAATAATTATCCGATTTATAAAATCGTTTGATTATATCACCGTTACACCCTAAGGAAGGTGGAGTTTAAATTTCGGAAAAATCGGACCAAAATTACCATACAAAATTGCCGCCGTTCGTACGCGAATACTGTTAAAAAATGGTATATCAAGGTTGTGGACCTTGTAGAGATCACAATTTTAATTCAATTTTGATGAAACTTGAAATGCACGGTTATAACCCAAAGATCTCGGTTCCTTTCGATATTTGCGCATATCGGATCGTAACTTCCTGAATTATGGCCCCTGATTATACGCAAAATCGTCTTGGTTTAGCCTGTGGTTCCTCTGGAGGTTACAATAATTATCCGATTTATAAAATCGTTTGATTATATCACCGTTACACCCTAAGGAAGGTGGAGTTTGAATTTCAGAAACATGGGACCAAAATTACCATACAAAATGGCCGCCATTCGTACGCAAATACTGTTAAAAAATGGTATATCAAGTTTGTGGATCCTGTAGAGGTCAAAATTTTAACTCGATTTTGATGAAACTTAAAATGCATGGTTATAACCCAAAGATCGTGGTTCCTTTCAATATTTGCGCATATCGGATCGTAATCTCCTGAATTATGGCCCCTGATTATACGCAAAATCGTCTTGGTTTAGCTTGTGGTCCCTCTGGAGGTTACAATAATTAACCGATTTAAAAAATCGTTTGATTATATCACCGTTACACCCTAAGGAAGGTTGAGTTTAAATTTCGGAAAAATCGGACCAAAATTACCATACAAAATTGCCGCCGTTCGTACGCGAATACTGTTAAAAAATGGTATATCAAAGTTGTGGACCTTGTAGAGATCACAATTTTAATTCAATTTTGATGAAACTTGAAATGCACGGTTATAACCCAAAGATCTCGGTTCCTTTCGATATTTGCGCATATCGGATCGTATCTTCCTGAATTACGGCCCCTGATTATACGCAAAATCGTCTTTGTTTAGCTTGTGGTCCCTCTGGAGGTCACAATTATTATCTGATTTAAAAAATCGTTTGATTATATCACCGTTACACCCTAAGGAATGTTGAGTTTGAATTTGGGGAAAATTCGGAACAAAATTGCCATACAAAATTGCCGCCGTTCGTACGCGAATACTGTTAAAAAATGGTATATCAAGGTTGTGGACCTTGTAGAGATCACAATTTTAATTCAATTTTGATGAAACTTGAAATGCACGGTTATAACCCAAAGATCTCGGTTCCTTTCGATATTTGCGCATATCGGATCGTAACTTCCTGAATTACGGCCCCTGATTATACGCAAAATCGTCTTTGTTTAGCTTGTGGTCCCTCTGGAGGTCACAATTATTATCTGATTTAAAAAATCGTTTGATTATATCACCGTTACACCCTAAGGAATGTTGAGTTTGAATTTGGGGAAAATTCGGAACAAAATTGCCATACAAAATGGCTGCCGTTTGTACGCGAATACTGTTCCTTTCGTTATTTTTCACATATCAGATCATAACTTCCTGAAATATGGCCCCTGATTGTCCGAAAAATCACCTATGGTCCCTCTGGAGGTCACGATTATTATCTGATTTAAAAAACTTGACTCTATCACCGTTACACCATACGGAAGGTTGAGTTTGAATTTCAGGGAAATCGGACCATAATTGCCAGACAAAATGGCCACCGTTTGTACGCTAATAGTGTTAAAATATGGTATATCAAGGTTGTGGACCCAGTATAGGTCACAATTTTAATTCGATTTTGATGAAACTTGAAATGCATGTTTATAACCTAAAGATCTTGATTCTTTTCGATATTTGCGCATATCAAATTGTAATTTAATGAATTATAGCCTTTGATTGTAGGAAAAATCACTTTCGATTTTGCTTGTTCTCTAACCATCTCTCGAAAATGTGGGCGTATCCTGCCTGGCAGTGCCAGCTTACTATCTTTTTATATTAAAATATAGAAGCTAAATAGTGCCATGTATTTTAGTTGAAATTTCATGATAGACCCTAATATTATGTTAAATTTTTAGAAATTTCCAAGTTACTAATTTCAAAAATACTTATTTGAAATTTCAAGAAACTATTTCTATGTTGAAATTGTAGCTAAAAAAAATAATAATCACATGGCCCTATTTAGCCATATACCTGAAGCAATGGCCCGTGAAATCCCTCACTGGGTGGCTGGACATTGCTGGAATGGCTTCTGGTTCTTGATATTTTGAGGGAGAGAGTCTGTACTTCCCATGCAATCAAATCTATCCTATAAAGTACAGCGACTTGGCAGCCCTTCGTTCTTCGTTTTAATCTTGGGTCTTCCATGCTAGTCCCAAAATTACTAACTTGAATCGAGAACTTTTCCAATTTTTGTGTAAAGCATCTTGGTCATTGGAGGACGAACCCTATCGATATCTGCGTTCTACGACTTTCTGTTCCGGAGTTAAGCTACAGTTTTCGAAGGATTCTTTTAAAATGTGTTGTGGGGCATTGAAGTCATGAAAAGACGAGCCCTGCAGATATTCAGCGTTCTGCAACTTTTATCCCCCGTTTGTCGAAACCTTATCGGGGGTTTGAGATGGGATGGCCGGTCACCTCTGGCTTGCGGCTGTGATTTCTAGCCCTAGTGTGAGCGTATGTGACATGGAGATAGGGGCGCCTTCTCAACCTCGTGGGTTTCCTCCCACTGCTAAAGACCCCTACGCGCAAGCGAATTATTGAAATAAAAATTGAAAACCAAAATAACCTAGTGTGTGTCGAGTGGACGTTAAACCCCATTTCTCCCCATCATATCAATAATCCGCAGCATTCCGTTACTGAGTTTATCCGCCTTGGTTTTCACAGATTTGTATTTTCTATAACTTGGGTTGGAAGCAATGAGATTAGATTTTTCCAAGGATTCTAGACCCTTATCAAATTTGCTCCAATTTTCTTTTCTGAAAAGTTACAGTTGGGGCAAAGCTGGTGTGTGCATGACATGTGTGTAGCCTATTCCACACTTTGCGTGACTTTTTAAAATATTATTTGGGAGGTGTGTGTGTGTGTGTGGGTGTGTGTGATGGTGTGTGTGTGTGTGTGTGTGTGTGGGGGTTACCGGATCCGCCACTGCCTCTGCATCTATAACAGCGTAAAGGTGGGTCTATCTGGTCCCATAGGCGTATGGTCACGGGGTGTAAAGTCGTCCTTGCTACATGTATTTTTAAAATCATTGTCAACAAATTCTACTTTGTGAACGCGATAATGGCTATAGTTTTTAATGGATCTTTTTCATTTTTGGCTACTGATGTTAGAGTCATCCATCCCTGTGTAATCTATAATCCACAGGCTACCGTTCTTGAGTTATCCCATCTTTGCCTATAGGCCCCGTCCTCCAAAACTGGGGACCGCGCTGGAAAATCCAATATAACTTTCCCGGTCACCACGGAATGGAACATGTGACTTCCTACCCCGTGGCTCAATCTGTTTGGTAGGTAAGTTACTCTTGGAGAGGGGTGATATAGGCCTTGTCCTGTTCCCCAATCCTTTCAGTTACCTGAATAAATATTGTTTAAAAAAAAAAAAAAAAAAAAAAAGTTACTCTTGAGTCAGACGTAGTTGTTTTTTCAAGCTGTCCTAAAAATATTGCTGAAATCAGAACCGATAGTGATAGGCTATATATTCTATCGAGGGGGGGGGGGGTGGCCTAGTGGTCTATAGAGTGCCGCAATGACAACTGCTAATCGGCCTCTGATTGGCTAAAAGTTTGACGTCATATTCATATTGACGTCATAAGATGTACTGTACATAGAAATATCACAGAGTAAACTCTGTGGAAATATTGAATATAAATCATTGTTAACTTCGCTCAAAAGTAATTTGATTGAAATTTTCAATATATTTTTCTTGTAAAATATTAAATATTATTCAATGTCCTCCATTTAGTAATTGAAACTATAATTCAATTTCATACGCCCACATTTTCGTGGGGCGTATTGTGTCATTGTAACTGTCCGCCCAGACGTCCACAATGAAAGTCAAACATATTTATTTCTCTATCTTTTGCTCAATAGGTTATCAACTCACTATTATACGATCATGGGCATTATTTCCCACCCTTAAAAATCATTGACACAGGAAATAATAACACAATCACCTCCCTTGTTTTCTATTTCCTCAATGGAATAGCTATCTTCAAACGTTGGAATTTGAAGTTGAAAATTATACTTTTGAGCGAAGTTAACAATGATTGTAGTTTTGACAAGATGTGTGCATTGATCGCAATCACTGTACATTGGGTTGAGCAGGATGGTAGAAAGGCTTCTACATACTAAATCCTTTACCCTTCTTAAATAAAGTTATTATT
This sequence comes from Patella pellucida, assembly GCA_917208275.1. Classification (NCBI taxonomy): domain Eukaryota; kingdom Metazoa; phylum Mollusca; class Gastropoda; family Patellidae; genus Patella; species Patella pellucida. Next base: position 42,002,573 of record OU795043.1, on the reverse strand, counting down.
TGTCATGACTTTCATTCCATTGATTGTGGGCACAAAAACCCCAAATAGTCACAAACCTGCAGCTCTGGCAATTAGCCAAAAACGTCGACAGCATTAAATCGCCGTCGGGACGAATTAACCCCACGGCAAATCGCCTATTGACGACGGTAATTTTTTAATACCGACTACCGTACTGTATGAAAAATAAGTTTTATTAACGCTGTTCGCCTGTTGACGTTGAATATTATTGTGTTTGCTTTTTAATTTTATCGGCAGCGTTGCAAGAAAAAAAAACCCGGTCATTTATTTTATCAGATTTTTAAAAAAATTAAAAAAAATATGCTAGCGGAATTTATCCGATTTTTTAAAAATAATTTCTACAGTCCAGAACATATTCACCGCTTTAGCGCTTAGCTTAGGCCTAATGCAAACTTTGATTTTGATATCATCGAAATTCCCTGTAGGCCTATATAAATATTGTGGCCTATACTAATTTTTCAGTCTATAATTCCATTTCTACATAGGAAAGACATGTTTAGTTTAAAATAAGTTTAGCCTATAAAGATAATATTATAATTCTAATTAATCTTGAATAAAGTGTCACTTCGGCTTTCTGTAATGTGGTTGTTCCCCTTTCCCGCCACGTGCTTGATGTGCGCATGAACAACTTTAGTAAACTTATCGATCCAAAGATGGCGGGAAGCAGCTTACTTGATGCAACAAACAAGCTTAAATTCCCGTAAATATAACAGTTATAAGGGCTTTAAACAAGAAGCTATATATGCATTCCATGTAAGTATAATATTAGTAGCATAAGATGTGGTTTATTTCCAATTTTCCATCGAACGACCACTGTTTTTTCGTTGACCTTTTTGAGTAACAGTCGAGCAGACACGACAGTCGTGACGTCTGTCTGCAAAAAAAATCAGGTTTAAGTGAGACGCATTTGATGTTATGTGGCCATCATGCATCAAGGTGATGTAGACTTTTGGTTATTTTTTTTAACAAAACGGTTGTATGATGTTATTTTATTGAAATAAAGATCATAGATAACGGGTCTCGTGGGCGGATTCATTTATCAAGGTTATGCGCGCGCAAGTGGTGGAATTTTTATCTCTTCGCAGTAACCACTACTAACATGGCGTGCAGTATTCAGAGTTCACAGCTGAAATGTATGTATGTTTTAGCTGTTCTGGTCGATATTTTTTGTGCAAAATTCTTACAGCACTTCTTAACTTTGCCGTACTACTCACACCAGAGAAGAATGTTAAATCGAGTCATGCAATGTTCACCATTTTGACTCAATACTAGCTCTGTTAAGCTGCCATCTAGTTTTGAAACAACCTGTTGTCATTTGGGAGGAGGAAGTGGTTTGTATTCAATGATACATGCATTTACAGTCATTTATTTCAGGCAGATATTTGATGCAGAGACTTGGCAAATATAGTGTGCAGTTGTAATAAAAGAAGAGTTTAAATTTACAGTATTACCTCAACTATTTACTACTTGTATTTATTTCAGCAGTAGGTCTTATTCTTAAATGTATGTTCCATGTAGTTCAAGGACATGGATTGGTATGAAAGTAATCATTTACTTCCTTACTGGCCTAAATTCCTTAGTCATACTATATGATATAGATCCTGTTTTGTGTTGACCTAGTCAGGAATATGATAATAATTACCAGTATATAAATGGATTTCATAAGAAGGCAACCAGTTTGTATGTCCTACCAGGATATGTAGTAAAAATAAGATGAATTGATGGCAAATTATTGATCTGCAAAATTTCCACTGAGCTGAGTCTGTCATTAGTGATGGAATTGTAAGACAACTGTAGCTTACAGTAAAATGCCTACTCACACATCAAAGTGGCCCACATTACCCATAAGTGCATAACCATTTTCGGTTACCAAACCTTTTGGGCATAAGCCTTATTCCTGGCATTGCGGCGGAACTTGGTGCCAAAAACAAAACCGAGGAAAAAAGTATATTCTGACAATGACAGACCCTACAAGTACAAAGTATATATATATTTAGAAAGAATATACAATGGGCTTTCTGAATCTCTAAAGAAAATAAGTGAAATATTTTTTACATGAATGTAGTTTGAGGTAGAATTGACAAATTGAAATCAGGGGGAAAAAAGGTTTCTAATTAAGTGCAATAAAAAATATTTATTGACTCAGAAAGATGGAAATGAAGTATGCTACTGTCAGAGGCATCTCTTTAGACAACAATACAGTACATTTTTTTTGAAAATAATCTATAACTTTATAACAGCAGACTTTTGAAAAATATATGGCTTTCCAAATCATCATCAGTCACTGCTACACTTTTCAAACTAAACTGAAAAACCAATCTTAAATATCTACGAAAACTGGACAAAAAAACACTATTTTGCGTAAAACAAACCCACAAATACACTCTGTAGCGTAATCCAACTCACACAGTATTCCTTGGCAACTATGAGTGGGATCCTGTACAAATCATGTCTTAAATCGGAGAAAATTCGTGAAAATTACAGAAATTTTACTCAAAACATTGCCAGGACTGCCATGCTTGATTTAAACAATGTCGTCACAACCAGATATACCGTGTAACCACCTGTAGGGTGATAAATTCAAACGGTACGGGAAATTCTGCAGCCATACAATTTCAGCCTTTGTTTACTCTACAGCGCAGGCTGTAGCCATGCACTTATGGGTTAAGTCTGATAAAGTATGACTTTCCCCAAACTATATAATAATGAAACAGAGTTTAATATCTTGAAATTTTCTTACCAAACCAGGCAAATGGTACTAAGGTCTCCCATGTTGAAAATAATCTCAAAAACTTTGTTGATAGTTATAGCACTATATTTAATGTACAACATCCCTATCTTGATTCCTTCTTAGCCATGTTCAATCGGGCTGTATTCCATAAGCCACTGTGGCACATTTGTTAACAGCCCAGGGAAAATGAAAATAACATAATATATTACAGCTTGTCAACCAGTGTTACACTATTCATCAGTGTAGTACTTGGGCATTGCATGGTTCTTCAACGGGCCTGGAAATAACGGTTTTAGATGTACTCGAGAAAGTGACAGGCACTAATGAAATCGTACCTGACATTTTAAACTTAGTGCCGGACATGCATTAATGAAATCAATAAAAAACAAATCTGACAAAACTTGGATAGGTGTCTCACATTGTCAGTGACAAATGCCTTATTTCCAGGCTTGAGAGTCTTCAATTATGAGCTTATCTACATCCTACAGCTATGTTACAATATGTAGAAAATATTGAGCTTTACATAAGTATAGGTACATATATATCTAAAGTTTTGACCAGACAGTTAGGATGTTTAAAACATGTTTCATGCAAGTTTGTTTTAACATCAAATGTGATTTTTATACGCCCACATTTTCATGTGGACGTATTATGTCGTCGCCCCTGTCCGTCCGTCCGGACGTCCGTCCACAATTGTTTGTGGACTCTCTACAGGTCACAATTCTTGTCGGATTTTAACGAAACTTGAAATATAGGTTTATCCCCAAAAGATCTCGGCTGCTTTCGATATTGGCATGTATCGGATCAAAACTTCATGGATTATGGCCCCTGATTGTACGAAAAATCACGTTTTTAGCTTGTGGAGCCTATAGAGGTCACAATTTTGAACCGATTTTGATGAAACTTGACATGCATGTTTATAACCCAAAGATCTTGGTTCCTTTCGATATTTGCGCCTATCGGAATGTCATTTCCTGAATTATGGCCCCTGATTGTCCGAAAAATCACCTATTTTAGCTCGTGGTACCTCTGGAGGTCACAATTATTATCTGATTTGAAAAACCGTTCGATTATATCACCGTTACACCCTAAGGAGGGTTGAGTTCAAATTTCGGAACAATCGGACCAAAATTACCATACAAAATGGCCGCCGTTCGTACGCGAATACTGTTAAAAAATGGTATATCAGGGTTGTGGACCCTGTAGAGGTCACAATTTTAATTCGATTTTGATGAAACTTGAAATGCATGGTTATAACCCAAAGATCTCGGTTCCTTTCGATATTTGCGCATATCGGATGGTAACTTCCTGAATTATGGCCCCTGATTATACGCAAAATCGTCTTTGTTTGTCTTGTGGTCCCTCTGGAGGTCACAATTATTATCCGATTTAAAAAATCGTTTGATTATATCACCGTTGCACCCTAAGGAAGGTTGAGTTCGAATTTCGCAAAAATTCGGAACAAAATTGTCATACAAAATGGCCGCCGTGTGTACGCGAATACTGTTATAAAATGGTATATCAAGGTTGTGGACCCAGTATAGGTCACAATTTTAATTCAATTTTGTTGAAACTTGAAATGCATGTTATAACCTAAAGATCTTGATTCTTTTCGATATTTGCGCATATCAAATTGTAATTTAATGAATTATAGCCTTTGATTGTAGGAAAAATCACTTTCGGTTTTCCTTGTTCTTTATCCATCTCTCGAAAATGTGGGCGTATCCTGCCTGGCAGTGCCAGCTTACTATCTTTTTTTCAATCAGTAGTCAGTGCTTATTTCAAAACTCGTTTTTTTAAGACCTAGAAACTATTCTGTAAGGAATCTCAAATATGTTGGTTTGATGCATGTCTAGTTATTTAATCAAACATTATGCAAGGCCTGAAATATTACCTAAAATATTAATTAGACATAATAAATTTATCCAGACCAGCATAATCAACTCTCGATGTAATCGCTAGTCTTGAGATATTTACTGGATTAGGATGTTTTTATCATACACACTTCAGTAAGCAATGAACGAGGCTAGACTGAGCACTGTCACGAGTGGGATACATTTGACTAAAATTTTCTTTACGTTATCTAGTTTATAACTTTTATAGTACAACTGTCAGCTTTTGATCTAATTTCCCATAATGTTTCTTTAAGCTTATAGAAACTGCATGGTGTTGGATTTATCTTTTAATTCAGTTCACTGCTTAATAAAGCGTAGAGTTTTAGTCTGTGAATGTGATATCCTGTATTTAAGACGCAGTATGCTACAAATGGCAAAGCCCATCAATTAATTGTATAAACTAAACATAACAAAAGAAAGGATTACTGGATTAGTTTAAGCAGATATATTAATAAAGCTTAATGGTACTGAATCTTTTTAGAAAAGAGCTCATGCAGGCCACTCATATGCTATATGAGATTGTTATGTGATACATGTATTAGAGATTATTGTCTAATAATACAGTTTAGAAATTAACCAGTTTAAGTTGTGGTTTTGAACTGGAACATTCTTATAATAGAACAATGATGAAGCATTTTATGTACCTTGTACATGTAATTGTACATGAAAATATTTTGAATGGTATGATAATCTGTGATGTTAGTCGGAATGAAGAGACTTGTTGAAGATAAATTTGTGCTAAAGGTGCTAAAACATAATTTTTGTTTTCAGCAATTCTTGGATATTTATAGTCGAAAAATTTTGTTGTGCACATTTGAATAATGTACAAAGAAATTTTTTTTTTATTTATTATCCAGGTTAACTGAGAAATGGCAACCAAAGAAGAAACTAACCTTGACCTCGAACTTGATCTGGAACTTGAAGAATCCCCATCTTCCTCCCCAACACTGGTAAATGAGCAACAGCAATGTCCAATATGCACCAAGAAGCTAACCCAACCTAAAATTCTTGCATGCCTTCATGTGTTTTGTGAAGCATGTCTTGAGAATCAGTTGGAAGAAAAGGCTATTGAAGGTGTGAAACCCTTAAAGGTGAAATGTACAGTATGCGAGCAAGACACCCAGGTTCCAATGAAAGGGGTTCAGGATTTACAGTCAGAACATGTGCTGTCCGACATGTTGGATATGTCCGGGGTAGAAAGTATGCAAATTGTCTGCACCAGTTGTAAAGCTAAGGAAAAGGCTGTAGCTAGGTGTAGTGATTGTGCTAACTTTCTCTGCCCTAACTGTGTAACGGCACATAAATTTATGCGCTGTTTTGAAAATCATAAGGTAACTATTGTTTAAATCATTATGAAAAATAAGGTGTCCTGGCTAACTGGCTTTTAAATATAAGATAAAGCTTACGTTGAATAGAATGATCAGTTCAATGAACAGAATAGACATAACTTAAATGATTTAATAAGTAGCTACAAGATAATTATTTATATTCGTAAACAAGGCAATTAGTATTGTCTTGGGTTATGTCTTAAGATTCACAAAGCAACAACCATTGTGATGGGGCATGGGCGTCTACAACAATTTAAATGTGAAATAATGTGATTTCTATCTATTTTTCAGGTGTTGTCCTTTGATGAATTAAAGAGTAGTGATGGACTTTCTATACACAAGCCAATATTCTGCTCTGTTCACACTTCAGAAAACTTGAAGTATTTTTGTCATACATGTGAGGTGAGTGCCAGATTCACAATTTATAAAAACAATAAAATCTATTCTTGGGGATATATTATATATCACCACAGACAATGAATTATATAACTGTGATCAGAATATGATAAATAATTCTTGGCGTTTCAGGTGTTTTTATTTTAAGAATCATTGAATTTTGATTTAGTTTCTCACTTTGTGAAAGTAAAGTCTTTTGAATTAACATATTTTGGAAATAAATCTACTACCATGGTTTCCCAGGAGGATTTTTTTTCAAGATTTGTCGACATGCGGGTGATAAATGGCAGGGCATGTGGGTGACAGTTACTTTGTAGATTTGTACATGCAACATTACAATTGCTTTGACAGTAGATTGTTACAAAACATGGCAAGAATTTTTTTGGATCATTTAATCAATATCCCGAGTGTGGCAGTTCTTCAGTGGTCAGAAATGCTAAGTATGATTGATGCCTTTTCTGAAAACTTTAAGTGTGGTGGTCGTGATGGCTCTCTATAAAGTTAATTGCTGTGTTTCAGAGGCATAAAGTCTTGTTCTTTTCTATGAAACCAAACTAACATCTTCACTGTTATTTTATTTACAGATTCCTATCTGTAGTGAATGTATGGTCAATGATCACAGAATGCCGGATCACAACTATGAGAAACTGGCTGATGTCGAAGATGACCAAAAGAAGGACTTAGAGAACCTAGTAACAGAATGTCAAAGTAAACTTGATCCCTGTAGATCAGCTGCATCTAGAGCTGAGGGCGCCCTCTCTGAACTGCAAAGTCAACAAGAGGATGCCAAGAGTCTCATCGAAGAAACATTCCAAAGCTATAAAGCTATCCTTGAAAAAAGAAAGGTAATTATTGCTATTTAGACCACGTTAAATCATTTGTTTTCATGCGTAATGATCTCATACTACTATAATGTCTCTCTTCCTGGTGCCTGATTGTGGATGCATACCAATTTAAGTTCATGCAACAGCGTGTTTAATCAATTTCAGCTATTTCCAATATCATGAGGAATCAGTCCTAAAAATATCCAAAGTAGGATTGAATGTTGTTAGAACTTGAAATAATTAATGTCGGTTTGAACAAAGTATTCATTTGTAAAATTTATTTAGTTTCTTTTCATGTTTTATACATCTATTTAAATTTGTATTACAGACTGCACTTCTTGATGAATTAGATGAAATCCATACTCACCATGAATTAGAGTTAATGGGATTATGTCACAGTGTCAACAACATGATGGATAAGATAGAGGACAGCTGTAAATTTACCGAACACATACTGAAAAATGGCAGTTCCTTACAAATTGCTGTTTTAAAACGTATTATTTCAACTCAGTTAATGTCCTTAATTAACAACACACCAGCTGTAGAGACTGATTTGAATATTGAATTTAAGTCCGATCCAACTGTCTTTGAAAAAATGGTTGAGGACCATTTTGGTGGCTTTGGCCGAGAAGAACCAAAGGTATGTTTTATTTTACTTATATGCAACAAATAATTTCTTAATCCTTTTGTCAATTATGGTTTTCTGTTATTTTTAATGAATTGAAATGAAAGATAACTTTTCTATTTTAAAGATATTATTGAAGGATTGCTATATGAATTATTGATTGATTTCTTGTGGTCTGATTTTATTTGCAATACATGATTGTAATTTTTCTTCCAGCGTGAAAGTCAGTTGTCACCACTCCACTCATCATTTGAGAATGAAGGTTTTAACCTACCACATGGTGTGATGAATCAAGACGTTAACATGATGCCTTCATCTTCCAATGGATTTATGTCCAATATGGCCTCATTGCCCCCTGTCTCATTGAGTGGCAACCTTCAGAGTCTTTCCTCGTTGATAGCCAATATTCCCAGCCATTTGACTGGACCGTCGCATCCAATGCATGATCCCAGTTTATCACGTAACTCACATAGTCCAGCAATGTCAGACAGTGGGATATCTGTAGGAGATGCTGCTAGCACTAATAGTAATAACAGTGCTACCATGATCAACATTGCAGCTATGGCAAGCCTTGGTAAGTTTCATATTTGATACTTTTTATTAGTCCTTGATGAAAATAACAATAAAATAAAAACCAAGTACGAACAATCCAAACCATAGACAGCATTCGAAGTCCTTAATGTTATAGGCAAAATAGTGATTCAAGCAAAATAGTGTGATATTATTCCTGCTTGTGATATTATCCTCCCAAATATTTGTAAAAAGGAAATAAAAAATACCTTTTAGAGTAGATGAAGCTGTAGAATATTTGATACTTTCTGAGTACTGCGAATGATGTACACTTTTATTCGCAATGTAGCGACTCTAGGTCTTATTATGTTAGTGTGTGGTGCCATTACATTTTCATTAATTTTTTGTTTAAATTTAGGCCAAGTATCAATGGGTGGCCATATGTTATCAGGTCTACCTGGTGGAATGAATACGACTACTGGTTCCACATCATCTGATGGTAGTAGTAGAACACAAACACCTCTTTCACACAATGAGATGTCTCCCACCAGTATGGCTAGTTTACCATCAATAGCTGAACGAGCTGAAAACACAAACTTAGATAATTTGGCAAACTTATTTAACCCACATACCACATCATTCAGTAAGATTATTGATAGTATGAGGAGTCTAAGCGTGAGTGGTGGTGGACCAGGAATGGACAATATGATCACAGGTGCAGCTGGTGGTTCCAGAGATATGGGTAGGTAACTAAAAACCCCGTTTGATTTCTTATATGAAAGGCAAAATAGAAGGAAACAAATTTTCTAACAGAAACTGCTATTCAAAATTTTTATATTAACTTTTTCTGCTAATATCTGAATCTTGGTATTTTCTCCTGGTTATTCATGACAAATTATTTCAGGAAACAAAAATCTTTGCAATCATTGAAGTTAACCAGATAAAAAATCTTGAATTCTATTTTTCAGCTGGTATCACAACCCCCACTATGGGTAATACCTTCACATACCCACCTATTAGACGTGGGGATCAGATGAGCTCCATGCAGATAAGGTAAATTATCACACCATTTAGATTCTGGTTCTAGTAGTTGTTTATTGCAGGACTGATGCGTTCAAAATATAGAATTAATTATCTTCGAAATAAGTCAGTTTACAAAAAGTTAAATTATGACTACAGTTTCCACATATTAATTCACTTGTCATTTATGTCTCAACATGATGACATCAACTGAACTAAACTTTCATGGACATGTCACTTACTTTGTGGTCTCGCAAAGCATTAATAATAATAATAATCGCGTCATTTTACAAGGGTAGCAAATTAGGCCTGATGCCTTTTTCCAATTTGGCCCTTGGAACAGATCGTGCGAATGATTTCGATCATTACTGCAGGAAGAAACCGGAGAACTCGGGGGGGGGGGGGGGAAACCTTTAGTCGATACTATAGATATGAAATAAGCTTTAGTCGATACTATAGATATGATTTACAAGGTTTATATGGTACATGATGTAATTATCAGTTAATCAGATGGTTCTAATTTTGATAAATGTTATTTACAGGTGTAAATTTGGTCAGTTAGGTCCAGGTAAGGGCCAGTTTAACTCACCACATGGATTCTGTCTGGGTATTGAAGAAGATATTATTGTAGCTGATACTAACAATCATAGAATACAAGTATTTGATAAGACTGGAGATTTTAAATACCAGTTTGGTATTCCAGGTAAATACTTAATAGAATATTCCTTGAACGTGTCCTGGCTCAGTAAGGCCCTTGTTTGCTAACCAGATCCCAAGTTCACAAAATAATCTCAGACTTAAATCAAGAATTTACTCAACTTTCAATCACTGTTTATGACAAATCTTTGATCAAGAAACACTTAAATTTGTACGTAGTTCTTTATTGATGGCTAAATGGTTAGCGTGCAAGCGCTGTATCATAAAGCTTGTCATTGAGTCAATGGTCGCCTGTCCAACCTTATGGGTTTTTCTCCAGGTCTCTGGTTTCCTCCCACCGCTAAAGACCCCTATGTGCAGGTCTTGTACTGTAAAAGAACCCTCAAGGTACACTGTATAGTGTATGCCTGTCATCATTAGCCTGACTGGTGCAGAAATATAGACCATTAAACCCCACTCTTTTATCAATATGTTGCTAGAATATATTAAGAGTGATTGTGTGGCAGATAGGTTGAAACATGTGCATTGAATTATAAGGTTGGTCATTGAGTCAAGTAGCATGGCTTCAATCTGTCCAACCTCGTGTGTTTTCGCAAGGATCTCAGATTTCCTCCCACTGCTAAAGATCTCTATGTAAAAACAAATTATTGAACCATAAGATTCCCTAAATGATCTCTAAATGACCTTTTTGTGTTAAGTTACTGTGAACTCTCACTCTCTAGAATATAAAATACATCATCCGTACTGCTGTAGTTAAAATTTAATTAATATCTCAGATTTTATCCACAATTCATACCAGGCACTGTTTATTTCAGGTCGTGAAGAAGGTCAACTATGGTATCCCCGTAAAATAGCTGTAATGAGGTCATCTGGTAAATATGTTGTATGTGATCGCGGTAATGAAAGATCTCGAATGCAGATATTTACTAGAAATGGTCATTTCGTAAAGAAGATAGCTATACGTTATATTGATATTGTAGCTGGATTAGCTATTACTTCACAAGGTAGGAAAATGTTATACTCTAAGGTACATATTTCAAACTTTCGATGAGAAACAGCTTGGCTCATTTCTGTAATTGATATGTAACAATTTGCATGAAATAAACGAAAATTTCTGTAATTGATATGTAACAATTTGCATGAAATAGACGAAAATTTACCTCAGTATTTGGTCAGACCACTAGGAATAAGTTAGCAAACCGGTCATGAAATGTGTGGAGATAAGACAAATTTCTTCTGGTTTATGTATATCATCTTTAGTGGAAATGGCTGTTTGAATAACTTATTTGTATGTCAGTCTGTTGCAATTAAAATAAAAAATCTTTTTAGAATTGGAAGTGTTGTTGACATCAGCTGTAGAATTGAATTGAAGTACTCTTAGTACTTAAATCAAATACAGAGGTTTGCATTGGAGTAGAAAATTGAATTTTGAACAATAGTATACCTATCTTATGTTTTGTAGGTAATATTGTGGCTGTTGATAGTGTATCACCAACAGTATTTTGTATTGGAGAATCAGGTGACCTTATTAAATGGTTTGATTGTAGCGACTACATGAGAGAACCATCAGATATAGCTGTCAGCGGCACAGAATATTTTGTTTGTGACTTTAAGGTAGGATTAATAGCCATGTATAGATGGAAAACATAATGTCGTTCAGGCAAAATTTTTCTAAGTATGTCAGATAACTATGTAAAAGAAACCAAAAACTTTATAGTCTCAAAACGACTTTTAGTGGTTTAAAGCTACAATTTCATATATTTAAGTTATATTTTTAAAATTTATTGTCCCCTGCCCTTCAAAGAAACAATAACTTTTGGACACAATAACTCCCTTCCTAATTGAGCTAGGTTCGATAATGAGCATGTTCTACTCAGGGTAAGCAAAGTCAAGACTTTTGAGCACAATAACTCTCCTAATTGAGGTAGGATGTTCGAACCGATATAGATAGTGTTCAAACTATGTGTATAATTCACTATTGTAACATGCTAAGAGTGAACCTCGCATTTTGATTGGTCAATTAGACACCATCTATTGGACAATAACACCCCTCTGTTTTAGTATTTTCTTTTAAAATCGTAAATAGCATGTTACAATGTCGATAAACACTTCATGTTTTGCATTTAGAGGGGTGTTATTGTCCAATAGACATGTCCTGAGATTTTACATTAGAACCCGCGACGCTACGCGTCTTGGGTCCTAATGATCTCAGGACATGTCTATTGGACAATAACACCCCTCTAAATGCAAAACATGAAGTGTTTATCTCCTAAATGTCAGCAGAGAAATTGGCAAAAACATCATCTTCAAATTCCAACGTTGGAAAATGGCTGTCCATGTTGTCTATAGGAAAACTATGGAGGTAATTGTGTTATTTTCTGTGCCACTGATTTTGAGGCTGGGAAATAATGCCAATGGTTGTATTTATATAGTGAGTTGACAACCTATTGAGCAAAAGACATAGAAATAATTATGTTTTGACTTTCTTAGAAAATATGAAATACTTGCTTTAAGTGATTGCACAGGTCAGTGGTGCAGTGACCAATATTTTTTTCTATTTGAAGGTACAAGAGTTAATATGAAAATTGGTAATTATTTTTCAGGGACATTGCGTTGTTGTCTTTAGCGAAGAGGGTCAGTTTCTACGAAGGATTGGTTGTGAAAACATCACCAACTACCCAAACGGCATAGATATCAGTGACGCAGGAGATGTTCTGATTGGAGATAGTCATGGAAATCGTTTCCATGTTGGCGTATTTCAGAGAGATGGCTCACTAATTGGTGAATTTCAATGTCCTTATGTTAAAGTTAGTAGATGTTGTGGGTTAAAGATCACATCCGAGGGCTATGTTGTCACACTTGCCAAGAATAATCATCATGTGCTGGTTTTAAATACTTTATATATTACTTAAACAATGTGCCAATTTATATTATATATACTATATATATATATATATATATATAAATAAATATATTATATCTATATTTACTATGTTATCTGAATGGGGTTATAGAAATCTTTATCACTAACACCCATCTTATATTTGGTTTATATTTACAGTTTTTGTTTTATGTTTTTTTGTGTAGCAGTCCAAAATTATATTCCTGAAACGGATGATTTATATTGTATTAATTTTTTGAATAATTTATATAAAAAAAGAAAAAAAAGAATTATATAGTGGTAAGCAATCAATAGTATTAGTCACATTTTAAAGAATAATATATTTTGCCATGTTTTTTTCTGTTTAGATGAGACATGGTAGCAATTGTTAAAATTGTAATCTTGGTCTCGTTTTGCCCTTATACATCTATTTTGTCATATACAAATACAATTATAATATGCAAATTGCTTATTTTCTAGTCATATATACTCAGTCAAGACATGACTTCTTTTTTTTTTGTCCTGTTCGTGCCTTAATGGGATTATTAATTATTTTCCCAATATTTTTTTTTTTAACAAATTTTTTTTTAACCAATAAAAGAAATTTAGGATTTTTTTTTTCATTTATTAATTAACTAATTATTTTTTTGATTATTGATTTAAAATATTGATTTATTTTATTTTGTTTGGTGTTCATAGTGTAAGAAGCTTTACAAATTGATAGATTGATATTTTTTTAAGATGTTAATATTACATGTTATGTTAGATATTTACATTTTTTTAAATTGTAAACCAAGTTATATATATATATATTATATACATACATGTAGATGCTAAAATTGCTCATGCCGATTTTTGTATACAAGACCATTACATAGATTTTACCCACCATACTTATATTAGCATATGTATCTAATCAAAAGTATATATATATATATATTGTTAATTGTTTTCGTGTTAATTTTTCATATTGGTTTTTGCCATATAATTATATCATTATTAAACCTTAGGGCGATTGATAACACATGTGAATATTTGGTTTTTCAAAGGTATTCCAGAAATATATTTTATCAAACTAATTTTTGGACTGCAGTTTGCGATTTTTTGAGAATGTTGCTCCCTTTTGAGCATGTTCTCTTTTCGTGTTTAACCTGCGATTTCAGATTTTTTGGACTTTTCCTATTATGATTGTCTGGGTTTTAAATTTCACAACGAGCTTTTTCATTATTAGTTAAAATGTTTAATGGTGTTCATGTTCTTTCAATTATTCCAGTTTGAATTTAAATCATAATATAACTATATAATATATATAATGTCCCCTTCCCCTTAATCCCCCCCCCCCCCCAAAAAAAAGTTTTGATTTTTTGATGTTTTTATTAATATTTTTCTCTTAAATCCTTCTAGTTTTGAACATTTTGCATTTAATGTTTGAAGTTTTGATTTTGTTAATTCTTATTAAATCATATCTCTTCTTCCCTTTTACAAATCTGAGTATAATGTATGAAGCATGGGGGAGGCTAGCTTCCAGAAATGAGCATAAACAAAGGGTAATGATGATGCGCCTATAGACATAGATTATATTCTTCACCTAATCACCAAGAATACAAACTATGTTTAGTTACAAGTATAACCAGAAGATATGCATCAATTTTATTCTATATTAAGTGTATATCGAGACAGGGATTTCTTTTTTTTCCATCTTTTCGGTTTATATAATTTATCCATCTTTAATCAGCTTTTAGTTTAATATTTCTCTCTTTATTATATGTAGTTGTTTTTAATTGGCTTAGTTTGTGATGTTTTGTCACTTTAGGTCCTTAGTTTATAACAACTTACAGAGGGGACAAATACCCTTTGCTTCCAGTATTTAGCCAAGTTGAAAATATAGTTTATTATTATTAACAGTTTAACAAGGCCTCTTAGCCGACCTTTCTTTTTACTTGGTATTATTATGTATTATTTTTGAAATACTTTACTCTTAATTACACTTTTCATATACAATTATATATATATATTTAATTTGATGTTTTGCAATGTTATTTTTCCTTTATATTATATAGCTAATGTTTTTTTTTCTTTTTTTGATTTATTTCAACCCTCATTTACTACTATTATTTGATTAAATATGATCAGCAATGTTATAAATTAATTAGCCATGTTATTATCCTCTTATTCCAGTTATATTATCTTGGGTTGGGAACTTCCTTCTAAAGCAGTTTATATCTTTAGCAAAAAACTGAGGACTTAATGAGATTCTTTTTTTTTTCCTTTCCATTAACAGTTAATTTTGACTTTTATTTTTGAAATGTTGAGAAATTTTTTTGTTAAAAGTTACAGTTTGATAATATTAAAATTTGTTATAACATTTAAAAAAGAAAAAAGAGCAAAGCATGTGCTTTCTATTTTTTATTTTTTGCCATTCCTTAGTTTTTCGTTGAAATGTTAAAAATCACATTTGCATTGAATATACAATTATTACTGAAATGTGTTAAATCAATGTTCTGACTTATTTTATACACTGATTTGACATATATTCCACTCCTTAAGATTGGCAAAGTTATCCACTTTTTGCATCTAAGACATAAAACTGGTCGTATGATTCAGTTTCTAATTTTAATTAGTTTATAGAATTGATTATTATACTATTTTATATCTTTATATTTATGTATTGTGATACATATTTTTTATGCTCATAATATGCAAATTTATACTGAATACTACTGTGGTTGGCAAATTTGATCTTTTGACCTATTACACATTTTTCCACAATTTGAAACTAATTAATCCTAGCATAGTGCTTATTTATTAATGACATTTTATTCAAATGTTTGTTTACTGTCTTCCATATGAGAACATAATTTATGTTGAAGTAACGAAGAAAATATACAATTTATCCAATGGAAAATATAATTTATCAAAAACAAAATATAGTTTAGCGGAGAATAAATTTACTATAATCAAAGTACATAACATTTTAACAGCTAAAAATAATTTACTAGAAAATTTACAGCAATAATTGCATTTTCAATTCTATCAAAAAAATATTTATCTTTTATATTACTAAACAGTATTATTGTTATGATTTCTCTCCTTAATGTTTACTTATTTTTTTAAAGATTAATATATTTATTTAAAGGCTTTATGTTATTCCCAGAAATTTACGAATACTAGTGCTATTATATTATTATTAACCATTGTTATTAACTTTACCAATATAGAATGGTTTCTGAAACTAGGAATGTTAAGATAAAGCGAATACTTCTATTTTATTATCTTTCTGATCTCAACTTTTTTTTCAGATGCCAAACTGTGATATTATTTTACTTGATATCATATCATATGATACTGGGCTGTTTACTCTGCATGTTGTCAGTAGAGTGGGTATTATTATGTGTAATAATCATAGTGATCAAATACCCCATTCAAAAAGAAATTTGAAAAATCAAATGTCCATTCGAAATTTTGCAACATGAATCTTTAAACTGGTAGATAGTACAGCTTATTATATTTTTTTTAAACAAAACATGCGAGTATTGGGTTGTATAATGTTTATTTTTTGATTCACAGAGGGGACTCTATAGAGGTCATAATAATTATCCATATTTTTCAAATTTAGTATGTTTAAATATTACTTCAATAGGTAACTTACATGTCACTGTTGTAGGACTGCAGACCATTTATCTTAGAGCAATCAAAATATTGGATTATAGGCACTCTATAAATAAATTATGATCACTATTATATTATTATAGTAATAGTGCACAGTTCTAAAGAAGTCTAAAATTATATTTGATATAAATTTTTTTTAGATATAAATATAACTTTCCGAAAAATTGTTAAAGCTGGTGGTGGATGTCTTGATCAATTTGAACAGCCAACGCAAACCGTGCATGGAAGTCTTACATATTCGCATTCTATCTCAGATAAACATATAGTGACGTCGGACAACAAGATTATTAGAAAACTCCCAAATAATTTATTGATCTCTGTTGGACAACCTGTTTTGTTATAAAGAAAGTGATTTAATGTTATAAGTCTTTCTTAATCTACCTCCATTATTGATAATTCTCAATTGTTGGATTAATTACACCTACTAAAAGGAGCAAAACAGCCCCCATGAAATTGAGTTTTATTTACCCCCATTCTACTGAAAACTGAATGCATTTACTAATATTTTATTGTAGCCATTGCCAATCTTAAGGAGTAGCAAACAAATATACACAAGTATTCATATATATATACATATTACTATTTTTGGAGGAGTCATCTGCGATTTCTTATATGTTTATGTGAAGGAAAATGTATGCAAGTGGAATAAAGGTGTTCTTTCAAAAAAAGATAAAACTTAGTTTTTTTTATCACTTAAATTTTTGTGTTCCATCAGGTACATACTGGTGTTTTTATTTCCTGTGTTACTATATAATATTCAAAGTCGAACTTCATGAACCCTGGAGCCACAGTGATTCAGTAAGACACTGGTTTGTTAACCTGGATGTCCCATGTTGGCCTAAAAAGTTCTGGTGTGGTCCCCCCTTGTCAATTGAGGGCCTAGTAAGGAACTAGGCATGTTTGGATGGGATCAAAAACTAAAATACAGAGGTGTACACAAGATTCTTTAACAGTTGGAATTCAAAAAAGGGCAAGTCAAATATGCACTGTCTGACAACATTCCTGTTCATTAGTCTTGTCGGTACAGAATAGTAAGATGTTAAACCCATTATATTTCTTCATGAACACTTGTTAGCCTAACTTTATCAGAATACACTAGGTATGATTTTTGAATTGTTAATGGACATAACTAGTGACAATTTATTTATTGGGTGCATTGGTGGGTGACCAGGATTTTTCTTTTTTATTTCCTTCCACTGCTAAAGACCCCTGAATGCAAGGTTATTTAAATTAAGGTGTACACACTCCTCAGTGTTTGGTTTAATTAGAACTTATACCAAATAACCTTTTTACGTGATCACTTAAGCCTATGGGGGGCGCAACAGTTATAAATGAGGATTTGTGACTAAACAGTTATGAACGAAAGGTTAATACCACTTTATCACTTTATCTGTGATGCTTTTTAAATTTTTCCTTTCTGGCTACCGAAAAATAGAATGATTGCACCTGTTGAGACAATTAAAATTACAGATACTTTCCAGCAGTTGACCGCCAGCCCATAAAAAAGTAACTTTACTGGAATAATCATTCATTAAAATGTGAAACAAGCCCCATGGCCCACCTGCTGGAAGTTACTGTCTTTTCAGAATGACAAAGAATGATTTGACCGTCTGATGAGACAACTAATAGTTCTACCCACCGACATTGTTGAATTTGTCCACTGAATTTTATCTCAAAAAGGATTTAAAGGAGCTGAATCGCTAACATTTGGGAACAAGAAATTGACAAAAGTGGGTCGCAACTCGCAAGGCATATAATACCGTAATATGAATGTTTATAAACTGATTTACATTCAATAGTTTCCGTTTTATTCTAAATTCAAATCAGTTATTTTCGGCGAAAAAAGCTATGCAGTCTCGGCCGAGTGCTCAATGTCTAGCGTCTGGTTATTCCAGTCTAAAAATGCCGTGAGCGCTGGTGCAAAGTGTCAAGCCTAGTCTCTTGTTACATGTGGGGCTGAAGCGCATTATGATACACGATTCATGTACCAATGTTAAAAAAAAAATATTATTTTAAATATAGGATATCGGAAGCTCATCTTTTCCTGTCAAGTGTACATCATCGATGTTGATTTAAATTGATGAATAATTTGTGTTTTCGACGTCGACGATTTTGAGTTACGGACTAAGTCCTTTAAAAACAGGCTAAATAAGCTTGCTACATTGATATTAAACTCCTGCAAGTTCATTAATTAGAGTTACTTCCCTTGAAAATGATGTCCACATTTCAAAGATGAAAAAACAACATTGTTATGACAACATACATTTAATTTAATACAGTGAAAAAAAAAAAAAGTAATGCGTGTTAACAAAATTTCAAGTCAT
The DNA here is from genome assembly GCA_917208275.1 of Patella pellucida. Taxonomy (NCBI): domain Eukaryota; kingdom Metazoa; phylum Mollusca; class Gastropoda; family Patellidae; genus Patella; species Patella pellucida. Next base: position 41,983,695 of record OU795043.1, on the reverse strand, counting down.
TATCTTCAGAATCTTGCTTTTTAATATAATGTCCGAGAATTTGTTGAATCTCCAATATACCAGATTGAAGGTTAAACACACATTTTTTTAAGACCATGTACAGTCAAAAGTACTTTCATTAGTGTCAACGCTAGAATTTTCCAGTTGTTTGAGTTGTTTCAAGAATGACTGGCAGTTAACATCGCCTTTGGCCAATTTTCCTGAACTGGCTAAATGATTACAGTGCACTCTGTCACATCCGACCTCCTATCACTCCGGAACTCTGTTAAATCCGACACCATTTTCATATCCCGATTTATTTCTTTATTACTTCAGCTTTAAATCTCTGTCACATCAGACCTCTGTACGTTTCGGATTACAACATCCATCAGCTGTCTCACCATACGACTTCCATTGAATCGACACCATATAACGGCCTTTAAACGGTGGGTGTGAAGCTAACACTTACCGATCAATTATCGGTGAGATTAAAACTCACCAGTCATTTATCTGTGAGATTAAAACTCGCTACCGCGGGTCTTTGTTGATAATTTTAATATATTGTACCACAGTTGTGCCAAATACTCAAGAATATTCACAAATCTCCCCTCAAATTCAATCGTAAAAATATTCTTAGCACATGTTGGAAACATTTGTTGTGTATGCCGATTGAACCTGAATAACCTATAAGTTTGATCACCTTACAGATATCTTCAAACCATGTCACGTGATAGCAAAGACAAGAGTGCCATCAACTGAAGACAACAAAGATTTATTAACGACAGACTTGACCTATTCAAAATGCCTACGAATGTTAAATGAAATAAAAATTATTAATGTAATAAAAGTTTGAATGCACAGAAAGGTTTATCATTTTTAAAGGGAGAGAGAGAGAGAGATGGGGTGTAACATCCACTCGACACAAACTAGGTCATTTTGGGACTAACATATGGTTTAATTTTATTTCAATTATTCTCTTGCGTGCAGGGGTCTTTAGCAGTGACCCTACTCCTTGTCACGTACAACCGTGGATTCGAAACCCCGTCAGTTGACACAATGACAGGCTTCATGATACAGCGTGCACACGTGCTACCCATTCGGCCATCCAACCCTCTGGTGATTCAAGCCACATTATAATAATACTTTAAGTTTTCAAGAAAACTCAATATTCCGACACTCTTTGTAATACAACATATTGTAACAATCCCTTACAATGTTGGATTTGACACTGTACTTAGTAATATTGAAATCAACATATTCCACATCAAAAATTAAAATGTTTACAAATGAAACTTGAGAATATAATTATTATGTCAGGATCCACTTGCTTCATATTTCTGTTTACTTGTTGCTAACATACCAGATTGTTGCTCTTTTAGAAATTTAACAACCTCGGGCGATTTCATCAGTGCCTGAATTAAAACAAAGAAACACCAACTAATTATTGCCAAGCATTGGAATATACATGTATGCCTTTTTGTTCAGGCCTCATTTACAAATGACTGTTTTGAATTTAATAAGACAAATCCAATCGGAAGAGTATGAAAATATCATAATCTGTGGGTGTGTAATTATGACTTGTGACCCAAAAAATTCCTTATCACTGGTTCAGGATGGAGGGCCTGGGATGGGACGAATAAAACGAGATCCCATGTACACATTGGCATGTATGTAAAAGTACCCTCAACAGTTGGAATTTGATATAAGAGAAGGCTATAGTGCCGCTGTCTGGGCATAATTTCCCTCATTTAATGTACTTGATTTTTAAATGCCACTGAAGGATTAATATAATAAAGACTCACCATTTTTTTCTCAGTTAGCACCTCATCCAGTAAACTAAGCTTAAAACTGTTATCTGTTACATGAATATCACTGGTAAAAGTTGGTAGGGAATCTTTACATGGTGATGTACTGTATTCACCCTGTTTTAAAACAATTGGAAAAAAAAAATTTCATACAATAGAAAAGGAATTAAGGAAAACAAAATGTTGTTAAAACCGTAAACTTTCCAGCAAATGAAAACTTATTGATGATATGTGAGAAATCTACAACCACCTGGTGAATAACAGGTTAGGGTAAATTACACAATTGTCTATCCTACAGAATGTGGTGAAATTTGCATGTTTGGAGGTAGGTATTGACAATAATTTAAGTACATTTCATGGAACTGCAAAGGAATAAACCTAAACCTGTTTTATTTGCATTCATACAACAAAGTTCAGCTATCTTAACAATCATGGGATGTTTCAAACCAGCTGAACGAATTCCCATTAAATACTAAAATTAGTTGTCAACAATTTCTTTAAGAGGTTAGAACAATTTTACAATGGGAGCAGTAAGAACTTGTTAACAACTTCTTGGTCACTGTATCCAGTTAAAGGGAGATAATTCCAAATTCCATTGAAGCCACTAAAAATATTTATTTCAAACTTTTAATAGAATCTGCCATTTACTGAACAATAACATATAATTAACGACAATTACCTCTCCACGACTATCTCTACCATGTCGAGATCCTGATGGGGTCTTTGATTGTCTCCCCTTTCGTACACTACTTGATCTACTAGATCCTTCTCCCTTACTTGTACTTGTACTAGAACTTGATCTTTGTCTAGAGTTTGCACTCTTTCTAGGAGTCTTTTTCTTACTTTCACTTTGTGAGGACACGTTACTATTATTAGCACCATTATTGTCTGCTGGTGTGATACTGTCTTGGTTTATATCACGGCCAGTCACAGTGTTTTTATTGTTACGAACACAACTCTCTTGAAATAGCTGTCTCATTTCTTCCTCCCCATCCGATATATTTATAAATTCTTCACTCATTTTGTAAGTCTATAAGATAATTGACCTAAATAATAACACAAGTAACATTATTTACAATAACATATGTGGTGACTCAGTGAAAAAGACGATGGGTAGGTAACCAGGAGGTAATTGGTTCGCTCGTAAGTTCATTTGTTAACCAATAAAGTTATCAGGATTTTCTAGCACGGTTTCTTTCCCCTTGTCTGTAATGCAGGATAGAGGGAAAAACAACGATAATGTCTTATCGTTAAGATGGTACGCAAAGCCAAGGTCCTTTTTAGATATTGATGTGCATGTAAAAGAACCCTTAACAATTGGACTTTGAAATAAGTGTAGGTTGTAGTTGTAGTGTGATGTCCCTCATGTTCGGCGTAAGCCCACCTTCCTAAGCCCAGTCAGTACAAAAAAGTAGAATGTTAAATGTTTTTTCATTCCACTTCACAATAACATCGATCACCATGCCAACCTGGGGAAATCTTAATCTATGAATCAGCTGTAACCAATAATAAAAATTTCAAGTAATCAGATGTACTGTTATCTGTCATCAAACATTTTTCTCCTTTCAACTAATTGTAATTTAATTGATTACAGTGAAAGAATTCCTAATAATTGAGATTACTTTAAAATTAGAAATTCCAATCGGAAGAGCTAAGCAAACCTACAACATTAGCAAGCCTGGACACAAGCGGCCGGACACGGACGTTGTCCGTCCCAATTTTACGACATGTCAGGCACAAATTTTATTGTTCCTGTCAATTTGTCCGTCCCAATATTTTTAAAAGAAATGTAGAATCGTAACTGATGTATAAACTGAGTAGCCACTTCCACGATGTTCTAGATTGTAAACATCCGGAAATTCGGAGTCTTGATCAACCCAGACAGTTATTCTGTTATTTTTACTCTTTGCTATATGTGCGACAAAATAGGTCAGCTTATTCGAGACTTAAAAGTTTCACGCGAGAGCGAGGTCCCCGGCTTCGAGCAGACGACAAATCCCGCGCAAGTCACCCGGCCTTCGTATTTACTATGTTTACATAAAAACACGTAATTTGGTCCAAATTAGTAGGCTAGCAGTAGCACTATGCAAAAAAAAACCACCTTTCTTCAAAAAGTTTGAGGATGATACACGCAGTAGGCCTATAACTTGATAGACATGTCAACGGATGCAGGAGTCCACGAGATATCACGAGGGTGAAGGTCGTCTCGGCTCGTCAAAGCAAAATGACATTTCTTGTCCTAATAATTCTAATAAAAGTCACACCTTGAAAACAGCTACGGTGCGCAAATGGCTGCGAGAAGATCTTGCAAAGTATGATCCAGATTTATGTTTTTTCTTCGTAAATACGGGGGTCTTGTAACTTCGTTAAAATGCAAAGTTTGTGTGAAATACTGCGGTAGAATAAAAACAATGCGTGACTTGTCTATGGCCTATGCATGGCATGGGTAAATGGTTCACGCAACCTTCGATTGTTAAATCCATTTGACCATGCTGAAACTAAATGCCATTTAAGGCGATTGGACTTTATTCTAAAGATACAAACACTTCTTTTTTGCAACTCCATTCAGAACTAAGCAATGAGTTTGGGTTTTTTTTTCATAATTTAACACTAAAACATTCATCAATTCAGTAGGCCTACAGTTTTATTTCATTTCTTTGAAACACAACAGCGGTCAGCGATATGTTTGTCAGTCACAACCTGTGTCATGTCAGGCACCAAGTGATGTGTGCCTGACATTTTGTCAGGCACAAATTTTTGAGTTGTGTCCAGGCTTGAACATTAGCATACTGTTTAGATGGAATGCATGCATTATAAATATTCTATAATTTGTTTATAATTTTAGACAAATATATATTTATTTAAGATGAAAGTATAAAAGTTCTACTAACCTTGATTAAATAGAATTAATACACATATACATGTACTATATATTTAAGCTAGAGCCAGTTCTGATTTAGTTACATTAACAGCCACAGTTTCTTCATCAGCAGCAAAATCTTCCTGTAATTAAAATAATTGAAGGAATAAAGTCGAAAATTCACACTATCTAAAAACTATCTGGCATTCACTTAAGAAAAGCAAGCCAACAGTGAGGCTGATGTCCCCCGCTGAAATCCCAAAATAAATAGATGACACATAATAATTAATGGCACATTTATTTTTTTCAAAAGTATTGAGCAATCAAACTATACACTAAGTATCATCACTCTCTATCAGATAGAATCCGACAATGTTCATCATCGAACTCCATCAAGGCATTCACCTACACCTAGTTCGAACATTCTAACTTAATTAGAAGGAGAATTATTGTGTTCCAAAGTGTTCATTATTAAACTTTTTGATAAAATGAAACTATATACCAAGTTTCATCACTCTCCCTTATTACAACTAAAGTTATTGCATTCCAAAGCATCAACCAATTAAATTGCTTATCTCGGCTTACCCTAAATAGAAAATGCTCGTCTTCGAACTCCATCAAGATATTGACCTAATAAACATCTACATCAAGTTTGAACATCCTAGCTCAATTAGAAGGAAAGTTATTATGTTCCAAAGTCTCGGCCAATCAAATTGCTTATCGCTCTGCTTACCCGGAGCAGAAAAATGCGCATTATTGAACTTAGTCAAGGTATTGATGAAATGAAACTATATACCAAGTTTCATCACTCTAACTTAATTACAACTCAAGTTATCGCGTCCCAAAGCAACAACCAATCAAATTGCTTATCGCTGCTTACCCTAAGCGGTAAATGCTCATCTTCGAATTTCATCAAGGTATTGACCTACTTAAACCTACACCAAGTTTGAATATCCTAGCTCAATTAGAAGGAGAGTTATTATGTTCCAAAGTCTTGGCCAATCTAATTGCTTATCGCTCTGCTTACCCTGAGCAGAAAATGCTCATTATTGAACTTAGTCAAGGTATTGATGAAATAAAACTATATACCAAGTTTCATCACTCTCACTAATTACAACTTAAGTTATCGTGTCCCAAAGCATCAATCAATCAAATTGCTTATCTCTGCTTACCCTAAGCGGAAAATGCTCATCTTCGAACTCAATCAAGGTAATGACCTAATAAACACCTACACCAAGTTTGAATATTCTAGCTCAATTAGAAAAAGGGTTATTGTATCCCAAAAAGTGTGACAGATGGACGGACGAACCCATTTTAATAGTCCCCTGCTTTCTTCGAAAGGTGGGGGACAATAAACCCAAACAAATAAATATATGCTTTTTTTGGTGTCCAGATTTTTTGTAATAAAGAGGATGAAGTTTTGTAAGTGAAGTATTGTAGGCCCTACACCATGTGTTAACGTACCTACATCACAGGCATCATCCACAAGTTAGTCGGTTAATCTTACTGACACATATATACTACAAAGCAAGATGTCACACCTGAGAAGCTACAATTAATGATGTCAGAGTCTAATGACTACAGCATTAAACGAACATTCATCCTCCATCAGCACACTGACAAATTTTACCAGAAGATCTAATCTAATTCTACTAAGTTGAACTGGAAAGGTCTTCATGATTTATTGGTCATGCAGGATAAGGGACAACGTATGAATGAATGAAATGGGGTTTAACCTCTTACGCTTCTGCACCTTATCTGGGCTAATTGAAGACGGGCATATGCCATACAGTGTGCTATGAGGGAAATTTTTGACCGGGCAGCAACTAAATTCCAACTGCCAAGGGATCTTTTACGTCCACGCCAATGTGAACACGGGACCTCAGTTTTTCATCCCATCCAAACGACTAGGCAGCTGTCCTTGTCAGGCCCTCTGTCTGCATCACTGACAAGGGGAAACCAGATTAAGTTTTTCGCCAATGCAGGGATAGAACACCGACCTCCAGGCTAGCAAGCCAACACCTTACCCACGTGATCCCCTAAAGGGACAACGTACATGTATAGTAGTTCGGATGGTATTGAAAACAAGGGTCCCATGTATACATTGCCTTCCCATTAAAAAATTAGAATTTGACATAAAAGTAAGTTGTAGTATCGCTGTCAACGCAAATTTGTCAACGCTGTCAACGCATTGTTAAGTGTATTCCAGTCTTCATTACCCAAGTCGGGGTAGAACAGTACGACATTAATCCCTATATCATATTTAACTCTTGTGTATATGTACATCAGTAAAGTAAAACAAAAATGACTTTCTTGTGGAAGGAGACATTAAAAACCTGTCAGTCATTAAGACAGAATAAATATTTGTAGCTGATAGTGATGTATGTGCCTACAATGTAGGCCCTACATACACCTATAAAGAAATAAATAATATGCTGACTTACAGGATCATATATAACTTTTATTAATAAAGAACAACTGGGACATTTCGCTACATCTTCACCATATTCTAATTCTTCCTAAAAGAGAAAGTGAGTCTTTTACTTATTATCACATACCAATTTCCATTAAAAATGCATAAAAAAATGTCACTGTAGTGACAATTGCGATACAAAATATAATTTTGGCGATATTTAATCTGGCGGAATTTGGGGCGATAACTTTTTCTCTGTATGGTGATGATAAAATTTTCTTGCCACAAAGCTTTGATTTCCACGCCGTGCACACATGTTATAGTCTATTGCGCTTGGCTGAGTCAGTTATCAATCAATTAGGTACTAATCCTTTGTCTCTTGATCAATCTCGGTTAGTGTTGATTAGTATTTACAGTAAGAGTAGTAATAAACTAATTAAGAGACAAAAGAGTTAATTATTTGTCTCAAAATACGAATCGGTGGCTATATTTGAAGGTTTTTATATATTCTAAATGGCTGACACTAGAATAATACTTGTTCAATTTGTTTGGGCTTATTGCATTATAACGACTGTTTTATCTTTTTATATGCCCACATTTTCATGAAGACGTATACTGTCGTCGCCCCTGTCCGTCCGGACATCTGTCAGCAATTAGACAGTACATGGGTCATTTGTTGTATAGAACTCTAAATGATTATCAGGTCACCCTACGTAAAAGGATTACGTGTCCAGATAAGCAGTTTTGACATTCACGCCCAAACGACTTAATATTTTGAGCTGAAATTTTAGACAAGGTAAATACATCATTCCTCTATATTTTGGCGTTTCAATTTCATACGTACTCAGACTTTTACCTTTGAGACTCTGTTCAAATCATGTTAGTCCCTTTAAGCTCTACCCGATCTACTAGAGGGAAAACAATCTGCTTATTCAATACAAAGGCAGATTTTTCCGTTACAATTATTTATATAACATTTGAAGTCAAAGGAGATTTAGCCCTAAAATAATGTATCTTTATGCTTTAACCAGTATAACATCCTTTATTCTCAGTTATCATAAATTCTTAATAAGCTTCACATCATTCAGCATGATTAAACATTAGCGTTAAGATCTCAATACGTTTCACATACGTTCAGCATGATTTAATTTTTAGCAATAAACGATTAATGTACATGTACATGGATGATAATTTGGCAGCTATTTGATTGTAACTTTAAATTTTTTTATTCAACTACATGCATTCATTGAAACGGTTCAGTTGCAAAAATTAATAATTTATATATTTTGTTTCAAAGAAAGAAATTTTTATACGCCAACATTTTCATGTGGACGTATTATGCCGTGATCCTCAGTTTAATTTGATTCCTTTCGATATTTGCGCATATCAAATTTTAATTATACCCTTTGATTGTAGGAATTATATACCCTTTGATTTGGTTTGCTTGTTCTCTATCCACTCGACACAAACTAGGTCAATTAGGGACTTACATATGGTTTTCAATTTTTATTTCAATAATTCGCTTGTGCGTAGGGGTCTTTAGCAGTGGGAGGAAACCGGAGTGCCCTGGGGAAACCCACGAGGTTTAGAAGGTGCCCGAATCTCCATATCACAGCTGCAAGACAGAGGTGACCGGCCAGCTAGAGGTCAAAGCGCGGCACTCTAAACCACTAGGCCATCCCAACCCCCTTCTTAGATTGTGTCAATATATATAGGATATAGTACGTCAATGTCAATAATCACTGCAAAAGAGAGAATCATGTTATAGGATACTGTCAGAGTACTATTGTGATATAATCTGTAACAAAAGTAAGTTTATTTTTAATGCTATGAAAAGAAGAGAAAATTACTTGAGTAAATTAAAATAATGAAATCCTGATATAAAGTGAGGTTATGATGAATCTGTGTAAATAGTGTCGGTTTGCTATGTTTGTAATTTTTATGAATGATCTTGTCATATTCATATGGCCTGAATACTTAATGAAAATAAACTATTATTATTATAGGATATATAAACATATCAGAAAAATCGGATACAACTTGTAATCTATAGACTTCTATAAGCACATAGGGGCGACGATATGTCTACAGGGAAATGCGTAAAAATCATTAAAAAAAACAAAGACAAGAGACAAACAGAACACGAAAACAGTGGAAAGTGAAAGTAGACAATATTGTACCTTAGATATTTCGAATTTATCTCCACATGGACACGGATAATAGTACGTTTCTGTTTCCTCATCATATTCCATGTCTTCTATTTCTATTTCATCATGATAGATCGACATTTTCACTTATTCCCCACTGCACTTACTTCATTTTATTGTTACGACATAATTTCATCAACACGTGGAAGCCATTTTAACGGAAACGTAGTCTTGATCTTTCGGACATTATAATGACCGATCACACTACGGAAGGCCGAGGAAGCAATATTGATATTATATCTTTTTTCGGTCGTATATTCAGTAAAATATGATTTATCTTTTATCTTCATAACCTTTATGCAAAAAGATTATATTTCAAGGAAATCGCATTTTTATAGGCCTACATTTAAGTTTGGACGCATTTTGTCGTGATCCAATTTCCGTCCTTGTGAACTTGATAGAGGACACAGCCTTTGACGGTTGTGTTTTTTCCTTCAAATTTGGTGTAAAAATCTTTGGGGTATGGGAGATGCACTCTATCGATATTCAGCTTCGGGGCCACGAGAGGATGAACCGAAATGAATTGGAATATGACGTACGTCGTTTCATTCTGCGCCGACTGGGATAATGAAAACGTGATGTGTGCTGCAGGCGATAGAGACTATGAATTGTAATGACAAACCCTATCGATACTCGACACTTTGCAATTCTTATCAAATTCAATTAATACCTGTAAAATTATATTTTAAATATTAAACCACACATATGCAGAGACCTACACCTTGTAGTACTAGACAATATACATGTACATGCAGGGGAGTTTTAAGGTTTAACATGGCGGAGGCTATGCTATTTTAAGGGCCCTCTATCGCGGGGGGGGGGGGGCTCTGTGCGGCCTAGCCATCTCCACCCGAATAGCTTATTAGCAGGGGAGAGCGGGGCACAGTGGGCATGATATCATTTTTTAGTAAATTGACCGGAAGTGAAATCCTACAGAGAATCAAACTATGTAGGCCTACTCAGTTGAAGCGAGTCATAATGTTCGATATAACAGCAATGTTAAGAAGTTAATAAATTGAAACCATTTTTGTGTAGATCATTGTAAAATCAAAATCTTTTTTGACCCAATGTGCCCCGTATGTGGGGTACACTGTATCGCACTATTGGGCACAGTTGGCCATCAACTCATAACAACTGTAAAAACTAATCTTTTAGTTCAAAATATAAATTTATTTTAAGACTTGAACACAGATACGCATCCGAAAATTTAAAAAAACAGCTTAACATTGAATAAAAAAATAAAATTTAACTGGAGAAAAACAAATCTTTTATTCGAAAAATTCCTTTGACTTGTACGGTCACCTCGGGCTTGCGGCTGTGGTTTCGAGCCCTAGTGGGAGCGTATGTGGTATGGAGACAGGGGCGCCTTCTCAACCTCGTGGATTTCCTTCGAGCACCCTGGTTTCCTCCCACGACTAAAGACCCCTAACGCGCAAGCGAATTATTGAAATTAAAAATTAAAACCATATGTTAGTCCCGAAATGACCTAGTTGTGTTGAGTAGACGTTAAACCCCATATCTCTCTCTCTCTCTCTCTCTCTCTCTCTCTCTCTCCCCTCTCTCTCTCAGCATGTCAGTAAGGTTTCGTAACCTAGGACAAACATTTCCTTAAAAGCAGCTCAAATATCCAGATTCTGTCTAAAATGAACAGATGATATTTAGCCAAACTCGAAATGCTTATGCTCGGTGTGGCCCACTGTGCCCCGTGATCAACCATGACAGAAAATCGAAAATGCCAGGAAGACATCATAGACATGTGATAGTATTATGAAACAAAATATTCCTAATTAGAGTTAACTACTATCTCCTTCACCTGGAAAATCATTTTGTGGCCTCTAATAAACTCTGGAGCCAATCCTTCTAACAGTGTAGCCAAACCGTTTAACTAATCTATCAAAAATCCACTTTTGCGTCAGAAAAACGGATACTGGCTGATAAATTAATCAGCTTACATGAATTGTTATAATTGAATTTTCCCAAAACAGTGAAAAATTGCAAAGTCTTGCTTAATACTATGGCCCATGGCTTAGACCTACTGTACCGCTCTCCCATGGGTTTTCAGGTGATTTCTCGATTGATGATTTTCATGCTAATTCTCATTGGGTAGTGTTATAGAAAACGATTGACTCGGACTCCAGGGCCCTTTCCCTTGGCCAAAGGGGTCCTTTTGTCAGACGCGGGGGCCTTTTGTCTGCCTTTAGGGTACATTTCAGTTTTCTCATCGGTTTTAGCATTTTTCTCCCGTTTTATTTTTTCAACTTCTTTGATTTTTTTTCGCGAGGAGGCATGTATACGCTTCTGTATACATGTACATGTATAATAAAAAAAAAAGAACATGAATGCATTTGCTTCGGCTCGTTTTTCCCCAATAATTCGTAATGTCAGGCAATCAAACCTCTGTCGATTCACTCACATATGTTTTTTCTTCAATCCCGTCGTTTTGATTTTGCATTAAAAATCCCATAAACAATGGGCATGGGCATGTGGGATTTAATCACCGTAGAAGGTATTGATTACCGAAACATCATTAATATTTTTGTATTAATCTTTTAAAAGTTAATTTGAAGTTCAAAAAGATATTTTTGCCAATTGCTCACCTGGCAAAAGTGAATTATAGGATTAATAGGATTATTCTTTAACAAGGTAGGACTGTTTAAAGATACCATCAATTTTATGGGTTTATTTTAATACATTTTATATATAAAACTTATAAATATAAAATTGTAACTTTAAATAATATATGATTAACTTGTCAGTTGCTGTATACTTTTCACGGTTTGATTTTCCAGCCTTTTCTCATATCTAATATTAATTATTGTTATTGATTTATCTTATCATGGACGCAATAATCACTGAGTTTTCAATCGCTTCACCACGCTTTATTTATACTCGTTCGGGTCGTTTATGGTTCTATTGGCTTCGCTACCACAACATACCAACTGTTTAAAATATTCTATTGAAGTTGGCGCTCCATATTCCGTGGCAAGAAATTTAAAATAGGATTTAATGATAACGCATTTGTGATGATTGCTGATTATTTTCTATATGGTTCTCCTTTCTTGAATGAAAAAAAGGAAACGTCGTAATCTTAAAATTTTAAATTTTCTTAGCGGATGTTTTAAGTGTGTTTTTTTAAGTGACTAAAACAAAAACGTATCTCGACAAAGAAGTCTGCCAACATGGAGATTTCTGAATATTAATATTGTCACTATCCTTCCATTTTTCTTACTTGTTTTTGGACGAAAAACCCCAGAGAGATGCGATGCAGAATTGATGATGAATATCTAATGATAACTGATAATAGAGGTTGGTCGATCAACATGGATACTGCTATGTTAAAGCCGTGACTTTTCGGTGTTATTGATTAACGTTGCTACTCATTCACGGCGATATAACGGATGCTAGTAGGAGAATCAAATTAAAGATTGAAATATACACCACTGTCAATTTCATGGACTTTGCTTCTCACAGATTAAAACTTATTAGTCTGAAAACAGGCGAAATTGTAGTTAAAAGGTCAGAAAGTTCGATGGCGATTTTGCGAATGGAAATATTATAATAACCTGAATATATTTAAATTTAAAAATGAAGGGGTTTCTTCTCTATGCAGTGTGTTTAGCCATACTTTCTCAAATAAAAGGTGAGTGAAACAATTTAGAATGGCAATTTTGCGAACCTTAAAAACACAGTTTAAGTGAATATATAGAACTTCTACATTATTTTTTGATGGTTTTACCAGAACGGACATGAATATACAAACAAATTTCACACGTAAATAGCAGAGATAATAAACTTATATATTTTTCAATGTGTGCCGTAATAAATGAGTTTTTTTTTGTTGTACTGAATTCGACTGGTGACAAGGAACAAAGATAACAAAAAACGTAAAAGATTATTTTGTATAAAACGTAAAAGATTATTTTGTATAAAACGTAAAAGATTATTTTGTATAAAACGTAAAAGATTATTTTGTATAAAACGATCTTAAATTTCTTTAGGCCTTGAATTTACGCCGAAAGATTATGTCGTTTTATTTATATTAAACTGTCGCGCGCTCAACATCACCAGTTGTAGGTTCGCCTGTAGTGGGTTTTCGACAGGATATATGCTAAAATTGTTGGCCTCGTGCGTAACCAACGTGACGAAATTTATGGTATTTGGCTTTTTCTCTGCAGGTAGGGCGAGTCTGTCGTTCAGATTGTGTTGGCGTATGCCGGTCTTCATTAGCCCAGTTTAGGAGCGGAACCCCGAACATAGTAGGACGTTAAACCCCATTTCATTTCATTTCATTTTAAGGGGAAAATTAAAAACCTACCTTGCGATATTAGCCATACCAACGCGTTTGCTATTAATGAATACTACATGTATCTATCAATAATATGTTTGCGATGATAATAATGGATAAAAAGTACATAGTATTTCATATTTGATACGTATTTTAATCTTCTCAGATGTTTGACGCCACGTCATGTCCATCGGTCCAGCCGATCCTTCCACAAAAAAGCTTACATTTTCCTGTACTTGCTATTTTCCGTGTATATCTATGATATACAAATGTAGTTAATATTGGAACAAAGTTGAAACCTATGCGTTTTGCGCATTTTAGGAAAAGTAATACTTGATCAGTATGTCACCACACTTACAATACAGTTTATAACAGTTTTAAGGAATATACTTGGTTTGGTTTTAAGGAGATAAGACTCTAACTCAATATCATCCACAGTCTTCGGCATTGCAAACACGATTTATTGTACAATTTATATCAATATTGATGTTGTTATATACGTGAAAAGATGGGATGTTGATAGCAGATTTTAAGACAAAATAAACATTTAAAACTAGCACTCGAATTTGTAATGAAGCGACTCGGTGAACGTGACTAAACATATCTGGACACAGCTCACCAAATATGTGTTGACATTTTGGTGAAGAATCGAAGAAAATGCATTTTTCTGCCAGGTTTTGGTGAATATTCATGATTTTGAGGCGGAAAGATACGAGAGTTTGTAAGGTTGAAATGTAGGACCGAAAATTGCATGTTTATTTGTCTCTGCTTCCAGCTTGTGTATCTCAAGGTTTTCATGGTGAGCCTCATACATGCTTTGGGGCAAGAGTTTGCCACATGTTGCTCTATCTGTGTCAGAAAGTATTCTTCCCAATGGAAATTTGGCAAATAGTTATAGCCGGTCTAAGAGACGAGAATTAACATTTAAAACGTCAATGGGGAAATCATTGTGATCTGTAGCCATCCCACATGAGAATACTACCGTTGTAGACCCCAAAGACTGCCATTCAATTTTGACTCTTCGCGTATTTCGCCGAACATAACCAATTAGAAATTATAGTAAAACTGAAACGACCGAATGTAAATCAGTTTAGATATTCGTTACATATTTAAAGGGTGAGATATGGTTTAAATACGACTGTTATGGTGATGTTACATGTTTCTGAATCAACGACTGCGAGTTTTACAGCATCTGGACGTTGCTTTAGACTTTACATAGCGACCTCAACAGAAACCTTAACATTGAACAACCATTGAACTTTGCAACTCGATTATCACAGGTAGACATTTTTGCTTGAAGGGTGAGACTTGCCTTTCGCGACGAATCAAGGAATCTGATAGACTCACAAGCTGGGCTTATAACCAATAGAAATTAATACCGAAATATGCAGGGTATTACGTGAAGGCCTTAATAAGATGAACGCAGTTAATTATAAAGCGAGAACATTTTGAAGGATTTCGGATTTCAAACAACTGGTATCCATGTCTAATTTATTTAGTTGTTTATTTTTGTGTGGTGACCAGCGTGCCTTTTTTGAAAATTCATATATAAAGATAACACTTGTTTTGAAATACCACCGAATTTGTCAACACAGGATGCCCCAAATTTAAACTACAATTGTTAAACACACCGACCTGTGTATCTTCAGAAATAAAAATTGACTTTAGTAGAGTTTGCCCAATCGCTCATCGACATAATACACATCAAACCACATCCATTAAATATATATTTTGACCTAAATCAAACTAATTTAACTCGTTTTTAAAGTTAAATTATTCAAGAGCTAAATCTGATTACTGCAAGTCTTAATTTAGGCTTCAGATGTTATAGAAATTATAAATTATACATTAACTAACTTATTTAGACCATAATTAGCTCTCGATGGTAAGGCTAGACTGCGATATTTGTTGGAATGCTGTCCGATTTGCAAGAAAACTTTCCTTTGTGATTAAACAAATAAATGGGTTATCGAGACTGTTAGTTTCGCCTTACCGACTTCAGAAATGATGATCGAGGCTAAGCGGAACTTTCATTCGAATGGTTCACGGTTCATAGTGGATCAATTTGACTGGAATTTTCAGCATATTGCCTTTACATTATGTAGTTTGTAACTATGATAGTGAGAACTGCCAACTCGTTATCTTATCTCCCATAATGTATTTTTAAGTTTTCATTTTGCTTACAGTCTTTTATTTAAATTTTAGATAGCTACCAGCAATACACCTATGTATTGGTATTCATGGATACTTCATCAGGCAACAACGAGAACTCCTCTGCAGTTGAAATTATCATTGCCGGAAAGTCTTCCAGTATTGAACAAACCTCGGGATATGTGACGACCCCTTTAATTAATAATGACAACCCTTATACTTATTTCAATGTAACACGCACACGAGGTATAACCCTTTCCTTTAATGCCTCACTAAAACTAAGTGGCACAGGGATGCAGGTCAAAACATTTCTCGTGACTGCGCCCAATGCATTGACAGTTGTTGGTTTAAATCGTGAGAAGCCATCAACAGATGCCTTTTTAGCACTTGAAATTTCCAATTTGGGCAATGATTATTTCGCCGTTACCCACGCTTGGGATAATTTAGAGTGTCACGTTCGGTGTCAGATTGCTGTTGTTGCGATCCACAACTCTACAATAATAAATATATCACTACCTATGTTTGTAAACCTTACAATCGAAGGAACACTGTATACAGGATCGGAAACAGTTGTTCTTCATCTTGATCAGTACCAGTCTTATGAAATTCAATCTCAATACGATTTGACGGGTACCCGTATCCGGAGTAATGAACCCGTAGCTGTTTTCAGTGGCAATAAAAAGACTAGATTTAGACAAGGTTCCAGGGATCATTTAGTGGAGCAGTTAATTCCAGTGGAATCTCTGGGACGGTCCTTTACCGTATTCCCAACACCAAATCAGGTTGAGTTAGGGATAACCTACTTTAAAGTTATAGCAACTGGGAGTAATACAATTGTGGATGTCGGTAGTCCCGGAACTTCAGAACAACATATTTTAGCTGAACCCGGTGATTGGTTCGAAGTAGAAGGGGATTTCAATCAGTATTACTACGTCACAAGTACTAAGCAAATTATGATGACAGCCATGTTGTTTCATAGCACGGCAAAAAAACCGTCAACTGATCCCTGCCTAACTTTAATTATACCAGAAGAACAATGGTTATCATCTTATAGCTACGTCGCCTCTGAAAGATATACGAATTATTTCATTGTGATAATAGAAACTTATGCCAAAGAAAGTCTGTTAT
The DNA here is from genome assembly GCA_917208275.1 of Patella pellucida. Lineage (NCBI taxonomy): Eukaryota > Metazoa > Mollusca > Gastropoda > Patellidae > Patella > Patella pellucida. The sequence continues at coordinate 41,966,867 of OU795043.1, read as the reverse complement.
TAAACGACAATATAGTGTCTAATGTTTCATGGAATCAAGTAGGGGACACAACTCTTGTCGGAGGATTCTTTCAGATGACTCCAGATACCAACCACCTTACCCACCCGTTTACTAATGTGACGTTTGGTGTTTATGTGTTCGGTTTTAGAAGTGTGGAGACATACTGCTCTCCTGCTGGCGCTAATCTTGATCTGGTAAGTTATTCTTCACTTGATTATTTTGAGTTACTTCTGTTTGACTAGAGGTAGCCTACCCCTTATGTTTCTGGGGTTGAAAACATGAGAAACTACCAGGCCGGATTAACCATGGGGGGCCCCCACAGAAAATCTCAGTTGCGTCCAGCATCTTCCTCTAGAAATCCATCATCTCATAGCACTCGCATGGATTGGTCTACTGAAATAACGCCAGAATGCGCTAATTTTGTAGCAGAATTTTATTTTTTTTCTTGGGGAGTTACTTCTAAATGGCTCCACCCAAGTTCCTAAAATGCCCTCCAATTTCTGAAAAATTCCAGAAAAATAAGGCCCCCCCTCCAAAAAAATTAAAAAACCAATTATAAAATAATATACGTGATTATGATCACACAGTGATGCTCCTATGTATGGCACTGATGAGTCGGTCGGTTTTAATGGCGCCTACACCTGATCCAAACTTTCTGATACTTATATCTCTTATGTGAAGGCTATCGGGCGCCACCACAGGCGCGGACCCAGGAGCAAATGCCTCTCCCAAAAAATCTGCCACCATATAAAATACGAAATTGCCACTCACATATCACCCCAATGGCAGAAAAATGGGTTTCCTGCATCGTTATTTTTCAGAAATATCTGATGGAGGACCCCAGGCAAGGGTGCCGCCCCCATAGGCGAAGGGCCTCTCCTATCACCTCTTTCTGGGTCGGCGCCTGACCCACCACATGATTTTAAAGGGTTCGTTTTGGCCGCCCTTATTCACATTTGACAGGAACTTGTTGGTCTTTGGGGGCGCCGCCACCAAATGACATGATTAGAGATTCTCGTTCTGGTCGCCTTTTCCACGTGGCCTTATGGTGTTTCGGATTAATTCTAGTTTAGAGGATAAGGAGTTTCTCATTTCGGTGTGCTTATCATCAAAATGAGAAATATCGCTGCCGAAATTGACACACGGGAGCGGCGTTGATTGCAGCTCCAAGTGAGTGGAAAACGCGTTTGCGACAGTCTAATTTTCAAAATTTTCCGGGGGAGGGGCTTCCAAACCTCCAGCCCAACCCCACGTCCACACACGCACGCACTAAGTAACTCGGGCATTATATTAGCGTCCCCAACACTCTGCTGCAACCCCACTTTTACAATCCTTCATACGGCCCTGTCCCAGACCCCCCTTGCGGGGCTTCGCGCCTTCGGTGCTCGCGATCGGTGACCACGCCCCCCCACATGTTCCAGGCCCCAGGGCCCCCACCATGGTTAATCCGGCGTTGAAAACTACGCCCTGACAGCCCAACTCGGATCAGTGACCCTGTCTTACACAAGCGGAGGTTACTTCCATAAAAAACACCAGTGTGCCAATGACGCACCTGGATACAGAATAGAGCTGAATGAATTATATTTAAAAATTATATTCAATTAAAGGAGCTAAATCGCTAACAATTGGGATCTAGAAAATGAAAAAAAGTGGGTCGCAACGCATATAATACTATGATATGAATGTACATAAACTGATTTACATTAAATGGTTTCCGTTTTTACTCCAATTTCAAATCAGTTATGTTCGGCAAAATAAGCCATCCAGTCCCAAAGCAGTGCAATTTTTTTAGCGCCTGGTTATTCCAATCTACATAATGCCGTGCGATACAGTGCAACGTGTCTAGCCTCATCCCTCGAGTCTCTCAATACAACTAGGACTGAAGCGCATTATGGTACACGATTCGTGTACCAATGTTAGAAAAATTATTTTATCTTATATATCGGATATTAGTAGCTCGTCTTTTCCCGGTTAGTTTATATCACCAATGTTGATTTAAATTGACAAATAATTAATGCTTTCGATGTCGAAGATTTTGGAGGATTTTGAGTTACAGACTTGGGTCCTTTAAATCTATTTATATTATATTTTGATTTGAGTATTGTATTTGCGCCTGTATGATATTTAACCTACTATGAACAATGGCATTGTTGTACATTAAATTTGACTGTGAAGGAATTGGATTTTTCGGATCTCAGTGATTCCTTTGTAAGTTCATTCACTGCTGACTATTGATGGTCCAAAGATTTTAGGAAATGCTACATTGTGTATTCAAAAAAAAAAATTATAAATTGTGCCGCCCCCACCCTCCCCTCTCAGCAGTTTGTCTGAAATCGGCACAACATAAAAGGAGTCTAAGTCTTTATCAAAACCATAAACCTAGTTTATGCAGCCATTTCAAACCAAGTGATTTGTTGATGATTAGATCGATAATAATAATAAACTTTGAATCTCAGAAGTTTCTGGCGAAAAGGTCGAACGCTAAGTGATAATTGCCTATTAAACTGCCCTTCTTACTAGAGATACTGAGATTCAATGAAAACGCAGTGTTTTGACTGAAGTGCTGGCAAAACATAATATAATGAAGCTGAAATGTGATTTGTCATGGTTGTAGGCGGGGCATTGTTTAGTACAGTATAGTAGTATGACAAATGTCTTACCCCTGTAAGAAATTGCTCCATTGCTTTGTTAAGACATGAAAAATCAGTGATACCTGTTTGAGAGATAAAATGTAACATTTTTCATGAAAACATCACACTTGTACCACAAAGTACAAAGCATTGACATCCTGGAGCTCAGTGGCGGAGCCACGGGAAGGTATTGGGGAGTAGGTACCCCCCCACTTTTGAAAATCATGGCCATCACACCCCCATAGCCACCACCCCCACCCCCATAGCGAAGCCCCCACACCCCCATAGCTTTTTACCCCCCCACCCAGCACCGGCTGGCGCCGCCGCTGCTGGAGCTCCACTAAAGTTTGCCCCATTGCTTCAGGTTCCTTAAAAATGCCTTGGTTGTAGGCTGGACAATAAATGTAACAAAATCAACAACAACCCACTGGGAACATAACAGCTTTACTTTACAATGAAACGTAGGCACAAGATGGGGTGGGGGTAAAAATTTATTATTTTGCTCCGACTGGGCTAATGAAGACGGCCACACACCATGCAGTGTGCTATGAGGGAAATTTTGCCCGGACAGCGACATTACGGTCTACTCTTATATAGAATTCGAACTGCAAAGGGATTTTTTATGTGAACGCTAATGTGTACAGTGTAAACCACGGTTTTTGCAACATCCGAACGACGGGTCCTCCGTCCTGCACCACTAAGAAGGGGAACCACGCCAGCTCCGAAATGACCTAGCTGTTGAAATAAAGAATTAACTCCGACTGGGCTAATGAAGACGGCCATACACCATGCGGTGTGCTATGAGGGAAATTTTGCCCGGACAGCGACATTACGGCCTACTCTTATATAGAATTCGAACTGCAAAGGGATCTTTTATGTGAACGCTAATGTGTACAGTGTAAACTACGGTTTTTGCACCATCCGAACGATTGGTCCTCTGTCCTGCACCACTAAGAAGGGGAACCACGCCATCTCCGAAATGACCTAGCTGTTGAAATAAAGAATTAACTACTACATTATGATGCTCCGAAATGACCTATTTGTGCCGAGTAGTGTATTTTTTCATCTTGTCATGGATAGATAGTTCAGTGAGACCAACACGCTCAAGCAGGCCTACTTCTTGACACCCGATCGCATAACAGCCTGTACTTTTGTTTTCTATTCACGAGGCAGTGATTTTAGTTATTTATTTGAATTTTAATGTAAACAATCAAAAGAAAGGACTCATTAAGTTATGTGGATATCCTCAAGAGACCTTCGTGGACATTGTCTGAAACAAAGGTAACATAAATAATGCTCTTCAGCTACAATATCGATTCATTCAATTAACGCATTATGAATTACATGTTTACTTAGTATTATATACATTCATTTAATTGATGCTTAAATTATGAATTATTTATTATACTTAGTGGGTTTTTTTTGTATTCAGTTACAATATCGATTCATTCAATTAACGCATTATGAATTACATGTATACTTAGTATTATATACATTCATTTAATTGATGCTTAAATTATGAATTATTTATTATACTTAGTGTCTTTTTTGTATTCATTCAACTGGCGTTGGATTTTTGAACAATGAAAATTTCGAGACCCAGCAGGCCGGATATCCCGGTTGGTTTAATAAAAGACTTTATGCTATAACGCACACGCGCTAACCATTCGGCTATCCAACCCCGACATTGCAAAACCATTTATTGGTCAGTTTAAATCGTGAAAAGAAGGGCGGCTTCTGATATCCAATATTTAAAACAAATTGAAAATTATAAAATTGGCACACGAATCGCGTGCAAGAATGCTTTCGAGGGCCATTTTAATGAAACGACTCAATGATTAAGGCTAAACATATTCAACGCGAGACTACTATCCATGTAGACAGGAATAACCAGACGTCAAAGAATAGAGATTTAGCTCGTTAAACCGACATCTAAATTGCGAAGTTATGGTAAATTCAATCCCTAACGGGTCGAAGTTTTTGCAGTGTCGTCGCTGATTCCCATTAAAATAGAATATTCAGTTCCATTTGTCTGCACAATCCTTCTCAGGTTTACCCTCACTAATAAAACTCCTACTCACATTAAAAAGTAATGAAGTTTAACGGAACTGGGCTAATGAAGACGGACATGCGCCATACAATGTGCCATGAGGGATCTTTTACGTGCACGTCAATGTGTACACGGAGCCTCGGTTTAAGTCCCATCCGATTAAGTAGACAGATGTCCTATTCAGGCCCTCCGTCCAGCATCACTAACAAGGGGGAACCACGCCGCAAATGCACGGATCGAACACCCGACCCCTGCCTTACCTAGATCTGCATTAAATAATTTTTTTATGGGGCCTATTGCTGAAAATGTCACTTGGGCTCTTGAATCTACAGTTAAAAGGACGATATTCTGGACGTTGTCACAGTATATGGTACATAGATACATACATGTGTACATTTGTTAAACTCTGCCGTAACATATTATGCCATATTATGCCATGCGGTGTGCTATGAGGGAAATTTTGCCCGGACAGCGACATTACGGCCTACTCTTATATAGAATTCGAACTGCAAAGGGATCTTTTATGTGAACGCTAATGTGTACAGTGTAAACTACGGTTTTTGCACCATCCGAACGATTGGTCCTCTGTCCTGCACCACTAAGAAGGGGAACCACGCCATCTCCGAAATGACCTAGCTGTTGAAATAAAGAATTAACTACTACATTATGATGCTCCGAAATGACCTATTTGTGCCGAGTAGTGTATTTTTTCATCTTGTCATGGATAGATAGTTCAGTGAGACCAACACGCTCAAGCAGGCCTACTTCTTGACACCCGATCGCATAACAGCCTGTACTTTTGTTTTCTATTCACGAGGCAGTGATTTTAGTTATTTATTTGAATTTTAATGTAAACAATCAAAAGAAAGGACTCATTAAGTTATGTGGATATCCTCAAGAGACCTTCGTGGACATTGTCTGAAACAAAGGTAACATAAATAATGCTCTTCAGCTACAATATCGATTCATTCAATTAACGCATTATGAATTACATGTTTACTTAGTATTATATACATTCATTTAATTGATGCTTAAATTATGAATTATTTATTATACTTAGTGGGTTTTTTTTGTATTCAGTTACAATATCGATTCATTCAATTAACGCATTATGAATTACATGTATACTTAGTATTATATACATTCATTTAATTGATGCTTAAATTATGAATTATTTATTATACTTAGTGTCTTTTTTGTATTCATTCAACTGGCGTTGGATTTTTGAACAATGAAAATTTCGAGACCCAGCAGGCCGGATATCCCGGTTGGTTTAATAAAAGACTTTATGCTATAACGCACACGCGCTAACCATTCGGCTATCCAACCCCGACATTGCAAAACCATTGTTGTCACAGTATATGGTACATAGATACATACATGTGTACATTTGTTAAACTCTGCCGTAACATATTATGCCATATTTATTTATGGTGCAAAATATTTTTAGAACTTATTTCGTGTTCCCTTGGCAGCAGCCAAATGAGCCCCCTGCCCCTACCAAAAACGTAGACAAAACAATTAGATGGCATGGAAGAAACAAAAAAATCTCTGACGCGTTCCAAAATATAAATATTATTATTAGTTTGAAATAATTGATGTACATGATTAGACACCCTTCATTTTGCAATAATGATTGATCGTCGAGTCTATTTCCTGTCAAATTTCCCGTTCTTTCTCACAATAATTATATAAGAAAATTGTAGATTATTCACCATACGTCACCGACTGGGTCAAAGCTATACAACTATGTACTATTAGATTTGCCAATTATCAAACTTGGTCGTTTTTGCTAGAAATGTCATTAAAGTCATATTAGCTTTAAAGAGTATAATAATAGCGTAAAATTTTAACGACACATTATAGTTTTGACCTTTAAGAACGTGATACCATGATCGATTCAGGCTTTTTATCTTGTTTTCAATATCTCTGTAAAAATGACTATACAAGTTAATGGGAACTATCCTAATTGATGGCCATTAAGGACTTTGGCCAACACCAGCACAATCTTAAAGTTGTGTTTTCAATGTCTAAACCCACGTCTATACAGGAAACTGAACATTAAATGGTGCATACATATTTAACTGAACATTAAATGGTGCATACATATTTTTATAGGTAGACAGACTTGACAACATAAGTTTCATAGCCCAGAAGAGCTTTGAATGGTGTCTTTCAGGAACGCTGAATACTGCCTGTCTCAACGTCGTTTGGGAACCAACGTTAAAATCTCTAGACATCGTGGCGGAACCATGTCTAAGGAATGGGATCCTGCTCAAATCTCTTAAAGAAGGTTAATGCGTAGGAGAGTGACCGCCGCGAATAACTTGATAGGTCAACTCCAAAGACTTTAACCTTAATTTAAACTACACCTACTCGGAGGGGAAGGATGTTTTCTTGACTAATCGGTACTAAAAACTGTGAACAAATGTGATGTCATTAACCCAGATTATTTACCCCAATCGAACTGTCTGGCTTGAGGCTGTGGTTTCGAGCCCTAGTGTGTGCGTTTGTGACACGGAGATAGGGACGCCTTCTCAACCTCGCAGGTTTCCTCCGGGCACTCCGGTTTCCTCCCACTGTTAAATAGCCCTACGCACAAGCGAATTATTGAAACAAAAATTGAAAACCATACGTTAGTCCTAAAATGACCTAGTTTGTGTCGAGTGGACGTTAAAACCCATTATCTCTCTCTCCAATCTAACCGTCGACCGATTATTCGTAAACAAAAAATGTATAAAAATAATACACGATTTCAACCCCATTTTGATTTTTGTTTTATGATCACAAACCTATAACTACCCGATAAAATATATTAAAATTTAATGTGCATCAGGCATGTGGGGGGTTGGGATGGCCTAGTGGTCTAGAGTGTAGCGCTTCGACCTCTAGCTGGCCGGTCACCTCTGGCTTGCGGCTGTGGTTTCGACCCTGGCGTGAGCGTATATTGCATGGAGATAGGGGCACCTTCTCAACCTTGTTGGTTTCCTCTGGGCACTCCGGTTTCCTCCCACTGCTAAAGACCCCTACGCGCAAGCGAATTATTGAAATAAAATTACCGATATGTTAGTCCCCAAATGACCTAGTTGTGTTGAGTCGACGTTAAACCCCATTCCTCTCTCTCTGTCTTTCAGCCATGTGAGTGTAAAAGTCTAATACATGTCACTTTATAACCACAGTGCTGGGTTCACTCCATTATTATCAAGAACAATACATATTAAGATCGAACAATGGTATGCAAATATTGAAACAAAAAACATAAATCACATTCCGTAACAACCCGAAGGACCGTGTTTCGTCTGTTAATAAATAATATTTCACTCATTAATATATCAAAGACATGAAATGAAATGGGGTATAACGTCCTACGTTATATATATATATCAATAAGAGTCAAAGGTCATAGTTTGGCAAATTGAACGTACATATTATTTGGATTGATACTGCATTTTCACGGAGACAGGATAATCGAACATCGTTTTGCACGGTTATCACAACTAAAATATAGAAACTTAAGTGATTTTATATGTCCCATGTCTTAAAAGTCAAATATATCTGTTAATATTATTGTCAATAAATACTAGAATTTAATCTCGCTTATCAAATCGTTGCACATGAATATCAATATTTACTTGGATACCCAAGACTGGCGACAATTTTCAAAAACATTTATTGTCAGAAATTTTATTGAATTTATTTTTAAATTACCATTCTTTTGATCAAGGCTGGGTTACGTTCATTTGTTATGGAAATGAAGATAAATGTACTAGAAGAAGTGCTAATGTCCTGATGGGATCAAGGACGCCAGTTAAATAAGTTACATAACTGTCATATACACGTGTAACGTACCTAACATTTATTAATAAAGCAATAATATTATGAACCGTCCCATTCAGATAATGCGATTTTTTTTTCTTAAGGCCAAGGGTTGCTGGGTTCAGTCTGTTTTACAGAGGTATTGTGAAAGCCGTTGTAGCGGCTTAGCGAATATTCACTGCTGATCAATGTGGGTTGGGTCCCAAATTGTCTAACGCTTGCGCTTTATACCGTAAAGTCTATTATTAAGTCAAGTGGCTTGTGTGTGATAAAGAGTAGGTTCGACAGTCTAACCTCATGGGTTTTCCAGCGGTCCTCCCGTTTACCCCCACTGCTATAGACCCCTTCGCAGTTCGCACAGGTGAATTATTGAAATATAATTGAACCATATTATGTCAATCGCGAAAAAACCTATCTCGTGCCGACTAGACCTTAAACCCCATTTCAGCTCAGTCTTAAAGTATCCAAGTCCGTAACTCAAAATCCTCCAAAATCTTCGACATCGAAATCACGAATTATTGCTAAATTGGCAACTTACCGGGAAAAGATGAGCTTCTGATATCTGATATTTAAGATAAAATAATTTTTTTAACATTGGTACACGATTCGTGCACCATAATGCACTTCCGCCCCAATTGTATTGAGAGACTCGAGGGACGAGGCTGGACACATTGCATCAAACCAACCGGAGTTATGTAGACTGGAATAACTAGACGCTAGAAATGTGCACGTAATTTAAATTGCTGGCTTATTTCACCGAGCATAAATGATTTAAAACTGGAGTAAAAACCGAAACCATTGAATGTAAATCAGTCTATATACATTCATGTTACAGTATTATATGCGTTGCGACCCACTTTTGTGAATTTCTAGGTCCCAAATGTTAGCGATTTAGCTCCTTTAAGGTGGAGCTTAAATTCACTGCTGATCAGTTTAGCTATATTGATCCACGGAAATCCGTAAAAAAAACATGAAACTGAACTGGAACATTTTTCATTCGACTTCTAGCTGATTGTGAAATAACAGTCTGCTCAATATATTAATCGACATTATTTTGATCATCGATTAAGTTGTGGAAAATAAATACATATAATCCATACCATGTTGTTATCGAACTTATACCAAGCAAATTCTAAAAGTCGATAAATTTTCTAATTCTGACTAATTTTCCTTATTATGTATCACACTTTACAGACATTGTGTATTTGAGCTTCCATAGTTGATCGGGAAAAAGTCACCACCTGTGTGGGACTGAGTTTTTTTTACATAGTCTAAGCCTTTTCCCCAATCCCGTTCAGTCAACCTGGATAGAAATATTGTTTTAAAAAAAACATCTGTTTTTTTGCCTGATGGTGATGGAGTATTTTGACTGTCACTAACATTGTCGGACACTTTTTGTAGTGGTCGATTAGAAACAAAAAATACTGGATTCTGTTTCTCATAATTCAACTTTTAAAATCATCAATGATATTATACTTTTCAACATTGCATTTTGAATGCTCAAAGTGAAATAACCTCTCCGCTGTCTAATGTCAAAGTATGAAGTGAAATACGCCGAAGAATACCGATTGATGAACTGCTACTGCTACTTTAGGCCTACTAATTCTTGGCAAGTTACGCCCCCGTCGGAATAATTTCACATTTGGTGGAAACGAAGGACATGGTGGTGGCCTAGAGGTGATATCAGCAGAGCATTGCAAAATGGGGTCCCTGGGAATTGTTCCCGAAGCAATTTGTTTTATACACTGAACACAATGTCAGCAAATAATTGAGGGCTTCAATCCGGTTCCGATGGCCCAGATGTCGCGATTTAAGAATAACCACTTTATATTCCCTTTGTTTCTTTAAAACAACAATAAAATTGTGACTATTCTGACTGATATAATTCTTTGCCTGACAACCGGGTTTTATATACAAGTAACATAAATATCAGGACAATACATCTTATTAAAACTATCCGGGCGAAATTAAGGAAGATTCCATAACAAATTGGAATAATCATGGAAGTTGTTATCGAAACTCGATGAACATAATTAAACTTCTTTATTTCAGTGCTATAAATAAACATCAATTTCAGACGCTATTTGAATTACTGTAGCCTCTGTTGTGCTAAGAATAAATTAAATGTCAACACATGAAAATTCCCAGATCCCTCTAATATTGACCTCTTTTAAAAAGTCTAACTTTTCCATTAACGTGTATTTCACAGATTTCTAGATATGTAGATTTAACATCAATAGATGTGGGTAATATAAATACTATAATTAATTATTGGCTCTCATAATTGCTTTGTCACAAATTTGACGTAGGGCCTACCCGTCAAGGGTCCCGTGGCGGTTGGAATTCGAAATTATAGTAGTCCGCAGAGCCAATAACCAAGCAAAATTTTCCCAATAGCACCATTTACGTATGCACTGAAGTTTTACAGTTATTTGAAAGCAGTTGGCTTTTGTTTGAAACCAATATTTATCGTTTTATAATTCATATGGAGAAGATGAGCTTATATTAAGGATCATTGGCAGCCATCTTGATTATTTTTTCCTTTTCTTCTTGTTTTGTTTTGCCAATTTGTTGTGTGACGTATAAGACAGTCAGTGGTCGAATCACGCATGCCAAAATACGGCGTGGTATTTTAATTTCTACATATCTAACCAATCGCACCCAAGCTGTTATAATTAGAGATTCAACATCCGACGACAATACAATGCTTTGTGGGGTACCACAAGGTTCTGTACTCGGACCTGTACTTTTTATTATCTTTACAAAGCCTATCACTAAGATTGCTGAAGGCTATGGGCTAAATATTCATTTGTTTACAGACGACGCCCAACTTTATATTGAATTTGACCCAGACTCTCAACATTCGACAATACAAAATATAACTTTGCCTAACAGAAATTCTTGCGTGGGTGACAGAACATTTCTTGAAATTAAATCCGAATAAAACAGAACTGCTAGTAATTGGAACTAAGTAACAACTCCGAAAGATTGATCAAACACTAGTTAATTTTGATAAAGAAATAATTTCAGGAACCCATAAAGCTCGAAATATTGGTGCTAAATTAGACTCGAACCTATCTTTTAAAGATCACTTACAAAGTATTTGTTCCACTGCCTTCTATCATATACATCGAATTGGAAAGATCCAACGCTATCTCAATTATGGAAATAAAGAAAAATTCATTTACGCATTCATCTCAACTAAACTAGGTTACCATAATGGTTTACTATACGGCTTACCAGACTATCAGATTAATAAACTACAACATGTTCAAAATTCAGCATCAACACATCTCCCCTGTATTGCAATCTTTACACTGGCTCCCAATTCAGCAAAGAATTAACTTCAAGCTACTCATTTTGTCTTCAAAGCATTAAACGGCCAAGCTCCATCGTATATAAAAAGTCTTATAGAACCATAAACTAACAGCAGAAATCTCCGATCTCAGAAAAAACATCTTCTAAAATCACCAGCCATTAATTTACAGCTTGGAAAACGTGCCTGTTCTTATGCTCGTCCTTTTCTATTGAATAAACTACCACAGTCTGTGGGCCGATTACCTTCTGTGGGCCATTTTAAATCTCAACTCAAAACATTCTTATTTCAAAACCCCACTCTGTAAACAATCAGTGAATATAAAACCAACAGCGCCTTAGAAACTGTTTTCTTCAGTATTAACGCGCTTTATAAATAACGATATTATTATTATTATTATTACTATATTCGAGATATATGTTAGGTAGACGGTATTTCCGGTTTTTCGACCTTCTACCGGGTAAAACAGTACATTAACTTGTTACACTTCCCAATTATTTTGTTGAGCTTAGGTAATATGGTCATGGATTCAATTACGCTACAAGGAAGGGTAACTATCGATACGACGCTTTTGGTGTAAGCTGTGGTCATAATAGCGATGTGTCAGTGAAATTGATTCGTTTCTCAAGTTCTTTTGTTGAAGAATACACCAGAATCTGTTTTTAAACATCAAACCAAGCCCTAAAGTTTAGAATCTGTCCACCACTCGCCCGTATTGTGTTAACAATGCCATTGATTATCTGGCCTCAATAAGGTAAGGTATTACTTCGAGTCTCCGACTTATTAATGCTTTTGTCTCTTTCCAGGCTAAAGTTCAAGATATAACTACCAGTAGCTCTTCAATACAAATACGAGATGAAACTTCAACTCAAAGTACTGGTTTCATATCGGGGGATTCAAGTTCGGTAACTGTTTTAGAAGGAAGTAATACAGCCTTTACAACAGCGTCAGAGTTAATACAAACAAGCATACTTGAAACAATTTTACCAGCCAGCACCGATGTTACATTAAACTCAGAAATTGACACTTTTAACGATATTAACTCAGAACTATTATTAACTTCAAGTACTGATGCTACGCAGATGTCGACTGAACGAGTATTCTATGAGTCGAGACTTATGCCTGTAGATAGCGCGCTGGTATCTGAATCACCAATACACCAAACAGAACTTTTAACTCCAAGTCTAGAAAGCTCATCATTGGAACAAGCTTTATCGAACTATATAACCTCTACCCCGACACCATCCTTTTTCAAAATGCCCACACCATCACCAGTGTGTCCATGTCGGTGTCGCGATTCTATGATAAACATATCGGAAACATCAGCCCGTATAGCCAGTATTCAAAAAGAACTGTATGTTGATAAAAACACAGTTTCTGCTACTATTAGGAAAAAAACAAGTGCTCCGGATTCTAGGCCAAGTTCTTCTGCAATTGGAATGATCGGGGTCGGTTTCATAATGACGGGATTAGGAATGGTATTATTGTTAGATATACCTAAAATATTTCGCGATTTTAGGATGTTGAGAGGGAATCTGGATTAAACAGTTTGGTGATCAAATTAAAGAATTATAATGTGTAGATGTATCTATATCCTTTGAGCTACATCTGTGATAACATCTTTTGTTTTGAGTGCAGTGAATTATTATGGATGTAAATCCCGTAGTGTACATTATTGTCATCAGTGAAAATCTCTATCTGGGCGAACAGTCAACAATGCAGACCTTTGGAGAAACTGATGGGGGCGGGAAATCATGGCAGCGAGAACATCGTGAGAGCTAAATGATAAGTGAACAGGTGGAAATTACAGGATACAACTGTGAGGACAGAATTTTGGTAAGAAAATGACGAGAACAGAAATACAGTAATTTCTAAGATCAGACGTGACTTTTCTAAAACAGAAATGAAGTGATTTGTAAGAGCAGGCGTGACTTTGGACAGAAATCCAGTCATTTGTAAGATCAGAAGTGACTTTGTCAGAACAGACCTTCAATTAGGATAACATTAAAGTTTTAGCAATGCAATTGCGGAAGGAAACTTAACGACGAGGGAAAAACTTCAGTCGTACCATAGTACGGTCACAACGTGAAAAAAATATGTAGACAGGAGTTCGGTGTAAAATTGTGCAGACAGAAGTTTTGAGTGATAAATTTGTGCAGACATATCTTTGGTGATACATTTTACTGATATCGACGCAGTTTCAGTGATACAGTTGTGTAGACCGAACTGAAGTAATATATATGTTTGTGAAACTGCATCTTGAAAACATAACTAAAATGATAATATTGTGAGGAAAAAACTTCAGAATTGATTTGATAAGACAAATATTCTAACCCTGTTTTAACAAAACTTTTCGGATGCAACTGACCTGTATGGGCAGAAGGTCGGTTAAATAATAACATTGTGAGGACAGCAAGTCATTTTTAGGGGACACATAGTGGTAATTTTGACAATTATCAGTGTGTGTGTGTGTGGGGGGGGGGGGTGTAAATGATTAAGGCGTGCGTGTTGCATTATTAGGTTTGTCATTGAGGCAAGCGGCGTGGTTTCGATTGTTCGTAGCAGTTCGTAGTTCGGTTACGAAAGTTTTGTTTCTCAAAACCTTTTGTTGACGGTCTACAAGTTTTGGAATTCGTATATGTATCCTAAACCCACCGTAACCCTTTATTATTGCCTGTAACAACTTCGTGACCGATTGTTTGACGAGTAGTGCCAAATGTCGTAAACTTTTCGTAGCTTTAACGGCATCATTCGTGGAGAGCGTAGTGTATTCGTAACCGAATTTGGCACATCCGTAACTTATTCGTATCTGGATTGTTTCAATTCGTATAGATGATCCTCTCATTTCGTACAACCATTGACATCAGGCATATTTTCTCCCAATTACCCAAGAATTATCGTTACTCTTTCGGAATCTGTATGTAACTACTCCAGATCCTCTCCCAGCTTTTTGATATTTTTGCCGATTCGCCACGAACGTCGATTAATTTCGATTCGCCATTCTTCTGGGCGATTCGTAACATTCGTAGGCCACGTGAAAGCTGACTACTATTGGAAGGGGTAGATCTAGGTCTTCTAGGGTTAATGCAAAGGGTTTGAAATTGATGCATTATGTATATTGTGGTTATTATGTATTTAAAGAAGTTACTAACTAATATTGTTCTGTATTTTCGAGAAAAGATAAGTTGTGATGTAATTAAAAGAAAGAAAAAAACTTGCGACAAACCCGTATATTGTTACATTAATTTGGAAACCGATGTGGTTCGGTTAAAAGGGCACTGGCTCACCAACCAAGAGGTCCCGGTGTTGGTCACGATATTTCCCCGTGATTTTCCAACGTATAGTTTCTATTGTTAGACTGGTCTAGTTATTCAAATATACGAAACATAAAGATCCCGCGTATACGTTGGCGTGAACGTTAATAAACCCTTGACAGTTGGAATTCGATGTATAAGAGTAGGTCTTACGGGTAGAATTTCCCTCATATATAGCATACGTTATGGCGTATATCTGTCTATTATTAGCAACTGAGCCACCCCATACCAATCGTCTTCATAACTGGCAACCATTATAATACAAGTAGAATACCGCCGGATCAACTGATGAGATTTTACCACCATTTGCAATCATAACTTCTAGTACTCTGTTATACCAGTATAGTGACGCTCCTCTAAAACCATTATTTGTTGACGTTGGAGTTTTTTTAGACTACATTGATGAACTCGAACGTAAGAACTATACCATTTTTTTTTACAAATACAACTACTTCATCTTGTTTCGGCCTTATGTATGTATGTATATATTTTTATAATGTGTGTATCTAAATCAGATAGAGATTTTAGACATAGACATAACCTTTTCCCCAATCCAATTAGAGATTAAATGAAAAACAATATTTATTGTTTAGAAACAAAAATCTTGTCCAATTACAGTTGCTTGCCCCTTTCACTCTGTTGAATCGGTTCTTTTATAATAAACTTTTTCACCATAAGTAATTGGTTCACAGGATGACCTAGTTTTTTTTCTCAAGGCACGTCTTATTTTTCAGAACATTCAGCTTCTGTACACGCTGGTCTTGCAGAATGTAAGGCAGAAATGTGTTGTCCAACAGCACAACATTTCGTCACACCTTCCAAAGCTAGTAAAGCACCAACCAATATGGAAGGTAAATTGGGGGGTTTGGCCAAATACTAGTTTATATGGACTAGAACTACCATGAATTAAAATCAGAGGGTAATTTGCCATAAGAGCCCAAGCTAAACCATTTAATATCATATAATATCAGCACAAACCATTTAAAAAATTTCAGTTAATATATTTTTATGTCTTTCCATCAAACGATTAGCCCATGGGCTATATTCGGGTGTAGTCTTCAGTTCTATTTTTAAATTTTTAGCCATATCCTGTACCTATGTATAGTATATACTAATCCAAATACTGTAGAAGAAAACTATTAACAAAAAACTGAACTGTGTTTCGATCGAATAATACATGCTGCACTTTACCTGCCTGCTCGTGCGCCTGGTAACGGATGTTTTTTCACACATGCGTAACTCCATCCACCGGAAACGGAAGTCTATTATCAATTGACAACAATAATGACTGTCGAGTTCAATGACGTATATACGTCATTAGGTGACTTTTCTCTTGTCTTATCGTCTTTTAAGTCATTGAGGACTTTCCTTTCTTGGCTGGAAACATGGGTCGTTTGCCGTTTTGTGTTTGCCCTTGCTAGTATCATAGTTTTTTGGTACCTTAAATAATCGACTTTACCACCTGAAGCGAGTTGATGTAATCCTTTCTCAATATAGCTGTCATGGTTCAGGGATTTTGTGGTCGGTGCGAACTTTAATCCCTTTGATAGAATGGTAATTTCGTCATCGGTTAAGTCTCGATTACTAAGTTTGACTGCTGTCATTGTTAAGAAATCTTCTCTCGATTGTCTGGCACTATTCGTAACTGGGCGCTGTGGTAATGAGGATCTTAGGTTGTTTAATTTATCTAGCTACCGTTTTCTGAACGTTTCATCCAACAGGGCATTTGAATTGATTTGTTTTTCTCTCACAGTATAGAGTGAGAGAGAGATGGAGAAATGGGCTTTAACGTCCACTCGACACAAACTAGGTCATTTCGGGACTAACATATGTTTTTAAAGAAAATTTTTCAATAATTTTCTTGTGCGTAGGGGTCTTTAGCGGTGGAAGGAAACCGGAGTACCCGGAGAAAACCCACGAGGTTGGGCAGGATGAATAAGTCATTAGCTAAAACGAGTTTTCCACAATAACGCAAGGTCTTAAATATGACAGTATTCAACTCGTTAACAATTTTAATATATTGTCTCATTTTCTGATGTTTATTACCGCAAAACGGAAATATATTGAAATATATTTTATACCCAACGCACTTTGTGTTAACGTGAATGTACAGTATGGCTTTATTTGTTAAAGTTGATAAATAATGCAGAATGACAATGAAAGAGTTTGTGTAACACCTATGTAATGAAGGGCCTTCATTGTCAACTTGCCTTATTTGATCAGAAATTTATACATACAAGATACTACATATCATTATCTCGTTACTTATCAATAATATAAAGTAGTTATAATCGGTCTTCTGGAAAGGGCTGTTATGGCCAAAATGTTAATAATTCAGTGACACCAATAGGAAAGAGAATGTAATAAACTAAAATAGAACCAAGTACGAATAATCCAAACCATTAGACAAAATTCAAAGTCCTAAAAAAACGGTATAGGCAAAATAGTGTAATCTGGAAAAATAGTGTAATCAACACGACATGGACTGTTCACCGTTTACAAAATACACGACACAGTGGTAACACGTGTCCGGAAGAGTAAGCTTACCCCGCTGGCGTGCCACACCCACCATAGCTGCATCCAATCTATTAGGTGAAATCTCGGTAAAATAGCGTGGTTGGCCAATGAACTATCGGTATTCAAAATACACGTGATAAACAGTGTTAACGATGTAGTAGACATATATTATCAGGGATATAGTATACCCGTCAATTGAATATGTCTAGAATAATAGTCGAGAGAGACATGTTATATTTACCAATCAAGTCAATATGACGGTCATAAAACTTTTTAAAGGTTTTAATAAGTTTAGTTCGCAAGTATCCCTGTAGTTGAAGCTTAGATGACAAATGCCTCGATCTACTTAAAAAATCAAAAAAGAATGAACAAGCTCTCGCGTAACGAATTAGCTGAGACACAAACATACGAATATTTTATTGTCAAATAAAGTGTACCATATTACCAACATTAAAAATATAATGGGTACTAATAATTACCTTCATCCCTCGTATAACGTTCCATAAAATCCAACTTGAATTAATCTTTTTTATTGTGACAGTCAAATAATTGGAGATTACATTTAGATTGTAAGGGGAGTAAATTGATACATCATGGTTATCTTGTTGACTTGTTGGTGTAGCATTTACGAAAATATACATTATCTACCAGAATTTGGTGGATATTCAGGTGGAATGATACGAGAGTTAAGGGGTTGGTTAAGTTGAAATGTAGGGTGGAAAATTCCATATACTTCTAGGTTGTTTATCTCAAGGTCGCCATGATGAACCGCATACGTGCCTCTGAGCAAGAGGATGCCGCATGCTGCTCCATCTGTGGTAGAAACGTTCTACCCAAAGAAAACTTGGGGAAAGATATTGACCTTTCAACACAAGCTCGCTATGATCTAATTGAACATGTAATTAATCCCATATGTCATTTACAAACTACATATGATCTGTGTGTCAGTCATCCTACCATGACGTGATAAGAAGACAATTCCATATATGATCTTATGAGTCTGATATATTTTCCCTATTTGTCCGACGCTATATAATCGGGAGTTAGCTGACAGTTATGTAGATGGCTTGGGAGGGGGGGGGGAGGGGTGAGACGCAGACGAAAGTAAATCAGAGACCGGCGGATAGATGCTGCCTTGGGAGAGGGTGGAATAGTGGATTTTATATTGCAATGTATTGTACTGCCGTAGTCTAGTTCCCTATGTAGTTTAGTTCATGTTGTACCTATGTAACTGTTTGATATTCAGTTCCGATGTACATAAATCTATTTACTAAACTGATCTCTGTTATCACTAAAATAGTGTTATGGTATCCAACTGAATGAGCAGAAATGGTGTCTTACCGCAGGTATTTACTTTATCCCAACAATCCACAATTCCCCAACCCACTCTTCACACGCCACTGCGTGAAAGTTTCAGATTCATATAATAGTATATTAAAAATACTAACAGAACGACTAGATGCTACATAAGTACGATACTTAAAAATAATTTTGCTTTAGAGACTCCATTGTCATTTTGTGGCAAGTCGCACAACTTTACCCCCCCCACCCCCTTGTCCCCTACATATTTGAACATTTAAAGATTTTATAACATGTTTATTTTCCATAATCAGATCTATATATTATATATTTATACTATGTGAATATTGATTTAGGATTAGAAAATAAGCCCAATAAGTGTGTTAACATCATTCAAATAGATTGTTTATATACAGCTATATACATTTCATTTATTAGTCCTTATCCCATTTTCAGATGCTTTCTTGCACGTTTTCATATTTCAAATTTGACCTTTTCACCACTCTCATTTTCATCTTCCTCTTCCTTCATTGCTAACTTGTCTTTCATTTGATTGGCCAGTCTAGTAACATCCGTTTGGGAGTCATTTTGTTTTGAGAGGTCTGTTTTGGAGCCATTTTGTTTTCCGAACTTGATCATCTCTTCTGCCGAAAGGACACTCAGTCTTCTTTTCATTCTATTATTCATAGGTGGTATGTAGGCTCGAGGGATAATATAAGTCGATAAATTAAATAAATCTAAAAATATCTTATAACGATCACTGGAAATACAAAGAAACAAAATTATACATTCAAAACTCCAATTTTACTTTCTACTAAGTATGTACACATACAAAGAAACAAACCCTAAAATACATTTTATTTATATTAATTACCTACAATCCAATCTATATTTGTTAGTGCAAAATGAACAATTTAAAAATGTTCCAGCCTAATTGTTTTGTTGTTATTTTTGTCTATTGTACTACTCCCACATTATTAAATGCCATGCGGGTGATTTTTACATATTGGTGTGTTTCTGGATTATGTATAAATTTATGGATGTCTTAAAGGAGACAAATCGATTTGATTTTCATGAAAATAAAGTGAACAATTGTTGGTATTTTTTCAATTAAAACTAAAATTAATTAGTAAACAAACGGAAATATGTCTTGGTTAAAACATATAATTGATAATCGATAAAGCAATATTGACATTTAACAGAGTGTGTCTCTTTGTGTCGATACAGTAAACTAAACATAAAACAAAAATGAGTAAACAACCCGAACGGCTCTACTGAATCCCGTCTTCATTAGCCCAGTCGGAGCAGAACAGTATCACTATTGTGCACTACATCAAAGAGGACGTGAACGCACGTTCAAACAAAAAACATATTAATATATAATAAGCATGGTTTTCATCATCAACTGCACGCCATTGAAATATAAACAATTTCTTTTCGATTTCTTCTCCAGAAAATTAAATACAAAGCATGCCCACGCACCCGATACCATAAAAATTGATAATCTTTAAATATCGTCACAATTAGTCCATAATGCTTAGCGTACATCGGCAGAGAAACTGGATATATCCGTAGCCAGTGAGTCGTTCACCCCGCTCACATCGGAAATTTTGTGAAAACCAGCAACTGACAGGTGCAGGCCAGTCTCGAGAATCAGAGCGCTCACATCGGGTAGCGACTGGGACAAAGGAGATCCTCAGCACGCTCTGTCCACTCTTCTGTAGTCGCCATTTTTGTTTTCTTTTAGCGCTTTAACGAGTCACGTGATTGACACTTGCGTCATGTGTTGTTGATTATCGGATTATGGAGCGCGCACATCGGGGGGAAAACTCTGGATCTGAGTACAACTAGTTGCCGAAAAGTAGAACACGGGCAACTGACAGAAACTGGAGATAGACAGTTTTTCTTCAGTCGCAAGAGCACACACATCGGCCCGTTTCGGCAACTGACTGTATCCCGTCAGTTCCCCTCAGTTGCCGAAACCTGCTTGCAACTGGATATATCCAGTTTTTCTGCCCGATGTACGCTTAGCTTTATATTCGATAAATCGAAACAAGTGTACGTTCGCATTCTGGCTATTTTAGGAAATGGTTTTCAAAGGACGTTTTGGTAATAACTATTTCTTCAAATCCCGGAAACTGACCAATCTAATTGAAATACAGATCTATATTTTAAACTTTCAATGGCCTACAGTACAACGAACTTTTTAACCATAAAAACGAAACGAAATAGGATCTGTGTTTTAATCAGATTGGAATCTGAATGGTATGGATTTCATTTAAAGTGCACACGCTGGGTAAATGTATACTATAGAGTCCAAAATATTATTCTGGTCAAACACCTTTTCGTCGGAGTTTATTATGCAGCCTATATATGGAATTTGAAAGCCATGGTGGCTCGATGAAGAATGCACTGGTTCGCTAACTAGGGGGTCACAGGTTTGCTCCAGTTGTTGCCCGAGAAAGTTTCTCAGGAATGTCTTGGGTCCAGGATGACGGGTTGGAATGGATGAGTGGAAAACTCCAAGCTCCGTGTACACATGGTGTGCACGTAAAAGAACCCTCGGCGGTTGGAATTCGATATAGGAAAAAGGTAGTAGCGCCGCAGTCGGGGCACAATTTACCCCATAGAACACTAAATGGTGTATTCGGTGAAACGATATGGAACGTTGAAACGTTTGTTCGTTCCTGGAGTTTCACGACCACTTCCACCAAGTCTGAAATCGTAGACCAAGCGTTAAACCGTTGTTGTCATTAAA
This sequence comes from Patella pellucida, assembly GCA_917208275.1. Classification (NCBI taxonomy): domain Eukaryota; kingdom Metazoa; phylum Mollusca; class Gastropoda; family Patellidae; genus Patella; species Patella pellucida. Next base: position 41,945,167 of record OU795043.1, on the reverse strand, counting down.
GATTGCACTTCATATCAGGGCAGGGTTAACCTTGTGGGGGGCCCGGGACATAACAACTGTGTGGGGGCCCCATTGCTGTTTGTTCAAATTGTTCGTACTGACCGCGGATCGTACTATAGTATGGACCCCGCCACCTCTAGTGCATGTGGTGTTTTTCTTCAGGAATTGTTTTTTAAAATTATGATTAATTTCAATGCAAAGACGGTTTAGACAACTCAAAATATATTCACTCTACATGTATTTCCACCTGCGTCCCATTGGGGGGAGGGGAGGCAGACATTGAGCTGAAAATGTGATGTTTTCGTCATTTCCCATGTATTTTTTGACGTTACGCTCGAAACTTTTAACAGTTAAGAGAATTCAACAAATTTTCTAACTGAGAATAGGTCAAACCAATACATAAAATCCAAACAAAAGACAAGGAGAAAAAAGAAGTAAAATTTAGGCAGGCAACATGTCCAGATTATACATTTGTTTGAAATACTATACTATGATTAATTTAATTTACCGGAATTGAGGTCCCCGGAACTGGTTGGCTCAGAATTTTGGGAACCCCTAAATGTGGGGGAGGGGGGGGGGCGGTACATTAGTCCCACTTTGCCCCCCCCCCTTAGATCCGGTACTGCTTCTAATACATTAAATATTATATAATCGTCGCGATTATCAAGCCACCCATACAATTAATAATTAATTGAAGAATGAAATTCCTCAAATGAATTACATGAAACGGTACGTTTTAATTGATGAACATGTTGTTTAGATAATCATCTATGTCAAGGGATGATGGTTGAAAGATAAAAAAAAAATTACAAGTGTCTTCAAATGTATACTCTGGGGTAAAATACATCAATCGTAAATTAATAAATAAAGCGGTTATTCAGTTAAGGATGAATCACGCACAATAATTGATAATCCATATTGTACTCTAAAGATTTTTCCATATTTAAAGGGATATTGCCAGATATTTCAGCTATATTAAATAAATGTAACTTGCCATGGAGATTACTACATCAATAGTACGCCGAAAAAACCTCCAAACATTTCCACCGAGAGCCTCTCTTCGGTAATTTCGCTATATCAAATGGTGCCCCCCCCCCCCGCTATCTTTTGTGGTGGCGCACAATATTTTGCCACATTAACTCAGTTTAAGTTGGAAATCGTAATAAACTCTGAAACGAGTCGGTTTGTGACTTGATTGATTGGAGATTAGCCAGGATAGGTGCAGAACAGTAGGACGTTAAACCCCATTTCATTTCATTTTATTTCCGCCCACCAAAGGCCGGGATTCGTACTCCCACGTAGGGGAAGCACGCCATCCCACATTTCTGAAAATCCCGGATCCACCCCTGTTGTATACAAAATACAGACAGTAAAAGAAGCAATCTGAAAATACCTTATTGTTGATCGTAGATACTGATATCCAGACGACCCACCAGTCCCAATCTTGCTACCAATCATTCGCTGTACCATTAACACGTGATTATCTAACAAGTAATTAAATATTTCCATAATCTTTAAGTGGCATTTAGCGATTGGGAAACACATTAACAGAACACAGTTTTTATGGGAATCAATCACTGGTTTATTCACAAAGCACGACGTTTCGACAAGTATCCTCTTATCGTTATCAAGCACCTTGATAACGATAGGAGGATACTTGTCGAAACGTCGTGCTTTGTGAATAAACCAGTGATTGATTCCCATAAAAACTGTGTTCTGTTAAATATTCCAATAAAATAAAGGAATTCGTTATACTAATTAAAATATGTCAGTTACTAATTTTTAAAAAATACGAACTGGTATCTAAGAGTTTAAACTTATTACCAAGAATTAAAGTTTGTTGAAAACATAATTGGTGATTAAAACTACTTTTCTGTTAATTTCAATTTTTGTCTGGATTTGGTTGGCTTGGTGCGGTCCTTAGTCACATATTAATAATAATAATATTGTATTGTATTGTGTTACTCTACCAAAGGAAACATTTCTATGCCATTCTAATTGCGCCTATATTTCATTGTACTTCATCAATACTATTGATTAATTATATGTTCTAATAGATTTCTTATTTCTTTTTAAAGTCAATAATAGCCGCCATTTTATTTTCTGTCAACAATGCAAATCTCGTATATTTGTTTCCTAAAGTCCATTTTCTTTGCCCGGTAGACTAAACAATGAGTACCGTATTTCCTCTAAAAAGCGCCGGGTCTCCAATAAGCGCCGGGCCTCTAATAAGCGCCGGGGGGTCAAGGGGTGCTGAAAAAATAAGCGCCGGGCCTCCAATAAGCGCCGGGTCTCTAAACATTCCCCGGCAAAATGTCCATGGTAAATGACGGCTTTACCCTAAATTTAATTTGCTATTAAAGAAATAAGCGCCGGGCCTCCAAAGAGCGCCGGGCCTCTAATAAGCGCCGGGGGGTCAAGGGGTGCTGAAACAATAAGCGCCCGGGCGCTTATTAGAGGAAATACGGTATACACCAAATAACACACTTTTATGGAATGGAAATTACTATGGTTTATTTCACTGCGACGTTTCAATAAGATTTCACAAGTCGTTATCAGGCATATACACAAAACAAATAAAAAATGAGAAAAAACTATGAATATATATACAAACATCAGTGCGAACTATTTAATGGGATGCAAGGAAAGTGAGTATGATTGGCTATGATAAGCTATTGATAAAACAAAGGTTCACCATTGTATATTAGGATTGGCTTATTAAACAATTAAAAGATGAGACAGAGGATTAACAGGATGATCAAATATTGAAACCATACTACTTATACCATAATTGACACAAGAATATACTCTTATTTACAGGATTAATCCCGATAGTTGTTCTGGGAATAAAACTGCTTAATTTTGTGTTAAAATCCCTTAAAATATTCGAGTCAAGGGCCGAGCAACTACTTCAGTATTTATGATACGTTTTCAAACGACTTAAATCCGTCAGTCTTCATCTGGAATTTCATACTGGCGCCCAAAGTGTATTTTGTGGTATCTGGATTAAACCAAACATTTTTTAAAAAAAAATAATGTGTAGTTGAAATTTGCCTTTCTCTGTCAAGTACGGCACACGGGTTATTCACTGCATAACCCTCTCAAGTAATCGTAATCGCTTATAAGGTCAACCAACGAAACAATTGACCCGAATTCTTAAAAGAGTTACGTGTCCGGATAAGCAGTTTTGGCGTTCACGTCCAAACGACTCAATATTTTGAGTTGAAATTTTGAGACAAGGTAAATGTACCATTCCCCTTATTTTGGCGTTTTATTTTTATACATTCTCAGACTTTTATTTTTAAGCCCCTGTTTAATTTGGGATAGTCCCTTTAACTAAATAAACTTTCCTTGCATTCCATTGGATGGTTCGCACTAATGTTTGTATATATATTCGTAGTTTTTTTCTCATTCTTTATCTATTTGTGTATATGCTTGATAACGACTTGTGAAATCTTGTTGAAACGTCGCAGTGAAATAAACCATTGTTATTCCATAAAAGTGTGTTATTAGATTATGTTCAAATTACTAAATGTCATTCAAAGAATAAATGAGTATACATGTACATGTAGATGGTAAATTACGACTTGATTGACGTTTGTTTGTCTTACTCACATCTCCATTTTGTAATTAATGAGTCGATGTCCATCAATAAGGTTAGAACCTGGAATGGTTGGTTAAAGCGTGGTTCATCACGGTACAAGGAAATGAGAAGAGCTCCCTGAAAGGCTTTGTGACTTAGTCTTCTTTCACCTAATAATAAAATAAAACGGATTAATTAAAGGATTTAGTATGATCCAAGAAGTAAGGAACTAATCCAATAATAGGCCTATCAGCTGAGCCAGAATCATCTGATTGTCTCTGTTTTCTGGCTATAGGATTTAAAAAACGTTTCATTATGGGTCGTATAATTTTCCAAGTTAACTGACTTACATGTTGTTGGAGACAATGTAGATAGTCGAAGTGTAACTACTAATAACAATTTGATTACAAATTATTGACTATGCAATTTCTTTCAAACAGTCATCAATGGTTTTATTTAAACCAGCAGTTTCCGAATTTTGTTAGTTCAAATCAAAGGAACATGTATCTTTAAAATGTGAAAGTTCGCTAATGCGCAATATTGCGGACAATTTTTGATAAATTATCCCTAAATTCAAGCGAATTATTGATTTAAAAATTGAACAAGATATTAGTCCCGCGAAATGACAACGTTTGTTTCGAGTGGACGTTAACACCCCGACTCTCTTCCTCGTCACGCTTTTATATAATTTAAATGAGTAGCTAGTAGATGTGTCAATCAAATATGAAATATATTTCCAGTTCGACTGCTTGGAAACATTAGCAGATTATATTAACGATTTTCAATTTAAATACAAACACTATAATTCCATGCAGTTTCAGAGATAACATCCATTAATGAAATAATGTTTTAAAAAATAAATGTGGTGTTTACCTCTTTCTCTTTGAGCATTATACTTGTCAATGTCAAACAAAGAATCAAACGTTTCCTGCCAAATAGAAAATAAGAATAACTATTAATCTTACGTTTCCTGTCAAATTGAAAATAAGAATAAGTATTAATCTTACGTTTCCTGTCAAAAAAAAAAAAAGAATAACTATTATTCTTATGATTCCTGTCAAATAAAAATAAATAATGCTGTTTATAGAAACACCGAAAGCTGTGAGTCAATTTATATCCAAGTGAGCATTAATTAACTGATACAGGCCTTAATCAACTCTGGATGGCATCAGATTTCTCCGATATTAAACAGATTAAAACGTTTCAGCGATACTATGATTTAATAAATATGGCGGATTCCAGACGTTCCGAGACTTAGCTTCGATCAACCAGGACCAAGAATGGCTAGTTCTTATCTATATCTTGTATAATGTGACTTTAAGTCAAGTGGACAAATTTAAACGTCATCGTAGCCTCGGTTGTCTATCCAGCGAAAACTAGTGAATATCGCCACTGGTTGACGGAATCTAGAGTAGTGAACTTTGATCCCAATTATTTAATTCTCATCCGTTTCTTACCTTGGTATTATTATATCTACTGAAAGAGAATCGGTTTCAGACGAGTTATTTTTCCCTGGGCTAGAAATTGGAATCAGACCAGTTTTTTTTAACAAACTCGCTTCCATGGAAGTAACAGACTTTAGACATATACTTGATGTTATTTTAAAAAATATTTTCCACGTTATATACAAGCGCCTGTGTCCCAAACCCCCCTCCACTGCAGCGTACTCACCCTGGCTTTATTATAGTCCATTAAATAACCGGCTTTAATGTCTTCATCCTCTTCAGTCTGCAAACAAACGCATTTATTATGAATTAGTGCCGGAAACAGGGGCGGATTGGCCCTTCGGGCGATCGGGCGTTCGCCCGAACGGCCGGTCCGACAAAAATGAAAAGGGCCGGTCGGATAAAAAAAGATTTTTTTCCCGCCCAATATGTCTAAATAAAATCTTTTTCTGGTGAACATAATAGGGTCAAATAAAAAAAGATCCCCCCCCCCAATTCGTCTAAATAAAACCTTTTTCTGCTGAACATAATAGGGTTGGGGGTGCGTATTGGACCGGCTACGGAGCGATTATGATCATATTGTATGTGGCCGGTGGCTTTATTAACGGGCCGCCAAGTCATCACTTGAGTCTGGTATGGGCTGGTATAATAGACTTTCAAGGCTTAACTTTCGGGCAAGCTGACTTTTCGGGCAGACGGGTAAAGCGTGTAATTTTTTTTATTTCATCTACTTGCCAAAATAAAGTACCCGAAATCTTATCAAACACTAATATTACGGGCTGGGATAGCAGTAAAACGCGTTGGCGGCCGTCAAATATGCCAAAATTTTCTTGGGGGGTTTATACAAGGTCAGCTCCGCTTCTTCGACTGTCGAAGTTTTGCTTCACCAACTGTCATCGAGCGCTAATAAAACACTAATTTTCCCTTTTTTAATTGAATACCACGAATTTATACTGAGCATCGATTATTATTAATTGTGAATGCAGCTGATTGGATGGTTGGAGTTTAGAGTGGTAAAAAGTCCATTTGGTGATTAAACTATTTTTCCGGATTACACTATTTTGCCTGTTCAGTTTTTTAAATTTTATCTAAAGGTTTGGATTTCAAGCACTTGGTTTTATTTTATTTCGGTTACAAAACCATTGGATACTGTTGGAGTTGCTTGCACGGGCGTTTGCGGTGGTTAAATTTTCAAAATTTTCTCCGGGAGGGTGACGGCCCAATACCCCGCAAAAATTGATTGGTTGTTTGGAATTCGGGTGAGCCAGGTAGGCTATATTGAACCAAATTGAAGTGGCTGTATTCAAAGGCCGGAATAGCAGGAAAATGCGTTTGCGGCAGCTAAATTTTCAAAATTTTATCCCAACGGTCTCATCTTCGTGGACTTTAATAAACGAATTATTGGAATTCGAGTCATCCGTCTTTATTAGACTATATTAGACCACTTAGAAGTCATCTATTCCAAAATTTTCTGGGAGGGGGGGTGTCTCCATACAAGGAAGACCGGCTCCGGTGTATGTTAACCCGAATTTTTTGTTCGGAAATATCGGATTCTGCCCCCCCCCCTAACTGTCGTCGAGCTCCGCGGTCAGTAAATGGGGCCGCTCCGACACGGGAGCCGGGCCGGTTTCCGGCCCCAATCCGCCCCTGGCCGGAAACGAATATAATGGTAGGATGTTTGTACTACCTGAATACAGATCGTACTAACTAGCAAGAACAGTAAAATTATTTAAAATACAGATGTGACGTCATCCTTTGGTGTTGGTGTACGGTGTACCATTATTTCCAATAATGTACGCGCAACTTGCCAACCGTACATTATCTACATGTATCTGTGCCAAGAGCCAAATCGGAAAAAGGCCTGAGGCCTAATTTGCTACCCTTGTAAAATGACGCGATTATTATTATTGTTATTATTATTATACTAGATGAAATATTTGACTCGCGTGACGTATTTCATTTAAAAGTAGGTGCTGGATAGTGTCTGCATTTTAAGTTGTTTAATGACCTCGAGCTAAAGACATTGCGTAATATATTGAAACAACACTCGGCTAACGCACCATACAATATCGATGTATTACTTAATGTCTCGCTACTCGACCATTAAGTGGGGTTGGGTGGCCGAATGGTTAGCACATGTGTGTTGTGTTACAAAGCCTGTCATTGAGTCAACTGGCGTGGTTTCGGATCCCCGGTTGTACGTGACAAGGAGTAAGATCGCCTGTCCAGCCTCGTGGGTTTTTCTTCGGGTCCCCCGGTTTCCTCCCACTCCTACAGACCCCTACGAATTATTAAAATAAAATTAACCTTATATTAGTCCCGAAATAACCTAGTTTGTGTCGAGTGGACGTTAAACCCCATTTCATTCTATCTCCCTCGGTCCCTCGACTATTAAATCATTTTCCTATAGTTTTATACTCCCTTTTCATCTTTAATATACATATGTAAATATTAGCTTTAGTTCATTTTATTTTAATGTGTCAGTCACATTATTCTATATTCATGTTACCTTTTCATATATTGATTTCCAACTTAATATTCTTATTTTCTATTTTCACATTATCATTTTGTAACTATGTTATTGTAGTTTTATGTAGACAGATCCCAGGGAAGATTGCCTTATGCAACTGGGTCTGTAATAAAGTTATTATTATTATTATTATTATTATCCATAATTTACCTGAGCGGGATAAAGATAAGAGTCATCTTGCCATCTTTTCACAACTTGTTGAAATATATCCCAGAAATTAAAGCCATCTTCTTCTGTTAACCCCGGTGTTCTTTCTAACCAACTCTAATAAAGAAATATTACAATGATACAATAAAGACAGAAGTAGTATGATATTCTGCCATTAAAATTATTTTTTGCAGTTTCATTTTTTTTATAAACACTGTTTCATTCACAGATAGAAATACGTAATCGGAACCCTCTTATAACAAAATACAGGTATGACTAATTTTGGCGCAATATAGTCCGGTGGATGCTAACGTGCAATAAAGCCACGGTTCACTTAATTGCATTTACTGTAATGATAGTATAACCTGATTTCTGGTGCTGATGTACAAAAATAAGTAAATTATTTATTACATAAACAAATTCTCACCTCAACCAAGGCCAACAATGAAGGAGAATCGAGCGAATCTTTAAGTTTTGCAATAGATTCTGGATCATTAAAAACACGTATATAATGTTGTTGGTTATATTTCACTCTCTGATCCTGAATATATAAAATAAAATAAATAAGTAATATTGGGCTGCGCTATATACCAAAAAAAACCCCGGGAAACACCAACGAAACGGGTTACCTATTTAGGATGTTTTCCGGTATCTAGTTTTTTTCCGGTTTTTAGTGTTTTTCTGGTGTTTTCCGGTATTCATTATAACATGGTGTTTCCCGGTATTTTCCTGTTGTTATTGGGTGTTTCCTTGTCGATAAAAATAAACACATGGATCATAGCATTTGAAAAATACATAAATAAATAAAACTGGTACATTTTGTTAATAAACAAGCGGAAATAGTAGGTACTCCATTGATATATGAAATAGTAGGTACTAAAACCCCCCAAAATAACTCAAAATTCAACAAATATGAAATAGTAGGTACTAAAACAAAAAAAACCCCTCCAAATTCAACAAAGATATTATCAATTAAGAATTGATTACCTTGTTGACGGTGTACTTATGTTTGGAATTACTATGGTTCATAACAAAATAATCTCTCACGGAAAAATAAACCAGTCATTATTAATGTGAACATTGTTACCCAAAACGAACAAATAGAAGGAGGTGATGAAATATTGGTAAAAAGGGATAAAAATATAATATTTTTGAGCTTATTCATATAAAATTTATCTTGCGGCTGTAAATTGCGGATACTGAATATTGCTGACATATAGAAATCTGGTTTAGTCAATTAGTGTAATGAGTTTGTGTTTGAATTGGTATAAAACAGATTACTGTGGGCGCGTAAAAAATACGTGATAAAAGAAAGAGAGATTTGGATATAAAACTAGATCCCAAACAGCCGGAAACTAATCATTACATTGTGTAAAAGGACTAATTGGGGGTTCAGATATATCTAAAAGGTTGTCAATATTTAATCGAACAAGTTGTTGTCATGAAAGACACATCCCCATTTTGCAAGAGATGGACAGAGGGTAAGCTAAATAAAAGTGAGTTTTAGTACAATCAGGGGCTTTAATCCAGGAAGTTACGGTCTGAAATGCACGAAAATCGACAGGAACCGCGATCTTTGAATTATAAACATACGTTCAAGTTTCATCCAAATCGGATACAAATTTGGACCCACAAAGTGTCCCCAAGCTAAAAACATGATTTCTCCTACAATCAGGGGCCATAATCTAGAAAGTTACGGTCCGATACATGCCAATTTCGACAGGAACTGGGATCTTTGGGATATAAACCTATATACATGTATCAAGATTCGTCTGATATTCACTTTAACCAGGAAATGAACAAAACACCCACCACCACCAATTAGATGCAGTTATTGTTGAAAACCTATAAAGAAATCACCCTGATGGACTTCCCTTCAAATATTAACTGAGGATATTTCTTGGCGAATTGTTTGTTTATAAACTAAATATTGGTATCAAATTCCATTATGATAATAACACATTTATTCCCCTGAAACCAATTTATATACATTAATTATCCGTACAACGGTGAAATACCAATAACATTTACTTTGATTAAAATCTCATCTGTCATCTCTCGCTATCCAAGTGTTTAACGTGCTATATGGGGTGTTTAACGTGGTATAAAGTTATAAGAGATAGTAATGGGGTGTTTAGCGTGCTATAATGTTATGAGGAAAGGAATGGGGTGTTTAACGTGGTATAAAGTTATAAGAGATAGTAATGGGGTGTTTAGCGTGCTATAATGTTATGAGGAAAGGAATGGGGTGTTTAACGTGGTATAAAGTTATAAGAGACAGTAATGGGGTGTTTAGCGTGCTATAATGTTATGAGGAAAGGAATGGGGTGATTAACGTGGTATAAAGTTATAAGAGACAGTAATAGGGTGTTTAGCGAGCTATAATGTTATGAGGAAAGGAATGGGGTGTTTAACGTGGTATAAAGTTATAAGAGACAGTAATAGGGTGTTTAGCGTGCTATAATGTTATAAGGAAAGGAATGGGGTGTTTAACGTGGTATAAAGTTATAAGAGACAGTAATGGGGTGTTTAGCGAGCTATACTGCTATGAGGAAAGGAATGGGGTGTTTAACGTGGTATAAAGTTATAAGAGACAGTAATAGGGTGTTTAGCGTGCTATACTGTTATGAGGAAAGGAATGGGGTGTTTAACGTGGTATAAAGTTATAAGAGACAGTAATAGGGTGTTTAGCGAGCTATAATGTTATGAGGAAAGGAATTGGGTGTTTAACGTGGTATAAAGTTATAAGAGACAGTAATGGGGTGTTTAGCGAGCTATAATGTTATGGGGAAAGGAATGAGGTGTTTAACGTGTTATAAAATAATAAGAGACAGTAATAGGGTGTTTAGCGAGCTATAATGTTATGAGGAAAGGAATGGGGTGTTTAACGTGGTATAAAGTTATAAGAGACAGTAATAGGGTGTTTAGCGAGCTATAATGTTATGAGGAAAGGAATTGGGTGTTTAACGTGGTATAAAGTTATAAGAGACAGTAATGGGGTGTTTAGCGAGCTATAATGTTATGGGGAAAGGAATGAGGTGTTTAACGTGTTATAAAATAATAAGAGACAGTAGGGGTGTTTAGCGTGCTATAATGTTTTGAGGAAAGGAATGGGGTGTCGTGGTATAAAGTTATAAGAGACAGTAATGGGGTGTTTAACGTGGTATAAAGTTATAGGAAAACGTATAGGGTGGTTAGCGTGCTATAATGTTATTATGGGGCAAGGAATGGAATGTTTAGCGTACTGTAAATTATATGAAATAGGAATGGAATGCTTGCCGTGCTATAATGTTACAGCGAAACGTATAATGTTTAAGGATGGGGTGTTTATAATGTTAAAGGGAAAGGGTGGGGTGTTGAAAGTAGGCCCTACTAATGTTATAAGGAAAGGGTTGAAGTGTATAAAGTGCTATAATGTTATGGAATTTTTCAAGTGCCGTTATGTTAACAATCAATCAGTGTGGTTTAATGGTCGAGAGCGAGACATTAAGTAATATATTGAAACAACATGAGCACGTGCTTTGCAATGAAATACGTTACGCGGGTCCAAAATTTCAACTAGTATAAATACTATATTATGCTTGGCATATTTCCAATACCATTATTTGAAATAATGGTACGCCAACATCATAGGATGACGTCATATCTCTACTTTAAATGTAGCGGTTAACGTGCCATGAAGTTATAGGGAAAGCATAGGAATGTTTAACGTGCTATAATGTTCAAGTTAAAGGGAAAGTATGGAATGTTTAATGTGCTATAATGCTTAATGAATGCCATTAAGGTATTGGGAAAGTATGGAATGACTAACGTGCTATAATTTTTTATGAATGCCATGAAGTTATAGGGGAAGTATGGATGACGAACGTACTATAATGTTAAAGGGTGAAGTATGGGGTCTTAACAACATAATAATGCATTCAGCTTGGACTATGACCTCTTGTGTATATAGTATCGGAGGGGAATTTTGCTCGGACAGCGTCTAGACTTGTCAAAGGTTTACTTTTACCTCGGGCTTCTATCCCATTCGAACGGCTAGGCAACTCTATATACGCCTTTGTCAGTCTTGATGAGTGGGGTGGGGAGGGGTGTTAACAACAGCATAAGCAAAATGCCTGTTCGAGTATTCTGTAGATTAGGAGAAAATGGCACGACCAATGGCTATAGATAATACACACGGGGTAAACTGCAACGGCATACAAGTAATGACATTCAGAATATTATTACGTTATTCAAATTAAAGCTATCTGATTATCGTTGTCTTGTTGTGTATAATGTTAAAACTCTTGTAACAAATTGTATAAAAAATACTTATTTGTAACGAGTGTATATTTGCTATCCATTCTGCTAGAAAACATTTCAACGATCAAGTTTAATCAGTGGTATAAATATTTGATTTGGCGTTGTATTTGTATTAATTTTTAAATTTTGTTTTATATATTACTTATTGTTATTATATCTACTTAAAATTGCTATATTATGTATGGCTACTACTTTTGTAAACACATCAAGACAATGGCTTTTTGTTATTTTAACGAAAATTGGTATAACGTCAAACCGAGTAACGGGTCAACCCGTGGTTTCGATTGGCATGACGCTCAGTTTAATAGCCATATTGATTGACCATATACTCTGGTTTTGATTGGTAGCATCCGCATGTATCTCCTTTATTTTAGGATATAACACTTCCTGTTTACATAACACACTGCAAAAGTATGTAATGTTTCTGCATATTTTCAAAAAAAATGTAATGGGGTTTTAATCCATTTGACATCTTGCGTGCAAACAAAGACTAAAAAACATTTTCGATCCTAATACATGGAAGCAAAATAAATAGTTTTCTACTAAAATCGGAGAATTTTATCGGTTGTGGTTCGCATGCCTTACCTCTTTAACACCCATTTTGTTTTCAAAGAGACGAAACTGTAAACTTTGAAATCCTGATGCTGTGGCCAGACTTGTTCTGGAAAAGGAATATGATAACATTTCAGCCCACTGAGCAAGGAATGTAATAGATGCGATAGGCTAGGTAGGGGAATATAAAAAGATTCTTGCGTTTCGTTCAACACAAGCCCATAATTAAAGAAATAATCTTACCTATTCCTGATGATAAATCAACAGCAGTTATTGCTAACAGAACCTTTTATCACTATGGAGTAAATTTTGGGGAGCCAGGGTTGTTCAGTGAGTAATACTGTAGCTCGCTAACCGGGGTGACCCGGGATTCATCGAGATTTTCTGGCGAGGGTTACCTTATCGGTTCTGCAGGACGGCGGGAAGTGTCTTGTCGTTTGGATTGAACGAACAATCGAGATCTCATGTACACATTGGAGTACGCGTAACAGAACACCCGGCAGTTGGAATTCGCCAGACGTCCCTTATAGCGCATTTCTGCCTTCATTAGCCAAGTTGGTGACGAAGAGTAGGATGTTAAAACCGATAGTCGCAATTGTAATACGAAGAATGCATGTGGGATTGCAGAGTCTAGCTACGGCTGGTCGAGTAATTTCCACTGTGTAATTTACCTGGGTTTTGTATTGCCAGAAACATATGTTCGGGGGAGATGTAGCAGACGGTCAGGGCATAACGTTTTTTTGGTGCTTTTGGGCATTCTATATCGGACTATTAAAACATCATGTACATATACCTACCTAAATTCTAGAAAGTCTAACGGTGTCATGGTTTCAAGGATGTTGATTTGATCCACCAAAAGCTGAAAAATTATAATGAATTATAGTCCAGGTTACGTATGCCCAATCTCGAGCCTGTCAACTTTTCTAATAGGGTTAGGCCGTAAGGGCTAGGACTTGCAGATTTAGTCAAATCCCCGAGATGTAAATAGGGCTCGCCCTAACCCTAACTCCGAGCCAAGCATAACCCTCACCCTAACCACATATTATGACGTCATAGCATGTGCAAGACGGTCTCCGATCTAGCTTTCTTCTGCATTAGTATTACTGTCTTAGCTTCCAAAAGTCGCCCAAATAAATCAGTAGCTGCTTTCCATAATTATATGTTTTATAGTTTAGGCTACTGATGAATCGGCTGGACAACAAGAATCGCCTTTGTATTAGGGCTACGTTATCACTTGATTTTAACTAAATTAGACTCTGTTCATTTAAATTCTGATACCCGTATACGGCAGTTGGGGTTAAGTCATGTGCAGCTTTGTAATCGATAATTACAGATTGCGAAATCCGCACCCATTAAAGGTCAATGAGCTTTATTCCATTGCTTGAATGATCTATTAACAAGAGTCACTTGTGCTTGACATAATACTGCTTTATAGTAAATCAAAATAAAACAAAGCAATCGATTCTCAAAGACGCTCCTTAAGAAGTCTTATAATTTGAATGAGCCGCTCATGTTTTTCAACCGACGATTATCTATAGAAAAGTTTAGATCGGACCAGATTCTTTTTAAAGATATTATATATTTACATGTAAGAGGCTCGTCTCGATTTAAAGAGAAATATCGTTATATTTGGATAAACAGGGTCATTTATGAACGCATCCCAAACTTAGGCTGCCTATCTACTGCTAGCTCCGGCTGAGAATAGGCCCTAACCTAATTTACCGACATTTTAATTCCTACATCGACGATTTTAGTTGATAACACTGGGTATGCTTTTAGAAATGTTTAGAAGTATAATAAAGGTTTTGTTCGATTTAAAAAGAAATAGTATTATTACATTTGGACGGACCGGGTTAGCTATAAAGTATGGACACCCTGAGTCCTCGCTACCCACCCCAAATCAACTCGGTATGAATCATTAGCCCATCGATGTTCCGCACCCATTAACAGCGTCGCCAAAAAGACTACTGGTGGTTTTGCTGAAACAAAGCTCTCTATCTACTTATTCAAATCAGCTTTAAGTTATCGACCATAGAGATATCGACAGTATTCATCCTTGGCAATCCAGGAATCAAGAATGTTAATTAAAGACTATTTTGTGAAGATTAAAACAAGTGTCTGGAGATAGTTCATACCTTTAAGATGAGCACCACTCGGTTGAGACGATTGACAATTAATAATGTTTTACTTTCATCCAAGCGCTGGAAAGAAAAGAAGTAAGAATGCGTTAATATTCATTGGGAGGACAATGGGGGTATTGTCGATGATTATTACAAGGACACAGCTTACAAGATCAGGATATATCTCTCGCATCACATGGATAATTATAGTTAAAGGGACAATATGTGTAGGATAAAGGGACAATTTATGTTGGATAAAGCACGAGACTGGGGTTATACTGGTAAATAAAGGTTGAAGAAAATAACCCGAGAAAAACCGAGGCCCTACTGAAATCTTTCTCCCCCTGCATAACCGAAGTTGATGACCTTATCTTGCTTATATTCCGTCAATGTTTACATGTACGTAAAATAAGAATATCTCAGAATTTCAGTACGAAACTCCTTATGTTATGTTTTCTCAATGAAAACAAAAACCTACCCTGGAAGCCTATCATAAGAATAAACCGAATGCCCCTGGATATATTCAAAGCCACCCCAACTTTCAAACCGCAAGTTATTCAGGACAAAGAATATACACCACAGATCAAAGAGATTTACCGTTATAGGTTTATAATTAAGAGTAAATCACGAATATAGACGTTCATACCATACACAACAGTCCATCAGTTTTACGCCACCGTCGTCTTCTAAATTATATCCATAAATATCGAACTAAAATCGTAGCTCACAAGATATGGCAGCTTCTCGGTATCTGAACACCACGAGAGTCAATATGTATAAATTAAATATGAATGGAATGCGGTTTAACGTCCTATTTGACTGCATCGTTGCCAGTCATTACATAATATACTCTTCAAAAAAAGAAACGCAGTAACCATTTTCTTATTTGAACGAGGGCGTTGTTTCCATAAATCTTACTTGTTTTTAATGTCATTATGTAAGGTTAAAATAACTTCATTATTGGTTTTAAATGTAGGGTCACTAATTGTGACTGGTCATCCTTTTTGCCGAAATTTGTTTTGGCCTGATTGCACCAACACACATGAATTTAACAACGTTGCGAGCTTTTCGCAAGCTTTTCGCATGGACCCTGCACAATAAATGAGTTGCACATATAAACATTCAACGAAGCAAGTGATGCCACATCTGAATGGAGACCAAGGGTCAACGCTATTAGTCGATTACAAGCAGGTTAATCTCAGACAGGTGTAGCCAGGCTGCTGAATGTTTCCCCGAATTCCACTTCTCGCCGGATAGGTACCGACAGCGAAGTTCAACACGTGACCGCACAAGCTCAGGCCAAACAAGAGTGACCCAACCTGTCATGAATAGTCACTTCCGGTTACGTGATTGGCTGAAACGGTTCTCTACAGGGACCTTTATCTGTAGCAGCAATTTTCGGACGGCGTAAAAGCCTGCGTGAAACCGTATTACGAGACAGGCGTCTCCGTTCGAGTTGCTGTTTTAGAATACATCGACACCGAGAAATTCAACTTCAGTGGGTTCAAACACTGAGAGTATGGCCACAGCAACCCTAGAGAGCAGTTTAAGTCAGCGGCGTATCGCGGTTCCTGGTGCAACAAGGCGATTGGTAGAGCAAGGGTATACCGACGACGAAGTCCCATTGCGTTTCTTTTTTGGGAGACTATGTATTTGCCCAACCAATATTATATTTTAACATTTTAGACTTTTTAATACATTTCATATGTGTGTATCTTAAATATCTATATGTATAGAAGATACAGTCATTTCATTTATTTACTGGATATTGTTTTTATTTATGCATATACTATTTTTCTGTTATATAATTTAGGATGTCCCGAATAAATAACCATATGTTTGCCGCAATATAGCCTGATAGGTGCCTTTTAACCACACTTCAAAAAAAATAAATATTGAATTGCAAGAAATTTTTTAAATGCATCATATTGAAAGAATTGACATTCTTATGTCAACAATATGATAAAACTTTATTTCTGTTCTAACAAAAATAAAATCTACAAAATCTAAAAGCTTTGTTCTTCTTTAAACATTTCAACATATGAAAAATAAATCTCCATCCCTGAATGATTGTATTTAAAATAAGTGATCCTTATCAAGACACTTTGAACATGAAAGTCCTCGCTGTTTATATTTGAATAAAAGTGATAGTGCTTGAAATCCCCTGAAGTGGTTTTCAGAAAGGATGACATTTATGCAGTATTAATCGTTGTACTTATTTCTTAATGTCGATATTGAAACACAGAAGCACAAATCAATTCTGTACACAATCAAATCGTATATTCCGTAATTTACTTTACCAAAAGTTTTATCATTGTACCATGCCCTTGCCGCGTGTTTTATTAGGGCGTGTCCACAATTCTAGCAGGACGGGGGGGGGGGGGGTGTCAACGGTAGAGACAGTGTCAAAGGAGGTGATTTGAGTGTGTTCTCTGGACATGCACCTATACTTTAATTTTAAAGAGATAACAAGTCAAACGTTTCCCTACACAGCAATAAACTATTACCTATAGCTATCGAGCAAACTTTCATCTCGGGTCATTTTGATAACTCAAAAGTTAAAAATATGTAAACGATGTAATTATTAAAATTGGGGGACATCAAAGGTTTAATAGAACTCCATGAACATGAGCCGCCTTGGTATTATACGAATAAGATATGCATGGCTTCATAAATTTGTCGTAGTTTCGCAAAACTATCCAAATGATTTACTAGTATCACCCTACGCACGTTAAAATAATTGTGCTAGTGCAATCTTTAAACATTTTCGAAATTACTCAACAGTATCTACGTTGTAGAAACTCCTCCGGACTTTCGGTAGACTATCCAATAGCAGAAGAAGTCTTGTTTTATAGTTTGGTTTTTTAGTTTGGAATTCTCCAGAAACTCGCTCACGGAGCAAAACGTGGGAATATCGAGAAAACAATTGAGGCGAAAACTAAAACCGTAACGAAATAGATAGAAAAGTTTTAACATAACATGAGATATATCCCTGTTTCTTTTTTATGGAAAATTAGCAACAAACTTTAAAATCTAAACAACTGAAAGAAGGATAAATGTATAGTCTTACCGGTGCTTTGAATACTTCTCGTACAGAATCGACTTCAAACAAAATTTGTTTAAACCACAATTCATAAGCTGTAAAAAAATACAAATAAATAAATAATACACGTAGAAAGAGAGTAAATAGGGTGTAACGTCCATTCGACACAAACTATGTCATTTCAGTACTAACATATGGTTCAGTTTAATTTCAATAACGTGTCGGGGTCTTTATAATTAGTATTGGGAGGAAACTAAAGGACAAGAAACTGAACAGGCGACAATATTTCTTGTCGCGATCAGCATCGAAACCACGCAAATTGACTTAATGTCAGAGCCTATGATCAAAAGCGCACGCATTACCCCCCCCCCCCCCCCTCGACAAAAAATATATAGCGATATTTAGGTACAATCAATAGTTACTAGATTCAGTTCGACATATATTTCTTTGTATTACCATTTTATTACTCCTCTGTCAATCCATATTATTTTTCTGATTTTCAGCACGCACATCATTTTACGGCCAATTATGTCTTAATGTACATAACTATACAACTAAAACTATTTATATTGGAAATAATTGATAAATGTATTGGTTCTCTTTAACAATAACACGAAAATCAGTTATGTTCTTCTGATGTCGACAAAACTCATTTTGTTAAATTACGGAAGACCGTTGGTGCCAATATTGTTTCACTGGTTGATCTCCCTGAACCATCTGATGATGTACTCACCTTGATGAGTGATGATAAATAGATGTTCATCATGGATGGATGACGTCATCGACTGGGCATTCAGCAAACTGTGCAGCTATTTGAAAATGCAATTGGTTATTTTCTTAATATACACGATTTCAAAGGTTTATGAATAGTATCCCCCCCCCCTTACCCATTCCACTCTATAAATGGTATCCAGGTGACATTCTTCATAAAGCTTTTGGAATTATGATGGAGTGCCACGAAATGATGGCAGGTGGTGAACGGGCGTAGTCCACATCTTTTTCTAATAAATATTTAGACTTATGTATTCACGACCGTGGGTTTTACAGCAGGTTCAATAGATTAATACTATTATCTAACAACTAATACCTCACAATTACGTCATTATCATATTAAAGGAGACATCCCCCGTGTCACATTGTTCAAGGGAGCGTGCACAAGTAATGCCAAAATGTTAATAAATTTAATTATATATTGAGGCTTGGTCCTAGACAATGGGCCTTAAAAATCCGTTACGCAAGATTCAGATACATAGCTGGTCGTCCTTGACATAATAGTTCAATAACAGATAATAAAAACTTATCATATTGAAAATTGCACTCAAATTACTTTATTCTTGTTTGAAGATGCAGCGTAGATCGTTTCGCACAAACAGTACTTGACGATGTCTCGATTATCCATTTCTATTTAAATCTCGCCCCCCCCCCCATGTCTAGAGAGCAGATTATGGGCTTGCAATATGAATAAATATTTAATTAATAATTTATATAACATTTGAAGTCAGACAACAGACCTGAAATAGGCAGACTTAGATCTTACATAATGTATCTTTATTATCAAGATCTGTAAACTATACACTGCGAACAAGTCCTATAGTTTAACTAACCCAAATTTTGAAATCGTAAAATTAGTACTGCCTAAAAACCCTAGAAACTGCTCATGTCAAACGAATGTGATTTCGTTAACATGTCAGCAATGACCCACCTCTAAATAGTCGCCATAACTGATCGGTTTTCTGTTAGACATCTTGTTTCTGTGTTTACCTGTGAAAATAATTCATACAGATAAGAGTGTTATTGAAATGAGCTGATTCGACAGTAAATAGGTTAAGAAATAGAATATTATAATGTGTTAAGTTGGTTAAAAGATAAGAACACATCGAAGGGACATTGTGCTATTCTGGATATTCGATAATCGAAATTGCACACGTAAAAGTAAAAGACCCCTTGGCAGTTGTAATTCGATATAAGAGTAGGCCGTAGCGCCGCTGCCCAAACAAAATTTCCCTAATAGCACACTGTGAAGCATTTGCCCGTCTTCATTAGCCCAGTTTAGCAGCAAAACAATAGTCGTTAAACCCAATTTCATTTCATTTCGTTATTTCGGGTGGGGATTTGGGTAATACGGTCCACCATCTGGATCCGTCACCGTTCATAAAGTAGTATTGTTGTAATCAATCCGTATAACCTAATGTACAATCTGTCCATAATATAAAACATAATATCTTAAAGACATTTACAACTCTATGTATTAGAATATCTTTGTTCTCAAATAAACGTTTGAAAATCCGACTTTGTTGGCTACCAAAGCAGCACATGTTTACATTAAGGCATGCTAAACTATACTAACTCAATTTTTTCAATAAAATTCGAAATTGAAAACACAAATTCAATATTGGCCCTTTTTGATCAATGTTGATATTGTTAGCTTGTCGTGAAATATATGGGAAACCAATAATAAGTATTTTAAAATCAGTAAACGAGTCGTGTATTTTTATGGCTTTGGGCGCAATTTTTGTTATGAACATTGACAAACATAACAAGACAAAGCGGAAGTAATCAGTAATGTTTGATTCTCAAACGACAAAAACAAAAAAAGAAGATTTTTTTAAGGTGTAGAATGGATTAAGCAGACGTAAACGACTACTGTCGACTGTCGTTGTTTGTATATTTTAACTAACATAAACACGCGCTTTAAATTAAAGATACGTTATGGGTGATTAGATAAAGACCCGCAGTTCTCATTAGATAGTTGAGTCAAATTTCAGTCAAATTGATCCACTATTAATCGAGAATTTAGCGATTGAATTTTCAGCCTAGCTTGGATTATCATTACTAAAGTCGGTAAGACAAAAACATATTCTCGATTATGCATTTCATGATTTAATCATGAATAAAAGTTGAGCAGCAAATCGGATCATAATCCAGTAAACATCGCAGGCTAGCGATGACACCGAGAGTTTATTATGGCCTGGATAAGTTAATTAATGTCTAATTAATAATTTAGATAACATGTATTAGAAAGACCTGCAATAGGCAGATTTAGCTCTTGCGTAATGTGTGTTTAATATGACATTGTACTCCTGGAACCATTTTCGTCTATTTTAAAGTTCCGAAGAATAGTGCCATACACTCTTTAACGACGTTATCGAGAAGTTACAAGCTATATTATTCGAACACGTTTTATATAACAAAGTTAAAATGTCAGAATTTCTCAATGAATATTCAAATTTAGAAATAGGCATTATTTATGAAACATGAATGAATGAAATGGGGTTTAACGTCCTACGCTTAAGCACCTAACCTGGGCCAATTGAAGACGGGCATACGCCATACAGTGTGCTATGAGGGAAATTTTTGCCCGGGCAGCGGCGCTACGGCCTACTCTTATATCGAATTCCAACTGCCAAGAGATCTTTTACGTGCACTCCAATTTGTACACGGGATCTCGGTTTTTCGTCCCATCCGAACGACTAGGCAGCTGTCCTTGTCAGGCCCTCCTTCTGCTTAACTGACAAGGGGAATCACGCCGGAAAATCGAGATGAACTTTCTCGGCCAATGCAGGGATCGAACACTCAACCTCCAGGCTAGCGAACCAGCGCCTTATCCACTTAGCCACCGTGATCCCCTATTTATGAAACAATGTCATTCCAAGCAGCATAGATCTATTGCCACTTTAATTTATAGGGTTGACGGGAAACTTAGTACGGAGGAAGTTCGTCACAGTAATTGGCATGCAAGTTGAAGGAACGTTTCGGGGATATGAACAAAAGCAACGATGCGTTACTCGGTAAGCCAATTAAACAAATACAAAATCTCAAGCGAAATAAATGATTATGTGAAAACTATATAATCTCCAAGGAACTCTTTCAATATTTTTATTTCATTATGTATATCATTTACACTGTTTATGATCAAAGCTGTATATTATTGTAAGTTCATCCAACCGTGAAACGTTCTTAATATGTAAAAGATATAACATTGTTTATAAAAGCTTACTTAATGACAATCCCAAAAGCCATTTAGATGCTTTTCCTTTCTTTCAGATAAATTCAAAAGCGATCGAGTTGGAATATTACTTAGAGCTACAATTTTGCAACATTTATGACAAAACAGCCTCCGGTCTTAAAAATCAAAAACGTGGCTTTTAAATATGATTTTTGTTATGATTATGGAGATCTATCGTTTGATCAATATAATATCGATTATGTGCCAGAGACTAAATTATTACCATCACGATAATATATTTAAAACGACACAATGCATCTAAATTATATCGTCTTTAAGAAATAATAGACTTTACTATTCAAAATACATGACATGGAAAATATGGGACATAGTTGAAATGAGTTTTAAAGCCCCAATACCACTCTTGTTGTAACTGAATAATATGCCCCAATCTTTATTCTGGTCAACAATTTGTACTATATTCTACAATATTTCAATTAATAAATGATACAAATTTCATCTTAACACACCTAATTTTAGAAATTGGAAAAATTCAACTACATGCCGTAACATGGTTTGAAAAGCTTTACGTTAACACTTCCAAATGCAACTCGGATTTAAACATATTTTCGAGCCATCTGGACAAGTAAGATAGGTTGTAATGGATTATTTACACAACAGGTTGGACAATTAAATATCTTGTACATGTAGTAAGAATAAGGCTAAAAAAAAATCTGGACCTGTCAAGCCAGCAAGTGTGTTATTGTTCCTTTAAGGTCGTGGGGCCTGTTTCACGAAATTTTAACTAAAGATAAAATCCAAATTTTAGTAGATACTTCAATTTTGATTGGCAAAGCACTAAAATCAATCTAATATTATCCATTCAAATTACTAAAATTTGTATTTTACCTTAGTTAAAATTTCGTGAAATAGGTCACTGACTTTATGTTCTATTCGGGAAGTGTGCTATGAGGGACATTTTGACGGATAGCACCGTTTCTACCACATCTTCATCGACTTCCAGCTGTCAATGTGTTTTTTTTACGTTTCATTCGAACGGTCGATTCTCCGTTAGAGAGTTAGTTCTTACCAACTGAGTCACCGTGGAGCAGAACTTTTAACCCGTTGCTGAGATATAGACTATTAGAGATTCCATACTAGCCGCATGTACTATAGTCTATAACGGTTTTTAAAAGTTTAAGCAGAATCGAAGGAGGGCAGTTCTTGGGTTTTTAAATAATAATTGGCAAAGTTAAGGGCTATTTTGAAATATGAAAATAATTACATCTATTTCCCCTTTGAAATTTATTATCCCTCTTTAATTTGTAGCGTTAAAAAACTTACCTCGAAATGTTAATGTCTGATTCCTATCGTTGATATTCCAGAGCTTTTCCAAAATTATCCTCTTTAGGAGCAGAAGGTAAACGCGTATACATATATATATCTATTACTTATAGATATACAAAAGGAATCACGTGACACCCAAATATCAATGGGAATTAACAGCTGTCGATTATCGGTTGTAAAATGACGATTTTATATTTATACAAAAGATAAGATGATTGTTTTCAATCAAACCTGTGGTGTAATAGTTGGCAATATTTGAGTAATGCATGTCAGATTTATAGAGTGGCGCTATGTTGCATGGCAAATTGAGGATCGGTGTACAAATTAAAACTCAAGTTTGAGTTCAAAAGGTCGTAAAACTTTGATGAGTCATGCATGTCTTAATTATGAAATTTAGAATACTACTGTGCCTTTACGCAGGGAAAATTGACTAACTCTCCCGTGATTTCGCTCCCCAGCCCCTCTTCCCCAGGCCCCGTGTCTGCCATACCCTGGGCTTGCCTCTTGACCACAGTTGAGCTGGTCGGATAGCCGTGGCGATAGAGAGGCGGCTTCTCACCAAGGGTTCAATTCCAGCTCAGGGCAAGAACTTTATCGTTGTAAGTGAGAGAGATATTCGGTCTCCCGTCCGATCAGGCAGGTTTCCCCCGAGTTCTTCGGTTTCTTCCTGCAATAATGATCGAAATCATTCGCACGATCTGTGCCAAGGGCCAAATCGAAAACAGGCCTCAGGCCTAATTTGCTGCCCTTGTAGAATGACGAGATTATTATCATTATTATTATTATTATTATTACTGTTCCTACATAGGAAACATTACTTGGTCTGCGACAAACAATCTGAGTGGAGCCAGTTCAGTGCCTGCTTTTCAAATTAGAACATAAAAAACTCTGTTATACGTCAATGTTCCCAAAACCGCCTAACCATTCGATCGAGAACCGCTCCCTAAATCAAGCTGACAGACAATAAGCCGTAGGGTTGCCAATCAGTGATGCCCTGACATTTTAGCCCAGTGCTTGCCCCATGGGTGCATTTCCTGTAATCCAGTATTTTTCTTGGGCGTCTATACGTTCCATAAATACCAAATTTAACCATCCAATAAATACTTCCGTAAGAATGTATCTTTGTTAATAATAAGACCGCATAAAGATAACTACAAAGTTGTGATAAGCGCCCCCGAATTACTAAACAATAATAACGAAGTATTCTCACTGCCGGAAAGAATTTCTTTTAATCGCAAGTAAACCAAGAACATTATTATCTTTAAGTTTTAAACGATGCTACTGGGTACATGTATAGTTTATATAATATGTTACTCAATAGATAGTTGCGAAATCACATCCCCTTCAAATAACACCATGATAATATTATTCAAATTATCACGATTATAATGCCCAACGATAACAATTCCCTTCCCCAAATCTCAACCAAAGACCCGGTGCAGACCCCCCAAAATCCCTACTTTAGGTCTCACAGAAATGGTCGAATGTAAATTACAAATTTTATTTAAAAAATATTCTAAACTATATAAATCTTTTACAAAGTCCTGTTAATATTTGAAGATCTTAAAACAATTGTCTCAAACAAAATTGGCTATTTCTCGTCAACTTACTCCTATAATTCGGAATACGTCGCTGTACGTGTGATTTTAGCCAAATGGCATTTACCGGACTCCTAAAATTTGTAGATCGAACCCAATTGAACTCAAACGATATCCACATAATAATATGAGTGTGTGTGATATAATATGATGATTTATACATTTTGAAAAATACCAGATTCTGCCCACCACTGTCGATTTAGTATAAAATCCCCAAGAAATGTCTGCATAGATGTCTTAATATTTGGCTGCGCTTCCGGACAGCGGCGCTATGGCCAACTAAGTATATAGAATACCAACTGCCAAGGGTTCCTTTATATGTCTACATGGGATCCCTGTTTTCGTCCCATCCGAATGACTTTACGTTATCCCGTGCCAGACTTGACAAAGAGGAACCTATCCGGAAAGTTCTGATGAACTCTCTCGGTCAACACTTGGATCGAACACGGAACCTCCAGGTCACAGGGTCAACTTCTTACTCACTAATCATTACTCACTATAGCACAAGTAAAACCGTTATTCTACCTAACCACAGCCCTGGATGTGAGTAGTTTTAACCTTGAAACATGCCCAATCACGCTTTACAATGTGATTGTACGCCCACTGTAGATTATTAATTAATGTATTAGTTCCTAAAGGTATTTTCTCGTAGGGGGTTAGGTGGTCGAATAGATAGCGCCTGTCATTGAGTCAACTGGCGTGGTTTCGAATTCCCGGTTGTATGTGATAAGGAGTAGGGTCGCCTGTCCAACCTCCGGTTCCATCCTACTGCTAAAAACTTCTACGCGCAAGCGAATTATTGAAATAAAATCAAACCATATGTTTGTCCCGAAATGACCTAGTTTGTGTCGAGTGGACGTTAAACCTACCCTCCCCCCTCTCTCTCTCTCTCTCTCTCTATCCCTCTCTCCCCCATTTTCCTCGTTCTAATAATATGGAGGTTGAGTGTTCGATCCCTGCATTGGCCGAGAAAGTTCATCTCGATTTTCCGGCGTGATTTCCCCTTGTCAGTGATGCAGAAGGAGGGCCTGACAAGGACAGCTGCCTAGTCGTTCGGATGGGACGAAAAACCGAGGTCCCGTGTACAAATTGGAGTGCACGTAAAAGATCCCTTGGCAGTTGGAATTCGATATAAGAGTAGGCCGTAGCGCCGCTGCCCGGGCAAAATTTCCCTCATTGCACACTGTGGCGTATGCCCGTCTTCAATTAGCCCAGGTACGGTGCTTAAGCGTAGGACGTTAAACCCCATTTCATTCATTCATTAGTTCTAATAATATAGGAAGGGAGGCTACTCACAATTTTCCATTCATTATTTACAGGATTGCAATGTCGAGAAGTTAAAACAGTTGACCAAACATTTATTATCTCTAAATATTTACAGGTGTGTGTTGTGTGACGGATAATTAGAATTGGGGACCAGACATAGATCAAACATTCTTTATAATGTCTGGAATTTGTTTGCAATAACCCTGACTTCGACATGGATATGTTAGGATGGCTGTAACGGTGCATGTACCGTGTTTCGTTTGGATGTTTAAAAAACTGTCGAAAAATATCTGAACGTTTTCTGAAGGTTCTTATAATGGTATATGGTCATATCAGGCTGTAGGATTAAGGTTTTATTACGCGCCTAGAATAAGAACACAGATTATAAAGCGTATCTAGGGTTTAACGTCCTACTGTTCTGCTCTGATTATTCAAATTAAGATGGGCATACACCATATAATGTACTATGCGCCATGACCTTCTCTTATATCGAATTTCAACTGCCAAGGGTTCTTGTACGTGCACGCCAATATGTACACGGTAACTCATTTTTACGTCCCACCCCAACGGCTATAAGTTACCTCTTGCACAACTTTGACATTTGTTCAATCTCCTGGGAAATGTGGTTCGTTTAGTTTGATACATGTCGCAATGTCGCATAATAGAGAAAAAGAAGGTATACTAGAAGAAGGCGACACGTGTAGACAGTGTTATGACTGGGGATTGCGGTCTAACATCTTAGAGTATTTTAGAGATTATCCATTCTCGCTGTACGCTTTAGTTTAGCGTTCGTTTTTTTTGTGCAGCGAGTCTGTATTGCATATTGTTAACTCTATTCTCGGCAATTCATACCTCATCTTTGCGACATGAAACTCTGATACCTTATCACTAGTTTATCTCTATTGTGGATTAAAGATCAACAATTGTAACAATAATATCCTCCAAACAAATGATGGCCAGAACTGAAGCAAACTGAACCGAACTGAACCAAACTTCCAGAAAGGTCAGTAACTGCAACACAAATGATGTGACATTGTTGATATGCTGAGATTGTGGTTTGAACTACTTGTATCCGCGACGTCATGTTAACTGGAAGACTTTGGTCATTCAGGGGACTACGACCGCCAAGACCGGTCGCATTACGTTTTTCTTGTAAATCATTTTGAGTGAAGTCTGTAGGCCCATTAATACAGGTCCTGTGCTCTACAGTGCAGTGAGCGTAACGACTGGCCCCCGGATCCATTAACTTGAATTGATATTATGTTGTATATTTCTGCAATGTTTTGTGTAGTTTGTCCTGTCCGCAGGTTTGTCTTATCGGTTTGGTTTTGTATGTAATGAGGTTTTCCTGCACCTACGTTTCTGGTATTCATTTCGCGTCACCATATTTATCGGCCGGATGCGTTCATGGTGTGCAAGTATTTGACAAATCCTGTTAGTTTGAAATTCGTCTCCTAACCATTGCACATTCAGCAAAATTATAGAAAAAGATTCGCAAAAGTGGAGTTATCCCCCTTTATCAGGTAAACGTACGGTGGGTAACTTTGTCTGTGAGTCCATAGGTCGAGTTAGGACCTTTGTTAATTTTGTGCCGGTAATTACATAATAAGTAAAACTATGCATAATCTTCATTTAATCCATGTTTTCAATTGAAGAAATGTATAAAATTTAAAGCCTTGAACATGAACAGTGCCTTGTCGTTCGGATGGGTGAATCGTTTTAAGCCTTGTCTAAAACCAGCCATTAAATTGGAGAACAAAAAATCCGCCTTAAATTTTCGGTTTACAAATAACAGTTATTTCCCCTTATATGCAGAATGATGGTTCACTTCATTTTTAGTTACAATTGTTCTTCTGTATAGACCTTCACGACATAACGTTAAGTACAAAAACGACATTCTGATTAAATTGTATCGTTATTTGGCTTCACCTTCGATCCCGATGTTGTCTGAAAAGATTTTCGCATTTTTCCAGCTGGATTCCTTGTCAGTGGGTCTTGCGGGGAAACGTCGTCTAGTCATTCGGATGAAACGACAATTGAAGTCAACTCGTGTACTCATTGTCATACTGTGTATATGAAAAGGGGCCCTTGGATATAGATCGAAGCCGCGGTGGCTCAGTGAGTAAGAACTTGGTTCGGAATTTCCGGTGAGGTTCCCCCTTGTCGCTTTTGAAAGTTTACCATGTTTATATTCAGCTAAAGATACATGTATAGGTCTACCCGTAAGTAACTAACGTGACGAAATTTATGGTAGCTGGCTTTTTTTCGCATGTATCCAGTGAATGACCATTTTGCTCAGTAATCCCAGTCAGAATTTGGCTATCTTTTAAAATTGCGTTAATGTTTTAAATTTTTGTTCAGAACTGAAATAAATTACCTATTAGTCAATCCCCATGCTAAAAACATTTGCAGAATTCATTGTGTATATTTGAAATCGACCCGACCGAAGCACAAAATAGTGCCAATAGTGCGGCCACCGCGTGTGTCAAATGTCAGTTTAAACTTGTTAATTCTTTTAAAATCCCATTTACTTCCGGGGAGAATTATTCAATCTCGTGTTGTGTCCATGTTATTGCACAGACAACCCTGATATAACGCAGGTTTTCTGTCATTGTACTTTCGTTTGTTTGTTTACAAACTGACTTCTGTGCGTTGACCTCGCGACCTGTGACGTTTAGATAACGTCATGCGGACATCATGGCTGTTCACTGTGTCAGAGTCACTTCTCTGCAGGTAGGGTGAGTCTGTCGTTCAGATTGATGTATATACCAAGTTGGGTAATTTTTGCCCTGACGTAATATTTGTATTGCAAATGACAATTATCTCACAGTGTCAGTTTCGTTTATCGTGGAATGAACTTCATATGTCTTTGTGGATAGACTTAGGCCTACTGATGACAATAATATATATATTTTGAGGAAATACACGAAAGGGGCCAAAGTACGTTCCCCGCGATCAATTTCACTTGATATTTATGGGTATTAATTTCATACTTAATTCTTAAAATTATGGCGGTCTGCATGAAAGAAGGAAGCATGTGGTAATATTTACATTTACAGTCCATAGATTGACAGCCAAATCAACCAATGACAAGTTTGATTAACGATGGGCGACATTTTCAAATGACCTTTTAAGGTAATCACCAAATTGATGATCATCTAAAGTGCACGTGAAGATATTAGTTGACCTCTACATGTAAACAAAATGTTACCACCATATTTGACAATATGACAAGCTAGACGTTAATTAACCATAAATTAATTATTGTGGTTAGAATTAATCAATGCGGCTAGAATTAAATTGAATCCTGATGTTTATTTTGGTTATAAAAGTTCAGACTTATTAAATAATAATTTAACTTAAAGCAACTGTGCGTGATTTTCTTTTTTTGGAAAATATCAAATGTTTCACCGCTTAAAAGTGATCCACGCTAATATGAACTTAGAATGATTATTTAACATTTGATTAAGAAAACAAAATCAAAATATTAACACTAGATAATATCCCGTCTTGTAGTCAGTCCGATTTAAAACTGATCCACCGAAGATGGGCATACGCCATACTTGCTCGGACAGCATATGAGTTTTTGACCCATCCGAACGATTAGACGTTGTTCCATTGCCCGATCCTCCGCCCTGCACCATTGCCAAGGGGCAACCACGCCTGGATATCTTAAGGAGCTTTTTGGTCAACACCAGGATTGAACCCGGGACCTCCAGGCTAGCGATCCAGTGCCGTGCTAATGTGCTAATGACGGACCCTAAAAAGTGTTAAGCTGCATTTCCTTTAGTACGGCTCCGGTCCGGCTCCAGTCCGGGAGCAGACATGGCACATGCAGTTTTTCAAGCGGATTTCGATCTTTTCTTTTTCTGATTCCACGAACACGTGCCAAAGAAAGGGCAAAGATTAGAATTTCCCTACCTATTTTTAGCTTTTTGCCGTACGGGCTACCCAAACTGTGTTTCCTTATGTGCGTTACGGACACGGTTCCGCGTGCGTTTCCGTACCGAACGCTACATGGTCCGTTCCGGACGCCGCATAGAAAACCGTATCCTTTCCCGGACATAAGGAAACACTCTTACTAAAATTCTATGAAAGTGTTTTTTTTTCGTCTCCGCAACCGGACCGGCTCCGGTCCGGGAGCAGACATGGCACACGGCAGGTTGTGTATCCTTATAATATGCGGTTTTTCAAGCGGATTTCGATCTTTTCTTTTTCTGATTCCATGAACACGTGTCCAAGAAAGGGCGAAAATTTGAATTTCCCTACCTATTTTTAGCTTTTTGCCGTACGGGCTACCAAAACTGTGTTTCCATATGTGCGTTACGGACACGGTTCCGCATGCGTTTCCGCACCGAACGCTACATGGTCCGTTTCGAAAAACCGTATCTGCACCCGGACATAGGAAACACTTACTAAAATTCTATAAAAGTGTTTTTTCCGTATCCGCAACCGGACCGGATCCGTACTAAAGGAAATGCAGCTTTATGAATTTTTCCCAGTGAATATGACTATGTTGTTTTTTTTTTCGATTTCCGTTTAAAGAGAGAATATATAAACCGGCTATCATTATCTTATTGACCAAGGTTGTATAATAATAATAATAATAATAATCTCGTCATTTTACAAAGGTAGCAAATCAGGGGTTGGATGGCCAAGTGGTTAGCACGTGCGTGCTGTATCATGAAGCCTGTCGTTTACTCAACTGGCGTGGTTTCGAATCTCCGGTTGTACGTGGCAAGGAGTAGGGTCGCCTGTCCAACCTGTCCAACCTTGCGATTATTCTCCGGGTCCTCCGGTTTCCTCCCGCACTGCTAAAGATCTCTACGCGTAAGCGAATTGTTGAAATAAAATGAAACTATTTAGGTCGAGTGGACTTTAAGTCCCATTTCTCTCTCTCTCTCTCTTTCCAAAGGTTGTATACATATAGCGGATATCTAATGGTACCATTCTTTTGCCCGAGGCCTATTCAAAATAAACCGGAATAAATGCGAATTTCTATTGGAATGAATGAATGAAATGGGGTTTAACGTCCTACCCTTAAGCACCGTACCTGGGCTAATTGAAGACGGGCATACGCCACAGTGTGCAATGAGGGAAATTTTGCCCGGGCAGCGGCGCTACGGCCTACTCTTATATCGAATTCCAACTGCCAAGGGATCTTTTACGTGCACTCCAATTTGTACACGGGACCTCGGTTTTTCGTCCCATCCGAACGACTAGGCAGCTGTCCTTGTCAGGCCCTCCTTCTGCATCACTGACAAGGGGAAATCACGCCGGAAAATCGAGATTTCTATTGGTGCTGATACAATCATACACTTGATTGTAAGACAAATTCCATTCACGACATTTTAATATGTTCGAACTAATTGCCCCCATCGTCAACACAAGTTGACATGACAGACTCACTTGTACAGTGAGATGTGAAGTAGGTGTCATGGTGGCACGTCATCACGTGGAAGATAATAGAGGGTTACAACCATTTTGACACTTCGAGCTTACTATTCAACAGGCCAGTATTTGGCCGGCATAGTTTATTAATATCATGAAATACCCATTAATGAAACAAAAGAGCATGGTATGAATGGGGTTTCACTCCTCGTTACCACAGTACTTGAGTCATTTTGAGACTAACATATCGTTAATTTTATTTTCTGTCGGAGGATTTTTTCGCGTTTTTGCAAACTCTTCTTATCACTGTCAATTGTTATTCTTGCACATGTAGGCCTCGATGTTTCATTACAGCCCACACTAGGTGATACTAGTTCAGACTCGAGCATCCCGACCGGTCGAATAAGTAGAATGAAAGGGTATATAACTCACATCATCCAAGCAATTCGAGTTTACTATTTCACTATCTCGAGCATTATGAGAGTAACATAGGGTATGGTGGATAATTTGCATGAATAAAGGTGTTTTAACATAATATTATTATTCTACCAGTTCCAACAGCACATTACCAATCTGTACATGGGGTTTCTGTTTTACACCCCATCCCCACCAAAAATGTCATCAAGATCCGTATAACGATCTGGGTGGATTTCGAAATAAAATCTCTTCAGCGACAATATTCCACAGAATTACCGAAATATATATTAAATATATTATAAGATAAAATAACAAATATATTTATTGGGTGTTTCGTATATTCAGAGATTTATGGCAATTGTATTATTGAAATTAGATCACCAAGACTGGATAATGCATATTATGTGGTAGACATTGACATCATGACGTCCTTTAATTGATGTAAGCTATTCTTTCATTCATATCCATGTAATAATGTAATTTGATATGAGAATGATGAGATCTAAAGGGATTTATTATTATTACTTATTAACACTATATCGATAATTATCTAACGGTACACTGGACAACTGGTATTAAATCGTAGACACTGACAATACGACTCTAGAAATATTTATCCTTCAATCACCGCGTCTTAATATGTCACAGATATGCCAGACAAGAGTCGATTTGCAAGAAATAATCCGATTTGTGACCGGAGAATCACGACTCAATCATCCCTTACATTGACTTTATTCCTTGGGACTAGATTAGTATTTGTATTGTATTGTCATGTGAAATGTTTGACTCGGTTAGACCAGACCAATACATCTGTTTACATGCATCATATTTCTAGATTTAAAACCAAGATGTTATAATGAGGTCAGAATAGGTTAATTTCATTCTTTCACTATTTTAGAATAACTTTCACTTTATTTCAAAACACTCCCATAACTTTAATTTTACAAAATAGTCCCATTAATTCGACCATTACAATCATTAAAACTATATTCCTTGATTAGCATGAAGTAATTTGAGCATAATAAACCCATTTATATGGAATACGTGTGTGCTTTGGAACGACACGGGCACACTTGTCGGAACGTTCTGCTTCATAAAAAAACAGTGATTTTTCTATCATTAAGATTACTACAATTTGATGGTAAATCCCTCGGCTCGTTTTTTAAAAAAAATTATTATAAATGATCGGATCACTTATTGATGAATTCGACATTCTGTGATTAAATGGAATATATCTACGACGAATCATTAAAACCGCTGATTGTCAGCTTCAGTTTACGGAAAGCATCGAATTTTTACACGACTTAACCCATGCTAAAATGTACACAAATGGATTATTAAATTTTTGATTTAGAATCAAAATAAGATGATAATTTCCTGGTTTAGTTTCAGTCGGATTAAAAAGAGTCCCCTTTAAAAAAAATTCAGAGAAAACCATAGGTGTTGACAATGGCTAGTATTGACCATATCTTTTTTCTGTGGATGCCGAATGTTGACAAGTTTTAAATTCAGCACATCTTTTTAAATACTGAATGAATTTAAATCATGTATAGAGACATTCCTTTCAGAGGTTAAACCTACACAATTTACTGTAGTAGCAAATGACGATCAAAACTAAAATGAAATGAAATGGGGTTTAACATCCCACTGTTCTGTTCAAACTGGGCTAATGGAAATGGTCATACGTCATACAGTGGGCTGTGAGGGCAATTTTGCTCAGACAACGGTATTACGAACTCCTCTCATATCCAATTCCAATTGCCTCTGGGTCTTTTTCGTGCATGCCAATGTGTACACAGGACCCATATGTTATCCCTTGCCAGGCCATCGGTCCTGCACCACTGACAAGGATGAATCACGCAGGGAAATCCCGATGAACTTTTTTCAGTCAACACAGGGATCGAACACGGGACCCCCGGGTTAACGAGCCAACATCTTTCTCACCGTGGCTCCCACAAATGACGATGAAAAAGACTTTACGTCACGTAATATAGATAGAAACTCTGTCATAAATGCTATCCTTGTATATTAACCACATTGAAAACAATAAATCTGTTTTATTAGAATGACAAAAGTTTCATAGGTTCTACTTTTTAAATATCATACATGTATCATTTTATTTGTAAAATTATAATGATTGGGGTTCCTGTTTGTAACCAAAAAAAAAACTAAGATACCCAGCCGTGCCGAGTCAAACTACCGACACCGTATCATCAAAGAGACCTAAACTGTTTATTGTCACAAACATGTCACTGTTTCATATGTACTTTAATTAAGCTAACAAAACTCTCTTCTTTAATATATTCCTATTCTAGTTAAATTGGAACTCACAAGAATTGTTATTATAGATAATATTGGATTAATCTGAATCGATTAAGAAAACGATGGACCTGAATCGGTCGTCTTTTAACTATACGTCTTTATTAGGATATTAAAAAAAATGTGATTAAAATCTGCGACAAAAGCCGGCTGTCTGGTCCCTCGGTGTCTTTGACGGACACGTTGAAAAATACTCCAGAATTCAAACAGAAAAACTAATATAATATTGTTTTTATTTACTCGTCTCTCAATGCTGTTTTTTAGAAGCTGAGAGGGAAATTGGACTGCTGTTTTGTTCCGTGGAGTGGCTGATATAATGTAATTTTATTAGAACGACACACAAAGCCCTCGGGGTTATGGCGGGCTCATATAAACAATTGGATTGCTCTTTTATTGAGTTTCACCTGGTAATATTCTACGCTGTATGATTTTATGAACTCGGCCAGTTTACTTAATACCGAGGCGTATATTTGATTTGCGCGGCAAATTCATTCGATGTTCTACATCAAAGAGATGTCTTTCTGAACAGGTCACCGTATAGGAGGACCACTGACACTTGTCAACATTGTTGTCTAACCTGGGGAGATGAGTAAGACCTGTACAATTATAGAATGATTTATTATGTTCTACTATAGATCTACTATATTATATGAATCAGAAATATAGAATAGTTTTTTTTATTGAGATTAATGAGTTACTTCCAACGTACTTTGTTTAAATGTTTATTTCGTAACATGTACAATTAAAAGGTAATAAGTCCACAAATGCATACAATCGTATAGTAACAGTCCACGTTAATTTAACTCTGAAATGTCTTCCATAAATCGCAATAATATCATATTGATAATTAATTGATGCCTTGCATTACATTCTTTGGATACGGATGAAAAAAAAAACTATGTTAATACAGTTGCATTGTAAGATTTAGTTTTGCCCGTTTTTGCCAAAAAAGTTTGTAAAAAGATGACAAAAAATTACTTTATTCTGAGCGAAGTTATGAATATTTGTGAAGTCTTGACAAGAAATAGAAATTTGTGAAGTATCATTGACATGATAATAAACAAAATCTCGATTATCAGTTCGTTAATGTTCAATTTTACTTGGAACGATTACATTTAATATCTTAGCCATACTAGGGCCTAGTGGGTTGATTATGGTCTTGCCATGTAATTAAATGTTCAAATAATAATTAACATAAAATTTGTAACCAGACAAAATAACTGCAATGGGCAGATTTAGCTCTTACATAATGCAGAAGTAGATACGAAGGCAGTTCCACTATAGAAATGTTGACAGCTGTTGATTGATAATTCACATCAAGGTGGGACTATAGTCTGTGTATTTAATCCACCATTAGGAATGTCCACTGCTTGTCCACTATAATCTGCATGTATTTGATAAAGTCAATATTAAACATATTTTTATTTAATACCAGTCAGAATAAACACACCTTGACAGAATTTAATACTAGATTTGTTCTCGATCTCATTCTCTTTGTTGTCGTTATCTTGGGGTGATGGTTCCATTACAGATATTATTTATAAAAATTGTGTGGTTTTAGTCTTTTGATACATGAAAGATTTTAGGCAGATGAAAAGGTGTCTTTTTTAATAAACCGAAGGAAAGGGGAACCATTGGGAAGCCAAGTCTTTAACTCAATATCATCCACAGTCTTCGACATGGCAAACAAGACTTATTGGTAAATTTAACTCAACATTGATTTAGCTTACTGCGAAAAGTTAGGCTTCTGATATCCAATATTTAAGGCAAAATAAAAATGCTTTCGAGCCCATGTTGTACAAAGAAACACGATAAACGCGGCTAAACAAAGCCCATGTAGGAGAATACTGTGGATGTAGACAGGAATAACCAGACGCAAAAGACTGCCATTCAATTCAGACTCTTCACGTATATAGCCGAACATAACGAATCAGAAATTAGACTAAACAGAAACGATTAAATGTAAATTAGTTAACATACATTCATATTACAGTATTTGTCCATTTCCAGGTGCCAAGAATAGCCATTTTGAAAACATTAAACCTCCGACTTGCCTCAATGCCTATAACCCATTCGCTTCCCTGATAAAAAATGAAATGAAATGATGTTTGACGTCCTACTATTCTCCATCAACCATGTAATGGTTAATACAAAAAGCAATCGGATAGACTGTAGTTTATGGGCACGAATAAAATTCTTATTTGTAAAGAGTATATCCTTATTATTGAGTTAATTCAGTAAGATATCGGTAAATTGTATTTGTTAGCTAATTCGCCCTGGGCGATTCGACTTGTTACTATTTGTTTTAAAAAGTCTCTTTGTTTTAACAGCGCTACTGTATGATATTTGTAAAATCTCTTATCAATGTGTCATTATGCGTGTGAAAAAGATTTTAAAATAAACTTTTGATTTGCTATGGTTTTCACACCGTGGTGAGATAAGATTATCTGCTACGAGATATTGTATCCTTTAGCAGCGGATAACGATGAATGCTTATTGAAGACAGGGCAACAGGGGTAGAGAGGGTGCGGTTTAACGTCCGCTCGGTGTGTCCTCACTGTGCCCACTTTTGATTAATCCAATTAAGGTCTAATTAGGATTAGTGTATTAAGCGGATTAGGATTAGGTGTTATAGGTAATTAGATGAAAAAAAACCCCAAATATTATATGTAATTTTTCGATGTTTTATATACATTTAATAAAAATATAACATACATGGATATATCATACATCACATTAGCACTTTATAATTTAATGGAAATATAATCTCATTGGTCAAAATATAACATACATGGATATATCATACATCACATAAGCACTTTATAATTTAATGGAAATATAACAATTTTCGATGTTTTATATATAAAATATGAAATAAAAGTATAACATACGTGGATATATCATACTTCACACAAAAACAAGATAAACAATGAAAATTTACAATGTAGTTAAACGGGCTACGCCATCGGCATACTCGAAAACAGTCTTAATACCGTTCTGAAGATCTGTTTTCAGAGTTTGGAGTCGGGTTTCTAGTTGCCTGTACTTTCTTCTCTTAGGCCGTAATTGTCCGTTGGCACCTAACTGGAGAATGGTTACTTCGGAGTAAGCTTGTTCATTCTTTAAAAAAGCCACCAACTTAAAAATATTTGGGTGAGGGGTGGCAATAATGAATGTTATCTTGGAATGCCATTCTTCAACATGGTTCATTGTGCGTGGACCTTCAGTGTGGAAATGGTTCCACATCATTCTGCCATGCTACCCCTCCACCCAGAACTCAGTTACGTAATCTGCAATTTGCAACACTTTGGCATCTTGGAGTGGTGCATCATCAAGGGCACACAGCCATACATCTTCAACCTGCTGTAATGGAATTAATGGTGATACTGCTGCTTGCTTGACGATTTTATTGATTTCTGGCACCCGAGAAAAATATGGTTGTAGTCCATATTTCTGCGCATTACGCCAAATACACTGACCAAAGTGAAAAAAACAACCTTTTTTTCTGACCTCGGCAACACAGTTCTCACCAATTATAAGACTGAATATTTAGTCACTTTCAATATTTGTTTTTTTCCTTCTAATTACCTATAACACCTAATCCTAATCCGCTTAATACACTAATCCTAATTAGACCTTAATTGGATTAATCAAAAGTGGGCACAGTGAGATGTAACCGTCCGCTCGGCACAAACTATTTCAACCCTATTTCAATAATTTGCTTGCGCTTAGGGTCTTTAGAGCTGTGAGGTAACCTGGGAACAAGAGAATACTAAATAGGTTGTCACGTATTAGCTCGGAATCGAAATCACTCCACATGTCTCAATGACAGACCTTATGATCTAAAGAACAATCTTTGGACTTCTCGATCCCCAGCCAAACCACCCCCGATTTGCTAATCGGTCTGAAAGACTGCTTACTAGTTTTAAAGCCATTCAGTTCTAAATTGTCCAATATCGCTAAAACGTATATGCCAAGGTGCCCGGTCCCGGATGTATGGACCCAGACCTCCACGTTTCCTTAATTCTAGGAATAAAGCTAAAATGGCGGGTATTTAACCAACAATTACGTTACCAGTACACAACTTTCAAAGATACATGTTCCAGCGATCTGGAAAGATTAAGGGAAGATGTAATATTTGTTATAAATGTTTCTTATTCCTTGGCAATAAATAATTTTGCAATCAATTATTATGTTTTAGTCGTACAGCGATCACATATTTTAAGCTAATCTTATGGATTGAATACCCTTTTGTCTAGAGCGTATATTCATTGCCTATCCCTTTTTAAAAGTACATGTATGTACATATGTCCATTGCTTGTTCATTGAAGTAAATTTATGTTGATATCAATATTAGAGTATATCGTTGGTGCAGATTTGAGTAGTAAATCTACACAGCGATTGACTCAATATTTTAAAAGCCCCATAAAACCTGTCAATCACTCGATGACATCTGAGTTTTAAGCCAATGGCTAGTGTTTGATCGCTACGTCATTAACGAATGACAAGGTTTGATTAGTTAATTATGATATTGATTAATTAGAGGGTCAAGACGTCATCCTCTATAGTTTGTTGTATTCTGTATTACAACCATTGTCAGATATTGATGAGATGAGGTTTGACAGTCTGTTTCCCTAAAGCGTGATGCATCAAGAATTATAGGAAAATAGATAAATAGGAAGAATACAATCTGCACGTGATCTCAATACTTTGTTCATTTCAGAGCTGTAATGCTTGTTGCGGTCATACTTGAAAAATACTGATTTATACTCATTGATCCAGATATAGAAATAGTATGAAATGAATGGGGTTTAACGTCCCATGTTAATGCAACGATCGGTATAAGTATAATGGAGACGGCATACGACAGGATGTTTGATTTGAGGAAAAATTATTCCCATTCTAGTGCCAAGCGTTATTTTACGTTCCATAAGAAAGACTAGGGAAAATAACGGCGGAAAATCCCGATAACCTTTCTCGGCTAACACCGAGACCCCCTTGTTAGCGAACCAATGGTTACCAACAGATCCACTGCGGCTCCCTCAGCATACATATAGATCATTATGATCACAGAAATACTGTCTATTAACCTTACAAAAATGTGCGTTATAGATCTACGTCGTTATGAAGTTAAATAATACACAAATTTCAATGATAAAACCATAGTTCAATCGACAAAATAAGCCCCACACAAACACACAGTCAAAACGCAAACATTGTAAGGAATAAATAATTTTAATTTTAAAAATCTTCTAATTGGACCGGTGGGCCGTTTGCAAGCTGCCATTGACACAGGTCCCACCGAAAATAACCCCCCCCCCCCCCCCCCCAAAGGGACGTAACCCACAGCTGTTTAGATCTGAATGGAGGCAGACCACCATTAATTTCCCCATTGACTTCAATGTTAATTCTGGCCTTTTTGCCCACCTCCAACTTTTCCCCAAATTTTCGTTGGGCTAAATGCTTTTCACTATAGAGGAACAAATGACCATATCTTTGCACTAAAATTTGTATGAGGTTGACCACCAAAATTTTGAGATACACCAACTTGAAGTAGCATACCCAAAACATGTAACTAGTTGCCGTACTTATCACCGTAGCCAACCCTGATAACTCAGTTATCCTTCCGCCTCAAAATCATGAATATTTACCAAAACCTGGCAGAAATATTAATTCAAACCCTCTTCTTCCATTCTAGACCAACAAATCACCAATGTCCATGCGAAGGGGGCGAAAAGAGAAGGAGAGAGAATTGCTATAAATAGATGAACTACAATTTACCGAGAGTGTGAAATTTAATGGTGGTCTGCCTCCGAATGTCGCTGTCTCTATTAGACTCCCGATTTCATTCAAGGTGAGTGAGATAAAGTCATATAATATTTCATGATGGGCCAGCACCTATCTAATATATAGGGCATCTACTGCGTCTCTCCTTTATCCTGAATGCTGCATTCAAAACACTCAAATATTCGGTTAATATATCTGCCATTAGGGTATTTGTGTCCATTTAGCCTCCCTGGCAATTATACAAATCAACACAATCGTAACGATTGCATTTAAAAAAAGGAAAAAAAGAAGACTTCTTTGAAAGTTGTGTCCATTCAATTAAACTTGTATGGAGAATAAGACATTGCACGCCTTTTATTGCAAACTAATAAAGATCTTCACAGTCAACCGCCATCTAAGGAATTTAAAACACTCATAAAGAGTAATATGCGTGTCTTGTTTAAGTATGAGGTAAGCCTCTCTATTATATATTGTCTAAACTATTTACTGTTAAATGACACAAGGAGGTAAATAAAGTAAATGGTCCGCCATCTTGTTGGGAGTTCAGCCTCATCAAGGTTCATTGACAACTCGTAAATTTAATTTAAATTGTGGGTTGTTAAATTTGATAACATTCTACTAACAATGGACTTGTTATCTTGTAAAATAAATCCAACGTATGTCCTCCTTTTATTTGAAAATTGTTATTTAATGGTAAATGGATTGTGTTGGTTGCTATGTAAGTTGTAACTGTATTTTATTATTGCAGCATCTTTGGTTGGTTCTCCTATTGTTGAGGGCTGTTTAAAGTTAATTACATACCGTACTACGTAATGATAAACTTGTAAAAATTATTTTCTTTATTTTAATGTTGTCTGGGTAACGTCTGTGTATATAGTCGTCTTCGTAATCAGGGCCATTTTTGTACTCCAATCAACACAGGCGCGGACTTGTTGATTGGTCTAACACGTGCGCTTTAGATCATAAGGTCTGTCAGTGAGTCGAAGGGCGGGGTTTCGATCCATACCGTGTACTTGGAAAGGAGTAGAGAAGCCTGTCGAACTTTATGGATTTCCCCCCGGTTTCCTTCCACTTCTAAATACCTGTACATACTACTGCAATACAATTGTACCATGCCAGAAATAACCCAACTCGTGTCTAATACTTTGTGTTTTTAATTATTTGAAGTATATACAAGAAATAATAACAAAGGATTGTTAACCCTGACCTGGAATGGAAGAAACCCAACCTTTAAAACTTGAATTAATAAGATTCCAGCTGGAATTCCGTTTGTTTCTAACAACATGTCATCTCAGAAATATTCATTGTTACGTCTACATATACAGTTGAATGTAGAGTTAGTTAATTTAATTACGCTACTAACAAGATCCTTTTAAGATAAAACTTCTCTCAGATTCGCTTTTTGACGAAAAACGAAACGAAAGAGATATCCCATTTTAGGTCCACATAGCTAGAGGGATTAAAATGAAGATGGGTAATAGGGCAGTAGCACCTGGTGTTGTCTCTTCATGCCCCCCCCCCTGCCATGTAGGACTCAAATTTAATTGTTTAAAAATTGGTAGAACTTGGAACATTTTAGATAAAAGTATTGAAAAGTAGGCATTACAAGATGAAGAACAAAATCATTGAATTTTCTTTGTATTATATTCTCCGGCTCGGGGGAGAGGGCAAGGGGGGGGGGTATCATGTTACGAAAAGTATAACAAAATCCGAATGAAATACATAGTCCAAATTTTGTCCAGTCCATTGCTGACAGTCGATGTAATGGTTGGAATAAACCCACCAAAATTTACCGATTGTTAAATTACCTAATCGCCAGTTCTAAAAGAACAATAAAATAATTCTCTCATTCGTTTTCAGTAAAATATTTCTTTAAATAGGGGTTGCGTTGGCAACTCTACAAGTTGCAACCTATGACATCTTTAGCAGCCATGTTAATTGTTATGAGGTCTGTAAGTAACCATTCCTACTTCACTTATAACGAGGTCCTCAAGTTCTTTGAAGTTAATTTACCGTGACTTATGTACCCTTGTTTACGATAGGAGCGTTTAATCAACTCTCAGAGATACACAAACCAAGAAAGGGGCACGGCTAATGAAAATAAAAATGGCAATTTTAAGAGGATGACTATATACATTTCACATAAACTACAAAGGTTATAGTTCATTTGATGTCAAAGTCATGCGCATTAAGGAGAAAGTAAAGAATGGCCCTTTTACTAATTTAGGCTTGTAAATATGTATTTAAAATGTAAGTAAACTTGGTATATTAAACCGTCGTTTTATAATAGTTTCATTTTATTAAAATTTCAAACAGCGAAGCAATGACGTTCAGCATCTGTTACCGCCATTGTTAAAATGGCGATATGGCCACATTACACTAAAGATTGCCCCATTGACTTTAATGTTAAATCTCGTCACTTAGCCCGGCTGTAACTTTTCCCCAAATTTTCGTTAGACAGAACGCTTTCTACCACAGATTGAGCAACATGTGGTAAACTCTTGCTCAAAAGGACGGGTGAGGTTCTTCATGAAAAACTTGAGATATTCAAGCTGGAAGTAGAGACAAGTAAAAATGTAATTCCCGGCCCTACATGTCAACGTAACCAGCCTCACAACTCTTGTATCCTTCCACCTGAAAATCCTGGATATTCACCAAAACCTGGTTGAAAATGTATTTTCAAACCCTTTTTTTCGATTCTACACCAAAAAGCCAACAAAAATCGCCATGCAAAAGGGGGGAAAGGGAAAGGGAGAGAGAGGCTAAAAATAACTTTGGCCCTTGTTTCGTGGGTGACGGCGTAGAAATCTTTGGTGATCTGTGTCCATATAAGGGATAACCATTCTTTGGACTCAAAATTAAAGTTAGTTATTATATATCGTACTTTGTTCTTTAAATACTTTCAATATGTTATTGTGGTCTATTTACAGACCAAGAGAAAGTAATATATGTCGAACACATCGTAGGGCTTGCATACATCTGTTACCACTCTTTATTTATTCGGGGGAGGGGGTGGATGGCGAATGGTTAGAACACGCGTGCTGTATCATGAAGCCTGTTATTGAGTCAACTGGCGTGGTTTCGAATTCCCGGTTGTACGTGACAAGGGGTATAGTCGCATGTCCAACCTCGTGGGTTTTCTCTAGGTCCTCCTGTTTTTCCCAATATTTTAGTCCCGAAATG
The DNA here is from genome assembly GCA_917208275.1 of Patella pellucida. Lineage (NCBI taxonomy): Eukaryota > Metazoa > Mollusca > Gastropoda > Patellidae > Patella > Patella pellucida. The sequence continues at coordinate 41,902,191 of OU795043.1, read as the reverse complement.
ACCTAGTTTGTGTCGAATGGACGTTAAACCCCAACTCTCTTCTCTCTCTTTATGTATTTCAAAGTTATCTTTAAAATACTTAATAAAATGACAATGAAATGGGGTTTAATGTCTAACATTTCTGAATCGACTTGGCTAATGAAAACGGACTTGTGCCAGATAGTATGTTATGAGGAAAATTTTGCCCGAAAGCGGCTCTACGGCCTACTCTTCTTTCAAATTATGTCACAGCTTATTCTATGTGTGTGGGTTGGGGTGGCCTAGTGGTCTAGAGTGCCGCGCTTAGACCTCTAGCTGGCCGGTCACCTCTGGCTTACGGCCGTGGTTTCGAGCCCTAGTGTGAGCGTATGTGACATGGAGATAGGGGCGCCTTCTCAACCTCGTGGGTTTCCTCCGGGCACTCAGGTTTCACCCCACTGCTAAAGACCCCTACGCGCAAACGAATTATTGAAATACATATTGAAAACCATTACGTTAGTCCCAAAATGACCTAGTTTGTGTCGAGTGGACGTTAAACCCCATTTCTCTCTCTCTCTCCCTCTCTCTCTCTCTCCCCTCTCTCTCTATTCTATGTGTATGCAAACGTGTACACGGGACTTCAGGTTTACGTCTCAGCCGAACGACAAGACACCCTTCCTTGCCAGGTCCTCCCCACCCCCAAGCACTTCTTACAAACCACACTGGAAAATCCCGGGGGATTATCTCGGCCACTGTGGCTTCCCCGAAGTTCATAAGGCTATATTTCTGTTAGTCTACTTTGGAGTCCACCAACGAAGATAATGATTTTTAATTGACAAATCGTTTATACAAATCTTAAAATACTAAACTGGGCCTTTATTGAAATGTTAGTCTTTACAACAATATACATATGTTTACTGGGCAGTAGAATACGCTAAAGTTTATTATTTTTTAAACACGTGTGTACATAGGCTGAGCACACGACTTCGGTCACAAGATTTCAATTCGTCTCCTGGCAAAAGTTTGTGGAACAAAATTATCATCAGAAGCCAATGGTAACATGTCGGGGGTGGGGGTATTTCCTCAACAGTTTGCCAGTCCAGAAATTGGGTTTAACGTCCTACTTTACTGCCCCTACTGATCTAATGGAAACGGGCGTAAGCCAGGTAGTGTACAAAGTGGACAATTTTGTCCGCACGGGAAAGCGCCCCTACAGTCCACCGTCTTCCGAATTCCAACAGCTCAAATGGTTCTTTAACGTGCACGCCACGGGTTCTCGGGGTTATATCCCATACAAACGACTAGACACTGTTCCTTAGCCACCGAAAGGTTTAAAATACAAACTCTCAAATAGTAAGTATAATTTGTTGGTTATTATTATCTAGGGCTTGCGTGGTCGAGTGGATTAACGCATGTGCGTTAAATCACAAGGTCTGCCATTGAGTCAAGTGGCGTAGTTTCGATCCCCGATTACCCGCTTAAATGTGACAAGGAGTAGGGTTGCCTGCCTGTCCAACCTCGTGTGTTTCCTTTTACCACTAAAGACACCTACGCGCAAGCGAATTATTGACATAAATTGGAACCATATGTTAATCCATAAATTTCCAAGTTTGTATCGAGTAAACGTTACCCCCGCCCCTCCCCCTCTCTCTCTCTCTCTCTCTCTCAATCGATACTTTAGTCTGAACTAGTATGACCCAGTCGTCAGCATTATTATCTATCTAGTGCGAAGGTATACAGTTATTGTCCTTCAGATCCATGAAATGAACAAAAACTGTTTCCCCTTTGAAAAAAAATACAATTAATCTTAGCAAATAAATATCTTTTTTTAGTATTTTGGAGGAAACAAAAATACGGCTCGAGAATAAAAAAACAAAAGATATCATTTTCAAATTAAGATTTATTTATCTTTGTGCATGAATGTGCGTCCTATACACGGTGCATTTAAGACGTATTATTTTACAACAGTTGTGTCGTATAGTCAGGTTTATAGTCATATCATCTATAGTTAAAGACCAATCTTTTCACCTATAAGACGCCACCTAGTTAACATGATACCTAAATTCATTTAAAACTAGTAATAAAGAAACTGGTAAAGACCCGGATAGTACGATCACCGATCATGAGGAGAACAATACAATAGTTAGAGCCATTTAACCAAATCATTATATCTCTTTATAAATAAAGGACTGTTTAATAAACACCGCAGCTAACGCGGGTTGTCATATTGGCTCAAGGACAGAGAACATTTGACCAGGGTGTACTTGACTTGACGCAGTGATGTTGCAGCAATTTGTTTGTGATATTAGAATTCATAAAAAATATTCTGAAGTTCACGACACGATTGTTTCTCTCTGGCTGTATAATTGTATTCATCTGGCAATTTCGCGAAGCTAGCAACTGTTTACCGTTTCGTATTTAGACAACATGGTCTCTAAATCCAATATCAAGTAGTCTAAACGTCAAAAATCTGACCATTGTTTTATTTAGTAATGGCATATATCGTAGCTCATCTTTGTATTCAGTTTTTGACACTGCATCTATCTTGTTGTTGTCCACTTAGATCTGAAATGTTATTCGTTAAATTAAGGAGAAATACCAGATGTATTCCTGTGAATAAAAATGGTGAATTTGAACCCTTTATTCTGACAACAAGCGACCTTCTATTTTAACAGTAGTGCTAACATCCATATTGTCAGGCATGGGTTGGCGACCAAGCGCCTTGACAAGCAAGACTCGGCAGCTTGTGAAGTGATGGCATCTCCCCACAATATTTCCATGTTTCCAACTAGTTATATAATTTTTCAGGTAATTGCTGCGGTTTAAATACACCTTTACAAAGTTTGCAGCATCTGTGTACTGGAACTTACCGACTAGGCAAAAAATCTTACACTTGAACAGTTACAACCTTGCATTCCATATTTAATTCAATTAAACAAATGCGTCAAAAAATATATATAAAAAGAAAAGCTCAAGTTCTTGTAAAGGAAATCTAAAAAGGGATCACTTGGTTGAATTCAAGGTACGTGTACATGAAGTCAAATGATTCCAACCTATTTTTGCTCAAAGCCTATTGAATTAACTTAATAAAATCACGTGAACATGCCCTTGTTCTCCTTTAAGCAAAGTTTGAACTATCTGGACGGCACTAACTGATTGTTGGCTAACCTTCACCAAGGTAAATTTGTCGTCAACTGTTGAGTCTTTGTTGACCAACACAGACCGACTTTAGACTGTATTTACCACAGCTTAGCGAGTTAATGTTTGGAAGAGCAGATGTGAAACGTGGCATATGAATCCGGTGTTTGTTTTTCTCTTGTCTTCGGATCAGATAACCACCACCATTACACCTTGTGGTCCCGTTCTCTATACATAAAACACGACACTAAGGTTACCTATGGTTGTACATGAGTATACACTAAGTATGGTAGACCACTACTTCCATTAATCAAGACTGCCGTGTTTGAGTGCTTCTATTTAAATATGATATTTTAAGAGATAATGTTACGTTGACTGTACTAATAATTACCACATTGAGTGTTTAGTCTATAACTAAGTTTCAGTAATGACGGTTAAGAAATAAAAGTTGAATAGTGTCAGGGGGTTGTTCTATAGTAATAAAGATATAATCTAAGCGTTGTCGAATTTGCTATGTTGGTTTATTTAATTAAAGATATGTTATGGAAGATTAGATAAAGAGCTGACACTTTTCACTATAATAGCTAAAAACTTAATAATGTAAAGGGAATATGTTGAAATTTCAGTCAAAATGTTTCACTCTAAGCCGAGACAATCTTATTTGAAAATAACTGTATCTCGATTGTCATTGAAACCTCTGTCACGATAATAATCAAAATTTCGATTATCGATTTTTTGGGTACATAAAATGTCAGATTTAGCCCTTGCATAGTGAATGTTTAACAAACAGTTACAGTACATAATTTTGTCTATAAAATACACATCTAAGGTCTCTTACCCTACGTTCTTTGTTTCGTTTGGATATGTGGTTAATCTTCTGAGGTTAAAGATACGTAGCCTATTACTAGAAATATATTGTCTGTATAATAACTTCTTGCCATCGTTCTTTACATTCCATACATTATATATTATAAGACTTAAAAATACATTATCGGAGATTAGATAAAGAGCCGGCAGTTCTCACTATAATAGTTAAAACTAGATAGTGTAAAGGAACTTTGCTTAAAATTTCAGTCAAAATGATTGATCCACTCTGAACCGAGAATTTAGCACTTGAATTTTCGGCCTAGCCTCGATCATTTTTACTAAAGTCTTTACGATTATCCATTTCATGATCAAAACATAAATGAAAGTTGGGCAGCAAATCGGATCCTAATCCAGGAAATATTGCAGGCTAGCGATGTCACCGAGAGTTGATTATGGTCAGGAAAAGTTAATTAATGGTAATTGATAATTTAGATAAGATTTCAGACCTAAAGAAAGACATCAAATAGGCAGATATAGCTCTTACATAATGCATGATTAAATAGTTTAAAAACTATAATCTACAAATGCAATATAAACATTTGTAAATGTTAACCATATTCCAGTGATACAAGAAGAAGTATGGTTTCATCCATTGGGAGAATGTCATCTGTATACTCGTCTTGCAATATCTTCATTTGGTATTGATAGGAAAGCCTTGCGTATCAGTAGCAAATGTAGCACTAATGAACCCATGTTTCATATATTGGATTGAGATATACAATAATCAAATTTATGTTGTTAGATATACATGTAATGTACTAATTCCAGTTATATATAAAAAAGAAAATCGATATATGATAATTAATATTTCGATCAATGTTCACTTCTATGAAACTAATAATATGTCGTTACTCATAACTCAATCATTATATGAACTCAAGTGTCCAGCATTGGTCATTTTCAAATGTCAAATATTGCAATATCCTGTCGATCCACTGTTAATATATGAACTTATTATTATGGGGGTTTTAATAAACTCTAGTGGTCTGATTAAGACATAACTTGACGCCTGTATTGAATAGAATCCTGGCCAATATTATAACAATGGCGGTACAGGTCGGTGAATAATTTCTTGTCACTGATTAGAGAAGATATATGGCAGAAATTGTTTAGGAATTTAAAAAATTTGTGTTGAGTAAATTTCACTTTTGAGAAATTATTATTTGATAAACTTTAGGAACCAATATTCCAGTTTCTATTAATTCACGTCCATTAAACAGATTTGTAGCATAGCTAAGAAAGAGAATAACACTTTTGCTGTTTATCTATCAAAGCAAAGGGTTTTGTAACCAAAAAAAGCAGTTACCATGCAAAATACACCCACATTTTGCAAGAGATAAACATACAACAAGATTTTTAAAAAGATGCGATGTTTCGTACAATCAGGGGCTATAATCCAGGACGTTAGGTCCAATATGAACCAAGATCTTCGGGATATGAACATATATTTTTAAAGTTTCACCAATTTCGGATAAAAACGGGATTTTTCGTACAATCAGGGGCCATAATCCACGAAGTTTCGATCCGATACATGCCAATATCGAAAGGAACAAAAAATCGTTTGAAGATAAACCTACATTTCAAGTTTCGTCAAAATTGGATAAGAATTGTGACATGTATGTAGAGTGTGTGGACGGACGGAACGACAGGGACGACGACAATATACGTCCACGTGAAAATGTAGGCGTGTAAAAAGTTTCCTCGGGATTTTCCGGGTTCGTTTCAACTTATTAGTGGTACAGGACCGGAAGCCGGACAAATAATAGAGTGTAGTCTGTCGGACTGGACAAAAAGCTGGTATCCCTTTTACACATCGGCGTGCACGCAAAACTCCATTGACAGTTGGAAATCGAAATAAGAATAGGCCGTAGTGTTGCTATCCGTACAACAATTACCCTTATAGCACCTGTATGGCGTATGTTCATCTTCATGATAACCCAGTCGGCGCTGAATTAAGCAGTACTATGAACACTATCTCAGTTAAAGAATATCGATACTCGTGTTATTTTATTTTTGGGGGGAGTGGGGAGGAGCGAATTGTAAACACGTTCGCGTAAAACCGTAATGTCTATCATTGAGTCAAGTGACGTGGTTTCGATTCCGCGCTCGTATGTTATAAGGAGTTGGCTCGTCTGTCCAACCTCGTGGACTTCTCCGGGTCGTCCGGTTTTCTACCACTGCTAAAAAAAACCTACAAACAAGCGAATTATTGATGTAAATTTAACCACATTTTAGTCCCGAAATTACCTAGTTTGTATCGAGCGGACTTCAAACTCTCTCATCTCTCTCTCTCTCTCTCTCTCTCTCTCCTCTCTCTCTCACAGCTCAGTCACTCGCTGTTGGATTAATAAACGAGACTATAAATATATGCGCTCATGGTGCATTTAAGAAAATTGATTTTGAACGGCTGCCATTTTGATAAACATGAAAAAAGAACAGAAAATGGTTAGTGGCTTTAAACTGAACACTGCTCTCGTGTGATTCAGCATGCTTCACATACTCCTTGGCAAAACCAAAAGAATGCCCTAGAAACACACCAATTCAATTCAATTGTCTTAGACATTCAAATATTTCCAAGTACGCTTTGTTTTATCGAACTGTTCAAGGGACTGGATGGAGGCATCCTCGGTTACCCAGTGCATTCATTCCGTTCTACTCCACTATACCCTGGGTTAATCTATAGGGCTTCCACGATTTCAAATTGCTAGAATGTAGCTATACTGTACGAGCCAATCAGAAAACAGTTTACAAACCAATCGTTTCGCCTACGTTTTTATAAGGGTAGATAACCATATCCATGTCCATTTACTGATTGATTTATATAAGTATTGTATATATTAATAATTTATTTATATTCAATTGTATTATTATCAAAATCTGAAGTATGTGTTGTCGATTTCAAATATGTATAACATATATATGTTTCACTTTTGCTATCATTATTACTATACGTTCTTTGTTTGAATTAATATTAATAATATGCCGTTTTGTTATGTTTATTATTAATGGAAGTATACTCGTTAATTTAATTCCCAAGTACTTATATACGACATCACGTGTACATATAATTCGCGGAAAAACTAATGATTCTACATGAATAAATAAACGTTTTATCTTAAACAATAAAACATATAATTACGCTTTTAGAAAAGGTCAACTAAACTGTCGGAAGAGAGTAACGTCCCTTTGGTCAACTTCCTTTTCAAATAACAGTTTGTGGGATTGGTCGATAAAAATAGCACAAGCATCAATAGTGGATAACTTGAAAACGTGTCTCCCCCATAGATTAACCCAGGGTATAGTGGAGTAGAACGGAATGAGGACACTGGGTAACCGAGGATGGGATGGAGGTAGATTGTGACATAGATGGTTTACAGGTGCATAACGACGGAAAAGTCCACGAAAAGTACGAAACGATGAGGAGAACGGGGTCATGGCGAACTATTAATATGGTCATATTTTATACAGGACAGGGGATCAAAATTGTTCATATTTCATAAAACTAAAACTGCATGTTTTCTCATGAGTGGAGGAATATTAGAAGAAACTGTTGTTTATCGAGGATTGACAATGTTTGTTTGTTAGGCTGGTGTTGTTGATTGTTTTCAGAGCGAATAAACAACCTCGACAACGTCGTCAACAAACACATCAAATTTACAATAACTGATCAAAGTATCAAACACCACTTTAAGCTGAAAAATCTCCCGAAAATCTACAAAATACGCCAATGATTGTCAACACAGCAAACTGCCTTTCAATCCATCGCCTTTTCCTTTATGTTATTCGGTTCGATCGACATTACTCGCGTATGATCTTCACTCAGTTTTAACTCCAGTTGTGACAAAGGCATAACTGATACCGGTTATACAAGGCGGAAGAATTGCGTTACGTCATTTGAGACATATAAATCCCCAATGTCATCGTATTGGAATAATGTTAGAATTATGTTTGAATTTTTAATCTATCCTTAAGAAATCCGGTCTCTGTATTTACAGATCATAACTAATGCTTGTTGATAGAATCTAAGCGGTGTGTTTGATGGGATTGGGTCGCATGACTGATTATGTATTATCATGATTCTGCTCTCATTAACTTATTAATTGAGAGAGGTTGAGATTAGCAGAAAACTGAATCAACCGTAAATATTCCAATTTATTGTATTAAAGGAGAGGATCCATTAGTTTCTATATCCTAACAAATGTAGATAGCGTCGACAGCAACTTTTAAAAAAGCTCTATGTATCCACGTCAACGTGCAACGAGATCTTTCAATGTGGCATTACCAAACCGGAAATATGGCAATGTGTTTAGTTATTCGGCAAAATTTGGTTAAATCAAATTTTAATATTAGTCCTGTTTTCCCCTTTCCAACTGACCGTTGCTGTAGTTGATTCGTCTCTCTGTCGTTCCTCATCTATTGTTGGAACATAGAAAACCCGGATTCGGAACATTCTGGGTGCAGGTCCCGTGTCCTTTGGTCTAGTTTGCACTAGAGTTGACAGTTTAATTGAAAGAGAATGGGGGCGAACGAACTTTGTTTCAGTAAGTGATCGTTTGACGTTTGATAGCCTGTAACCGTAAACTCATAACATCACAACTTCTCTCATCAATCCGAACATATAATATACATGCACATGACATGCGCGATCATTGCTCCGGGCTAAATTAATTCGAATATTACAATTGGTAGTTGGTTTGATTGTAATTTACGATATGTGTCATATATACAACCTATATGTTCTGATCTGCGCGAGTGAAGTTAAACAAAGGAAAGTCGTTGATGCCAAGACATTAATCTTGTCAAAGTGAAAGTTAATCCACAAACTTAGCAAGGCTTTTCGAGACTTCTGGGCATATGTACAACTCCACCTATATATCACTGTCAATCAAAGTTTGATACCTGAGGTCGTAAACATATCTTTCAATCGTTTTAATTTTGATTAGTTTCAACAAGTGCAAACCAAAGGTTTTACATCGTTGACTTAGACAATAAAGTGACTAAACAGTTTGAAATATTACGCAGAACGTCACCAAATTTCTAAATCAGGATCAAGTTTGATTGATTCGATACCGAGATCAAAGTATTTTTATGTACTGTATAGAATAAGGATTTTTTTTATTATTTTATTTTTTCAATTTGTTATTGTAAACCTTTTTTTGACTTTAGAAACCGTCACGATTTTTGAAAGATGTTGACAATTTTCATGTTTTACCTAAAATTGATTACCGGGGTAGCTGCATACATGTTGATTCTCCACTATTCACACAATCTGGTGTTTTTGGAATCTCAGATTTGACAATCCAAACAATCCACTCGTGCACGAACTTTGATTTTCTCTTTAAAATCTGATTATCCAAGGCATGCATTGCTAACATAACATTAGAAAAACAAGAGGACATGTGCTGCAATTTCTGCATCGATCTTGGATCTGACATAAAGGCGAGAGAGGTTACTGTCCTGTCTTGTGTTTTTTCAAAAAATCTATAATTTATTTTAAGACACGAAAATTATTTCAGTTGTAAATGATGTAGGAAATGGGCAATCGCATGGTTTTTCCTCCCCGACCTGACAATTTGTACAGCATTTTCACCCTACCACAAGTACGAACTACACACATTGTGCAACCTTATCAGATGCATTTATGGAGGTGATGAGGCTGAGGTTGGACTGTTGGATTGTGGCAGTGTTCTGATTTTTGCCGATGTCCCTTATGATAATACAATGCATGGCACGTTAATTCCGATGAAATGACCTAATGAACTGCTCTCTCCTCCTCCCCCCCCCCCTTACCTCTCAGGGACTGAACTTCCTATAAGACCCTATAACTATTTTTAACTGACTTTTTTTTAATGGACGTTCCCCAAGAAAAATGTCTATTGATTACTATATCGCACCATTTTTCTTCTTTATCGTATTTCGTCAAATTGCTCAAGAATTTATCAATTTTTCAAAACTTGTATTTGCTTTTTAGACAGATAACCATTCTTCTCGTCTTAAGACAAATTCTTTATTTCCTTTTTTCGTTATGTAGGAAAATAAATTTGGCATCCCTGTTTTCAATAATCCCAAAACGAAACCCTGGTTAAGTGCCAACTATATTTAGATAATCTGCTAGATTATCGTAATCCAAATGCTGACTTGCTTTCTGTCCAGTTAGCTATATTGTTCAGTTGTGTTAAGTGCTTGTCACAGACACCGGATTTACGTCATTGATTTCACTCCTGTGAGCTTTTCTATATGGATTTATGGGTGCTCTGTCTGAATAATTGGTAGCTAGAAATGTACACACAATTGGGTTAAGGTGCCGCGGGAGCAGCTCATTACATATCCTTTAAGAATGCTGTTGAAAATGACATTTCTGCCAGACATTTTATTGTTTTTTGTTTTTAAATTCACAGTAAATAACATTTTTTAATGGAAACTAAAAATTGCGATAGCTGTAAAAAGAGAGAGAGACAGGGATTGCATTTAGTGTTAGTAGATAAAATACCCTAATGTCACCCATTTTTTGAACATTTTCTTCTGCCGCTATCGGGTATTTACGCAGCTTCTGTCTATAATACCGTACATGGATAAGACAGGTGGGTGGAAAGCATGCGCCGGGGAATACCTGTACAGCACAGCCTTGGGGAGGGGTGGGGGTAATGGGCATGCCACTGCATGGGCCAATACCATAATAACGGATTCATAGAGACGAACATGAGCATGGAGAGAAAGACGTTAGTAGCTTACTGACCCCGAATTACCTACTCCGTTCCTATCTCAATCAAATCCCTAACCTGCTTAAAGCAAAATATTTTTATTGTACGTCCACTGAACTACTAGAATACCTCTATGATATTATTAACACACACACATATGCTCAGCAATAAATAGGCAGGTATGCATTTAAAATGTTTAACATTAGGGATCAAAATTGAAATTTTTTCCCCGACCAGCGAGAAACTCCAAATGACATTTTCTTTATTATCCTTCCCGATTTTAGCCTATGTAAATCTATCGTATTATGCGCATATTACATGATACGCAACTATAGCCTTCTTCACATAAAAATAGGACCCTTTCTCAGAACCCCCCTTTTTTTGCTATGTCAACAATCTTGGTAATGCTATTTTCTTTTCTTTGTGTAGGCCTACTTACAAAATATGTTAGTAATGATTTAGACGATACTATTACAACTCGCTCAGTTCTTGTCGTGATAGCTTGTCATTCTATTAATACTGCTTCATTAAAATTGTATAGACACATACGCCATGCAGATTAAAGAACCAAATACAGCTCTATTCAGACGCCATTTAAATGTTGAGTAGGTTCAACTTGATTTGCATGATTCGCCCAATCCTTCTCTTGCAAAGCTGTCTATTGTTTGATAAGCACATTCATTATTGGTAAACAAAAACATTTTTGAAATTTTGAAAAGGTGGAATAGTATCAATTACAATGTGAAGACATTTTAATCATTCTAGACATCGATCCATCATTTTATGAAGGTGTTAATCTGTACCACGGGCCATTCTAATCTAGACCATTGTCCGACCAATACGGTCATCACGGCGATTGTCCCTGTCATGGTGGCTGTGACAGGTTTATGTTTTACAGGCTATTTGTGGCCCTCGGGGACAGTCCGTCTAGGTAATAAAGTTCAAGCGGTTTTTGTTCTAACCCGTGGCAGTAAACTTGAAATAAACTTTGAATAAAGCTTCAAGTGTTTGTATTTCATTTTCATAGTAGCCATTTAGAATCATCAAAGAATAAAGCCTCCAATTGCGAAACTAATCATCGCTTTTCATGATATTCCCATGGAAACGATCACAAATGCAGGCCTATGATAGACTTATCACTGCATGGCACGGAGTGTCACTGGCTGTGCGGGTTGGAAATATGGTTTATCCGTTAACGTCCTACTTTCCTGCACCGACTGGGCTATTGAAGACGGGCGTAGACCTATGCGATATAAGGGAAATTTAGCCCAAACAGCAGCTTGTAGGTCTACTCTTATATTGTGTACACGAAACTCAGACTTTTCGTCCAATCCAGGGGGTTGGGGTGGCCTAGTGGTCTAGAGTGCCGCGCTTCGACCTCTAGCTGGCCGTTCACCTCTGGCTTGCGGTGAGCGTGTGTGACATGGAGATAGGGGCGCCTTCTCAACCCCGTGGGTTTCCTCCGGGCACTCCGATTTCCTCCCACTGCTAAAGACCCCTACGCGCAAGTGAATTATTGAAATAAAAAATAAAAACCATACGTTAATCCCAAAATGATCTATTTTGTGTCGAGTGGACGTTCAACCCCATTTCTCTCTCTCTCTCTCTTTCGTCCAATCCGAACGACTAGACGCTGTCCATGCTGGAAAATGCGTCGAACTTTCTCGGCCAACACCGGGATCGAATCCCGGACCTCCCGTTTAGTCAGCGTGTGTCTTACTCACAGAGCCACCGTATGATACCTTGTTTTATGTAGCTTTTTTATTACGACTCTATATTTGCAAACTTATTAGAGAAGGGACAATAACTATCTTTTCTAAATATTAAAATGGTTGCCACACGCGACACAATCATACACACTAATGTTAATGTCAAACAATTACAGCCATTCAATTCGATTTTAATTTTATTTCAACAAGTGGCACACATTGGTTATTTAAACCCAGAAACAATTCGCACGTCATCAAAGTTTCTAGCCATAAAAATGGCGACAGGCTTTAATACGCGAAACGATAAACACACCGAAGTCGATAGCGCAACAAATAGTTTTAAATGGATTAAAATAAGTTTAACTGCTGTTATTTGATATTTTAACACCGATTTGGCAACACCTTGTCGAGTGTCAATGATATTCCCCCATGGATTTCGTTAGGGTTTAAATTTCCGGCACATAACGGCAAATAACTCCGCGGTGGGTCTTCACGTATCAAAACTTGCAAAACATAAATAAGTCTCTGGGCAGCCATTAGGGACCAGTAATAAAATACAATACCCTCCCCACCGATTTATGACATCGTCTATACCCCTGGTCACACTGGGCCAGGCTAGCTTTAATAGTCAACCACATTTCCCCTTAAAAGGCTAGCGTGGCTGGCCCTCTTTTGTTCATTTGAAGTTAATCTTTTTTCTGGGAGTGGGATGGGTCGTAATTCGACTATGAATTCAGACATATTGCATTTTGTGGATTTGTCGGTAAAATATCTATTATAGAGAACCTTGCGCCCCCCTGCCAAGACTTTAAAATGAATGTTTAGATCAATCACCCCTTTTACTGTCTAGTTATAAAAGATTTAATTCCAAGGTTGCTTGATTCAGCAAAACATTCCACCGAAAGAAATATTCATTTTTTCTTTTCATGGCAAAGTTTGTAGGTTGTAAATGAGATGAAATAAACTTAAATAGTGGACAATCTGAAACATGGGGAACGTCAAAGTGTAGAACAATGCTCTTAAAGGATTTAAATCGCTCATACTTGGGACCTAGAAATTGACACACATGGGTCGCAACGCATATAATAATGTAATATGAATGTACATGTATATAAACTGATTTACATTCAATCGTTTCCGTTTTTACTCCAATTTCAAATCAGTTATGTTCGACGAAATACGCCAGAAGTCTCATTCGAACGGCAATCTCTAGCGTCTGGTTATTCCAGTCTACACCGATAGAATTTACCGCGCATGTTCTCCAGATAAGAATATGGGTCACCGTTTGACAAGGCTTGTGGAATATGTCTAGACTCGGTTTTTTCGAGTCCATTGTTACAAATGCCGCTGAAACGCATTTCGGTACACGATTCGTGTACAAATGGTAACATGTTTATTTATCTTAAATATTGGATATCAGGCTGTCATCTTTTCCCGGTAAAATCACAACATCAGTGTTGATTTAAACTGTCAAAAAATCCGTGTTTTCAATCTCGACGACTTTGGTTGGATGATATTGAGTTAGAGACTTAGCTACTTAAAAACAACAGAACAAAAAATCTCGTACCACTGCAACTTAAAAGTAACATTTCTTCAAAACTTTTTAAAAGTTTCAAACAACATATGTCTGCAAACAACTCAGTTCATTCCCATAAACAAGTTATTCTACATACAAAGTTGACTTCCAAAAAACAAATAACATTAGTCATAAGTTTAAAAGAGAAGAAAGGACTAAAGATACTATGGGCTTTTTCAATTAATTTACCGAAACCAACACGAATAAAAAAATATTTTGAAAAAGACAATTCCACTAAAACAAGTGCTTTTTTAAATTTTTTGATCACCTGTGAAAAAATCACTCGAGTCAATTCAATCAATTAGCAATCACCTCGTAAAATTTGTTTATCTCGACATCGCGAATAAAAAACACACGTTATAGACTAGACTACACCCTTCACACTTTTCTTAACGAATATAAACAATACTATCAAAGAAAATAGTCGAAATTTCCGTTTTGTTTCCTTAATTAAATCAATAAAAGGGATAATGGCCCAAAAACAAAAGGTCAGGTACTGGTCACCTTTAGGTAAATATCAACAAACAATCAAGTGGTCACGTGCAAGGTTACCGCCCTTTCATAGACCACATCTTCTAAAAGTGAGTACTATTTTTTTTCAAACGAATAACAGTTGTCAACATTTTAGGAGAAACATTCTTAATATAAATCAGAATAAAAAACTAATTAAAATATCAAAATCCTATGTCCAAAAAATCATTTTTGTTTTTTCCTCCTGGTGGCGATTATAACACGTGTTGTGCAAAAGGCAGGTAATGGTTAATCTTTCTTGCAATCAGATATCATTTATTTCATCAATTTGCTTTCTTAATTCTCAATTATTGCATTTACAAAGATATTGGCAACTTACATACCCTCTTTACCCCCCCCCCCCCCCTTCACTCAATCCCCACCCTCCCTCGATAATTAAATCACCTGCAAGGATTATTATGGGTACTCCAGAGACATTGACAATGAAAAAAATTCAATCTGACAAAGTGGGATTCAGTGGTGGAGTGATCTAACGCGTGTACAGTACAGATCATAAACCCCGCTATCTATGCAAGTGACGATAACAAATACTTGAAACAAATAATAATTTCTCGATGCATGTAATAAATCTATTCCTAAATGATAAATGTACTACCTAAGTGTAACAATGGTTGACAAGTGTTGATTAACTACTATATGTAAGCTCGTTAATTTTAACAGGTATTTACTATGGAAGTTGTAATATATCTACCTTTATCTACCTGTAACATAGTGGTGATACATTTTACACGTATACTGTTAGATAATAAAGCTCAGGTAAACTGTATTAGTACTATTAGTACATCACAGGCACCGCCTATATTCTACATACATAACATAGGGAAACCCTTCATTTGCCCGATTTAGGGTGCTGAACTTTGATTTATGTGAGTAAATTAGCTGTTTCGTATACTGTTAGCGCTTTATGTGAAATATCGGGGAGAAATGTGTCTTCCCTGTATCGCCCCGTAACTAAGTTTCTTTTACACTGTCTATATGAGGCATACTTAATGCAAATATTTCAGTGTTCGTTCCGTTGTAATACTTTTAAGATGCCCCTTGATTTAACACATAGAGAAATATTTACCATAACAAGTGTAAATAAAGAAGGCAACTGATTTTATTCAATAAACAAAGCACTTTATTCCATGTTAGTATTTGTTATTACATTTGTTCACCAAAACACGGGGCTCGTGTTACCTTTTAGCTTTGTTTCCGGCGAAATGGATCACAATTTCTATATACAAAATTATTTGTATTTTGTCCCCGCAAACTCAAACATTTAATCTAATAAGAAACCAAATATTTCAATTTTGTTTATTTGGAGATAGATCATAATTTGTACATAAAACATTGCTGGTATTTCTTTTTTGGCCAAACTGATGAAATGAGTCATTTTAACATGTAACGATTTATTTTTCCTGTATTTTAGAACAATTATATACAATATAATACAACAACTATAAAATCATTCTTTGCTATACATTACATTTTTTTTTAAATATCATCTAAGAATTGCCAAATTTCCAGTTTTCTTGAAATTACGTGTACAATAGGTTAATTACTTGTTAGTTTCGGGTGTATCGTTATCCAAATACATTTAATTTTGGTCTAGAGGATTTTAAATCAGATTCGTCGTTGACGAGAGGCAGGCAAAGTTTTTTTTTTCATTAACGTGCAACACGTGTTTTAACAGGTTAATGGACAGATGACCACACTGAGACCACCAGAGACATAAGGTGAATACGAAGTATATTGACCATTTCTTTGAACATCTTACACCCATTGTAGCAGTGCATTAACAATTTGTTGGCTTGATTAAATCAGAAAAGTAAAATAAACATATAAGAAAACTCCTCCATTGTGAAGGTTCACAAGTTCAGGTGAAAAATAAAAGGGAGATTTTTTAAGCGATAAAAACGCCATTTAATGGAGCGATTTGCTTTAAAGTACTGACCAAACATCACTTGTTGTGTTTTACGGAAGGGTGGAACGGGTTTTGTCTATTTTCATCTTAAAACAAGCTATTTTACTACTTTTACTACAGTATATCTATATATACTTTTAGTCTATCTTGTTATGTCTACGTTTACTAGGTTGTCTATCTTGTATTAATGCTGTTGGTTGCAGGGTACCGAGATTTCAACCATGAATTATCCAGCCTTTAAAAGTTGTATTTCTTATTGATTAATATATATGTATAATAAATTAAATGAAAAAGTCCGCGGCATTGTCTCAAATTGAAAATATATGTACCACGAACGTAACTGCTTTGAAAAATGAAATTGGTATTGAACGTCCTACTTTTCCGCACAAACTTGGATAATGAATACGGGCATGTGATATATAATGTATGATGGGGGATTTCGCACGAACAGCGGCACTAAGGCATAATATTATTTCGAATTTCATAAGTCCAAAGTGTAAGCGGGACTTTAGTATCATTCGAACGACTAAACCATGTTCCTTAAAAGGCCCTCGGTCATGTGCCACTGACACGGGTAGATGACGCCGCAAAATACCGAGGAACTTTCTGTGCCAACGCCGAGGTCTAGCCTGGGATATCCTGGTTAGGTTAGTGGCTCCGAATGTTAATGTTCCCATCGGTGAGAAATGAGAACTCTGCTTATGCTGTTTTCTTTGTATACACATCATTCGTTGATACCTCGGCTAATTTACCTGAGATGTTTTCTCTAAATCTGAAAATCTCAATATGTCAGTATAATAGGACAGTGATTATATCAAACTTATAAATTACTGTAATTTACTACCCAAGACATTGAGTTGTAGAAAACAAGCGTCGATAATACCATTCTTAATACGGCGATATCAGACCCCTCAGGTGCTTCTCTCGATACCTTGACAGTTGGTCGAGATTTTAATTGAATTTACCTGCCTCTTAGATTATCATTAGATCGGGATTAAAAAAAATTAGTTTCGATCAACAGGTGATCAACATGTTGTCTTGATACAGGGAAACGCGGGTCTGGGTCATCACGGCTACACTAATGGCCAGGTTACTTTGTAAATTATATGGAATTTACTTCAACTTTCTGCAATTAGCTTTGAACGCGTTTGAAAGCTTTTCGAGAATCGTCTAGTTAAATACGTCTCACTGACTTCACACGTGACTGCCTCCATTTGCAGATATTAATGGCGAGCGTGGACACACGCTGAATGGGGGAACGACTGGGTTTCCATAGCCCTGAGGCAATCAGATAAAATGGTGAAAATTATAATGCTCACCTTCTCGGCAAACAAGCACTGAAACCTAATTGGCGGCCATTGTCCGGGTTCTGATGGCTATATTACACTGACCAGTCAGTCGGCCGGTTGATATTACATAGCTAGTTGGATATTAATCCGAACTGACCAACCATTGTCAATGACCCGGCCATTGAGAAACTGTATAGGTTAGATGATGCGATTAGTTGCTGAGCAAATAGATCTTATTAAGGCAATACTATTTGTAGACCGGAATTAATCCAAGTTAGGGATGTTTTGTTCAATATGCACTTTGACTCCCTACACAATCCGTCTCTGTTATCATTAGACTGTCTTTTGCCGACGTAGGCTTGTCATCAATTACGTAATCAATACCGTTTCCATGCCTTTCAACATGATTTGAGTTGCAGTCGGCTACCTTTTCTTGCAAAAAAATAATTGAGATTCTGTAGTAGGATTGTATACTAGCATCAGAATCGTTCAAACATTCCCAACGAAATATAGACAAAGACTCCATCAATAGAAGTATTTGCATCTTAACACGTCGATCAGAGAGTTTTGAAATTGGCTCATGGATCTTTGATTGCTCGTTAGGTACGGGGTTGTTAGGGACGCACGGGACGAGTCACCCCTTCAGCACCACTACCGTGTTACTTCAACTTCTTTGTTTAAACTTTGTCGTTTAAAGTGTTGATTACCATGTTTCCCGATTTTTGTGGGGTCCCTCCCAAGGAACTATATTCTTGAAAATTTGGGTAATTTTACTACGCTGATTAAAAAAACTGTTAGTGAACAAATTTGAGAACAAAAGGGAAATGAGGAGAAAATAAGAACAAATTGGTATTTTTCGACATCTTCGCCAATTAGAAAGGCGCTAATCGTAGAGGCTGTAAGTAGAGGAAAACACAATTTAACTACGTCAATTATTGTGTCAAAATCGCCATGTTTCAATGGAAAACTGCATTGTGGTGTGCTGTTTTCAGCCAAGAGCTGTCTGTTGACAGTCTTGGTGTGACCTAATCTGAAACACGTTCAAACATGATAGACGGACAAAAAAGCTGCGAAAACGAAACACAAATCATTACATAAGGTTTTAGGTACCAGAGTCTATTAGAGATCGGGGTAGACCGGTGGCTGTCTGGAGTGTGACAAATTTCCGCGTAACCTGCGAAAACGAAATACGATTGATTTAAAAGCCTTTCTGGTACCTTGTAAGCCTGTGACTGGTTACGGTGTGACAAATTTTTGACCAATCAGCCGAATTGCACCCTTCTCCAAAAACAGCTGAATCCAATTGGCTGTGTCTTTAGATTAGTAGTCGTTGGAGTCAGAGTTGTTATCGTGTGCAAACTGGGAAAAGCTTAGCATAGATTATGTCTCGTGATTGAAAACCTCTTCTAACAGGAAATTGTTTCTGCCACTTGATGCGACTTATATTTTACCTGTAAGACAGATTGCAGCGGTATAGGTGATTCTATAAATGTCTAGAGATAAATGAGAAAACGTATTGCCATGGCAACATATATAAATAGTGTCAATGTGTCATAAACTAGTATAATTCATATTACCGGTTGCTATACAAACATTATAAATACAGATGGCATATTGCTATGGTTACCATAATTGTTTACGGTTATAGATAAAATAGAACAGATCTAAACAAAAAACCAGCATGCGATTTCCCGATTTAAGCTCCCCATAGTTCGAATCCTTGCTGGGTCGAAAAGTATCTTCATTATTCTTCTATCCCGGTTCTACTTTGTTTGCCAAGGGTCCGTTAAATCCATAATTTTATTACTAAGTTGAAACCGTCCGAGCAAAATTTTACTACTTTCTCCCTCCAATTACACAAATTACTATATACTCAGAGGGCTGTTTCACAAAATTGTAACTAAGATAAAATTCAAATTTTAGTGATATGATTGGATACAATTTATTGATTTTAGTGCTTAGTCATTCAAAATTGAAGTATCTACTAAAATTTGTATTTTTTCTTTAGTTAAGATTTCGAGAAACAGAGCCCAGGTATTCAACTGGCTTTAAAATTAGTAAAAATCAACAGTATTTTGATGTCTGTCTGTCATTAGAAACATTGAGATATACACGATCTATTGCAACTTGATCTGTCTTGAATTAGACAATAATCTATTTGTGGAACCAAGAAACATCATTGTCTTTATCGTAATCGAATCAGATTACATATCCATGCTACTTTGATCTTGTTTTAATGTATTAATGTCTCGGAGATCCCAGGATGACAAATCTTGATATATCACGATACTGATGCCACATCCACACTTCCCGGTACCTCGAACACAAATAATAGAACATACTCTTTCTTATGAACCCAATATTACTTCGCTATTAATTATTTCCATATATTTATATTTTTTATGAGAACTTTCCTCTGCTGGACCTCGTCCCATATGATCTTTTCCAGGCCGTTTTATATTAAATAGTTTGTACAAATTAGATACCACAGTATTCCCTTATATTTCCCCGTTGGTGAAGATGTTCAATCGGTGATAAATTGGAAATTTGCTTATGCTTATTTCTTTGTGGAGTTTTTATATTGAAGAGTTTGGAGACATAAAAATAGACAATCATTGGCATGTTCAGGCTCAGTGCCCCAGTGCTGTTAAGACGAAACCCGGGCATTCTATGAAGTCGTGTTATTCAAATAAAGAGTAAAATAACCTTAAATCTGTATATTTAAAATTGGGGATGGGCGTACGCACAGATTGAACATAAAAAGTAGTATAAATAAATTATTGGAGAGTATGGTAGATAAAAAGGTTTTCAGTTGAATTGTAAAAGTAGATGGAACCTGCATTATTGGAGAGTTTACAAACGAAAAAGGTCATACAGCTAAGCTATTAAAGGGGTTGGTCAATTTAAATAAACCGGCATCAATGACACACCGGTGCTAATACCTGCGAGGTAGGAAAGGCGAGAAGTCATGAAACTAAAAGATTACTAACAACCAAGATAATCGAGATGATCGTGGATTTAATTTTAATCCAACGTCGCGCATATCCATAATTAGCTAAGTCACTTGATGATAACGAATAATTATCGTAACATAGTATTTCAGAAATTATTCTTCGTAGCATGTACATGGATTGTGTAACGCATCATACAGACCACATCACTGTAAGTTCGTAGTATATTCAACATAATCTGATAAACCTATGATGATATACGAGTAATGAATGACATAGAAATGTTGGTAATACGAAACCTGAGAATTATAAAGATCTTACGTAAAAAATAACAAGAAAAAAGCTGCAACCGTCACCTGATACCATTTTCACGTCTGCGAACAATTGACGTAATCTCACGAGGAAATCCACATCCCACTTCTGACACCCGAGATAAAGATAAAACTAATGGCGACCATATTTTCACCTTGTAAACAAGTTTTGAATAGATTTTTTATTAAGTCAAAGGGCATAAGACATGTTGTATTAAATCCGTTCCCATCGCCCATCCTCAAAGAATGTCAGATGTTCAGGAAGATAAATATGCTTTTCTAAGCAAATTGCAAAAATGTACAGATTTATGAAACCTTTGGTTTGACTAAGTTCCTGTAGGCTACCAAAGTAGTATATGCGATATGTGCAGAGAACCTCCGTTCATACTGTTTAGAAACATAGAATGTATACTAAGATCGTCAGGTGCGCTATCATATTCACGATAATATGTTTTATGTACATCTAATCTCATATTCCTGTTACCTTAAATTTAAATCTATTCATTTCTCCAAATCAAAGAATTGTCATACTTAAAGCCACGGGTTCGTTTTCCATGGCTTGTGGTGGTGGTGAAGTGGGGGGGGACAGATTGGGGTGTTCGGAGACTATCCTTATGTCAAAATGACAAAATTTGAAAAATATGCCTACTTTATCAATGCACAGATTGGCAGATTTGTCACAAATTTTGCAACGCCTTAGTTGAACTTAAACATCACCGATTTCTAACCAAAGCAAGTCCAAACACTAAATACAGTTACCCCCGACCCCCTCTAAACTAATATTATACGATATTGTATTGAAAGCTGTGATTTTGATTTACGGGTGGGGAAAAATTGGAATTTGTTTGACTAAGTTCATGTAGGCTATCAAAGTAGGGTATGCGATATTTGCAGCGAACCTCCGTTCATACTGTTTAGAAACAAGAATGTATACTAAGATACTACTTGCAAAGTTGTCATCCTTGCTTGAGAATCCTAAGGATGCAGTCGTTCGTCTTGTATTTATCAAGCAAGGTTATCATCTTAAGAGACATATTTTTTCACCTTTCCCCAGGTATATATTTATGTTAAGACTGATTGTTTATCATATCGTATTTCGACTTTCCGGGCTATATTTTAGTATTGTGTTGAAGGATAGACTAGGTATTGAAGGAGATGTAATATAATATTATAATGATATAATAGCTGAGAGTCGACAGATATGTAGCCCGATAACAACGCCATCATTAAAGTTGTTAGTGTTCAAATTTATATCCCTCCTTTTCTCATACATCACATTATAACGACCTTCCGTTCAATTGTCACAACCACTCGACTTGTAACTCAGGAGCTTCGCCTCCATCTTTAATTTCATGAATTATGAATCTACCTGTGCATCTCACGTGACCATAAAACACAGCATTGGAGATTATGTTTCTGAGGGACAGATGGCAGCACCCGGACATAAAATTGATTAGCTTTTATTCCAGGAAAATTAAAAATCTCAAATTATACACCTTGTACATTTATAACCCGCCATTAGTATGCAAGTTCATTAATGAGGTATTCCTTTTCCTTTTGCGATGACATATTTTGCTTTTGATTCATTTAAATAATTGATCCAAATCAACATATGAGTTCAGAAGTTGTAGAATAACGTTATTTGATTATTGTATACAAAATATTGTAATAGATTCTCGGGGATAAATAAATGCAAAAAAAACCCCACATTAAACAGCGTATGGATTCACTAAAAGAGGTTTTTATTCTTAAAAGTATAAAAAGGTATACCATCTTCTAATCGCAGATTGTCGGGTGCCAAAATAACTATCAATATACGTGTGGTAATGATTATTTGTGTCTCTATGGGGGGTAGTACGTGCGCGCTGTATTATAAGGTCTGTCATTGAGTCAACTGGCGTGGTTTCCACTCCCCGGTTATACGTGACAAGGAGTATGGTCGCCTGTCCAACCTTGCGGGTTTTGTGCCGAATAGACGTTACCCCCACTCCCCCTCTCTCTTTCTCTATCTCTGTCTATCTTTCTCTCAATTTCGTACCATAATATAATATGCATTTATTTTATTGAAAATTGCGAATATATTGCAGGGTATATTCTTTTCAAATTTCTTTCAAGAGAACATTTTTCACCAAAACATTGTAGTAGAAATATTCATTACTCTACTGGTGGTGTACTTTATCTAAGGCAAACGGAAACTACCAGTGGACCTACGAATCTTTACTAAAAAGTCTACATCAATCAAGATGTTCAATAAACGGCAGACCCGCAAGGGCCGGTATTATCACGAGAGCAACTCCGAGAGGCGCCGCACTAACCATTGAGGGGCACAGTTTTATCAATAAATCCACCCGTGTAATTGTAAAATATTCTATAAAACAAATCAAGTTATGATCCTTTTTTTTAAATTTTGTTTTGAACATTCGTTATTTAGTCAAAAAGCTAGATCTAAATGAGGTTATCGTGTGGTCAATTTAAAAAGGGTAGAGCTTTAGTGTATATTTCAATCAATCTCATAATATAGGTAGAAGATCAATTATAATAAATAAATCTAATAATAATACAATAATATATGTATAGCCCACACGTGTGACTGTTATTATATCGGATATGTATTGTTATAATTCAATAATATATACATTATACGCTCATCTCCTTATTTCTACATTTAGTCATACACCATACGACATATCCCCCACTTATGCATATAAATCCGCATGAATTTTTGTCTTTTGATTATACACAAGAACAGTGGAATTGGTATTAATATCCTATTTTTCTTTTAAACAAAATACAATCCTTGAATTCTTTTTATTCTTTAGAAAATCTGCATAATCTCCCTTGTCTGAGCCCCCCATTCACTAAAGCGGATCAACATTATTATTACTTCTTGAATGCTACAACGAAATAGACACCGGAACCCTGTCAATCAATGGTGTGTGAACTATTGTACATCGTAAGGAACATGACAGTCAGTATTAAAGGTGTATACAACAGAATATGTATTACAGAAATTGTTTCTATTCACCACGAATACTAGGGTGGATCTGAGCGTTAAGCCTTAATACAGAAGAATAATCGCAACTGTGGTAATTCAAGCTGGATGGTGACGGTGACTGTTTTCACATCCCAAATCTATTTGATTCTGATGTGATGTGAGAAAGTCACCGTCCTCGGTCCTTATCTACGAAGAATATGGAGAGATAATGGACTTTCCCGCTCGAACCTTGAAAATCATGCATAAGTTAACGGTACATCTGTTGCAAATTCATTAAAGGTTACCCAATAATAAAGTCGTCTTTGGACACTTTAAATGTTAATACAACAAAATTATCTGTGGGAATTTTATTTTGTCGTGTTTATATCAAATATTTAAAAATTGTATCTGGGGTGACCCAGGGATAGTTTCTATGTCCTGCCCTTTTTAACATAAATATCAATGACCTGTTAAATTCTTAACACAAATTCTACACTAGTACGATTCAGATATGAGCTCAACATAAAGGTATCTTCCAAAATTAGGAACAAATATTGGCAATATCAAGTTTCGCTGACACGAAACATAAAATACGTTGCCAATATTTCAATTAAACTATACACATACTGCTCGTTGTCTTTGTACATCATCTTTGAACTGATATGTGAATCAAATTAAGAAACGAAACCATCTGGATAGAGTCTTGTAGGTTTCCCTCTAGTGATATTTTAGAACTGTAGGGTGTAAAGATAACAGTGTGATATGAGATCATCGTGCTTGTTATTGTCTCAGTTCCACCAATAATAACCCCCTACCGTAACTTTAGATTTCCCTGTGGTGCAGTCACAAATACTGCTGGTCGCCATATTAGTTAGTTTGCTGGCGCCGTTGCTGGGAGATTTTTGTATCCCTCTCAATATTTCACTATCAACCTTGAAGCAGGTGGTCTTTTAGAGGAAATTACATAATTTGATGGATCAAATATTTGAAATGGCCATTTACTAAAATCGCATTGTATAATTACGCCATTGTCGATGTGATATATGTGGTCGTTCCTTGGAAATTTATAAAATTATTTACATGTATATAAAAAAAATCATTCAATTCCATATGGATAACAATATTCAATTTATTAAATGCCTTATGAATAACAATATTAAATTTATAAAATTCCTTATGAATAACAATATTAAATTCATGAAATCCATTTATAATATTCTTATGAGTAACAATTTGACTGTGTATTTTACAAGCACGGTTAAAGTTTAAACTGTATATAATGTATATTTATAGTGAAATGTTAGCAATTATTTACACATACAATATTTAATTTGTCTTTTAGGGTGCATCTGTGTAAAGTTATACAACATTCTCTTGGAATGCTATCATTTGCTATATATATGTTTGTCTTTTAAAATCATAACAAGATACATGTAAATAAAACCGTTCGATCTAAATTCTTTTGTTGTTTGTTGCGGGTACAATATATTTAAGTTTTTTTCGCTGGTCATGACGTTTGTTGTGGGTACAATATATTTAAGTTTTCGCTAGTCAAAATAAGTTCCTACACATATTGTAGCGCGAAGACTTGACTTTTTCCCTGTTCAGCCACAAGAAGTGATGCGACAGTATGTCCACGATTATGCAAATGGAAGACAGCTATGACTGCCGCCTGCTTGTTAAATGTTGTATGTTAATTCACTCAATCAACTTGAGAAATCATTCCCTGAAATAATTGATCATCGAGGCGCAGATCTAGCGTAAAGTTTAAGGCGGTATATGGACACTAATGACGCGTGTTGAATGAAGAGACCTGAACAATCGCGACTTCTATGGTGTAGGCGGGGCTTAATGGGGAAGAAGAACCAATCAGATACGCGTATAGTATTGAGGGACAGTGGTCGTACCTGTGGTAATTCGTTTCACTATGGTAGCCATACCGAGCTACAGAGGCTTTTACTATTGTTGTCATCTTCTTAACTGCATCTCGCACTAAACGAAGAAAGAGTTGAACTATCTGAAGGATATTTTTGTTGTATTTGAAGGATAGAGACAGTGTTTTAGAGTAACGTCTACTGTCGTCAAGAACAGACTGTTTACTACTATTGGGGATATTTTTACTACAATTGATAATATCGTGTTGAGTGGATATAATTCTGTTTTATATAAGGTTCGTATTCTTACGCATTTATTTCTTTCATATGTTTAGCATTTATTGACATCAATTATGGTCAACTTGCAAAAGTCGTATTATATATATTTTGGAGATATTTCTGTTCGGATTTCAAACGACACCTACATTTCCAGGTGTTCGATATTTTAGTTTAAATCCATAATATATTTATAATACACAATGTTGTATTAATATGCATAATGAAGCATGAGAAAAGACAGACATGCGAGTTAATTATGTTAATACATTAATTATGATTATTCATTACAATTCTATTACAATGACAGTTTAAATAATGTATATTGGAAGATCAATTTGCATATTATTCATATTTATCTTGTGTATGTTGTCAATGACCATTCGTTAGACCTAAAAATTGTTTTGCAATATAAACGAGACAGTAATTTGAGATTATGAGTAACGAAATAGTGTCGAATTGTCAGTGCCATGTCGAAACAATTTCTACAAGTTATTTGGTCATAACGGCGAAAATTCACTTTGATCAAAATTGAAAATGGAATAGAAATATTAATGTATATTAATATTAATGTATATTCATTATTATTTATTATAATCCAAACATATAACTGTAGAAACAATGCGAAATGTTGACATGCGACAATTCACTATAGAAGAAAACATAAACTTATTTTAAAGTAAGATACCCTTACTGTTTATAATCGTTGACTTTGAATAATATAATAATACATATAATACGTTCTGTGAGTAAAAGCACAACCAAAGGACAAAGAAATTTCATCTCACTAGGGACTAATATAACATAATCACATAACATATTAATAACAATATTACATGTATGTTATCCCATAAACACAATATAATATGCAAATATCAGATCTCAATATTGTTTCTCATCAGGTAATAACAATAGAAATCAATAAACCTTGTATTCATATTTCACTACTCATTGTCAACAAATACAATACTTAAATCTACCTGGCAATTTTTATGGCTCCCTATTCCCAGTTTAAAAAGCCAAATATGATGGGATCAGTTATTGGGGAGGCTTGTCTTATTAGCATAAAATCGATCTTATAATGCCAATAACTATAAGTTTGACCACGTGTATTCTTATGGTAATGTCCGCCCCTTAAACATGCAGCAATAGATAAATTGATTAATCGGCAATTAATTCCCTTATCATAATCTCTTTAACCTTTGACTTAATCTCTCGTTATCATTGATATCCCTGGCTGCTAATTGCCTTTGGGGAACCATCATAGGTATCTAGAACTTTCAGATCATCAAAATTGGAACGGCTAGATAGCAATATTTACGTTGAAGAAATTGCTATTTTGTTGGTCAAACTACACACCAAGGAAAGTTTTGTTTCGTTTCCTTTTGAGAAATGAGTTGATGGTCAACAAATTCATTCAAAATCCAAACTGAGGTCATTTGCCAGTTTCGTTTTGTGAAAGGGTTTAATGGTCAACAATTTCATTCAAATTTTTGAAATGATTTGAGGACCACCTGTACTGGTACCGATGTGAAACCACAATCTGCTGAACTGCAGGAATGGTACTTATGAACAAACATCAAATTAAAATACTGAAATAGACATTTCGAAGTACAGAAATAAAAAAAACTTGTTTGGAGAAATCAGTCGTGATGCTTTACTTTGTACTTTTATACCCGTTGGTCTCCTTATTTTTACGTAACGTACACGATACGTCATCAGTAAATTGTGACATGTGACAAATAAGATGTAATTGATTTGTAACAATATAATCCATCTTCGATAAAACAAAAACCTGTCTGTTTAACTGTCAATTGGGTATATATTTAGCTGATTGATGAGGTCTGCAGCCAAATTTTCGTAAAGTAAATCTTAGGAATTGGTTACTGTAAATGCATTTAACGTCCTACTCCTTTGTACCAGCCGCGCCAATCAAGACGTGCTATGATTGAAATGTTTGTTTCGTCAGTGGCGCTACGACCTACATTTGTACCAACGTTTACACGGGACCTCGGTTTTTCGTCCCGTCTGAAGGACAAGACGATTCTCCCACACAACAAGGTGACCTCACGACGGAAAAACCCGACTGACTTTTCTCTGTTAACACCGAGATCGAACTCGATATCTATTGAGCCACCTTTTGAAAGAGGGAAATTGAATTATAAATTTGTATTGTAGTATTAATGTTCTTGTAAAATAGTCATGTAGATAAAATTAGTCTTACTTAGACCCCGCGGTGGTGCCGTAGACGAAAGTGAAAATTGACCATAGTCAGCTGTCTATGAAAGTTGTTGAGAACACTATCGAAAGAGTTCTATGATATTTAATACTGTAGTGTAGACTTTTAGCGTGATTGTCTAAAGATAATCAGATAAGATTAAAGCCTAATGAAAAACACAGACTACTACACGATGAGCTGTTTAACAAACATATGAATGGTATTGATTATTGAGGAATTTCGGAAATATGAATTTGGAAATTCTTTCTTCATTCTGTATAGATCTGGAACTATAGACACCATTAGTTGTAGAACATATTTGCTTGAGCCAAATTGAAACCATTTTCTAAATTGTCTTTGAACCGAACGTCTGATGATGTACGGCATTGTCAGTCAAAGAGATTCTTTTCCAAATTATAGCAAAACTAAAATTGTAAAAGATCGGATTTTTTTTTATCAAAACTCGTCAGATCAGACAGTCGTGCGAGACTATACTTTGTCTTTGTTTGATTGTTTAATGTCGACTTTGACAACATCGTGTTAAATTGTGTAATCACCGCTTCAAGGTGCACTGAGGATAAACACTCTAGCTAAAGGCCATGTCCTGCCAGTTTCTCAAAAGTGTGTCTAAAGTTTCTTCATTATTCACGACTTGTTGACACAATCAAGTAGAATTATATAAACAATTAAAAAAAAATATCCGAAGAAAATGAAATAAACAATGATTTAGCAACATGATCGGTTGAAAAAGCTATCTGAAACATGTTGATTGGCAGTATGCGTAAACTCGGGAAAAAAAGAAAACGTGTTTCGATGCATGTTCGTGTCGTAAACTTTTCAGTCACAAGTTCACTTCACTATCACGAGAAATAGACAACCGCAAATATTTAAAAGAGAACATCGTTAATGAATTTTTGTTTCCCCCTCAAAATGTCAAGAAGACTTTTGGGATTTGTCCGGAGATTTTCCTTCTGGCTGCAGGTCATCCTTGAGGTTGTCATTGAGACTGTAGACTGTCTGTTCTTAGAAGGATGGGTAGGGACGTGCCATACAAATTCGACATTTCGAGTCCAAGCTATCGTAGTTGTGACAGATGTCGTGCAGAGTATGTTAACCTTTTGTAACACCTTACACCACCTCTTACTTTACATGTTCTCTTTTAAAATTTAGTATCAGCTGATCTTGCATGCTTATGAAATTCAAGTCCAGCCTTGACTTCAAATAGCAATAAATAGAGACCGATGTCGTCCATTTACGGAAGTCTTCTGTTTATTTCTGGGCTGATGTTTGATTAATGAAGAAGCGGAAGAAATAAGCTAAATACAACATTACTTTGGTCACAAACTATTTCGATAATAAATTACCCAGTATTAAAGAAATAGATATCATTTTCTTCTGAACAAGATACGCGTATTGTTGTCTACATAGATCTATACCTACCTATATAGATATACCTACATTTAGACAAAGACATAAAACAGAAGATTGATTACAGGTGAATGTTTATATATCTTTACCTGAACCTATTTTTACTATGTATATAAACATGTAGGTAATATTATCCTGGTTTAGTATACAGGTGGCCTTAACTCCAGACTAGTTTCAGTTTTCACTATAAATACAGTAGATAGGGGAGACATGGTCTATCATTTGTGGTCGTTGACAGAAAATCACTCAATACAGAAAATCCCTATAATCGTCTAAGTCTTGTTTTTAGAATTTCCCCTTGACAAGTTTATCCATGTGTTTTTCTATCGTGATTCATATCTGGTAAAGACTGTCTTGTTAAGCGTGTGAACTTCTTAAATATATCAAAAGTGGTATTGGATGTTCTTAAAAGGTTAAGTATACCCTACACTACACCGTGTATTGAGCTATGCTATTAATATGTCACATTACCTTATGACTGCAGTAATACAAGTGGAATTGGTAAACGTCACCCAGTTCTTCGGATTGTCCGAAAACGTAAGATGTGCAATTTGCCTACATTTTCTATCTAATGATAGCCAGTGAGCAACTCACTAAGAAAAATCGCATACGATTTTAGACGACACAGGGAAGTGATTCTACACTATTTTAAAATTCTGTCATCAGTTTTTTTAAAACGAAAAAAGAACGCTAACACTAGTTCGTTTTGATATTGTATTACATAAAGCCTGTTTATATAAATTCTGATACAATACGTAAACCCCATTGAATAAAATTAAACTAAGAAATACAAATTACTTATCGTTTTATCTATAGAACGCGTGTCATGCACTGATTACTAATAATTACTGTATTAATATAGAAACATTATTCATATTTATAAAGCGTGGAAGATATTACATTCACGAATATGATGCCATTTTACACTAACGAGAACCGGTTATTGTCCCGGCTTTACAATTCAATTTTATAAGGTAATATCACTGCGTGTCAATTTTTTTTAGCATAATTTAGCATATTTTTTTATGAATTATCTTTGACGCTATACGTTAACATTATACAGTAACTATCAAAAACGATGATAAAAAAGATATTAAGTACACTTCAAATAACAAGGCTTGACACACGTGGTATTATGGAGCTAATTTCAATACCCATCGCACATCCATTCATAATATTACCATAAAATATATTAATCCACGACCTATACATCTAATCAGATAAAATACAGCACAACAAATCCTATAAATTGTTAGTTGTAACATTTTTTACAGATGACTGGATAAAGACTGGACACCATTGTTGTTGATACCACTTCCCTTATCCTGGTCGGCCATCCTTTCGAGGATGGGGTAAGAAAGAGGTGTCCATAAAGATATTCATTTGCATGACTAAAATGGCGGATGCTGATCGAAAGGCTGCTTAGTAATAAATAGTACATGTAATAAAATTGTATTTCTGTGTATCTCCGATTCAATTGGATCTGCGATGGCTCGCTAACCAATCAGTACAGAGTTCGATCCCGGGGTTGGTTCTGAAAGTTCCCTGGAATTTTCCAGCTTGATTACCCCTTGTCAGTGGGCGCTGGACAGATGGACTGGTAGGGCTAACATCTAGCCGCGCGGAAAGGACAGAACTCCGATGACCCGATTTGACGTAAAAGAACCCTTGACGGTTGGAATTCGAAATATGAGTAAGTCGTACCGGCACTCTCCGAGCAAAATCTCCCCCATAGCACACCGAATGGCGTATAACCTTCTTAAATTGCTCAGTCGGTGCAGAAACGTAGGGCCTTAAACATTATTTCATTTCATTTCCAATTATTAAATGCAATTGAAATCCTTTATGCCAATAAGGGTGTACAAAGTCATACAAATAGATTATAACCCCAGAACTGAAGTATACTAATAAGCAAGAAGTTGGAGAAAAAGACCATAATACTTCTTAGAATGTTTTTGTAAAAAATTAATCTAACTCATGAGTTTTGGCGGATACCCTTTTATTATAAAAATTGTCGGGAAAAATTTATGATGTAAGGGTTTTTTTGTCTGAAGATTTTTTATAAATGAAAAGGTAGCTGTGGGTGTATGTATATATAGATAGAAAGATGTACTATTGTATATATATTTACTTTAAATCATCTTGTACGTGTGTAGCACACTCCTATCTCCTCTTTTATCTCCTTCACTAGGTTAACAAGTTTCAATCAATGATAACCACACAAAAAATATTTAACAGTTTCAAAACGATGAATACAATAAGCACGAAAGAAAAATACTCGTAGGCTTTACAAAACTGAAAAAGTGTAATATTGAATGGAATTTTATTAGATATCTTGAGCGTAATTGTGTTTAAATTTCATGCAATAAAATTATAAAGAAGATATGAAAGAATGTTGAACTTTATGAGACGGGGTTCGCTTTTAAAAGATATTAAATCAAACGATTTACTAAATAATGTACAATGTAAGTACAGAACGTTTCTTTTCTAACGGATTTCTTCAAAGGAGGTGGTTTATTAGTGTTGAGGGTGGAGAGGGGGGCATACAGTTTGCCAAAATGCTTTTAATTGAAGTATAAATTTGTTTAAATACCTCCCGATATCACTTTTCATTTCTGGTGTTCGCTTATTTAACAAATTTTGTAAAAAAAAAATCCTATATTATTCATCATATCCCGTCTTCATTAGCCCAGTTGGAGCAGAACAGTAGGACATTAAACCCCATTTAATTTCATTTGTATTCATCGTTGTAATATACAATAAATTTTATCTGTTAGAACACATTGTGCAGCATCTCATTAAATCCTTTAAATGTTTTAATATAACACCTGGTACCACTTATATTATTATTTCACATTTGTTGAATTTTACATAGATTTCATCGTAGTATGTCGGAAGTTAAATCTAGAACGACTTTTTCCCACAGTCCTCATCACGTGTCAGTCATATTTCTTCTGAATCAAGTCTTCAGAGTAGGATGGGGTAAATCAAATGACGTCATCATTATGTCGTACCTGTAATAAGGCCGGCATCTATGAAGGTGTTAGAGTTATTTATGCGTGTAGGTTACAGGTTAGACAGGAAATAAAAATACTACAAATTGACAGTGCCTGGTTATGACCTTCCCGATTTACCTTTTATCTAGAATGTCAAACGGCCTACCCAGTATTAAAACCCCTTAATAAATCAACAACAGAAACAACCAAGAACCAAGTTATTTAAATTTACATATAAAATACCTATTGATATATAGTCGAAGGTTTATAGAAATGAGTCTAACATATGACTAAACACCACGTCGAATGTAACAAGATGGTAGCTTTCTATGATTTTCACTTTATTTAATAGAGTCTGTCCAGCCTCGTTGGTTTTATCCGGGTCCTGCGGTTTCCTCCAACTGCTAAAAACCCATACGCGAAAGCGAATTATTGAAATAAATTTAAATCATATGTTAGTCCCGAAATGGCCTAGTTTGTGTCGAGTGGGCGCTAAGCCCCATCTCTCTATCTCTCTCTCTCTCTCTCTCTCCCTCTCTCTCTCTTATTTCATGGAATGATAAATCATGATTATTTTCTAAACTAACGAATGTTTGCATGATTTCAATCGAGTTATTTACTAAGGGAGCATGTTTGAAATATTAAAAAGAAACATTCTTCCGTGTACGATAAATATTTCATTGCATCTATCTGATTAATTCACACATGTTCATTTATAATGAGAATACACTCAAACATCTCTAACACTGCCCTAAAAATTACCGCTATATTTGTAATATTACATCCAGAATTTTTACTAAGTAGATTTACCAGACAAGAAATGGAATGATTTTTTTTCTGGATAAAAAAGCCTTACTCCATTCACCCTCATAGCGATTGTGCAGTGGTATTGTCTTGGTGTTCAGAAATATTTTTTTTTCAAAAAATTCTCCGTGGGACAAAAATCTCCACAGGGAGTGAGAACGAGATGTGCTTATAAAGAATAAATTGAAGGGGGGGGGGGTGCGAGAAACTTTATATTATATTTTCATACAATTATATTTCGTACGCAATAACTGTAAATCTTCAATAATATTTGCATAATTTCTTTAACGATGAAATAAATCTTCATTTTGATTTATGAATTTCTGATTCATGACAATAGAAATAGTGTATACACCCAACGAAAACTTATTAACTTGTGAATTCCATAATATTTCCAATAAAAATATAATTTATTCCATACATGTATTGTACTACTTCAGAACATAGAAAATATCGTATTAACAAAAATCCCAACAAAAAGAAGCCTGTCTGAAAATCGAAAAAATTTAATCAAAATATTTTGGCAACATCTGTAAAAGAGTTTGTCACAAAAGTTTGATTTAGAATAAATGTGTAATATGTAATCAGTGAACCATGTACAACAACTAAGAGAAAAAAGACAAATATAGGATTACATTATACACAGCTTTGTAGAATAATGTATTTCTCAGGGTAATCGCCATACAATAAGTCGAGATGTGTTCTACGTAATTTTAGCTATGTTTGTAGCTTGGAGCAATTTCGTTGAAAAAATAGATAAGGTTTCTGAGATTTTCTTGCTTGGGGGGTATTTCGCCGAGAAAAATGGAATGTCTTAGATTATCTTTCATTCTTTTGCTCCTGTATACCCATGCTCGAGGAAACAAAACAACATTTTCAGAATCATCCGCAAATGAATTTTAATGAACGGTTAACTAAGTTTTTTACCACATTTTATTTGTAAATCAAAACTTTGCCCTCAACAAAAAATAATACAGGATTTAGTGTGGTTATGGCCTGAATTCCCGATTTTGATGTGTACGTCATCATATTATGTGAAGAGTTTATACTTTATAAATCATTATCGTCCAATCACAGCCACGTGCAGAATTAATAGAAATAGATGGGAGAAATCGATAATTAATAAAGATCTAATTCAAGATAAATTTGATGCGCTGATCATGTTCATCCTTCGGCAGTTGAGACAGGGTAAATTAACTGGCGACCATTTATACATAACACTGTGATTAGACTTTACTTAATGACAGGGCGCATTTGATAGGCCGGATGGAGAAAACAGGACTGCCAGTGACAGTTATTTCAGCCTTTCAGAAAGAAAATGATCAAGTAGCCATACTCGATGTATTATTACTAAACATTATTATTGTTATTCCTAGCTGGATACCCGAACAGGAACGCAGTTAATGGCTCTATTATAGTCCCGCAGATAAAGAACTTCAAGCAATGAATAGACAGCCCCCCAAATAGCCGTTAGCCATTGCTGTTTTTACTATACTTAAATGTAAACTCTCCTATTACTCTCAAATCCCTGTTTTCAGTTAATTCTGATAAATATACCTTGTCTCAATTAATTAACATCGGTTCTTTCTAATACGTTTACTACTGCGTAAGATTCACAAAGGGTATCTTTACAAATTGTTATCCCATAATACGTCATCAGTTTTGCTCTCCATGACGATGTAAAGATAAAGCTTATCTTATGACATTAAAATTATTACTTTATAAACCTCCAATCCTTTCTTAGACGAATAATTATTTCAATTTGGCATGAATTAAGATCACAATAGATGGAAAGTTTTGGGTTTGTAGAAATCATATTCACGTTTCAAAGCTAATTAACGTATTGTAAGTTGATGCCAGGGTTTTTACGTCTGAGTTGGCGGGTCATCAGTTTATGTGTAGAATACTATGAATTTTGAACCGCCCAAATTCACAAACATAAAAAAAAGACACGCATAAAAATGGTATAAATACCACAGAAAATGCCCATGTCATTATTTTTTGTTACAAACAGGTGCGGGATAGAAAATTTGATATTTTGAGCAATCCGACATCGTTCCTTACATTAATTTGTACTGAAAAAAATAGGAAACGGTACTTGAAATCTGATGGAACGAACGGAAGGAATTTTTATGGCAAAGAAAAATGTCATTCTTGAGAGAAAAGACATTCATCTGAAAATGTTGTTTTTTTCAAAGCTAAAGAAAGGTGTAGTCTTTTTGGAGTGTAATCTGTTGGATGAGCAATTTTGACACTTTATTTATGGACTTTTAGTAGATCGATGATACAGTTTTATATTTTAGAAGCCACAAGTAAGACACTGGCTCACTAATCAGAAGGTCTGGGATTCGATCCCGGTGTAGACTGAGAAAGTTCGCTGGTATTTTCCTGCATGTCCCCCCTCCCCTGTCAGTAGTGTAAGTGAAGGGACCTGGCGAGGAACATTGTCTAATCGTTTGACTGGGGTAAAAGTTGCTGGAATTCAGTTGCTGTACGTCTTCATTTGCCCAGTGGAAGCAGAGTAGTAGGGCATTAAACCACATTTCATTTATTCATAATAATATTGTATTTGTTCATAACGAAAAAAGATATTGAAATGAAGATACAATGTACACGTGTCTATCAAAAGCGCATCCGCGATAAAGCCAATGAGTCATTGTTTCATGCGTATTGCAGAAATTCTTAATGAAACTGAAACCATTTTGTAGAACACATTTATAGCGAAAAAAACACAATATTTGTATAATATCATCTGGTTTACATTTTTTATTTTCTTCTCATGCCAATTCGACATTCGGGTATCTCCGATAACCATCTATATAGTTAAACGTGCGACTTATTTCAAACATATGTGATCTTATTATGTAATACTTCTAAAATAAATAAATTCGATATTAAACGGCTTATCCATTTTGCTTACATTAAAATTCACAGAAGAAATGAATCCAGTGTGTAGGTTGTTGATATTTTGATAGGTAATAATGTAAATTATTTTAAGAGATAGAAATGGAATTAAATATTGGTATATCATCATACCGAAACGTTACACCTGCCAGCACCAAAGTACGTGTGGATATTTAGATGTATTCCTGCGCATTCAATATATGAAACAAGAGACGCGATCAGCTAGTTCCGAACTTCTGTTATTCATTACACCACAAATTGAACATATTCACGCCTAAACTGTAACAGATGCCTTAGCAGACGTCTTTGAAAGCCCGCGCAAATTGCAGTCATCTTTACCAGTGACCCGTGCCTAAATCATCACTCGAAATGTCACTGCATCCAAGATACAACAAATGAATCGAAACCAAATATTTATTTGCTATGGCAGAGATATGAAAGGATGGCAGAAAGGCTCGGTTCTGGTGTCTGCATACAGTCTGGGAATTATCGCTAGCGGTAATAAGTATACGCTAATGGATAGCTTCTGTCCATTTGTTTATTTTCCCTTCGATGGAAAATAAATTAAAGTAACCATATTTCGTATTTGCAATTTGCAATGATATACAGACGATTCTCAACGTATGTTAATAGAATGGAGATGGGAATGTTGCGAGCCGTGTGAAATTAATGTTCTTATCATCAGTAACGCGTTTCTGGTGTCTGCCGAATGCTTCTACGTAACCCTTTCATTATATTTTGATATGGATGATCGGAAGATATTGATATTGAATGGGTTTGATATGTTGATAAAAGAAATTTGAAGCAATACACAAAACCTATACACAAAATAGAGCCTATACACAAAATCAATATACACCAAAACGGTGCCATCTCCATTCGAATTTCTTGCGACCCCTTTACTTTTTCAAGTGCACTTGACACCAACATATAGTACTATTTTACTTCAATCATTTGCTTGTGCCTGGAATCTTAAGCAGTGAAAGGAAACCCGAAGGTCCGGAGAAAACCCAGGAGGATAGACAGGCAACCATACTCCCTACTTGTCACGACAGACCTTATGATCTAAAACGCACACTCGACCACCCAACCTCCGACCCCCTCAGTATGAACGCCTAATTTAATCTACTGTCAAAGATACTCATTACAATCTTTCACGACTTCTCAATTTTATTAGGACAAAGTGTTGTTTTGGTTTCTATAAATTAGTTTCGTATCAATCTACAGGTCAGAGGTTACTTGCTGATTTTCTATGCCACGGAGCTCTCAATTAGTACCGTAACATAAACAATAAGAATACCTCTCCAGTTGACTTAAGAAATATCAGTTATGAAAAGGAGCATTAACCGTCAATAAACGCCAACAGAAGGGGGTTATGAATTCCCTAGTGGGTTTTCAAGTGTCAATGAGCACTCCCCGGGGTTCAAGCGACTTCATTTGATTGCTGTATAGTTGTCGTCTGCTGCAGGTAACTACAACACGCCCAGCTTGAAACGTCATTGCAAAGAAAGACTTGTTAATTGTCCTTTGTAGAAAGATTGTACCGGGGGCCTGTCATAGAGTGCGACATGTCTTAAGATTTAGAAAGGTGAGAACGAGACCTTTCACGACTAGAAACCTGTCAGAATAACCCACAAGACCCCTAGCTACCGTGACCATTTTATGACATGAAGCCCGATACAAGCTGTAGTTGTAATCCGAACTTAACCACCAGTGAGTTTATAATTCAGTGAAATATAGCCACATGTATACTTAAACACATATAAACAAGGGGGTATCGTGTTCCCAAGCTTTTTATGAGAACAGAGGGCCCGTGAATTTTCTTTTAATGTGTACGGACAATATGCACCCACGTCCACTCGACACAAACTTTAACATGCCATTTTATTTTTAAAAAATCGCTTGCACATAGGGTCTTTATCACTATTTTCCTGGGTGGCGGGGGGATATAATCCAGACAAAACACGTGCGATGCGACCTTACAACTTGCCACGTACAAGCTTGGAATCGAAACCAAGCTACTTGACTCAATGACAAATCTTATGATCTATCTTAAGCACCCGTTTTAGACCATTCGCCCGCAGCCACCTCATGTGTAAGTGCAATGATGGAAGTACACAAAAACATGTGGATACTGCTATCTTATAGCAGGGTTGGTTTAAGACAGGGTTTGGTCTTTAATTTTGAGTAATCTATCGAACTGTTAGTTATGTAGACAATCGTTATATTTAGTTCATGTTTATGGAAGGACTGATGTACACAATGAGATCTGATTACAAACTGTCAATGATGTGTTACTAACTTTCCTCTCGTGTACTTTATCCGTTGACACGATCGATTTTTGGGGGTGAGTTCATGACATAAACCTCGTCTAGCTGTATTGAGACATGTAGTACGTATTGATTACTATTAGGTACCTTTTGTCACCGGTCTCTTAAATTCCTCACTGAAACATTAATCTTTATAGACATGTTATCGATATTAAGTCTAAAAATGTCACTCCTTTATTCGTATATATTATACAAACTCTATCTGGGAATATGGACAAGACGAAGCAGCTGGTCAGTTGTCTCCATTTCTTACTCAAAATTAATATCTTGAAGTTCATTTTTATGGCTTTTAGCTTTTCTCAGTTGCCTCCTTTTCTTACTCCAAATTAATATCTTTAAGTTCAGTTGTTTTGGGTATTTAGGTTTTGTTTTTGTGGGGGTCACATCTTCAGACAATACATGTAATTTAATTTTAAAACCTTCGCTTTGATTAATTTTTAGAAAATTAAAACCTTTTTATATTAGAATTAAGACATTTGTTACAAAAGTTAACAAATCGACTTCTTTTAATTTGATTCAAATGAAATATTTTGTTGATCTTAATAACCAAATACGACTAGCTTCTACTGTAATACATGACTTGATACTAATATGAAATGTATTAGAGCCTGTACGATTACGAAATTTCGTCTACTTCAGCAAAAAACATTTGGCAATCGATTAATGAAAGTGTTCTGAGAGACATCAATTAATAAGTACTGATGAGGTTTCTAAGACGATACTTTGTCTCGATAATAGACATTTTTCTTGGTGATTACGAAATAGACAAAAATATCTGGTTTCATACTATAGCTGATGAGGTCTTTATGGTGCTAATTTGTCGTACTTAATAACATAATATTTATATTAATTATTACAAAATAGACAAAATTAGCTTCTACTTCAAAGTAAAATCAATGAGTAGCATG
This sequence comes from Patella pellucida, assembly GCA_917208275.1. Taxonomy (NCBI): domain Eukaryota; kingdom Metazoa; phylum Mollusca; class Gastropoda; family Patellidae; genus Patella; species Patella pellucida. Next base: position 41,862,542 of record OU795043.1, on the reverse strand, counting down.
TAGAGATTGGGCACAATAAAAACACAAGACTGTTTATATGAAAAACAATTTCTGGTGTATTGAATGAAATGGGGGTTTAACGTCCTACGATTAAGCACCTAACCCACTGGTGTATTATACACATATTGTACGAGGTGTTCCGACTAGTGTTCTCTTATCTTTATTAAACACAAAATGCTATGTGTATAAACTACTGATTGCTTTCCATATAAATTGTGTTGTGTTTTTTTTAATACTTCTAAGTAATTCTCAAAGCTTTCCACTCATTGCTCTATTTAAAATTTGTCGACTGTACTTATTTCTTTCTTTTTTTTTTGTTGGTACGACAACCTTGATAACTCGCATGATTATAACCAACAGTGCAATAAATTTTAAAATTTATGGATTCATTCACAAATTCCTCTTTTTTTGATCAAAATTCTTTAAGAGTATCATTGCTGAAATTTTTGAGTGACTTCTGTTAAGTGTCAAGTTGGTTCCAAGAGCTTTGTTTAACTATGTGTTTCAGTCGAGCGTTTCACAGCCAACACCAAAAACATATGTTTCTTACACATGGTCTTGATTTGACTTCCTTCCCGATCTCTCGATTATCATTACTTTTACGAGCAAATTACACTTGATGCGTTCACAGAGAAATGTGGCAGGAATTTTGTATTTATTAACAAAACAAGTTACTTGGTCGTACAAAGTTGCCTTAATTAAACATGATTACGCGAAGTGCATTCTTACAAATTTCTCCCTCCAACCACCAAAGATTCAATTTCGTTTTTAATATAAGGAATAATCCCAACCATCCCAGCTATGCAGTACGTTAGGTACGACGCACCAGCCCCACTGCGTTTCCCATGTAAGTTATCAAATTGACACCATCTGCGACCGTGTAACGTTTTCGTTGCATTATGCCCTTACGACCTGCTCGTTTGTTATTTTAAATGATACGTTGTCCGTATGTGAAAACATGCAGTTATAGCCATTCCAGATTTTTCTGTTAAGAGAAAGCCGCACAACTTGTATCAATAAGAAGTTAGCGTTAGAAAACAGCCATGTTTGAACTTCATAATCCTTAAACAAACAACAGATTTATATTTATCCCATTTTAAGAAAATATTTATCTAAGATACGCTACCGTGCTGAAAGTTTCGTACTTACGCGTAAATCAAGTCCGTAATGGAATTGTTATATACATAATTACGCAGGAATATATCATCTCTAACGTCAGTTTTGAGCATAACTAAATCTGGTAAAGTCATCTCGCTTCTTAAATCTACTCGACAAGGCACCCAGATCGTGTTCTCTGATATTGTTCTCTTATTGTTACATCCATCCTCGCAATACTTAAAAAACCTTACATACAACATTCTTACATTTCAGAATAAACACACGGATAACCTCATATCCCGTAGTGTTCGATGTAGATCGCTCGGGTACCACATGGAAATAAATAAATTGAACCCGTGTTATATTTGTTTTCAGAATTACAGCAGGCATTTGGAGAAACAAAATATTTAAATAGTTTCTAGATCGACTTTCTAACCCAATCATGCATTGCTTTTACTTCTTTAATTTCAGAGATTTGTTGGGCTGGGGATGGGAGGGGCCGTCGAGAATGGGTTGGGTTGTCTTCGGGGAATTATTTACCTATTTCTTAACGTAACTGAAGTAACTTACGTCGCTTGTGGACGATTTATGGTAGAAATTTTCACATTGGGTGCGGGGTGGTTTTGGTGTGGGAATGCCGTTGAAAGAAAGAGGGTATGTGTATGTGAGGGGGGGGGGGGTCCTCTCTTCAGACGCTTGTTTACTTATTTCTTACCGGAACCGAAATGACGTATTTGGATGGTGGAAGGCTTCTGGTGGACAACTTTCTGGTTGATATTACTTTAACTATATTTTACGAAGCATTCTATGGGTGGGAGAGGGGGATTTGCATTTTTGTAAAATTGTTTTTCAAATGTTCATTCCTAATTCCATTATCTTTGAGAGCAGACTCTAGCGACAATGCCGATCACTTCAACACTATCATGTTTGGTTTCTGAACCTTTGAAGAATCACTTCAACTAATCTGATTGTGTTTGACTCACAAGTTTACGTGTTCGACTGAATAATTGATATCGCCATTGATTTCGTAATACCTGTGGTGCACCGCCTGTTAAATTATTCAAATTTATTCCGAAAGGCAAATTTATGTTAATTTAAAGTTTATAGGCATTGTTAACAGGTTACTCCATCAATATTAATGAGATGGTGTACATGTAAAGTTCTTCACACTAAGAATATACAATTTCCTTTAAAGGAAATAAATTAACTATCAAATTGTTCCTTTGTGAGTTGGTCTTAATCCAATTAAGATAAAGCCAAACTTATTGCCATGTAAATAAAGAACAACAGTATTCTTTAAATATAACTTTGACCTTGTAAAAGACTTTACTCGTTTTTTTTTCTTTTGAAATCCGTTAAAATAATGTAAGATTATTGTGCCTTTCATTAAATGTAAATTTGAATTTCTAATTACTATGTATTGGATTTATTTAATTTTAAAACATTAAATACAGAATAAAGTTGATGAAATCGGTAATATTTCCAATATGGGTGACCAAAGAGTCATTATTTGGATTACCTCGACAAAGCAATATGTAGTGTTGATACGAAGTCAGAAATAAAAAAGTATAGTTTTGTCAGGGTACCGGCTGTTCTCACGGATCGCTAGATTTTCGGGCGACTAAAGTGAATAATTACTAGACGATAATTAGTAAGTCTATAAACTTCTATAATTTAATTATGATAACTCTAGTCTATACCTTAGCACGTGTAATCAACTCTTATCTGTTCTAACGAATCACCTATTAGCGGCTTATAACAAAACCACTTTGATCTCTTAATCTCATTTGATCCCAATCGACGCTGACAAATTTTCTCTCAAACTAAAAACTGTTCCTAATTACACTCAAAGACGAGCTTTGAACTTTTGGATGGATGAAAATATGCGTTTTAGATTTCTCGTATGTCTCTTGTTACTAAACGAATTGCCTAAAATAAATAAGATAAAAAGTACAATTTAAAAAAGAAGTGAAACTCTAAGACTTTAAGAGGGCATTATTTTTTTATTGTATAATATTATATTCAAAATATTCTTAATTATGGACAACTTAAGAACTTGTCTTCGTGTATATAGAGCAAGTTGCTCGTGCGTCCGCAGAACTCTCCGAAAACCGGTATAGTCTGACTCGTAATGAAATCTAAGAACGTCTATATTTCAGCAACTGAATTTTCAGATGTCATAAATTTTGTATACAATCTAGTCTGAACATCCCAACTAATTATAGCTGTATACTCAAATGCCTCTTTAATATTATACAAACCGGAGTTGTAAAATACATGTATAAGTAAATTATATTCAAATTCTATATCTAGATTACGCCTGAGGAAAGCAGTTCTACTTTCGATTTATCGTTATTGTAACAATGGCTGCTCAGTTCATCAGTGTGAAAATCAATAAAAGTGAATATAATGTACCAAGTTTATAATTGAAACATAAGATATAATCAATAACATAATATACATTATACAAATAAAAACAAACAATTATTAATAAACATGGTATCGTTATATTACATTATGCTTTCAGACTTAACGATTATAATTTTATAAAGCAAATGATGTTGTTTAAATCGTGTAGGATGCATATATCATTTTAAAGACGGTGTCCCACCCCCTTTGCCTCATAAAAATACCAATCGCCATTTATAAATCGTATTTTAATTTAAAAGTTATTGCAAAAACTTCCTGTAACAGATTAGTCATTTGCAACTTTGCGAATTGTCAGATTTAAAATTGGAAGATCAAAATACCATAAACACATTAAACAAATGGTTTTACTCTAGTAGATCATAAAATAATTATACATTTATGGAGGAAGGTTCATTTTTTGTTTTCCCAACAGAATATGTATATCATATAATATTGACATATATTATAAAACTAAGACAATCGTTCTATATAAATAAACCAGATTACCCACGGCTATGCTTATGGTGATCAATTCATCCAACTCAAAGCCACATGTCTGTCAATTTTAGAAGACAAACTAGTTAGTGACAAGGTCCGAACCCGGGGGAATTGGTCACTTGGTAATTTCTTGTGAACAATGAACGATTACGTTAACAGTGCTAATGACCTGGTCGTTTGATTGGCCAATTATCACTCTTGATACAATTAGAATTTGATCCTCTCATTACGACGTTAAACATTGGTTGTCCTTATTATAAATACGACCAATTAAAGCGATTGTAGTATACACCGTTTATCATAACATTACATGACAGTCGAACTCGCACCAACTCTCACTGAGATCACTTAAACTCTCAACTTCAGTCACCATCACATCTCTGGATCTTTATATTCAATTTCAAAATAGTGTTGAAGGAATTTTAGAGGAATTATTTAACTAAAATTGGAATATATACTGTTACAAGTAAGTTTTAAAAGTTTTTTTGTGCACGTGTGTATTTTGATGTATTTAAAGAAATGTTTGGAAAATGTTTGTATCAATGAAAAAGTGAAATGGATTTGGACTCTGAAACCGTTTACAACTTTTCAAATACGATTTAGCTTTCCCATTTAAATGATCGGCTTTATATTGCCCAATTTTATTAAGTTATATCATGTGATTTTTTTATTCTGCCAGCGAATGGGGGAGATTTTAATTCTCATTTACGAACAAAACGCATTCACCAGTAGAGTAATAATATACTGATTCTACTGGTCTTGGCCCGAATGGTCTTTCGTAGCATTCTTGTAGTAATATGCGATTTTGTATTGTGATTACCCGTTACGACAAACTGTAGTTGTTTACTACTATACTACTAGTACAAGTATGGCTATATATATTTACAAAAATAACATATAGTAGTAGTAACATAATTACAATCTATAATATTCACAAAAAAAAGGTAACCTATATACAGAAGTACATTGTAGACTAATAATGTATATATGAATATAAAGACTAATTATGTAAATAAATTCTAAGTGATAGTATTTATTAAAGTACTAAAACTACTAAAACGTGAAGTGATGGATTACCTTGATGGCAATAACAACAACGTACGTCCTACTTTTAATGACTGTTAAATATTCTTTACAAAGCCATATAGCCACTTAAACTGCTATTAAAACAATGTTTAAATGACCTTGTTTTCTGTTCAGTAAATCTTAAAGACAGTTTAATTCCTTAACTGTCAGAATATGTACCGAGTTCTTCCGTTATAACATAAACGATTTGCATATATATGATATTCATATAAATCTTAAAATGACATTATGCAGGATTTACACACAAAAAAACAAAGTCATTTTTCATTTGTTTTGTTTTAATAGCATGTATTCCTTCATATATTTTTTTTAAAATAAAACCTTACTTAATCTTAACTTAATATTTTGACAAGACATTTCTTAAGATTTATTCACCACCCTCAAACGACTTACACCTCACAGGAAACGTAAAATCAGATACAATTATTTCAATTCGTGTATGTTCCACTCTTGATGTTTCTGAAATGCGATTTTTTTTGTCATGCCCAGAAACGAGAATTTATTCTAAAAGTATCGTTTTGAAGGTCATTATTGATAAAGCTAAGATACTTTTAAGCACCAAGACCTGTGCGCTTGTGTCTGGTTTTCTTGCACGGTGGTCGGCAATGGTTTGCAGGAGGAAAATTCCACTCACTCACTGTTTTGAAGAATTGTTATCATGTTATCAGCATTGTTTCTGTTTTTGGTCAAGATATCATATATTAATCTTTTTGTTTGTCTTTGTCTCCCCTTCCCTGCTCTCTTCCAACAGATAAGACTTTGACAGAACTCTTAAAGTACAAGATATATTTCTAAGCACTTGTACACATGTTTGCAGATGGTGGAATGTATTCTTTTCTCTCTTTCTGATCCCTGACCTCTGATATGTAATCACATTTATGTTACATTTAACGGTACGGTACATGGCAGATGCTAACTCTAGCATGATACTTGAAAATTTCAGATGTCATATCGGGGGGAGGGGGTACATGCACAACGGGGCACCGTTATCCAAATATTTTTATTCGTATGCACATATACTCATAGTTATATTAAAATATTGAATTCGGAATTGAATTTTAATTCAAATTATCCACAATAGCCCCATATTTGAATAAACATCTATTTATACAGATATATATCTAAATATTAAATTAATTCGAACCAATGAAAGGCGAGGACAAACTAAACACACGTGCTTATTATTTTTTCTGTGCTAATTGATGTAAACTAGATTTCAGCACCACCGACTTCTTAAAACACAATTAAATTGTTAAAAATACATTTTAAAATTATATGTTTCCTTATCAATGTTCCTGACGTGTGTACAATTAACAGTGGTAAAATAACATGTTTAAATTCTTGACACGATACGACCTGACAAATCTTTGTATGTATCATTTAAATAACATTTCTACTAGATTATAGGTTTCTCCTCTGTTTTTCTATCTTCACGATTTGCACCTATATTGACTGTGTAAGGTAGGGGGTTTTCTTTGTTTGATACTTCAAATATTCAATTTCGATTTTTTTTTCTGGTCGTGTACACCTGCGCTCTTATTTTAAACAATGTTTTAATGTCCTTCTTTGATTATGTTGTTTAAGTTTGTCGAGCTTTTGGGGCAACGCCAGATATATTATATAATGTGCAATGTGTGTGCTAACACCGGGAATAAAGCCCACGTCGCATTTAAGTGTTTGCTTCCCTCTTTTCAATAAGTTTAGTTTCTTTCGTTACACCCAACTTTTCGCAAGTCGACGTTGAATTGTGTGTTTGTCAGGATATTGTATTGTGAGGGTAATATTGTGATTTTGGTCAGAGAGGACATTTCAATGTTTATTATTGTTTGAAATAAAGAGGGCGAATTTCGACGGATCGCTTACTCAGAAAACCCTCGATGTCTTTACCCTCTCTCTTTTTACTGTTAGGATTCCGTCGTCTATTACTGTAAGTAAACACAGCCATGTGTCATTTCTATCATGCTATAATAAAATAGGCTCAAATATTTATCCCTGCCTCACACCCAAACACGATGCTTTTCAATGCGATGTAATATGACGATGTGTCGATGTGGACACGAAATAGCAATCGACGGTTGGCTGCTGTGATTTGCCACGGGATGATATCTCCAAGCACCAGTTATCTGTTTTCTGATGACAGCCATTTCTTTAATTAGCTAACAAACGGCGAACGCTTTTTTTTCTGTTTGAGTTTCGTCAATATAATGACTTAATAACACAGACAGTATTTCTTGATGACTTGGAGTTTTTCTGTGAATGTGAAGTTAAGGTCTGATTGGCGCATTGATGGAATGTGTCGAGGATTAACTTGTTGGGATTAACACCGGGGTTTTATCAGAGATATATTGGTTTACAGATCAATAAAGGTAATCATTTGGCTTTAAAACGATTTAAAAGCATAGCGTTAGAATATCGTTATAAACTCTTAACATTTTTAATGAAACATTTCCGATGCCGCATCTACTTAAACCTGCTGATCAAAATACATAGGTCATATAATAAAACTAAACAAGAAAAAACAAGTCCTATGCCCTTTGAATTGATTTAGTAAGAATGTCTTAAAATAAGTGCTGCTCTATATTAAAATGCCTACATATGGACATGTATTTTATATTTTAAAAATTTGATTGTGACATTGTTGGTGGTCGGCCTCGGGCTTACCAAGTGACCTCGATTTCTGAATTCAAACCCGAACTACCCCCCCCCCCACCTTTGGCTATTATCATCTATCTGCTCTACTCGTGTATTGTATACAAACATGTACCGGGAAGGAGCATGTTTACTATTTCTATCTTTCTAGAACACCCGATTCCACTTCTCCCATCATCTATGCTTTGTATTGCACGTGTATACAATTATATACAGGGACGAAGTATGTTTACTCATTCCAGAACATCAGATTCCACTTCTCAACTATCTGTTCTATGTATTGTACACAGCCATGCACATACGGTTAAAGTCTTTATGCTTAGTATTATATCATAGTCTATTTTGTTTGTTTTCATATTAATATTTGTAATAAATCATTCTTAATTGTACCCCCTACTTCCTTTTATCTATAAAACAAAGTGACAAAATGACAGTTATGACTGATTATTTTGTGACGTAAATATATATGGAATGAATAAGAATACTAACAGGATGTGTAAATTTCTGTACGGGCGAATACTATCAAACGATGTATTATCAAAAACCTTTTTTTTTTTTACCTATTTCTTTTGCCAGGTAAACGTTTTTGGTCAATGTAATAGAGTGGTATATTTAACGTAAATAAGTTTTAATGTGCTCTACATGTAATTACCTTACTATAAGTATATAGTTCCCATACGTAAGGTCATTCATATGAGCATTGGTGTGTCTCCGACAATCGAAAGGGAGGGAGAGGGTTCAAATCAATAATATAAGGATAAAACAAACATCTGAAGACTTCCAATATGCAATTGTTTTAATTATTTCAAGTCAGTTGACACCCCCAGTGAAATGAGAATGTATGTTTAAATTATCCACGACATAACACATACCGCTTGTACATTTCTTATTTGTTGGTTTTTTTTTTAAACTTCGATTAAAATTGGTACTTCACAATATGAATAGGACTCGATTTCTGAAATTTAAGCAAAAAGTTTTACTATCCCAAAATATAGTATGTGATATGAATAATTATTCCTATATTTCATTTTTTGTTTAAATATAAGACATGACAGTAGAAAATTGTGATATGTTTTATGAGACAGAATTCTTTGATTATTCATACAGGAGTTACCATGGATGTGTAGTAATATAGTTTATGGGACAGTAAATGATAAATTGGCTTTTGTTTTGAGGCTTGTCTCTCTCTCCAACCTGATTCATTGCCATGACTTACAACACAAATTGACTGACTATGACGGAGTGTGACGTTCATCTACCATTTAATGTTTCAACTTTATTATGACAGTTTTTCTACAAGACATCTTGCTGGGAGGACGTGTCATGACTTATCCTCTTGGATGTGTTAAAATTTATATATGTACAAATTACGAGGCTTGTCTTTTAATATTCTAAGGTTGTTTCGCTGTGTGGATTCATGGGTACGTTCTGGTAAATTTTGTATTTCTTTTGCGTATAAGGAATCCAATTAGGTTTGTGTTTTATATTCGAACGAATGTATTAGCATTATTTTGTTGGTGTGCATACATATCCAACGGTATTTTTAATAGGTTCTTTCGTCATAGTCAACAATACTATCCTGAATAGCAATAACTTCACGACTTAAATATTCATGTAAAAATTTAAAAATAATGTATTCTGTTTTTTTTACCAGTAATGACATTTTCTTATCCAGAAATCTAAGACATGTTTGTGTAAGCAATGCGAATTTAAGATATCGAGTTTAGAAAAAAAGTCCTTACAAGTTTTATAAATGTGAACATGTTTTGAATTTTATGTGACAGTGAAATATGATGTTTTGTTTTCAGTACGTGTTATAAATGTAAATTGTCATTTCTACTAATGTTTTTGGCAGATATTTGGTCTGCATGTAGACGTAGCACCGGATGAAATGTAGATTTATCACTATTGGGTGTGTAACAAAATCTATTTTTTCTAATTCTATGTTACCTTACGCAATTTTGACACTGTCAAATTCTGTACGAAGAAAATAAACATAGCTATACCATTTCACCAACAAACTTTAGCGAGGGTAATTAAATGTAACACATGCTTTCAATGCGAGACGTGAAACAAGTTTAATTGTATTTTTCTAACAAGAAATTTCGAAGAGTTATATGTTAGATGGAACATATGTTTTAAAAGACTGAACATTTTCTCAAAGGATAAAAATAAACAAATTTTTTGCAGCAGCTTATTAACTTGATACGAGGTTTCACATATTAAAAGGGAATATGACCCCATTTTACAGCATATTTACTAATTCCGTTCATATGTTTCCAATTTGAGAATGTATCTTTATGAATAACGAGGCATCAAAAATAAATCTATAAGTATGTATGCCTGAGCAAAAAACCTAAATAACTTAATCTTGTTTAACAATAATGTTAATCGGCGACTATGATTTATGGATTTTTCCGTATCATGAAAACACGCAAGTCTTGACAGGGACCGAAAAAAATAACACATTCGACATGTGAAAAATGTATACTGAATTATCTTAGATAAGAAACGAACGTTTTTTATGTGTACATATTACACGGCAGAACAATGACGTAAAGAAAATAAATGACGGCGAAACCCCCACCTTTATTTACAAGATGCTAGCGGTGTTCAGCAAGGGGCGCACTTAACCCCAATTTCGTTATTGTAAAGGGCTAGATTATTTATCAACCGTAGGACTGGGACTACAACGACGGGGACAAACATTCCTTTCACACTTTCTACACAGCTATTTACCTACATCGTTAGCTGTGCGATTCCTAAGTAGCCCCGAAGCTGCTCGCACTGAATCTTGTGCCCTTTCAAAATGTTGACATAAAACTTAATAAATACAACCAAGTGATATCTTTGTAAGTGAGTGTATAGTTAAGGTGAAGATGAACAACAAGTTGTCCTGTCTTGTGAGTCGGTCCGTTGTGTATTTATAAATGTTTACTTTATTGTTGGGTAGATAAATGTTTGTTATATATCTACCTTGTATATACACATATATCATCAGCACCTATTAAGAGGGTCATAATGGACATAGCATCCTAGAAATGGCCATAACTCACTCATTCTGGTAGATAACAACATTCTATTAGACGCACTTGCATAAATACAACAGGAAGTTAGTACAACAATGTGCCTACATGTATTTGACCTTTTCATGAAAAAATAAGGGAGTAAAATACATGAAATACAACTAAATACTTCGAACTTAAATTTGTTTCATGCCTTACTACTTTCGTTTTAAGCATTTCTTAACATTCATGAACATTTTCTTTATCATTTCAGGATCTACTGATGTACAGTCGCCTCTAATCAAAGCATGGTTATAAAAAGTATTCAACATCATTGATTTTCCGGAGTAACGACAACACATTGTCATAATGAAAGAATTTGGATTTAAAATCGTAATTTTCGCCTGTTTGTGCTCTCTGGGACAATGTGTATCTGATTTTGAATTTAGTATGGCTGAAGAGGAAATTATTGGCTCTGCGGTTGGAGATATTTCAAACAGCCCCGTCTTTTATAGCGGCATGACCGCTACGGAAATCTCAAACCTACGTTTTGGGATCTTGGATAAAAGCAGGGAACCAGCTTCTCTCTTTTCGATTGACGAATCCTCAGGAGTTTTGTCAGTTAAACAGAAAATTGATCGTGAAAGTGTATGCGACTACACAAGTACCTGCACCTTGGAATTTTCAGTGGCTGTTCATTCGGTGAAAACTTCATTTTCCAACATTGCTATTGTGCTCGTAACTATCCTCGACATCAACGACAACTGGCCCACGTTCCCTGCTAACGAAGTGCACCTCGATGTCCCGGAAGGTACCAAAGTTGGAAAAGTTTTCAAAATCACCGGTGCCGTGGATATTGATTCTCCCCCTGATAATACAATACAGACTTACGAACTCACTCTTGCAGGGAACATATTCTCCTTGACCTCCACCAAAAACTTGGACGGTAGTTCCGTAATTAACCTCAAACTAGAAACCTCCCTCGACCGCGAAAAGAAGAGTGGTTACACCTTTAATATTATCGCCAAAGATGGTGGTTCGCCACCTAAAACTGGAACCCTCCGAGTCAAGGTCACTGTTACAGATGAAAATGATAACCCTCCCGTTTTTGTGAATAATACCTACAGTATCGATATTAAGGAGGATACCCCTGTCAACTTTACCGTGTTACAAGTTAAAGCTATAGATCTGGACACTGATCAAAATGGACTAGTACGGTATCATTTCAGCACCATGCAGTCCGCTAAATTGAAATCACTTTTTACCATAAATCCGACAACCGGTGATATTCGTGTAGCAGGGGCCTTAAGCTACGAAGCCGGGGCCACGCATCAACTGATTGTAGTGGCATTGGACGGGGGTAGCCCACCCCTGAAAACTCAAACCGTTGTTAATGTTGCAATTTTGGATAACGGGAATAATGCACCACGGGTCCGAATGAATACTCTATCTAGCGGTGAAACTGATGTTACGGAAATTCCTGAATCGGCAACCCCAGGTGCCTTTTTAGCCTTTGTTGAAGTTGAAGATTCCGATCCGGGGCAGAGTGGACGTGTAGAATGCTCCACAACAGACACTGACTTCAAACTCGAGGTCCTTCAGGGAAAAGGATATAAAGTGCTATTAAATACAGTGCTGGATCGAGAAACACGGGATACATACGAACTTAAAGTCACATGTTCAGACATGGGAGAACCCCCGATGAGTTCTACGGCTGATTTGAAACTTATAGTTGCAGATGAAAATGACCTTCCCCCTGTTTTCACTCAACAAATGTATAACGCTACTATATCGGAGAATAATGAAATCGGCGAGTACCTTGTTACGGTAAAAGCAACCGATAACGACTTTGGCACGAACGCAAAGATTAGATACTCGTTTGGGGAAGGTGCTAATGGACAATTCAGAATGCAATCTAGCAGTGGAATAATTTCTGCTGGAAAATCCTTTGATCGTGAAGAGAACTCTAAGATAACTTTCACCGTCATTGCAACTGATCTTGGAACACCAGCTCTAAGTAGCACCACCCAAGTGACGGTGACTATCTTGGACAAGAACGATAACCGGCCCACATTTGTCCGCGCTTTTTATCAATTAGAAATACGTGAAAATGAAGTACCCCACACTGTGATCGGGCAGATAGAAGCTGTTGATGAGGATGAAAGTGTTAACGGCGTTGTAGAATATTTTATGGCTGGTTCGGAAGGAGGTGTCGTACCTTTCGAAGTCCTTCCCAATGGAACCGTTCGTACGACGAAAATGTTAAACCGGGAACACGATAATAAATACTCTTTTACCGCGTTGGCCAGAGACAAAGGGTCAAAACCCTTGACCAATTCAGTGGACATTTTAATCACGGTGAAAGACATTAACGATAATAAGCCAGTTATCTTATTCCCGACCTCAGGCAATCATACTGTGCTCATCTCCGTTTTCCCAGAACCCAACTCAATAATTGGCAAGATAATAGCCTACGATGAAGACAGTGGTGACAATGCTAAATTACGGTTTAGTATTGTTGCGGGTAATGGCGAGAACGTTTTTGACATTGACAATGAAACGGGAGAAGCCATGGTTATTAATAATTGGAAACTGGAAACTGATCATGTGTACGATTTGACAGTGAGAGTCGAAGATTCGGGAAACCCCATTTTGTTTGATACTACTAAATTACGCGTGGAGGCCATTTTTGACAATAAGACTATGGGTGCGTTGGTAGATGGTGCTAAAAGCGATAAATATATAGTTATCGCCGCTACCGTGGCTGGAGCAACCTGTGTATTATCCCTGATCATAATTACGGCAATTTGTCTTGTTTTGCGAGGAGAGAGAAGAAAAGCAGCGGCCCAGCCCAAACCAGATACAGTTTTTGATAACGTCCCAGCTATTACCTGTGACAAATCTCCTGACCCCAATATTCTTTTCGGTGACCGGCGGTCGAACTCAAAGAGCCTGGTTTATGGCGGTGATACGAGGGGAGATGGCGTCGGTGGATGCAAGAAGAAAGAGGTGAGCTTTAGTTTGGATGATTCAGCTGAAGCCAGAGAAACCGAGTTTCACCCCCGACCAATAAATATAGCTTTAAATAGAATGGGATTAGTGCCGACTACTAACATGCATATACATGTAAGAAATATAAACATCTAAATTTTAATTTTAAAAAAGTCAATTATTTCAAATTTGTTCGGGTAGATATAAAGAGATTGTGTAATGGCCTACTTGTCATATAAGATATGCCCTTACAAGACAAGCCCCATGCAACCTTACCCAGACTCGACCGCTTTGCTAATATGTCTTTGAAAACTCACATGGCCTGAAGTGTTCCATAGCGTCAAACGTGTTACGACAATACTACATGTTCTTTACTATTTGCGGTTTTGAACGAAAACAAACATACAATTTTGGATGTAACACGTAATTCCCTTTTTCAATAACAAGTAATGTGCCTTTTTTAATAACAAGTAATATATTAATGATGTTTTTATGTATTTATGTTATTTTATAACAAGTAATATATTAATAATGTTTTTATGTATTATAGAATGATGATATACATAGTGATACATCCGGTGAAACTATAACTAGTGATAGTGGTAGAGGTGGTAGTGAAGAAGAAGTTAATATGCAGCCTCTTACTGATAAAAGTAAGTATTATAATTATATAATAATGTAAATAAACTTTTAAAAGCTACCCTTAATACGCATGGACCTATGATATCTACTAATTGTCACAGCACGCATTTTTCTAAATATCAAGTGAATTTCACTCCGTTTTCCATTTGAGGGTGCCTCAACTGCGTTCCACTCCATATAGCAAAATATCATAAATATTTAATGGACGCACTGAATTCAAATTATGTGTGAACTCCCTGAACAAGAAGTGGTACATGGTAAGCATACCCTGTCCCATTCACGACCCCGTCACTATTTCAGTCCATACAGAACTAAATTACATTGAATTCTATCATTTTCTCCCAATAAAGGATCAAATTATTCTCAAAGAAAACAGGAATTATCAGGAAGGAAGGGCATTTGTAGACTATCATTAATGATTCAGGACGAATCGGCGCCTTTTATTCTCCCCAGAAGACCTTTGTTGCTTTCATTAACTGTATTGTTCTTTATTTCTTTGATTTCAGAACATCAATGGCAGGCTCCATTAACATCAAACAGAAACACGTCTTTTGACCATTATTATACGGACAAACCAAGCCATGAGTACAGAAATAACAAGCCTGGACAACCGCGATTTTTACACGCTAATACAAATAGACAAGACAGTTATAGACAGGATCAATCTTTTAATAGACCTAAAAACAGTGACTTTACTTCCAGTTTTAGGGATTTCTCCAACCCAAGAACAATGTTGCTACCCTACAATACTCAGTGTTCGGTCGTTTCACATGATGATGACGCCAGTACAACCACTTCCGGCAGCTACACAATCAGCCCGGAAGAGAATTTTCATGACATTGTGATGGGAAAGGACGTTATTGTGTAATACGTGTACTATGACGTCACCGATTGTGTTGTACACGTTTCAAAGTGCGTGTCAAATTCTTGCCATAATAACTCAATGTATAGGACATACCAAAGAAACATTAAAATGTGCTATTAAGAGTATTACGGTGGTTAAAGGAAGTGCCATTTTGTGTAGAACAATCTTATTAACAAAAAACATTTCATATTTCATAAAATCATTTCCTCACCAAAGACATTTTGAAATGACCCAAGGGTCAAATTTATGTGCTCTGTTTCATAGTATGTGTGTTGTGTGCGTGTCTGGTCATAGTTGCATGGAATAATTCGTATGTGTGTCTCTTGATTAAACGGTAGTGTGTATGTATGTCGATTTCATTTGCGCATGTGTGTTCATCATTCTTATCGTAATGTCCATATTTGGTATTGCCAATTGTTTTTGTTTAAATTGTATTCACAGAACAATTGAATAATTATTAATATTGTTGTATATTTTTCATTATTAAGAGTGCTCATGTAGATTGCATAGTTATGACAAAACTATAATATAGAACAATGTACATTATAAATAAATAAAATAAAACCAAGTACGAACAATTCAAAACATTAGACAACATTCGAAGTCCTAAAAAAACGGCATAGGCAAAATAGTGTAATCTGCATATTTACTGTTCACCGTGTAGAAAATACACGACAAACAGTGGTAACAAATTAGTGTCCGGAAGAGTAAGCTTACTTAAAATATTTGACTTCAAGTTTACTATTCATCCTATGTTTTTTGCATTCGTAATTTTGACTTTTTCTAATATTTTTCTAAGAATGAAATATTAAATCAAGAATAGGCCTACATATAATTAAACTTGATTTATATTTATTTATTGCAAATATAACATTTACTCCATGAGCCAAAAGTTAGTTCTATGAATATGATAAACTTAAAATTGACTTCGAATAACTGATTACGCTCCTTCAAATTTAAAGTCATTTGTACGCATTTATTAGTGTTTTTCTATTAATAATTTTATTAATATTTGTAGATACTGTTTTGTTACTGAATATAAATAAGATATACTATTATATGATTTTAAAAATATGTTTTTTTGTTCTTCAACTGTTTAGTATAACTCAGCAGCTTAGCTGTAGGTTGGAGGGATGGGAGGGCTCCACCTGGGGCAACAGTTTTTTGAGACGGCACTTTTGGTCTACTGGTGGGGGTGCATAGATCGTTTTCCTAGAATACAATTGAATTGATCAGACGTGAGGAAATGAGCATGACATGTAAGATCCTGGGTAAACTCAAGGCACCGTTTTAACTGTTTTGACCGAATTAACCTCCTGTAAGCCATGCAGTTGGCCCAATTTATTAATTCTCTGTAACAGATCTCTACACTTAAACACACCGTGATGTTTACACTTTAGTCCTAATTAGTAAATTTGGTGATTAGTCAAAGATAAAACATGCCAGACTGGAATCTGGAAGTCATGTGTTTTGGCACCAATTCTCACGGAGATAATGAACTCGTTATTTTCTGCGGGAAGAAACAATTTCTGCCTGATAGAAGGATGCGAAATATCTGCAAATATTACGGATATTTGGACAAAAATAATTATATTTAGCATCGTTTTTGTGGTGGTCTGCAGCCTAACCTTCATATGAGTTGTCGAGGGTCAAGGTGGCTCGGTGAATACGGTGCTGGTTAATGAATACTGGTGTTGTCCAAGAAGGTATTTATCTTTGTTACTGGTTAGGGGCGGGGGGATTGACATATGAATGTGACTAGTCGTGTGGATAGTCCGAACAAAGGGGTCAACCCGTGTACGTAAAAGAACCTCTCTCAGTTGGAATTCAACGAACAATAGGCGTGCCCTTCTTACTTAGTCTGATTCATTTCGTCGGACTTACTAAATGCAGAATGGTTCAATATCTTGCATTACGGACCATATGTCTGTCATCTATGTAAGTCGTGTGTTCTAATCCCATCATTTACGTGACAGGGCGTACTTGTATCCTTATCCACATTATAAAAGATAGCTTCATTGTGTGGATGCAAATTATGATATACATGTAGTTCACGGAAGTTAAGGTATTTTTAAAACAAATCATGTCATTTCGGGATTAACTCGATTCTTCATCAAATCGCTTGCACTAAGAAATGGTTGCCTTCGGTGATTGACAATGCCTTACTTTTTTCCATCAAGGGTGATAATACTGTGGATTATTGAGTAATTGGACGCTCTCTCCGCAATGGTGAACGACTTCCAAGAAAGTCTAATGGGGTCTCTAATCTAAATTTTTGACCCCTTATTCATTTCAATTTGTAGTGTACAGGTGTCGACTTGCTTTTGCAAGGTGTTCAGAAAGACGTAAAAGTGTTGTTTAAACTTGGTAACGAGGGTCCTTTCCGCACAGTACTTCTACACACAGTGCGTGTTTACTTTGACGTAAAGGGTATTACAATTCACTAACCACACTCGTACGACATTAACGAGAGTGTTACGAGTAACACGGGGGCGTGATGTGAAATTGCACATTACGTCATAATCTTACCGTGTCTGTGTATACTTGTTTCAGCTAACACATGTCCACTAGAGGTAAGAAGATGTGCTATCTGCTACACTCCATGTAAATATGTACCCACAACGATTAGAGTACCAACTGGCGGTATATTATAACTCAAATAACAACATATTTACCAAACCCAATTTAGCAAAACAATTATTTACTAAAACAAATTAGGTTTTACCTATAGTATCAGCAATTAAAAGGAAATGGGTTTAACGTCCTACTGTTTTGCACCGACTGTGCTAATGATGTATGCAATATGCCATACAGTGCACTATGCAGGAAATTTTGTCCGATTTTTCGTCTCATCACGATGAACTTTTTCGGCCGACTTAAAAAATGAAATGAAATGGGGTTTAACGCCTTACGCTTCTGCACATAACCTGGGGTAATTGAAGACGGGCATACGCCATACAGTGTGCAATGGGGGATATATTTCCCTGGCAGCGGCGCTACAGCCTACTCCTATATCGAATTCCAACTGCCAAGGGATCTTTTACGTGCACGCCAATGTGTACACGGGACCACGGGTTTTCGTCCCATCTAAACGACTAGGCATATGCCCTTGTCAGACCCACGGTTCTGTATAACTGACAAGGGGGAACAACGCAGGAAAATCAGCCAATGCAGGGATCGAACACCCGACCTCCAGGCTTAGCCACCGTGGTCCCCTCGGCCGACTCGGGGATCGAAAACGGGGCCTCCAGGTTAGCAAGCCAGAGTCTTATAACTCCCTGAGCCACCGTATAATATAAGATCTTGTACCCCATACATGTATACTAGTATACTAATACTAATCTTTTAAACTATTCACCAACTGTTACTGTATCTATTTATCTAAAAAATGAGGATTCTCCTTTGGGTACAAAATATTATTGTAGCAGCAGAGAAAAATTCCCTTGAGTACACGTATTAACTGTTATTGCTCAAAAAGTTTACGAATATTTGGGGTGGAGGAGTGGGCCTAACGCGCGCTCTTTAGATCATAAGGTCAGTCACTGGGTAAGATGGTGTGGTTTCGATCCAAAGCTTCCGCGTGACCTGTAGTATGGTCATCGCATGTTAAACCACGAGGGGTTACTCCAGTTCCACCGGTTTCCTCCCATGTCTTTATATACTATCATATAGATGATTTCTAGATCCCGATGTTAGCTGAGAAAGTTCCTCGGGGTTCGCGGGCATGATGCAGGAAGCAGGGAGGGATGGGATGAAAAGCAGAGGTCTCTTGCACGTAAAATAACATTTGAAATTAGACCGTAGCGCCGTTTTCTAAGCGAAATTTTCCTCATCGCAAACTACATGGCATGACATCTTCATTATCCGGTTAGAGCAGAACAGTTAGACGTTAAACCCCTATTCATTCATTTCATTTCATTTAAGAATAAAGAAACAGACGGACAACCACCTTTAAATGTGTAATACGGATAGAATGAGTCAATATAAAACATTTTGTCTTTGCTGTATCCAAATTCAATATTCCCACCTCGCTAGTTAAAAAGAGGGAAAACTCATGTAAAAATGTGATAAAATTGATTTATAAAGGAATTATCATGTTGTCCTTGCTTTTAAAGAAATTAAAAAGCGGAGAAATCTATAAAATCTTGCGCATGTTTGGCAAATGTAGTACACTAGGGGAACATTCTAATGATTTATTACATTTAAATATTATTCAGATTAAAGGGGTAGTCACTCCGGTGTGGGAATCTGGGGCGGGGTATTACAATCTTTCTGTTATACATGTTCATATCTCTTGACATAATAGTAAGTCAAGGAGGACCACACCACGCGCAAACAAAACAGATAAGACAAACATGTGGACATGATACAAACTACACAGACATTGCAACCTAAAGTTACGAATACCAAATGAAACGGATAGAACCACTGCGCTGTACAGTCCCTGGCCTGTAATGATACAGGCTTCGGTCACGCCTAAAAAAAAACACAGAAAAAACCCTTATCAGCCATTTACAAGAAAAACGCAATTGGAATAACGGGACGGATCTTGGCGGTGGTCGTCGGCCGAGTAGGGTTTAACGTCCACTCGACATAAACTACATGTAATATCGTGACTAACATATGGTTCAATTTTATTCAAATTGTTCGCTTGCACGTAGGGGTCTTTAGCAGTGAGAGGAAATCGGGGGACAAGGAGAATACCCACTAGGTTGGACAGGCGACCCTACTCACATACATCCGGGGAATCGAAACCACACCAGTTGACTCAATGACAGACTTTATGATACAACGCCACACAATCCCCTGACGTAGAACGTCAACAGATTAACAATAATAATACATGTAAAAACATATATGCAAATCGGTAAGAATCAATATGATTAATGATTGATATCATGCACGAGGCAGGACATGTTTCTCTTGTTATATGTTTATTGAACTAAAACGTTTTTGAACAGGATATTGGATTTTCAATTTCTTGCTTCTTTATTTTCCATGGCATTATTTTCCACGCCAGTACAAAATCCAAGGTCCCGATAGCGCACGTAAAAGTTGGCAGTTGAAATTCGAAGGGCAAGCAAAAATGAACCTACCGGGGAAAAGACCAACATGGAATCATAGAAATACAAAGTCATGTAAGTTACTCTCAGAATACATTATACCTAGATCATTCAATTTATGCTAAGCAGAACTGGATGTGGGCCTTTAAACTTTCTTTTTATAATTATGTAATGATGATGCGAATAAATATTATGATAGCAATATTTAAAAAAAAGAATAATATTGTTGAAGGATATAATGTTATACCATCAGGTTTATTAAAAGGGTTACATAAAAAGTAAGGCCGCGTGGATATAAACAAAACGAATGCTCAATGCACAGCAGCAAAAAAGAAATGTTGTTTTTTATGTTGTTAATATTGTTGTTCAGCTCTATAAAAATTCTGCGACTGCATAGATTGACAGATGAAAATAACAGGAACGAGTCAATTTATGTAATTGCTGTAACGTGTTCAAATTGACAAAAAAACTTAGTGACCTGGGGCCGGTTGAACAAAGCTGCGTTATCTTTTAACGATCCGTTAACTTTAACAGAGAGAAAGACTGTTGCTGGAAAGAAAGGCCTCGAACATTCTGTGGTGCAAATTTATCCTATAGATTTATGCTAATATTAAAAAAAGGTATTCTATAGTGTTTCTGTAGTAAATTTAATGGAAACTTAACAAACAACACGTTACCAAGATATGTCCGTTAGAGTTTAACGGGTCGTTAAAATAACTTAGTTTGGAGCAACCGACCCCTGGGCGTGTTTCACGAAAAAAATTTAACTAAGATAAAAATCCAATTTTTAGTAATTTGATTGGATAGTATTAGATTGACTTTAGTACTTAGCCAATCAAAATTGGATTTTATCTTTAGTAAAGATTTCGAAAACGGGGCCCAGGTATGGATAACCATAGGGAACCTCAAATGATTTATACAGAATCGTTCGAATGGGGCAAAAACACTAGGTCCCAACTGACCTATGTAGTACTTTAAAGATCCCCGATATTTGAAATTGATTAAGGATTAGCCCGTGGCGCCGCTGTCAGGACAAAATTCCCCCAATGACACACTGAATGGTGTATGTTCGGTTGACACAAAACTGTTGGACATTAAACCACAGTTCACTCCGTTTCGTAGACACAGGGCCGGTGCTAGTATTGGTGCAACTAAACTCCAGCCTATTAGGCCAGGCATTTTAGCTCAATTTTGCACCATATCGGGCAGTTGCTGCAATAGAAATGTCGACCACGGTTTATTGCTCGTCAAGAAGTATATTACCACCAAAAAAAAGTCCCAGTCCGAAATCCGTGCCCAAATGGGTCAAATTGGCCAAAATCCAAAATGGCCGCCAGTTTTGGAGGTAAAAGTCTAATTTTCCCCAATTATCATAATATGATCGAGTTTGGTATCAAAATATATGTTTTCGGGGTTGCTGAATCCATTTCCATAACAAATTTGATGATTGGTGATACCCATGAGTTTATATGACAAAAAATGGGAAAATTTAAATTTTATAAAAGGATCAAGTTTGGTGTCGATATATACGTTTTCGGGGAAGCTGAATCCACAACATCACATATTCATGGATTGGTATGACCCACACCGTTATACGAACAAAATAAACTATTTAACATTCATCAAAAGGGTCACAAATACAGCACCACGTTAAGTGCGGTAGCCAAACCAAATTTTTCGAGTGGACCTGGAAAACATAATATACAAAGTTTTTTTAGTAATTGATTTTAGTAGCCTAGGGTGTCTCCTCGTTCAGAATCTGCCGGGTGAACCTTGGTCACTCTTAAGCGTTTTAAGAAATTCAAGATGGCGTACAAGATGGTTGCCACATCAAAAAATCTCATATAGCTTCTATAGTATTTATTCTAGGATGATAATTTGGATGTCTAACCGTATGTTTGTGGGGACAAGGAATACACTGAACTCATTTATCGTATGATAGATGATTGTGAGATGATTAGATGATAGTAAAATCAAACATGCCAGACAATATGGCCCTTTAACTAATTAGTGACTGTGGGGGGCATCTATTTCACCGAACTAAACTATATCTAGAGACATACTATATATTTCTGGACGAGGGAGCGTATGAGTGATAGGATAGCACCACATACATCCCTATCAGGTGCTTCAGGGCCACATGGATCGGTCCTGAAAAAGGAGGCACAAAATGATTGTTGATAATTTACAAAAACAAATTCTACCCGCAAAACAGGAACATAACCTCCACAAAACTAGGTAATATCCAGTTTAATCCTTTAGTCGTGTTTCTGGCCGCAACCTGTGACATCACAAGCGCAAAGTACCGTATATTCTAAGTCCGCCCTAGTGCTGCTACAAGCACAGTTACCACATATGAGCTGCCACTATTGCATCCACGTCTGATGAGCCACATGACAGACTCCGGAACAATTTTGCCAGTTGTAATATTTTCAATTTGGTATCCTTCTCTCAGCAATACTATTCCAGTTCAAGTTCAGATAAATTCCAATCTTCCAGTGAACGCCACACAATAGCTTGGTGGTGAGCTCTTTTTATATTCTTTGCAAATGTATCATTGGTTGAGCAACATTACATGGTTCGGGTGGGGAATAATGGCGATACATGTCCACGCCCTCCAGCGTGTTTAAGACATAGATTTTTAAAACACTGTCCATAACAAGCTACCACAAATACAGTGATCTGTGTTTGATTGTAAGCTTGTTTTGGAAAGAACTCTCGCAAATCGATGACTGAAACACACTGGAAGGTAAAGGCATCCAAAACTGGAAATGTATCGACTTCATCTCTAGATTTAGTTTGGTTCGGTGAAATAATCGCCCCAACCGCCTGGAAGGTATAGGCATCCAAAACTGGAAATATATTGACATCATCCCCACCTATATAGTTTGTCTCCAGATTTAGTTTGATTCTGTGAAATAGTAAAATTAATCAACCGGACAACTTGCTCCGGAGTCTGTCATGTGGCTCATCAGACGTAGATGCAATAGTGACAGCTCATGTGGTACTTGTGCTTGTAGCAGCACTAGGGATGACTTAGAATATACGGTATTCTGCGCTTGTGATGGCAGAGGTTGTGGCCAGAAACACGAATAAAGGATTAAACTGGATATTACCTAGTTTTGTGAAGGCTATGTTCCTGTTTTGCGGGTAGAATTTGTTCTTTTACATTATCAACAATCGGTTTGTGCCTCCCTTTTCAGGACCGACCCATGTGGCCCCAAAGCCACTGATATCGATGTATGTGGTGTTATCCTATTACTCATACGCTCATTTGTCCAGAAATATATGAGTTGTCTCTAGATTTAGTTTGGTTAGGTGAAATAATTCTCCAACCGCCGCTAACGAGTAAAGGGCCACATTGTCTGGCATGTTTAATTTTACTGTTTCACCAAACCAAACTAAATCTAGAGACAAACTATATATGTGGGGATGATGTCGATACATTTCCAGTTTTGGATGCCTATACCTTCCAGCATGTTTCAATCATCGATTTGCGTTCATTGGAAGAACAGATTCCACCGGAACTTGAACTGGAATAGTATTGCTGGGAGAAGGATACCAAATTGAGAACATTACAACCGGCCAACTTTCTCCGGGGTCTGTCATGTGGCTCATCAGACGTGGATCCAATAGTGACAGCCTATGTGGTACTTGTGCTTTTAGCTGCACTAGGTGAACTCTCTTTTCTCTTTTTTGAATTGTTTATTTGTTGTTTCGGAGAATGATGTTTTGTTTTATTTGTCCTTTATGTAAATCATATGTGGGGCAGCCCCCTGCATTAACTATTAGAATATACGGTATTTTGCGCTTGTGCTGTCACATGTTGCGGTAAGAAACATGACTAAGGGATTAAACATGGATATTACCTAGTTTTGTTAAGGTTATGTTCCTGATTTGCGGGTAGAATTTGCTCTTTTAAGTTATCAACAATCAGTTTGTGCCTCCTTTTTTAGGACCGACCCATGTGGATCTGAAGCCCCTGATAGGGATGTATGTGGTGTTATCCTATCACTCATACGCTTCTTTGTCCAGAAATATATAATTTGTCTCTAGATATAGTTTGGTTTGGTGAAATAGATGCCCCCAACAGCCACTAATAAGTGAAAGGGCCATATTATCATCCTAGAATAAATACTATGGAAGCTATATGGGATTATTGGATGTAGTGGCCACATTGGACGCCATCTTGAATTTCTCAAAACGCTCAAGGGTGACCGAGGTTAACCCAACAGATTCTGAAAGAGGACACCCTAGGCTACTAAAATCAATCACAAAAAAATCTTTGTATATAATTTCCAGGTTCACTCGAAAAATTGGGTTTGGCTACCTGACTTAAAGTGGTGCTGTATTTGTAACCCTTTTGATGAATGTTATAAAGTTTATTTTGTTCGTATAACAGTGTGGGTCATCCCAATCCATGAATATGTGATGTAGTGGATTCAGCTTCCCCGAAAAGGTATATATCGACACCAAACTTTATCCTTTTATAAAAATCGAATTTTCCCACTCAAACTGGCCGCCATCTTGAATTTTTTGTCATATAGACTAATGGGTATCACTTATCACGAAATTTGTTATGGAAATGGATTCAACAACCCCGAAAACATATATTTTGATACCAAACTCGATCACATTATGATAATTGGTGAAAATTAGATTTTTACCTCCAAAACTGGCGGCCATTTTGGATTTTGGCCAATTTGACCCATTTGGGCACGGATTTCGGACTGGGACTTTTTTTTGGTGATAATATACGTCTACACCTACCATAAACCGTGGTTGGCATTTCTATTGCAGCAACTGCCCGCACTTATGTTATAATGCCTGGCCTATATGTAAGACACATCATAGATCGATAGAGTACTGATGACTCAGGTTCACAGTTTTATACAGATTTTATGTATTTGAGATTATGGAAATTAAAAATTTATCTATTTCAGATTCTGTGCTGTTCAGTTTCTCAACAAAACACATGGGTTTTTTTTTAAACAGACCCCTTTTAGAAATTCAGCTTTGAAATCTTAAATTATGATTGATAGTAAGTAAGTCGATTTTCGTTAAAGAGGAATAAATTAACATTATGAAAGTCTATGAATCTGAATGAACCGTATAAAGTAATATTTATATAATGGTATTATAGTTTTCTCCCTTTCACTATTTCTATATATGAAATATAATCAGTCATTCCCGATCTGTTCACGGCTCATCTCAAATCACTTTGACGCCAACTTGCCAAGAACATATCATTAAAATCTAGTCCATCACAAATGAAAGAATGCATACAATTGACAGTGGTATCCGATTCAAAATATAGTCACCATTACAAGTGAATAGGAATTGTAACAAGATTATAGCTTTAATAACTATAATAGTAATCCGATTTTACGAAATATGTAATATGGGAATATATAGGCGGATTGCCGAACTGTGGACTTAATATGAGAATGAAATGTACTCAGATTATAAGGTGAAGACTGAGAACACCTGTATTGTATTAGCATTAAAGGTAAATACAGAATCGTCTATACGTGTTATAGACACCAAAATATATCGAAAGCACGTTCTGTTATTAAGAAAATAGATAGCATACGCCATTAATGATAAAAATGAGCTCGACCTTGTGTTAGTCATGAATTCAATTACTTATTACATACTTTATATTTTATTCATGCGTTTAAATATTGGTCTCAAAAATATACATGGATTATAATTTATAATTAATATAGATATATTGGCGGAAGAGTAGAGTATAAAAAGGTTTTAAGGGAATTAAGGCATATGTTATCTTCATAGTAATATATGTTATCTTCATAGTAATATATGTTATCTTCATAGTAATATAATGTGGTTGAGTAACTTGTATAAAAATGGTTTAAAGGGACAATAACACTCTTGCTGGCTTGACAGCTCCAGAAAATAAATACTAGCCTTATTCTAAGTACTAGATGTTTAAGTGTCCTACATATTGTGTAAATTATCCATTACATCCTATTTTACTTGTCCAGAGGGTTCGAAAATATTTTTAAACCCAAGTCACATTTGAAAAGGTTTACGTTAGGCTTTTTAAATCTTTAGTTGAATTGTTCCATTTTTTTAAAATTATGAATGTTAAGATGAAATTTGTATCATCAATTAATTGGAATATTGTAAAACAGTACAATTTGTTGGCCAGAATCAAAATTGGGACATGTTATTCAGTTATAACAAGAGTGGTAGGGCCTATTGGGCCTTTACGGGAAGTCAAGTTTCTCGTATGAGAGAGATATAAAATGAGTTTTAGAGTCCACTTATCAATTATAATGCTATTACGGGACTAACACATGATACAGCTTTATTTCAGTAATTTGTTTATGTCTTTAATAATACGGATGGTATGACAACGAAAAATGTCGAAACGTTCAGATGAGACAAAAACCGAGGTCCCGTGTATATGTTGGAGTGTTCGTAAAAACAAATGGAATTCGAAATAAGAGTAGGTCCTAGCGCCGCTGTCCGGGAAAAGTTTCCCTCGTAGAAAATGAAATGAAATGGGGTTTAACGTCCTATAAGTATTGATCTGCTCCAACTAGGCTAATTAAAATTTGTATACGTCATAGTGTGCTATGATGGCGCTACGGCTTACTCTTATATCGAATCCCAACTACCAAGGGCCTTTTACGTGCACGCCGATGTGTACATGGAACCTCGATTTTTCGTTCTGTACACCGTACCTCGGCTTCCCCCCATAGGACCCTTATGGTGTATACCCGTATTCATTATCCTCGTTGTTACAGAACAATAGAACGCTAAACCCCATTTCATTTTCATTTTAGTTTGTAACTAGTTCGCATTAATTTCAAGATGTACCTAGTCCGCGTTCATTTTATAATCATTAGTTTACTTTTTATTGTTTAGCTTATTGCATTTGAAGTTAAACATTTCACTTGTTTAGCGTTACATTGTAAAATTGTTGGGTTTTACGCCCAAATGTCATGTTATTTTCTAACATAATGAATTATCTCTGACACCTTGTAGTTAAATCATCATGCTTCACTTTTACACGTTTTTAAATGTGAAAGTGTAAGCATTTAAAAATGTTACAGTTTCACAAGTTGCAGATAAATTTCTCAAGTATTTGAAATTCCCTGAACGAATAGCTGGCAGTAAATATTAAATTCACTTTAAAAAGGAGTTGGTCATATCGACTTTAACAAGTTAATTTTTGCCACCTGGAGTCACATTTTTATATGCATTTTAGTATTTACATGTGGTTAAAGCGACACCCAAATAAAATACAATATAGATTACATATATATACACTCTATTGTATAAACTTTGTCAAATGGACCTACATGTATTCTAACGTAAGTTTTGGTCATTTCAAGTTTACACTAGTGTCTAGCAATTTAAAACCACTACAAAATCTTATAATTAACTATGATTTTTGTAAAAGTTTGGAACATCTTATTGAATTTTGTAGCTTGCATCTTACGCGATACTGCGACACCTTTGTTGACGAGTAGACAGAGGCGACCCTGTTGGGTTAAAATGTCCCTCGTGCTAGGTTGCATAAGTCCGTTTTTATTAAAAACGTTTGGGGCAGAAAAAAGGGACACTTGGGCCCATTCTATTTCACTTCTTCTTTTTGCGACAATATTTGGTTTGCTTCATGCATGTGTTGGTATTACGGTTATGTTGGTATTGACGTACTGACTCATTGTACCGTTGATCACCGGGTTTTCACCCCCAGTCAATAATATCCATACACTCTGTTTATGGGGGCCTCATTATTCACACCCTCTTGTTATAACCCTTTATTAACCCTTACATTAGGGTAGCGGGGTTGGTTTTATTACGTCAACATGTTTATTATTACTAGTACGGTACTTGACTATGTTACATCAGTACCGCAGAGTGCTTTGATCTTTCTTTATATCGCCGCTAGAGGTCATAACAGTCGCGCTATACAAGAACATTTAGTTGTTCAGTTATGCAAGAGACAAAAGTTGGAGTGTTTTATAAGGGATATAGACTTCAATGATGTCAATTACAACTTATTTACCTAGGTGGGCAATTTGCATCTCTAGTGGCCCGTCGTGAACTATTCGGGTTGAACCGTTTAACTTTTATAGGATTTCCAGTTTGTTTGTATCGGCACTTGGGTCTAAAGGCAACACTATCGATATTATATATAAACGGTAGTTGATGACTTTTCATTCAGGTCAGGTATCATTTTCATCATGCCGACTTTTAACTCACTTTCTTTGACGACGGCTATGTTTATTTAGTGGTGTAAGACGGTATTTATATGTAAACAAAATAAAAGTTGATCCCCGGCAAGAAAATGGACGCTATCACTTGCGAAAGGAGGATAAAATCTAGTGGGATTTCCGATTCGTTTAATGTTCGGTTGTCTTACAACATATTTGTTGACGCGGATATTGAAACAAAACAGGGGCTTTATTCATAACAAAACTGTCTTTCGGTTGGCTTAGAGGTGAAGCGTTTAACTAATGGAAGGGTAACACTTTAAAATATTTTAATTAATACTTCGCCTTCAATAAGTATTTAACAACATAAGTATAAAACATTAAGATAGGTTATACCTGGTTAAAGTAGCGTATTGACAATCAGAATTTATTGTTGGGGAAGGGGGTAGTAGGCCTACCACTCAGTAGTCTAGAGTCAGCTGACCGGTCACTCCTGGCTTGAGGCTGTGGTTTCGACCCATGGCGTGAGCGTAGGTGGCTTGGGAGCCTTCTCGTCTTCGTGGGTTTAATCCCGCGGGCAAAAAACCGTATGCACTGAATAAAGTAAAATAGGAATATCACCCCTGAGGGAAGCGGACGTTATGCCATAAACAACAACAATAATCAAATGTCTCGTGGTGGTACCTTACAGACCAACTCCAGAATATAAATTATTTGTGACCAGAAAGCACAAGACTGTTGAACCCATTACTACAATTATTTTCACTTCTGTCCAGGACTGACTGACAGACAGACACGTGTAGATGAAACAAATGATTAAAAGGTGAAATGGACTAGGAAACCGGAAGTTGGTCCACTATTCTGATAGACGGGAATCGACAAGCGGAAGTTTGCGTCCATTATATGCTGACATCTTGTTTTGATTTCGCGGTGTTTTATGACTTCTGATTTGACAAGAAATGTACAAACCGTATTGATAGATGGAAATGGATAATTTTAATACATGGAATCGAATTGATAAAACACTGGGAAAGAGAGAGAGAGAGGGAGAGAGAGAGAGAGGGGGGGGGTAACTTCTACACGACACAAACTTTGTCATTTCGTGACTAATATTATATGATTGAATTTTATTTCAATAGTGCGAGAACACCCATGAGATTGTACATGCGACCCTTTTACTTGTCACGTACAACAGGGGAATCGAAACCACGCCAGTTGACTCATTGGCAGACCTTATGATAATAGCACGCACGTGCTAACCATTCGACAGCCACACCACATCCCACTGGCATAGAATGTACAACAAAAATACAAAAATGCAATAAATAAATCACACGTGACATAGGGGTGTTCTTGAAAAAATGAACACACTCCGTCCCGTGCACAATACCCGTCACTATTTTCGACTAAAGGAGATGTTGTTTTCTACTTTGATTCCAGAAGTCGGGTCTACTTTAAGGACGGTGAATGTAAGTGCGTTTTGTATAATTGCACGGAAACGTCATAATTTAAGAGATTTTATTCGAAATGTTTTGTATAATTGCACGGAAACATCATAATTTAAGAGATTCATTTGAAATGTTTTAACTATCCATCACTTTTTAAAGTGTATTTAGAGTAAATACTGCAATAAAAGAACGGTTTAAAACTAATAAGGGGGGAAAAGGGTAAAATATCACCAAAACGAAAAAAAAACCCTTTTTTTCGATTTATTGAGTCCGATCAATTAAATTATCATAAAGATACACGTCCTAAATGTATCCACTGATTTCCCACTGTATGGCTGAACAAGTTCACACACCTATTGATTAATTTTAGGGGTTTTCCCCTTGTTTTATTCTATTCATTCAAATACTTAAAAAGGCCCCGCTTATAAATCACGACTGACTGTCATTCAGGAAGAAAGAAAAAAAAAACAGAACACCTTTTGTGGTGGTATATTGATGAAGAACTTGTCACTATTCTAGCGCATATTCAATAGAAATATGATAATTAAAGAAAAGATTTTCTCACTGTATATAGAAATAAAGTGATTAATGTCTTGATCGATGTTTGCCTAATTTTTCAAAAATCCACTCAGAAATGTGACATGCAATGAATATTTAGCATTGAACACAAGCAGGTGTCTTCTCTTTCCTGGAATAATACCAAATCAATTCCGTCCTGGGTTTACAGTAGAAATGAGTTTGTTTGTTGGTGGTCAAGCTCATTCATTCGTTGATTGATGGTTTGTTTACATTCTTAAAGGGATAGTTTCGAGATGGACAATGGGCATTAAGACCTCAGTCATTGACCAAAGCAATGAGGCGTAAAGTAGCCAAACAACTCTTGTCAAAATACCAAAAGAACTTAGACAACTGGACAAGAGGACTTTAATGTTCCTTCATTTTTTTCTTCTTGCTCCAGCCCTTTATTTTCACTCCATATAAAGGACCCCATGGTTTCCATATAAGGACCTTGACCCCATTAACACAAATTACAGAAATTTCAATGATTGGACGACAATTTGTCACCCATTTAATGATTATTGCTCTTGATGGCCACCGACCCGGCCTGGCACCCCAAGTAGCAGGGGCAAGTTCAAATACATTTATTATACATATTTAATAGAATCAGTATAATATTACTATAAAACGGCTATTTCAAAAAGTGATAAAAAATTTGACTTCTCATTATCAGCAGCGTTAAACAGTTTTTGTTATTCAATTATTCATGCAATATTCTTTTTAGCTTTTCAGAGATGTTGAAACCTGGTGATATCTATTCCCAAATCACCCGATGCTTGCCGGTTGACTGTTTGATTGAAAAGTTATTATATATTTATTTACAAGAACTTTTGTAAAAAGCATAAATTTATTCTTTCCTAAACAAAAAGGCAAAAGGTTGAAGAAACTTTGCATTTTTATAGTCTTAGAAGACTATGAATATGGACACATTTAAATTGTAAATCGTCATTTTGTTTATTTTATTTCTTGATTTTTCATAACTATCTTTTCGTGTTTTGGTTCTATATCTTTTTATATATTTATGTTATGTAATGTTCTTTTTAAAGCCCCATAATATCACTCTTGTTGTAACTGAATAATATGTCCCAATCTTTATTCTGGTCAACAAATTGTACTATTTTACAATATTCCAATTAATTGATGATACAAATTTCATCCTAACACACCGAATTTTAAAAATTTAAAAAATTGAAATGATTTGCAAAGCCTAACGTAAACCTTTTCAAATGTGACTTGAATTTTAAAATATTTTCGAACCCTCTGGACAAGTAAAATATGATATAATGGATAATTTACACAACAGGCAGGACATATAATATATATATTCTAAGTATTAGATGTTTGAAAACATCTAATACTTAGAATAAGGCTATTATTTTTTTTCTGGAGCTGTCAAACCAGCAAGAGTGTCATTGTCCCTTTAACATATGAGTCAGGCAAATTCGCCTAGTCTGTTTCTCAATGCTTTTTTTATAAAAAAATAAGCAGAATTAATTGTTTGGAACGACTAAATAAACTTGTTGATATCTTTAGTAGTACAGAATTAATCGTCTTAGTAAAATACTCTCAAAACTAATGCATTTCATTAACAATTTTCACAAAACATAATTTTCCTAATTCATTTCAACTTAAACATATTTATGAATTTTATATATATATATATATATGTACACTCCCTCACTCAATATTAAAATTGTTTTACAGAAAACTGTCTGACGATCTATTCTGGAGATATCACGTATTCATTATAGTTAAAAAGATTGAATTTTCCATGTTAGATATAGTAAAGGGATGTTAGTACTTAGTCACGTTTAAGTGTAAATCAACCACAGAAATCGACACCTATATAAAACGAAATAAGTATATTATAAAATCAGGGGGGAACACTTGCAAAATGAATGAATAAAACACAACCGTTCTACCTCGGAAGAAAAAACTTTATAAATCGGCCATTTATAGTTTTTATTAAAAGTTTAGTCAAGGGTTAACATAATAAACAGTGTCACGTATTTACTAAATTTTCAACCCAATGGCTTTTATGAAACTTGGGTTAATATTAGTATGTGCATGTGTATCCCACTTAAAGCTTTTATACTTATATACGGCGGCTTTCTTTGTAGTAAACTCGGCGAAATGTATATTTCAATCAATCACGATCCAATAAGCAAAGACATCAGCTTTGATCGACAGGTGGCTAAAAAGAAATAAACGCGATTGAAATACACTGTTAAAAATACAAATAAACCTGAGCTTTTATCTCCGTCTATTTCAGGTAATGTCATACGGTTCAAAAGTACACGTGTAGCGTACAAGCTATTTGTCTGTGACAGGCGGGGAAGTACCTGTCTGCCCATTTGTCACGGTGCTCAATGTACTTCTTAAGACATGCATTAAACAAAATAATACCCGGGATCTATTTCCCCAACCCTTCTATTGTTATCAGACATGCGCTTAATTGAAAATCTTGAGCTGATATACAAATTTAATTTGTGTTTGATAATAGACCATGTATTACTCTATGATTAGTGTTGACAAATTCCATATTCCCGGATTCCAATAGAATAAATCTGTTTATAATTAAGAGATTTGTGTATATTAAAGAGTATTAAAATATCAGTACAGTGATAAATAATATTTTGAACTATTAAGTTATGCTAATAAAGAATTCATATTCCGTGCATCACCGATGTATAAACCACCAGATTTAGCCCTATAAGTCAATAAAACGGCAATATTCATTAAACATTCCCTATATGGTCGCCTTATGCTCTTCGTGTATTAGATCACGTGCGTATTGCGTGATCCTGTAATTGTATCCCCTATAACCGCTTCTAATTCTATGCTAGTCGCATTCTGTTATTTGCTCATCAAAACGTCTGTATTTCGGTAACTGCTCCACAAATTGATATCACATATTTTAAACAATAAGATACTAATTGTATAACCCAATCACTCAATTTATTTTACCGATCATCAGCCACTGCCAAAACAAATATTGCTTCTTTTAAATCCCATAAGACATGCCGTCTAATATGAAACAAAACTGTCGTATATGAATAAGTGTGCGAATACCTTGACTTGTTAAAGAAAGTAGTCAGGGGCCTGTATCACAAAATTTCAACTCAGATAAACTCCAAATTTTAGTAGATACTTCAATTTGGATTTTATCTTAGTTAAAATTTCGTGAAACAGGCCCAGGCTTTGAGACAACTTCAGTACCATGACCACCAGCAGTCATCCCCCTTTGGGATTTTGTTAATTTTTGTCAAGTTATTTATGCAATAAAATATTATGTTCATCATCAACAGTCCCCGACACAAAAGTAGGCAAAATATCACTAACACGAAGTCCTGAAATACGTACATGGGAAGTGTACCAGATTAGCGCCATTTTGTGCTGATACATGTTTTTTTTTAAAACCCGTAACTTGCCCCAGGTGCTAATCATCTTGTTGTTTTATATTTGGGGGCGACGCTCTACGAAAAATCGTTTAAGGCCCGTCAATTCAAGTATAATCGACATGGAACTTGGTATGCTTGTAGGCCTACATGTACCTTGAACTGATTGACATACTTTGATTATTGATATGACGTCATAAATTGAAGATGGCGGCTATGTTCGGTCCCTGGCATGCACTCGTTTTAAATGAGCAGAACGTACTCTGTATACTCACGGTTTCCATTTTTATAGTATTTTGTATGTATCTTATGTAGGTGAAACACCATGTCATTCCTGTTTTCAATGACCACTTCAATTAGACAATATCAACTGGTATTTTACTATCTCACACTGGATTTATCTAAAATACTAATTAAATAACACACTATGTTTACTTATGGCGCGTTGAAGAGAAAATAAACTCTAAAGAAATCTTTATAGATGAAGAAAAGATCGATCCAACACAATTCAAGCGGGACAACCCTTTTCACGTGAATTATTGGGTCATGTTTACTAGGTTATTATTCTACTGTCAGTCTATCCAAGTTTAAAGTTGATATACAACCAAGTTGGATTGATACGAAACAACGCCTCCCACCATCTTGAAATAATTCAAAAATATTAGATAAAGAAATGGCGGACAAGCCATTTTGGTGGACAGTTGCTAAGTAAACAAAGTTTTGATATAAGTATGTTTATTTACCACCGTTTAAAGAGCTGGTGAAACTAGAATTTAGTTGAGTGGTATTTTGTTTTCACGGATGATGTCCTCAGGATGAGGTTGAATGATTATCTATATATCATCTATGTTGTTAACCTAAGGATTTAAGGTCCTTGAAAGATGTCCAAACAATTCATTGAATCTTTTACATGAACTTCTTTTTAAATTCATAGTTTAAAGATACACTCGATGGCAGAGATTTTTATTTATTCTGTCGTCAAAAGGTTTTATGGAAAGAAAAGAACTGTATCTTCACATCTTCAGATTCTAGTCCCAAAATCACAAATTATTCTCAGACAAAAGTTGTGCACATGGCTATATTTTAGCTTTAAAAAGGCGAACACGTTTGAGTAAATTCTTAATTTAAGTCTGAGAATACTTTGTGAACTCGGGGATCAATTCCGGTGTTAGCTGAGAATGTTACCCTTGTCAGTGGAATGGGGCGGATGGTCTGACAAAGACAGCGTCTAGTCGTTCGGATGACACGTAAAAGAAAACTTGGCAGTTGGAATTCGAAAAAAAGAGTAGGTCGTAGAGCCGCAGCCCGGGTAAACTTATCCTCATTGCACACTGTATGGTGTACACCCGTCTTCATTGTCCCAGCTTTGTAAAAAGTAAGACGTTAAACACTACTGCATTTCATTTTATTTATATCGATTCAGATTTTAAGGTATATATCATTATCCCGCCCAAATATCAACGTAGATTTGAGCTAATGCAAATTTGTTGTTAGCAAAACGGATAGAGCAAACGCTTTGTGTGAAATGGCTAGACTTTTTTCATTTGTATCCATAATGAAATTATCGACTTCATTGGATTGTTGTTTTACGTTGATTTGTCTTCGTGGAAAATTTACGTCTGTAGATAAATTCAGTGTTGAAATATAACTAACATTGTGTTTCACTATGGGAACAATAAGCTACAAATCAAACTTAATCAGAAAACAAATCTACTTCCGCTTTAAAATCTTTCGGAACAAAACTTAATAGTTTAGAACTTCCTTCGGCATTCATGCCAAAGACACGCCAATTCCAGACTTTACCTACGTACACGACAGCGCTACCAATAACCATACGCGTAAACCCAATATTTGACTACTTTAAACTGTCTGGGTGATTTTGTCTATTGGGAAGAATGAGTTAAGATAAATGAGATGAAAGGCTGAATGATTGATCTACTGGGTATAGGTGTAGACATTCAACAGCTGAATAAGAATAGGATGTAAAATAAGAGACAAGTATAAACAGATACTAGAAACAAAATATTATTCTCAGAACGCGAATGTAAACAATGACTGCATGCTTAAACACTTGCACATTTTCGAGAGAAATTGATCACAAAAGTTTTTGACTGACACAAATGGACGCTTACTAACTGACCATGCCAAATAGAAACATCCGGCCGCTTGAAGCGACTACATCTGCCATGACTGACCTGCAGTGGACAGAGAATCCACGTGTAACTAATCTAAAACGACCATAGGGTCTTAAATCGATATCACCTGTTTTTAAAATAAACTCGCTGTCCGCCAGATCAATGATTCGTCGTGTTGTGATAATCAAGCTCGTCCAAATTTCAACTTGGTTACTTTTTCCAATGATTGAATTGGCTCAGTCAAGACAAACTAAGTCGTTGTTTGAAGATGGCGCTCAAGTAGAGATGCGGGTATTGCCTGTGTCTGTTGGTTTCATTTACGTCGGCTGGAGATTAAAGGGGATGTACCCCGAGGGGTCGAGAGTTCTGGGAGAGATCAGCGTGCAATTACAATCATTTAGGATTGATTCTGTTTTTCTTTCAAACATGCAAGAGGTTCAATAACCTTTCGATTTCTCGGTATTTTTTGGACTATTAACACTCAAAAGTCTAATTTGGTCACCCATATTGTCGTAACCCCAAATGCAGTTAATCTTCCAGAGTTTGTCAGTGTATGGTTTTTCCGATGGTATCACTTTAAATGAGAAGTGGTCCCGGGTGTTCTAGTAAAAGTAAACATACTCTACCCTGTATGGTTTACATTCCTATATCCTGGTGTGCATAGTTTCACCATAGATCTTATAATATTATAAGGTCCATGGTTTCACGGATCAAGACATTTCAAAAATAGATTGGCGAATGGCGTGTGGGTTGTCGAAGGACCAGGGCCTTCGTGGGGTTCATAAGATAAATTAAGCCCCAACTTTCTAAAAAAAAATACAAGTGGTATTAATGGATTAAATACAATTCATTCTTGTTATAAAACACCCTCGCCTACACTGTTAGACAAGGTGACGATGGTATAATATGTAAACATTGGGCTATATCGCTGAGAATATATATCTTTTGTCATATTACTGAAAGTTTTGGAAATAGGAGATTGTTGAAATCACACTGGTTTAGAGAGTCAACCGCCGCCTCGCTCGTGCATGGTAATTTTCAGTATGCCAGTTGCAACAGAAATGAGGGACGTTAAACCCCATTTAATTTCATTTCATTTTTTTTCAAATTGTTCACTTAAAACTCTAAATTTAAAAATTGTTTCAATCCTGCACGTAAAATAAAGGTGAAAAACAAGTAGCAGTGTATGTCAGCCACTCTAACAGCTAGAAGTCAATTGGCTAGGTGATAAAAGAAAAGCTTCACAGAACGTGAGATGTTATAATAATATTATTATTGGACATTGTGTGTTGATGGTTTACCCATCTTGTAATCTCATCATACTTGTCAATCTATTTAACAGACAGCTAATCACTGCTTGTAATCTACAACACCGCGCCGACCTCAAATCAAGTCGGGTGTCAGCAGTTTACTACAAAATGAAATGGGGTTTAACGTCCTACTGTTCTGCTCCTAAACTAGGCTAATGAAGACGGGCATACGCCATACAGTGTTCTATGAGGGAAATTTTGCCCTGGGAGTGGCGCCTGAACTTTTCGGCCAATGCAGGGATCGAATACCCGACCTCCAGACTAGTTAGCAAGCATCTAATCACCGTGATCCCCTTCTACAAAATGTTCAGTCGGAAAAGTGGTAGTTCAACCCCGAGAAAGGTTGGGAGGAGTTCGAAACCAAGCGTGCGTCGAGAAAACGCAAAGAGAGTTTTAAGCGAGGTTCTCACTTTTGCGCGGACATAGAAAGTTTGTCTAGTCGGTCGGATCGGACGAAAGAACGCCTTTGTACAAATTGGTAGTGTTTTTAAAAGATTCCCTGGCAACTTAATTTTGACGAAGAGTTGGAGCCCACGTCACTGTCAGGATACAAATATTCTCTTATTGCACTGCATAAAACTTTTGAAAATGAAGCATGTGGATATGGACAGCATTACGTACTAGAATTGTAATATCAAGAGTTGACCCCACCCCCGGCCCCCTGATGTTCGACACTAAATGAAATCGAGTTTAACGTCTTGTTTGTTTGCACCGACTGGGTTTTAGAAGACGTACATGCACCTGCCAGGGAAATTTGCCTGGACAGCGGCACTATGGACTATTCCCAATTGTCAAGGGTTCTTCTACGTGCACGCCAGTGTGAACATCGGACCCTGCTTTTTATTCCATACGAACAACTAGACATTGCGCCCTCCCTGTCAAGCCTTCCGTCCTGCACGCACAACTGACCAGGCGAAACCACGCTGGAAAGTCCGGCGGAACCTTCTAAGCCAAAACCGGCATCAAACCCGAGATTGCATGGTTAGCGAGCCAGCGTCTTACCAACTAAACAACGCGATTCCCTCTTCAGTGTGTTTAGCATTGAATTGTGACAATTACCCTACATTATATGTCATCAATCCATCTGCTAAAACATAAAATTTCAAAAAAGAACAATGCGTTTGTAAAGAAAGGATGACAATTTTATTGTACCTCAACCCGAGCAAATATATGATTTATTGTAAGCTATTAAATAATATGACAACCTTGTCTGGGAAAATGGCTTGCTGGTTTCTGAAAGATAGATTTAACTATGTATTACTGTAAAAGGGAATAAGGAAATATAACAGTAAGATTATTGTTAAATATGTATGCATTCGTAGTTCAAGTTAGTGGACTATTTTCCTTACACAGGAGCCACTGCGGCTAAGTGGGCAAGACGCTGGTACGCTCGTCTTCGATTTCGATCCCTGTATTGCCCGAGAAAGTTCCTCGAGATTTTCCGACGTCGTTTCCCCTTGGAGGACGAAGGGCATGGAAATGGAAGCTATCTAGTCGATCGGATGGGACAGAAAATCGAGGTCCCGTGTATACAGCCGTGCACAATGCACAAATTCATGTCTTCGTAAAGCTAACACTGTAATCCAAAGAATTTAATCTTATCACTGGTACACCGACATTAAACTTAAGAAAATCGCATCCTTAAGACAATTTTAAAACTTTTAATAGTAATGACCATCAACAGCCAGTTGATTGCCAGCATTATTTGGATTAAATTCAATTAAAATTATTTGAAATCTTGGTGGGGGTTGGTGTCACATATAAATATTATTACAATTAGAATGGGCTCCACCATACAAATTTTAATCAATATGAATTTTCTAAGAAAATAGCCTACGGTAATCATGGCGACCGTTTAATCTCAAGTTTGTTCTAAAAGAATGGCTGTCCATCAAGCAATGTCTATAAAAGGACAAAAGGTGTAATGACGTGCAAATGTAAACTGGACATCAGATATTTCTACTGCTGTCCTGACACCTGCTGGGGAATACGATCAAATTGACCTCTATTGCGTCATTAAAGGGTTCAATCTCTGTCGCCATTTGCACTAAAATGCACAATCTTTAATTGCGGATTAAATTACAACTTTTACCACCAAAAATATAGTTTTTATGTTAACGACTAAATCTTTATTTCTTAAAAGCCCAAAATGTCAGGCACCGAGTTCATTTAGTATTCATAGACTTACCCAACTTTGTATAGTTTCTTATTTATGTATTTGATACATTAAAACTACAAAAGTTTTATGACGGGCTATATGTTAGTTAAAATAAGGCGAACAATTTGGAGTAAATTCTTAACATTAATTAACTCATCCAGACCAAAACCAACTCTCGATGTCATCGCTGGCCTATGATGTTTACAGGATTAGAATACGACCTGCTGCGCGACGCTCATTGACGATTAAATCAAAAATTGGATAATCGAGGCTGTTTTAAAGGGACAATAACACTCTTGCTGGCTTGACAGGCCCTGAAAAAAAAATTAGCCTTATTCTAACTACTAGATGTTTAAGTGTCCTACCTGTTGTGTAAATTATCCATTACAACCTATCTTACTTGTCCAGAGGGTTCGAAAATATGTTTAAATCCAAGTTGCATTTGAAAGTGCTTACGTAAGGCTTTTCAAACCATGTTACGGCATGTAGTTGAATTTTTCCAATTTTTAAAATTAGGTGTGTTAAGATGAAATATGTATCATTTTTTAATTGAAATATTGTAAAATAGTACAAATTGTTGACAAGAATAAAGATTGGAACATATTATTCATTTACAACAAGAGTGGTATTGGGGCTTTAATTGTAACGACTTTAGTAATGATGATTTAGGCTATGCCTAAAGTTCAATGTCTACATTCTCGGTTCAGAGTGGACCAATTTGATTGAATTTTCAGAAAATTCCCTTTACATTATTGTTTACGTGCACGCGTAAGTGGACCTTGGTGTTGCGTACCACCCAAACGACTAAGCATCTGTAGTCTTGTCATCTCACAAGTGTAAACAGGACTTGACCCCCCCACCCCCCACCCCCCACACACAAACTTCCCACAATTCCCTTGATTTGAGTAAACAGGATAGTTGGGCCTTTAAATAGGCCTACGCGTTTAGACTTACTTTTCTTCCTGTGTAATTTGATCTGACTGTTTGGGTAAACAAGCGTGAACTAATACTGAACCGGCAGTATGTAATTAAGCCGTTCTCTACACTATATTAGCTATGGATTGTCCTTGACAATTGTTGCATTAAATCTGAAATCGCTGCTTTACCAGTCGAGAGGATGTTTTAAATAAACGCTGTCTAAAACTAGTGTTAATAACCATATTCGATTTCATGCCACATTACTGCGTTAAGGGTCATCAGATATAACCTCTCAAATCTGAAATTAACACCCATATTTTTTACAATAATAACATTGTCATTTTCACAAAACTAGCCTAGATATTGATAAGGCCAAATACAAAAAATGCGTGTGTTTACGCAAAATCTTCCGTGTTCTTTTATTTTCGGTAGATTATTGTGGATTAAGTTTGGATAGAACTAAATGCCCCCTAGATTCATCTTTTAAAATGCACTATGTAAAAATTAGATAAAACGCTATAACAGTTAAAACATAGATAATGAAAAAGCAACGTGTTGAAAATTTCAATCCAATTACTTTATTCTG
The DNA here is from genome assembly GCA_917208275.1 of Patella pellucida. NCBI lineage: Eukaryota > Metazoa > Mollusca > Gastropoda > Patellidae > Patella > Patella pellucida. The sequence continues at coordinate 41,821,533 of OU795043.1, read as the reverse complement.
AGCAAAGTTATAGTCTTTTGAACCGTTGTTACGATAATAAAGGGTCTCGATTGCCCATTTTTAATTAAATTATTATAATTGGCAATCGTGTTTAAATCTGTCGAAAATCAAATTCACCTGATGCTTTAGGTAGTTGATTATGGGCTGGCATGTGCAAAAGTGTCTAATTTATAATTTATATAACATTTGAGGCCAAAAGAATTAGACAGATTCAGCTCTTACATAATGCATCTTTGTGCAGTCTATAATTTTTGTGATGTCATTTTAAATACTGTGAATTGTTTATTATTCATTCCCTTTATGGGGTGTTTGGTGGTCGAATGGTTAACGCGTGCGCATTGGATCACAAGGTCTTTTATTGAGTCAAGTGGCGCGGTTTCGATTCCCCGCTTGTACGTGAAAAGGAGTAGGGTCGCCTGTCCAACATCGTAGGTAGTCCCGAAATGACGTAGTTTGTGTCGAGTGGATGTTTTGATTAATGCCGATTCAAATTCAAAATTGCATAATACTGAGATTTCAGTGTCTGCAAAAAACATGTCATCATCGATTTAAAGTACCTGTTTGGGTTTTTAAAAAATAGGGTCGGTCAGGTAACCGTAGACATAGGTATTTTTTGTCTTGGCCTAAGTAAAGTATGCTTTATCCTAGAAAAAAATATTTATTTAAGGTATCATGAAAATTAATATTTCTCTACATAATACACACCTGGTTTTATAAGAAATTGAAGATATATTCATTTCTTCACTGTCGGATGTTCTTCATTACAAAAACGACGTCATTTGAATTGAAGGTATATTGAGGGTATCAAATTTGTATAAACTGATTGTTTCCCTGATTTCACGATATTTCTATTAATAGCAATTCATAATTTTGACACGAATGAGGGGGATCACATACGAAAATCGCGTCAAGGAAAGACGCAGGGGGAAAAGGGCAAAACCCCCTTTATTGTTCATATCAGATCATTGTAACATGTTGGGGTATTGGAGGTTATAAAGAGAGAGGGGGAGAGGGGGAGAGAGAAATGTGGTTTACGTCCGATCGACATGAACTACGTCATTTCGGGACTAAAACATGGTTCAACTTTACTACAATAATTCGCTAGCACGTAGGTGTCTTTAGCAGTGGGAGGAATCCGGACGCCCCGGAGAAAACCCACGAGGTTGGACAAGCTACCCTTCTCTCTGTCACTTACAACCAGGGAATCGAATCCATGTAATTTGACTCAATGACATACCTTATGGTGCAACGCCCTTGAGTGCCGACCCCCCCCCCCTCCCCGAAAAATAGAAACGACAAACCCCACTTCAATATTCTTATCGTATGATTATGTCATATTGGGATCTTGGTACTTATATTATAAAGATAAAGATCAGCGGAATATTTCTTTTAGTAATAAACAATATATTTATTTAGGATGTCTGAATGTTCAGGATGTTCAAAACAATTTATAGACCAATGAATGTCATGGGGAGAGAATTACTAGTCTTCATCCATCACAGAATTTGCCTCTCGTAAATCACAATAATAGGTTTTCGTATTCGGGGTTTACAAAAATAATAAACTTTGTTATATATTTTCCATTCCAAAGTATAGGTTCCATCAATTTATAGATAATTCGTTCTTCTTTTTTGTTCCAGGTCGACAGGGAAACTTAGAATTAATATTTTCTTTTTGTTTTGACACATTCGTAATGCGGAGGTATCAAAATGTAAATAGGCATAGTATGGAAAATACTACTCCAAAATTGACGTCATGAATAATAGCATACTACGGATGCAGTTAAATGGGCATTATGTAACAGCTAAATCTGCCCATTGCAGGCCTTTCTTTAGGCCTTAAATGTGTTATATAAATCATTAATTAGACATTCATTAACATGGCAAAACCATTATAAACTCTCGAAGCGATCGGATGGCTCCAATTTCAAGTAGATTAGAACGGTTCGGCCATTTAGTGATTAAATTTAAACATGGAGTAACGAGGTAAAGACTTGAATGACCCATAACAGTGGTTACGATCAATGCACACATCTTATCAAAACTACAACCAAGGTAGTTTGAGTGACATTTTCAATACATTCATTTAGCATTAACTATTTTTGAAATATTATAGCGAGAACGGTCAACTCCGTATCCAAATCTTACATAATGCTACTTCAATAAAACCCAAAGTAGAAAACCCCTTACTTCAAGCTTTTTATTCTATATAGTGGTCTAATAATGTGGCTAGATAGATTAGATGTAGAGTAAATAGTTATAGGCGAATGTATTATTCAAAAGTCTGTGGAGTAAAGGACTGTGGTCTGATTCCATATAGTGCGTCCCGTGTGACTATTGCTGCCACGTGGTTTCAGTTTGTTACTTGCTGTATATACATGGCCACGAGGCTAACCCAAAGAGGAAAATACGAGATGTCTCAATTTAAATCCATGTCCTCCATATGCTACGAGCTTCATATTTTAAATAAGTAGCATAGTTTGACTGGTTCAGCGACTGAGATTGTATGAAATTTGAATTATTATTACTGTGTGTACATCAGACAGACACATGAAGGTGGCGGCATAAAATTTAAAAACCTAATCTTAGCCTCAAATGGCAATTTTATTATAAACTTAGATTCAAATTAATTGTTAAAAATGGGTTAAATTAGGAGTACTTTTCATTTTACAATTAGCTCATGTCCGTTTAATATAGGATTTAGAGACTCGGCAGAGCTCAAAAACATTCACATTGTTGTCACTGGCGGTAGAAAATCTTACATTTTGTTCAATAGTGACACTCTAATCTTTAATTTTTGTAAACATGCATCAAATTTGTTTTGACAGAATGTGCTATATCATATTGCAGCATGTCTCCGTCCATCCCAACATGTAAAACGTCATATTACTGAGTAACAAAGAGGGGTTTAATATAGGCTATGCATGTTCTCGAATCCCTATTCAGATACAAATCTGAATAAAATATTGCTTATAAAAAAAACCTTTCACATTCTAAATTACATTGACATGTGAATACGGCTGAACGATTTAGATAAAGAGTTGGTCGTTCTCGTTCTTGCTATAATATAATAGTTCAAAAATAGATAAAATGAAAACTGAATATATTGAGCGAAGTCTAACGCCCTTGCTGTAAATCATGAAGACTCTTGTGCACAAACTGGATTTCCAGGAAAAGCTGGTGGAGATGTCGCTTTTCAGGCAAAGTTGTTATTTCTCGCATTGCAGATGTAACTATACTATACTAAAGATAAGTACGTCACTGGTGTATTGTAATGAAGATAAGCCTGCAAAGAAAGACCGCCGAATCGTACGCTATTCCCAAAATGATCCGGAGTTTTGAAAGTAGCTTTTATATAATCGAAAAATTGAAACGTATTGATCTGCCATGTTGTTCACTCTTAATTATTTCAGCATTTAAAAAAACAATTTATTCTGAATTGATGAATTCACGTCTAACATTTGGAAATAAGTACGAAGGATGACGTGTTCACATAAAAAAAAATCGATACATTATGACGTAATACACAGACTAAAATGTATCAGATTTACCCTTTAATTCATTGCTTGTCAACAGTTTGATATATTTAGTCATAATTGATTGATTTATATCAATAAAGTGTCACGGCGTCTCATTTATCTGGCTTTTTTTATGATTTTTTTATTTACACGATTTTACTTGGTGGCTTTAATATTTTTATTTATGACGACATGTTTTTATTATTATTTAATTCCACAGAAACCACCAGAGGCAATTAAACACCCAGAAGCCTAGAAACCCGAAGTTCTTTAAAGGCAAAAAAAATAACATCATAGCAGAATGTATTGGAATGGGGTTTAATGTCGCATCAATACAATCCTTTGGTCATTTTGAGACATACATGGTCTATTTTTATCTCCATGTACAATACGTGGCCAATACGAGGGTCTAAAGTAGGCTACAAGTGATCTAACAACCAACTAAATGGTAGGTAGTTAGTTAGATCACTTGTGCTCTAGACCCTCCAATTTTACCCGGAGAGAGGCGTTTCCGCTTAAACGTCTTTGATTTCCAACTTACTTAGGCACATCGATGGATCTCGGTTTTTCGTGCCACCCGAACAACTAGTCACATAAACATATTTTCCTTGTCAGTCCCCTGGCGCCACCCCTGGGAGTTCTTCTCGCCCCATGACGAGTCGATAATCCCGGCTCTTACTTTTGGAGTACTACGACTCCCCAAAATGGACAGTGTGTGATTACAGATATTATGACATTACTAACAAATATATATTTAACTATACTTTATAATAAACATTCTCTGTTTATGTAGGCAGAACTACAAAAACAGTATAGTTGAAATCAGGCCTCTACTATTTTTGTCTGTTTAACACCCGAACTATTAGAAAAAAGGCCTCATCATATTTCTGATTCCATAGATTTTATACGAATCGTGACTATTAAATAATCTTGAATTAGCGGAGCAAGTCATAATTTAAAACCGGAATCAAGGGTTGTCTGGCTTCCAAGGGACCAGGGCCTGATTTCAGTACTAAATGAAATAAAATTAAATGGGGTTTAATGAAGACGGACGTACGCCATACCGTGTGGTATGATGGAAATTTGCCGTTATAGTGGCGCTGTGGCCTACTCATAAAGTCATATTAAATTCCATATGGCAGTGTGTATACGGCACCTCAGCATTTCGCACCAACCCAACCGGCACTATAGGGTTTAATGCTTGTCCTACATATATCATAAAGTATTTAATCTAAGTTTAATTGTAGGCGAGTCACGTGGATGGGGAAATTATTGTTGGTCTTCTTCAGTTAACATGGTGCATTTTTACGGATTGTAGCGTTGGTTTACCACCAGATTCTACGCATCTAATCTCGGCTGTAAGACCATTTCCGCCATATTTTAAAGGTTCCGAATGAAAATGTCAGCCCCCATGGAGATTCCTGTGGAGCGTGTATCATATCAACAAACGTCACGTTTGGCATTGGGTTTCGGGAATTACCAGGGAATTTTATTAAACCAGTAGCCTTGAGACAATATCTCTGCTTATTTAGGTATACAGACTCTACAAAAGACGCAATTTGGGACTTTTTTGTAAAAGCGACACATTTTCTTGTTTAAAGTCGCAAATGTTTTGGCGTAGGTACATATCACTTACTGTCATACAGCCGAGATTTGATGTAGGTTACCAGAATCTGTCGAGATTTGCCGAGTGGGTTTACCACTTGTCAATGATCTAGCCATTCTGAACATGGAGAACTATTTACTTTGTATGTCCGTATGGTAGAAAGATAGATTTATTTGGCACAAACACATAATACAACATAATAGATGACACATTTTATATGGTACAATTTCGACTCCATTAAGGTTTTTTTTTGTTCATCGCGCCTTACCGACTAAAGGGGAATAACCCCCTTTACTAGTGCTGATTCGATCCATCATTATTTGAAATAGAGTTTCACTTCCTATTGTTCTGGGGCCTGTTTCACGAAATTTTAACTAAGATAAAATCCGATTTTAGTAATTCGATTGGATAGTATTAGATTGATTTTAGCGCTTAGCCAATCAGATTTAAGTTTGTACTAAAATTTGGATTTGATCTTAAGTTAAAATTTCGTGAAACAGGCCCCTGCTCTCCTCAAATTAAAATATAGCTTATTTGTTTTACAGTTATTCACGAAAGTCATAAAACCTGTCCAGAAACATCATTCACGAGATGACCACCGTCAAGACCGGTCGCATTATTTCTATTGCGTCTTTCTTGTAAATCATTGTTTTATCTTTTATTTTGAGTGAAACTAGTATCATTACAAGCCCGGTACTGTACTGTACAGTTTACACTTACGGCTAGCACCCGGATCCATTGACACGCAAGTACCCAAAATAGTATAAATTTGAGCACAAAGAAGGAACCAATCCCAATCCATCCAACCGAAAGTCCAGTGTGTAATTGTATTGGGGATATGAAGGGGTGCATTTTATTTATATTTTTCGAAAATCAAATTTATTTCACAAACAAGTTACATGTTACATTAATAATTGAAAGAAATGATAAAAATTGACTTCTATGTCTCAATAAAATATAAATTTAACAGGACAAAATGATTATTTTCTAATCAACCCCTTGTTTTTAACTAAAAATAGGATATATTTTGAAATCAAATCATCGCATCGGAGTTTCTAATAAAACGACAGGAGAGAGAGAGAGAGGGAAGAGAGAGAGAAGAGAGAGAGAGAGAGAGAGAGAGGAAGAGGTCAAAACCGGAAAATCGCCAACGTACACGAGTAAGCAACTTGACGCACGTTTTGTGAAACGGATCCCTGTAGGTCTTTTAACATTCGTATAGCCAGTGTCGGATTTAGACGATGAGGCTCTTCCCAATCCTCAGCCCTCACGACGAAGGAGGGGGGGGGGACTACGCACAGGGAGTGTAACAGGCCCGAAGCCAGAAACCAAAATTTAGCCGACATAGGGGGGCGAAGAAGATAAATTTCCGACAACAAATAATCAATGAACGAAGGTCATCGCCGACTGCCGTAAGCAGGAGTAGGGGAGAGCTCGAAAATTAGAAGCTGTGGCGAATGTGTCGGAAAATTAAAAGTTTCAAGCCGACATTAACTATCTCTCGGTCGAATTTGAGAGGATAATTATGTCGTACTAAAACTCTCTCCCGGCGAAAATGCGAGCATAGCTAACCAGCGATTTTTTTTCCGACGCAGGCAGATAAATTCCGAGAGGAACGGCCATGGGGGGGGGGGGGGGCTGGAGTGTAAGAAAGGCTTAAGAAATTTACACCTTATCCAGAGGCTGTCTAGACCTTGAGACCCCAGGCATCAGCCTGCAAAACCTATAGGTAAATCCTGCCCTGTGTCTAGCTTGTAGTCGTAGTTGTTTTGGATTTCATACTGGCTTTCTTTGTCATTTGTCGTTTAGTAATATTTACAGTAAACGATAAGAAGACAAATAAACCCTGAAGACCGTTTAAAATAATATAAACGTACCACATCGCTGGTGCATTTGCATGTGTAGCAATAAATCCAAAGATCCAAGAAAATCCGAGGACAGAAGATAATTTAATGTATATCAAACACATGTTCCTGTCTACCTTTTTCCCAGTGACTTTCTGTGAGCTGTGGATAGCTCGTTGCAAATAATACAAGGTCAAACTGAAGCAAATAACATTGATTAATAACGTTACGGCAACGGGAACGAAGAACGTTGCGATAGACCCATACATACTGGACATCCAGCCACATTCGACCGTACCATAGTTAAGTCGAACATGATCGCCGGGAACTACATCTAATATAAAACCAGTACCAACAATAAGCAAGGGAATAGACACACATACGATACAGTAGGATCGGAAAACATGGTTCGCTTGCCAAGACGTGGCTTTGTGGAGAGTAGCCGGGTGGAAAGTGATAAGCATATTAACAGCTTGGGCACTCATCCACATGAAAGCGGAGAGCCAGCTCAGATGAGTAAGTGCAGCAATATACTTACACATACCTGTACCTATCTTAGGGAAGATTAAAAAACACTGACCAAAGACGAGCGAGGTGGCCAAGCCAGTAATAAGTTTAGCCGGTAGTTTCTGGATCTCTTTAAAAACAAAATTGAAAATAATAGTGAGAACAAGAAAAATGATGGATATTCCGGACAAAACCCATGACAAATACAACTGCGTTGTATCCATGTTAAAGAAAGGTGCGTTCTTAAATGGGTCATAACAAACTAGTGCTGATCCATTTTGTCTGATATAGTATTCGGACTCTGGAAATTTGAGACCAGCTTCCAGGATGTGTAATTCCGCATTTTCTAAAATTGTGTATTCATCTGAATCATATAAATACCAAGAGGCAGAACAATTTTTAGTAGAATAATCTAAAAGAGCAGAATCACAAATGCAAATACTAGATATATTAATTCCTGCAGAGAGTGAGAGATTAAAAAAGGTATTTTCGATAGGAAAAAACTGAGTTTGATTATCAATGTTCATCTGGGCGAAAAGATCTTCTTTTTTACTTACAAACGTTGTTTCGTTTAAACATTTGTAATCATCGCTGCCGCATATTTTTGTTAAAGCATCGATTTCTCTATAATTAAAGACTTGCATTTCCAACTCAGCATTGTCGTCTTTATAGAATTTAATATTACTTAGCGCATTAACCAATAAAGACAATGGAAATTCTGTCATGTCAAACTGCATCCTAAAAACATACACCGAAGCTACAAAAGATGATGGCCCATTGATGAGCGTTACATTTTGCTTGATGCTTTTGACTTTGTTGATCATTTCGACAACAGTTATCGCATTTTTGAAATTTATAATCTTGTATCTGAAGTCGATAAATACCGTAGTTGAAGCGTCAGGTAACGGCAAGGAAGTAGGCGGAATATATATAGCTGTGTTCTGGTGGCATTCTCCAAGTTTGGGATACTGGCCCAATAAACAGTAAAACTGTCGACATTTCTGAAAAATATTATCAAAATTTTCGTCGTCCTTACACAAATCACTTCCTTTGAACAATTGTCCATTCGCTTTTACAAATACTGGATTCGACAATTGACTAAACAAAGTCTTTAAACTCAAACCAGGTATAATTTGAGTGTCCTGCCCCGTCAAGCAAAGCCCCTTAGAAGCGTCTGCGATTCTGCACAAAGTACACTCAAGGGTCCATTCACTTTCATTTCTCTGAAGTTGATCGATGCATTCCATACAGTCATTACTAAGAACAGAAACCATGTCATTTCGATACTGGTCGCAAAAATAGGCAGCTTTGCTCGATGTATTTGGTAGATTATATTCTCGAGAGCATGTCCCATCCAGTATGTGTTTCTCTATAGTTTCTGGCTCCGGTACCGTGTTATTGTTACATTTAAGATTAAAATCAACAGTTTTTATTGCACCTAGCAGTAATTCATTTGAACATAATACACAATAGGCATTTTTATAGAACTTAATTGATAGGTCAAAGTCGTGGTAAACGAGTGGCAATAGGCTCGAGGGATCTTGACAAAGTTGTCCTTCTTCACTTTGTTCATCTGGACAGCTGTCAGTGAAGCTATATGTCATACCGTCAGCATTGTCACATTTAATCCCTGCATAAAGATATAACATAAAATAGCGGAGCGTATATCGAGTCATCGTTATTGAAACATTCCATTTTAAGTACGATTCTACTAATTCTTGGGAGAAATTAGCTTGATTACTGAAGCAAATATTAAAGCCTATTACGTTAATGTAACAGTCACATTGCGATTTCCATACTGGCACTTCTGTCGCTGAAGTGTTAACTGAAATTTAAGAAGTTGTGTACATATTAAACGACTGCTAAATTTAGAGTAATTTGAAAACTATCTCTCATCCATAATAACATTCATTAACTTTCTAGACAAAATTAAAACATGTGTTAATTATTGTGCAATGTTCCAGGATATAAAAAGAAACAAAAAATGTTAAATCTGCTATTTACCGAGAATTATATTGTCGGGGGTTTTAATAAAATGAAAGACGTCCTACTCACCCAGAATGACACTGAAAAGAATAATTATTTGGAGAAGTATTCTAGGAATCATCATTTCTGTTAGTGTGAACAGGAAAATACAGGAGAATAAAATGGTAGTCTTATTTATACTAGCAAACAATTAAAAATTTATAAGCCCGGATGATCAGGATGCTGTACTTGTTATGGTTTAAAGGGAAATCCGGAATAACTGTCCTTGTTGTGGTTTAAAGGGAAAATCCGGAATAGCTGTCCTTGTTGCGGTTTAAAGGGAAATTCCGGAATAAAATGACAAATAAGTGTTTATTATAATGTTTACTTATATTATCTGCTGGTTTCAGACCGCTATATATTTATTCTACCTCCATGAAGTATACAACCAATTTTGTTGATTTTTATTATACCAGAAAATAAGCAAAAGATATTGATGGACGGAATGTCACAACATACTAATCGGGGAATATAAAATGAAGCCTCTATCTCTAATTTAAAGGAGCTAAATAGCTAACATTTGTGACCTAGAAATTGAAAAAAGTGGGTCGCAACGCATATAATACTGTAATATGACTGTATATAAACTGATTTTCATTCAATGGTTTCCGATTTTACTCTAATTTCAAATCAGTTATGTTCGGCGAAATAAGCTAGGAGTCTCAATCAAATGCAAACTTCTACCGTCTTGTTATTCCAGTCTCCATTAGCCCCGTCCTTTGAGTCTCTTGTTACAAATGGGACTAAAGCGCATTATGGTACACGATTCGTGTACCAGTGGTAAGATGTATATTTTGTCTTAAATATTGGATATATCAGAAGCCCATCTTTTTTCCCGGTAAGATCACAACATCAATGTTGATTTAATTTGACAAATAAATCGTGTTTTCAATGTTGAAGATTTTGGATGATATTGAGACTTAGCGCCTTTAACAATGTGGACCCAACCCAATTCACTTTGATATTTATAGGGTAACCAGGGTAACACCACCTCTCTTCAACAATAAAACTTATTTCACTTCTGAATACACTGAATAAATTATCTCCATACTATTTGTTGGTTTGGTTAAAATATTCTTTGGGCTATATATTATTTAACGTCATTTCTGAAACCCACTAAAGGATCTTAGTGTGGTTAATCTGTATTGGTGAGTTTCATTGTTTGATTTTTCAACTTCAAAAGCCTAATCAGTGCCGGATTTACCTACATGCCTGCAAAACCCTAGGACTTCCAGATCTAGGGGACCTCTGACCAATCTGTATCATATTTTGACACTCGTATAAACCCTTTCTCACATGCACTGTGTATTAAACATCCGTGATCATTTCCGGCTTTGCTCAGTTGTTTAAAGGGCGTATATCTCTAAATTCTTTGGTCCCTTAAAATAGACCAAACTTCAACTAAAAGCACATATTATAAATAGAATATATAAATTGATTCCCATTCATTTTTTTGTAATTTCTAAACAGTCGAAATGGAATGACTCTATGTTTAAAGCAGGTATGGCTCTTTTACTCGGTCCCTTCCAAAAAGAGCATACAAATGTTATATATAAATTGATTCATATTAGATTTTTAAATAAATTATTATAATTTCTAATCAATTATGTTCGGTGATATATGTGAACAGTCTAAATTGAACAACTGTCAATTAGACGATTTATAGGCGGCGGATGAAACCTCAGATAATTATTATTCGTAGCTGTCTGATATTCCATTATATCATCATGATTGAAATAGACCAATGTGGAAATATTGAGTTAAAGAGGATTTCTCTCTTTATCCAAATCCGACCCTTGGCATAATACAAACCTGTTTACCCAAAGGACAAATTGGGTTCAGTTAATATCTACACATCATAACAAACCAAGGAGACACGATGGCTCGCTAGTGGCAGCTATCTAGTCATTCGGGTGGTACAAAAAACCGAGTTCCCATTTACCCATGGAATTGGAATTCGATGTAATAGTAGGTTGTGGTGCCGCTGTCCGGGCAAAAATTTAATTCATAGCATACTGTATGACATAAACATCAGCCCAGTCGGAGCAGAACAGTAGGACGTAAAACCCATTTTCATTTCATTTCATTTCTTCCTATTTACAATGTCAAAATAAAAGAATGTTACATGTCTGCATTATCCGCCATTTTTTCTATGTTATAATGGGGATAATATATATTCCTGCTTAGCAACAGAATGTGGAGAAAACAAAAAGCATCAATCACACCTTACATAGGGGCGAGGTTGGGAGTAGGTGTGTGTGGGGGGGGGGGCTTAAATCTGCAAATGGTTACAACCAACAATCGTTACAAAATCGTGCGGAAGGCGATGGGGGTGATCGGGGGCTTTCTTAAAATCTGAAATATTTAATTTTAAATCTGTTGACGGCTGTTATAAAGAGCCTTCTTTTAAAAATATGTTGATGGTCATTCTATTTATCAGTTTGTGTAAGTTTCTCATTTTGTGTCTTACATTTTCAAAATATTACCTTTAGCGTCGGTTGATGGAAAAATTAAGCCAAACTAATCTGTACTTAAAATGACGGAGGACAATAATGCAACAACGACTGCATCCAATGGATGGAATTGGAAACATCGGAGTGTGGATAGAGGTAAAAATACAAGATAATTGTGTTGATTTAATTATGTTCTTTTTGTCGATTTTACCTTTTTTTACGAAAGGATATTAGTCCCATAAAGAATAAAATATAAATATTGGCAGACTGCGTTTAGTTCAATGCGGGCCACTAGATATCCTACACCTGTGATGGGGGCCCTGGTAGGACCGTATTTAGCGGGGGTGCAGGGGATACATTGCACCCCAAGAAAAATAAGGCACCCATCTCCCCCACAATTCCCCCAAAATAATTTGACAATCTTTCAATTGTAAAGTAATACAGATGATTATGATCACACAGTAATGCTCTTAAGGCACCAATCAGTCGGTCGATTTTAAGGGCGCCCTTTAGTTACGTGGAGGCTAGGGCGGTTGGCGCCCCCCCCCCCCTATCTGCTGCACACCCTATTTTAAAATCCTACATACGGCCCTGGGCCCTGGCACAGGTAAGCTATGGGTAATCCGCCACTATGTCCATTAAATGTTTTAATAGTGTCTGGGGTTTTTTGAGGTATTTTTTAAAATCTGGAAAAATGTCTCTCAATGTCTTACAGAGTAACTTTTAATTCTTAATTTTAGATTACACGATTACTGCTGGCTTCATTTCCGTGTGTTTAGCAATGATGATAATCATTATCATTGTTATATGGTAAATATTCATCTAATATAACTATAACATGACAAAGGAACATAGTATCATTGATGTCGGGTTATAATAAATACAATCAGTTGAGTAGCTAGCCAACATAAATGCATTTACTACAAAGGTTCCACACCTGGTACATATTCTTTTGGATATAAAAGGTTAAATTTAAAGTTACATAATATCTTCAAAAGACTGGTTATAATAAGTACAATCAGTTTAGTAGTTGCAAAAGTAAAGGTATTTTATTACGATGGTTTCTCACGTGACGCAGGTTATGAACTCATACCTGGACTTTGGGTCAAAAGCCGATGGATTCGGTGCATTTATTTGACTGTAAGTGTACATATTGATGCCTTATTGGCATATTTATAAAAGTTGAAAACAACAATATCAATTGTCTTTTCCCCGTTTAAAACTCGAGTTTATTATCCAATTATTCAGGGTTTTCTTATCTTTTAGTAAATTAAAACGGAATAGAAGAAGAAACGAAAATGACGTTCCGCTTACTGAAAAGCTGGTTAACACAGAACGTCGACGATCTAAAAGCCGATTCGAACAAGTGAATAAACTGTCTTCTGATGGTGTTCTGAAGCCAACAAATAAAGGAATAGAGCTCACACTTTTCAAGTATTAGTCTTTAACACAAGATTATTTGTTAGCATCAATTTGGAGAATAGTATTCTGGAAATTACCACCAGGTGAAGAACCATGGGAAACTCTTAACGTTGTTATTCTCCGACAGTCAAGATAATGCATATAATTTTATACTATTTAAAAAAAGTAGGGGGTATTTGATTTTTAAGTGTTATTAAAGTCACCTAATGAAACCGACGAAGAAACAAATGACAAAATGAAATGAAATTCACATTCATCGATTTATTCCAAATGATCGTTAGACTAAGTAAGGCACAGACTGACCATTATAAGGGTAAAATAATACCCGGGGTCAAACAGCAAAGTTACCACAGCATCACAACAAAGTCAGTAACGGGTAAATCCTCCTCTGTTTGCCAAACAAGCATTGATCTGACGTGACATACTCCTAATGGGACTTCTAGGGTTATTTTGGTCCAGATTGTCCCATTCCTGTTGCAACGCAGCAGCAAGTTCTTGGACATTGACAGGACGTTGTTGACGTTGACGTAACCTCTGTCCAAGCATGTCCCAGACATGCTCGATGGGGGAGAGGTCGGGACTCAGTGCTGGCCAAGGTAATGTGGTGATGTTTTGTTGTTGGAGGTACCCTGTAACGATCCTGGCCCTGTGACATCTTGCGTTGTCATCCTGGAAGATGAAACGGCGGCCATGACGTCGTGCGAACGGCACAACATGGACTGCCAAGATGTTGTCCCGGTAGTACGGGCCTGCAACACGTCCTGCAACAACCTGTAAAGCCGTTCTTACAGCAACAGTGATGCCTCCCCACACCCTAACAGAACCATTCCCAAATCGATCATGTCTGATGACGTTAACGTCTTGAAAGCGCTCGTTTCGACGACGCCACACCCTCCTACGTCTGTCTAAAAAATCAACAGTAACCTTGACTCATCGGAAAACATCATATTGCTCGTGCGTCGATTATCCCAGTGTTTACGATCCCTACACCAACGACCTCTTGTCTGAATGTGATGATCTCTCAAACAAGGGATCACGCGAGGATGTCGGGCGCAAAGGTGAATGGTCTGGTCACTCACTCTCACACCAGTGTCTGTTTGAAGACGAGCGCTGATCTGATTTGCTGTGATGACACGATTTCTCAAGGCCAAGGTACGGATAAATCGATCCTGGGCTTGAGTTGTCGCCCTTGGTCGACCTGGTGTGGTCTGTCCTATACAGATTGTGTATCACAGTATCTGGAACATAGCCTGCTTATGGCAGACTGAGAAACATTCATCGTCCACGCCACAACCGCCTGTGTTGTGCCGATCTGTAGCATGCGAAGGGCACGTAACCTTTCATTTTGGGTAAGCCGACGCATATCAAAATTTGTTTTCTGGTCACAAACAATTAAAGTGATGTTTCCGCCCTGGAATTCAATGCCACAATGACTGTAACATTCAAAGTCAGAGTCGTGCAAATCTTGGGTTGGACCCCCATGGTGATCCCAAGTATCACCTGCATTCCATGCGGTAGCTATTGGTGCGTTTGGGCGTCACATGTAACTGGAAATGTTTCTTCTGTTGGGTTCTATAGTGACTTTTTTCGTAGTCATTTGCATATTTTAGTATTATGCCCCCAAAGTCAAATATCCCCTACTTTTTTTGAATAGTATATATACATCAACAACTGTTTTACGGACCGGGTAGTGATATAAGGCCATCACCTCCGTTGTAATTGCATAAAAAACTATTGTACATGTTCCCAAACCAAAGATAGTCGTTTATTTTTTGTCAAATTCCTTAAATGCCAGGACCAAATTTGTAAAGAAAACTCACATGAAAATATCTTTAGGGGGATAAAGACGTAATTTAATAGTATTGTAAATGAAGCTATATGACAGAATGCAAGGCTTCTAATCTAGCTAAAAACTGAGAGACCAACGTTTTGGCAATTTCACTTGGCTACTTTTTATCAGTAACAGAGAGTAACATCAAACAGAAGTTCGCCAAAAGGTTAAGACAATACTGATGAGTTTTAGTAACTATTTTGTTGTGTCTCATTTAGGTGAAATAAAATGAAATGAAATGAGGTTTGAGCGACCTACTGTTCTGCTTCTAAACTGGACTAATGAAGTCGGGCATATGCCATACAGTGTGCTATGAAAGAAAGTTTGCCAGGACAGCAGCACGACAGCCTACTCTTATATCAAATTCCAACAGCATGTCAATGTGTACATGGGACCTCGGTTTTTCAACCCATCCGAACAACTAGACAACTTTCCTTGTCATGCCCTCAGTCCTGCATCACTGACAAGGGAAAACCACGTCGGAAAATCTGGATGAGCTTTCTCGGCCAATTGAGCTTTCTCGGCCAATGCGCAGATCGAACACCCGACCTCCAGGATAGCGAGCCAGTGTCTTACGCACTTAGCCATGTGATCCCCCTTCGCTTAAGTACCTTAGCCTTATGTACAGATTTCTTTCTACAATATATATGAGATTGAGTGTACATTGTATTGTCATTTAAGGGTCAGGAAGAGTTTCTCTTTTTAATAAATAACCTTATTAGTCATTACAAATATCACATGTATACCTTCAGATGCAACTAATTATAAAAATTCTAACATGTTATCAAACTATGCTCAGAGAACATGTAAGTACCAAAGGTATATTCTGACAGACTCACAGTGAAGTTATGGGATTTCTGCCCTGAAATAATTCCAAATTCTGGATTTTGCAGGAACGTTTTCAGAAATTATGTTTTGTGATCTTCTGTTAGATATTAAAGAGAATTCATTTAATATAATAAAAAATCCCAACATCTAAAT
This sequence comes from Patella pellucida, assembly GCA_917208275.1. Taxonomy (NCBI): domain Eukaryota; kingdom Metazoa; phylum Mollusca; class Gastropoda; family Patellidae; genus Patella; species Patella pellucida. The sequence goes on along the minus strand of OU795043.1, from coordinate 41,805,347 downwards.
ATTTTTGTAATGCCCCATGGAGATTGGTTTTACTATATCTATAATATTTTTGAAGAAAGAAATTCTAATCTTAAAATACCATTTTGGAGATATTGTAGCATACAAAATATGTAGTACTAACTACCAGATCATACCATCTTGGCTGGCATCATTTTAAAATCGTTGTCGGCAAAAAAATAAACTATATCTATGATTGTCAAAAAAAAATAATAAAAAAATGTTTTTTCAATGCAAAAAATAATGATTTATTATGCTTTTACACAGATCTGTTACATCTCTTTGATCTTGTAATAGAATGGTGTAAATAATGGATAATACATACAATTTTAATTTCAATATCAATCATACAATCAGAATTTATTCTTGTGTATAAGATTAGATTCAGTAAAATTTATAAAATATAGAATTTACTAAAGAATGTTAAAGAATTTACTGCTTTTAAACATACTTAAATTTGTGTATGCACTTTACAAACTATAACATTATGGACATGTACCATGGACACTTTGAGTAAGGAACAACATGTGATATAGTTTCTGTATAGTTACCTAAAGCACTAGACGAATCATTCGGGCGAATCAATCGGCGCCGAATTTTATTCGGCCGAATGGGTGGACACACCAGCCGAATGTTTCGGCCAATTCACCAGTCGATTGCGTCACTTTTCACGTCACATGATTAAAAACGGCGGCGTCTTTGTCTTCAAACAATCACGTGATTTCTAGATAGGAGTGCTGATTGGCTAATGAATTTTACATTCGGCCGAATGCTTCGGCGAAGTGGACACACCAGGCGAATATAATTCGGGCGAATAAATATTCGGCCGAATATATCAAACATGTTTGATTCGGGCGAATCGTTCGGCCGAATGACAGTGGACACACTAGGCGAATTTCGACGCCGATTGATTCGGCGGAACGATTCGGCCGAATCATTCGGCTGAACGATTCGGCCGAATCATTCGGCTAGTGTGTCCACCACTAAAGACAAATATTTGACAGTTATTGCTATAATTCCGGTAGTTATAAAAATAGATAATGAAAAGAATTATATGGTGAAAATTTCAGTCAAAATTACTTCATTCTGAGCGAAGTTACGGCCGTTTGAAGGACAGTGTAGTCCTGATTGTCATTGCTATTGAAAATCCGATAGTGTTGATTATGAGCTTGGTATGTGAATAAATGTTGGAATAATGATTTATATAACACTTGAGGCCGACGCAAAAAACTTACATAATGCATCCTTGAGAGCAGTAAACACTACTTTTTGTTTTAGGTAATACTTTAAAGCTTTTGTACATAATTATCTGTTGTTTTTACAAAATGTTTTCAAAATACAGCAAGTATATACTGGTAGCTGCCCTATGGCATGTAACATATTTTTAAAACATTACTGATTACAAAGTTTATGTTTATTTTATTCTTGATTAAACTATAAATAATATAAGATTATTTAAACACTATAAGGCTGTATGTAATACATGGTATGGTATATAAATTATTAAGGCCACCAAAGTGTAGCCATATCTACTAATATAACTTCTCTTTACTTAATCTCAGTAAAATGTAATAGATGGCAGGGATGGGCTGGGCAGCTCTGTACCCTTGAGGCCCCATCACGGTGAAGAATTTGAATATGTAACTAGAGAGAAAATGAAACTAGCTTGATACACCTTTTCGGCACCCAATTCATAGATCATTTTTCATCTCAGATTTAGACTATTACATATTTCAGTTGATGGGAAGAACTCCTCTTTACCTAATCTCAGTAATATGTTTATTAATATATTGTGAAATAATACTATTGAATGTAACGTAAAAAAAAAAGAACAAAAAGCACAGAAGCTCAGAGCTCACCACATGCTTTAATTGCATGAACTGATGGCATTAAGGATATTTAAGCCAATGTTCATTAAGCTTGAAGTTTTTTGAAGAATGAGAAATAATTCTTTAAATAAACCAATCTCAGATCACTGGTGAGTAAACTTAAAGCCAATAAATGAATATTCATCAACTGAAAATATATGGCAAAATATTTACTGTACACACAGGAATGTTTGCCAAATGAAGATAGGAGAATGGAAACACATGCTTCAAACACTTAAATAATGAAAGTTAATAAAATCAAACAGAAAATTACAGATTTTTTTTTTTTACAGAGCATTGTTTTAAAGGTTTAAAACAAAGATGACTGTCAATTTAAAGGACATTGTTGGTGTTCATCAATTTTACATATGTAATAGAATCGGGTAAACACATTCAAGAATATTTTAAACATTTGCTATGGGTGTATCATCAATCATAATTTGAAGGTTGAGTGGCACAAAAAAAGCAAATTAGTAATTATGATATCCAATATTTGAGATAACATAAAGGTTTCGGCACCATTTGTAAAAAACAAGGCTAGACATATTCCACAAGTCATGTCAAACCATGACAGCATATTCTTTCGAGTGCATAGGCAATATATACCATCGGTGTAGACTGGAATAAGCAGATGCTAGAGATTGCCATTTGAAATTAGAATAATAACGGAAACGATTGAATGTAAATCAGTTTATATACCTACAGATAACTTTATGCGTTGCGATCCATTTGTGTCCATTTCTTGGACATAAATATTAAAATTTAGCTCCTTTAACCAAGTAAATTACATATGTAAAATTGGTGGACAAAAACATTGTCCTTAAATTGCAAATCATACAAATAACATCTTAATATTCTGCACGAGACATGGGGAAAACATACAGTTTAATGTTCATCCACATTATAGAACATTTCAATAAACATTTTGGAGTTTATCTTTATTTTTTTTTACTTTGGTTAATAATTCCCAATCTGTGAAATTCCAACCTCTATGTTACATATCTATGAATAAATATTTCAACAATTTTGAGCAAATAAAATTAACCATGCTGTTAGACATGTATTGCTCCTTATTTGGCTATTTAATCTTTGGCATGTACACAGGTTTAAGGTAAAACAAAAATTTTACAATTTGAATTATAAAACAAATAAATTTAAGCATAGAAATATATACAAAACTTTGATCTATAGCTATCAGTATTTTGTCAAATTAATTGTAAAAAGGCCTGCGTAAGTTAAGTCAGAAATGTACCTACATGTGAACAGCTTAAATGCAAAAAAGGGTATCATTATTTTTTCCGAAACTGAGATAATTACACCAATATAAGAATTGGGCATAGTTGTGTTCCATTCATAACACTATGAAATTAAAAGATTACCTCTCAAAATTTAAAACGTCTTATCAGATTACAGTCTAAATATACATTATACAAAAGCTAAATCTGCCTATTGCAGGTCTTTCTTTAGGCCTGAAATCTTATCTAAACTATTAATTAGACATAAATTAGCTTATTCAGACCATAATCAACTCTCGATGTGAACACTAGCCTGCAATGTTTATTGGATTAGGATCCGATTTGCTGCTTAAAAATCATTTATGATTTAATCATGAAATGGATAATCAAGACTAGATTTTTTATCGTACCGACTTTAGTAATGAAGTTCGAGGCTAGGTCAAAAATTTAATCATTTAAATCTTGGTTCAAAGTTGATCGATCTGACTGAAATTGTCAGCAAATTATCCTTACATTACCTTGTATTTATATTAACTATCTCCCATAATGGATAATCAAGACTAGATTTTTTATCGTACCGACTTTAGTAATGAAGTTCGAGGCTAGGTCAAAAATTTAATCATTTAAATCTTGGTTCAAAGTTGATCGATCTGACTGAAATTGTCAGCAAATTATCCTTACATTACCTTGTATTTATATTAACTATCTCCCATAATGTATCTTTAAATTCCCAGTTTCACATTTGAACTCATCACATATAGTTATATAAAATCTGTGGAAACTTTAACTATGTACAGAAATTAACAGGCATTATAATACAGTGATCTGTTAAATATTTAAGAGAGAGGTAGACACCTTATCCAAATTTTCATATCTCATAGTTAATTTCATTTAACAAAATGTTAATATTGTACTGCACAATATGCTCTATGGTATTCTATCTACCTACAGACATATCACTCTTTTTACGACTAGCTAACCGAGTGCAATTTTGTCAGCAGCCTACTAATATCCCATGATTATAATTAGCCGGATTTCTATTGTGCTGACAAGTACCTAAAAGTACCAATGCGTCATACATAGGATGCAACATCAATAATTGGTTCCAGATTTTTCTATCTCAAAGCTGCCAATAATTCGTCGGCCTTCTCGCGAACCGACAAATCTGATATATAATTAAGTATTGAGAAATTTATACTTTGTTGTTATCTTTGTGGCCATCAAATACTAATATGTATTTATGATTTAATATTTCATACATATACATCAGGACTCTGGACGTCTTTAAATAAATATTATTAATTTATGGCCACACAGATAACAACAAAGTATAAATTTCTCAATACGTAATTCTCAATACTTAAATGTATATCAGATTCGTCTGTTCGCAAGAAGGCCGACGAATTGTCCTAAAATCAAATGTGAAAAATTTGAAACTTAGAGATACTTGTATAGATATCTATATAACCTGTATAAAAGCTATATATCATACCCAATCTTCACATTAATATTATGATATAACATCAATACCAATTTAATATTGTGATATAACATCAATACCAATTTAATATTGTGATATAACATCAATACCAATTTAATATTGTGATATAACATCAATACCAATTTAATATTGTGGTATAACATCAATACCAATTTTATATTGTGATATAACATCAATACCAATTGAAGTAACAAATGTATCTCTATCAGTGAATGGATCAATAATATTAAATTACAATAATTTAAACAGAATTGTGTATTTCATCTCAAGTGCCTTGTTACACTATTGTAGATCTAATGGTGAAGAACTACATCTTTACTCACTCATCAACGGGACGGCATGGAGCTGCAGCGTCTGTATTCCTATTATTTAAATTTCTAATTAAAATTCTAGACGTTAAACTAGGGTCATCTATTGTGGAGAAAGTTTGCGAGCATTACAAGTCCAAAGCTGGTCCAGACAAACCAACCAATTCCGAGTGTTTTCCAAAATCCAGTATCTTCCAGGCTGACTAATCTTTCAGAAAAGTAGAAAAAATTTCATAATAAAAATCCGATAGAAAATACATTTGTATTGATAAACAAGAATAAATATAATGATCTGCAAACTTAACCGATGGGGAGGGGGGGGGGGAGTTGTTGTTAACACCAAATAGCCTGTATTTGAGACTATGTTCATGGTTTTGAGTTGGTAGTAGAAATAATACAAAAAACCCTTGATTCTTTATTATACCCATAAGTTATCACTTTTTGCCAAAATAATAAATCCTCACCTTTGGTTTCGTCTTTCTGTGCCCAATTCAATGATCTTTCTACAGCCATTTTCCATCGTCCAAATCTCTGATCTCTCTCTGTAATAATAACATATACATATTTGTGAAGTTTAATTTAAACATTTTATTTTTAACAAATATTTCTTATTAACAATCTAGTATTTTCATTAAATGACACAACATATAACCTAGGTCACAAAATAATTGCCTTATTTTCAATAGCTCAGGTAGTCGGTGCAGAGAAGTAGGATGTTAAACCCCATTTCATTTCCAAAATGATAGAATTATAGCCGTAATAATAACATGAATAACTAATTAAGTTAACAAACAATAGGCCCTGGGTTGAGTATTCTTGTAGTACATGTCATTGAAGACATTGAAGCTAATCTTGCTAAAATCACAATAATAATGATTAAATTCTTTATCATTTCTTTTTTAATTACTACTGTAAACATAATCAAACAATTATGTGTAGGTCATATTTTTTGTGGAGGGAGGGGAACTGAGTTTTAACATCCACTGGACATGAGAGAGAGAAATAGAGAAATGGGGTCTTTAGCAGTGGGAGGATACCGGAGAACCCAGAGAAAACCCACAAGGTTTGACAGGTGACCCTACTCCTTGTCACGTACAAACTGGGATTCGAAACCACGCCAGTTGACTCAATGACAGGCGACAGGCTTCTTAATACAGCGTGCACAATTCAATTACAATAATTTGCTTTTTGAGGAAACTGGAGGACCTGGAGAAAAGAATATACCACCCTCGCAACCACACACATGTAATATGACGTACCCGTCTCCCTGATGGATGGTTGAAAAACATCTGTAACAATTTCATTTGATCCAAGGTTATCAAGATCCCATACTTTCACACCTTCAGCATATCCAGCAGCCATGGCAGCACCTAGAGCTGTAGTCTCTGTCATAGATGGTCGTACTATAAACAATGTCAAAGTTAAATCAGTTCTCACTATTTATATCATTACAAAAACAATCTACATTAAAGATACATTATCTAGATTTAGATAAAGAACTGGCAATTCATACTATAAAAGTTCGAAAATAGATCATGTGAAATGAATATACTAAACATTTCATTCAAATTACTCCATTGCGAGCAAAGATATTAACTTTTGAAGGTTTGGCCAGATGTGTGCTTCACCATATTTAAATTAAATCAAAATACGGCTAAATATCAAATGGAATCGAGAGTTGATTTGGAATCGAGAGTTGATTACGGTCAAGTTCTGTTTATAATGTGTAATTAATAGTTTATATAACATTTCATGCCTGAAGAAAGACCTGCAATAGGCAAATTCATGTCAACATAAATAATGCCAAAATTTATTATGGTCAATTTATTATAAAGTTGCATCTGTTTTGGAAAGCTTGTATTGGGCACCAAAATATTATACCATTATGTGTTTTATGTTACTTAGCCAAAAAAAGGTACAGTCAGATTTTTTTTTTTCTGTTCTTCATAGGAGGGCATGTTGGTAAAAAGGAATAGAACTAACAAATGAATCTTTTAATGAGATTTTGGAAAGTGAACAAGGGCCATAACTCTAGATGTAAAAGGTTCGACTGATTTAAATTTCAAGCAGATTGGATGATAACATTTGACAAGAAATAGTCCTTACCTACGTTGATGCCGAGTAAATCAGCTTGTATCTGCATCAATAGATTATTAGCAGTCATACCACCATCAACTTGAAGTGATGTTAATGGTATACCACTATCTTTATTCATAGCATCTAATACCTTTAATATATTTATTTATTGTAGTATAATAATCATATCTGGTGGTGCTAAATAAATATCATTTCAGGCATGTGTCTAATCAAAACATAATTATACAATCAGGGCCCTGTTTCTCAAAATCTTAACTAAAGATAAAATACAAATTTTAGTAGAAACTTCAATTTTGATCGGCTAAACACTAAAATCAATCTAATATTATCCAATCAAATTACTAAAATTGGGATTTTATCTTAGTAAAAATTTTGTGAAACAGGCCCCTGGGCTTCTCTTGGGCCCCTAATACGACTACCACCAACAAACAAACTCTCATTCTAGGTCTAAAATCAATGACAGCAAATCCTGATGAACAAATTCTTAAAATCCAAATAGCTTTATAGGGAAATAACTCCACAATTGACAATCAAAATATAAATTAATAATTTGAATAAGGTTCCAACTAATGCACCAATGAACAATCCCATCGAGTTAAAAACAATCCAGTGTATTAAAATGATTAATAATACTGTATCAATATTTTTAATAGCAATAGATTTGAATCTCTTTATAAAATATATTTTAGTATCACAACTCAAAAAGAGAATTATTTAGATATCTAATGTTTTTGAAGATTTTGAGATAATTTTTTCATGCATTAATATTTTTTTACTCCTGATACGAGTTAAACACAAGAGATATAATATTCACTATGAAAATAAACAAGTGACACAGGTAGTTCAATGATTTAACCTTGATTAAGAATGTATGTGGATTGAGGATTTCACTTAGTGAGAAATGCTCACAATACTTTCATAAACCAAATGGAAAGTTTAATTGGGGTAATCATGGGGTCCACAGGGTATTTGTGTGCAGCCTTGTGAACAAAAACATATAAACAGATAATGTGGAAGCAGACCACCAACTACGTTCCTTATCTCGGTACCCATGAATCTAGTTCCTGGCATGCATAGCCTTTCCCCCTCTTTTACTTTCCCCCACTTTTGCATTGAGATTTTTGTTTATTGCTTCGTCTTCAATTGAAGAAGAGAGTTTGAAGTTTGAACTTTGAAGTGACATTTCAGCCAAGCTTTATTGAATACCGGTAAGGATGGATAGCAGAGTAAAATTACATGTTTACTAGTGCGCTAGATTTATACTTCATAAATTATCCATGGTCAATCTCATACATGCTGGAGCTAGACAACTGAAAATTTGAGAAAAGTGAAAGAGACAAGAATTAACATTCAAGTCAATGGAAAATATTGAGTGGTCCACTTCCAAATATAATGAAATTTAGTTGATACTTACCTCCCTTGTTTGAAAGCAGACAGCTTCTAGGGCAGCTCTGGCCAAGTGATGTTTATTGGTATATTGAGTAAGGCCACAAATTGTTCTGTAAGGTAATTTTAAAAATTTCAACAGTTATTATTTGATGTCTTCGCTTACTTAGTCATAATAGCTACTTTGAAGTTATAAAAAGCTATAAAAAAAAACATAATCAGCCTCAAACTTGACAGCAATTATGAGCACTGGGGCCTGTTTCACGAAATTTTAACTTAAGATAAAATCCAAATTTTAGTACATACTTAAATCTGATTGGCTAAGCGCTAAAATCAATCTTATACTATCCAATCGAATTACTAAAATCGGATTTTATCTTAGTTAAAATTTCGTGAAACAGGCCCCTGGTCTATGAATGAATGAATGAAATGGGGTTTAACGTCCTACGCTTAAGCACCTAACCTGGGCCAATTGAAGACGGGCATACGCCAACAGTGTGCTATGAGGGAAATTTTGCCCGGGCAGCGGCGCTACGGCCTACTCTTATATCGAATTCCAACTGCCAAGGGATCTTTTACGTGCACTCCAATTTGTACACGGGACCTCGGTTTTTCGTCCCATCCGAACGACTAGGCAGCTGTCCTTGTCAGGCCCTCCTTCTGCATCACTGACAAGGGGAAATCACGCCGGAAAATCGAGATGAACTTTCTCGGCCAATGCAGGGATCGAACACTCAACCTCCAGGCTAGCGAACCAGCGCCTTATCCACTTAGCCACCGTGATCCCCCCTGGTCTATGAGGTTTCCGACAAATTACGTACATTGGAGCAGCATTAACAGCAAAAACTCAAGTTGAAATTTTAAGACAAATGCAATGAGTCATACCAACATACACAGGGATTAGAATTTACTGGTAAGTTGACATTGGAGAGAGAGAGAGAAATGGGGTTTAACGTCCACTCAACACAACTAGGTCATTTTGGGACTAACATATGATTTTACTTGTATTTCAATAATTCGCTTGCGCGTAGGGGTCTTCAGCAGTGGGAGGAAACCAGAGTGCCTGGAGGAAACCCACGAGGTTGAGAAGGCGCCCCTATCTCCATGCCACATATGCTCACACCAGGGCTCGAAACCACAACCGCAAGCCAGAGGTGGCTGGCCAGCTAGAGGTCGAAGTGCGGCACTCTAGACCACTAGGCCATCCCAACCCCCAAGTTGACATTAGAACTAGGCCTAGGGACAACCTATTTCCCCTCCAAAAAACCCAGATTTTATGATACTGCAGTAAGTGTAACAATTGTTAGTGATCTAATAATACTCGTAACAACTGTTGCACGAATATTTAAATCCTGTGAAATCTCAAATTCAACATAATATCAACCTTACCCCCGTGCATCATCTTGCCAATATGGACAGAAAAGACCAGAAAAAGCTGGTACAAAATAACAGCCAGCAGTATTCTCAACAGCAGATGCCAATTTCTCTAGAAAAGAAACAATGAAAATTGAATTTACTAAGAACACCTGGGGCCTGTTTCACGAAATTTTAACTTAAGATAAAATCAAAATTTTAGTACATACTCAAATCTGATTGGCTAAGCGCTAAAATCAATCTAATACTATCCAATCGAATTACTAAAATCGGATTTTATCTTAGTTAAAATTTCGTGATAGAATTGATCACCAAAAAAAGAAAACCAGTCCAGGAAATAGGATTGATCACCAAGAATATAATGATCTAACAACTCCTCTATTAATAGAACTGCAACAAACTTTCTCTTAAAATATAACTTCATAGTAAGCAGTTTTTCCAAGAAATTTAATGGTGTCCGAAATAAACTCCATTTTGCGGAAGTCTAACCAAAATTGCACATCTGTCCTATCAAAGGCTTAAAATATATGTGTCCGAGATGGTCTCAAGTTTTGAATAAAATTGGAACATCTGACATAAAATTCAACTTACCTACATCAGCAGCACTTTGTATAATACCTAAATTATCTCGTAACCATTTAACACATGCTCCAGCTATAGCTACTGCTCCCTATATAACAGATAGATCATCATCATAAGTTACTTTCAAATCAGGAGTCAAGGTGGCTCAATGATCATGTCCTGTGTTTTATTCCAGTGTTGGTCAAGGAAGTTTCCCAGGATGTGGCAGCGTGGTTACCCCATGTCAGTGGTGTAAGACAGGTCCCATGTAGACGCTTGCATGCACATAAAAAGAACCTTGACAGTTGGAATTTAAAATAAGAGTAGGCTGAAGAGTTGCTGTCTGGGCAAAATTTTTCTCGTAGCACACATACAACTGTCTTCATCTACATGTAGGTCAGTTGGTGCAGAAAAGTATGACGTTCAACCTCCATTTCATATTGAATTTGAAATAAGGGAGATAACTCTTGTGAAGTATTTGCTTGTCACATATCCCAACGGTTCTACATAATGTTGAGCTGCAGTGTGTAGAGCATATACTAGAAAGGTTGGACGGACTGACTGACATAGTCAATAACATATATAGGAAAATGAAAGGTTGGACTAACTGAAGGACAAATTAAGAAATGGAGAACTTCTCTTTAAAAAGCACCAAGTTAAAATGTAATGATAATTTACCTCCAAAGCATATATTACTGGTTTATTTTTGCCTAATTTATAAGCTACAGTTGTCAATACACCAGTCTTCGATTCAACAAGCTAAAATAATAAATATCAAGTAATAGACTGATCAACAGGTTTTTGATTTTGAATCATCCAAACCCGGTGGGCCGACACATATCACGAGATTCAATTTTGTATTTTCTGCCAGGTTTTACGTAAATTTCACAATTTTGAAGACAATTGACATTCTTGTAGTCATTTAATTGTGAAGCAGTACTAAAAGAAATATAGGTTTTTTATTCCATACAGTCTATAAACGGACTTGGATATTCTCCCAAAGAAATACAATGTATATTTAAATATGAAACTTGTTTCTTACATTAGTTCCAGTGTTGTATAGTAGAAAACACCCTGTTCCATATCTATATCAAATAAGTAGAAATAGAAAATCAACACAACATTTATGACAAGTTATGGATAAAGGTACAGAGTGGCAGAATAGCCTAATGTATTCACTTTTTATCAGAGCTCTAATAAAGAGTAAATGAATCCAGAAATGTGCCATGTATGCTCATTTATCAAGTACACTACCCTCAACCCTGATAAATGTTATTGACAATCCTAAATGATTCTGGATAATAATACATTACTATAAACATGGTTGAGATAAATGTAGTGCCTTGAAATGTGACATTTATGACAAGTCATTTAGCTCTCAGTAATAAATACATCCCTCCCGCATCAGATTTTTGGTAATGATTGTCCAAGAACCTGAATAGTAATTTCATTGTATAAAAGCTGAGATTAATATCTGCTGAATTACTTACGTATTTTTAGCCTGGCCAACCGAAAAACATGTCTGACCAACTAATGCTGCCTGTTGATCACCTAAAATCTGAAAACAATGAATATAACATTGTAATCAGGTCTGGAAATATTGATCTTAGTTTTACCTGACAATTGTGCCTGACAAAGCCTGAATTTGTGCCTGACAATGTCTGTGACAGCCGACAGGTGCCTTGTTTCAACGATTCTATTCACATTCGCCAGCTGCAAAGACATCCTGTTACATTTACATGTGACGAAATTTAACTGTCTATGGTGAAAAATTGTTTTAGGCCTACTAGAAACCTTGACTTACCCCTGAAATTGGTAGATTTTTTAATGGACCATCAACTATATGACCATGTTACATTTACATGTGACGAAATTTAACTGTCTATGGTGAAAAATTGTTTTAGGCCTACTAGAAACCTTGACTTACCCCTGAGATTGGTAGATTTTTTAATGGACCATCAACTATATGACCATAAATTTCAGATGAGCTATGGATAGCTGGAAGAATGCTTTTAGGAATTGAAAAAAAGCTACAAAACAGAAAATTATAAAAATTATGTATTTCAATGACTTTTGTTTAGAGAATAGGTTATTACTAAACATTTTGATGCTCGATGTACAAATTTATGTATTTTGACTATTTGACCAATGTGTCTTATTAGTTTGTAGTGAAATTGAATCAATTACGATTATTTAGAACAGAATAATATTGATATACTAACCTGCATAACTTATCATCCCATTCTAAATTATGAATATTCATGAGCATGGTTCTACTGGCATTTGTAACGTCTGTTACATGTTGACCTTTCCCAGGACCACCTGTCATATTCTAAAAAATAAAATAACAATTAACTTTAAACGCTATTCTCTATGAAAATAGCCCCAAACATATGGAACATAAACAAGTATCACATATAGCCTTCTTGTTCTGGTTCCAGCTTAATTAAAAGACCGATGCATGATTCGTATTTTTGGAAAATACAAAATTTCTCAGGGTAATCAACTCTAATAATTACATGTATTCAGATTGATTGACATTTAGTTAATAAAGAAAACAAAATGATACCACCAATTTTCGATAATCTCCCCGCTTGGTTTTAAAACAACCCATAAATTTGGTTCTCATACACATAAAGGGGAGGGATTTGGTGCAACGGTTAGAGAGTAGGATTTGTGACCTAACGGTTGCAGGTTCGAGACCCGAATTGTTCGCCGAGTTCTTGTGTCCTTGAATAAGACACTTTATCCCTGCATTCCAGTCTACCCAGCTGTAAATGGGTACCGGTAGAATGGTGTATGTAGTAGTTATTAGCACCCTTTCTGAGGTGTATCGGTGAATATCAGGACAGTTTTGGTGGGTCATTCAGCCGAGGCGGTCCCCTACCAAAACTGTCCTGATATTCACCGATACACCGAGGAAAGGTGCTAATAACTGACTTACATCACATTTCTATCGAGTATTGTGAAGGAAAATGTGAAAATAGTATTTATTATCGAGTTGTTTCAACCGAAAAGTGACAAAGGCTCTTTCATTTATCTCTTTTTGAGCCTCACGTTACATTTCATGGTAGAATGATTGCGCAGTGGAGAGACGACCTGAATAGTATTTACACGTGCCTATTGCTATACCGCTGGCCGCTGGGAGTAAAACTATCACGTGTTTGTTTAGACCACATCGTCAAAACAACTTGGCTATGGTGAAGAGGACTGCGATATTAATAATATTATTATTAAATGTAGTGTAAAGCAAATGCAAAACGTGGGTCATACCTGGTGAAAGTATGCATCAGCGAATTATTTGTAATAAAGTGTATGTCTTTCTAGTCGTTTCTTTATTCATCCTGCTTATTTTTAATGCCTGTGAAGTGTCCAGCAAGAGAACTGCGCCTTCTATCATCACGATTGATATAATTATTCAGTATTCTAATTTATATGTTTTGCATATTAATATAAATCAAACCAAATTGTGGAATAGATGCCAATTGATATGTATAATAATTGATTTTTGTAATATGTTTTTATTTTAATTTAATGTCATTGTATATATTTTTGAACTGCCAGTTTGTTCCACCCGGTTTGTTTCTGTGATTTTGACTAATTGTTTGGTGTGATTTCTCCGGCTGCTTTGAATAGAGCCATCGTTATCATTGCGATCTGGGCCGGACTAAACGTCCAACTTATTGCTTGAATGGTATCTTAAACGGTGTAGAAGTGTTCGTTTGTCGGGAATGAACAGTACTGTTCATTTCTGATACACGGATACTTTTAAGCCTGTATTGGAAATAAACAGGCCACTTTTATCAAACGTTGCCACTGGCAAAGAGGTATAAGTGGGATGTAAGTATTACACAAAAAACTGTTGCGCTCCTTGAAACTTCAAGTTGTAGCTGCATATGTTGGAGCACTTTCTAAGAGTTGTAAAGGGAGGTAATCAAGCTTACCTGTATCCTAGAGACCGGGATAGTAAATTGTCGCGCTATGAGCACGCTTTGTGGATTTGGCGCTATATAAATGGACATATTATTATTATAAAGATATATAGCTGATGTCTTGTTACATAGGCGGCTCCAGATCAGATTATGGAATTTTCAATTTGTCTTAACTTTGTAAATACTGAACAGAATTTTTATAAGAAACTATTTATAACTCTTCATATGTCTAACAAAGGAGTGGCTAAGAAATGTTGCTAAATTTACAAGAAATATCCAAACAAATTTCAAAAATATGTGACATACCCACAGAAGCCATGAATCTACTGTACCAAATAAACATCTATCTTGTTCTATAGCCTTTCTTACTGCCTCACTATGATCTATTAACCATTTCAATTTTACAGCACTAAAATATGTTGTTATAGGCAACCCACAATATGGCTGAAATAAAAAAAAAGTGCAAGGAAATGAAATGAAGTGAAATGGTCAAACTCATCTACTCCATTTGGAATAATGAAACAGGCATATGCATTACAGATACTCTTATATTTCAACTGTCAAGGGTTCTTTTATGTACAAGATAGTGTACTACACATGACCTTGGTTTTTCATCCCATCCGATCGAATATAAACATAACTATATTGTCTTATCTAACAGCAGTTAAATGTGAGAACAAAGTATTGAATTAGCTTGATCCATTGAAATCAACATATAAAATCCAATGAAATCAACAATTTTATTGTTGCCATATTAAAACATAATTAACCATAATGAAATGGTATGAGCAATATCAACACTTGGTAATAAATCAAGGTAATTGGTACTCTTTTCTGACTCCAGGGAAAAACACAGTAGTGATTCCTTGTTTGTATTAGTGCACACGATAAGTTGATAACACTCTTATTCAAATCAAAGAACCTAAAATCACACCTTTGTTTTGGAGATTGATTTAAAATTATCCAGATAATCATTCTGGGTCTCCTACACAGGTACCTAGAAATTTTAACTAGAACAAATCCTTAGTATACAATATATATTGTAGTTAAAGATACATACCCGTAGATAATCTTTATCTTTCTGTGGAGTTTTATCAATTAATTCCTCGACTGTAGAAGAAGTTCTTAAATCTAACCATACTACAAAAAGATTAAGTTCTCTTAAATAAAATCAAAAAGCTCAACAAAAAGATTCATTCACTTGTTTTTTTTTTATATTTTTATTCTTATAAATCTAAAACGTAATATTTGAAAATATTCTCACAGACATCAAACCTTTTGATACAAATGCACTTATTATTAGTAGGGTTACCAGTCTTGATCATTCAGTCTTATAATACTAGTCCTCCTATAGCTAGTAGTCTTGTATGTCATCATTGAATACTGCCATAGAGTTAATTGCCTTAAATAGCATGTTGATCAGTAATACCAATATGGTCATTGACATTCTGGAATTCATCAACTTTACTTATTTAATTGTTCTATTATTAAGTGAATTTTATCTTTCAAAGCATGGGATACATCATTACTATTCAAGTACCATAATATTATTAAAAATTGTTAGCATCATTATCAAAAACCTTAATTTACCTTTAATACAGGTGACGCTCGGAGCAAAATATAAAATTACTTAACGTCTGTTTGTCTTGGATATATTAACATCTAATATTTAAAAACAAGATAAACTTGGCCTTCAAAGGATTCTTGATGATTGATGACAGCTGCACCCTAGTTAAAATTATAAAAATTTGAAGGATGAAATCCTACCTATAGCATTATATAATGGTAAACCAGTTATTTTATCCCATACAACAGTTGTCTCTCTTTGATTGGTGATCCCGATACCTTCAAACAAAATAAAAAAATGATTATTATGAACTCTACACATTTCTTATTTTAAATGTTCAAATTATATGATAAATCTTCAAATATCATAATAATCTTTTACACACTTTTAATAACTAGATAGAGCAATAAATATAACACCTCCTTATGGTAAACAACGACTAATAAATATGGGTGATGTTTCGAAAAGTATAGCTTTATAATGAATGATTATTTATCCTAAATCATTTATAAATCATTTGTCAAGTTAACAGATTAAATGATAATAAATCAAAACTCAAGTCTAAATTAATTCTAATATTAAAAGAGTTTTTTTTTCAACAATATATTTTGTGAAATATACATTATTTCAATTTTAGTTTTGAAATTAACTGTTGACAGTCACGAAAAATAAACAAATCCATAAGCTTTTTTTATAATAGCATAGCTACTCTTGTAGTCAGTAAACATGTGGCTGTGTCAATAGTCAATAATTTTTTTTTAATGTTGTGCAATTTGGAAACTATTATAATTTCCTATAATTAAACAAAATAGAAATTAATTGATGGAAACTGTTGTGTGATGTAGGACTTGTCGTTTGGTAAGACAGAAATGAAAGTTGCTGATGGACAAATATCCTGAAAATATTTTTGTAACCTGGATGAGCGCCAAAAGTGTGATTAACAAGGGCCAAAGGCGAGTGACCAAAACGCCGAAGGGGTGAGAAACGAGCGCTAGAGGCGCGAATTAAGCTAAGGGGGGTCTGGGAGCATGCCCCCCAAGAATTTTTTTTTAAAATTGGGAGGGTGTGGTGCATTCTGGTCATATCTGAAACTAAAATTAAGACATATCTGGGGGAGGGGGGAATTTTGAGAAAAAAAACCCTTGGAATTTTCACTGAAATCTCGAAATCCAGAAGACTTTCATCTCTGGAAAGATCTCTGTGTAAGCTTATATTGCAGATATAACAGTAGATCTGTTTAATTAGCAACATTAACAAATATCACCCTATTGATTTTCAAAATACAGACGTGTTTTAGTTATCGATGTTATTCTTTCACTGATTAGGTGACATATTTATCGACTAGATAATCACCATCTGGTTTTATATATTAATGTAAAATACATGTAAATGCATTTATAATTCTTTTCTGAATTAGACCAGGGTTCATGCAAGGTTAAACTTTTTTTTCTTTCAAATTTTCCTAAAATGTGTCCTATAGGGCTTGTAAATAATGATTATAGATGTACCTGATATACAAATATTAATCAAATGTTTAACCAGCAGTTGTCCCAGGACAGCACAGGTATAGCCATTAACAGGGAGTAATATCAATCCGAAACCAGAAGTTCGTCAACACCAGGAATATGTTACTCCCTGATCCGAATTACCCCTATACAACAAATTTCAGCCTTGTGACAGCCCTAATGTAGCCGCCAAACCAAAACAGACAATACCAACAAACAAATGACAATCCTAATTATAAGTATAGATATTAAAAGAACTGCAAAAAGACAAATTTGTATACTCCATTATGTTATGTAATTATTGAGGGAGTGAGAAGTTTGTTTGGCTGCATTTCCTTTAGTCTAACTCGATGAATTGTAGAAATGAAGAGATGTGGATCTATATAGTGTTTGTTCATTTTGTAGTTTTTATTGACACTACATAATAACCTGGGTAAGGCAGCTAGGTGGAGGTGTGAGAGGATGAAAGGGATACACATTGACTTACATTTTATATCATTTGGACTCCTACCCAAGGCTCTTAAGTTCTCTGTTGCTTTTACTATACATGTTTTCACTGATTGTAAAATTTCTATAGGATCCTCTTCAACCCATCTACAAATAAAAATAGTAATCTTTAAAATTAATTTATTCATGTAAGACCACAGCTAACAAATTAATTTGAACAAATCTGTAACCAATCTGTTGTATATCTGCAATAGGCTTCATCATTATAAATAGGTCAGTGAATGTGAAATGTGAAGTGTACACATTTTTGATAGGTCTGCCATTTCATTGGCTGTCTACACAGTAAACAAGTAAAAACACTACACAATGATAAAATTTGTTTGATATATGGCAGGTAAAAAAAAGTTCAGCAAACTAACAAATACAGAAGACAAAATGATAAATAAATTATTGCATAAGTGGTTGCCAGGCAAGATACACCCACATTTCGCAAGAGATGGACAGAGAACAAGCTATTTTTTCATACAATGAGGAGCCATAATCCAGGATGTAATGGTGTGACATGCTTCAAATTCAAAAGGAACCAAGATCTTTGGGATACAAACATCAAAATCAGATCAAAATTGTGACCTGTAGAGTGTCCACAAACGAAATGTGAATAGACGGACAGGGGTGAAGACAATATATGTCAATAAAAACCTATACTTTTAATTGGATTAATCTCTTACCCATCTTTAGGATAATACTGTTTAATCTCTGTTTGATGATATGTAACTAACTCAGCTGTTTGACTTGAAAAAATCTGAAATAAAAAAATCCATGTTTTTCTTTTAATTTAGTGACATTTTCCCATATTGTAATTCTACATGCCACATGTTCCGGAGAAGATCTGTCAAAATTCCACAGATCCTGGGCAGATGTTTGGCTGATCAGTCATAGAGAAATGTAAAAAATAAAGACAAGATTAAGATAAAGAAAACATGAGTTTTACATATAAATGAACCCAAGCCTATTTCTAAGACAGATTGGCTAATGAATCGAGTATGCCATATAGTATGCTATGAAAGTATTTTCCAGACCCCCACCATCCTGCACCACTGACACTGGGGAACCATGCTAGAAGATCCTATGGAACTTTCTCAAGCAGCACCAGGGAACAAAACCCCAGGCCTCCTGGTTAGTGAGCCAGTGCCTTACTCACTCAGCCACCATGGTTTTACAGGAGATTGGTAATTGGTCCCCCTGATCAATAGGGAGATGACCCAAAGGCCATAACACTAGAAGTAATTAATGGAAATTGTTTAAATTCATTAGACTTCTTTGATTTAGTGATCATAAGAGATCAGATGATAAATGTAGTCTGTAGAGTGTTCATAAGGAACTGTGGACGACAGACCAACAGAAATATACAACTACATTTCTATGTGGCCGTAAAAAGGCCATAATCTATGATAAAGGGTTTCTACCAAAGACCTTTAGAGCTTTTCTCTTTTTTTAAATTCACAAATTATACTGTTACTTTTTTCCCTAACACTATCAAATAAATTTACCTAGTAAATAGTATGATGATGCAATAATATAATTATGGAATGCAAAAACAAGCCCGAGCTTATATAAATTCATCTCCTTTCAGAAATCATTTACAAAATATAAAACATTGTTTAAAATTATAATCCGAAATTATGACTTGTTTAAATTACCAGGAACAGATCAATATAACCCTAATGTTATAATTACTCAAATTATTCATGGTATTAATTAGATAACTACAAGCAAGTTAATATACAGAAGGTTAGAGACACAATTATCTGATGATATTATTTATTGTGGTCGATGGGATGGATATGGAGTAGATTGTACTCAATTTCCCCAAATTATATTCATGATAAAATGTAATTAGACATCAAATTTATGGACCTTTAACCTTTACTGTGGTGTGATTCTTTATATAAATAGGCTAAGCCCTACCTTCCGACTTATAGTCTAATCAACTGTTTAAATTCCAAAGTGCATAAAGCCTTCCTCATCTCTCCACCTTTTTACCTTGGTCATTAATACCATCATAATTTATAACGTAAGGTGTTTAAAGTCCACTTGACTATGTCATTTTGGTACATTTTAATAATCTAAATAAATGACTTATGTTCAAAATTACTAGTAGTTTAAGAAAATGGGAAAACCCCACAAGATTTGGTATCAGGGTCATGTTTCACAAAGCACAAATAGAGATAGAGAGAAATAGGGTTAACGTCCACCCGACACAAACTAGGTTAATTGGGGACTAACATATGGTTTAATTAAATTTCAATAAACGGCTTGCGCATACATGTAGGGGTCTTTAGCAGTGGAAGGAAACCAGAGGACCCATAGAAAGAAAACCCACTCGGTTGGACAAGTGACTCTACTCCTTGTCATGTACAAGCGGATAACTAAAGCACAAATTATAATGACATGACTGGTATATTTGATATTATAGCATATGCTTAGAGAAGTTTACATCAGCTTTGTTAAACAGGACACTCAAAGGATTGAAACCTCATTCCAATTGATAACTACAGTACTAAAAATTCTTAGAATTAGCATGTGGAAATTTGACACATTAAGTTGACACATTTTCTGGTCTCGTCAACACAATACTTGGGTTGTTTTGCGACTACATATACTGTTCATATTGTTTTGCGACTACTATACTGTTTATGTTCTTGTCTACAGCCAATAATTTATTCACGACTAACATACATGTACTAGTGTTCTTTTTCTACAGTCAAAAGTTCTTTCCCATGCACCTAAATGTGAGGCTTGAGTTTTTCATACCACCTGAATTACTTGGAAACAATTTTCTTGTCAGTCCATCAGTACCTATTCCTGTTTAATACCCACTACCAATAGGAATGTGTTGATTTCATGATAGCATGTAAGTATAAGGTGATACATTTATGAATTGTTTGTAAATGTATTTTTTCTTTCAATTACTCTTACGTTTTAATTATTCTTTAATTCTTCATGATTAATTAGACATTGAGTTATTTATCTAATGACAGATGGTTGATAGCTGACACATTAAGGAGTTAAATTTCTATCTTATTGTTTAATTTAACTGTGATGTCTTTTATATATTAATCTTGCCTCTTCAATTAGTAATGCTATTGTATACTGTTAATTTCTAAGATACCACTTTATTCTAAATAAAGATTTGTACAATCATAAAGCATTCTAGGTATCATCCCATTTCCAGCACAGTTACTATTGTTGGACGTGCTGTTCTCCGTATAGGATGTTTAATGTTTTCCAGTAATAAATAGACTTTAGATATTACCGAGGATTCTCATTGTAACGAAAGTACAAAGTTGATTGTACTTTAAGCTTATCAAGATAGTTTACAAAATATTATTAGGAAGAGAAGTAATTCTTATAACACCTGTACGTACACGTCAAACAGGGCAACAAGCCTCTTGATGTATGGCAGATTAACAGTAGGTAAACACCTAATATACAACTTATACTACTAACACCCTTCACATAAACATATTTACATATGAAATTATAGCAGACTTCAATTGATATAATTCATGAATTTTTAATAACTGTGATATATAATAGATAGCTAGTTTACGTGGTGAGAATAAGATCATAGATAAATGTATATTATGCTAAAGTTTCATAGAGGTGGGGTAAGCGTAAATTGATATTCTAATGCCTACAGTGATATTGTGTCTAAGACCTACATATTGACATGATATATATATATATATCATAAATAAAGTGACAATGATCAAAAGTTTCTTTTTTTTTTCAAATCAATCAAATATACTACAGTACATATACTCTACATGTAGTTAGTATTGTATGTTTATTCATACAAAATCTTTATACAAAGTCTTTATAATTTTTTGTTGTATGATGAAAATATCAGGACAACAAAACAATGGTTAAACAAAAACAGACAATGCATTGAATTTTTAATCAATGTTGCTAGTAAGTTACTTACTACCGTACATGTGGCAATGTAAAAGCTTACTTAAAATTGCCCCTTTGTATACCGTACTTGAACTTCTCTAATCGGTCTGATATTATCACTCAACATTAGTTATCAACTTATCACCCTTGACCTTACTGACCAAAAGGCTAAATCAATGGACATAAATCTGATTAGGATACAGAAAAACCCATGTCTAATCTGTCATTTACAAGCTACCTTACAACTTGTTTACAATCTTTAAATTGTTTTATCAGAATTATAATCAAAACATTCTGCATAGAAACTAACTGTCCTGCTAAAGAATTTGTTAATGAAGTAATCTAAATCATTGACAGATTACTTTTTTTCTCAGAAAAACATAGATTGCCAGGCAACAAAATCCATGCCCACCAGAAGCTAACTCATCAATGAGAGAGAGAAATGGGGTTTAACATCCACTCTACACAAACTAGGTCATTTTGGGACTTACGTATGGATTTCAATTATTATTTCAATAATTCGCTTGTGCCTAGGGGTCTTTAGCAGTGGGAGGAAACCGGAGTGCCCGGAGGAAACCCACGTGGTTGAGAAGGCGCACCTATCTCCATATCACATATGCTAATTCTAGGGCTCGAAACCACAGCTGCAAGCCAGAGGTGACCGGCCAGCTAGAGGTCGAAGTGCGGCACTCTAGCCCACTAGGCCATCCCAACCCCCCAAACTCATCAATGAAGTAATTAGCTAAACAATTCTGATTTCTGAATATATTTAAAAGTCAGACCATAATCTAAAGTGCTTAAGGTGGTATCAAGATTTCATGAAATATGGGTATAAGTCTAGAAGTTATCGGAAATTGTTAAAAATCAATTGTGTTCTTCAGACTCCTTCAATAAGATGGATAGACAACAAACATAAATTTAAGCCAGGCGCAAACAGTCGACTTTTCCTCGCTTGTTGCTGCAATAGGCAACTACTGGCAACTCCAAGCAATTGACAACTCGAGGTCTCCCGTGTGCGCTGACTGGCAACGAGAAGCAATTTTTCCCCAAATATACCGGTATTCGGAATGCCGATATCACGTGATTAATCAAAATGGTGCCGTACATACAACAACAAAAGAAATACGCGATACAATACTGGTCGCTCAGCCCACATTTCCACCAACATGTCTTCCATCTCCATGGCTTATGTTCATGTTGTTAGCTGATCCATCTTGAAGTATCAAATGACAGTTAACCAGTTGCTTGTTGCCTGTAATCTACATATTTTAAAATTAAATTACGGGAGGATTTCTTTATTCCCATGAGATAAAACACCCACACGTTATGTAGATTAACCAGTTAGGAATACTGAATAAGTAGGAATATTTTCATTGAAAAATGTCCTATTTTTGTTGAGTTGGAGCGGACAAGCATAGGCGTACAGGACACATTTCATTTTCAAATTTTTGGAAATGAGAAGTCATTTCCCCGCAATTTGAGACCATTCCCGACATCCCAATTCTGTAATTTCATCTCGAGTTAATAAAAATGTCAAGGAAAGTTTAACACCAGCCTCAGGAAATCGTCTTGCGCTGAGGCCTTAAAATTGAACCATCAGCAGACGTTACTGGTACATCCTTACAAACAGGGTGCAGGTGACTTATAATAAGTAAATTTGCGGGCGACAGTGCAGGATTCTGAATTCTGGCCCACACCCAACACACCAAGTCCAGAAAGGCTACTATACCAGCCTATTCCAGACTCCAGTGATGGTGTGTCGGCCCGTTAAAGCCACCGCACAGGCCACATACTACATGATCATCATTGCTCCATGGCTGTTCTACCCCCACCCCCCATATAATGTTCAGCAGAAAAGTTTTTTTTTGACAATTATGTTTTCATTTTTTGTCCGACCGGCCCATCCACCCCTGAATATGTGTTAGACCATTAGGTTAATTAGGTCATCAATCACATTAAAACATGGACATATAAAAAGAAGTACATGTACACAACATTATAAAATTGGTAATAAATTTAACAAATGATGTATGGAGAAACCCTATTTGTATTGAAATGATTGCACATGTAAATTTTCTTATCAGGTTATTTGTTAGTAAATCTCTATAAGTCCCTGAACTCTGAACTTAATGCTTCTTTATTCTGTACATTAAAGGCGATAAATCTCTCTCTGAACTATTTGTGGTGGTTCAAGCTCTACACAATCAAATTTGTGTTTCAAAAGATTAAACGGACCCCGGCTGGTTTGTTTACAACCTTTTTGGTTTCATTTTTTTGCCTAATATGCAAATGAAATGAAATCAAATAAGGTTTAACATCCTTCTGTTTTGCTCTTACTTGGCTAATGAAGAAGGGCATACACCATGCATTGTGCCATGACAGACAACGGCCCTATTGTTGACTCTTATATATTGAATTCAAACTGCTGTGGGATCTTTTATGTGTACACAGGACGTCATGCTGATTGTGGGTTAGGGTGAGGGAATTCAAACTGCTGTGGGTGGGATCTGTTATGTGTACACAGGACCTTAGTTTTTCGTCCCATAAAAGCGACTAGACAGATTTCCTTGTCAGGTCCTCTGTCATGTACCAATGGCAGGGGGTACCCACACTGGAAAACTTTCCCGGCCAACCCCGGGGGCCTAATGTGTAAACAATAGTGGAACATAAAACCAATTATATTTCAATACTGGCATATCTGACATCATATCATCATGTTGATTGTGGCCTTGGGTTAGGGTAAGGGTAAGGACATGAAGATTTTTTAGTCCAAGTCTAAGCCTTACTCTAATGCACAATCCACATCAAAAATATCTTGCCATTTTAATATTACCGTAATAAAAAATATTTTATATGATTTTTAATTTTTATAGAATAAGTCCTAAAGTCTGGCATTATTTTAGTGGCATTATTTTGTACATTTTTCTTTTACACTTTAAATGAACAATTAACACTGAGATTATTCTCTTTCCAAAAAACACATACTGGTACCCCCCATGCACACATGTATGATGTATATAGTAATGATATATGTATCTAGTGTTCAGTTTGGTCCCTGTCGGGGAAAAAGGTCAAGGGTAATAATGAATAGAGAATAATTATTATAATAAGAATGAAATTTAATAGTCAGTTTGTCCTTTAAGTCACCTCCATTAAATATACATTTTGATCATTAACAACATCCTACTTATAGCTACAAGAGTACCAGTATTAGTAAATTACTTTAATAATCTCTGTACATTATGTACAATACAAGTAGCAAGCTGTTTAACCTCAAGTTTAACCCTAAGGCCTAAATACAGCGAAGTCATTTAGTGTCATTTATTGAGTTTTCATTCATTGGGACATTGGTCTATATTACTCAATTGCCTACCTGACTCCTGTTGCATCACCACACATATGACATTGACCTAACTTTTACCCAAGGCACAAATCAACTATTGTGTTACAAGTTGAATTCTAAGTTTTTCTATCTAGGAAGAAACGGAAACTAAAAACTGTTTATTATTGGTAAGCAGATTATTGTGTACAGTGGTAATCTTAAAATAAAAAGATAAGTGTTTATTTGAATACATTTGATCCAAAAAGAAAACTAAACTCTCTCTTGTCATATCACCATACACATCAAATTTTGTCCATTCCTGTCAAGAGTTTTGCTTGAAACTATTAGTAAAGCAATTACCAAAATGAATCTATCAAAAAAAAAGTTACATCCTGGCTCCTGCTATACATTTAGCCTATTATAGCCAAACAAGCAGCCTAGAATATAACTGAATTTTTTAGTTAGTTAGCCTATATATACTAACTACCCATTTGACAACAAATAAGAACTACCCGGTACATATTATTATTATTATCAAATCTAGCCCATGCAAAGTCTAGAGCTATACATTACGAGCATGATTAATTGCAGTTAGCAACCCTAACCTGTTCAATTATGAAATGCAGATGAATAGAAAATTCATAGAGGCCTACTAGGCTACTGTCTAATATCAATAAACATAATGATAATAGGCTTGCTTTAAATAGTAATAGTTCAAGGTTGTATGGGGAAAAAAGAAAACATATCTCACAGTCACACTCACAGCTATTGATTTGTATTTTAAACAATTTTAAAGAAGCCGCTTTAACTAGTCAAAAGATCTAATAGGCTAGTATATTTACATATCTTCATATCAGTTAATATTGGTATCGGGTTAACATATTGTTATGAATGACAAGTCACTGTCGTCAAAGTCAAGTGTACTAAACATGATAAGAAGAAAAAATCGTCTGCTTCTGAAACCCGAATTTATTCGTCAGTTTTTACAAAGACATGTAATTCGTGCACACGTCAAATATTTGTCACACGTAGGTGGTGTATTTTTTAAAGAAATGAAATAAGAAAATATCAGTTTTTCTCACCAAAAAACGAGTACTGCTTGTTCCTTGATCTACAGCTCCGACAAGCGGTTTCTCAAACTTCGCCATTCTCAAACCGGAAGTAGTGCGTGAATGAATAAAGAATTGCGCCCCTTGTTCTGCTACCGGTGTTCTCACCACTGATCTAGCTAGGTGTTATTATTATATTTATATAGATCAGTGGTTATCACAGATAGTAACTTAAAACTAGCCAATGATATTGTGATATATTTTTTTTTTTTGCTGTCTACCTCGAGTGTATTTCTATTATCCAATTTTATGTCATTTTTACAGAGACAAATAAAGAGTTTTAATTATAAATCCCCGAAAAAGCTGCTTGGTCTTAATTATTATAGATTGTTCGATTAAACGGGTAAAGTTGGGAAAAAATACTATTTTGGTTGAGTAACATAATTTTTGTAGTCTAGTCGCCATTGTCAAATGCCAGAAATTTGTACTGGACTGACTATATTTAATTTTTTTTATTTTTAAGTTGTTTTTTTTTTTGTTTTTTTTTGTGTCCCATTTGTTTTTTCGGGCATCGATAATTATTATTTGTTTCATCGTAATTTCTTAAATGGGCATGGATGGCTCTATTCTTTGGAACCTTAAAATATATTAAATGTGTCTATAGCACATATAATGACATAATGGAATACGCATGTGATTTATATTTAATTTTCAAACAGTCCTGCTTATCGATTCTACTCGTTGGGGTTTGTTTGGTTGGTTTGTTTGGGGTTTTTTTTTTGGGGGGGGGGGGGGGGGGGGGGGGGGGTATTTAACGAATGGCGCATGAAACCATAGAACACCCGGATTATAAATTGTCTTAACTATGTTTTCACAGCAAGATATCAACATGAATATTGATTGATATGGACCATAACTGAATTATAATTCGTGCGACATTTCGTGGATCATGATCATTTGTTTCTTGCGTAATCATTATTTGTTTCTTGCGTCATCATTTCGTCCGTCCGTCTGTCCGTCACACTTCCTCATTGAACTAGAATGTTCAAACTTGGTGTAGATGTAAATTAGGTCAATGCCTTGATCAGTGCCGGACTGGGCCCACTTGCCCACTTGCCAATGACAAGTGGGCCTAAGCCGAAAAATGAATATGGGCCTAAGCCTCAAAGAAAAAAAGAAAAAGAAAAGGTAGCAAAAGAGGGAAGGAGAGGAAACAGGGAAAGGAAAGGAAAGAAAAGCAGAAAGATAGATTGAACAGTGAATATCTATCATACTATCTGTACTGTTGAATATGACAAATTCTGTGAATTCTTGACTATGACAAATTTGATTTCTCTATTCGTATTCGAGGATGTGTGATTAAAGTTCTCGCAGGTCACCATATATCTCCATCCGCTGCTCTGGCCTGAGGTGCTTGTAAAATGGGTTTGCGGCTGTCTATTTTTCCAAATTTTCTAGGGGGGAGAATCCCCCCCCCCCCTATACCCCCCTCGAGCGCTGGCGCATCGCGCCTTCGGCGCTCATAGGCCGGCTTTGCCGGCCATTAGCTCGTGGGCCTAGTCACAGGTATGGCAAGTGAGCCTTCGACCCACCAGTCCGGCACTGGCCTTGATGGCATTCGAAGATGAACATTTTCTGCTTAGGGTAAGCAGAGATAAACAATTTGATTTGTTGATGCTTTGGAACACGATAACTTTAGTTCTAAATAAGTGTGAGTGAAGAAACTTGGTGTATAGTTTCATTCAATAATACCTTGACTAAGTTCGATTAGGAGCATTTTCTTCTCAGGGTAAGCAAAGCGATAAGCAATTGGATTGGCCGAGACTTTCGAACACAATAACCCCCTTCCAATTGAGCTAGAATGTTCAAACTTAGTGTAGGTGTTTATTAGGTGAATATCTTGGTGGAGTTCGTGGATGGGCATTTTCTGCTTAGGGTAAGCAGGGATAAATAATTTGATTGGTTGATGCATTGGGACACGATAACTTTAGTTCTAATTAAGTGAGAGTGTTTAAACTTGGTGTATATAGTTTCATTACATCAATACCATGACTAGGCTCGATAATGAGCATGTTCTGCTCAGTGTAAGCAAAGCGATAAGCTATTTGACTGGTCGAGATTTTGGAACACAATAACTCTCATTCCAATTAAGTTAGGAAGTTCATTCTTGGAGTGGGTGTTTATTAGGTGAATACATTGATGGAGTTTAAAGATGAACATTTTCTGCTCAGGGTAAGCAGAGCGATAACCACTTTGATTGGTTAAAACTTTTGAACACAATAACTCTCCTAATTGAGGTAGGATGTTCAAACTGATAGATAGTCACGAAACCTTAAATTGTGTATAGTTTGATTGCTCAGTGCTTTTGAAAAAAATAAATGTGCGATTAATTAATGTGTCCTCTATTTATTTTGGGATTTCGGCGGGGGGGGGGGGGACATCAGCCTCACTGTTGGCTTGTTCATTAAGTCGCCGGTGCATAATTTTAAGACCGACTGCAGTGACTGCACTTCTTTTGAGACCGAATTTTTTTCTCCCTGGGGGAATTGTGTTCTCAGATCAACATACAACAGAATAAGAGTGAAACACAACATTTTTCAAACATGTTAAGTTGACAAGTGAGCACATATTTTGATACACACTGCTCTTATTTTGCGACCGACTTTACTGATTTTGCGACTAACTATGTAGTTATTGTGTCCGTTGTCTAAATAAATGAAATTGCTTATCCTGCTTAGTTTTAGCAGAGAAAACACTCATCGCCTAAATCAACTACACCAGTGTTGAACATTCTTGCTCAACAAGAAGCAGAGGTGGACAGGCTGATTTTAATAACAACCCCCCCCCCCACGCTTTCTTAGAAATTAGGAATCAATGACACAAGTCTTCCACAATTATGTCCACAACAGCTTATGAGAATAGAAATATATGTTTTTTTTAAAACAAAGTCAAATAAAATTATTCAGCAAAACTTCTTCACAAACATAATGACACTTATATAGAACAGTCTGTCTAACAAAAAACGGGGGAATAATTAGCAGCCATTCGCCTTCCTAGAATGCTTCTGCTATAGGCTCATAACATATCAGAAGGAATTCTTGTTGAATGTTAAGAAAACAGAACGAATGATAATACCCCGATGCTGGTGGTACACTGTAAAATAACAAAACATGGTTAATGGCAAATGGACACTTTGTCTTCCATTAATTGGTCACCTCTAAGACTTTATGAAAGGCAGAATTTTACAGTGTAGTGGTGAACAACGGTACAGTTTAATGTGGTATTACGCTTGTTGTGTTATCTACAAGTGTACTTGTTGTTGTATGTATGTATAAATAAATAAACGTTCCTGTTGACCATTTGCATATTATTGGCTGTTAGCCATTATAGAGACTGGCTAGGTATGATTGATAAGTCAATTGTTTAAAACATATATATACGGGTACTTTCTACGACTGGCAATGATATCATTGTGTCTGGTAGGGTGGAGTGGGTGATTCTTTAGAATATTCTAATTTAGCATCACTACCTTGTCAATGTTTGTATGTATAGACATACCAACGTTGTGCACCACGGCGACATTTCATATTACACAAGTACGAGGGTGGTATATTATGGAACGGGAAGTGAGCATAACGTCACCATGACGTTATATTCAGAACGAGCGTAGGACGTTAAACCCCATTTTATTCATTCAATCATATTCAGAATCGATTCGCAATTGTCCAATAAACAAACGTTCCAAGTTTTATGCCGTTCTACTTGAAGTGGCGGAGCGTTAGACTCTTTTCGAAAGGAAAATGGGGATTAACGTCCATTCGACACAAACTAGGTCATTTCGAGTCTAACATAATAATATGGAACAATTTCATTTCTATAACTCGCTTTCGCGTAGGGGTCTTTAGCCGTGGGAGGACCGTCGAAACCCCACGAGGTTGGACAGGCGATCCTATTCCTTGTGACGTGCAGCCGGAGAATCAGTTTTGAAGATTGTCACCCCCAATAACAGCAGCATGATGAGTAGTTCCTGGTCCAACAAAAATGAGAAGTGGAATGGAGTGTTCTAGATAGGAGTAACCATAACTTCCCTCGTACATATCATATACTGTTCGATGTTTAATATTTATATAATATATTAGACGGATCTGAATAAATACTTCTAAAAATTCTCGAAGTATACTTAATGTTTGCCAACTAGCTTAGGTTGGTTCTCAGCAAACATAGCTAATGTAGAAATACAGCGTAAGTTTAGTATGGATAGCTGTATGTACATGTTTGTCCAAATTTTTATTATTCTTATACTGCAGTGTTGACCCCTGTGATACACTGATTTTAAAAGTTGCTGATATCGGAAATTAACGTATTCATTTGGCGGTGTAACTGTAATGGACTAATTGGGAATAATAGAAGAAGCCCATTTGCTAATAGGTGTTCAACAGTGCCAACCCATTAGGAGTTACGTCAAAATGGCATAATTCCAACAGCAGATCCTGTGAAGATGATACCTCCTAGGCACCCCCCGCATTAATTATATAATACACTTTAGTGGTCATTAATATCGGGGCAACTGCCCAATTGATGATTATAAAATAAATCCAATTATCTCGTTTACGTCTTGTCTATTGCAGCACGCCCTGCTCGGTGTTATTAGTAATGCTTTATGTATTCTAGTTCATGGTGCGAACACCGCATCGTAACCTTTCAGCTCCCATTCATTTATTTTGTTATATTCCTCTCATATATCACCATATTTACTATAAACGTTTACTTGAAACATATTCTATTGATGTGCGTATTATAAATCTTCTAAGTGTAGTGATTACTAATCGCACTTAGCCGGGGCGGGTCCAGGATTTTCAGAAAGGATGCGGGGGACGTGCTGCCCCCACTTGGGAATGCGAAGCCCGGCCCTTGGAGAGCGGAATGACGGCCAATCAACCAAGTCACCAACCGGCTCATTTCGGAGTAAATTACGAATTCCAACCTAAACTGACTGGAATGGACGCAACATGCATTTCCGGGTAAAAATGTTCGCCACCGCAAACGACCGGGGCCTAAAGACCAAAGGTTTAGAAGGTGGACAGACTACATAGTACTAGCCTTGACACATCAATTGGAAGAAACGACTCCCTAGACCCTTTAATGTCTATAACAGACGCTAAAGTCCCATTCATTAATGAAACAAATCTACGACTTATTTGTTGAACGTTGTATCCGAAACAACACAGTCTATCGATGTCGCGTACAAACCAAGAGTAAGAAATTCGTCAACAGGCGGTAGATCTGATGTTTTGACAAAAGAACCAACCATTTCGGAATAATCGCGATACGTAGCAATAGTCCAGACTGGGGTTATAACAGCATACACTACTAGCCGCATAGAATGTAACAATCGAATACAAAAGAACAGAATATACAATTGACCGAATATACAATTTTGATAGTGTTTTACTAGATCTATAGATCTCACAATCTGTTTATAGAATGATGATAAGCGGATGCAAGTGTTTCGTATTTTAAAGTAGCCAAGTCTTTAACTCAATATCATCTACAGTCTTCGACATTGAACACGAATTGTTTGTCAATTTAAATCAACATTTATGTGGTGATCTTACCGAGAAAAGGTGGGCTTCTTATGTCTAATATTTAAGACAAAATAAACATTTTACCATTGGTACACGACTTGTTTGCCAGAATGCGTTCCAACACCATTTGTAACAAGACATTCGAAGAAATGCTAACTGTTGGCAGTTTGGGGAGATCGGGAATTCCCGGTGTCCACAATGGTCACTTTGCTTTAAATGAGTATTTTGGGGAATATTAATCCTAACCCTTACCCCAATCTTTTTAATTGGGATAAAAGGTAAATTCCAGAACCCCCCAACCGGCTTACAATTAACACCCCTCTGATAATATTCCACAAGTCATGTCAAGCGTTGGCCCTATAGTCTTGTCTGAAGAGCATGCATAATAAAAACTACTGGTGTAGGCTAGAATAATCAGACGTTGTCAGGTTGCCATTCGATTCAGACTTCTCGCGTATTTCGCCGAACATAACTGATTGGTAATTGGAGTAAAAACGGAAACGATTGAATGTAAATCAGTTTATATACGCGTTGCGCCACACTTGTGTCAATTTCTAGGTCCCAAATATTAGCGATTTAGCTACTTTAAGACAACTTATCAAGAACCACTCTAACGTCTGAGTCAGCATCTTAACTAAAGTGAAAACAAAAATAGACATTTGTTACATACTTAAACAGATCAAGTGCCGTAAATAAACCCAGTAGGTTCCCATGCAAACTGCTTTTCTACAGGGTTTCTATGGTTATAAATAAATCTAGAATCTTTAACCATGCCAGAAACATTGTGTTGTTCATGAATAGATAAAAACTGTCCGACCACTGTTAAAGACATAACATCTGTTAGATTGAGTCCGATGAGGTCACCTGGATAAAACCGAAAACCGCATTTCACCATTCAACTGAAAGTTTGGGGCCGTATGCCTATGGATAATGTTACTTCATGGCAGCAAATTTAAACGAAACACGGTGTTAAAAGTAGAGTTAACTCCGTTTCTTCTCATTTCATTAGCAAAGGTTAGGTGCAGAAGGGTAGGGCGTTAAACCCCGTTTCATTCATTTATCATATCTATACGCCCACATTGAAATGTGGTCGCATATTGTCGCTACCGCCTTCCGTCCGGCCCTCATCTACAAATGTTTTTTTTTTCTTTTACAATTTTTGCATTTTATTTAACCAACGAAGGTTGGACAACTTTAAAGCAACCTATTTTATGAAATCAGATCAGCTACGCCGTTTTTTTTTTATCACACCTGGTAACATTGATCGCTAAGCAGAACCTCCAAAAAACTAGGGTTATTCACACTTGGTAAACAGGATGTTCACAATATATTAATCTATCTTTACATACGTTTTTCTTTTCAGACCCACGCCGAAAGGACAAAGTCAAGGGGAATATTTAAGACCAAGAAATCACAACCACCAATGTGGCAAACGTTGTTGGTGAACCACGAATTGCCTTTATTGAACAAGTATCTTGAAATGGACGTCGTTACGTGGAATGTCGAAAATATTTAATGGTTTATCGTATTCCTGACATCATTTCGAGTCTACTTTTATTGTGCAAGGTGTTGAATCGCTTATTTACCACAGTGGGGGTTTCCCTCTCCCCTAAAAGAGCCTTTCGCTAGAGCTGGTTTAATCGTCATGGAGATATGTAACTATGTAATTTATAGAAAATTCAATGTGTAAGTTAGCTCCGAAATGGTCAAGTTGTGTCGGGGGTGGGGGAAGGGGTGTGTTGTGTTTGGATGACACCCTGTAGTAGAGCTGTTATTTATGGCTATTACCAGATACTCTTTGTTTATACAATAACAACTGATGGCAATCTACAGTAATGTAATACTCAAGCCTTCCTATAGCTAATAATAGTACTAAAATAAGATATAACGCCATGCTTATTGGCTATACCAATACAGAGGTCACAATACGGTCTCAAATTTTCTCTCATTTTGGCTGAATATACATCAAAAGAAACGTAGGAGAAAACATTGTATAAAAATGAAAAATGTTCACCCAGCTAGGGCATATTACCCTCCCCGTGCTGTCCCAGGTGTAAATAGTGGACTACTGATTTTAATTGTACATAGTCGTTTAATGATTTTAACTGTACAGAGAGGACAAGCACGGAGAGTAAACACTCGAAAAGAGTACTCGCCTTACTGTGAGAAGAAGAAGAAGAAGAAGAAACTGATTTGGCCAAGCAATTGTCATCATATTGTTAGATGATTAATCTTAGATGATCACGTGAAGACCTTTTTCATTTTCATGAGTGAGCACATGTTCAAGCTGATGCAAAATTCACACCTGTATCTGGCTTTCAAACAAGCATGACCGGGAGGCCGGACTTTGCATATTTCATATGAGACGACGACCTATCGTCATTTGGAAGATCTGAAGATTTACGTGAAGTTTCCTCGGTTGCAGCTCCTCTGCAGACGCCTACCAAACAAATCCCCATAAATGTTTCAATGCGGGGGGGAATCATGTAACATCGAATATGTATCTTGTTCCCCCTACACTGTCAGTCTCAAGGGGGGTCGGGGCCGAATGGTTAGCACGTGCGCGCTGTATCAAAAAGTCTGTCATTGAGTCAACTGGAGTGGTTTCGAATCCCCTGTTGTACGTGGCGAGTAGTAAGGTCGCCTGTCCAGCCTCGTGGGTTTTCTCTGGTCCCTCCGGTTTCCTCCCACTGCTAAAGACCCCTACTCGCATGCGAAATATTGAAATAAAATTAAACCATACGTTAGTCCCGAAATGACCTAGTTTGTGTCGAGTG
Source organism: Patella pellucida (assembly GCA_917208275.1). NCBI lineage: Eukaryota > Metazoa > Mollusca > Gastropoda > Patellidae > Patella > Patella pellucida. The sequence goes on along the minus strand of OU795043.1, from coordinate 41,770,879 downwards.
GACGTTAAACCCCATTTTTCTCTCTCTACCCCGTCTTAAGAAACCATATTGTGAATATTAAATATTCGTTCTGTAGGGATTAGCCAGCAGCAATTGGGGTAATTCGGAACGAATGGGACGGGACGGGACGTCTTGCCAACGTCTCTAACAATATGTAAAAAACAACGTCTGCAAGAGTCCACTTTAATTAAAACAAATTAGAGGCGATGAAAATACCATATATCCTAAGTTTTTGGATAATAGATTAATACAAATTATAGAAATTGAACACATACAAACAAAATTACAAAGGTACTAAATTTTAAGTAATTAAGTTGTCTGCCTTTGATCAACCAAACTTATATCACTCAATAAGTAAAATACAAAAATGATTACAATTTCCAGCATGATTAAGGCACAATAAAAATACGAATAGGCACTGCTCCATGAAAACATTCCAAACAAATAATTTACTACCGATCCCTGCCGATGAAATCAATAATATATGCTCCCCTATGCTAAACAAATGGGATATGCACCTTACATAAAATTACTCGCACTATTAAACATAATTAGGCACGTCGATAATTTACATTGGTAATGATTCCAAATTAACTACAGAACAAGATTAAAAAAGGATAAATTCAACCAAAATACGTGTGCCTATGAAAGTATAATGAAATACTGAGGGTACACATAAAATGAAAATATTAGAATCTAGCGGCCACAATTTGGTGTCGTTGCACGTGAGGACAATGGCATTGTCATTCTGTAACTTTATATCGCAGCTATGTTGTTCTGGAGTTCCCAAGGCCCGTTTTCCATGTGCGCGTTTTTTGCGGCGTTCCCGCGTTTTCCTCCCGAAAATGTGGGTCTAATGCAACTGTAATAGGACCGTTTCCATGTAACCAGCGAAAATACACGCGGATACGGCGCGAAAATGCGTACACGGAAAACGGGCTTAACGTTTTGCGAGATGTAAAGCCTTTACAGTAAAGGCAAATTACCCCATAATTGGTTTTATTTTATTCGACCGTCTAAAATACTTCTTACAGTCTTGCCTGCTATTGAACACGTGATTAAGCTAGTGTGGGGCCTATATAGCATATTTTAAGAGAACCTAAATTTTAAAATAATAATCATAAAAATATGAACAGATAAGGTAAGTTCCATAGGGTGTGTCTATAACTTTAGTTTTTGATCCCTAGATGTCACACTCCCATTAATCTCTGTCTTAAAATAATAACATCTTAGTAAAGGTGGCGATTGCTTTATATCGCTAATCTTAAACACCCAGTCGTTCAGAAGATTGACGGCAGTGTAGTAATAGAACCACTGCAGAGTCGGAATTGATAGCTTGCAAGCTATTAGTACGTTTTTGCTACTGGGGTATCCGGAACTAATTTCGTGAAGCGAAAGAACGGGCAAGACATAAAATGATATTGGTGTAAACGTCTCATGGACATCCGTCGCGCAGTGTGATATGGGAGTATTTTGTCCGAGCAGCGGCATTTCTGCCTACTCTTCATCCAGTTCCAACTGCAAAGGGTTCTTTGATATACATGCTGATCTTTACATAGGTCGGCCCTGGGTTTTCAAAAGCGTTACGACCAGCACAGAGTTCGATTTGATTAGTGAGTCAGAACTAGATTTACCAAACCATGTGAAGTCTGGGCTTAGAGAATACATCGTACTATTGGTGTGTAGCTTGACTTAAAGTTACTCCACGAGACGATATTAAACAATAATCAAATTAAAACAAAAGTACAATAAAGATCAAATGATAGGTTCCGCGATTTGCTGTTCTATATGCAAGACTTTAGCCTCGCGCACACGGACCTTTTTTTAAAAAAAAAAGCTTCGAAACTGTTGAAGTCTCAGCAATTTTACAGATTTATTATTCAATCAACAACATTTAGACAAAGACAAACAGCCGTGTTGTTGACGTAGGGCTTGAAATAATATCTACACTAGCTACTATATCTACATTGTAATCTGTACGCATAGTGGAAAGAAAAACAGAACTGTGGCTATATATAAACTATGACCTCTTGACCTTTCTATTATTAGAATTTCGAAGTTCATTAATTGTAAGAGTATAGCGACGAAATTTTTGCTACATCTGGCACTATGGTTAAGTTGCATGACGTGTTTATTCTATTTTTGAACGATACAAGCCTGTTTATGGATAACTGATGATATGCACCAATTAAACGACAGACTGGCCTCATAGCTATATATTGCCATATAATATAATATTTAAAATAGAAAAATCTAAGTATGAAAATGTTTCTTAAGATATAAATCTCAAGAATAAAATGAAAACAGAAAAGAAACTCTCGAATTACAGGTGATGTAATGCTGCAGACTTTCCCAATTGGTGTGCTTTAAAAGGTATAACCCTATTCACTAGAAATGCAGTTATTCAGTTATGTTATAATAATGCTTTCATCAATTCAGATTTATTGCCGTATTATTATAAAGCTCCAGTTGAAAGCTCTTACACGATTCCTGAAATGTTTACTTCGGTCGTTTCTGTGTGTTAATACGCGACCTTGATATGGTTCTAGACAATATAGATTAATGAACAGGTTTTCTGTTATTTAATCTGCTCTTCAGAAGGCAGTCGTCCGGATGGAATGAAAGACCGAGGTCTCGTATAGACATTGGTGTGCGCTTAAAAGAATCCTTGATAAATGAAATTCGAAGTAAAAACAGACCGTAGTGCCTTTCTTTATCAGCCTATAGTTGGTACTACACTATGACAACACAATTTCGTAAAGGGGAGCAATTTAAGATTATATTATAGCTATTAGCCTCAAAGCATAAGTTTATTACCAGTGGCACAGAAAATAACAAAGAAAAATGACCGAAATGTTGGACTTAAAAATTGTAATACAGTTCTGTCCTAAATCACGAGTTTAACAGTAGTATCGAAATCTACATCTTATTACATTTTAAAACCCTGGGTTTTAATATTAGTTTACTGTGGTGGCATGAAGCCATTTGAAAATACTGAATAATATTCCAACCTATCGATTAGATAATGTTAAGTTCATATCGGACCGAATAACTCAATTATTTCGGATCCCCCGTCTTATCAAAATGTCACCCTTCACATTTGTATTAGGATATATTATGTCTGTTTTTGTATTTGTATGTGACTTAATAGTCTTGATAAGTTTTTTTACAATTAAAAAAGTTTGTACAACATGTGAGTAAACATAATATGATATATTATCGAAACATGTGATTCATTATATACATCTGAAACTACAGGTTGTTGGTCTACATGTGAGATAAAACATTGGCCAATTCCATAAATATTTATTACCAGTACACAACCACGTAACATCTGGAATAATCTGGTTAATAACACGGTCAACTGTAGACTGACTCATTTAATAACAATTCTAGGGAGTCTCAACGTGGGCACCCATCGACTGATCCTATAATATTCTATTCGGGATGTTCTGCTCTTGAATCATTTGTTTTCATACGAATAAATATTAGTTCGAATAATACGAATTGTAAGAATTATAATCGCCCCCAAGAATACCAACTTCATGTGTAGCGCTTTGTGAACCACTCCTAGTCCAAACAGAACTGAATAGGCTGTTTTGAAAAAGCTAAGACGAAAACCACCATTACGCACAAAACCCATGATTATTACACTTCAAATTTTTCGTCTTGTGCGACACCTGCTCCCACTAAAAAATCGAATTCTCATTTAGTAGAAAGGAGGAGCAACTCGCCATTGTCGGAATAACTTCTTGAGATCAGGTTGACTAACTATTTCGGCACTATCAAGTTTAAACCAAACACTAGCCACGTCTAAACTGTTTCAATGGCGTTATAGACACAATTTTATGGAATACAATTGCTGGATTTCATAAAATTGTGACCTATATAGCCACGTCTAACTGGAATTTAGGGAAGTAATACAACCTGGAAAAATGTGTCTGGTTATAAAATCTAATGCTGCATTTGTGTACCCCCATTTCGATGAAATATATCTATAATAACCGGTTTACGAACGAAACATATATATAAAAATATAATATATATTTACATTTTAGTATTTATACAGGGTCGGATCCAGGAATTTTGCGGTGGGAGTTGGCTTGAGACAATGTTCTCTCCCCCTTCCCGACCTGAAGATTTTTAGAGAAATACTTGGTCTCTATCGTCATTTTGGTAACCAGCGGTCACTTTGACAAAACACAAAGACATAGATTTTACATAAAAACATTTGCATGATGCCATCAACGTCTCTAAATTATGTTGGCATATATGCAGAATGAGCTTTTTAAAGAGAGAAATCTAATACCCTGTTTGACTTCAATGTTTTATTATGAATTACTTGTAAAACGACCACATTGTGATTCAACTACATTCATGCAAAGCATTAACAGATGTCTATATCATTATCTCGCGCTTTAATTAACTGCCCATCAAATCCCACCATCTGAAGATAAAGGGTAAAGCACACGACCGTGACACTTTTCTCGTAAAAAGTGTTATTTTACCATGTTTTTGTGTAGCTGAGCAAGGAGCCAAAGCCCAAACCATGCGGTTTTTGTTTACCTCGCCCCCACCATTCTGGATCCGCCCCTGTTATATATTCTCAGAGAATCTGGACTGAATGAACGAGGATCTACTTCACCCAGTTCTAGTTATAGATCTATACTGCTGTTTAATTACTTAAGTCCATCCAAATATCTGTATTACGGACTGTATTAAGTATAGTACCGAAGCGCACATGTATCAGTTTCACTGGAGATTCTGTGAAAGTATTTACTAGTTTAAAGGAACCATGTTGCCTCATTGACATCTACTATAAAAGGAGACATAGCTTATCAAGCTACATAACCTAAGCAGAATATGCTCATTACTAAACAGGGTTCTAGTTTTATTGATGTTATGTAATCGTATAATAAAGCGGGCACTTCTCCATAAAACCGAAAGGTATTTGTGAAATACATTTTTCGGATTTTCGGAATGAAAACAGTCTACTTGCCATTGCTCAAAATATGGAATATCAATATTGACAATATTTTGTATCTGGGGTATATCATGGTTAAATGGCACATTAAAAACATTAATAACAACATAAGATATTTCTTTTGTAATTTTATTGGTGATGTACATGTAATATATTAATTCTTGTTGTCAATCGTTAATTGGTTTGGTAGACACACCTTCGGGTGCTAGGGGGTTGGGTGGCCGAAAAAGTCATTGAGTCAAAAAGTTATTGAGTCAACTGGCGTCGTTTCGAATCCCCGGTTGTACGTGACAAGGGGTAGGCTCTCCTGTCCAACCTTGTGGGGTTTCTCCGGGTCCCCCAGTTTACCCCCACTGCTAAAGACCCCCACAAACAAAGGAATTATAGGAATAAAAATTAAACCGTATGTTAGTCCCCAAATGACCTGGTTGTTGTCGAGTGGACGTTAAACCCCATTTCTCTCAGACACACCTTCAGGGTGCTATCATTGGAAGCTTTTTCCTAAATAGCTTTAAAGCATATCTCACTGGCTATTTCAAAACACTACTGCAAGAAACGTCACACCACAATAGCGCCCAATAAACTCAAAATATAATCATTGTTAACATAGGTTTTGTTTAGCATGGTATACCGATTTTAAACGTCTCCTAAAAACATTCAATTCAATAATGATATCACATAATGTCTGATAAAACATATTTATTTGTTTTCTAATACAAATAATGATATCACATAATGTCTGATAAAAAATATTTGTTTGTTTTCTAATACAAATAATGATATCACATAATGTCTGATAAAACGTATTTGTTTGTTTTCTAATACAAATAATGATATCACATAATGTTGACATGTTTAAAACATTACTTGATTGGTTGTATGTTTTCTTTACTTAATTAAAATAATGATATTACATGATGTTTGACATATTAAACACTGATATCACACAATGTTTGACATGTTTAAAACATTTTGTCTGTTTCATAAACTTAATTCAAATAATGATATAACATAATGTTCGATATGTTTAAAACATTTTTGTCTGTTTATACTTAATTCGAATAATAATATCACATAATGTCTAAAACACGTCCGTCTCTTTCCAACTAAATTCATATCACATTAGGTGTATTAAGTTTAAATCATTTTTGGAGTGATAAATTTACATTACAGATAGAGTTGTTTAGCAGACAACACCTGGCATATTAACACAGGCTGAATGAATATGATGTAGTACATCTAGATGTAAAATGGCATAAACATTCGACCTATTTTAAAGATAAGATACTTTATTGCTGGGTTTTAGTGTTAAACATTTTATTTATTCGTTCTTAGTCGTAGTTCTAAATATATGTGCCCATTTCTTTTTCCCATCTTTTGTGAGAACTGGGGATAAAGTTTAAACTGTTTGCAAGAGAATAATACCATGAATTATACATGTATATAATATTCGATTTTCCCAAAATCACTGTCAAGTAGGCAATACGGCCTACTCTTATATCGAATTCCAACTGCCAAGTGATATTTTACGTGCGAGTCAATGTGTACACGGGACCTCGGTTTTTCGTCCCACCCGAATGACTAGACACCTGTCTGTCGGGCATTCCGTCCTGCATCACTGACAAGGGAAACCACGTCGGAAAAAACTGAATGAACCTTCTCGGCCAATGCTGGGATCGAACACCTAACCTCCAGGCTAGCGAGCAAGCGTCTTACCCACCTAGCCACCGTGACCACCCCCTGTTTTAACACATTAGATTTATTGGCTCTGAGCCGTAGTGTTTCACTGTTTGCAATGAGAATAATACAACGAATTTTAACACTCAATATTCCCCAATTCATTGTCGAACGAAAATGTAGTCTTTGGGGCCATACACGTAATAATGTATATTAATATCTCAATATCTCAAGGTTAGTATGACTTACTGGAACTTCTTAATTACCGATGTATGCATAACTAGTTAAAATGAACAATTTATAGAATACTATCATACCGTCAACGCTCATGTCGAAGAAACCACATTGTAGATTCTCGACCCGATAAATCTAGGTCATTTTTGGACTAACATGTGGTACAATTGTACATGTATTTGCGTGGGATCTTTAGCAGTTGGGGGAAACCAGAGCCCCGAGAAAGTAAGGCAGAAAAACCTGACCCTAGTCACGTACATGTGGGAGGTCGCAATCCCGCCAATTGACTCATTGACAGACGTTATGATCTGAAGCGCACGCATTAGGCCATTCTTCTCCACCCCACTTGTAGTCGCCGTCACACTATACATGTAAGTTTAACATTTATAAAGAACACTTTTAATATTATTATCGTCTTAAATTCTTCTCACAATTATAAATCTTCAAACCAATTTTTGTTCATTTTTTATATATTTTTAAATACGTATATAATACATCAAGGAATATAATAGTGTTTGTCAACAATAAGGTCTTCGAGAAACAATTAACTCAGAAAAGAAAATCGTTAAATAATTTTAAGAGATTATCAGAAGTAAACCGATACTGAGCTAATTTACATTATGGAGAAACTATGAAATAACGGTGAACTTAGTGTACCAGATCTGGACCAAGCACTTTCATTAATAGCTTTCATGTATAAGTTCAATTGATATTAAACGCCAAAGTGATGGCACCATAAAAACGTCAGAATGACTCACGTCTGATCGGAATCTAGGAGTAAACTTTAACTAGTTTCTATATATTGTAAATAAATAACATTGGGGAGGAGCTGGAGTGAACATGGGGAATCCGTCACATCACACAGAAATGTGAGTCAGTAATATTCGCCTTAGCAACGGCCACTTCCGAAGGAGTTTACCAAATATTTCTCGACCAACCGTCTTTCCAGAAGCGCTAGTCAGTCACATGTTGCGAGACATATAAGGTGAAGGCATGTGGATGTCTGAAACATGAAACCAAGGTAACGGCCAATTTTTCGGCAGCTGAGCAGGCAAGAATATTATCATACCGGTACCGTCTTCATCCTTTCTATCGAAGCTTGCAGTAAGAGCCGTGAGGGTATTTGTTGGCCTAGCAGTACCATTTCGCCCAGTTCCTAGCTCGGCGTTTTCAACTTGAGGATCATTTAGTAACCCCTTTATTTTATTTTAGTGGAACTGTGATTTTAGAAAACATTAGCCATGGCGATTATAGCAGCACCCAAAGGCATGGATCGTGCTTTGATCACGAAGGTGAGATATTTATTAATTTTTATCTTGCTGGTTCCTGGGTTAAAATGTCAGGTATATTTATATATCTACTTGTAAATATCTAATTTCACGCGGTATGTCTTATCTTTAATAACAAACCAGCATGGTGGTTTGCCCGATATCAATATAAATTTGTTTTTATTGGTAATGATCTAATTTTAAGAAACTTTCAAATAACACCTGTTTCAAAAGCCACAGCCATCCCTTTATGGGCACACTGGCTATACCCATTAAAGTCACTGTCTTCCTATAATGGATATTGTATTATTTATTCAAATGTAGCATATATCTAAATTTTAGGATTTTTTTACCACAAAGCTGCGATTGTGACATTTGTCTAAGACTTATATTTTTCTGAACAACAAGGTCAAATATCAGCACCATATATATCATGATGTCTTTGAGGTCGAGGCCGTTTTAGTAGCACGATTGATTACCAGACGAGAAATAAAAATTCTAAACTACAACCAGAAGAGACAGGTTACGCATACACTGTCTAGAACATTTGGTGCCACTTACCGGTACATTTATTTACATTTATGTGTAGGCTAACTTAAATGTAAAATAAAAATTCCACCTTCTCTATTTCTACATTATGTCATTGGCTAGCCTAGTATATTGCACGACGTAAAATATGCTTAATTTACTGGAACACCTGATAACACTCATTAACTCATTTTCACATAAATAGATTTTTTTGATTTTTTCCCTTTCTTTGGAATACATAATATTTGGTCATTAATATTCCATAACACCGTGTTTTAGGTTTGTTAAAAGTTATATTCGATGATAAAACAATACAATAAAGTTCGTTTAGTAATACACGCATAAAACCTAGAATCCGTCAGGCTTTCTGTGCATTCCTCGCATCGCCTAATATGAACACTTTCCAAAATTAGATTGATGTAAGCTACCCACTCAGCACAGTATCAGCTCAGCGAATACACACATCAGTCGTGTGATATGAGTGAACGCGAAAACCGTAAACAAAAAGATGCCAACAGAGGCAACGAGAATCATATCTTTGAATACTCCTTACTCAATTTATTTTTTTTCTCTCAGTTAATGACGTCATCACATTCCACGTTCACGTTTAATGAATTAAATATGGATAGTTTTTGTACATGAATAATAAAGTTCAGACAAGATAGTAAAGTGATTAACAAATGAAACAAAAAAAAATTGTCATTAAGAATGCTAAAGTTCTCTTAATGTCCTATCATATTTATAAGAAAGAAACGCAAGTCAATTAACGAACGTTTTAAAAGAATATGTTAGCTTTGTGAACTAGTATCAAATGTTCTAGAAAAATAGACACACCCTGTCTAGTAGTGAACGACGACAGTCAATATTTAAAGAATGACTATTTTTTTACCCAAAAAATGCAATATGCGAGAACTTAAGTATTTATTCCTACTGACAAACTAAAGACATAGTGCTTCCTAAAAGGCCAACAATATACAATATCCAGTGGACGACAACGTATACATTTTAGATAACCAATCTGTCAGATAAGCTTAACATATTATGCCAATTTTTTCTTCTTTAACGGTGGTCCTATTGATATTGATAGACCTATGTGACTCGAAATCTCTAAGAATGAAATGAAATAGGGCCAATGCAATGGTCGAACACGCTACCTCCGGGCTAGCGAACCAACGCTTTTAGCCACTGTGGCCCCCATAAATTATTGCTAAATTCCAGTGGCATAACTGGCATTCAATATAAGTTTGACCAATTTATAATGAAACTGGTCATGCAGTCAGACACGTCTGATTCTTGTTCATCAAAGACCAATTCAGTCAAATAGTTTGGTACTTATCAAGACTGAATCACTTCATCATGTATACTAAACACCAATCGTGTTGCAAATTGTCCATGATTACGATGCTAAAATTTGGGGAAGTGTTTGTTGGGTAATCAATTATCAAGTTACCCTCTCTAATAAAATTCCCATACAGTGTTTTACGTAATCAATGTTCTAAACAGATTAAAGACGAGGATTATATTCCAATTTGTCAGCTTGTCAGTAATGAAGAGGCTCAGTTTGGGATTACGTAATTCTTATTACGAGAAAGGGGGGGGGGGTCATTAAGGGCGCGAGCGTTTATCAAAATTAATGACATCCAACAGATTCAGTATTGTCCATAATGATGTTCATAACATGCTTAATTGTTAGTTCTTTCTGACCATTAGTAATGTTATAATATTTATACAAACAGTTCTTGGCGAGCATAAGTGATGTTTTAATTAACCAGGTAAATTCATTCATAATTCATTCTTAACCCTTTTGGATGCGTAGCAAAAAATGCAAACAGTTCTATAGGGATGGCATAATGTATGCAAGCAGTTGTTGGCGAGCATTAGTAAAGTTATTATTTATGCAAGACGTTTTTGCCGAAATTGGCGATGTTCTAATTAGTAATGGTCTAATTAATAAGGTAAAAGCGTGACATATCTGATCATTCTTGATGGACGTTTACTTTAATCATGTCAGCTGAAACATGGCCGTGTTCATGAAAGATACTTGTTTGGGATTGGTTTCAACCAACAACAGCTCCCTTATCTTTCAACAGAAGGTATGTAAGTGGTAATCTGCACAACAGGAAGCAATAAAAAAATAATGATACTTGCCCTTGAAATATGGCCATAAAATTATTGGTGTAAATTATTTAACCACCTTAAAGAGATCTCTATTAAATATTCTGACAGGAAAATAATATTTAGCCTGATTAACTACATTACGTTTCATTTTCTAAGAAGTTTTTTTTCGTATTTTCAAATTCAGTCCCCTATTAAATAAATATCCTTATTAAAACATTGAAATTATTTCATTTCTAAATACTTAGGGCGAAATCAGGTCACATTTTTCATGAAACTTTAATTTGGTGAGATATTTTCTGAAGATATTATTTAAAAAGACGGTATCCTTAAACATGTTGAAAATGTGCGTCATGATAGAGAAAATAAAAATCATATCCAGATACCGCATAAAACAAGATACGGTATCATGTGTGGGATATATGAAAGAGGTCGGTGTAAAGACGGATCCTTGTGGCATTCAATGTAAATAGACTGATTAACGGTATCTTCATGCAGACATTCAGTTTTGTAGGAATGTGGACGGGTCAGCTGGTATTCTGTAGGGTATTGGATTACATTTTTTATCATCACTTATAACAGTAAACAGCAGCACGCGCCTGACATTATAATGATCGTAGCGATCAGCAACAGCCGAGTATACCAAATGTTTTTCCCCACGTCAATATAATATATCATACTTTTCAAATTTAATTCTTTACTGCGCCTTTACAATTAATTTTAAAAAAAACAAATTTAGTGGTAACCGTGTAATGTTTTAAAACTTGCTGTAATTGTTCAATGGGGAATGAAGAAGACCCTATTAAAATTCACAATAGTCCGACTAACCTCCACATGGCCACTATTAACAAATATTCCCTAACTAAGTTTAATGTAAATCTTCGTCTCTTTACCGATGTTTACCGTAGATGTATCAAAAATTGACAACGTCTTGCCCAAAAATGTGTATAGAATTCGTCATGTGTTTCTTTGAATTTCAGCGTAACCAACCTCTTAACTGCGTTATCATTCCGCCTCTAAATCATAAATATTGACCAAAATCAGGCCTAAAATGAACAGACTGCATACCTTTTCGCTTCAGTATTTCACCAAATGCAGACAAAACCCATGCAAAAGGGGGAAAGGGAGAGAAGGGCAATGCATAGAAAGAACGAAGGGTAACCATTGGAGGCATCTCTTTGAATGTAACCAAATTTCGACCGAAAATGACAATACAAACACATAACATTATGGTCATCTACAAACTTTTACAATCAGACGAACTCCCACATTTCTCAAATGTATAAACGGTTGAAACTCTAATTCTCAAATTGTCTTTTTAAGAGATCGGCAATTGTCTCTTTAAGAGATCGGCAAAAAATAATTACTCATAATGCAAACTCTAACATCTTCATTTACTAAACCAAGACAATCGACACATGAGGATACTCCAAAGATGTGTTGGAAATTCAAACAGGGACACGGTTACCGGATGCATTGGTTGTTGTTACAAGAACAGCTAAACGGCCATACCAATTTCAGATATATTATGTACATTCAAATCATTTGGACACATAGAGCTGGAAAGCGATGCCGACCAACATGTCTAACAGATTTAACAAGTAGCAAGCAATTCCAAAGTACATCTGTATTAATAACACAATCTCATTATTACTTGTACGATGTCTATATATGGACATGAGATGACATTCGAAACAATACAAGGCCAATAAAATCCAGTAATACTGAGTGATCTATGTGACTGAGTAGGGGCAGAACTGATACAGTCCAAACATACCAAAGATAACATTCCCTTATAATGATCGAGATAAGGTCTGCTAGTTAAATTTATAACGTAATGGAATGAATGGTACGTATTAAAAGGGATAAGACCTGCGCTACAACAGTCCAAACATGCCATAGATAAAACTCACTTTAATGATTGAGATAAAGTCTGCCAGTTTTAAGTTAACGTACACGGAACATATGTTCGGTTGCCGGAATTTCTTTATTTTTGCCCGACATTAATCTATACTAATATTTGTGACTGTCTTTGTTAGTGTGCCTTCTTGTTCAGGGTAGGTAGCTACACCAGGGCTTCCCGAGGCTGAAATTTGGTGTACATGTATTGGTGTAGCATTGGGGAGTAGCATAGACCTGATGGCAATGGCCTACTACTTCCGGTTTCCGAGTTATGTTACTTCCGGTTCATGCCTTTGCCCGTGCTACACCTGGTATAGACATTATTATACTAGACATTGCCTTTCGCAATGGAGTCGAGGGATATGAAAATCCATAATAATAGTGATCTTGAAACTCTTGGTACTATTAAATTCGTGTTTAGGTATTCCACATAGTGCTCAAAAGATGTTCTGTGGAATAGATAGTCTATTTCTGAGACTGACTTGCCGGTTCCCCCCCCCCCCCTCCGGCATGTACGCCACTGGTGGTATTGCCACCCTCAATTTCTGATAAATATAAATGATATTACATTCTTCACAACGACTACTGATTAATTTTATCAGTGAAACCATTTGGTGTCCTATACCAAGAGATCAAAGATCAAAGATGAGTGATCCATGCAAGGCAGCTAAACAGACCCGCCCTAATGTGATGCCATTGCTGATACCTAAATGATAATAAACAGTATTAGTAGACGGTCTCCGTGGTGAATCATAACACTGAGCAGACATACTGTTGATAAGAATTTCAAAATAATCGTCTGATTTCTTACTGGTGGACATAATCAATAATCGAATCTGTTCACAGCGAATTGACATCGCTGACTTAGCACGGATGCTTGGGTCTTCACCCTGTGGTCCACCCGATTCCAGAAAACAACTTACTTCAAAATGCAAACTAGGAATTCATCCCCAGTTTAAGAGAGTTGCTGGTTTAAGAGAATTTATTTTCGTTATTTCCCTTTGTCAGTGGATGAAACGAAAAAACCGAGATCCCGCGTAGACATTAGGGAACACGTAAAAACAACCCTTAGCAGTAAGAATTCGAAGTAATAGAAGGCCACGGTGCCGCTAACATTTATCTCATATCAAACTTTATGGCGTTAGTCGTCTTCATTAGCCCATTCGGATCAGAAAGGTGGGAAGTTAAACCCCATTATATTTCATCCAATTCAATAGAATCACCAACATTCAAAATCCATTAGTTATTCATTCCAAATTTAACAATTTTAATTGTCATAACAAAAAGAAAATGTTGAGGAAACAGGACATGATGAACGTAAAAGGGTTGGTTAGGGTTTGGGTTTGTTTTATGGTGGTTGTTTGTGTGATTGCATTTCTTTTATTTCAAAAAAACAGATCAGGTATTTAATTTTAAGTATATAATATGACCGTACATATTTGTTTATAGGTATAAATATAAACGTATATTATGGTAATGTATAGGCTACTTGATTTTAGGTATAAAATATAAACGTATATTATGGTAATGTATATTGGATTTTAGGTATAAATACTAACGTTTAATTATGGTACGATATATTTTCAAAATTTAACTGAACCTAGTAAAACTTGTCTTATTATCATGAACATTGCACATTTAAATATAGATTTCCTTAATTTATTCTTGTGTACTACCTTCATTGGAAACTATCAAAAGGGCATTCACTCTCTTATAATACTATATAGTTTACCCTCAAAAGTTGATATAAAAAACATTGATAAAAATCAATACACTTTTAGAAAGTATATTTTAACACTACGTCAGACTGTTGAAATTGGAATTGAAGCTTTGTTACCACGCAACTTCCTGAAAATAAAATTCTTCTAATTATGATAGTTATTATCTTTTCTTCTTACCACCAGAATTCCACATGTAGTGACTGATTACGTAAATGGTTCTCGCCATACCTTTATTCGGTAAAGATCTTCAGTGACTCAGTTCTTAAAATTAGATCGTTATGGTCGACTAAAACAAAGCAAAGTCCGGCATGTATTTGGTAAAGTAATTACTGTCCGGCCGTCACGTATCAGAAACTGTGATTACTCAAATATTAATCTACCGATGACATGTGTTAAGGGTTAAAATTGCTTGAGAATCATATTCACTGTGGTAATGAAGAAAGGAAGCCGAATCAACCAAACTTAGCCATCCATATGGGTTGCATAAATTAGTCTATTGGCAACGTACTCGCGGTTGAAGAAAGGCGAAGTCTAAAGATAGCCTGGTGAAATCTGATACACAATCAGAAGATCGTCTGTTACCTGGCTAGGTTATCAAGTCCCATATTGAACGTGCAGTAAAACCAACTTGCCCGATTAACCAGTCTGTGATATGAAACGAACACTGAAGGAGCGTACATACATCACATCTTGTAGATAAAAATAGATAAATAGAAATACATCTGCATGTTATATCTGCTGGTTCTAACAATGATATATTCTCCAGGCATGGAATCACAAGTAACCATTGTTAATTCAGGGCATTAACAAAACAAACAATGAAGTCGTCAAATCACCTTTATAGGGTCTTGGGCTATTTGTAAGGTACTTTTAATACCTGTACGTTATGCTAAAATTAACATCATATATGGATGGAAACTCTGTTGGTGGGCATTGCAATGAGGTTAATTGTTATTTTAGTGCATTACAAAAATAAACAATAAAATCGTCAAATAACCTTGAGGTTCCCGGACTATTTGTGAGGAACTTTTAATACATTATGCTAAAATTTACATCGTCATTTTCAATGGGATGCTTTCTACAACACATATCATTTGACAGGATGACTGACCACGAACATTTTCTATAACATTTTCTACTATAAATCAAAAGAGTTAAAAAATTTAGTCGTGCGTTTTGTATCAGGTATACAAATATCAGATCGACGGAAATATTATGCAAAAAGAATGTTCACACAAAGCTAATTATAGAAATGCCATTGACACTGACATAAATAATTTTTGACATGGTTTCACCTGAACCCTTTCTGCCTGGTCGTAAGTCTTGCCAGGCCCGGTGTCTCGGTACCTAGTTGGGCTCGGTCGCTTGTGCACTGGACTTAGTGAATTAAGCTTTAAATAAGCTTAGGTTATGTTTATCTGTTTGAGTTCCTGGTTTTTTTCACAAGAATTTGCGCATCACTTTGAATTTCATTACTTTAATCAAAAGATATGTTTAAACAATTTTTCAATAGCCCACATGTTTTCTACATATGTTTCGTTTTACCACGAGCTCTGCTGCCTAGCATATTGTTTATACATAATTTAAGGAATAATTAGAGACCCGGAATCACAATCTTTCCTTTTCCCATTCTTCTTTCCTTTGTCTAAACGTCTTCATTCTACCAAGCAGACGACGTTTGCTGTTGCCCGGGTGGGGGATGGGGGGGGGGCTTGGCAGCAGGCGCACTGCTCCCAGCCTCATCTTCACAGCAGGCGCACTTCTTCCAACCCCATCTCCATGGCCACCATCCTCGATACCACGCCCGAGACCTACGTCCATGCCAGAGCCGACGTTCATTAATCGAATGTGTAATGGGTTATGGTGGGTAGGTAAAGACAACAATTAACGTGTCATTGTTATTGTGCGTATATAAAAAATCATCAGCAAGCTAAGAATCAGTCTTTGCCAGTGGTTAATCCAAAACATGATATTAACATTTCAGATGGGCGCCAAATACGACACTAACGCCGAAGCTGAAGTCAAACAATGGTTAAAACAACTGTTAGATGTTGATATTGGTTCTGGTACATTTGAAGTAGAGAAAAGTCTCCGAAACGGAAAGATCTTAATGGAGTGAGTGTGCGGATCAATTTATTACTGTGTCTTTTTACAAATTGTACAAATTGTTGCTAAACACTAAAACAGAAATTAGAATAGGTTACACAAAACAGATCATGCAGTTGAATCTGGTCATCTGATAATCTGTGTACCGAGTTTACCGACTATCGTTTTTTTCTGTTCAGGGTTGGTAGTTACCCCAGTGCTGTCCCCAGGCATATATAGGGGTAGCTCTACCACGGGGGGGGGGGTAATCTAGGCCTGGTGGCGTTGGCCCACCACTTCCAGTTTTAACACGAGTAGCGATAGGTCATTAGCTTGTAATGTATATTAAAGTTTGTGAAACAACAGATATCAGACGAATACGTGCGTATAATTTCAACTGAATGAAGATAGTTCCCCTCCAAATGTTTTAAACCTAATTGAACAACGCCAAATATGATGACGATAGTTAAGACTACAGTGCGTGTAAAATGGTTAAGTCCCTGTGGCAGGGCCAAAAATACTGTACACCTTGACCGACGGCCACCTAGATCAGGTAGCCCAAGGTTTTAGTTTGTCAAACCTAAAATTCAATCAGGCACATATTACTGAAAGAGGTATTGAATGTAAATATTTTATGATCTCTGTGGCTAAAGTTATCAGGCCAGCAATATGAACTATATCTACATTACCGCTGTGTTGTTATTAGTCCACTTCGTCCGAAGGTGATATCGCACAAGGGATCGAAACCACAACCGCAAGCCAGAGTTGACCTGCCAGCGCCACTCTAGAGCATCAGGTTACACCCACTTGCCCCTTTGTGGTTACTGCCCTTTTAGAATAGCAAAGTTGTCACTCAATCTACTTGCATTTCGACCAGCGCTGACCAATGCATGCCCGATGATTACCTTACTGATTGATTTGCAGGAGTTTTACGAACTCGAATGGGTTAAGACCTTTGATAGGCTAAGAGGCTTGCTTATTCATACTCTGGTAATGTACCTTCGGGCTCCATGAATAAGCAAAACTGCTGTCAGGTATTATGGTTGTTGCCTGGAAACTCGTGCTATGATTTAAACAATGTAGTACAGACACCTTCACTATGGCATTCACAAAAAATACAGGGTCCATACTTAGGAGAAACGTCACACAATTTCTACCGTTTAGTTTCCATATTTCACCCCTTAGCACTTATATATGTTGTTACTTTTATTTTTCCCTTTCAGACTCATAATTAAAATTTACGAAGGATCCAACAAACCAGCAAAATGTGACAATATAAAGTTAAAGGTTAACACACCAACGTCTCACTTCAAACAGGTGAGTAACTCGACCAAATCAACATTATTACTCTTTCACAAATCGATATCTCAGCAAAAGACTTGTGGGATCTTTAATGTAATTCCGACGGCTTTTGAGGTAGAAATCAAGTTAGCTTTATTTTGTAGGTTTTTATATTTGATGTTAAAAAAAACCAAAGGTGACATTTTTTCCTGGGTAGTTCTTCATAGTATGGGAGGCCAGTATTTGAGGGTAGCCATTAATGCGATAATATTCCAAATTATTTTTTTTATTTTCACCATATTTATAATGTTATCGACATATCAACTATGATTTGGCAATGCAATAATATTGGCAGGGTTCATGACTATATTTCAGATTGTTTTCCATCATTTCATGATGATATTTCTAAGATGGCGCCCATTTTTAGCGGGGATAATCGGTCGATGTGCTGATTTCGATTAAATAGTAGTGTTTGGTGTCAATATATATGTTTTCGGGGTCACAGATTCCATTCCTGGTATTTACAGCCTTGTAGCCTTGTAAAATAGTCACATGTTCATATACTTAGCGGGCATTTTTGGCGGGAAAATTAGACGATGTGCAGATTTTGATTTAGTGGTGTCAATATATATGTTTACGGGGGTGCAGAATCAATTTCTGACATTTAAAACCTTGTAAAATGATCACATATTCACATATTTCCAATATTGCTGCCATTATGTTTTCGGAGAGGCAGATTCGATTTCTGTCATATACAGTATGTTCACCAATTTAGCATATTTCCAAGATGGTGGAACATTTTCTAGACACATTATTATCATATATTTATCATCGATTTTCCTGAGAAAACAAAGCCTATTCCTGCCAAAGAGGGAATAGTTGCAGCGTGCAGCTTACGCCATCTGCCCATCATGCGCCTGCCACGACCACACCAAGCGCTTACTACAAGATCTTGCTACGCTCATGGCCAAGCTCTGGCTGTGCGAAAAGTGTTCCCACTCAGACTGGGATGCTTTCACGCTACACTCCCGCGACGTGCCTATAGAGACTACATCGTGCTCACTCGTCGTCATTCACTTCCAGAGAACAATCAAAAGTCAAGTAATCAAGAACATTTCTTGGTGCTAGACTGGAGCTGATGGGAGATGCTCCGTATCTTCCCTATATATACATAAAGGTCATAACAGCGTAGCAAGCATGTGGCCAGGAGCTTCGTTCCAGTCTGGCAGTATTGTGGATGATAGTGGTGGGGATGTGACTGTAAATGAAATTCTTGCCAAGAAGCCCCAGTGGAATAGATTATGTTATGTTATCAACTGACTTCCAACTTAAATGTGGAACGAGCATTTCGAATGCTATTGTGCTGGAAACATATGGTATGTCACAACTTACACAACGATGTGGCTGGCTACTTTGGCGTCACTGCCAGTGGAGATGGTAGAGATGTCATAAATGACGGGTCACGGAGTCGTTTAAGTTTTTCCGTCGCAACAGCAATACTCTGAATGGTTCCTTCCACACGCATAATATAGCTATGATAGTATAGCTATGTCATAAAGGTTTCTTATAGCAGTCCTTTTTTTTTTAGGGGGGGGGGGGTCGAATGATTAGCGTGGTTTCGATTCCCCGGTTGTACGTGACAAGGAGTAGGGTCGACTGTCCAACCTCATGGGTTTTCTTCGGGTCCTCCGGTTTCCTCCCACTGCTAAAGGCCACCACACGCAATGTTAGTCCCGAAATGATCTAGTTTGTGTTGAGTGGACGCTAAACCCAATTTCTCTCTCTCTCTCTCTCTCTCTCTCTTCCTTGATTTCATTTCTGTGCATACCACTTTATTGTAAGTCACATATGTTTAACCATATATATAGTTAAACATAAACTAAAAGTCTCAATGGCGTCACGAAGTTTTAAAATCAGACAGGGGTTCATCTACTACATAATCGGTTAATATACCGAATGGGTAAACTCGGCACAGGCTTTCAGGAAAGTTTATACATTGCAGAATTGGATTCAGAAACCCTTTCAGTAGTGTGCTTAGAAAACGTCCTGCAACAAACAAAAATATGTTGAATGTGTGAACATACCACCATTCGCGCCCCGAAAACTAAATAATGACATAAAACGCGACTACGTAATCAAAATCAGCACATCCTTCCATTTTCCCGCCCACATGAAAGCCATATTAGAAATATGCTAAATATGTGAACATTTAATAATTTCACACAGTTGTAAACGGCAGAATATCAGCACATCGTCCTATTTTCCCGCCATCTTGGTAATATGCTAAGTATATGAACATGTGATCATTTTGCAAGGTTGTAAATGCCACGAATGGAATCTGTAACCCCATAACACCGAACACTACCATTTAATCAAAATAAGCACATCTTCCGATTTCCCCCGTCAAAATTGGTGGCCATCTTGGAAATATCATCATAAAATGATGGAAAACAATCTGAAATATAGTCATGAACCCTGCCAATATTAATACATTGCAAAATCACAGTTGAAATGTCGATAACATTATAAATAAGGTGAAAATAAAAGTTGGAATATTATCGCAAAATGGCTACCCTCAAATAATGGTCTCCCAAGACCTACTCAGAAAAAATGTTTTTTGTAATCAAACATCGAAACCTTCAAAATAAAGCTTATTCCATGATTTCTACCCGAAAAGCCGACGAATGGGAATTATGTAACACACCGAATCGGACTTTACGGGACTATTAATAGTACTGATAAAGAATCGGTTTCAGACGGGTTATTTCCCCTGAATAGTTGAGCCTGGAGCGGGCTATAGTTATGGTGTCATTTCTCAAAATATATAAAAAGAAATGTTCTTGGCCAGTTTTGAACTACGCTCTGTGTGTAATATGTAAGAAAATGTCAAAATATTCTTTATTAATGTATCATTTGTAATATTTCAGATGGAAAACATAGAACTATTTCTGAAGGCTTGTAATGCGTTTGGAGTTAAACAGTCCAGTTTATTCTTGACATCCGATCTATTCGAAGGAAGGAATATGGCTATGGTCCTAGCTACCATTTTGCAATTGGGAACTGAGGTATGAAAGTTTCTTATTAACTTAAGTTATATTGGCAAATAGTAGTTATCATATTATATTTATGAACATCGGATGTCAAGGTCAAAAATAACTTTAATTTAGTGTGCTTCATTTAAATGTAATACATTAAGTGACATTTAGCACTTTACGACAGCAAAATGATTCGTAGATGTAATGATTCTAAAGCCGCAGATATACACGGAAAAAACAGTTCTGTGGAATATTAAAGGGTTCTAAATGATCTGTTAGAGACATTTACCAACTGGATAGAGCAATGAACTATAACACATAATTAGGAAAGAAGGATTACATATTTATTTAGGCGACGTGTTGAACAGTATTCACTCAACATTTTCAAGCAAGTACTATTTGGTCCATATACTGCAAAAACATAATTTTAATTGTATATCGTCTCCCTTTTCAGGCGCAAAGACACGGATTCAATGGGCCAACATGTGGATCAAAGCCAACTGAAAAACACGTCACTAACTTTACCGAAGAACAATTAAGAGCTGGGGAATGTATTATTGGTCTCCAAGCAGGAACAAATAAACTAGCTTCCCAGAAAGGAATGAGCATTGGCTCAGTCCGACACGTTGCTGATATCAAAGTAGAAGACCAGTGTTCAGAAGGACAGGGTGTTATCGGTCTCCAATCAGGTACAAATAAATTCGCTTCCCAGAAAGGTATGTCCTTCGGAGCTGTTCGTCATATTGCTGACATCCGTGCTGATGATGCTTGTGCTGAAGGTCAAGGAGTCATTGGCCTCCAGTCTGGTACCAACAAATGTGCCAGTCAGGCTGGTATGGTGATGGGAGCCGTCAGACACGTCTCTGATATCCGATGTGATAATGCTATTCAGGATGGGCAGGGTGTCATTGGTCTCCAGTCCGGAACAAACAAATTCGCCTCCCAGAGCGGTATGAGTTTCGGCGCAGTCCGCCACATTGCTGATATCCGAGCTGATGATCAAGCACAAGATGGACAGGGAATTATTGGCTTACAATCCGGATCTAACAAATTTGCCTCCCAAAAAGGTATGTCTTTCGGAGCTGTACGTCACGTATCTGATATCCGTGCTGATGACGCTTCTCAGGATGGTCAGGGAATTATCAGTCTCCAGTCAGGTACCAACCAGTTTGCATCTCAGAAGGGTATGATGGGTATGGGTGCTATGAGGCACATTTCGGATATCAAAGTTGAAGACATGGATGCTGACTCAAAATCTACTATTAATCTACAGTATGGTAACCCAGCTGGTGCCAACCAGTCTGGTATGTCCTTTGGTGGCCGAAGAGATATCATGAAGAAAGCAAAGCAATCAGAGTTTGTATCTGAAGAGGACTCTTAATGGACTCAACTAAACAAGAAACTGTTCCGTGCCAGGGTTGAATGCTCTTCAAATACTGGAAATCAATTCAAATCCCAGAATCACGTACTGATATGAAATAAATGTGATTACCTTTCGCTTTTTTTTTTCTCTTCTTCAAATTTTGAGCCATTTCAATGGGTTTATTTTCTCTGAAAATAACTGTATATATGTAAGCTTTTCTTTAAGTTTCTTCCGTCACGCAAGTGTATTTAATGCCGAATTGTCTTAAATGTGCTCAATTTTATGAAATATGTAAGGGAATTTCCTAAACCCATTAAAGTTATTAGACTCTTGGACCTTAAAAGTCTCCTTAATAACAAAATGACATATCATAAAAGTAGCCCCACAAATTTTATTTCGTTAATTTATTTATTTCCTTTTTTTACGTAATTTATTTAATTTCTTTGTACTTGAATACAAAAAAGGATGTCAGCGTCCCCGCTCTCTATCTCTTAGATGTGACGTAAATGTGTTTAAAACATATTGTGGGTGGCAGTAAAATTAATCTAACAATAAAAATATAAAACGGTATAAAAAAATAAATAAAAACCGATAAGAAAGCTAGATGGACTATTGTAGGGTACAGATTATTAGAATTTTCGATGTACAGATTCCCAGATTAAACGTCTTTTATATGCTTATCTTTCATCATCGCTACAGGACATACAACAAAACACGCTGGGCCAGACGAAACAACCAAATTGTACAAAACAATAACACAAATTGTTTTTTTTTCACTTCACAATCCAGGTATATATTAGAATAATGTGGTTCGAAGCGTATTTATGATTGAATAAAATTATTGTTCATTTGACGGCGTCGTTTGTTTGATTTTTGGGGGTTGGGTGGTCGAATGGTTAGCACGTGCGATGTGTCATAAGGTCTGTCATTGAGTCAACTGGCGTGGTTTTGATTGCCTGGTTCTACGTGACAAGGAGTAGGGTCGCTTGTCCAGCCTCGTCGGTTTTCTCCGGGTCTTCCGGTTTCCTCCAACTGCTAAAGACCCGTACGAGCACGCGAATTATTGAAATAGAAATTAAATCAAATTAGTGCCCGAAGGACCTAGTATGTGTCGAGTGGACGTTACCCCCCCCCCCCCCCCCCGTCTCTCTCTCTCTCTCTCTCGTTTGTTTTTTATTCTAAATATATACATGTCCAACACAGGCTTGGTGTATTTATATATGTTTATTGTTCACTAATTAAATAGGGAGCCACGGTGGCTAAGTGAGTAAAATACTGGCTCGCTAGTCTGGAGGTTGCGGGTTTGATCCCGGTGTTGACCGAGATAGTACATTGGAATGCACCAGAGGCGTCACTCGGACCCAATTAGATCCGGGGCACAGGCCAAACTCGCACATATTTTTCAGTATTCGTTTTAAATAACGACATGACGTTGCCGTGGGTATTCTATTGATGTTTCAAACCGCGGATTATTTTTGTCGATATAATAATATAGTTATTAAAACGAATACTGGGAAATATGTACGAGTTCTTGTGAAGTTGAGAGCTAAATTATCACGAACTAAAATTTAATGTGATATTGTTGTCCCGCTAAACAAACACGACGGGTAAACTAGGTCATGCACGATCGTTTCTACATTATTTTTAGTCAAATATTTATTTAGTTACATAATACTGTATTAAACTCTGCACGTGCAGGCAATTGAGGAAATCTACGGTGGGCCAGAAAGGACAATCCAGAAAAGCTTCGCACTGGAAAGCTTATCTTCCGTTCTCGGGACATTCGAAATAATGATAGGAAAAAAGTAGAGAAATTATTGCAAATTATCGATTTTGTCTGCTCAAAATAGATCCGGGGCACACATGAAAAGATCCGGGGCACGTGCCCCCTGTGCCACCCCCCAGTGACGCCACTGTAAGATCCCATTGCAGTTGGAATTCGATGTAAGAGTAGGCCGTAGTGCTGCTGTCTAGGAATAGTTTCCCCCATAGCACACTGTATGGTGTATATGCCCGTCTTCATTAGCCCAGTCGAAACAGAATAGTAGGACGTTTAACATCATTTCATTTCAAGTTCACATGTCGACAGTACTGGGATGGGCGGAGAAGAAGATTACCAGATTATGTAACCAATTCCATAATCAAAAATCGACAGTGTAAACCCAGCATAAGGAAACTGGATTTGAATAAGAAATAAGAATGTGGTGGCCCAAAGAAATATAAGCTGAATAATAAAATGTATAGCGCTTCTACCCCTAACCAAACATTCCTCCATAAAATGAAATGGATAGTTTTATGTCACACCATTACGCAGGTCTTAGGGCGGATCTAGGATATTACGAAAGGGGGGGGGGGGGAGCGTACTTTGAAGGCGAAGCCCAAATTATGATCACCACAGGTGCTAAGATAAGACTCCATATATGCGATTTCCTGGCATCTTAAAACCCAACTCCCACCCTATTTTCAGGGGTTTTTTGTCTGAAAAGTCATTAGGAACAGATCAGTACAATTTTTTTGTTACGCTTTGCCGAAATTAGTGGGTGGGGGGCAGATAATAATACATGGAGTCGACACAAAGAGGTGAATATATTGACACTACAAAACTTTCATGTTCAAGCAATCGCCAAGGCCTGTTAATTGTTAGGGGGGGGGGAGGAGACAGCTGGATTTTGAACAAAAATTGAGGAATAGTTTATGTGATAAAACCATTTTCTTTTTGATATTTTGGCTTCTGGTGGTCACGGTGTGGGTTTTTTATATTCATTTGCTTGCTTTTATCCTGTCAAAATCTAGTCTCTATGATGTTGAAGAATATAGAATATGAAGACTAGGAGGTTCTGGGTGCCTGAGACTAGTCAAAATCGTGCACATCTGTTAAAGCAGCTAAGTCTCATCTAAATTCTTCGTCATTGAAAACACAAATTATTTGTCAATTTAAATCAACATTGATGTTGTGATCTTACCAGGAAAAGATGGGCTTCTGATATCTAATAATTAAGATAAAAAAGACAGTTTATCATTAGTACACGAATCGTGCACCATAATATGTTTCAGGGCAAATTGTGCTAATATATTCCACAAGTCATGCCTTACGGTGACATCAAATTTCTTTCCCAGAGAGTATGCACCATAGATACTGTTGGTATAGATTATATGCGTTACGACCCCTTTGCGTCAAATTCTTGGTCAACAATACATAGCGATTTAGCTCCTTTAAATCTCACTTTCTGTGTTTTAGCAAAGTGGACGTTACCCCCCTCCCCCCCTGTGACAAAAAATTGTGAATGTATTTGGGGGTCATTCGGACTTTAATTATTTTTTAAAAGATACATTGTCTCTAGCTTCATTTTGACGTATAAGGTACTTTAATCAGTTTGATTGTGTATGAGATAGATACCAACAAATTAATATTCAGTACTAATATTTATTTTCTCAGTAAAGAAGAAACTACATACGAGTATAAATAAGCTTTTATAAATGCCAGACCAATAAATTAACATAAATTATATAGGAGTATAACAATGAGATCAAAGCAAATATAATGTATATTTATTACACTGTAGTCTGGATAACCTAATAATAAAATATAAGACTTTCAAGTAAGCGTATAAGTAGAGCATAACTTAAAGATGCATTATGTATGATTTAGTTGTTATTGCTATAATAGTTCAAAAATAGATAATGCAAATTATGATTATAGAAAATTTATTCTTGCCAAGTTATGGGTAATGGAAGATCGGTTGCCTATTATAACAACAAAGGTAGCATACTGGACAAACCAGACTAAGTCTTGATGATCAAATTTATCATTTTCAAATCTTTCGGGTGTTTTAATCCATTTAAAGGGCCAATCCCGATAACTTTTTTGGGAATAAAACTGCTTAATTTTGTGTTAAAATCATTTAAAACCCATTATCTAAGGCCGATCAACTAACCCGATTTTTGTGATACGCTTGTAAATAACTTAAACCTGACAGTCTGCATCTGGAAATGGAGACCTTTGTATCATACAGTATCTGGATAAAACCAGACTATTTTCTATAAAAATAATATGTAGGTAAAATTTACCTTTTGTTATCAAGTACAGTACATGGGTCATTCACTGTATAGACCTCTCAAGAAACGTTAATCGACTATAAGGTCACCAAATGAAAAAAATGACCATCAATCTTAAAAGGGTTACGTGTCCGGATAAGCAATTTGGGCGTTCACGTCCAAATGACTCAATATTTTGAGTTGAAATTTTGAGACAAGGTATATACACCATTCCCCTATATTTTGGCGTTTAATTTTCATACATTCTCAGACTTTTATTTTTGAGCCTCTGTATAATACGGGACTGTCCCTTTAAATCTATGCCTTAGAGATTTGATTATGGGCTTGGTATGTTAGTAGATGTCAAACTAATAGTTTATATAACATTTGAAGCCAAATTAAAGGCCTGCAACAGGCAGATTTAACTCTTACATCATGCATCTTTAAATAATCGGTATGGTATTTAACATAATCTCAAAACTGGTCTACATATCAGATTACCAATAAGAATATAGTTTTGTTTTGTTTACATTACTGATGTTTACTCTACTTTTCCATTGTGTGGATTGTATTGGAAATGGTTAGAACCCCAAAACCAGTTAGAGCTTTACAATAATTCTACCCTAACAGACCTGGAAATACAGACAATTTAAGAAATTAACAGGGTCACGTTAACTGAAAAAAATAAATAAAAAGTAACAAAATCAGATTGCAAGACTCGACACCTTAAACCTTTTTAATACTTTTATCTTTCTCTTTTTCCTAGCTAGGGAATATCTGACTAGAGGGTGATCTAGGTTCCTAAATGCACTACTGACAGTATGATCCTAAAATTCAATAAATGAAATGAAATGAGGTTTAACGTCCTACAGCTCTGCTCCGACTGGGCTAATGAAGACGGACACATACCATAGTGTGCTATGAGAAAAAAATGTCCAGACTGTGGCTCTACAGCCATCTGCTTTTCAGAATTCCAATTGCCAAATATTCTTGTACATGCAAGCCCATGTTCAAGAGATTTAGGGTCTTCTTCTCATTCAAACAACTATCCGATGTACCTTGCTAGGCCCTCTGTGATGCATCATTGACAAGGGGGGAACAAAGCAGGAAAATATTGATGAACTTTCTCAGCTAACGCCGGGATCGACCACAAGACCTTTATGTTAGCGAGCCAACGTCTTACTCACTGAGCCACTATCGGTCCCGTCTATGAATAAAATAAATTTGTTAATATAACAGTGTTCGCAGTTAATATATATAATATATACAACTATTCTATATTTCTTCTTTAAGCTTTCACCTTGTAGACACCTTGCTTTAATTCCCAGGGATTTCAAATAATCCCATGCATTATACATACATGTAATAAAATATACTTTGTAATAATAATAATAACAATAACATATCCTATTTAAAACAGCACCCTTGTTTGTGGCAAGCCATTCATCTGGCAAGTAATTTATCTTAAAAGTTTTATTGATAGAAAATTCATATCAGTCACACTCTAAGAGATCACAATTTTCAGAGCATAGCAACAATATTTCAGAGCATTCTTTCTGACATAACCTTCAGAGCAAAGTGACATAAAATTTCAGAGCATAGTTTATGTTTGTTGTTTTTTGATTTTTGATATTTTTGATACTTAGATCATTCATGACCATAGTTATTGTTATTAAATAAATACCTCTGAAACAATATACGTAAACTTTTTATGATAAAGTAATAAAAACATATACATTTTGCTTCACCTGAATTTTTCAGTCTACATCCTAGGTTCTTGGGAATCAGATGTATGACAACTTGAAGGTCACAGCCACGCATATCGTGGGCAGAAGACTGCTCCTTTTGTGAATTTATTTCAATTAACTTGTGGTAAAAACAGTAAACAAGAAAAATTTGGGCACAACAAAGTCATAAGTCAAAAATCCAGCATCTCTTGTTTAAAGGGCTAATTTCCATATAAATAGCAATATAATCATGACATCCATATTGGTTTTTTTTCTAAATATTAATCACCTTCTTTGAAAATTTCAATTTTTAACATAATAATATCAATTTTGACAACTACAAGAACCCACACTACAATCCTCATCACAATAATTACAATATTAATATCAACATAATCACGAGCACCATTTGTGGATTGGCGCAATATAAATGGACATATTATTATTATTAATCACAATATTTCTATCATTTTCAATTTAATCACATTGATCCCAATATAAATATCTACTGTAATCTGAAGGGTATGATATCAATCCTAATTATTACAATGCACAAGGTCTGTCGTTTATTCCCTGTTTGTATGTGACAAGTGTAGGGTCACCTATACAACCGCATGGGTTTTCTCCTGGTCCTCCGGTTTCCTCCCACAGGTAAAGACTTGTAAATGAAAGCCATTTATTTGAATAAAATCAAACCATATGTTAGTCCCGAAATGGCATAGTTTGTGTTGAGTGTGTGGTAAACCCCATTTCTCCATCTTCATATAATGCCCATCTATATGAATATAATGGTGATGATATCGGGGGATACTTTGTTCTTAACAATACTGACACAAGATCACTTACAATCTCGTTCCCAGAGTCAGCCGCGGGGCCGGAGGCCTCTGGGGCCAAAGACCGTCCATTATCTTCTGATTTTTTAACGTGTAAGCCCCGCCCATGCTGACCTCTGATTGGACAATCTTTTTTGGGTCTTTTTCTCAAAAACAAGATGTCGGATCGTGGTTTTGTTTGTTGTGAAATGGTTCTTGAGTCGAAGTCAACTCGCTGACATAACAAAAGTGGATCCTAAATGTAAAAATTTAAGTTTTCGTAAAGATCTATTTTTCAACGCGTGTGTATATTTTTAAGTGATTCGGTCATTCAGACACTTTAAATAAATACATGTCACGTGACAGTCGTGTGATTCGTCCCTTCCGGGAAAATGGCTACCCAGTGTCACCAGAGAAATTTCTTTCTCCAAAATTTTTCTTGTTCGAGATTGGATCACTTATAAATATCAATATATACCATGGTAATAATATCATACCTTATATACAGGAGATATTCTGCATGAAAACATTAACACAATAATCAATTCATAACACAAATAGCTTACAAATATACATTTCCTTCTAATTAACATCATTTCATCATTACCAACATAACACATGAAATAACCATAATTTCTTTTCAAACAAACAAATTTTGGGCAAATTAAATCTTTTGGCTGCAAGGGGGGTCAGGTCCTTCCCCCCCCCCCCTCAACTTTTTTGAAAAATTAGAAGTAGGGAAACTCTTTTTCAATGGATTAGAGACAATAAAGTTATGACTGAAAAATAGTTGGTGTTTTAGTCTAAAATTGAATTGTATTTTATTCACCTCAACTTCGATTTAATTATTGAATGGACATAATTCATGCAAAATCTGCGCCTTTAGCATGTAATTCTGGATGGAATTGGCACTATATAAATATACATTCTTGTTATTATTAAAACCCCATTCCTTCCTCCACCCCAACCTCTGTCAGGGTTATGGTCAAATACGTATTTAGATGTATTTGTATTTTAATAAAAAATACTTTCAGTCTTTGATCGGCCATTCTCAGAGACAGCTAAGCGAGAGTTGACTCCTATTTCTAGTAAAAAAATTACAATGGTGATAACTGTGTTCAGATTCAGAATAAAGTAATTTGACCGAAATTTTTAATATATTCTTCTTTCATCATCATATTTTGAACTATTATTATAGCAAGAATGGCCAACTCTCTATTAAAATCACCCATAATGTATCTTTAAATATAAGAATATAAAAGGCCAATATAAATGTTGCGGTTACAAACAAGAATCATATAGACCATCCAGTATAAAGAGTAATGACAAAATGGCTCTAGTTGGTGAATGATGGGAACATTCAGATCTTGGCATTAACAAAAGACATCTATAAACTAAAGTGCAATAAAGAATTGCAATAAACTAAAACACAAATAATGACAAATTATACAATTCCTGAAGACCGTGTGATGACTAAAACAGACAGGCAGGTCTTCTGTCTTAATAATATTAATAAAAATATTTTATTTCCCTGAGAATTTGGTCCGGGGGGGGGGGGGGGGGTCCAATGGGCACAACGCCTCTGTCCCTAAAGGTGAACATACAAGCTTTGCAGTCTTGTAAGTGTTCAGAAGTTGAATGGATGACTGCTCTCCTAAATCAAGCAAGCTTAGGTCAAGGTGAAAGACGAGAAGGTTCTGGGTGACCAAGACTATGATTATTGTGTCAAACTAGTCATTCTTTTCCTATGGTCTTTAATGTTAATTGATTCCTTACCATCTTTTAAAACCTTGATGATCATAATCTTTATAACCACAAAGAGTCAAATATGAAATATCAATGATAAAGTTCAGTTTAAGTAAATTACAGGTGGTTTTGGGTAATTAAGTTGTTTTGGGTAAATCTATGGACCCCTATAAACCTATAACTACATGCTGACAGTGGCATGGATTAAAACATAAATTTGCTTACTCAAAAAAGCAATATGATATTCCCATTAATGTTGCTTACATCATAGCTTATTGGTCTTTATGATAATAACTTGATAAATGAAAAAAAAACTTGAGATTGTTGATTTTTAATATCAACCTAAAGAAAGATAATATTAAAGGAACCATTTTTTTTAATAAACATATACTGTTAATATAATAACTAAGACTATATGTAGATTTTTGTAAAATGAAAAACCTCATATATAATACATTAATAAGTAAAGCACATATCAAAATTTGTGTTAATAAAGAAATAGAGTATCAGCTAGATACTAGCCATTAAATCAAAGATTTACACGAGAAATCACAAATATATTTCTAAAGAAATATCAAGGTTAAGTTGGCAAGATAAGTTGTGGAGATAGGTGTCTTGACTAGTACTGTAGTCACCTTGTGCCTGGATGAATCTGTCTATACTCAAAATGGGGACCTCCAATTGAATTTTGGGCGCTACTGCAGTTATTGATCGATTCAGCTGAAATTTGGTGTATGGTCATTGCTAGTCATCCTTAACGTCCCCTGACAATTTCAAGTGTCTACGACCATGGGAACTGGTAGAGGTGCAAGAGTGCAGTAGCGCCCTAGCGCCTAAATTTTGTTTACACTACATGCCTTTCTATCTCCAATGGAATGAAGAGGTACCCTGTCTAGGTAAAGATGATTTTAACCGATCAAAGTTGAGGACGGTAAACTTCTAAGAGAGCTCGAGAACTAAGGAAAGAAAATGAAATTTAGTTCTTCGATGCCCGACTAATACGGCCATATAAAATACAAAACAAACAAAAATAAATTACTGATAGCTAAATAGGATGTAAATGAATTTGACAAGTTAAATATGAGACAACGATATCCGGTAGTTTGATGGCTTGTATTAAAGGTAGAATAGATCTACTAGTCTTTTTATTTATAGTCCCTCTTATCACATCTCGACATAATCTCTTTAAACTAGACGGCTGACATAAAACATTCTTCACAAGGTCACAAATCTCTTTATGATGCGACTCAAATTTCGGCAAAACATTTCGTATCATGTCCATATTGATTATTTCCAAAATAACTTCAATAAGTTTGTAGGTTATCTTCAAAGACGTCAAAGCATTTTCTAGTTCGTATTCTGTTATCCGTGCTCCATGAACCAGCAGAAGTGAACTAGTAGCAATTTTACCCATGTTGATAGAATAATAAAGTGCGTTCAGTTCTCTCTTGTCCAATATGTTAAGCTTAGCTCCATTATTAACCAAAAGTGATGGAATCTCTACTGATAATTGCCGAACGGAGAAATGTAAAATAGGTTCTTGATCAAACATACGGACGTTCACATCGACATGTTCCTGGAGCAGACGTTTCAATATTTCATTTGGATACGAGAATTCGAAACAGTACGCCAGTGCTACACAGCCCTTTTTATCTTTATGATTCACGTCTGCCTTGTATTGTAATAATAAATTGAGTATTTCTATCTGTCCTTCTTCACAAGCTAACGCCACGGGTTGCACATCACGAAAATCACCTTGATTGACATCTGCTCCTGCAGCTAATAGCGCCCTCACTGCTTTAGTCTGATGATATTGTGTAGCTACGTGTAGAGGAGAAAACCCTCGGCAATGCCAACCACTGTCTGATCTAGGTTTATTTACATCACAACCTACACAAAACAACAGGAAAAACATGAATATGATGACTTTGATTTTTAATTTCTGGTAGTCTTAAAGGACAATATTGGTGTCAGTCATAATCACAGAACTGGTTAAACACATTCCAAATGTAATTTAACACAGAGATTTTTGCTACGATAGATGCAATATGGGGCCATCCATAAAGTACGTACGCTCAAAATGGGTAAAATTCAGACCCCCCCCTCCCCCCCTGTACGCTCCTGTACGTACATTTTGCCAATGAATTTACGCACCTGTACGTTTTTGGCGTGACCCCCCTCCCCCCTTCAAGCATACATACTTTATGGATGGCCCATATGAAGCTTTCAAGAAAGGAAAATGAGGAACGCAAATGGAAAACACAAGTTATCCTTCTATATAACTGATTGAAGTGACAAGACATATTATTTGCTTGATTTGGGTGATATAGGGAGGCAAATGGAACAGCCAGGCATCGGTATCGCATTTCCTGCGATTTAACTCTATATTTTTGAAAAAAAAATCAAATGATATGCCTATTTTGCATCATTGTCTTGTAGTATTTGTTAGTATGTGGTGATATTGAGGAGGTATTTTTGGGGTATTGCGTAGTATTGGGTAAAAAGTCCTGACGCTTTTAACAGCACTCACATGAGGGATAAAATAATGTTATCATCATTTTCTGCTGCAAACTTTGATTTCAATGGAAATGACAGTTATCCTAATTGGCAAACAGTACTTACCTTGAGCTATCAACAGGTTAACTATTTCATGATGATTATGTTTACAGGCGACATAGAATGGACTAATACCATCTTCTTCTACGAGATCAACATCACAATGACAATTTAATAGTATTTCTACCATTTCTTTATTACCAGAATAACAAGCATGGTGTAGCGCCACTCTCCTGGTAATTGTTCCAAACAAATTAATATAATTTTAAGATGATAAACAAATAAATTATTATATCAAAAATATTAATAATTAATGATTAGCTTCAAGGAAAAAGAAACAGCAACCAATAATTTTAGGGGAGATAACTACATAGTATGTATATATGGAGTCAGACTAGTAATTCTAAACCCATTTAATGCAATGTTAAAATCATGACATTTCTTGGCCTGTAATTTTTGGGGAACATTCCAATGATTGTAATCTGTACAACCACAGAAAGCCCAACATGTCACAACCATCTAATATAAATATTACAGATAGGTTGTCAGGCAACAAAACATACGCCCACAGCAGCTAAATCGTCCAGGCAGTCAACCAGAGTTG
Source organism: Patella pellucida (assembly GCA_917208275.1). NCBI lineage: Eukaryota > Metazoa > Mollusca > Gastropoda > Patellidae > Patella > Patella pellucida. The sequence continues at coordinate 41,737,206 of OU795043.1, read as the reverse complement.
GCGCATATCTTCACTTTTTTCAGTAATTATTGGAAATCGCTGAAAATGTATAGGCTTCTTCGTCTTATGACCTTAATTACTCTGTGGGCGTATAAAAAGGGTTGACACATTTCAACTTTTTGTTACCAAATGATCAAAGGTATTTTTAGGTAGTGGCATCCTGGTCCATCCTCCTCAATATTATGAATATTCACCAAAATTCAAACATTCTTTTTTATTCCTAGCCTAAAACGTAGACAACAATTCTGATGCAACATGGGGGGGGGGGAGAGAGGAGAGAGAATTGCTTTAAATAGAAACATAACATTCCTCCATCAGGTAAAGCAATTACTAGTCACATATTCACAAAACAATCGACATTCTTTCACATAGTTCAGGTGTGCCTGCCTCAAATATTGTTTTAAATTATAAGCCAGAAGAAAGGTTAATTCAGGTAGTTGGAGCCATTATTAAACAATGAAATTACTACAATATTAATAGGTAATATTGTGATCAGATTGAAGAAGACAACAGCAATCCAACATGCAGGGGAGATAACTACAAATTTTGCAATATCCATAAGGAGGCAGACCACCATTAATTTCCCCATTGACTTCAATGTTAATTCTAGCCTCTTTGCCTACCTCCAACTTTTTCCCAAATTTTTGTTGGGCTGAATGTTTTTCACTATAGACAGAGGAACAAATGACCATGTCTTTGCACTAAAATTTGTATGACGTTGACCACCAAAATCTTGAGATACACCAAGTTGAAGAAGTATACCCAAAACATGTACCTAGTTGCCGTACATATCACCGTAGCCAACCTGATAATTCAGTTATCCTTCCGCCTCAAAATCCGGAATATTTACCAAAACCTGGCAGAAAATATTAATTCAAACCCTCTTCTTCCATTCTAGACCACAAAATCAACAAAAATGTCCATGCAAAGGGGGAGAAAAGAGAAGGAGAGAGAATTGCTATAAATAGACGAACTACAATTTGTGGGTACCGAGAGTGTGAAATTTAATGGTGGTCTGCCTCCATAAAACAGTCTGCTTTCCTAGACACATTCTATTCATTTCAGGTGTGCCTGATGGTCTGAGACAAAAAGCAATATATAAAGGTTAACCCAGATAATAGAAGTGATTATTTCCCGGTAGAATTTACCACAGGTTAATTGTTATTAAGGCTCAGCAAATACATCAACAATCTTCAAGGATCTGAGCAGAAACTTAATCATTAGCCACAATAATAAATGAAAGGATCTGCGATTATCTTGTTAGTTGTAAACATTTCTTAACCTACCCATGATTGTTGGGAAAATTAACATCAGCACCATGATTTGCTAATATGCGTACTATTTCTGTGTTATCCATTTCGGCAGCTTTGTTAATAGGTGTACATCTGGCATCTCTGTAAACACGTAAAAAAAATATATGTATACCAGCATAATATATCCTTTATTTTACTTGAGTTTTACTTTGATATACAATTTAGGGGCTGAATTATGCTGTACCTTTGATTTCTGAAATACTTGTTCAAACTAACCTCCCATTAAGCTATAAACAATGATAGATGTGGTGTTGTCAATCTAGAACATCTGATGCAACTTATTAATTCTAATACAATTTGGAAGTGGGGGGGTTGGGTGTCTGAATGTTTTGTCATTGAGATATGGCGTGAGTTTGATTCTCCACTTGCATGTGACAAGGTGCGGAGTCACATGTCCAACCTGGTTTTCTTTTGGGTTCTCTGGTTTCATAATGGAACATGTAATTTTGACTTCTTAGTGAATAAGAACGCTGTCAAAGGCCTATACTTACTTTGCCATAAACCTATCTTTACATGGTGTGTTGAGATCTACTTTCATATGAGATTCATTAAGTAAGAAGTCTACAATATCTCTTTTTCCTGCATCTACTGCCAGCCATAATGGTGTGCAGTTATTTTGATCCACAGCATTAACCTTTGCTCCAGCAGCAATCAGCATTTCTACTGCCTTTAAATCACTATTTTTACAAGCACAATGCAGTGGTGTTTCTGTAAATACAAATTATATAATGAAACTGTATTGTTTTCATTGTGTTTCTCCATTAAAAAGGCATTATGCAAGACCTAAATCTGCATATTTCAGGTTTTTCTTTAGGTCTTAAAGTTATATAAACTATTAATTAGAATTTTTTTAATGACAAGACCATAATGATATCTCGATGAAGCCATCTGATGGGTCAGATTTTAAATAGATATGAATCCCATCTGAAGTCTAATGGCAGTTGATGATTAACCGTAAAAATGGATAATGACTATCAAGGGTAGACCATAATTTAATTGTTTTGCTGAAATTTTCTGCTTATTCCCTTTACATTATCTATTTTTTTTAACAATTATAGCAAAAAATGTTAGCTCTTTGTCTAATCGTCCTTAATGCCACTTTAATCATCTACTGTTTTTCTACTTTTGTTTTAATTATCTCAGCTCTTCAGTTGTTCAATTGACCTTGACCACAAAAACCATCAGAATACAAATTTCAAATAGCTGCTTGTCAATAAATCATATTCATTTATCATTGAAATTCCTGAAGATAAACAGGATGAGTAAAACAGAATTGGAAGGTTTCATTATCGTAGGAAGGAACGGTAATGGACGATCGACATAAAGTCTCTATTTTCCATTTTATCAATATTTAAATTTTAAAGGCCTCATTTCGTTCTAATCCATTTAAAATCTCAGCGATCCAATGGTCTAGACAGTTGATTAAAGGCATGTCATGTGAATAAATGTCTAAATAATAGTAACAGTTTATAAAACATTTGAAACCAAAATAAAGACCTGCAATACACAGATCACGCTCTTACATAATGCATCCTTTAAATCCAATAAATTTGGGGGGGGGGGGGGAATTCATAAGTCACAAAATTTGTTGCTGGTGAAACATCTGAGTGAAATGCCTACCAATTCTAGTTAAAACCCATGAAGCAGAAATTACTATTCATCACTCAAAACATTGATGCAAAACTTTCACTTAGTTTCTCCACATTACCTCAATTAGAAGTAGAAATATTGTGTTCCAAAATGTGTGACAGATAGACGGACAGACTGACGAACTCATGCATGACATCCTTTGTCTTGCTACAAGTGATATAGTCTCAGTGCACAAATTAGTTAATCACTTATTACCATTGGTGGATCCAAAATGATGGAAGAACAGAAATTGTGCAGACCATGGGCCATTTAAACAGGTTTAAAATACTGAGGATCATTAAACAAGTTTAATTTTGTCACCTGAAAGCAAAAGTTTTCAAAACCTAGTTATCTACCTGTCTAATTTTGAGAAGGCTTTTTTTAAACCTTGCTTATTTCGGTCTTCTGAAACGGTGAGCTTAGAAATGCTGGCTCAGCTAGCTTTGGGCACATGACAGCTCATTCGTAATTAACCCTGAACTCTTAACCGATGTAGTAAAAATAGTTGGCTTGGTTTATAGCACTACATGTATATAATGAACACTACATTCTGCTGTCTGGTTTAAATATACCGGTAAGCGTCTGAACAGTCTATAAGATTTCAACAGTTCCTGAAACCTGCATGTAATTAGATTACAGTTTATCCTACCTGTATAATAACCATCCTCCATATTAACTTCTTTATGTTGTAGAACATATTCTAAAACATCATACTGTCTATGTAATACAGCGGCATATATCACAGATTTATTCTCAAAAAAAATATCAACCTGAAACGAATAATTTTTTTGCTTATTATTAGGCAACACCAATTTTATCTGAATTCCTGCACTAGATTTTGGTGATTGTAATAATGTCCTGCGTACATGCTGTAACAGGCCCTGCAACGTACAGATTCAGATTCTCACTTAATTAGAACTAAAGCATCAACCAATCAAATTGCTTATCTCTGTTTACCATAAGCAGAAAATGCTCATTTTCTAACTCCATCAAGGTATTGACCTAATACACACCTACAACAAGTTTGAACATTCTAGGCTCAATTATAAAGAGAGTTATTGTGTCCAAAAAAGTGTGACCGACAGATAGACGGATAAACCCATTTTTATCAAATATTGTGTGTTATAATGCCTAAATGACATTTTTGTGTGGAATTTTAGCATGTAGTTCACACTCCCTATATCATCACATGTGGGACATGATCACTGCCACTTATCACTGAATAGTGAATCGGTAAACACAATGCTCTTGGTCATTACTATACAGACAACAAGCAAATTGAAGACGAGATAAAAAATAGTTTTCTATACATTTCTATTATTGTGACTGAATGATCAACATCTGTTTATTAGTAAACTTTTGTAACGTTGAATTGCTGAATTCATCAGACCCTGCTATATATAGCAACATATGTCAATATGTAATATTATTGAACTCAATGAACTGTTTCTAGTGTATTGAGTTCAGTAAGTACTCAATGAACTGTTTCTAGTGTATTGAGTTCAGTAAGTACATGATTGCTCGATTATTCTTATATTTCATTTTTTTTCTGAACTAAAAAGATGGGTTGCCTGGCAGCTAAATTATCCGAGCAGTGAACAAGGATTGTCACATATTTTTTTCTTTTGTAGGTAATTGGGTGCAATTACAAGGTAATTTCATCCAGGTCAGATTATAATTTTTGTTGTTTGAGGGTTCACAAGGTTCTATCTAAAACAAGGACATTAACTCTGAAAGTTATTTATAGAAAGTGTTGAAATTCGACAGGTTTTTTCGTTTTACTATTAATTTAAATAATGACTACGGTATAAGTTTCATACTGATTGGATGATAACTTTTATCATTTGAACATTTACACAGAAGTAATTATTGGAAATAGATGAATTTCAATAGGACTCTTCACACTATAAACCTCTGAATGCCTTGTTCGGCATTTTTGTCCAAACAGGTCCAAACGAGGTAAATTAACGTCTGCAGTTCCAAAACAAGGTTTTTTATAAATTGCTCTGTTTTTGGAACGAGGTATTTTGTTCAGAAGGAGCCTGGGTAAAATGCCTCGTTTACTAAACATGTTTTTTTTTTCAAGATAGTTATTGTCAGTGAATTTGTAAAAATTAAAATTTATGTTATTTAATACGATAATAAAACCAGTTCAAACTATGATATTATAATCAGAGAAATAGACAAGACACGAATACACACCATACCATAAATTATTTTCGCATTTTTTATACCCATCTGACTTCAAAATTAAACGTTTTAATTAAATTTTAATGTATGAGGTGTGCTTTATATCCTATTTAAATGACAATTGGTATAAAGCCGACAAATTTATTACTGTGCGTTTATATGACTTTGCTCCAATAATATTTTGTGCAATGTTATGGGGTTTCAACAGATACAGTCAATGCTATGGTAAAGTTATTTTTTTACAATAAATATAAAACATAAACTGGTGTATTGGAAATATGTGATGAAATTTAATACTTTTTTTGATTAATAAGAATGGATTATTTGTTGTATTTAGATCAGATAAACACTAATTTGTAGTCTGCGATATCAGTTAGGTGGAGGTGTAAAACACACAGCTACTATGATTAATTTACAACCCCAATTTAGCTTTCACAGCACTTCAGTTGTTACTTAACACCTAAACCTGATTTGGCAATAAATTAATCAAGGCAAGGTAGCTGTGTGTCTTCAATATTTTTTACACCTATGGTGTGTATTCTTGCCTTTCCTATTTCTCTGATTATAATATCATAGTTTGGACTTGTTTATTTTGTATTAAATAACATTAATTTTAATTTTTACAAATTCCCTGATAGCAAATAGTGCTAATAACTATCTTGAAAAAAAAACATGTTTAGTTAACGAAGCATTTTTACCAAGCCTCGTTCTGAACAAAATACCTTGTTCCAAAAAAGGGCAATTTAAAAAACCTCCTTTTGGAACTGCAGACAACGAGGCATTTTTTTTACATCATTTGGACAGAATGCCGAAGAAGGCATTTTGAAGTTTATATAGTGTCATCTCACTGATGTAAACAACATGTATCAATTTGAAAACAGAGGATAAATGTAGTCCTCCTGCAAATGGCTGTTATCTCAAGACGGTATTTTTAATGCATGATTTCAAAGTTTGGCTAAACATGGAACCCTGTCATATTAGGACAGTTCATTAGGATTTTCCAACCTTGTGCACCATTGTCAGTGGTATGCAGTGCACATAAAAGAATCCTTGACAGATTGAATTCAATTTTGTCTGTCCTCATTAGCCCAGATCAGTAGAACGTTAAACCCTGTTTCATTTTATTGCGATATTGAAACTAAACCTACATGTACTCCACTCTTCAGCAAGTCAAGAGCGTCATCCTTCCTGCCCTCTTTAATAGCTGTATGTAACATTTCACCTAGCTTACTTCTTACATTTCCCATTTACAAACCAATCTTTAGAATTACATCACATTATAGCTTATTGTCCTTCTCTGAAAAACATAACGGAACAATTTTTTTAAATACTATTTTATTCAACAACAATAAGATTGGAGAACAAAGGAAGATTCCCCATTCATGTGACAAATTCTAATTATTCTATGAATTGCTTACTGAGTAACTTATGAATTCTTACCAAGTAACTTATGAATTCTTACCAAGTAACTTATGACTTGCTTACTGACAAGATCTAGTGTAGATTGTTAATTATCGTAGGAACGGTATTTGACAATCGATTCGAAGTCTCAATATTCATTTTATCTAATCTATTTGAATCTCGCACAAACAATGGTCTATATGAGCTGATTATAGTCTGGTCATGTCAATAAATGTCTAAATATTAAATAATATAACACTTGGAGGGAAATAAAGACCTGCAATAGGCAGATCACGCTCTTACACAATGCATCTGTAAAATCCAATAAATTGTTTGTCACAAAATTTGTTGCTGGTGAAACAACTGCCCTGCTCTGTCCTGGATAAAGTTATTTAGGCAAAATGCCTACTAAAAAATATGAAGCAGAAATCACTATTCATCAAAAAGCGTGTACCAAGCTCAAGGGTAGTTAACTTTATTTGGCCTGAAATTTGATCCAAAAACTAGTATTGATTTTAAGCGGAGAAAAGTACATGTAGGTATCAAATTACGTTTGACCGGCATACCTTTATTTTTATAGACGGATGGTGTAACTTGGCGGGAGATGTGCGAGAGAATGTTGGGCCTGTAGAATATGACAATTGGGCCCAAATCAGGTGAGGGGAATGATTTTTTCTCGAATTTTAAAAATTTCTAATATCTTCCATTTCTTTACTTAGGAATATTCCAACATAATTTTATGATTTTATTATACTTTAGAGAATATTCTATTCATACAAAATTAAAAAACGAATTTTCATGGACGTTATCATGAGTTAAGTTGAGAATTAAAAGGGTCGATCCCGATAATGTTTTGGAGAATAAAACTAATTAATTTTGTGTTAAAATGCATTAAGATCCCCTACCTTAGGGCCGAGCAACTAACTCAATATATGTGATACGTTTTCAAACAATTTAAACCGACATTCTTCATCTTGAAATGGAGTACGGTGTCCCAAACTGTATTATGCGGTGAATTGATAAAACCAGAGTTTTATTCTATAAAAATAATGTGTCAGTGAAATTTACCTTTTGTTATCAAGTACAGCACATGGACGATTCACCTTGTAGACCTCTAAAGGAACGGGAATCGATTATCGGGTCACCCAATGAAAGAATTGACCCGAAATCTTAAAAGGGTTACGTGTCGGGATAAGCTGTTTTAACGCTCACGTCCAAACGACGCAATATTTTGAGCTCAAATTTTAAGTCAGAGTATATACACCAGTCTTCTATATTTTGGCGTTTAAATTTCATACATGCTCAGACTTTTATTTTTGAGGCTCTGTTCTATTCGGGACAGTTCCTTTAAGTAAAAATACAGCAAATAGGCCTATATGGCGAGAAACCAGAAGTTAAATATCCATCAGGGATCATGGATGCCTATGGCGAGCGCTGTAGTTATTTGTTTTTATTCCTCAAAAATGTGCTTATTCTGTATTTTTTTTACATAGATCGGTTACAATGTGACTTAGAAAATAAAACTACCCATGTTTATAATATAATAACGATAATATTCGATGTGTAGAAATTGGACCGAAACCAACAGACATTACATGTCATTATAAAACAGTATGGCGTTATGAACGCAATTTTTTTTTAAATTTGAAAAGCATAATTATAAATATTGAATCAACAAAGAATAATTCACATAGCAACTAAAGTGAAATGATAGGCCAATTTATTATCACTGACATAGGACATAATGTCATGCAATATTGTGAGTAGGCTGTCTATTTTAAATGGTAAAAATAATATGTTTGTCACTATTCGTAGTATCAGATTACGTGGGTATGAAAATTAATCCTTTGCACTGTTTTTTTTTTCTATGAAAGCTGTTTAAGATAGATGCATCATGGGTTCAGTGATCTGTCATATCAAAAATTGTTACCCCAACTAGTTGATAAACAAATAAAAATAGCTAGAAAAAAACAATTATTGTTTAAAACCTTCCAAATATTATTATATAATTCCATATATATTGTTATTATTTTATATAAATAACCAATATCAATTTATTTATTATTATAAAATACCATTTATTCTATAACTACATGCAAATACAAGCAAATATTATTGAATACAGCCATAGAATACAGCCATTGAATAACTTATAGTTGTATTCAATGGACATTGAATAACCTATAGTTGTATTCGATGGCTTGAAAGCGTACTACTTTTGTCTAGAATGACGTCACTTTCAGAACATCGTCATACTGTGATGACGTAACATTCAACTAGGCAACCACAATTCTTGTAAAAAAGAAAGATAAAAGGGAGGAACCAATGATGAATTTTAACGTTTACTTTGGCCTCTACAGCGTCCACAATATGTTTTAAAGTGATCAAGGACCATTACTCTGGCAGTAATTATCGGAAATTGATAAAAATTAATAGGATTCTTCGTTTCATGACCTTAAACACTTTGTATAAATTTAAAGTCAATCAGATATTAACTTTAGTCTCTAGAGCATCCACAAAGTGTTTTGAAGTGATCACAGGCCATAACTCTGACAGTAATTATTGGAAATCTCTGAAAATCAATAGGCTTCTTCGTCACATGACCTTAAACACTGTGTATAAATTCAAAGTCAAGCAATTGTGGATGATGGACTGATGGACGGACAGGGGCGACGACAATATACAACCACATTTCTGAATATCAAATGCATCATTTTGACTTAATCAAAAGTGATCCCATCAAATCGTTGCATTTGGTTTGTGTTTCCTAGTTCTATCGATTGGAAGTTTCACATTTCAATGTGAGCGTATAAAAAGGAGAAATAGCAAACAATCGTCAAATTTAGTCTAGCCCTGTTCATTGATAACCACTTTTCCTGCAAAAAGGGGGTCTTATTTGTCATCTGAACGATTATGCATTAATAATGAGTAACCAAACTGTTATTCTAACAAGTTTCATGTTAATTCATTGAAACAATGTTTTTTTTTACATTGTACGGAAGTCAAATTACCACTTTTTGGACCAGATCTAGTTTTTTGGACTGTAAAAACAAAATTAATAAAACAATTGAATATTAAAAAAAATCTGATTCTTTAAATTTAGTCTGAATCAAGTATAAGTCCAATATCACTTTTTGAGCAAGATTTCGATTTCAGTCCGAAAAAGCAAAATTAATAAAAATTTAATATTAAAAAAAGTATAAGTCTGATTCTAATTTGTTTTTATGGTTTTAAAATTCTAATGATTAGGCAATTATTTCTGCCAAGTTTTAAAGCAATTGCTCAAAAAATAAAATTTGGTTGGTACATGCTACATCAGAGTGAGTGAAAACATTGACATAGTCTTCACTTAGTTTCATTTCAACATTCTACCTCATTAGAAGCAGAAATTCTATGTTCCACAGAGTGTGACAGACAGATAGACAAACACATGACATTGTTTGCCCAAATCAAGTGGCAAGTGTTACTAGGCAATTATGAAAAGTATTTAGTTAAACAGGTTTAAAATACTGAGGACCATTAAATGTGTTTGTAACCTGAAAGCAAGAGTTTTCAAAAGCCAGGCCCGAGTTCACAAAGCATTCCCAGACTTAACTTAATAATCTACTAAAAATTGTTTGTCTTATTTTTACTAAAATATAGAACTAATAAAACTTTTGTTGTTTTAATGTACCGTACCAAATATATCAATAAGAAACTATGCAAAGTTTTGTGTTTCTGGATCAAAGATATTTCTGATAAACAGTAATTGGAAGTTGAGTAAATACTAAACTTAAGTCTGAGAATATTTTGTGAACCATCATCATTCTCTGAAACATTTTTTTTTTAAGTACCGGTACTACTTTATTCAAAAACAGTTAGAATGTGGAACGAAGGAAGATTCCCCATCCATGTGACAAATTCTAATTATTCTATGAATTGCTTACTGAGTAACTTATGAATTGCTTACTTCTAACTTACATTGTTTGCTACTGAATGGCATATATCATCATTATACAGACAAGCTTCCCATGGACTGGCAAAAACATCTAGCATACAACCCTTCAAGGTCTGTTGGCAGTGTTGTTATGCTACAGTGAGTCACGACTTTCACACTCAACACTAGTATTATTGTGTGTAGTAGGAGTAGGTTAAATCAGAATGTCTATCATGCACGTCTTGCATGATTGAATCATGGCCAACTTGAATAATGAGCATGATGTAATATAGGTAGAAGAGTGTAAATTTTATTTAATTTTTTTTAAACCAGACAGGATATGCCCGCATACAATAGTTGGATAGAGAACAAGCTAAAAAGATAGTGATTTTTCCTACAATCAAGGTCCATAATTCATGAAGGTACAATTCGATATGCGCAAATATCGAAAGGAATCAAGACCTTTGGGTTATAAACATTCATTTCAAGTTACTTCAAAGTCGGATTAAAACTATGACCTCTACAGGGTCAACAACCTTGATATACCATATCTTTACACAATTTGCGTACAAGCTGTGGCCATTTTGTCCAGCAGTTTTGGTTTAATTTTCAGGAAATTCAAACTCAACCTTTCTTACGGCTACGCTTTTTTTAAATCAGATAATAATTGTGACCTCCAGAGGGACCACAAGCTTTAAATTGGCGATTTTGCGTACAATCAGGGACCATAATTCAGGAAGTTGTTACCCGATATGCAAATATCGACAGGAACCAAGATCTTTAAGTTACAAACATGCATTTTAAGTTTCATCAAAATTGGATGAAAATTGTGACCTTGATATACCATACTTTTACACTATTGGCGTACAAGCAGAGGTCAATTTGTTTGGCAAATTTGGTTGCATGTTGATGAAATTCGAACTCAACCATTATTACGGTGTAACAGGGATATACATGCCTTTCAAGTTTCATCAAAATTGGTTCAAAATTGTGACCTCTACAGTGATCAAAAGTTTAAAACGTGATTCTTGGTACAATCAGGGGCCATAACCCATGAAGTACGGTCCGATATATGCAAATATCAAAAGGAATCGAGATCATATTATGATGATATACCTATATTTCAATTGAAATCGGATAAAAGTTGTGACCTGTAGTGGGTTCACAAATAATTGTGTACATGGGCGACGACAATATACGTCCACATGAAAATGTGGGCGTATAAAAATAGGTGGCAAGATGCCAATTAATTTAGCCCTTGAAACAAACAATAAATAGAGCCCTTCAGATAATAAAACATGTACCAAGGATATATATGAAATGAAAAGGTGTTTATCGTCCTACTATTCTGCTCTAAATGGGCTAATTAAGACAGGCATACGCCGTGTGCAGTGTGCTATAAGTGAAATTTTGCTTGGACAGCACATTACTGTCTATATTACAGGCTGGGTGAAGCAATTATTGATTGGGGGGGGGGGGGCTGTATCAAATTCGAACTGTCAAGGGTTCTTTTATGTCCAAGCCAATGTGTACAGTACACCGTACCTTGGTTCTTTGTCCCCCCCAGAACGACTATACACTGTCCCTTGCAAGGTCCTCTGTCTTACATCACTGAAAATGGGGAACCTAGGCAGAAAATCCAAATGCCTTTCTTAGCCAATACCACGATAAAACATGGAACCTCCAGGTTAGTGAGCCAAGCTGTCATATTATTGCCAGGATTCCCAGGAAGCTGCAGATCTAGAGTATAAGCAGACTTTTGGTGCCACCATGATTTTGACAGGCACAATCAATGGATGTAGTTATTCATTTCAATTTATGTGCAAGTATATCTACCTACTGTCTGTTCCAGGTAATACTACGACTCGAAAATTACTTGTCATTTCTTCCAATTTTAATTAAAATGGCTAAAACTTCGCGAAATACCTGGAATGGTCACCCCGTTGCTTTTTGTCTTGTGAGAAATACGTTTAGGACAAGTTTTATAGACTTTCTCCTTTGAAAAATCGAAGTTTGTTTACATTTTATTACTCGAAACAGCCATGTTTGGTCTAGCGATCTGGGTGAGCCTAAGTGGACAAGAAGGGGTTCTGGGTTTGCTTAAAGTCGTTTCACCCTACTTCGATGTATTGGTGGTCGTATCGGTCCAGTAGAATATAACTCTTTTCATAAAATAATTATTTACTGAATTCCAGACCACGTTTGTTTGTCCCACTTACGGAATGCAACAATTTTGTAATGCAACTGCCTCATTTAACGCATGCGTAGTCGAATGTTTATGTTCTGAGAAAGTGACGGATGTGGAAATATATGAAATTTACAAGAGAATACTATATTTTATCGGACTTCTAGTCATTTATTGTAAGGGAAGAAATCAAAGGGATGACAGTTCCAGGTATGTCACAAAGTTTTAGGCATTTTAATCAAAAATTGAAGGCATGGCAAGCATTTTTCGAGTCGGAGTATCATCTGGAACAGACAGTAACACTGCGATTTAGAGCTGGGCGATATTTTGGTTTTTCGACATAAAACTGTCACAGAAATAACCAGCATTTTGCAAGGGATAGATAGAATCAAAAGGAACTGAGATCTTTGGGATAAAAACATATATTTTAAGATTCATCAAACTGGACAAAAAATGTGACCTCTAAAGGATCCACAACCTTTGTATTAAATACATGGAAAATAAGATTATCAAAATTGTAATGGATGGAAAATAATGTTATCAACAATGTGACAGATGGAAAATAAGATTATCAAAAATTCTTATGATGGAAATGGCAACATATTCAATGTATATTAGATGTGTAGACGTGATATAGTGCGAAAAGGCAGAATAGCAGACACTGTCCATGAGCCTCGATCTGAACCAAACCAGGAATCCGTATGTTTACATTCTGAACAAGTGCGCCAGCTCCGAAAATTGATTGTTACTATTTACTGAACGTAACAAAGCGGATGGAAAGTGAAAACATGAGGATTTGATAGATTTACCAATGTCGCTTTTATGTTATCTTTATTCTTCCCTTTAGTCTTATATACACTACCGTTTTCGCAACAAAGTGTTCCATGTAAGAAGCTACAAAAAAATTTGGAATGAATTTCATCCGAAGTCAACGTTATGTGTTTGCTTATTTTTAGTGTAAAAATAATACGAAAATGATTACACAATAGATCTGTATAAGACATACTACCAAATATTACCAATGTGAGTGCACTTATTGTAAAATATCAACACTTAAGACACTTTACAAAATGTTGAGCATTATGTTGTCGTCTCGGATGGAAAATGTGAAAAAAATATGAAAAAACTGAAGGGGAGACTGTGGTGTTGTCCTAATTCAGCACTTAAGATTCCGCAAAATATTTTGAGCAAGCGCGTTTGTATTTTCCACTCAAAAGTGATTGTTTCGATCATTCTTTGATTCATAGCAGAATTAGCGCGAAAGGTTTCCTTCCTGAACTTCCACAATGGCTGCTGCTTTTAATCTAAGATATTTACTCTTGTTAAACTTAAAGGCTTAATTGATTAACATTTTACTGCTACGAGAATGGGGTGGCCTTGGCCTTGTGAGTTGTATTACCACGCGATAGTTTACAGAATTCTAATTAGCTTCCTCCTTTTGTCATGGCTGGAAAGTAGAAACTGGTCAAACTTAAATGTGTGGCACCGCCTGAAATTATACTGCGCATGCCTGTCCTCTAAAAAATTGGCTTTGCGCGAAAAAATTTGCCTAGAGGAAAACAGGCTTAAATCATTATACATGTATAACAATTTTATTAAGATTATTCAATCAAACATACACTAAATTTTTGTTGGTCGTCTGAAGCCTTACCCAATAGGTACTATTTTTCATAATATGTAATTTTCATGCAGGTATTTTATATTGTATTTTCTGTCTCACATCTAAGACATCACTAAGGAACAATAACAAAATAATAACTAATATAAATATATTTTTATTTTCAACATGTCAAAGTTGATTGCTATGTTTTGTCCCTTTACTGTGAAAGAGCCAGATGGCACATATAAATATTTCCAATATGACAAGCCTCAAATTGCATAACACCAAAGAAGTAAGTTAAATGTATCTGACAAAAATCCAATTTATTATAATTTTAAAAAAAAGATAAAAGTCAGTTTTAACAAATTATGCTTTTTTTTTTAAACATGTACCGGTAACCTAAAGCTGGATTTCTGAAATGATGTAATCAGTTAAATTAAAAGACAAAGGTCTTACTACATTGTTATTTTGTGATTACCTGGTACTTAATATAAAACAAAAATATATTTTTATTTCAGAGTATTTCTTCGAAAGGCAGGGGGGACAATAAAATATAACTTGTGTAGGCGGTGGGAGAACTGCAAATGAGTGGCAAAGCCAGTTTCTCTACACTCACTGAGTCAGTGACTCGCTGGCAACCAAATTAAAACCCCAATACCACTCTTGTTGTAACTGAATAATATGTTCCAATCTTTATTCTGGTCAACAATTTGTACTATTTTACAATATTTCAATTAAAAAATGATACAAATTTCATCTTAACACACCTAATTTTAAAAATTGGAAAAATTCAACTACATGCCGTAACATGGTTTGTAAAGCCTTATGTAAGCACTTTCAATTGCAACTTGGATTTAAACATATTTCCGAACCCTCTGGACAAGTAAGATAGGTTGTAATGGATAATTTACACAACAGGTAGGACACTTAAACTTCTTGTAGTTAGAATAAGGCTAAATAAAAATTTCTGGACCTGTCAAGCCAGCAAGAGTGTTATTGTCCCTTTAACAGCCACATAAAAATATTTTTAAAATGCACCGAGTTCCTAAATTAAAGGATCTAAATTGCTAGCATTTGGAACCTAGAAATTGACACAATTGGCCCTATAAATGTACCGGTATATAAAAACTGATTTAGATTCAATGGTTAAAATCAGTTATGTTTGGCGAAATATGCCAGCAGTCTCAATCAAATGATACTTTTAGCATCTAGTTATTCCAGTAAATATAAGAATATGGCCACGTCGTTTAATTTTATGCAATGTGTCTAGCATCATTCCTCAAGTCTCTTGTTACAACTGGGGCCGAACACATTATGGTATGTATACGATTCGTGTACTAATTCTAAAATGTTTATTTTGTCTTATTAAATATTGGATAAGCCCAACTTTGTAAGATCAAATCATCAATGTTGATTTAAATTGACAATTAATTCATGTTAAATTCAATGCTGAAGATTTCGAATGATATTGAGTAAAAGGCTTACTGTGTGAACCATCGTAAATTTTAAACGGATCTCTTCAATTATGAACAAACTACCTGTTAGCCGTACCGTACCTAACTTTGGATATAATAAATACCTGTGTGTTTGAAATCTACTCCCGTTAAATAAAATCCATTGCACAATTTAATATCCCAACGATTAAAAAAGTTAAATACCGGTAGTTTGTTCATAATCGTAATTTACACAGTAGGCTAGCTACTTTATAAAGGGACAGTAACACTTTTAAAAGCTGGCTTGACAAAAATGACAGCTCCAGAAAATATATATTTGAAAAGGTTTATAGACATTTCAAACCATTTAGTTGAATTTTTCCATTTTTTAAAATTAGGTGTGTTAAGATGAAATTTGTATCATCATTAAGAGCGTGTCCGCGAGAGCACCATGCAGAGGGTGATAACCCTTGGGTCGGGGATTTGGACCAAATTTTTTCTGTGAGATGGGTTAGTACCCAGATACATCCGCACAAAATATTAAGTTGATTCAGTTGATACCAGCCTGGCAAATTGGAAAAATATGTTTTTAATAGAAAAATACTCAAAAATGGGCTAATTTGGAACAAAATTTGTATGATCTGTTATTTGTAAAATAATTGATTTGGACAGACGAAATTTTGGGCATTAGTAGGACTACCTAGGCTCATCCTACACACCGAGTTTTAAGTTTCTACTGCCAATGATATCTTGGTACTGGCCAGATACGCAACTCGCTCTTAAAATTTAATTTAATGAAAACCAAAGTTTGAGAGGCTGTAGTTCATTCTTGGCGGGGACTAGGACCAAAGTTGAGTGTTACCCACAACCAGCAACCTTTCTACTAACAATATAAAAAATAAAAATGACCGGAACAGGCATAATAAAAAAAGCAGAAAAAAATTAAAAACACCCAAAATTGGGATAAAATGTCCCAATTGTCAATATCCCAGATGAAGAAAATGTATGAACATCTTTACAAACATAATATATTCCATTGAATCATTAGCAAGGATGATTGAGAATTGAGGGGGAGAAAAAAAATGGGTTTAACGTCAACTGGACACAAACTAGGTCATTTGGGGACGAGCATATGGTGATGCACATGTTTTGTCATCGTTACAAAGTTTATATTATCCATTCAGTCGTCATCTAGGATTAGAATGATTTTGACTTGAGAGAGAAACGAGGTTTAAGGTCCACTCGACACAAGCTAGGCAATTTTGGGACTAACATATGATAAGTTTTATTTCAATAATTCGCGTACGCGAAAAGAGAGAATCCGTGAGATTGGATATTTACACAGAATAAGTCTTATATGAATATGATATAATATAAGTAAGTGAACACTTCTGGTCAAATATAGGTATTATGCCGGAGTTTGGCATGTGTAGTCAGAATTATCCTTGATTGTCTGGAGTGCTATGAAACCAGTCCTGTTGTGATCTATGTCACCTTCCCCCTCGGGGATTTCAATATGGATAGCATTACGTTCTCCTAAACAAGGACACCACCAGATATTAAATGCTTCTCCATGAGGTTCTTCTTACCTGAGAATGTGGATAATAGATATATCAAGTTTATGATAGTCATGACTGCCCTTAAATCTTTACGATGATCTGCCCCTAAGTACAGATCTTACCATGGACTCTGTATAGATGGACAGGCAATGTTCACAAAACCTTTAGAATTCTGTGCCGCTGTAAAAGGCAGACCTGACAATCGTGACTAAAATAAAATTACCCCCCACCTCCCCTAACTCAATTACCAGTATTAAGTTTAAAATAAAAAAAAAACACGATATCAATTCATAATATTTCTATTAATCTTGCTTATCTTTTTTTTCAAACTATACATAAATATACTACTGGTGATTGGGGTGTAAATATACCAAAACATCGTCTTGTGTACTTCGGACTGCGAACACGCCCATGTGAATCCGAAAAAAACCAACATGTCAAGTTTTCGTTAAAAGCAAACCTACTAAAACACCCTTTTAATTTTTTCTTGTGTACAATTATTCATCATTACGGACATTATTATGCCTGAACTTTATTTTCATAATTTTAAAATCCTTCATACTTGCGGGAATTTGGATTATTAAGCAGAACACAAAGGCTTGCAAAACTACGAAAATATTGAAATCGATCATTTTAAAATTTTCAACTGCTGCATTTGGAAATTTCAAAGTTCTAAACTGGAGAAATTTGTCACTACCGGATAGAAATACTTATTATTTGAAAAATTACTGTGTAACTATAAGAATACAGTAAAATCTAATGAGGAGTTCGAGAAATTACTCTGTATGAAATCCTGCAATGTCCAGAACCACTTCGCTTGGTTTACCGTTGCCTGTCCATCTTTATACGGTTAATGATCTTACTAACCGTGGTCTGATCACAGCAAAATTATGCATGACTTATGACCTTCCCTACAGCTATCCAGCGAACGAAAACGTTATGATTTTTGACCAAAGTACCCTGGTGATCATTGGTGAAAAGGCGCTGCTTTGGTTAGATTGTGCTGATATAAAAGCTTGCCATGGCAGCCCATACATTTTTAACCTGCTAGTAACTTCAGAATACAAATGAGAATAATAGTTTTCTGATTCTGCAGAATTGTACAACAGTAATTCTACGCCCCTTCACTACGATGATCGTGAACGTCCGATTTTGTTACAAAAACTTTATGATTTTTACCAAAATGACATATGTGACTGGTGACAGCATAATGAGTCTTAATGACCAAAAATTCAAAATTGAGTTATTTATGTCATCTTAAAGAGAATGTCATAAGCTGTCTAATGATACCAAAATCATTACTCTACTTTACTACATCGTTGAGATATTCATGTTTAAAGTCCGGGAGTCAAGAAAGGCCTATTTCGAGAAAACTCTGTTTAACCTGTTAACTGTGTAGTTTTTAAAACGTTAACTACGCCCTATTTTTATTCCTGATCGGACAGCACTGTTGTAATTGATTATATACATGATCTGTTGCATTTTGTATGTTAAATATATGTTCTTCCTTTGTTCTAAGTGTGAAATAATGAAATAAAAAGTTAAATCTATTTTTATATATTTTATTCCTTTTTTAAACATTTTTGACGAAATCTTACACATTTGATGAAATTTTATACATTTTGATGAAATTTTATACATTTGATGAAATTTTATACATTTGATGAAATTTTAAAAATATGATTAATTTTTGAAAACTATAATTCAATCGGTCTCTTTTTTGGGACAGACGAGTGTAAATACAATTTTCCTCTACATCTCTTTGTGCAATATTATTTACTGGGGGCGAGAGATATGTTCCAGGGGGTGGGAGGAACTATATCAGTCCTGCACAATTTAGCGAGTGTAGTTCAGTTCACAGTGGTAGGTTTCAAAGCATGGAGTAATGCACAAAGCCGTGTCACACTCTTTACACATGTAACTCGTGTCTCTCCTTGTTCCTTTTGATTGGCAGACATGACATCTCTTTTGAGGGTACTCCTTCTTGGGTGTTGGGGGGATGCGGGTAAGGAAGTGGCGCTCAATGAGGCGCAACGGAGTGTCACTATGGGACGGACGCCCCACCTTCTTCTCTCTCTTTTGCACCTTGTACTTCCCAACTATCCTATCCACCAGTGACAGAATGAAGCTTAGTTCCTCCCATCTTCTTGAACAAGATATGGGCATTCAGTACAGCCATATCCAGGATATGACGGAACTGCTTGATATAAAACTTCTTCAACCTTTTCCGGAAACTTGGGTATGCAGACAAGAAGGCGTCACTCAGGTCAACACCACCCACGGTATCATTGTAATCGCAGCACACTTGTGGTTTCATTACTGGTGGCTTAATTGGGTCGTCTCTTGCTACTTGCTTGGTTCTGGCATCATGGATGGTGCTGAGCATGTGGACGTCCTTCTTGTCTCTCCACTTCAGAAGCATCAGCTTCTCACCATAGACAGCTTTGATCTCTCCCTTACGAAGTTTCTGCTTCAGAAAGTCTTTGGGTAGACCTTTGCGGTTAGGCCTAATGGTTCCAAGAGCATCAGTGTTTCTTGCACAGAGTTCATCATACAGACCAGTTGAGCTAAAAAAGTTGTCCATGTTGATATAGTAACCTTTGTCAAAGAACTGCCGACCAAGTGTCAGGATTACTTTTGAGCCCATTGGTAGGTTCTCATTAAGCCCTGGATCATACACCGTACCCTTCCCTGTGTAAACAAAGAAGTCCAAGATGTAGGCTGAGCTGGATTCGCATATCTTAAAAGACTTTATCCCAAAGCGTGCACGTTTTGAAGGGATGTACTGTTTCCACCCTAGTCTTCCCTTCCACAGCATAAGGGACTATTCGATAGCTACGTCCATCTCTGGCTGATAAACTTCCGAGAATCTTCTCTTCATGTGCTGGAGTATTGGCCATAATTTGTACAGCTTACGGGGAATGGTAACATCGTCTGCTGATTTGGTGTTGTCTGCGAAATGCAAAAACTTGTTCAAGAGGATGAGCCGGTCACAGTTCATTACATCACGGAAGAAGGGTGTATCCAGAGAAGCCCTCTTCGAAAAATAATGCTGATATTCAGGCTTGTATACAACCCCCTGGAGAAGAAGAATGGCTAAGTAAACCCTCATCTCATTACCAGTAGTATCTTTCCATTGTTTAGCTCGAGAGCGACGTTTCAGTCCAGGTTGGTCTGAGTTAAGATCAGTTCAATCAATTCATCATTGAAAAAAAGTTCAAAATACTCCAGAGGACCTTCTGGGTTGTCAATGTTCACCCTCAAGCCAGGATTGCCAGTAAAGGGGAACCTGTCTCTTGCTTACCCATGTGGACTTCAATCTCGATCAGGCGCACGTGGTCCTCCTGCACGAGCCACCCCCTTGCGGGGCGCCGGCCCATCACCAGCAGCCCCAACATTATAACTAGTACTGGCACTAAGATTACCAGGATCATCATGATCAATACCCTCAGGCTCAGATTCCGTGTCTATGTCACTGGCGTTTATCAAATAAGCCTCATCCCAATAGTTAGTTTCATCTTCTGAATCAACGTAAGACGACAAATCATCATCTGACTCCAGAATCCTGTTCAATACCTCTTCTTCAGAGAGCTTGCGCTTGCTTGATGATGCCATTATTGTCCACATGCATATAGTCAAACTCGAAGCTGGTGCATATAGTCAAACTCGAAGCTAAACAAGACGTTACTTAGGACGCCATTATTTAGCCAGAACTGAGCTGTGACGTCATGCTGTCACGTCATGATGTCACGTCATGCACGTGCCCAGACAAAGACTTTCCCGTCTTTACGTTACGCACTCAGGAGAGCCATATTACAAGTGGCGAACTATGTTCTAAGAATAGGTGGAGGAAAATACCTCGAAGACGTTATATTACGTCTTACGCACACTGCGTGACAGTTGTCCATGACGTAATATAACGTCATACGCAGTTAACGGGTTAAAGATTATGTTAAAAATTAATGTTATTCATGACAAAAGTCATTGTTAAAAATGCCAAACTGCCAATAAACTTAAACACAATTGCTAGGAACATTAGATTTCAACATAACCCAGTTAATTTCAATAAAATCATGCTTTCGGGAATGTTCCTATTTAACGTTGTCACAAAAATAATCCAAAACAAGATTGTTTCATTGTTGAACACTGGCCGATGCGGACAAATCGCCATTTAAACAAGCGAGGTAAATGTACGGTACTAAAACTACCCATTTTTTTTTAAAAAGTGACTATAGTTTTATTCATAACTTTATGATTAGATATTTCTATTGGCGAAAACTCGAAAGACGACATCGCTAAAGATCAGCAAATCAGACGTCGGGTCGTCATTGACGTCACCAGGTTACGAACTTTATGACGTCACACAGCAACAAGGCTGGTTTGATTACTTTTTTTATACGCCGCTATTGGCTGAGTAGTGTGTTAAATATTATAATGAGTACTATAAATAGAAAGAGGGGATTTCACTGGTTGTGTTGGTATAGCTTATGTACAGGGCTTCCTTCGCCAAAATGGCTACATTTCCCAGCAAAATTGGTCAATTATGGATTTGTTTCAAGTAATTCTGACTTACTTTGAGTAAACTACTAATTACTAACTGCTCAATTTCTACCCATTATTAACATTTTCTTGCTAGAAAAGTGTGCCAGGCTGAATTCTAACATGATAAAGTATTCGAAAATGGTCAAAACCAAATTTTGAAAATTTTTGCACTCAGACACAAATTAGCATATAATTAGAAATCTACTTCTGCGACTTAAGACTCATTGTGCTATCACCGGTCACATATTTGGTATGAGGAACGCTCAAATAACAATGAATATAGTACTAATGTTGATAATCGATGGCCATTGTTACTCTTTAAGATAGTCGTCGATCATCAGTAAAAGAAAAATCACATGGAAAATACTGCTTTTTACATATTTTCAAAATATTGTAGCACACTAGTGGGTTTAGTTCCGGTCAATTTTTTTCTTCTGACATATACTTAAACGAATGCCCTTCATAACCACACCCAGCAGTTCTAGGTCAGAC
Source organism: Patella pellucida (assembly GCA_917208275.1). NCBI lineage: Eukaryota > Metazoa > Mollusca > Gastropoda > Patellidae > Patella > Patella pellucida. Next base: position 41,714,946 of record OU795043.1, on the reverse strand, counting down.
CCGCCAAGAAGCCGCTACATGCGTTTTAGGATGACACAGTTTTCAACATACGTAAAATGACCACTTTAAGATAACTCACAGAAAATTCCACACGATCAATTTATTCCCAACCGACTGCAGGATTTTAAGTCGACCACTTGGCCTATCATACCTGACCAATATCAAAATTTTACAATCACAAAATTTTGAGTAGGAGCGTTTTGAAATTTGGGCAAAATAATGGTCGAAATATGGCAAATTTTGACCCAAAACAACAATTTCCAGCTATACCGGAAGTTGTCATTTAATTTTTTTTTCATTGCATCGCGTGACTTCTGTCGCCTAGGGGTCCCCATAGACCAAGTATGATTGAAAATCGCTGACCCCCCGGGTTATCATTTTTTTTAATTTTTGCATGGTCCTCTCGCGGACGCGTTCTTAAATTAATTGGAATATTGTAAAATAGTAGGCTACAAATTGTTGACCAGAGTCACAGACAGAGTGTCCAGAATAAAGATTGACACATACCATTATTCAGTTACAACATACTTTTCTCTTCTTTGTTTCACATTGTCTGTCATGTGACAGCTACTATAGCGTCTGTGATTTTATAAGGAAACGACATTCTTGACACCAGCCATATTTATAATTTAGAGTCAGCTGATCGGAATCATCCAACTATAGTATCACTATCAGTATCAGCCAACTGTCATTTTGAGCCGGCATAGAAAAAAATGGTTTACTTCTCAAGTTTTATTTACGAAATTTTGAACTAAAAATGTAGAGAATTTTGTTTTTACATTTCATCAAGAAGATCAAAATGATGAAGGAGTCTTACCATAATCATCGGCGCCCACTTCTTTCAGGCTAAATAAATAGTGTGAGGTCATTGCAAATTTTGTGTTCATTTTCAGATCGTCACTGAAAGTGGTTAACACTTACAAGTTAAATATTCGTATTCGAACAGCCTCCATTGTCACAAGTCACAAGTTCTATTGCTACGATGATAATAAACGAAGTCTCGGTTTTCCGTGTCATCCGATAATCTAGGGTGTGGATTGTGGACTTTTCATGTGGTTAAATAATGAATAATATAATAAGCCAGAAAATGACCTAACGGCATCTTTATAATCTGCATGAGCAGTCTCAGATTTTTCCTGGTTAATTCGAAGTGAAAGTACTGAAAGTCTCTTGCAAACCAATCTGATATTTCTTTTCGTTTTTATAGTTCTATAGACTAAATTTCCCTTTTCTTAAAGAAACGAAACGTAATAATATATATAGATCTGGATAGCTTGCAAACCTATTTGACCTAGTTCTTTGAATATGTTTTCGAAGAATTAAAAAACAGTAGGCCAAAGTAAGTTTCCGTGATAATCTTTTAGTCTTCTGGCCCCCTCCCCCTATTGCTCATTGTTTCATGGTCGGCCCTTGTTGTCCATTTATTCGTTATTGACACTAATATTGTGCCTTAAATCTGCTAGATCGCCAATTTCTTCGTTATTGTCCCGTTGAATTAGGCTATTCAATAGTTGGGGAAGGGGATATAAATCGCCCTTTTTGGGAAATACTAGATATCGTTATATTTGGCGTTTTGTTTATATCTACTAGTTAGTGCAGGGGGACTGCGCCACATATGATTTACACAAAGGACAAATACAACGACAAGACATCATACTCCGAAACAGCAAACAAAAAAAACAATTCAAAAAAGAGTGAATGGATCCGGGGGCCAGCCGTAAGCGTCCACTGCGCTGTACAGTCCCGGGTCTGAAGCAACACAGACTTCACTCAAAATTGAATATATTTCACTCGTACAAGAAAACGCACAAACAACCGAACACAAAGAAGCAAAGAAAATGTAGACCGCCTCAGGAGGCAGTTGTCTGTTAACTGAATGGTGTGACAAATACGTCGTAATGTACGTTATCAATGACGTCAATAGAATATCTTAACAAAAAGGGCGATAATCAAGATTTAATAATGCTAAAAGCTATAAGTTTAAACCATAGAGGTGTATATATTGACTAGAGTGTATTGTGGTCACGTGATCCCCATTGACGTAACGTTATCGCCGTGTGCCGTCACTGGAGACCGGCCGCCATGTTTTAACCGGTAAAGAATGACGGAAGTGCCCGGATGAACGCTATGTAAATAAAGGAAAATAGTCTGACAGAGGGCGGAAAAGTCCATTAAAAAAGCAGTTCTAGTTCAACAATATCAACCAAAAAAATGATGGTCGAAAGGCCTTACCTCACTGTTCTAAAAACAACATCGTTTTGGCCAACTCACTGGCATATTTTTGGGGCTTTACTATTTATTACGAGTAAATCATGATGATGATGAATACCTTGGGTGGCATGGTGTAAATTGTACATGCATACGGTACCTGACGAAATTATGTTTATTTTATTAATTGAGCAAAGTGGACGTCACATAAAACTTTATTTTGGAACGATTTAAAATGATAGGACTGCTTGATTGACAGAATGATATTTCCTATAGCGTCATACAGGTGATAAATTATAAATAAAAAAAAATAGATTTTTAAAATAATCGAGGACTTCTATCTATCATTTACCAGAAGAATGAAATCTGATGCCGATGGGAAATTTTTTTTTTAAAAAAGAGGAAAAAAACAGGACTAGCAAGGCCTTGGTAGCTTGGTTGAAAAATACAGCGGTATATTAAATTTTACAAAAAAATAAGACAAAATTAATGAGGTTTTCGTAGTAGATAATAAAGAAATAAAATAGATCTTTAAAATAACGAGGACTTCTATCAGTTACCGGTAGAATAATATCTGATGTCGATGGGATTTTTTTATTTTTAAGGGAAATATAAATAGGGCTAGCAAGGCGTTGGTAGGCCTATATGGATTTCAATTTCCATGATTTGGTGGCTATTTCTCTTTGGTTGAAAAATACAGCGGTATATTAAATTTTACACCAAAAAATAAGACAAACTTAATGAGATGTTCGTAGTAGCAGCGATTAAAAAAAATATCAGGCCTGATTTTTTTTGTTACAAAATTTGACTGGGAAAGAAGTTTACAAGACTTTGTCCTTATTATTATTAGCCTTTTTTTAAAAAAAAAAAACCCAACAAAACCCAAACTAGTTCGGGGGTTTTAAGCGGGGTTTCTGGAGAAGAAAAAAAAAGAAACAAACTGATATTGCAAGAAACGTTCACTAAAAGTATATTCTGTATGTGTACACAATGTCGACCTAATTAATTAAATCCGAGGGAGTAAAACTAACCGATAACAAAGCAACTACTAGCCAGTGAGTGCATGTCTGTGATTAAACACTCCACCCCAAAAAGCTGACTTACTCCCTGCGATATTTTGCGTACAATGACAGATGTGTGTACATATATATAATATGCGCAATTTCCATACTAATTAAATATACATTAATTTAGAAGTTCGCTAATCACACGGACCTTGTAATGATTACATAATAAGAATATCAGTATAGGTGAATAGACCCGCCCGGTTACCGGCCTCAAACAATAATCGAGTGTTCGACGTCTTCTCGCCGTGTTTATTAAACTATTTTACACAATTATCAAGATTGTACTATATCTATTAAATCACTATTTCACTTTTAATTTATCCTACTCACTTATAAAATGATAATCCCCTCCCTTTTCGCCTGACATTGAATTAACCAAAACAACAACAACTCTCCGCCATGTTGGTATATGCCAACGTAGGCTAAATCTTACCGGTTGTAAAATGGCCGCCAGCCTCCATAGTCGGCACGCGATCACGTGATCACCATACACTCTAGTCAATATATACACCTCTATGGTTTAAACAACCAATCAGAATTTTTAAGTTGTATAATTGGTACTTTAAACTTTTAGAGATCCAGATGCCTTTGGAAGTTAAGACTGTCCTGTTAGTTTTTTGGTTGCCTATTGTCGGTCTTTTGGAAATGAGAAATAATGCCTTGATATTAAAGTAGGCCTAATCCGATAGGAAAATGAACAATTGTTGTCTCGTGTTATAAACTTTTATACACACATGCTTGGGGGAGGGGGATGTAGTTTAGAACATTACTTATTTAAAATCGAGGAATTCAAATAGAGAAATTATTTATAAATCAATGAGATGATTTAAGCTGAAATATCGCTGATTTGCGTTTAAATACAACTATCGGTCAGGTGGTCAACCAACAAAATAGACATTAAAAGAGCTCCAAAAACTTGAAACTTTGGTCCCTTTGAATTTAGGCCTACTCTTTAAAATTTAAAGTTAATTTAATATCCAATCGAATGAATATTTTGTTAAATGCCCCGAAAATGTAGGCCCGTGTACGCTGCTAAAAATTATGCGAGACTCATAAATTAAAGCATAAAATGTATTAGGACTATTAAAGTCTCAGGTTCGGCGAGGTTCAAATTTATGGTCAAATTTAATGTTTCTATAAACGGCCCCTAACGACGGACAAATTTCTACATTTTGGTTAAAAGTAAATATGTATGAAGGGAAAAGGTTATTAAAATATGTATTGTTATTCCTGCATTTCGCGAATAAAAAATATATTATCAAAGATGTTTAGGGAGATATCTAATTAAAAGGAGTGGTAGGCCTAGGTAAACAAAACGAAATTGAGAATATCGAACTTTTAATATTGATCGTACATCACGATATACTTTTGTATTCTTTCTAAATAAAGAATTCTAATCACGGGGGGTAACTCCTCTTATAACCCTGGATTCAGACTGGTAATCCTCTTGTCATTAAGTTCGATGGTCTATAACATTTTTGTAAACACTCCGATGTTCGTAACCTTAAAGGGACAATAACATTCTTGCTGGCTTGACAGGTCCCGAAAATTTGAATTGCCTTATTCTAACTACTAGATGTTAAAGTGTCCTACCTGTTGCGTAAATTATCCATTACATGCTATTTTACTTGTGCAGAGGGCTCGAAAATACTTTTAAATCTAAGTACATTTGAAAATGTTTACGAAAAGCTTTACAAACCATGTAGTTGAATTTTTCCAATTTTTTAAATTCGGTGTGTTAAGATGAATATTGTAAAACGGTACAATTTGTTGACCAGAATAGTGATTATTCAGTTACAACAAGAGTGTTATTGGGCCTTTAATAACAATAAAGAGTCCAACATGTCACTACATTGAATTTTTGTATCGCCGGTCAATTTAATATATGGGCACTGATATCAAATTTGTACATGATTTCCCACATTCCCGATCCTTAGGCCTCAAAATCATGACTTTTCACCAAAACCTGGCAGCAAATTCTTCAGTTCTAGACCAAAAGGTCAACAAACAAATACCCTGCAAAAGAAGTTGGGCAATAACTGCTATGAATAGAGACCCTACATCAGAGGAAGCCCTTACTAGTCTTAGTCCTAATATTTCCAGAAAAGGTTACACTTTCTCTAGCTACCAAGTCTATTTCCAATAAAACTGCAAACAATTTTAAGGATATAACATTTTTTTAATATTATTATGCTGTTGAAACGTAGAGGAGGAACCGCCGCTGCTCGAGAAAAAAATCCCTAACAGCACACTGCATAGCCAGGCTAGCTCAGAAAACTAGAAGGTTTAAAGTTTAAACCATTTCATTTTCTAAACTACACCTTATAGTGCGATATTCTCGCAATCTTTAATAAAGCCCCAATCGTCCTATTATTAATATTAGGACTATACTAATTGACTTTCAAATTAATGAGTTTTGACAATACTGTTTCACTATGGACGTTCACCAAATCACCCACTCGCTAAAAGACCAATGACTCAATAAACCGTTAAATCCTCATATTATCATAGACGCAGACAGACCGCAAATGATTAGTAGGGCCGTAGAATTTTTGACCCCAAAATCTGAAATTATTACCAGTTGATTATTAACGCCCCTTCCCAAAATGAAAAATACGTATGTCAAGAACTCTGATCTGCTGCGTGTGCACCGATTTTTTGAAATCATGGGTACTTCATATTATATTATACACCGTTAACATAATAATATTGAGATAAGGATAGATATGTCAACATTGGTGGCATGGCGACGTCGGCTTTAATATTTATTTAAGACAAGTCGCGAGCTATAGCCGAACTGCAGGTCAAGAGATAGACATATCTATCCAATAATAATAAAAAATCAATTAAGTTGATAGAAAGTGAATAGTAAGGGTGGAACAGAATTATCCATTTGTAAGATAACAATATATGTTATTATGTGTTATTGTTAACGGATTAACTTTTTGTTGGTGAAATAGTGTGTTTTAATAAAACTAAACCTATACTGACGATGTAAGGAATGTGTATACATACATGAATATTTAAAATGTTTTTTGCTGTTGTTCTGTCCCTATGTTTGTTGCATATACCAGGTAAAAAAATGTTTTTTATGCTGAATAAATCGTATTTTAAGAATATTAAATGAAGCTAAACATCTAGATACAGTGTTGAAAGAACTTGGTATCTAAATTTTTCATAAAGACGATAATATGTGACCCGCCATGGCAAACTGAGTCGCTATGAGGAATTTTGAAAATTGAGTATAGTTATTTTCACATTCTCCAACTCATTACCTTTATTTTGATGTATAGCTTGTTTGAATCGACCATGACTTGACTGAGCTGTGTCTATTGGATGCTACCCAACCCACAAAAGTAAGTTTTGAGTGAAAGCAAGTCAAAGATTAAATGCGATTCAATTTCTCTTTCGAAATATATAGCGGAATTCGGCTCATTTCATTTGTTTTGGGTGTTGTTTGGACCGAGGATAGGGGGGGGGGGATAAGCTGTCGTGGTGAGTTAAGAGCAGAACATTGTCTGGATACATGGACCTTTAAATTTTCGATTTTCATACGCACCAAATTTAATTATTCAGCATTTTTATCTTTCATCCAAAATGAAGATGTGTGATACCATAGGTGTTATTGTAGATCTAAGAAAGGTGCTCTGTTTAATATATAAGTCTTTACCTACATGATGTGTGACGAAAACTAGGGTTATGAAGTAGCCTGCATTATTCTACTACTATGATGAGATCGTAGAGAAGAGATAATTCCGCGAGTTCCTAGGGGAACGTCATGCCCACAGCCGCCTCGACTGAGAGGCTTGGTAGAGGCAAAATGTGATGTTTAAGCCGTTCGGTTGAGTTAAAAGGAGGTTAAACCCAGATCGTGGATATTTTAATAACTTCTAAAGTAACATGGATGTTGTAGTTTTCCTGTATTTAATCTTTGTAGTTTGCTGTATTTGTCATATAAACTTAGTAACAACATAAACGGTGTTCCAGAGTCAGTTAATTGATGAATGAAATAATTGATCCCACAATGTGAAGTCAAAGAAAGTCCTAGCATAGATCGTACCTATGGTCCTAGGCGATATTATCACAGCCTATCTCTTATTTGAAGTCCGTGACCAGGGAAGTCACAACGTTCCCCATAGTGACACAGTCCGTTTTTATTTGGTACCGGGACACGGGATTTTTTTTAAAGTAAACAATTAATGGGATCACTGTTATAAAAATTGTATATTGTTTTGTAGAGGTCTGGAGTTTAGAATGTTATATTTGTGATAGCGGCTGGACCAATCAACTCTGTACACAGAAAACTACGACTTGTCAATCAGGTCAATTATGCTCGAATACGCTTGAAAGAAAACAGTTCGAAGGCAGACTTTTTACAAAGGTATAAAATGTTGATGTCTTGTAACGTCATGTTGTTCTCCCAGCAGAATATTCGAGGTTCACATACATCTAGTGTCTGGAATAGGACAAAACACTCGAAGGGGGGACGTGCTAATATTTCCAAACTACTGTTTTCTCTGATATCATTACTAATGCCCATGCAGATATATATCCAGATAAGTCTCCAGAAGTATGAAATTATGCATTCCCAGTGACAACATTAACTTGACGAATGAATTAATCTTGTAAAAACCCGGTCGCTTGTATCTTGATGTTTTTAACAATAAATGACTGAAAGCAACAAACCTCGAAATGTTAAAAAAAGGGTACCGTTTTATATACTCCACCATACATGTATTAATATGGTCGTATATTGCACTACCACTACCCGCCCGTTCATGTGACCTGTTAACACAACAATATATATTTTTGAAATTGGCTTGTGTATTCTATCCTGTTAAAGAAAGACAAATCCTGTTGATTTTCAACGATTTCCAATAATACCATACAGAGTTATTTCCCATTGTTACAAAATCGTTGTTCGCACTGTAGAGGCTTAAATTGACGTACAATCAATCTGAAATTAATATAGGTCGATTTCACATTGAACGGAATTGTTACGAAATATCGCTATACATTTTTGGACAACATTATAGCTACTGGTGGGTGTATGTTTAGTGATGCAGGACGATGGGCGTCGCAAGGATAATCGCTATTGTGTTGGCAGGACGTCATTTGACGATCCCCTGACAGTCGGTAACATAAATAAGAGTAGGCCATAACGCTACTAACATGTCGAAATTTCCGTTGACATTGGTCTGGTTGGCACAAAATGGTAGAAAATAAAATGGGGTGTAACGTCCTACTGTTATGCACCTAACCTGGGCTAATGGAAGACGGGCATACGCCATACAGTGTTCTATGGGGAAAATTATGCCCGAGCAGCGGCGTTACGGCCTACTCTTATATCGAATTCTAACTGCCAAGCGGTTTTTTACGTGCACGCCAATGTGTACACGGGACCTCGGTTTTTCGCCCCATCCGAATGACTAGACAGCTGACCTTGCCATGCCCTACGTTCTGCATCACTGACAAGTGAAAACCACGCCGGAAAATCGAGATAAACGTTCTCGGCCAGTGCAGGGATCGAACACTCGACCTCCAGGCTAGCGAGCCAGCGCCTTACTAACTTAGCCACGTGATCCCCACAAAGGTAGGAAGTTAAACCCCATTCCATTTCATTACATGAGTGTCGGAAAATGGTTGAAAAGTTTTGGAATCGGCGATATTGGCTCCAAAACGTAGGGTGGACTGGTGTCTCTTTGTTGGGGTTCACGGGTATATAAATACGTTCTGTTTTGTTATTTTCAGGGATGTATGGAAAAGCAGTTGTGCCACGATTTGCAATCATTAAACGATAGAAAAACTTGTAGAGATACGCCTTCTGTTTGCGTTTATTGCTGTGATAGTACTTTATGTAACCAAGGAAAGATAACTCGTGTGTTCTTACCGATAATATTGTTATCGACAGGTCTGGGCTTGATATAAATAACGATTAATTCAGTGGAATGAAACCGCGGTTGTCTTGTATTAGGATATTTTATGGGTACCATTTATTTTGGTAAGACGTAGCTCTTCTATTCCTATATTGGGGATTGACAGAAAGATATTTTCGTTATTTTGGAAAAATTCACAAGATCTAACATATGAAGAAAGACCGATAATTTATAGATACCAATACTTTGACTAATTAAAAGATGTTTTGAAATAAGAATTAGATTATTGTTAATTTAGTGTAATTGGGTCAGGACAGGTAGTAAGAGTTAGTGTTCGGATATTCGAACACTAATACTATTCGAATATTCGACGGGTCTTGAAATTGGTATTCGAATACTATTCGAATATTTTCCATATATTGTAAATGGTTTATTTTCAATTTATTATAATTTCTAATCAATTATTAAATACGTGAAATCTCTGTTGACTCGAGAACAACGCACAAAAAAATATTTTTGCAATTGCCAGTTGATCTTTTTCGTAAACTGCCAATTTGTACACAAGAACTCGGCCTTCAAGACATGATTTTCCATTACCAATGTATAGGAATTCTTCCGCGCTGCATCTGAAATAAAGGGCATCTTGTACATTCGTGGGTCTGGCACTGCAGCATTTTACAGAAATCATTGTCGTCTAGTCGCTTTACTATATAAGCAGAAAACAGTCTCATAATGTTGGGGATGAAAGTGGCCCAATGGGTTCACTCAGCTGTTTCTTCATGACGAATCCAAGCAAATTGAGTTTCGCTACACATGTGTTCAGATATAATGTAAAGTTTTTCAAGGATGTCACACACTAATAATTAGTTACCGAATAACTGTCTCTGAAGGGGTAGCACCCTTACAAGCAAAGAGAGAGAGAGAGAGAGAGAGAGTGAGAAAAAGCGAGAGAGAGGAAGAGAGATGGGGTTCAACGTCCACTCGACACAAACTAGGTCATTTGGGGACTAACATAAAGCAGTGGAATTAAACCAGATGACCCGGAGAAACCCCACGAGGTTGTACAGGCGATCCTACTCCTTATCACGTGCAACCGGCGAATCAAAACAACGACAGTTAAACGAATGACAAATCTTATGATACATCGCGCACACGTCAACAACCCCCCCCCCCTTACATACAATCTGCAGTTAGGCAATCCATAGAAATATACACTGTGGGTAACCGAAATAAGCTTTGAATGTAAATGTGGCAAGTTAAGTCACCTTTGATAATATTTGAACGCAAATAGAATAAATAATGTAGATATTCGAAATTATTCGAATACGGTGATTGCTATTCGAATATTCGAATATTATATTCGACGAGCGAATATTTGAATATTCGTGCCGAACACTAGTAAGAGTGGATGCTGTCTATTGCATACAATTTACCTCTGTTGGAGAGAGAGAGAGAGAGAGGGGGGGGGCGTAATATCTCCCCTACAAACTAGTTCACTTCAAGACTACGATATGGTTCAATTTTATTTCAATAATTCACAAGCGCGTAGAGGTGTTTAGCTGTGGGAGGAAACCGTAGACAACCCATTCGGCCATCTCACACCCTCACCTTATCAACCAGTTCCATTAGCGCTAGTGATCTAAGACCTGTATAGTCAACATGTTCTGAAAATTTGGTATATATCGCCTCCAAATTATACTGAATTACTATATGTGCATGTTCCAGAATCTGTCTATTAGTGTTGCTTATATAGAGGTGCAGCGTAGGCCTACATTTTTGGGCGGTACTGTCAGTGCAAAGCCAACAGTTCTGGAAGTGATAATGATGAACATGCACAGAAGCCAATCTGAACAATGATAGTTTAGTTTTTCTTACTTTTAGCAATTCTAGAATGTCTTATATATATACAGAATACTAGGAGAGTTTAAATGGAAGTGACAACCCACATCGATTAGATTCCAAAATTATTTCTTTTCTGTCGATAAATCTCTCGAATACGATTTCAAAATTATAGTTGGCCAAATAAAATCAACTCAAATCAACCATATATATGAAACATAAAATACATGTATTGACGACGATCTTTAAATTAGAGCGTCTCTTTAAACATTTACATAATGAACAATTGAAGTGATACACAAGATAACCTATTTAATTTATGATTAGTCAACGTATCGTCAAAAAAGGCTGCGATATAGGTAAAATGGCGAACTCCGACAATACAGCCGCTGTCCTGCATTCTGCAAATGACCTTCGTATGGTGAGTAGATTTTAAAGGGTGTTTTATTTCATAGGTAAATGAGCATACCAAATTTGATGTACCAAAGTCTCGGATAAGCAAATCTGACTGTAGCGCTTCGTGTAGGTCCAAATGAATATGAATATTTACATACATGTACTTTATATTTCGCCAACACACAACCCGTCATGTAAATAAATAGAAACATAGGCCTAACACATAAAATATCAAATTACATGGATTATATTTAGCCTGCACAGTGTTAAAAAATGTATAAAGAGCTTTATCATTCAAGAGAGTGATAAGGGCAAGTCAATTTATGTGTCAAATCCCGTATCCCTTCGCCAGAGACAGACGCCTAAGCGAAATACTATGAGAAACAACCACCATTATATTGCATGGACGTTAAACTCCATTCCGGGAGCCGCGGTGTTTGTTCCTCTTGTTGGCCGAGAAAGTTCACTCGGTTTTTCTGACCCCCCCCCCACGACCACCACCTCTGTCAGTGGTATACAGGATGGGAACCTGGCATGGGGCAACGTAGAGGACGAAAACCTGAGGTCCCGTATACACATTGACGTGCACGGCAAAGAAAAGGCCCGACGGAGTAGGGGGGCTATGGGGTAATTTGGCCGCAAGTACTCTTTTCTCCAGATTATTTCGGCCCCTGGACCCTCACCTATGAGGACCTAGGATGGAAGCCCCCCCCCCCCCCCAAAAAAAAAATCAAAAAAATCAAGATTTGCTTCCGCCGTTGAAATTCTGAATAAGACTAGGTCGTAGCGCCGCTACCCAGGCAAAGTTTCGCCTATAACACACTGTAGCTCGGTCCCTTTTAAAATTTATTTTCATTGCACAATTAGAATATTAATTATAGGTAGTTTGAACTTATTGTATGGTGTAGGTATAGATCATTGATAAAATCAACATAACGCTGTAATAATATTCACAATAAAATATTTACATAAATTAATAATTACAGAATGGATGATTAACAACAACAGGTGTCATTAAATAAAACTATTTTACATCCGACCCTACATCCGTTGATCTTTTGTAACAGAGAGCTATCTTTTTTAATCTTATACCACGTACTTGTTTTTTCAATCCCCAAATAATATAGTATTTATATTGCACAGGAATATGTGCTTGTGGGAGGAGTGTGTGTGTGTGTGGGGGGGGGGGGGGGGGGGTAACCCAGTGTTATAATATCCACTCATGGATTTATAATTGTCATCGAAACCTCGACATTTTTATCTTACTGTGAAAATATGGGGGCCTTATATCCAGTATTTAAGAAACAATGAACATTTTATAAGCAGTACACGAGTCGTGTATTCTACGGTGTTGGGTGCCATTTGTAATCAAGAAAGAAACGCTTATTAACCATCGCTGATTCACAAACGACAAATTAATAATACAAAAACGTGCTAGACTAAAATTCTTTAAATTTGGACTGTCCTCGTTTTTCACCGAACGGAAATAGAAATCACTTAATATACATTAATAGTACATGTATATTAATGTGCTTTTAGATCCGTTTTCGTCTACTTTGAGGTTCTAGATCAGTGCTTCTCAACCTTTATAATACAATTCCCCACTTGAGAAATATTTTCTCCGCTATTCACCCCTGGCACTATAAAACATCAAATTACTAAAAACTAAAAACTGAAACATGCCAATTAATCCAAAATTCAGATAATCAATTTAATATTTTCGAACTTTCACCTTCGCGTTCATAGCCATGATGTTAATGCACTAGGACACTATCTTTGGTGTGTGATACTGCAGGTAATAATGCACAATCGCACAATACAGTGCTTATTGTCACATTGACATGTAGAAACTGAGAATTGAGCAACCAATACTAAAGACAGGTGATTGAAATTAAATTGGGAATCCCCAAAAAGAAACTAAGCGATCGACGATCTATTCTACCTAGCTGCCTATAGTCTATTTCACATTGAGATGAGACTCAGTAACCCACTTCCAAAACAATCAACAATACGCGAAATAGGATAAGAGCCATTATACCCAGCATTGAAATTAATTATGCTAGTCGGTCATTTAATTTCCGACCAATGGCTACGCAGGTTTGTGCAAGGTAACATTCTGACTGATGGCTCCCGGTCAGGAGTCTGAAAACTCAATTCATGCAAATTCACTCCTTTGTGTATAATTCACCCCCAATTCCCCCTTTTTCCAAATTTCACCCGAGCATTTTGAATTCACCCCTGGGGGTGCACATGGACCCCGGTTGAGAAGCACTGTTCTAGATAATAAAGATATATGCCCTTTAACCTAGTTAATATTTTGATCACGCATCCATCTATTTTAGGAAAGTATCGGCGTTCCAGAACCAACAGACACAGGTAATTATATATAAAGGTTATGCAATTCTCTTTTACTGCATTTCATGGAAACAGTTCTTGGGCTTCGTGACCGCTAATTTGGCGTGATGAATAAGATCTCATGTTGGCACAAAAAACAACCAATATCTGTACTAAGCAGCTAATTAAAATACGCGAATACCCATGGGTAACCCCATAGTGTAGTACAGGAGTAGATCGGAATGAGACCACTGGGACTGTATGGTTATGGTATATCTGAACCACGGTACATGTATGTCTGACACTGGAGTAATGAAGACCATAACCGGACAATAGCGTTGCGTTGAAAACCGCAATAGAACCTCTTTTGAAAGGGGGTCCAAAAACCGTAAACCCATAACACAAGCCGAGGTGTTGTTTCCCCTTCAATTTTACCGTGAAACAGCTAAACAATTGAAATATAACCAGTAGATAAGGCCACTGTCCTTGGGAAATGCTGTTATATATTTGAAGGCAGAAAACCTACATATCAAACAGGTCCATGTTTGAATCATTCCCCGTGTCCTTTCTATTCTGTCGTGGTGTATTCTGGAGGTTGTAGCTTATTCCAACACTAACGACGATAACTCAGATCAGTAGTAAAAATTGGGCTTTTAATAAACGAATGACTAAAACTGGTAACAGACCGGTCACAATCACGAGGTAGGTAGGGCCTTTAGCTAATACAGACCGGTCACCAGACGAAGGTTACAGTAGAATATAAACATTAAACTAGAAAAAAACATTATTGCATACAAAATACCTTACAAGGTTATGTGCATAATATGAATAAAAAAAACAACAAAAAAAACCTACACATAAAACAAACAAACATACATACATAACCACAGGCTGTGGCACAGGTACACCAGATACACAGATGTGGAAGGATGACGTTGCCAAAATTATTTCATTGTTCACGGTGCAAACGGCAAATGTCAGTAGTTCAAAATACGTATTTCAGTTTTATAATTTGCAATTTCAATTGCCCAACACTACAGTACAAATGTCACGGTGTTAAAATACAGAATACACTTTTCAATAATAGGCTACAAAATACAGTATAATAGTTATTGTGCACATTACACTTCTGCATTCTGAATTCTGCATAATAGACAAATGCATAATAGAACTTTGCATAATAGAACATGGCAACGCTATCCTTCCATAGATATAGACTTACAATGATATAAATGCTTGGTACTTACAATGACATAAATGTTTGGTACATTTCACCCCAAAATGCTTTATTGAAATTTGCATATTTAAGTATTATAACTACTGTTCTAGTGATAATCGACTACACATCTTAATATATGGACGATCTCTGTCTAATAATCTGGCTCTACACGGGAGCTAAATACGAGACAACTGGTCAGGTTTATTAATAAGTTTAGGACGGAAAAAAGATCCCACCTCAGATGTTTTGTAACCGATCTCATGTTTTATTTTAAAGATGTTCTGATATCTATGGGATCTGTTGGTATCTGTGGCTCAGATATAAAATATTGGGCATTAGGGAAATGCGGAAAGTTTGTTGTGAAAGAACCAATGGTGTTAGGTCATGAAGCCAGTGGTGTAATCGTAGGTGTTGGTTCTAAAGTAACTCATCTAAAAGAAGGTTAGTCAAAACCAAAACAAAACTGAATCAATTTATCTTAAAAGTACCGAATCTTAAAGTGGTTTCGTTATACTTTGAATGCTGGAATAGCGTAAAACATTTCCTCCCACTGATAAAGACCCCTATACGAATTATTGAAATAATGTTGAACTATACTGTATCTCAATAAACCATTCGTATACAAAACAGGCCCGTAGCCAGGGGGGGGGGCAACTGCCCTCCCAATATTCTACGCTCCAATTGGCTTTAACCGCAAATACCAGTAGCTGCGAAAAAATTCATGCAGATTCCCATTCTAGTTTGCCCTACCGAAGACATCTTTGCCCCCCCCCCCCCCAAAAAAAAACCCAACTTCCTGGCTACGGGCCCGATACAAAAAGAATCATGCGAACAGGGACAGAGACCAACTTGCAGGTGGGTAAAAAGTGATAATGGCAATTTTAAAACTTGTTTTGCTACTCCACATTTTCGCTGCTCTGACTAAATTCCATTTAAAGCTGGTTTCATGATATTTTCCGTTTGTTTTTCTACTGTAGGAGATCGCGTTGCAATAGAACCAGGTGTACCCTGTAGAAGTTGTAATTTGTGCAAGAAAGGACGATATAATCTGTGCCCGGATGTAGAATTTTGTGCCACGCCCCCTATAGATGGCAATTTATGTCGTTTATATAAACACCCTGCTGATTTCTGTTTCAAGTAAGTATGGTTCTAAAAACAAAATATTTGGATTTAACATATATTTCACTAGATGTTAAAAATAAAACTCTAAAAAAATTAATTGATTAAAACTTTTGTTTGAAGGGTGAAAAACAAACAAGCCGAGTGAAACTCGGCCTTAAAGATGAATATGTAAGATTTAGATAAAGGCCCGACAGTTCTCGCTATAATAGTTAAAAATAATTGATAATGAATAGGGAATATGTTGACAATTTCTGTCAATTTACTTCATTCTGATCGGAGTTATGGTTGTTTGAAGAACAGGGTAATCTTGATTGCCATTGCTACCGCTGTTACCATTTACAATAATAAACAAAGTATCGATTTTCCAATTTTAAAGTAAATTATTAATTGGCAATCGTGTTTAAATCCGTTGAAAATCAAAACCATCCGATGGTGTAGAGAATTGATGACATGCTTGTCGTGTGAATAAATGTCAAAATTAATGATTTATATTTTGAGGCCAAATGAAAGATCTGCATTAAATTAAATGGGTAAAATTTTCTTCGCGAACGTCACTCGATTGTAATCAACAATGCACAAGGGCAAATGGAACGTGCGATCAAATGGGTCGTGAGATCAAGCTCCAAATGAACGATAGACTCAATGATGTATAGATAATATTATTGTTAATATATGTAGACTTCCTTGGATCGGCACCGGTTTACAAAGGGAAAGGCTTGGTTTCGTAAACGGCTTTGCTAATAGACCTACCTACGACCCATCGAAGCCTTTTTTTTCGCCATTACGAGTCGGCGATAATTTACAGTCTCTGTGAGTCACAAAGAGATATATTTTCTATCGGCAATTTTCCCCTGTTCTGTAGTCATACATAAACAGATTCAGACGTGGACCTCCAACCCCAAGCCACACAAACTAGTCATCTAAACCAGTGCCGGACTGGTGGGCCGAAGGCCCACTTGCCATACCTGTGACAAGGCCCACGAGCAAAAGGCGGGCAAAGCCCGCCTACTCGCGCCGAAGGCGCGAGCGCTCGAGGGAGGTCTGAGAGGGTTCACCCCTCAAATAATTTGGAAAAATAGACAGCCGCAAACCCATTTTCCAAGCACATCAGGCCAGAGCAGCCGATTGAAATACATTGTGACCTGCGAGCACTTTAATCACACATCCTCGAATACGAATAGAGAAATCAAATTTGTCATAGTCAAGAATTCACAGAATTTGTCATATTTAACAGTACAGATAGTATTATAGATATTCACTGTTCAGAAAATAAGTATGATAGATATTCACTGTTCAAGGGTAAAGAATCCTTATCCTATCCTTCAATTAAATATTGCTCGATACTAAATTTGTTTCTTCTAACGAAATCTATCTTTCTGCTTTTCTTTCCTTTCCTTTCCCCGTTTCATCTCCTCCCCTCTTTTACTACCTTTCCTTTTTCTTTTTTTTTTACTTTTTATACGCCCACATTTTCATGTGGACGTATTATGTCGTCGCCCCTGTCCGTCCGTCCGGACATCCGTCCGTCCGTCCGTCCGGACGTCCGTCCGTCCACAATTGTTTGTGGACTCTCTACAGGTCACAATTCTTACCCGATTTCGACGAAACTTGAAATATAGGTTTATCCCCCAAAGATCTCGACTGCTTTCGATATTGGCACGTATCGGATCAAAACTTCATGGATTATGGCCCCTGATTGTACGAAAAATCACGTTTTTAGCTTGTGGACCCTATAGAGGTCACAATTTTGAACCGATTTTGACATGCATGTTTATATCCCAAAGATCTTGGTTCCTTTCGATATTTGCGCCTATCGGAACGTAATTTCCTGAATTATGGCCCCTGATTGTCCGAAAAATCACCTATTTTAGCTCGTGGTACCTCTGGAGGTCACAATTATTATCCGATTTGAAAAACCGTTCGATTATGTCAACGTCACACCCTAAGGACGGTTGAGTTCAAATTTCGAAAAAATCAGACCAAAATTACCATACAAAATGGCCGCCGTTCGTACGCGAATACTGTTAAAAAATGGTATATCCAGGTCGTGGACCCTGTAGGGATCGCAATTTTAATTTGATTTTGATGAAACTTGAAATGCATGGTTATAACCCAAAGATCTTGGTTCCTTTCAATATTTGCGCATATCAGATCGTAACTTCCTGAATAATGGCCCCTAATTATACGCAAAATCGTCTTTAATTAGCTTGTGTTCCCTCTGGGGGTTACAATAATTATCCGATTTAAAAAATCGTGTGATTATATCACCGTTACACCCTAAGAAAGGTTGAGTTCGAATTTCGGTAAAATTGGACCAAAATTGCCATACAAAATGGCCGCCATTCGTACGCGAATACTGTTAAAATATGGTATATCAAGGTTGTGGACCCTGTAGAGGTCACAATTTTAATTCGATTTTGATGAAACTTGAAATGCATGGTTATAACCCAAAGATCTTGGTTCCTTTCGATATTTGGGCATATCGGATTGTAACTTCCTGAATTATGGCCCCTGATTATACGCAAAATCGTCTTTGTTTAGCTTGTGGTCCCTCTGGAGGTCACAATTATTATCCGATTTAAAAAATCGTTTGATTATACCACCGCTACACCCTAAGGATGGTTGAGTTTGAATTTCGGAAAAATTTGGAACAAAATTGCCATATAAAATGGCCGCCGCATGTACGCGAATACTGTTATAAAAAGGTATATCAAGGTTGTGGACTCAGTATAAGTCACAATTTTGATTCAATTTTGATAAAACTTAAAATGCATGGTTATAACCCAAAGATCTTGATTCTTTTCGATATTTGCGCATATCAAATTGTAATTTAATGAATTATAGCCTTTGATTGTAGGAAAAATCACTTTCGGTTTTGCTTGTTCTCTAACCATCCCTTTCGTTATTTGCGCATATCATATCGTAGCTTTCTGAATTATGGCCCCTGATTGCCCGAAAAATCGCCTATGGTCCCTCTGGAGGTTATAATTATTATCCGATTGAAAAAAAGCTTGACTCTATCACCGTTACACCATACCGAAGGTTGAGTTTGATGTTCAGGGAAATTGGACCATAATTGCCAGACAAAATGGCCGCCGTTTGTACTCTAATAGTGTTAAAATATGGTATATCAAGTCTGTGGACCCAGTATAGGTCACAATTTTGATTCGATTTTGATGAAACTTGAAATGCATGTTTATAACCTAAAGATCTTGATTCTTTTCGATATTTGCGCATATCAAATTGTAATTTAATGAATTATAGACTTTGATTGTAGGAAAAATCACTTTCGGTTTTGCTTGTTCTCTAACCATCTCTCGAAAATGTGGGCGTATCCTGCCTGGCAGTGCCAGCTTACTATCTTTTCTTTTTTTCTTTGAGGCTTAGGCCCATATTTTTTTTCGGCTTAGGCCCACTTGCCATTGGCAAGTGGGCAAGTGGGCCCAGTCCGGCACTGATCTAAACCACTAATGCATGCGGCACTCTGATGATTATCATTGGCTCCAATGTATGCCCCCCCCCCTTCGACAAAATCCTGGATCCGGGCCTGATTAGATATTGAATACAATTTAATTTTCAGATTACCTGATCATGTATCGTTAGATGAAGGCGCCATGTTAGAACCTCTGTCTGTGGCTGTTTATAGTTGTAAAAGAGGGGAGATTGATTTAGGATCAACAGTTCTAGTGTGTGGTGCCGGTACGTTGTTTTGTTTGGATGAGGTTGGGTTATTGTTAGATTCTCTGTGTCCTGAAGCGTTCGACTTTTGATAATTGTAACTGGAGGTTTTAGAGTGGGGTACGGGCCAGGGTTAAAACAAAATGTCTCGTACAGGATTCCAATGAATGCCGTGAATCCGGAACTCTCCATAATGACAAAAATGCAATTAATTGACATGAAATTCATTTTATAGAAATCTGACATTTGGAAGTGACCCATTTAGCCAATGATAAAATTCCTCTTCCATTCAAATTGTCATGGATTGTTTAATTCTATATTATAATTGTTTGGATGGACCTGAATGTGATTATAGTCCCCACTGGGTGCAGCACTTGACGTGCAGGAGAGGAGGTATACAGCTTCTTCTAGTCTAGTGTTATATGGAGCGCCACGGTGGCTATGTAGTAATGTTCTGGCTCACTAGCGTTTTGTCGGGTGTAGACTGAGATGTTCCTTATGATTTTCCGGCCTGGTGCAAGACAAAGTGCCTGTTATTGAAAAGGGTATAGTCTTATGGAAGTTTACTCTTGACATTGGAAATGAAAGTAGACAAAATTGTCCACATAACACACAAAATCGTGTATTCCCACCTCTGTTATCCCGGTCGGTGCAACAATAGAACGCTAAACCCCGTTTCACTCCATTTGGTATATGATTTTGTACGTGAATGATTTTATTAGTTAATCTCGATAGAATTCAAAGAGAAAATTATTGTACTTTGCTTGAAACGTAATATTAAGAAAAAAAGCCTTTCTGGCATAGCTGACTATAGTGACTTTCAAATGACCTTTAATAATAAGTATTTAAAAAGATAAATATGTAAATAAATATAAAAGGGAGGATTTCGGTTGGGTTTGGGAAGTGTTCTCTACGTGACACCGTGTTACATAAAGACTATACATGGAAAAGGTGCAATAATCAATGTTTGACTGGTCCCATATGAAAACAAGAAACCAAATCTAATGAACAAGGAACCAAGCCAAACCCAGTTAAACCACGTCAACATGCTTGGTCAATAGTTTTGTTTATTACAGGTCCTATTGGTTTGTTGACGATGATGGTGGCCAAAAATGCCGGTGCTACAAACGTAATGATTACTGGTAGGCAAAAATATAAAAAATATATTGTTTTGAGAGAGAGAGAGAGAAAGAGAGAGAGAGGGGGAACGAGCGAGAGAGGGGGAGAGAGAACTCGATTTTAATCAATGATTCGCATGTATAGCCTACATAGATAGGGGTGGGGTCTTAGCAGTTGGGGGCAACAGAATGGCCCCTCCTACGTGGTCTGGCAGACTAACCTACTCCATTGAATCATGTTTTCCGAAATGACCTAGTTTGTGTCGAGTTGACGTTAAACCCCCATCTCTCTTTTTGTTATGAAATGATGTCGAGCTGAAATCACCATTCCTAGATATATTTCGGCTTGTGATCCAATGCGCATTTGGAAATGGTTACCGATAATATTCGTTACCATTGATTCTAGATTATACGTCTAATCAGACGCTGTATAAAATGAATTCTCACTCTTTTCCATTTTTTCGGTACATAGGCCTAAATAAAATTAAAATATGGTTGAACAACTTGGGATCCTAATCTAAAATTTGCTTCATACAGATTTATTTCTTCTAATTCTTAGATATAGATGAGCACAGGCTTAATTTCGCTAAGAAAATGGGGGCTGATCACATTTTTAAAATAGTAGATAAAGACGGTGATGTAGTGGCAAGAAAAGTTAGAAGCATTCTAGGTGAACCAGACGTGACCTTAGATTGTAGTGGAGTTGATTCCAGTTTTATTTTAGGAATTCAGGTACTGTAGGTTTGTTTTTAAGCGAGTTGTCTCCCTTGCACTGCCTTGTCCCGTCTGTTGTGCCCAAAGTTTGTGAAACAGTTTCTCTTGCACTTTAAGATCAGCAAAGTACCCTAATAATGGGGCGTCATTACGCATTTTGTTTAATTAAGAGATTAAACGTGTTCGAAGTGTGCTTTTTTGTGAGAAGGAAGGGGGAATAATAGGTATGGGTACTCCAATTTAATTTGTGTTATAATGTTCTGAAACTTGTTTGCAATTTAATTTATGTCAATGTGTTATTTTTATTTATTCATTTTTGACAGGTGACCCGACCAGGAGGAAAAGTAGTACGAGTAGGGGGCGGTTCTCTTAAAGTTGAGTTACCTTTAACTCGGTTAAATTCCAATGAAGTGGATTTACTGGGTATATTCAGATATGCTAATTGGTAAATACTTTTACTCTCAGCAATGGCATTAAAAATATACTCTCTGGCTGAATAGAAAGAAAAAATTGTGATTTTCCTTAACTCAATTTTTTACTATTTTTTTACTTGTTTGAACATTGTTTTCTAAATTTTTAAAATCAAAATATGATGTCAATAGAAAATGATGGCTAGATTTATGAGAAGGTAATTCTTTTGATGATTTCATTCTTCTGTTGTAAGTAAAGTAAATTAGTAAATTTATTGCATATGACTTGAAAAATTTGATTAGTACTCAGGCCTACCCTTATAAATTTGGCAAGTACGCGTATATGTACGCGGTTATCTAGGCAACTACTACACATTAACATCAACCAAAGTTTATAACTTGTATTTCTATTTCAGCTACCCGATTGCTTTAGATTTAATTGCCAGTGGAGCCTTGGATGTTAAACCATTGATATCACATCATTTCACTTTACTTGAAACAGAGAAAGCTTTTCTTACAGCTAGTGATCGTAATAGTCAATCTATTAAAGTCATCATACACTGTGATCAGTAATAAACATTGTACAGTGTACAGGAAAACTGTACAACATAACACAGACATGAAAACACCACGGCACAACCCACAAAATGATGACAACAAATGTTGGTAACTTGAATTAAATCAAAAGAAAAACTGTCTTCATACAGTCATTGTACATGTATGTATAGATAAAGAAATAAATAAAATGAGGTTTAACATCCTATTTTTCGGCAACAATCAGACTAATATATATGGAAATACGCCATGCAGTGTGATATGAGGGAAATTATGTATAGATAGCTGTGTTTCTGCCCACTATTATGGGTTGTTCTTTCACAGTAACATCCCAGTTATAGACATCAATAGTTCAAGTTGCCTGTGTTTACAGGAGCCCGATAGTCACATGTAGGGAACTGTTTAGGGTTTAAATCAGCTCGAAATAACATACAAATAAAACTGCTTTGAAAATGAAATGTCACTGCCCTTGTGCTTTATTCTATGTTAAAGTGTGTAATGTTTGAGGGAATTGTGCTCACAAGAATTTATTCAACTGCCAAGGGATTGTTTATAAATGTGAATGGCTATATTTTCTGACACAACAACCATTGAGAACAAAGTATGAATAATTCACAGGATCTTTCTTTCTCTATGCTTAAAAGTTAACCCAATACATTGTCCATGTCATGGTGGTCTCATAACTACAACACAGTTCCATTACAGGGAGAGACAGTTAATTGGCGTCTTGTCCATTCAACCCAAACTAGGTTATTTCGAGACTAACAATTTTATGTCAGTACCCCGTTATTCGTTTGCGCATAGGAGTATTTAGCAGTGGGAGAAAACTAGAGAAAGCCCATGAAGTTGAACAGGCAACCCTACACCTGGTCACCAGGGAATCATAACCATGCCACTTGACGCAATGACATTCAGCCACCCAACCCATAAACAAATAAAATAAGATTTAAATAATTTTTCTTATTTATTATTGAAATAATCAGACATGCCAAGGAACAACAGTTAATTAAAAAATATTAAGATATAGTATACATTTCAACAAAATATATTCATTTATATATAAAGGCATATACAAGTTACTTTCATAAAAGTTTTTTTTTTTACTTCAAGGTGGACGTCATGATATGTGAAAGAATAATTCTTAATAATGGACGATTTCGAGAAAGCCAAATTAATGGCTACACTTCAGTAGGCACTTCACAACTATTTCTGATATGTCATTTTGTTTTTGTCATAGACGGTCATAGATTGATATAAACAATAACAACCACCTGAAATTACATGGTTTCATCGTTACATGGACGAAAAAAGTTCAAACAACCTATAAATGAGAGGTTTTAACTTAGGATTAATCATCACACCACCACTGACTTTTTTATATATATTATAATAAAATTGAAATATTTAACAAATTTGTATTACTCTCAAGTAACAAGATAAATTATAACATAATTTTGATATTGTTTATAAAAAAAATTTCTATATTTCATTTTAGTATGTTATTAATGTACTTTTAATTACATTAATGTATATATTAATAGTTTGAACTATGTATTTCTGTATAAGTTTAAATTCTATAAGTGTGTGTTTTTAAAGTTCTAATTAAAGTCCAAAGAATACTCTTAGGTTTATGTAAAACAATTTTTAAAACTTGACAAAAATGGCTTATGAGCAGTACACATGACAAATACTAATTCATTATTTCTTCTAATGTAATTAAATCCAAAATATGGATACATGTATACTTGTACATACAGTAGATGGTACTATAAATTGTATCCATTTGTTTTGCAATGAAATGCGAAAATTGAGATCAAGAGCTTCATTATTCCTAATTCAATTTGAAAATAAACTTTTCTTTGGCAAAAGCAAAAAAGGATACAATAAAAAAAAGGGAAATATGTTAGAAAGGGGATATATTGGGCAACTAAAGATGATCTAAAGCATTTACAAATTTAGCTATTATTTATAGCTTATATAATTATATATCTAGCAAATATGTACAATCTATTTTACATAAAAAAAAATTATATATATATTTATTTAGAGCTTTAAGATAGTACTATGTTTGTGTACTTATTAAAATATCAGATTTTAACAAAATGAACAAAAATATTAACACAAAAACATGTATAAGTAAGAAGAAAAAAACGCAACACTCAGAACAAAAGAAATATGAAGCATTTCTAGCCTACAGAATTTCTAAGCACAATGATATCTGATAATTTCATTTAGAATTCTCTGAATAAAATTTCACAATATTTAACACGGAATGCTGATAAATACAATTCATGTTAATTTTATATACAAATATTCGTTTAAACATCCCGAATAAATAGTGGTGGATCCATCTTTTGCTGAATTTGAAGTACCCGGTAATAAAAATTGCATGATTCATTGTCTATCTGGGGTGAGTTTAATCGTCATTATCCAGGGAATTTTATAAACTGTGTGAATTCTTTAAGCTGCCATGGATTTGAATTGTGAACATTTACAACACTATTGAGGAACATTTTTGACTCCATTCCATTATACAGGTTTATAATTTGAGCAAAATGGCTACAAAAATTGTTTTCTTTGAATTTATTGAGCTCTATATTTCATAAAAACTGAGCTTTTTTGCTAATAAATATAATTTTGTCTATGAGCATTTAAAGAAATAAAATATTTCTCTTATTTTTGCTCAATCTCCACAAAGCACAAAGTTGTAAACTTGAAAATATCATTTGACTTTGATAGGTTACTACCAATGTTTTCCTATAAAACTTCCTAAAATATATTTAGTTGTAAACGTTTTATAAAAAGAAAATATTACTTCAAAATGATTTCATGAACACTTAATAGTAAATTTTATAAATATATGTATGTAGGCCAATTTGAGAGACAAATCCTACCTACCGAATAAAATGGCAGTAGACTACAATGATGGCCTTCCCAGTAATGCCGGGATCTGACTATTGCATATTTTGCCAGACATTTACATGTATGTTTGAAAATGAAATGAAATGGGGTTTAATGTCCTACTGTTCTGCACCGACTGGGCTAATGAAGGCAGGATTTATGTTTAAACTTCAAACTATCTGTAGAGTGTACATTGTAGTAGTAACTGATGGTTTAACAGTAGTGATATCACAGACAGAATATATCTCTTGGTGGTTTAGTGTCAGCTTATATGTTTGATCTCCTCAAGGGGATTAAATATAATGCTGAAAGAGGTCATTCTGTCAATCACCATAAACTGCTACTATGTATACTGGTACTATTATAATAGGTATATACATGTACATCCGCTTCAAGCTTTCAAAGGTCTTATCATACACTGAAATCCTGTTTATCCAAATTTCTTCTTTCTAGTGATCAAAACACCCTAGTAAAATCCTAATGTACATGTATATCAACAACCGAGAAAAGACCTACATTATATACATGGTATCAGCTGCATATTATAAACAAGTATGATCTACTATATACTGTATGAAAAATATACAATGACATTAGTAATAAATGATGTGTTTGATTTCGTAGACCATGGCACTATTATTAATACATGTATGTTATTCAATGATTGCCTCTAATGTGTTTAATCCCATCTATAGTACAATTTCAAAGATTGATTGATTCAGGCACCACCATGAATGATGCCACGCTAAACTCATGAAATTTACTAACAATAGTATTCCGAAAACTATGTTTCAATATTTAAATGCTCATCCTATTTACCGAAATCCCAATGTTCGTAAATTGTCTTTAAATAAGACTAAAAAGGCAGATTTAAATGTACATTGTATTATTATAAATAAGTAATTCATCTTCCATGTAATCATTTGTCTACAATAACAAAGCTTACTAAATATATCTGATATCTTTATGATATGATTATATATATGAAATATATATATTACAATAAACACAGATGAATTTGGCCATCATAACAATTACAATGTCTATGTAGATCAGTTTAATATCCACTGTTTTTATTAAGCACAAATTCTTAATTCCTTTTCCATATTTCCTTGTCTCTCTTTGTTTACACGATATTTCACACTCTAGCCAGTTTTGCACTTTTTCTAAAAAAAAAAAGACGTAAGAAATTCCTGCAAACCTGCTTCTTATTTTACGATATATATTCCAATCTACATTATCTGAATGATCTCCCATTTTGTTCACATGAAATGCTGACATCATACACACACAAATATATACATGTAACACACATAAATTGATTGGTTGTATAAACACAGCACTATATAATTGATTCTGGTTCCTTCCATATGAATTAGTCATTTAATTACAAAATATTCACACAATACAAGAATCCAAACTTCTATGGTAAATGTTGGCCTTGTACATATATTCCAAAGTACGTTTTTTCCACAAAAGAACGCAAAAAACAAAAAAAAATTGTTCATCTCTCAAAGGCCTTAAAGAATGCTTTTTGGTACATCCCTGTTTTCAATTTGTCTTTAATGTTACACATGTGGCATTGAAATGTCGGCATAATCAGCATCGGACAGCGCCACTGGTTTTCGACTTCTTGGTCGATCATCAAAATTCATTTCTCCATAAGAAAGATCATCACTCTTCATGGAAAAAGACTGGAAAATAAAACATCGTCAACATTACTAATTATGCAGTACACAAACATTAAATGGCTGATGATCATTTTGGATAAACCTCAACCTTCAATTTTGTTGATTGCTTTAGATAATCAAAGTCATGTTGATAGAACACGGCATCCATGTAAACTGTACAATGTCAGAAAAAAATTAGCAACGAGACATGTTATGGCATCCTCGACATCACCCATCTTATTTCAACTAATAGTCAAGTCAGTTCATAAGATATATTGTGTATGATAACATGTCCTAAGCAGAATACACTGAGGAATATCATAAGCTTACTGTATCTTGCATCGTATGTATCTAGATACACAATGTATCAGTCAATACACATTAAAAAATATCAGTATATCACTACAACACAATCCAAATACACAATCTACCTGTGTATCATAACAGCCTAATATCTTGATACACAAATTATTCATTCGTCTGAGGAGGATTTTCAATTTCACAAAATGGAAAATTTCATTTTTCAACATTATAAATAACATTTTATTCTGTCATGAGAGACATCAAAACGACAATAAATATTATCTATCAACTGGAAATCAGTCTAATGAAATGAAATTTAACATCCTACTGTTCTGCCCCGACTGGGCTAATGAGCCTAATAGAAATAGAGTAACACATCAATATACTTACAGTATTATGTGCTGGATAATTAGTTGAAGAATAAGGATTAGAATTATAAGGACTGCTGCTAAATGAATTTTGATAATTCTTTTTCTTGTCATCACCAACTATATCTGGTTGGTTTGCGTAGCTGTTTATTGCTGGATTGTTGCTACAGAAAAAAAAAACAATACAATAATACAATAAGAAAAACATTCTGAAATTCTATTTCATCAAGGTATTGTTAAATAGTGTGAAAATAAAACAAATAGTTTAAAGATGAACATTAATAAAGAAATGGGGTTTAACGTCCTACTTTTCTGCTCCGAACTGGACTGTAAAAGGCATACCGTGTACTGTGAGAGGAATTGTGCTCGGACAGCTACATGATGGCTTACTCTTCTATAGATTTTTTTTATGTGCATGCCAACGGGACCCCGCTTTTTTCTCCATCCGAAAAACTATACATTGTCACTTGCCACTCTGGAAAATCCCAAGGGGCTTATGCCATACACAGTGTGCAATGAAGAAAATTTTGCCTAGATAGCGGCACTATTGCCTACTCTTATATTGAATTCCAACTGAACTTTCTCGGCCAATACAGATATCGAACACACGACCTCTGGGCCAGCGTGCCAGCATCTTACCCGCTTAGGGCGCTTAGCCACTGTGATCCCCCACATTAATGAAGAAGATACATCATATTTTATGTTTGCTCTTCAGTAAATTTCTGGTTTACTATTTACCATAGTGAATGTTCTGAAAGTCCTAGACTATGTTTGCCCATGTTTCAAAATTTTTGTCCAACCTACTTCATGAATATAACAACTAACTAGTTGACCTATGTTAACACTTAAATGACTTACTTGTATGCTTTTTCTGGAGGTTCTGAAAAATCAACAAGAAATTAACAATAAACATTAAATTTAAAATGGTCTTGTAATAAAACAAGCAAGTCTATAGATAAAATATATCAAAAACTTCACATACTCATTCCAAGGAAGAGATAAAACAGATTTCTTACTACAATGTACACAAATATTTCTGGGTTTACGATAAATGAAATGGTGTTTAACATCCTACTGTTATTCATCTAACCTGGGCTAATGAAGACGGACATACGCCATACAGTGTGCTATTGGGGAAATTTTGCACAGGACTCTGTTTTTTTCGTCTCATCAGAGCGACAAGACAGCTGTCACTGACAAGGGGAAATCACTCCAGAAAATCGAGATAAACTTTCTCGGCCAATGCAGGGATCGAGCACAGGACCTCCAGGCTAGCGAGTCAGCACCTTACCCACAAGCCAATGATCAATATATACTAAATTTGTGTCTATGTTCTGATTACCGATATCAGATGTAAATTTACATTTAGTACAAGAACAGAAG
Organism: Patella pellucida; assembly: GCA_917208275.1. Lineage (NCBI taxonomy): Eukaryota > Metazoa > Mollusca > Gastropoda > Patellidae > Patella > Patella pellucida. The sequence goes on along the minus strand of OU795043.1, from coordinate 41,685,785 downwards.
GTAATTGCAATTATTCAAATTCAACATTTTCTATATTTCATACAATAAAATGGGCACAACGTACATGTAATATCATATCGCAAAACCTGAACAATGAAATAAATCGACAATTAGTTTAATGATAAATATACCTTCTATTCTTTGTTGTTTATTTGTGTCTCTTTTCTTTTTTACTATTATGACAATAATAATGACAACCAGAATAACAACAGCTAACACAACACAAACAATAATAATCAGTACTGTATTATCATCATCTGAAACAGAAAAAATATACATTATATTTACACAATTCTACAAGTAAGACCAAAATATTGGTGGATTTACAGCCCTGTGAGACTCTTAGAATAGAAAGATGGCCTCGAAGAAACCTGACCCCAAGTTTGAAAAACATTCCCAGGCTTTAGTTAAGAATTTACTCACAATTCTTCACCTTATTTTAACTAAAATACAGAGCTTTATAAAACTTTTGTTGTTTTAATGTATCAAATACATCAATAAGAAACTATGTGCAAACTTTTGTGTTTCTGGATCAAAGCTATTTCTCATAAACAGTGATTGAGAGTTGAGCAAACTCTTAACTTAAGTCTGATAATGCTTAGTCAACTCAGGATCGAATCTGAAAGATTGATTCTTTATTGAAATAGCCATTACTGATGGTTATGTACATTAAGTTGTTGAGTTTCAGAGGGTCCTTGCAGAGTTTCTGAATCCCTTGCAAACCACAACATTGTAAAAGTTGACTTAAAAAATGATACACGCCAGTGTCACCCATAAGTGTTGGGTAAAATATATTCATGCAGCAAAGTGGTATATACAGTGGATAATTGGGAGTCCTTAATCAAATATAAAATTATGATTTGCTGCTTTAGGCAGCAGTGAACTTAGTGGCAGTGAGCTTAGTGGCAGTGAACTTAGTGGTGGCAGTGGAAAGTGGAGGGGTTATGTGATTCAAAGGTAGTAAATATATTCTAATGGTGATTACCATTAACAAAAACATAAATTAATGAATACTTAAATAATAATTAAGTACACAAATCATGTGTTTATTTTCTTTGTTGTCAGTCTTATACCGGCAATCATATACCATGTCAATATATTCTTATATTTCTGACTGTTTTTTGTTTGTCTGGATGTCTGTTCAGGACTGTTCAGGGATGTCCCAAAGCTGAAATTTGGTGTATAGTCAGGTCGTTCCGATCGGTCAGTAACATAGACCTGGTGGCGATAGATTACCACTTCTGTTTCAGAGTTATGTTACTTCCTGTTCATGGCTATAGTCATGCTATGCCAGGTCAACCGCTAGTAATGTATAAACCTCAACTCTAGATGACAAATAATCTGACTAAATTCTAATGTGACTTATTAAACAAGTCTGTAACTCCGGTGTTTATATTTTCTAGCAACTTTATCACAGATTGTTGATATCATTTCATAAAGGACAGTAAGATATCTAGAACACAACTTGTGGTTTTGCTCTGTCTTCAAGGATTCAGAATTTAGATAATCTAGCCTTGTAAGATCCAAACCATAAATTAGTTTTTAAAAGCATAAGGTGTCATGCATACTGAATGTTGCATGTATATGTATGCCAACCTCTACAACATGCTTATTTTAAAAGTTTCATATTTCAGTTTGTTTTTAGTAAAACTGTCAAATTTAAGTTAAATATTACACACATTAACAAACATTCCAATGATAAGGTTCTAATATTGTTCAGTTTAATGTGAATATCTAACATGCTGATCTAATTACTGTAATACGGGATGTTTTAATTATTATGTTTAGAGTTCCTGACCAAAAATATAATACATGTATAGGAATCCTGTGAAAACTTCAATATTGTACAAGTTAAATCTCTATTACAAAAATAAGTCCAAAACTAGTCCAGTTCCATTCAGTATTTATAAAGATAAGATGAAGTGCTGCTCTGTCTGTACATGTAAATCAGACATCTTTATAATTTGTGCAACCTATTTAATGGGCCTTTTTTTAATTTGATCAAATCCAAGGATGGCGATTATCTAGCGTTGATATTTTTATCATTTTCCTAATCAAATATTAAATAACCAATCTGATTATATATTGTCCAAATCATGCACAGTTACTTGAAATAACTGGAGAGAATTTATTATAAATGTACATGACACCTGCACAGAAGTAGATGATTTTGCAGTTCAAGTAATGTTGCTTATCCTTACAATTTCTGTTATAAGAAGGCAAAAGATTTGAGTTTAAGCTAGTAACAATCATAACTTGCTGTGTTGGTCAATTTGGTTTGTAAAGCACACATGTCTTAACAAAACTACAAACTAAGGAAGCTGGTTTCAAAAAAAATGTATTGAAAACATCTCAAATTCAAAGGCAGTGATAATAAGAGCATCATTGTTAGGAACTGGAGATTAGAACTGAAAATAAATCTTTAAAGTTTAGTCTTACCCGAAGGACTAGTGGTTTTATCCGTGTTTCCACCACCGTTATTTGAAGGAGTAGTAACTTCGGGGACATCAGTAGGTGAAGATGTTGAAGGTATTTCTGGGGGGAAAAACATGCAAATCATCAATATATATAATCAAACAGCTGTCAGTCATGCAAAACGTTCTTCAAGATGCATTATGTAAGAGCTAAATCTGCATATTGTAGGTATTTTTTATGGCTTCAAAGGTTTTATAAATTATTATTTAGGTACCGGGTAGACAGTTTGAGTAGATTAGACATAAGACAATATCTACAATCTTCATTAAAAGCGGAAATGAAAAAATCAAGACTAGCAATGGTAGGCCTACATGTACTTGCTATTTACAGTATTTGTCAAAATTTCTCAAATTCGTAACTTTGCTCAGAAAACAGTAAGTTGACTGAAATTTTTTAATATTTCCATTTTTCATTATCTATTTTTGAATTAATACATCAGAATGACAAGCCCTTTATCTAAATCTTACATAATGCATCTTTAGTATAGAATAAAATGTCTGGTCCAAATTACTTCAGATTAAAAATCACTTAAACCTTGCCAAAAATCTTCTCTACTTGAACTTCCAGGATTTAAAAAAAAATTATTAATATTTTGATAACTTTAAGATAACCACTGGCCATGATAACTTTTTAACATATTTTAATATAACAACATACTGTTTAGGAAAGCATTTGTCATTAAAGATTTATAACAAAAACAGTATGATGGTACACAGACATCAGATCATAACTATTTGAACATTTTACAACCAATATTCTTCATTGCATGATTGTTAATAATTAACTTGATGGTATATTAAGGTCGTTAATATGGGAATTATTATAGATAAGTATAGAAGAATAAAATGATTAATATGGTTATCATAATATACTAGAACAACAAACAAGATAACAAGATACAGATTTAGGAAGTTCTATGCGATATCATTGAAAATCCTGTGTTCTCTATTTCAAATATGGCGTGTGGACATCAGTCGACCATTCATACTTTAAGTAATATCTGGCGAAAATTAACTAAAATATGTCATTAAAAGGTTAGTCAATGCTGTACACATCAATCACATATGTATCACAATATTCAACATTTTTCAATTAGGTAGTGTTTTAAAAAAAGTGTAGAACAAGAATTTGATAATTGTTAATGAGCCAAGTTTATAGGTAGAATTTAAACATGAACCAAAAGGGTGTAAAGACAGATATTTGATACAGTACAAGTAGATTGATTTGTTACCACAACTGACCGCCATCATCTATGTACGGTCATCACAGAGGCTTTTTAGCTAATGGGGACGGGAAATAAATTAAAATGTGGAAGAAAAAGAATTCCAGATTACTTACGAATATCAATGCCGATAGTCTTAGTCGCAGTAAAAGTCATATTCTTGTAGGTATTTGTAGCTTCACATTCGTATGTTCCACTGTGATCTACTTGTGCATTTACCAATTCCAATAAGCCATTAGTTCCTTGGTCATAGGTTTGGTTAGTTTTGAGATGGCGCCATTTATAGGTAGCAGCAGGAACCACAGTTATCTGACAAATAAGACCAACTGTTTGACCTACATCATGTGTAGGTATATTTGGATCTTGAGAAACACTCAAACTCCCAGCATCTACTGGATCTAAAATGCCAGAAAACATTTAATAAATAGGCAACTTATTTACTTACAAAAAAATCTAGTACGTAAGTAATTTTGTTACCTTGAGGGTTTGTAAATAATTTTATAGACATGTAGAATACTTACGAGCACATGACAATTACATGTACATGTACGCACTGACATGTGCTCATCGTAAATTTTCTACATGTCTCATACAATCCATCATTGGCATCTCTTATGCCACAATGGACAACTTGCAACAAGAGAGTAAATACTGTATCTGATGCACTGTGTACATGCAAGAACAGCAAAAGACCAGTTTTACACACAGAGAGAGATAAAGGGGGGGGGGGGGATATCCACTTGACACAAGCCAGGTCAGTCCTCAACAGGTTTCAATATTTCAGAATGCAGAATTATTCATCTAATTAATTAGAAATTGGAGCAATTTTCTTTTTTGGCCATCATTCCTACATGTATGCACTTACAAAAGGAAATATTATATTTAAGGAGAATCATAATGGCAAATAGGAAAGCAATTAGCATGTAAAATTTGTTCTATTAATTTCTGACAGTGTTTACATGCAGAAACCAATCATGCATTAATAAATTATCAAAGTTTTTTTCCATTTACATACATTAACATCAATGGCCAATATTTCTCATATTTATGTCCTACATAATGACGTAACATCAAAGTGAAAACAAAATTTAGTAAGATGTACATGTATGTCATGTCCATTAAAATATTTATCTTTACTTACAGTTGACAACAAGGGGAGATAAATCTAAGTAATGTTCTGAATCTTGGTAGACAGTATGGGTAGTTCGACATCGAATAATGAGTCCATTATCACTGCGAGTGACATTTCGAGTGAGTCTTGAAGTAAAGGTATAAGTACAGGAATTGGGAGTGACCATCTCATTGGTAACCTCAGAATCAGCAGATAAATCTGTTGTAATAGATCCTCTTATACCTTCCCACGTTATAATTCCAAGAGGGAGTTTCCCAACAACACTTGTACAATCAAATGTCATTATATCATACTCTGCATTATCACCTGTTTGGATCAATGAACTTGGTTTTTCAGGGCGACCTAAAAAATGAAATATAATCATTAGCCTTACATGTAGACAGTAATACAATCATACATACATGTATATGCATTATGTTAACCTTGCCATAAGAAAATATGAGGAGAGCAAAGGATTTCCCTCCAAAGATTTAACATGAAGATGATCCAATAGGCAACAATGTAGGCTACATGTACAATACTTACAGCCTATAAAGTGTTCAGTTTGTTAATCATCAATTTATAACACGTTTGAAGCATGGGGATTTTTTCTCTCCTACATTTCATAATCAGTGGAGTTAACATGTAGGTGTGGGCAAGTGATCACTATCACTCTACTTTACTGGAAGTTCTGGCTTTAAGATTAAAATTTATATAGAAAATAACCCAGCTATTATACATTGATGCCTAAAATGTTTTCCTTTCTGAGGGTATAGTGTATAGGCTTACAGATCTCGACAATTTTCCCATCATAGAGTGCGCTACTCACGGAATTATTATATTGAGAATTTGAATTCCCTGCTGTTTGAAAACACTAATTCTTACAATTTGTTAAAGCTAATGACCAAATGATAAAATAACGAAAGACAGTTATTCCAAAAACTTATAAGATTTTGAAGTTGTAATGGTAATTTGTTGAAATCTTATGCTTTCTAAGTTTCTTTCTCTAGCTCCATATTTGTCAGTAAACAATATAGCATATGAATCTAATGATAAGTATAATCTATTTAAATTTAGTGTTTACAAAAACACTGTCTACCAACAATAATAGACCATTAATGCATATTTATTACATGTACATGTAGGTGTATAAGTAAGACACTATTTCATATCACCTTTTTGTTTGAAATACATGAATAAATATGTCCAGGTAAAAAAACAACCACTTTACTTCATTTTGATACAACTGTTTGCTCTCCATACGGTAGTATATTGGTACCGCCGGTGCTGAAGTCATTAGACAAAAAAATCGCATAACCTAAATTGATATCGTACTTATTTTTCTGAAGTAATTTACATTAAAAGGTTCATTTACTACAATACATGTATATAGTGCAGGCTGATTTGTAACCTGGCTGTTTCGTACTTAGTTCATTCGTACCTCACTTCGTACCTCACTTCGTACGGTTGTTATATATCACAGGGTAATTCTGCTATTGAAACCAAACTACATGAAAACGGCTTTCGGTCGTAACCAATGTAAATTTAGTGGAATGCTGAAGTAATTTTAGTTTAAATATATACTTTTGTGTGTGAATAACTACTATTGGGCAGGCTGTGTTAATATTAATATGGAAATTTCTAAATCAAAAAAAGCTAATTCTCGTTCAGCGGCTAATTTTATAACAAAAATTGTTCTTTTCAATATTTTAACAGGCTATGGTATATGATAAAAGTTTCATATTATTCATGTAATTATAAATTTTTATAAATTTTAGCGTTGCTGTGCAATGCTGTGGGATTTGATCAAATTGTTTCACCCTTCTTTCAATTTCTTTTAAACTGATGTCAACAACATAGGAAAAGGTAGAATCAAATTCGGGGTATGAAGTAAGGTACGAAACGGCTCATGTGAGGTACGATTATATGAATGAACTAAGTACGAGACAGCCAAGTAAAAAAACAGCTGAAATCTGTTCCAAAGTGTTTACCTTGTAAAGTTACAGTCATGGTGCTTTGCTGACTACTCAGTGTTCCACTACTAATATAATCCACTGTACACCTGAACTGTGCCTCATCCTCACATATTAACGTTCTAATTTGAATATAACCACCATTGTTAACATTTAACAGAGTACTCCTATTTGTTAATTCACCAGCACTTTCATAATAGATTGGATCACCAGTTCCAAATTTAGCTATATCAATAAAGTCTGCATCTGAATTTCTTTTTCTAGCCCATACTAAACTATCAAATGTTTCTCCACTTTCTAAAGCATAGATACATGTGATATTTAATCCTTCATTTAAAATGCCACTTTTATTTGGAGCAGTCACTGTTGCACCCTGCACTAAAGCAAAATGAAAAAATGCTGAAAAAGAGAAAATAATTATTTTTTTGAATTATTAAAATATTAGGTAAATTTGACAAAAACTAAAGTGCCAAACTTCTGGTGTATGCATTGGTACTTACCAACTGTCAACACAATGATTCCCCAAATGCTCAATTAGTGAAAGGGACAATGCAAAACTTGATGACTATGGAATTGGGATACAATGTAATTTGCTTTTGATCTAAGATTTTACAGTGCTGTTACCATGAAGAAAAAAACAATAATTTGTGCTTGATATTATCAACAATGATAACGATAACTAATATTTATCTAGAGAGAGTTAGAGAAATGGGGTTTAACATCCACTCAACACAAACTAGGTCATTTTGGGACTAATACATTACAGTTTCTTTGACATGCTAAGAAATAACTTAATTGCTTGAATATACCATGGATATACGGTCCATTAATATACATAATATTAATATTCATTCTTTTTTAAAACAAATGTATGTTACTACTTTTGGGACTGGGATATACATGGCACCAGACGCCTACCATACTTTTTTTTTTAACCTGGACATCTGTGTAAATGATTGGTAAAATATATTGGTTATCACTAAATTAATATTGTTGGCCGTTATGACCAAAATGTTTGGCTGTAGTGTTATGATCAATTTATTTGGTGCTTCTTATGAACAAAATGTTTGGCTGTTATGATCAGTTTTTTGGCCATTTTCAATATCTATAACCCCATAGACATAGAATGTACACCATACCCTTTAAAAACCTATCCCAAAATGTCTTAATGATGAAGCCTGTGAACCAGCCTAAATGACATTCATTATGACTTCACCTGATGGCGTGTTTTTACAAAATTTACCGGTGTAGCAGTGTAGGCCCTACTGCCCCTAGATCAGATCTTTTTCTTAAACTCTAGGGGCCTATTTATTTTACAAAAGATCTCCCATATCTTTTTCATCTACAGTATTCATGTCAGGCATAAATTCACATGCTAAATATTGTAAGTCCATATCGTTGTATAAGCCTAGAGTCGTAGTGTAGTACACTGTACTGTCACTGGTTAATATCTAGGCCACGGCTTGGCTCCGATTCAAACAGCGACCACTGAGTCGAGACCGAGAAGTAAAGTAAATGACAACAACTTATCGTAGAATTACACTCAAAACCTCCATTTACTTACCAGTAATAATGAAAAATAATATATCCAGAGATAAAGTGCGTGATTTTTTGATATCCATGTTGAATGCACATTCAATATTTCGCAATTCCAGGTAGTTTGTCACAAACTGAATATGTCAACACTCGTCACACAACACCCATAGCGTCGGCCATTATCAACTCTGAAGCGTAGAGAGTCTGCGTGTGAATCATACCCATAATGCACCACATCCAGGTAGCTTACAACTTTATAATGTCTATTACTATCAACCAACCAAGCCAGTAGACCTAGGTTATACACTGACACACTCTGTTATTGTAGTCTGATCACAATCGATGAGTAGTTTTCCCTGTAAAATGAAAAGATTAGAGAGGCAGGGAAATTTAAATCTGTACTCGACTGTTTGCCCGTCGATAAATAGAGAGCGTTTGTCTTGAATGTCAAAATAAATTTAGGATGCATTCTACTCATGGTCATTGTCTTGGACAATGGCTTCGCCTGGGCGTGGCACAATTATTATGCACAATCACCACCCAAACCCACTCGGCGCTGATTAATTGCTAAGACTAAGATTTTTTAAAAATTATTTTTTATTAGTTTTAGAAATATTTGGGGTCTAGGACTTTTTATTTTTTTTTATTTTTGGAGATGCTAAAGATTTGATGCATGATTTAAAAAAATAATGGGACGAATCGTAGACTTGGATTTTCCCGAATTCGTCAGCGGCAACTTCTGTGCACAAGGGCTACCAAAGAAAGTGGTTTTGTTTTTCCAAGACAGTAGAAACTAAAACCACACTTTTGGTTAACAGCCATCTTTAATACACCGATTACCGGTATCCGATTTCATAACTTGACACAGTCTCATTTCACACTTTTTTGATCGTTCGTTTCTAGAGTTTAACGTCCACTTCCACAGGGGGTGATGTGGTAGACAAATTTAACAATTCGATAGGTTTGTTATTTGTAATTCCAACGGCATATTAGCCTAACGGCATATAGGCTACATGTAGGCTACAATGTATCTAACGTCTAATTTGAAAGAATATGGTCTTTCAGATTAGTATCTTTTTTTCACGTACAGCTTCTAAGATCTTGAAATCACCCATAGAGACACACATTTCACTTCTTTAGCGAAAGTTATGCATTTAAAAATATTGATAATCAAATCAATCAAAATTATGGTGTTTGGGGAGAGAGAGAGAGAGAGAGAGAGAGGGGGAGAGAGAGAAAGCGATATTAACAGTTTAAAGGCGCTAAAAGCACACCTGTAATTAGAATTGCTTGTCCCCGTAAGCCTTTGTGTCTGAAAGGCGTCTGATTTAATTTAGAGGTATTATTAATGAGAATCCTAATTAAACAGAGCTTGAGCAATGATCCTTGACGTCATTCCATGCCTTCTAATTATCATCTTCACCCATAAGCTGATTTGAGTTGAGAGTATTGCTATAAACGTGACTTATGTTTAGATTATTTACCAAATCGATTATATAACATTTAATACTTTAACAAATTACTACCCGTAGGCTTAAAGGTTTTACAGGGTAACGGCATACATTTAGTCAAGATAACCGCTGTATGGTATTAATAGAAAAGTTTAAATATATGACTAACTTGATGGATTAGCTTACGAATAGCCCAACTCAATTTGAATGAGAATATAAATGTCCCCCCCCCCCCCCGAACACTGGTCTGTTCGTCCAGGTTCCCATACCGTACATGCTTCAAAGGCGTAGCAGAATTTAAAAAAAAAAAGACTATGTCTATTAAGGGAAGGGAGAGAGACGGGGTTGTGGTAATGTATTATTTAGAGGGATAATCACCCCCTTTAAAGCCCCAATACCACTCTTGTTGTAACTGAATATGTCCCAATCTGTATTCTGGTCACCAATTATTCTATTCTACCATATTTCAATTAATAAATGATACAAATTTCATCTTAACACACCTTATTTTAAAAGTTGGAAAAATTCAACTACATGCCGTAACATGGTTTGAAAAGCTTTACATAAACACTTTCAGATACAACTTGGATTTAAACATATTTTCGAACCCTCTGGACAAGTAAGATAGGTTGTATTGAATAATTTACACAACAGGCAGGGCATTCAAACATCTTGTAGTTAGAATAAGGCTATTTTTTTCTGGACCTGTCAAGCCAGCAAGAGTCTCATTGTCCCTTTAAAAGCCTAAATGTTTAACAGTAATTCGAGTCAAATTCTGCAATTCTAGCCTACTTTAGAAATATCCCATTATACCCGTCTTTAAAAAACTGATCTAGACTGCAAGGGTTCGCGGCCATAACAGACATTTATGTAAAAATTCTACTAGATTGGAGATAGCACAGCAACTTATAAAGTTACCATGACTGTACAACCTATTGTATTTATACAACATTTAAGATAAGACAACACTTCACCTATCCAATGCATATCGCGGTTGTCATGGTGATATTATGTCATGGAATAATGGATGACGGCGTGACATAGATAAAGAAAGGCTTAGTTGTAATACTATAGAATTAACCGGACTCAGACAAAGTAAAGGTATTTATCCTCTACTTGAGACCCTGTGCTTGCTAATTGACTGAATCAGAAACACGACATAAATTTTAATGTCCGACAACCTCAAGCGATGAGATAGGCCAATGCACTCGAGCAGGGGTTGAAATGGGTAGATAAACTGCATGTAAGATGACCCAAGCCAGCAAGCTTATTTTGTATTTAGTAACTGAATACCAACCCTAAGCCCCCCCCCACCATTTTCTATGTCCTATTATAAATTGTTCTTGCTGTGGATTTTTTCAGACAAATTCCCACACTGAAATTTGTGTATTTACAACTACTCAATTAACGCCCATTGATTAATAAATAAAACCAAAGATTATCTAGACTATGGGGGGGGGGGAGTTATCGTACCGACGATGATGACCGAAACTAGGTCGTAAAATCAATCGCTAATTTCTCGGTTCAGGGTGGAGCAGTTTGACTGACATTTTAAGCATATTCACTTAACATTGTTAATATACTTTTTAACTATTATAATGATAACTGCAGCTCTTTGTCCGATCTTGCATAATGTATCTTTAAATAATGAAATGTTATTTGTCCCTGTGTCTGTGATGTCGCGGCGTACCTTGGACTAATGCGCGGAGTCGAATTTCTGGACACTCGAAGTAGCCTTCTTATAATATGTTAATGGTACCACAAAGACTGCAGTTAACCCTTGGCTATAGAACTGTATCTGCTTATATAAAACTAATATTCAGCGTTTATCGAGGAACAAGGCTTGGATTGAATGTCGTTTTCATCTCGAAAAATATTAATAATAGATTCTTTGTTATTCCGCATCCATAGATATATCTTTATGTCTTTAATCGTGCAATCATGATCCCAAACTTATCGATAATAAACCCCCGTAATTGACTGTATTTACATAAGAAAGGGGTAATATGGAAATCAGCTCATGTCATGGTTATTGCTTTCATCACGCACATTCAACTGGTTTTCAATCTTTGTTCTCTTGAAAACGACTGTCCTTCTGCTTGAATGGAGTCTCGTAGGAATCACCATACATGTATGTGTGGGGCATTGTTTCCTGGTTGGTGCCGATGTGCCATAAAACAACACGTCATTCATTGCCATATATAGTTTGAATATTTACTGGTCCTTACATCAAAAAAGTCATGATGTAGATTTACAAACTATAGAAATATGATTCTGCAAAGATAAAACAGAGTCGAAATTAAAACCCAAATTACGAACAGTTGTGCAGGAATTAACATGTGAATCACCAACTATTAGTGTATCTATAATATTAAGGTTTTCTTTTTTTGGAAATTTCGAATGAAAGTGTAGAACCTCTGTTTTTTTGTCATTTAAAGCTAATTTGTTCTCCATCATCCACGTCCTAATTTCAGTGATACATTGCTCTATTCTACATGTGCTATTTGCCACTTTTTGCACCTGAGGTATAGCTGGGTGTCATCTGCATAGCGCATGAGATCTAGGCCATGGCGTATAATGATGTCCTCTAGTGGGGAATTCACACCGAACCCACCATAGAAATATTTGAGACTGACGCAATCAAGATGAATGAAATAGGGTTTAACGTTTTTCTTTTCTGTGCCAACTTGGATAATGAAGACGGGCATACACCATAGGCTACAGTGTCCTATGTGGGAACGTTTGCCATGACAGTGGTGCTACAGTCTACTCTTATTTTGAATTCAAATGTCAAGGGTGTATAGACGTGCGAGACAAAATGTACACGAGATCCCCGTTTTGCGTCCTATCCCAACAACAAGACTCTTTCCTTGCCAGGTCTGACACAAACAAGATAAGGTGTGTGCGCAAATTTTGTTATGAGAAAATCTTGTGCCACATGTATACAGACATGTTTGTATACATCCCCCGCCCCAGAGGCGTTTTCAACAGTTCTGGGAAGAGTAAGTTCTGCCTGTTTCGTGCACCAACCCTGTTGCTGCTAATGTCTAATTACATGTACAGCGATAGCCTATAGACTAGTCACACGCTTTAAGTTACCTATTGAGTTAACGGCATGTTATACTATATTCAACCTTTGGGTGAATCCATTTCCAATACCATCAAGAATTGATTACTATAATTTCATAAAAATTGATGTCGAAATAAAGATACGGACACTTTCTGTAAAAACACAGCAATTAACGCATTTAATGAGCCGTAACGTTTTATCAAAAACTGTATCTTTTTATCTCCTTGAAAAGCCGTCTCGCTTGAATACATTTTATGAAAGATCTGGTTGAAAATAGGTCATTATGTAAGGTTGTATGGTTATAGATTTTCTAGCACTTGATTACATTCTAATTAAACAACAAAAGAACATTTAAGGGTTATCGCAAACATAGTCGGTTTGGTATAAGGAAGCAGACCACAATTAAATTTCTCCGTGCAGTTCATCAATATAGCTTTCCCCATTTCTCCCCTTATGGAAAAGGTTCATTTTTTAGACCAAAATCGAAGACGATGGTTTGAATTCATTCTGATTAAAACACAGACCCTACTTCGTTTCGTTTTATATAGTCCAAAATTTCGTTTTACTTGTCTTTAGTTGTTATATAACTCATGTTCTGTATAGTTGATGTGAGGAATGAGCAATGAAACGGTATGTTACGGAGAGTTCTTTACTGTGGGTATCCCACTAGAAACATCAACACTGATTGGTAAATCAAACGTCTGACGTCATAGGTTTAAAAGCCGCTCGTATGACCCCTGACGCAACCTTCTACTGTAAAATTTATTCCTTGCACTGCAACCGACAAGATATTCATGTAGTGGAGGCCTACCAGGGTATAAAAAAATCCGAAATGTAATATAGATTTGTATTTTAATCAGATTGCATCGAAATTGAGCTCAGCGGCTATCAGCATCAGTCAGACTGTAATTCTTTCAGTTACAATAATATTTGTCCTTTTTTTTTCAATATTATAAATACATGTCGACGGTTTAGAACATAATTGTTATAAGTCAAAAATAACCAAAAAAATTTTATTCTATTGAAATGAAGTGCTTGTAATTCTCTTTCTTTTGGTATATAAATCAATACCGTCGCTCATTTCAAAATGTCTGAAAAAAATCACTAAAATATTAATTAATGAAGTTTTGGTAGTGAATCAAAAGTTTAAATTGCAATTTTCTTAAAATCAGGCATTTTGACTTATCACAAGTCTGCTTTATACCCTCGATGTATTAGAATTATATATTAAGAGAGATCAGCTCTAGCAGTATGGCGAAACCAGAAGACCGAGATAAATTCACAAGGTTGACAGGTGAACCTGCTCCCTGTCATATACAAGCTGGGAATCGAAACCACGCCACTTGACCCAATAATGACAGGTCTTTTGATCTAAAGCTTACGCCCTACCCCCCCCCCCTCTATAAATTAAATACCCACGACTGCCTTGCTTATATGTACTTAATTGTGCTGTTTTATTCCATAATTTGTTCAGTTTGTGGTTTGTGGTGCAACTTTATTTATTGAAATCACGAAACAGAAAAGATTCCTCATTAACTAAACATGGCGTCGTAGGGCATACCCTCTTACAACAAGCACATGCAATCTTTATGGGCCATCGTAAATTGGGACTAGTCTAGAAAGCTTCAAACAGACATTAATTGTGGACATTTACAAGGAATTGTAATTATCAAAATACTTTCCAGAACTTCCATTTCCAAGAATTGTCTGCGATCGCCCTATTTCATGTTTCGTCTTCTTGGTGTATACAAATTCAGAACGGATCACATGTAGCTATAGAACTGTTGACATTTCTAGTTAGTGTTGATTTCTGTCTTTCTAATTCCAAATATAAACAAAATGTGCAAATTTATAAGCTCGTGAAAAGCTGATTACTGTACATAGCCCATGGGCTGAGTTTAGACAGGCTCTTGAGTTGCTCGGTTCATTGTCAGGAAAAGAAAACAGACAATTTTATTACCATTCTCTTGACTTATAAAAAGAAACCTTTTGACTCAGTAGATAATAGAAGCTGACAATGGTGATTGACAGATTCTCCATTCATAAGATCCAGTTAATTCGATTTGCATTGTCCTATGACAAGAAAAAACAAACAGAAGGGTAATTTTCCTCCAGTTATAAAGACTGCTCCAATTATTATAATGGTGCTAAGCCTCGGCTGGATAAACACTGCCCCTTTATACATTGCATGCTAGAGTCATTATCCTAAAATAAACGACTGCAAATATTGTGATAACTGGCTGTTTATAATGAACAACATGATCTAGTCTAGACCCCCACCTGTTTTTTTAACATCCAGACATCCCACACTTGTCTTCTCAATGACCCCCATTACACATCGGTTAATTAGAAAATAATTGAATTATATAGGTGAACTAATTATGAATCAAGGGTGTGCTACAAACTTTTAACGTACGGTTTACCAGACAGGGTATTAAAACACAACACGTATGATAATCAGTATACTAAATATAATTAGGGGGAATTCAGTATAATCTGGACACAAAATAATTCCCCCCACCACAATGTCAGAAGCGTCTGTTGTATGTCAAAAGTTAAAAGGTATAAATTTATTCGATTATCGACAATTTCGAAGGGTTTAATTTCAATCAGCGCGAACTGACTTTAAATCGATACACAGTAACACATCTTGTTTTAGGGAATATTGTGAAAGTTGGACCCTTTAAAAAGGTAAATCAGTCCCAAAATAGTTCAATTATGTTCAGTATTTACAAAAAAGGAATGAATATTTTTCAATATACGGCATCCTCGAAAATGGTCGAAGTAAGCCAAGGCTATCTACAATCTTCGCGAAAATCTTTCATGGGCCTCATTTTAACTCTTCTGAATCCAAGCCAGGATATTAATATCTTAATAAAATTAAATAATAGTTCATTTGAAAAATTAAATATTTTCAAAAAATACAAATGGCGATCATCGGCTTTAATAAAGGGGAGACATACAATGCACATTTTGCGACTGGATAATTTGATATACATTCTAATACATAATTAATGAGGTGATAATCATCTGGGTCCCATCATCTGCTACCTGAAAAACACGCTGTATAATACACATAGACTGGATAATGTGATATACATTCTAATACACAATTAATGAAGTGATAATCGTCTGATACCTGAAAAACACGCTGTATAATACACATAGACTGGGTAATGTAATATACATTCAAATACACAATTAATGAAGTGATAATCGTCTACACATTTAAGTGATAATCTGTAGCACGATTAATAAAGTGATAATCATCTACACAATTAATACATATTTAACACCTACTGCACTTTTGAATAGATATTTAACAAAGTAATAATCTACAAACATTTTAATACATATTTAACAAAGAAATAGGTAGGGTATGTTGAATAAACGTTTTAATACACACACATCAAAGTGATAATGTAAAATGTATTATATTTAATGAAGGGTGGTTATGATGGTTGAGATAAGTGGCGCTGTGAGGCAGGAATAACCTCACTAACCTACAGCAAGTCCCGGTGTTGGATGGGATAGTTTCTGAGTTTGTTCAGCGTGGTTTGCTGTTGTCTGTGATGCAACGTCTACACGTAGGCCTTACACGTTAAACAACCCTTGAAAGTTGGAATTCGACGAAGACTAACAGAAATAAGAGTAGGCCTTAGGGCCACTGCCCGGGCAAAATTTCGACCTTAGCCTACTACACGGCGTATGTATGTCTTCAGTTACTCGGTTGGTTGGTGCATAACAGAAAGACGTTAAACCTCATTTCGTTTTAGATACATGTATGATGTAACAAGATACATGTATGATGTAACAAGATACATGTATGATGTAACAAGATACATGTATGATGTAACAAGATACATGTATGATGTAACAAGATACATGTATGATGTAACGGATGGCATCTGCACAGCTCACCAAATAAATATATATTCAGTCGAATAAAGGAGTCATTTTAATCTCAATGTGTCTCTGACCCGATTCAACAAGGAGGAACGTGTTTAACACATTTTCTTCTTCAACTTGTTATGTTACAGTATTCCTGAGAAAGTGGGAATAATTTATCATCTTCAACAAATTTTAACAAGTGGTTCACATTTGTTTTTACGCCGTTGGCAAGGTAACTGTAGAAAATTGCTAGGTCGTATAACGCGAGTTTGTAAGCTTCGCATACAAGATGTGTTTTCAGTTGAAATCAAGCGAAACAGCAGACGATGCGTCGCCCCCTTTGACACGAATCCTCACGTTACGGCGTTTTAAAAAAAACATAGAACCCCACAATTTGTTTTTATTTGGAGGAATGTTCAAATGTCACGTCCTTCACACACACTGCTTGTTAACAAGACGACAATTGGGAAGAAAAAAAACTTGTAATCCGCCATTATTGTGTTTGAACATTAGGAAGAATTCTGCCTTTTCAATATTTGACTTTTGTCGACTCCGGTTTTCGACATACTTGAAACATATTATAAAACAAAGACCCAATATAAAATCAATTTATCAAAAAATTATTAAAGATTCTTCAACCATTGAAGACTTTTTTCACAAGAACATGTTTATTTTCAAGAGATTCCCCAAATAAAGAAAAACGCCTGGCATATTTTTTTAACTGACACGGAGTGGACACCTGGATAATGTTTTATCTTTTTGAACATTTGCCAAACCGTTCCCAAGAGACGATTGAATCTAACAAACTTAAAATCATAGACAACATACGGACTAGCTTACACCTGGGAGTATCAAATCAACTTTCCTGATCAAACGATAAGACTATTTTGGGGAAACTCGTTGCGATGTTCATTGCAAACTTTTGTTTTCTCATTGAACGTGGAATCTTAACACTAATAGAATGAATTGATGAGTTCAGCACAAAAAAACTCTACTCAGAATATCCTCCAAAGTCATCGACAATGAAGACTCAAATTATTTGTTAATTTAAATCAACATTGATGTTGCGATCTTACCGGAAAAGGACGGGCTTCTGATATCCAATATTTAAAACAAAATAAACAACTATCATTAGTAAACGATCGTGTACCATAATACATTTCAGCGCCATTTGTAACAAGGAGGCCCGAAGAATGAGGCTAGACTTAGTCCACAAGTTATGTCAAATGGTGACGTCATATTCTTATCTGGAGAGCACGTGCAATAATAAATACTATCGGCGTAGACTGGAATAACCAGACGTTTGCGATTGCTATTCGATTGAGACATCTGGCGTATTTCACCGAACATAACGGATTACAAATTACAGTAAAAACAGAAACGATTGAATGTCAATCAATTTATATGAATTCGTCTTAGAATATTATATGCGTTGTGACCCATTTGTGTCATTTCTAAGTCCCAAATATTAGCGATTTCGCTCCTTAAACATATTTATTCACAAAGTAGGCTAGAGAAAGACATTGAGTTTCACTAAACTGCCAAAAGTCAACAGAAAACTTGAGGGAAACCCCTCTTTGTTACAGTTATTAGTTTATATGCCCCGTTCATTAAACCATGTGTTACTATAGATATACATGTAGGTCTCTTTATAAAATTACTGGGTTTGGAAAAGCCTAGCTGACCCCATAAATAACCAACTTGTAACATGTAGGTAAAAGGTACGTAAGTTTCTCTAATATATAAACATAGTAAGTTCTTGTTTTGTTCATTGCCGTGACATTAAGTATATAGTATTATGTGCTATAGGTTAAGTACTGAATGAAGTCAGGTTTGACCTTTACAACAAACAGAAATCAGACATTAACCAAGCCATCTTTATCTTCAGAGGCTTTGTAGTAGAATGGGGTCGAATTATCACCATGTTTAGGGTCATTTAACTATAGACCTTTTCAATATTGATCACCACAAAAGGTCAGTTTTCAAAGTTTAAATAAACAATAACAAGTACGTCAGTATAGACCGGGAACCGAGCAAATTGTGACGTCGTATCAATTGCGCAATTGCCCAGTGAAAAAGCATGATAAGTTTGATGGCGACCGGACTTGCATTGGCAGAACCCTGAGCTTTATCAGAAGAACGTCGCACACAAGAACAAGAAGAATGATCTGCCCAAAAATCAAGCGCAGTTGATACCAATATAGTCAAAATACAAATTGCAGTGGACGAATTCGGCGAAACTCAGAAATATCCATATAATAACAATAGAAAAACCTTGTATAGGCTTTGCCAGCATCTGTGTAACGTACACTATCTTCCGACAATAACTGATCAAATAAGCAAAGGGTTATAAAATATATAAATTTATATTCACGAGCACCGGGGATCCCATGTTCCTGGAGCAACGACTGCGAGTTTCGCAACATCTAGCCGTTGCTTGTTTACTTCACGATTCCCGACAGTATAGCTACGTTAACTGAAGACACGTGAACAGTAGCATCCAATCAGAGATTGTGACATAGCGAACCCCGCGGAAACCTCGACATTGGATGAACCTTGAATTCGCGATGACCAAGGAATCTGATAGGCTCACAATCTGGGGTTATACCCTATCAAACTTAGCACCGAAATACTCAGGGTATTACATGAAGGACTTGATAAAGCGAGATCAAGCCTTCTATTAAGATGCGGGATCCATGAAATTGGGTGTTGCAAATTAAAACGGAGATTTCCAAATTACTTGGTTTAGCAAATATGTAGGGCTTGTTTACATTTACATTTGATAAACACAGATATACTCGTATGAATATATACATCTTTAATACCTACTTGATGTCGTAATAAACATGTCATAATGTTATGGACAGTATTTGGTTTATGGTCTGATAAGACCAGTAAGCTTACATTAAGGATTTAAAGGAGACATGGTTTTCACGATAGTCTTTCTCGTTAAATCTCTATAAATTCAGGCGCATATATTTAATGGATTAAAGACAAGTGCTAACAATCTATGAGTGTGGGTGAAATCTTCAACTGCTTACCATGAACAACAAGTCGTCGCCATACGCATCTGTGTCCAACGTGGTCCGCATCACCTGAAACAGTTCTTCATTAATCTCAAAGTGATACTAAGAGTTACTGCAGCTTGATAGACCGATAATTCTGACAAATCAAGGCCGTTTTGTAACATACTGGTTTTATGTTTTTGAAAGAAAGTTATAAATTAAATAATCAGTCATCCTTTTTAGTTTATAAATGAATAGACACCGGCCCCTGCTTCTGATATTCGCTACAATCACTGATAGGGATGACTTAAATGAGCTCGCAATATTAACTTTTTTTTCATTCTGGAAATTTAATTCTAGAATATATTTTTTTAAGTATTAGAAAAATAAATAAAATTGTTTGAAGCATATTTAGATGAATAAAATATTCCCTGTTTACTGTAAATGAGCATATAAAATGAGTAAAAGGCACAGGTTTACACCACAACTTCTTATGTCAACAATGCGCGAGCCATCGACACGATGATCGACGCCTTGCGATGTGACGTCACATGTGGCGGCATACATGCAATTATAAAAGTCAGTCATCTTATACAAAGTTATTAGAAGGCTTTCCCAATACCTCTATTATCGTTTCTTTGAATCTAGCTCATTAAACCTTTGGTTATCTAATAAGTCGACTTGCAATACGGTGCTTTGATCCACCTTACTTCAATTTGAAATTTAAATTTAAAGAGTAATTGACCTTATGATATTTAAACATGTTTAAAATGTTAGGATATGTCTTGGTTTTTTTACTCTACTTATATTCAAAGATAAAAGATAGATTTGTTTTGCATATGAATTACCAGATCAACGTGTTTTAAATGTTAAGATAATGTATCTTGTTTTGGGTGTCTTTTAGTTGTTATTTTTCAAAAAGTCTTTTGATTATTTTTCTAATATAATGCATCTCTTCCTTCTGTGTCACTGTCAGTCGGCGCAATACCCTCTATCTTGTTGGATTATTTCTTAAATATAATGCATCACTTCATTTCGTCTCACTGTCAGCAATACGCACAGTCCTTTATAGACCTTGCGTCAATCAGCAGCTACTTGCCACAATACCATTGGGTCTAATACATTTTACTTCATTATACATCAAGAGTCAGTGACAAAAAAAAAATTGCCTCATAATTAAAAGAAGGTTTGACCATATTAATTGGGAAATTCAAAACACCCAGTCTTACGTATGTTATCGCTTTTTCCAAGACGTGTATCTCAAAGAGCTTCACAGCACTCATACTAAACATAGGCTGCCTGTCTACATTCATCTTCCCGAAGCAACGGCCGCGAGTTTAACAACATCTAACCCTTGCTTCAACACTTGGCTATTTCTAAAAGTTTAACGCTGGTTGTGTTTACACGTGACTAATTAGCATTCAAATCATTGTCCAATCAGAGGTCGTGGCACATAACACACTCGCATTGTAGCACGTGACTGTAGTAAACAACTATGGCAGCCTCCACAGAAAAAGAACGAGACAAGTTTACAGCCGTTGAATTTTTTTTTCAATTGAGAAACTCACAGAAAACCAAAAAAGGCAATTGAAGCAGTTTAAGGACCTTGACATTAATCGAACCTTGACCTTTGCATCTCAATTGTCACATAGACATTTTATTTAGAAGCGCGAGACTTGATAATCGTGACGATTTTTTTAAGGAAGGATAAATAAAACAAATTGAAAGTAGTCTTATTTTTAGTAACTCATTTAACGAAGGACTCTGATTGGAACACGGTTGGGGCCGGTACCCAATCAAATTTAGTGCCGAAAAATGTAGAGTGTTGAGTGAAGGGCTTGATAAGCTGTATGTAGTTATTAGTTTGCCCCTTGTATTTGGATGAACGACGGATAACAATTGAGACTCTCCCAACACAGCAGAGAAACATAAAACTATTACTTTCTGGATCTTCCGAACTCTCTAATGCTACCAATTACTCCATATTCTCAATAGTCCATAATTTCATAGAAATTACAAAACGATTTTAAATTTTAATAGATTTAGTATTATTTATATATACTAGTATGTGTGCATATATATATGTGTGGATGTATGTCTGTATATATGTGTATGTATACATAATTATTATTGGTATTATTTAAGTACCATATATTTTAAATACCAATATTATTAGCCCACTTTGAATGCAGGTGCAATTGACTGATTGATTAAATATAGTTATATTTATATATTATATTGTAAATAGTGTACATGATTCCTTTGTTTTATTACGTTTTATGTTTAAATTTTAGGGAGAGGGATTATATAGGCTTTGCCTGTTTTCTAATCCTAATAATCAATAAAATATTGTTTAGAAAAAAAAAAGATCAAGCCTTCTATTGAAGACGGTCTACAGTTAGCTCCGCTTGACAACAGAGACTAAGTTAGTAGCTCGACGATTTTAGTCGAAAAAACTAAGTATGCTTCTAGAACTTTGTTGAGTTTTTTTCTACTTGAAAAAAAATGTGTATTTAGTCTTTGTGTGTATGAGAGATGTAAAAAAAATAACAGTTTATATACTATTTTTTTGAGATGAGAAGTAGATGTATCTGTGTGTGCAGGATGTACTGTGCAATTTACCACAGGAGAGCGGGTTGTGGATTTCCCCTTTCGTCTTTACACTCCTACACCACAATGGACCTGTCCCTCAAACACGAGTGGCTCTCCCGAAAAGTATTTTTGAAAATATTTAGATGCGATAACACCCTCAGTAATTACGGGAGTACGAGTACGACCCCTGCGTTCCGTTACCGTTAGCTGATTTGGGTATAGTTCTCGCGTGGGGAGTTAACGGCTATTGACGCAGTAAAGGAGACAGTTAAAACACTGGACTCAGTTATTAAAAAAGACCAGGTACAAATCCCGGCTTGGATCCAGATAAACCTTTCCACAGTCCTGTTCAAGAATGTCGCAACTCACTAAATGCAGACGTAAACAATGTACCTCTATGGGTTATACCCTCAGAATAGCCGAATGATTCTATGACTATTCTTAGTAAAATATCAATTTTTAAATTTATTCCAGTTTACTATTGTTATAATAAGTTCATTTGACGTTTTAGTAATATCATTATTTCTACAGGACTAGTGTAGTGAAATATAAGATTTAATAACGGTAAAGGTCTCCCCTTTATGTAATCCAATAGTATTTGTTTAAAATTATGTTACCCCTGTACTAGTATATATAGTTTACCTAAAATTAAAATTACTTATTGAGTTCGTGTTAATTCTCATAGAAATACGTGCAGTATACAGTAACAAAAAACCTAATAAAACCCCACTGTATTTGTTATACAATATTTATATTTACATGTTAAACATACTTTCTGGCGAAACGTGTAACGTAATCACTATACGCCCAATCTAGAGTAGATGCCGTCACCAAGTCTTGTCTAAATCACATTTTAAGTTTAGAAGAGTAGATACTGTCACCAAGTCTTGCCATAATTACATTCGATGCAGACATTTTATACTGTTATTATATCAAGAAACCAGGCGTGTTACGTTAAACAAAACTGAACTAGCACAAGATAATGTTTACCTTAATTCAAATAAAAGGTAAACTGTGAGTTAGGATGAGTGAACGGCCATTTTTTACCAACGAAACGACGTTTCAATCTTTTATCTTTAATTTGACTTCCCATTAAATGTTTTAAGAACTTCTTTTTATACATCCTTTACTGAAATTATATTTCAAAAGGTCTCTATTGAATATTTTTATTGAATCCGTTAAGTGAATTCCACACAAGAAGAATCGCCTTCCATAAACTGTAAAGACAAGGAACGGAAAATCGTAACCAACACAATCAGAAGATCAATCCACTGGTAATAGATGAAGGAGAATCAATCTTGGGTTGGGTTAGTTTTGTTTTTATTTGTTTAAGCAATATTTTATTCAATAAACAGACAATAGGAGTTCTCTCTGGTTGAGGTTATTATCAATAAGAATTCGGTTAGCATTTGGGAAAATAAAAGCATTAAAGCCCCAGGCCCAGACAACATAAAACTAGATTTTCTTAAGGGAGATGCTAAGATGCTAAGATCTTTGCAGATGGTTTGCCCGACCTTTTGGCAGAAGGAGCCACAAGAGTAGAAGGGCGACTACGTTGTAAATTTACTACTGATATGAGTGTCAACTCTGAAGAGCAATTTGGTTTCTATCACTAGACTTATCCAAGTTTTTTTTCTTCAAATAGATAAAGGAGTAAGCCACAGATATTTTATCTTCACTAATCGTTTCATTGGTAATGGATTGAGTTATGAAAATAATAGCGAAAGTTCCTCGAGGTATCCAATGGACATTAACACGAAAGGTGTTAAATGCTGTCAAAAGCTGGTCCTGGAATACAAACTGCAAATGAAAGATCTTGAATAAAAATGTTAATTGGAAGATCCAAAGCGTTGCAGAAGAAGTTCATCTATTTGGGAAAAGCTATTGGGACGGATAGGTCGGAGAGGTGTAGGTTAAATCACCACTTATCTAAAAGGGTTATTTGTGTAGGATTGTCAGCTTGCATCTCATCCCGAACCAGGAACTGTGCGAAACCAGCAGAAAACCACGTTGCTTCGTCTGATTTTAAACATTGTAAGGTATAAGGGTGGAACACACAAAGCAAATTAAAGGAAAATTAGGATGTTCAGTGATAATAATAATAATAATAATAATGTACATTTGTAAAGCGCCAAATCCATCCAAAAGCATGCTCAATGCGGAATGAGTCAATATTTATTTAAACAGTGAATAGAAAGATTAATTCTCATAGCATTCTCGAAACAAATGAGTCTTTAGCTGTGATTTGAAAGTAATCAAAGTTTCACTGTTTCGGATAGGTCACTGTGATGACCTAGAGAAACAGACTTTATTGATATCTCAAGGTACGAAGCCATGAAGAAGAAAAATTGGGTTTCTGTTTTGAGTGTCTGATTTGAATTCCTCTTTGATCTATCTTAGCGTCCATTGGAATTTCTCTCTTGACGCTCTTCATAAATTTCTCTTTTGACGGCCTTCATCAATTTCTCTTTTGACTTTATAAATGGAATTCCTTTAACTAGATTGGATCGTTTGAAAGATCTTCGTGAATTTATCTTTTGGCTGTTTTCACTGATATTTTTTACCTTGCTAGCTTTTCTCTTTGATTGAACTTCTGTCCGGATTTCATATCACCGAAGCAATTGATTGAGAAACCCCTCTCTAGCCATTGCTGAATTAGTTTATGATACTTGGGCTTCTGAGGGATTGTCAGTGTGTCTATTCTTCCCGTTCATTTAAATCTATCCCAACTTCAGCAATATGACAGCCCTTCGTTTAATCTCGGGTCTTCCCTAAAACTTTTGACAGTGATTTAAGGTATTAAAAACGACGAAAGTGCTGTTCGTCTCAAAACAGTATTTTTTACATTATATCCGTGATTGTAGCTTCGTTTGTCACACAATTAGTTTTTCTTCAATATATGCACTGGTTAATTGGGCATAATAAAATCGTGAGTCATGACGTAACGTTATGTAAACATAATTAGTCCAATGTGGAAATCTGTTACGCATTTAGCGATTGGTAGTTAATCGGACTATTGACCAGTCAAAATTTGGCAAAAGAATTTGCTATCTCTACCGCAGTGAGTAGTGGGATTAGTTCTATAATACTGCGCGGAGTATGTCGCGATTAAGGCATTGGCGAGTCTTCGTCAGTTTTTTCTTGAAGCTAGGGTCGTCTTTCAACTACGTATACCAGTTTTAATTTATCTCCTAGATCTTGATTACCTTCCATTTTCATGAAACATTCTCATATCACAATTATGTATTCCACGCTTAATTTTTAAGCTGCATATCCCTATATTGACTTTGGTGAACAACTGTCGATCGGACTGAAATATTATCTAGGTGGGGCTTTGGTTGTAATTTGATCTGTATTGTATTAAGATTATGTTGCAATTGAATATCAGATTGGTATCTGGTTGAAATTACGCAATTTCTCTTTTGATTGATCGTCTATATCGATTGCTGCTTCGATTACTATCTTGAATCGATAATATGCTGCTGAATATTAAAACTGTACAGATACCCTTCAGATTATCTGCTGATTTCTACAGTATAGCCTAATGCTTTAACTCAAAATGTTTGAAGAGATAGATTGCACACAGAATCGCTATGTTCCGTTGCGTAATCGGATATTGAGCCATGGGCAACTTGTTTTCCACTTTTATTATCTACTACAACCCCCTCCCTTTCCTTCCTTCGAATCTACTATCACTATAACATATACCGGTGGTTGACTTATCAGTTTGTACACGTAAACAAGATGACACATTCGACCAAACGTGTAAAATGTATGCAATATATCACCATATGTTTATGACAGTTTGTTGAATGGTTTTTAATAGCTTAACGGTTTTTATTATGTAGAAGCACAAGTGCTAAAGTAGTGTGTGATTTGTAATATTGTTACAGGTTTATTACTAGATGGCAGCTATTTAACCCAGTCAGCTATAGATTATCATTTTATGTCCTTGTCACACGTGTTTCAGTATTCACCCACAAATCCGATCGAAAGGCTGGGTAGGCGACCCCACTCCTTGTCACGCACAAGCTCAGTGTCTACACCACGGGGGGTTGGATGGCCGGATAGTTAGCACTTGTGTGCTGTATCATAAAGCTTGTCATTTAGTCAACTCCTCCCACTGATAAAGACCCCTACGCGCAAGCGAATTATTGAAATAAAATTTTAAAAACCACCCTATGTAAGTCCCGAAATGACCTAGTATTGTGTCGAGTGGACCTCAAACCCCACTTCGCTCGCTCTCTCTCTCTCTCTCTCTCTCTCTCTCTCTCTCTGGAGGTGGTTTAGAAAATCCTTTCCAATTACTATAGTGTTATTTTAAAGTTTAGATGTTTAGCCATTACGTTCAGGCATGCCCCATAACATGATTTCATTTACTTCATTCTCTAAATAAATTTGTCAGTTATCACGTTCTCCTTAAAGTGTCAAATTCCAATTTTTTCCGTTTTGTAAAAACAATACAGTGAACCAAGACTTTCGCGGTTTCATGTCATTTACACGTATTAGTAATGTATGAGTAATGATAGTGTTAATTATGTGAGTAATCTTTGGGATTAACTTTATCATATTTAATGACTAACGGAAGAAAAATACATATTTAGTTATTTTACCGCGAGCGCAAAGCATAGGCGTCTACCTGGAGGGTTCGTGTAATTTTACAAAAATCAGATGACTAGCGGTGGAAGACCCTGAGGATGACCAAGTTGTAACTTAAGTTAAACAGTGACTTATAAGTTAAATAAAAGCACAGAGTAAGAATATTACTCTGTGATAATAGTAAAAAATATATTATATAAAGATAGGATATTGACAGGGTCAGAACATTTCGTCACCGTCGCCATCTTGGAGTTATGACGTTATATTATTCCTCCAAGTATGCCAAGTATCATGTCGATCGTAATGGAAAGCAGATTGCGTTTTTTCAATAAGCGTCGACCCCAAGAAAAACAGCAAAATTGATAGAGTTTGCGTACTTATCCAAAAAAAAGTGTTGAATTGAACTGATTATTTCAATCAGCGTTGAGACAAGCTCTAAACGATTAATTAGAAATCGACTTGTTTATTTAAATTAGATTCATTTTTGGGTTCGCCATAATACATACAATGTAAGCTTTATCTTACTAAGACAGGTTGTTATCTCACAGAGCAATAAAACACTATTAAAATATTTTATATATTTTCCCCTATAGAACAAAGAAGGTGTGTCATATATATGACTGACAAATATCGTGCAGTGTTTCTACATTTGCCGACAACTTAACATCATAATAGTTTATGATTTCAATTTTTATCAATTTAAAAAAAATGTGTTATTAAAATGTCATGCTTTATGATTATTAAAAGCTAGATATTGTCCAAGTGACATATCAAATCTGAATATTTAAACGTGTCGCTTCCAGCATTGATCCCCAGGGAAATCTATCTTACATCTAAAGAGACATGTCCGTTTCAAAAAAGAAGTTGTCATTAAGTTAATTATAGGCCTATGCATCAATTTCGTGGAATTTTAATCAACGAGTTTTTAATAAAATGTAACTTATGTGACGTGGGATTTAATCTTTTTGAAGATAAAATATAATCATAATCTGCGGAATTCACCCCAGGTCATATTCGATGGTGATAAAATTCTGAAGAAGGAAACATTTGATATACTTTTAAGTCTAGGGTTCCAGATTATATGGGTTTTTTTTCAAGAATGACTCAAGAATGACTCAACGATAAAGAGCTTGGGTTTTATATCTGAAAAAGAGATGAATAGAAATGACATTCGAAGAGAGAGAGAGAGGGAGAGAGAGAGAGAGAGAGAAATATGGTTAACGTCCACTCGACACAAACTAGGATTTTTCGGGACTAACATGTGGTTGTATTTTATTAAATAATTCAATCGCACGTAGGGGCCTGTAACAGTTGAGGGAAACAGGAGGGCCAAGAGAGAACCCACGAGGTTGGACAGGCGACCCTACTCCTTGTCACGTACAACCGGGGAATCGGAACCACGGCTTTTGATTCAATGGCTTATCTATACGGCCAACCACCCGCTAATAAATAGCTCGGTGTCTTTGATCGATTTTTCTTTGATTGATTTTCACTGAATTTGCTCGCTACACTAGGGACTTTTGCTTAATATTTTTTATACATAAAACTTGTATTCTCATAGAATTTAAATTTACTTCTTTAAATCCTAACCAAATGTCAAGTTTGTTTTTAGAATATTTGAAATGTTTATTTTACAAATCTGTAAATCTATATCTCAGAGGACGTCTGTTGGTGTCAAGTCAGTGTGAGTTAGATAATTATAATAACATTAAAACCCACTGGAAGTATGTACCATTTTTGGGTATTGTAAGACCGGAAGTAGCGATGGAAAATATTGCTGAGAGGGCTTTTACTCGACTACTGCACCCGATTCGCCTTGACTTGACTATTGAACCTCACTTAAAGCTTGGTTAGAACCACACCCAGGGTTTCGCAAGACTGGATAGTCTTGTTCATGTGTCATATGCAGTGCACGAGAAAGTAGAAATAGTATACTGTCCGAGAAAAATACAGATAACCTTATTATAGTCTCAATAAGCTCCTTTAATGTTAATTTAATCATTGCTTCAAGATTAGGAAAATTATTTTAACTATATAGCAGGGATATGGAGAGAGAAAGGGGGTGGGGTAAACGTCCACTTGACAAAACTAGGCAGGCGACTTTACTCCTTGTCACGTACAAGGAGGGAATCGAACCACGCCACTTAAACATTCCCCCATACACACCAATGATGACACTCGTATCACAGTGTAAATGGGTTCCGGTTTGACTTGGTGACCGAGTTGGTTCGGCTCCATGCACATGGGACTCCTGTAAAATATGATTGATAACGGATGAAGTTGGTTTGTTTTATTCTCGGGGATCACGTGGCTAAGTGGGTAAGGTGCTGGCTCGCTAGCCTGGCTCGCTAGGTGTTCGATCCCTGCATTGGCCGAGAAAGGGGGGTTGGGATGTCCTAGTGGTCTAGAATGCCGCGCTTCGACCTCTAGCTGGCCGGCCACCTCTGGCTTGTTTCTGTGGTTTCGAGCCCTGGTGTAAGCGTATGTGGCATGGAGATAGGGCCTTTCCAACCTCGTGGGTTTCCTCCGGGTACTCCGGTTTCCTCCCACTGCTAAAGACCCCTACGCGCAAGCGAATTATTGAAATAAAATTAAACCATATGTTAGTCGCGAAATGACCTAGTTGTGTTAAATCCCCATTTCTCTCTCTCTCTGGCCGAGAAAGTTCATCTCGATTTTCCGGCGTGGTTTCCTTTTGTAAGTGATGCAGACGGAAGACCTGACAATGATAGCTGTGGGTATAGTCGTTCGGATGGCACGAAAAACCGAGTTCCTGTGTTGGGATGTCCTAGTGGTCTAGAATGCCGCGCTTCGACCTCTAGCTGGCCGGCCACCTCTGGCTTGTTTCTGTGGTTTCGAGCCCTGGTGTAAGCGTATGTGGCATGGAGATAGGGCCTTTTCAACCTCGTGGGTTTCCTCCGGGTACTCCGGTTTCCTCCCACTGCTAAAGACCCCTACGCGCAAGCGAATTATTGAAATAAAATTAAACCATATGTTAGTCGCGAAATGACCTAGTTGTGTTAAATCCCCATTTCTCTCTCTCTCTGGCCGAGAAAGTTCATCTCGATTTTCCGGCGTGGTTTCCTTTTGTAAGTGATGCAGACGGAAGACCTGACAATGATAGCTGTGGGTATAGTCGTTCGGATGGCACGAAAAACCGAGTTCCTGTGTACACCTTGGCGTGTACGTAAAAGATCCCTTTGCAGCTGGAATTCAGTTGCTGCCCGGGGAAAATTTCGCTCATAGCACACTGTATGGCATATGCCCGAATTCAATTAGCCCAGGTTAGGTGAAGAAGCGTAGGACGTTAAACTTCATTTAATTCATTGTCCTATTCTCAACTTTCTTTGTTAGAGTGTCTTTCAACACACCCAACTAGTATAATTCTTTGATTTAGCTATTTATTCCTATATGTTTTGTTCTTCTTTATTTTGTACTATTGTATTATTCTTACTGGGTATGTATTATATATTACGAAATCTTAGAACGAAACCCGGATGTGTTGGTTTCAACACTGAATTTTTTCTTAATGTAAATTTTATCCTACATCTAAAAAATTAGCCTATAGCTAATCTTTATAAAAATAATCTTTTCCTTCTTTTTATATAAGATACGACTGCGTCACGACATCTTAGCTTCAGATCACCGCAATCGGATGAAACGTTAGATTTATTTAAGCCAGATGGTTAAAAGGAAACCGTTTATCTCAAATTCCCAAACTTCTTCAGGACGTGGGAACGGCTTTTTTCTTACGAAATCTCCCAAGAATTACAACCACAAAGAGATTGTCAGTGCATATTTTGCTGAGAAAGGCTTGGTTTATATTAACTGCCATATAATTCCATCCTTTCATAGATAAGTTTCTTGCTGCATGTTTTTTCAATCAAAACAGGTTGCATACTTTATGTTTAATTTTATAAACTAACGGAGGCCTGTTTCCCTCGTTTGAAATTTAAACCAATACAACCCGTCCTACTGTGGAATATTCATAGATTTCATAATGTGTGTAATTTCTTGGGTAGTTGTTGGATAAGAGCAGCTCCTTGTCTAGTTTTTTCGCCTGTGGGGGTGAATAGAAATGATGTCGAAGCATTGGCATCCATCACAGAGTTTACGTAAATGACCCTTAGTTGCTTGGATCAAAATAACAATACCTAGAAACGTCACAGATCGAAAAATCGGCCTCCTCGTAACAGGGTGTCTATTACGTTAATGACCCTCCCTTAGTTGCTTGGATCAAAATAAGAATACCTAGAAACGCCACAGATCGAAAAATCGGCCTGCCTCGTAACAACACACTTAAAGGGTGTCTATTATACGGTTAGGTAAAAAATATAACAGATTTTTTCCCTATGAACACATACACCGTACCATAAGTAAAAAAGATATAAACTGACTATAAGAAAGACAGTCACGATAGAATCAACAGTATATGGACTATATTAAATGTCTAATATTTCAATATAGGCTCTAAAATAAACACAATAAAAAGTAGAAATTTAATTGTTCCTACGGTATTGACAACCGTCAATCTAAACGTAACTTATAAAAACATTTCAGGACGCCTTATCTAATTTCAGGGGGATGGGATGGCCGAATGGTTAGCACATACGCGCGGTATCATAAAGCCTGTATGAGTCATCTGGCGTGGTTTCGAATCCCCGGTTGTACGTAACAAGGAGTAGGGTCGCCTGTCCAACCTCGTGGGTTTTTATCCGGGTCCTTCGGTTAAAGACCCCTACGCGCAAGCGAATTGTTGAAATAATATTAAACCATATGTTAGTCCCGAAATGACCTAGTTTGTGTCAAGTGGACGTTATATCCAATTACTCTATCTCACTCTGTAACTTATAAAAAGATTTCAGGGCGCCTTATCCAATTTCATGTTTAATAGCTGTCGTCGCCTGGATGGGTTTCTACCCACATAGAGGTACCTGTCCCTATTTTTGTTTGAATTATAATGCCCAAAATTAAAACAGTATCAGCCACCCCCCAATGGTTTCTTCCAATTTATTAACATATAAGATCAAAATAAATAAATAAAGAATCTACCCTTTCCCATCCACCAACATGCACATGCACATAGTTATTTTGGTTAGATCCGGCTGTGCATGTTTGGTAAAATTTCTGGGAGGTCAAAAACATGTTGGGCACCATGTGGTGGTAGATGATATTTACTAAAACACATATGGAAGGAAGAGAGGCATTGATGTACAACAGTGAGAATATATTTACCAAGTGTCAACGTGATCTAGTTTGGAAATGATAGAATAATAAAAATATTAGTTTTTCAGAAACATAGAAACAAAAAACAAAGAAGTCACGATTTATTAATGTTTCCTTATTTTTAAAAATGACGCCGTATACATCCTGTTTCGTCTTCGATTTAAAGCGAAATACTTTATATATGCATTATATTTTAAATAAACAAATAATCATGGTGGGTGGTAATGGAACAAGCCTTCTTTTGAAAGTCAAAACATCCGTCCGTTTTATTTTATCAGAAATTCTTAGAATCGGAAACGTTCATGTTAAAATGAAACTGGGGCTAACCGCTTAGGCAAAGAAAGGCGGTTGAGTCCGGAAGTTATGCAATCTGATTAAAACACGGATCCTATTTCGTTTCGTTTTTATAGTTGTGTTTACTACACTAGGATTTAAAAGAGTTGTTTTATTAACGGCGTTCTGGTTGAAGTGAGGGATTAGCCAATTAAACGGTCTGTTACCGCGAGTTCTTGGCGTGCGATGCACGGAACTGTGGGTCAACCACCAGATACATCAACGCACTCGGCAAATCTCGACAGATCCCGGTACCCTACATCTAGACTCGGATGTATGACAAATTCCGCCATTTTGGAGCTATTTTAAAGAACCCGGAAAAAATGGCTGCCCCCATGGAGATTATATCAACAAACTAAAAAATGGCTGCCATTGTAAAAGTGACACGTTTTCATGTTAAAGTAAATCGTAGTCGACTATCCGCATATCGCAAATGTTTGGTCGTAGGTACATATCACTTACTGTCATACATCCGAGTCTAGATGTAGGGTTACGGAGGGATCCGGAATCTATCGAGGTTTGCCGAATGACATCAACGCTGATTGATTAATCAGTGGCTGACGTTATAGGGTCAAAAGTCGCTCGCATGACCACTGACGTGAACTTCCAGTACAACATTTCAGATCTGTGTGTAATATAGGCCATCCAAAGTATAAAAAAACGAAACAAAATTTAGATCTGTATTTTAATAAGATTGGAAGTTATGTTTTTAAAATATAAACAACCTTACGATGTTTCATATATATTTCAAAAGAAAAAAATATATCCTTTTTTTCTATTCTAATACTCAACATGTTGGAAAAATGTTTAAGATTTTTCAGTAAGCCTTGTGAAGAGGAAAGATTGATTTGATTGCCAATATTATAATAATAAACACACAGCCACAAATCAAGTCAACCGTTTAAAGAAGCAGACGTCAAATTATGCAGACAGACGTCGTGTCGACTAATGTATTAACCGGGTTATTTATGTAGAGAATGGCTGTACCTTGACGCTTGTTTACACTATAAGATATATAGACCGTTATATGTATGTATATACCTGACGGATGTAAGGTCTGCTGCCTGCAAAACTCATTCCAGATGGGTGTAAAGGTGGGGGTATTATTTATATAGGTAAATACCTACCACTTCCCCTACCTACTTATATTTACATCTTACCAGAACATAAGTACATTAATACTTTCTTTAAACATACAGGGTATTCTCCCCACGTGCTGTATAGGAAAAAAACAGGCATTGTTTGATTGGGAAATGAAAAAGAGTTACCAGGCATCTACTAGACACATCTCAAGGAGTTTAACGAATTACACAATTCAACCTATTTATATTATTATAACCCGAGTTTAAAGATCCTTCCAATAGTCCCCTAGCAAGAAATGTGGAATACAATGGAGTTTAACGTTCCACCTTTCTGCACCAATAGGGATATTGAAATGTGCAAGTTTGCCGACAGTGACACTAGGGTCTATGTTTATGTCGAATTCAAACTGTCAGGGGTTCTTTTATGTGCATGCCAATGTGTGCATAGAACCTCTGATTTTTCGTCTCATCCGAATGAATTGACACTGCCCCATGCCAGGCCCTCCGCCCTGCAACACCGACATGAGTGAGCCACATCAATCCGGTCGAACTTTCTCGACCAACCTCCAGGTTAGCGATCCAGCGTCTTTCTCAAGTATGACTCCCTAGAGGATGTCCTCCTTTTCCTAGTATAACAACCGGGAAAAAAGTTGGTAGACAATAAACTCCAGGATTATGAATCGTTTAGCTATCTTCAGTATATATTTTGATGCATGCTTTTCTGAATTAATATTCAGAGCCGAATTCCTTTAATAAGAAGTCAGCTAATGAAATACTCTCAACGAAACAACGAAAGCAAAACACAAAGTTTATAGCAGAAAAAACCTCCTCAGGTTAAGTGGCTATCAAGTCTAATGTTCTCTTACTTCAGAAGAACTCATTTTGGGGGTTAAATTAAGCTTGAACTCCATCATTCAGGTTCAGAGATCAAGAGTAATCATTTCGCTAAGATTCATCCAGCAACCATCTTAATAAGATGGATGACAGTGAGTTATATTAGATGATGCTTAGTGTCAAGTGTAAAACTGTATAAATCAACAAGATGAATGTGTTAACAATCTAACCACCTGTTTATCATATCTTTACCAACGATCTACAATTTGCCATCTAGTAGATATAATGTACCGTTATGTCTTTGAAGATACTGTTAAAATAGTAAATGTATCGTCACTTTTATGAGCTCCGCTTTAACACTTCGTTGGTCCTTGCCGTCAAGGAATGCGATCCAGTAATTGAGAAGTAGGAGTTGCATTCCGCCAAGTCAACCCAATTTTAATTAAACTCATGATGTTTAAATTTTCGTTTCGTTAGTTATATTAGTTCTGTTCTGAGAGTGGTGAAACAAAAGATATTGAATGAACTATAAAGCGAAAACCGAATCAAATTATATCTGATTTAATAACAATGTTGGGTTAGACTTTTTCTGCAGTGACGTTTCTGTCATAAACACAGGGCCGGCTTAACCCCCCCTCCCCCCCCCCCCAATAATTTGGCCGCTAGTAGTTTTTTCTCCAGGTTATTGCGGCCCATATAAGGATCTATAATGGAACCCCCCCCCCCCCCAATCGCGAATTGCTTCCGCCGGCCCTGAAACAGACTACCTTTAAAGAGCGACCTGGTGAAGATTCATTTGCATCGACTAGATTACCCACCCCTCTCTGTGTACAACTCTAACATGTTGTCAATATTCGCGTTTTGTTTTAAGTACACTAGGCAAATGGTTATCAGCAGGACATTATATTAGTATTGTAAGTAATGTTGCACATGTCGCACAGTTGAAAATAATTATTGGCCAACTGCTTTGCAAAAAAATAAAGAGATAGTGGGGTGATACCGATGATGTTCTAAAGTGGAAATCTGTTAATACTATCTGAGAGAGAAGGGAAGTAGCATATTTAGGAATGGGCATCACACTCTTAAAAGCCAGATTCGCTCTAAGGTATGCCAAAATACAAGAACATTCTTGCACGCAGCCACATCCACCCCCTTCATCTAGATAGCTCTAACCCTCAGTGCTTTAGATTCCTTTTTAAACAATGCGTCTGGCTATCAGCTCGCGACAGCATTATTCGCATTAAATAAAATGGATTTAAATGATATAAAACGTCCTACTTTTCTGCACCGATTGAGCTAATGGAGACTGACATACAACATATAGTGTGCTATTAGGGAAATCTGCTCTGCTCTAATATCAAATTTCAACTGTCAAGTGTGTTTTTTTTACGTGCACGTCAATGTATAGACTTGACCTCGTTTTACGTCCAACCCGAGCGACTATACGTTGTTATATTTGCCAGGTCCTCCATCCTACACAACTGGGAAGGGGAAACCACGCCGGCAGATCCCGATGATCTATTTCGGCCAACACAGGGATCGAACACGGGACCTCCAGGTTAACGAGCCAGCATCCTACTCATTGATTCAACGTGGCTCTTGTATTCGCTTTAAATCTTCGTTTTGAGTTGTAGGAATGTGGGTATATTATATACAGTGTAAGAATTGGTAGATTCTAGACCAGATGCTCAATCTAATCAAAATCATCTCATCTCCAAAATCTGTTAATTCCGTGATGACTTCTTAATGGCACCAGATTCCATATATCTATAAATGCTATCGAGGAATGCTGTAATTGATACGAGTGTAGATTTGGCCCCTCGTGGAGATCTTAATTGTAATCTTAAATATTTTATCTTTAAAGTGGCGCAATGGTTAATTTTATGATGACTTCTGGAGTTTTATTGATGCTTTCATGAACATTGGAATATATACTATAACTACGAAACACGAGCTAAAGTAGAGATCTTCTTTCATTTTCTATTAGTCTTATCTAAATTAAACTCATTTTCTTTTGGAAATTGGGATCTTCCTGTCTTCATCAATGGCTTGATTAAATGAAGATGTTCTATTTTCGGAATAATGATAAAGATAAATGGATTTGGCTGTAAAGCTTTAATGAAATTGATAGAATGAAATCAAGGGGAGGGTTTAGGTAAGAGTTAAGCACGTTAAAGAACATGGTCCGAAGTTATAAATGGTGATCCCTGCCTTAGCGGTAATTACAGTGCCAAACGTCTAAACTATTTTGTAGCCCTATTCCCTGTTAGCACTTGCCAAATGCCAAATAGAGCTTCTTTATATCGACATCCAATCCTGGTCGAAATGGGACATGGAGACCCAAAACAGCAATTTTGTGGAAAAAATAAAAGGAAACTGCTAAACTGATAACAGACCAGACGAACGATACACAACTGCATTACACAGTCTATCGTCTTGCACGAATCCAGTAATCTGAAAAAATTCCGGTATGGCTCGCAATTTTTGCAGCATATTCGTATACAATATAAATATCAATTTTAAAAAAAAACCAGTGACACACTATAATGTTAACACTAATTACTCAAACATCGGTGTAAAAAGACTTCTAATCTTCCTCCATCTTCCATACATTTATTCCACGATCCTTCTAACTTAATGTGGAGTCAAACTCCTCGTCTGTGCTGCATACCAATGATAATCTATGATCTTAGTTTGATATATCTTCCTGTTTCAATTCTCAATTTATGTACGCTAACCTGTCAGTTATTATCGTTAATAATACTTTACTAAATTGTGATCGGACATAAATCTAAATTGTGATCGGACATAAATGTAAATTGATTTTATTTAAAATGAAACCCAGGTCCAGTTTACATTTTCATGGTCCAGAACATCACACCTGCCGCTGACCACCACTCTCTTTGATCGTGGTAACATCAATCAACCTTTCACCTTTGTGCATTGAGTTGTATTTGTTATCCGAGGAAATTATTCAGTTATAAAAAGAGGACCAGGCGTGTTAAGTTTATAATCCAGACCCATTGTTCTCAAATAATTGTCATTTAATGATCAGTTTGAAACATTGGATGACGCATACTAAAGTCGACATTAAGGGTGCATACTAGTCGTAAATTTTAAGAGAACGTCCATGACGCGTGGTCAGAACGCAAGGATAAATCAATTGATATAAAACGTTTTCAAATACAATGGACGAGAATTCTAACAGAAATGAGGACGGGGTGATAATAATGACGACAATGACCTTGAGTGTTATTCGATTAAAGATGGCTGCTTTAGTCTGTCTTGCGTGGTAGGCTAAGCTTGAACGTGTTAGTTATTTTAACGGATCACTTATTGTCATTATGTCAAGCATTTAGTTCGTCATATTTGAACGAAGGTACTCGCTTTGAAAGTTTCTCGTTAATAAGTTTATCCTTTAAGTAACCATAGATATACACGAAGTTTAAAAATTCCGAAGTTATCGTGTTTCATCATCTCGTAAATGTCATTTTACGGCGAAACTTCTTCCTCCCCCCATCCCCTCCTTAACATAGAGCTTGCTAATAAAAAATGTTAATGTGTAATAAAATTCTACACATGACTAAGTCGTTTAACCCATACCCCTTTTATTTACATTAAACTCGCCTCAAACACGTTCTCTTGTCTTCGTTGTTTATGTATCAGCTGATTACTGGACAACCGAGTGTGTTGACCCGAATATTTAAAACTATTAGCGTCCTGCTCCAGTTGAACGATTTAAAAGCGGTCGGCTTCGGCGTCTGTTGATAAAGCAAATCTGTAGGAATTCACATCAATACTAAATATACGCTAGTTTTGGAAACATGCCACTCAAAAAGCCCATTTTAAACAGATTTAGTGAAGAGTCTAATACCAAACTGTTGACACAAGATGTCCGACAAAGCTGGCATTATCCAGATATTTTTTCAGAGAGAATTAGATAGAACGTAACGATTATAAATATTTTGAGTGCTGAATTATTTGAGTAATTTAATATTTAAATCATTGTGGTTGGGAATGTAAACACATCTGACGACACGACACGTACGATGCCGTCACTCGCG
The DNA here is from genome assembly GCA_917208275.1 of Patella pellucida. Taxonomy (NCBI): domain Eukaryota; kingdom Metazoa; phylum Mollusca; class Gastropoda; family Patellidae; genus Patella; species Patella pellucida. The sequence goes on along the minus strand of OU795043.1, from coordinate 41,647,321 downwards.
ATTCTCTTTACTCCCTTTGGATAGTTATAACACTATGGTTGCCATTGCTGTCTGGTCTGGTGAAATAAAAAAAATACGTAGGCCTACCTACAACAAATATACATGAACATCACAGACAACCCAAATTTACAAAGACAGCTCCAAAACATTATAAAATTTCTACATTTTTATTCAACTTCAGTATTTTTTGTTGTTGTTAATCTTTCAGTTTATACAAAATTTGGTTCACCAAATAAAATTAATCAGAACAGTTTACTTTTTTCGTCATGACGATTATGTACATGTATATGTTTGCCCTTTGCATTGTTTGTTTCATGTATATTTTTTTTCTCGTTTTCTTTTCTAATTCATATACATGTATGCTCATACAGTTTCTTCTTTCTTTCTTTCTTACTATAATCATGGGTCACGGTGGCCAAGTGGGTAAGACGTTGCACGTTGGCTCGCTAGCATGGAGGTCAGTTGTTCGATCCCTGCATTGGCCGAGAAAGTTCATCCAGATTTTCCGGCGTGGTTCCCCATGTCTATAATGGCAGATGGAGGGTCTGACAAGGACAGCGGTCTATTCCTTCTGATGGTACAAAAATCGAGATCCCGTGTACACATTGGCGTGTACGTAAAATATCCCTTGACAGTTGAAATTAGATATAAGAGTAGGCCGTAGTGCCGTTGTCCGCACAAAATTTCCCTCGTAGCGTATGGCGTATCCCCATCTTCATTAGCCCAATTTGGAGCACAACAGCAGGACGTTAAACCCCATTTTATTTCATTTCTATAATTATGTATTCTATTCTACAGTTCATATAAATATATAAACACGTGTATGTTTAGTCTACCTTTAATAGCCTTTATTAGTGCATATATACATGTGCATGCTTTACATAATATACATCTAAATTTAAAATTTTGTTATCATTGTCTTATAATGTAATATTTGTAGTGATGCAGAACGGGGGAGACAAGAACAGCTGTCTAGTCGTTCGGATGGGACGGAAAACCGAGGTTCCGTGTAGGCTACATGTTGGCGTGCACGTAAAAGATCCATTGGCAGTTGGAACTCGATAAAAGAGTAGGCCGTAGCGCCGCTGCCCGGGCACAATTTCCCTCATAGCACACTGTATGGCGTATGCCCGTATTCCATTAGCATAGGGGGGGGGGGTAACAATATTCGAGATGTCCGAATATGCACCAGGTTAGGTGCATAACAGTAGGACGTTAAACCCCATTTCATTTAATTTCATATATTGTTAATTCTTTTTTGTATCACGCTGAATTGACCAACTTCTAGTCGTAGTAGCCTACTAGTACAATTGTTGTAGCATGTTGGTTTAATGAATGAATAAAATGGGGTGTAACGTCCTACTTTTTTGATAGTGATATCGCAGACAAGGCCAATAATATGTATTCTGTTATTTTAACGTCCGCTTTCACAATAATGATACTGCAGACAGGACTTACGTGTGTGTGTCGGGCTTAACGTTCGCTTCCACCTAGGGGATATCGCAGACAGAACAGGACTTTATTTTTCTTCTCTTAAATACCTCTGTGTTGATTTCATAACTGTGACCTTTTATCATTTAACAGGGTGGTGTTTGACACTACGAAACGAAAACAATATGTCATCGTGCCGTGTCAATTTTAACAATTAACCTTAAACATTTAAAACAAGGTTAGGCTGTCATATCGCTTCATCAAAATACCCATTCCTGACACAATAATTATAAATATTCATAAAACTCACCCTAAAATAACATAATTAAGGAAGGTCACTGCTCTAAAAAGTGTCATTGTATATATTAAGGTCTTAAATTCTAAAGATACAATTCGTCAATGCGCCGATAGACATTTTCCGTGTTTAACTTTAGCAGAACTATTCAATAGTAATCCAAGGCACATTGCCATCTATAGTCGTGGACATGACCTGTCTTCAATAGCCCAGTCGGTACACAGTAGTAGGACGTTAGACCTTGTTTTATTTTGTTGCTAGGAACGGACGTCAGACGTTGACATGTATATGATTTTGGAAACATTATAGGGCCGGTTGAAGAAAATGCGGGGCCCAGTCCGAATATATTGTAGGATATGAAAAACATTAACTAGGCCCATACATTTATTCATAATTAAGGCTCACAATTAGTAATTGATTAATACCTGGAAATACATGTAGCCACACCTGGTTGGTGAGTTTTTAATGCGGGGCCCAAATTGTGGAAATTTGGCGAAATGTGCCAAAAACCGGCCATGAATATGGAGACTTGAAGTCACTGGACGCTTACGGCCCCGGATTCATCCACTTAATTTGATATACGTTTATTTTTTGCAATGTCTATTTTCTGTCTTGTCCGTAGGTATATCTTGTAGATTTTGTTTGCGAGAAGTGTGGTCCTCCTGTACTGACTAATAGAATGTAATTTGAACTTAGAATCGATTATAATGATTATAATACTATTTAAACCTGCACTCTTTTCAGTAAGACTTTTATAGTGTACGAACTGAGTGTTTAAACTTGTAGGATGTTGTGTCATTCGTAAACGTTCGTTTAATCGTATTCTTAGAATATTATTCATAACCGAAAATCTTAAGTGGTTATTATTATGAAATGTATAATAGAACACCCCATACATTAAGCTTTCCCTTTCGTATGTTTTATTAAAAGAAGATTTCCATACCTACGAATTAAGGGTCATAAAATGTCAAGTCAAATGGGTATTTTGGGTAGTAAACAGGACTATTAGGTCAGTTGAGCGAGTTGTAATACTATACATTACTAGCTGTAAAAAGTAGAATAGATAATAGATTATTGTATATAAACCACGCCATTGTTATCTATCTGACATTAACCACCCTACAATACATCAGTGGTTGTCAAGTTGTAAGGTTTAAAGTGACACTGTCGTCTTTTTCAAGAAAACCCCACGGGTTGAATAAACGTTATTTTAAAGAAAACCCCACAGGTTGAATATGTTATGAATACCAATATGAATCTATTCGCCTGACATAGATAAACAACTCGTTTGTGCCTTTTCAAATATGTCTTCGGTGTGTCCAAAACATTAAAAGTTATTTTAGGTTTTTTTTATATAACGGTGCTTTGAAAACGTAACCACCCTTTTATACTGACCTCCGCTTGGCAATGAGAATTTGGCTCTGTGTTGAATATTTCACGCATGAAAGAAAAGGGGTGTAGTATAAAGAAACTGCCATGACGCGGTATATAGTCATTCTCATATAAACTTGGTTAGCATGTGCGTGCTGTATCAAAAAGCCTGCCATTGAGTCTGGCGTGGTTTCGAATCCCCGACAGGGAGTAAGGTTGCCTGTCCAACCTCGTGGGTTTTCTCCGGGTCCTCCGGGTTCCTCCCACTGCTAAAGACACCTAAATAAACCATTTGTTAGTCCCGAAATGACTTAATTTTGGTCGCGTGGACGTTAAACCCCATTTCTTTCTTTCTTTGCATATAAACTATATAATGTTAAGGCGAGTGTAATAATAGTGAACTTAAAGCGTTAATAGTCCATACAAGCCACAATTTGATATAACACAGATCCTATTTCGTTTCGTTATTTATAGTTGTAAATTTCAGTGTTTACTTGTCTGTGGCAGATAGTGTTCTACCCAGCGACAATTTTGGAAAGGTTAGAACCGGTCAAAGAGACGAGAATTAACATTAAAGTCAAAGGGATAAGCATAAATGATCTGTGGCCATCTGAAAGAGTTGTTATATAACACATGGTCTAGTTGTTGTGAGGGATTAGCCAATGAAATAGTGCACGGAACTGTGGGTATCGCACTAGAAACATTATGTCTGGCGACATTGGGCCAAAAGCCGCTCGTATGACCCCTGACGCGACCTCCCACTACAACTGGTCAGTTCTTCAAGTAGCGAAGGCTATCGTAGTATAAAAAAACGAAAAGAAATATATATTTGTGTTTTAATCAGAGTGTGCGTTTTCCAGAATAATTTATCGCCATAAACCGGTGTTTAATCATACTTATTCTTGAATATGTATGTTTATTTTTTTAAATTCTAACAATTTTAAAGCACGATACATCACTTACTGTAAAGAAACGCTGTTTTAGTGGCCTACCAATTAAGGAGTTTTCAAACCTTGTACTTGAGGATGGTGGGGATATGTAAGGTTCAATAGGTTTATAGATGACCATAATATAGCATGTTTTTACTCCGTCCAAAGATTGGACCTGGTTGCTACTTTAAAGGTAATGCATTTATTGATGAAAAAATCTAAAAATCCACTTTGATATTATTACTACAAAGTTGATCATACGATATTCTTTCAGTTCCTGTTTGAGTACTGTTAACTGTACTTGACGGATCTCCATTATTACCATTTACTTTCTGTTCTCTACAATAATTCTGAATCATCATGTTCGAATCGTGAATTGACAGAAGATATAAATTTAAAAGGACGTTTTCGGGTAATTGACTCATGCTTTTGAGGACGGGGGGGGGGGGAATGGTTTTCCCAATCAACGTATAATGCATTGATGTTATCTCATTATTGTGGAAGCATTTAACGTAATACATGCACGGCAGTGACTTATTGACAATGAACAAGAGATGTGTTTTAAGTTGAGGAAAGCATATCGCGAACGGCCTTCAATAACTTCCTTAAATAACAAAACATTTTCTTAATATCAAATATTTTATTATAACAAATTATGACAATTCAAGTTAACAGCTTCCGCAGGTGGTGCTTTCGGTGTTTTTATAAATGTTTTGAGAGAGAGAGAGAGAGAGAGAGAGAGAGAGAGTATGCCAAAATGTTCAGTAATCTTAAAAGGTGGTTAAGTGATCATTCGTGCGGACTTCACATAATAAGTTCTGTCTTCGATTCATGTGTCATGATTTTGCGCGCAAGCGTGAACATAACAATAGTAGAGATGCAAGTGAAGTACTGAAATAAAGGATATTTCGTGTTAGTCTTCAAATCACCTAATTTGTTTTGAATGGACTTTACAGAAAAAAATAGTCAGAGTTTTTGTTCTGAATATCAAGTACATCCAAACCATACATATAACAGTACGGTGGCCTGTTAGTGCCATACGTTGATTTATACATTTTCTGAAATTTACCTCATACGAGAAATCGTATTAAAAACTATGATAAATAATAAACATGAAAAACCTTTTCACCGTGGAGAAAACGTTTAAACCGCGAAATAAAACTTTATACCGCGCAGAAAATGTTAACACCACGGAAAAAGGTAAACGGTTTACACCGCGGAGAAAGTGTTTTTCATGATTTGTTTTAGGTTTTGTTTTTCATTTGTTATAGTTTCACTGCGATTTCTCATACGAGGTAAATTCAAACAAAGGTGTATAAGATCAAACCATGCCACTAAAAGGTCATCGTATAACAGCTTCGTTATATTTTTCAAAATTACACCAGTTTATTGGCAAGATAACTATATTCTGGTCATTTCCTTCCAATTTATTTTATGATATATAAAAAGTTGGGGGCATCATGTAGATCGTCAAGCTGTACTTAAAACACCTGTATACTGGCAATCTCGTCTCCGCTAAGGATAAAACGAGGAGCAAGTGTTCTTCAACAAATGATAAGATTTACTAAATAAATAAACTGTTTACAATGTGAAAAGAAGCCGGTAGAAAGTTGACATGACAATAGGTTAAACAAATATGTAAAGTATATATAGATAGGTAGTTGTGTAACCTATTTAAACCGTGTTCACGAAACCCTTGCTCATTTTGAATTTTTATGTTTGATGGCTGGAGATGATCGTGATGAGTTTTATTAACTAGACTACACTGTTAATTGATTTTCTTCTATTTTATTGACAGATGTCATTAAATATTGACATGGTAACCTACAGTAATTGACAATTGTTAACTGAAAAACGCGAACAATAAGAACGATAAGATGGCACATGCGTTTTAATCAATTTCAATCATAGCGTGCTTATTTTTTTATTTTTTTCTACACATCTCAAAGTAATTAACAAGTAGAGAATTAAATTGGTTTTAAAGAGCCATGTACATATTGGCAAAATCAGATTCCAAACGCCTTTTTATAATCTGGAATGAATAAGTAAAATGTATGAATGCTTAGTGCCCTATATGTAAAGGCCGCATACGACCAGGAAATTATTTGTTATCAATATAAAGAAAATGTGTAGATTTCTAATAAATTACTGATGCGAATTATTAATCATATTCGGAAGAGTTTCTTCTTTGTTTGGATAAACCCACAAGCGTGCAATATAAACATGTAAATTTGGATTGCTATCGGGGTCTAAACAGATAACACTATATACTTGGTATTTTTTTGCTTTTGAGGTGCGTTATACTTTATATTCATATAGTAAGAAATCTGGATCGGGGGACGGGATTTCCTATTTGACCTAAAAGACAAAACAAACAGAAGATTCGGAATAGATTCTATTATTTTAAACAAGGTCTAACGATTCACAACAAAAAAGGTATAGGACAAAAGGTATGCGAATTATTAATCATATTCGGAAGAGTTTCTTCTTTGTTTGGATAAACCCACAAGCGTGCAATATAAACATGTAAATTTGGATTGCTATCGGGGTCTAAACAGATAACACTATATACTTGGTATTTTTTTGCTTTTGAGGTGCGTTATACTTTATATTCATATAGTAAGAAATCTGGATCGGGGGACGGGATTTCCTATTTGACCTAAAAGACAAAACAAACAGAAGATTCGGAATAGATTCTATTATTTTAAACAAGGTCTAACGATTCACAACAAAAAAGGTATAGGACAATCATAAAGGTTCTCTATTCCGGTGCCTCTTTTCTTAGACATGACGTGTTAATATTGGAAAGAAAAAAGAAAACGTTGATCGAATTTTATTAGCCCCCCACCCCACCCCCCCAAAAAAAGAATATCAAAATTGATACTGCTAATCAATGAGTTGCAATAAAATTGATGAATAAATTATGTAGGATAAACGCCCCCCCCCCCCCCAATTTTAATTCAATTAATTGTTTCTTTGCAGCCTTTGCTGTAACTATTCCAGGACACCTGATACATGTTGGGTATATTATTATTCTCATAGTTTCAAATTTAGAAAGTGCTCTTTATTATATCAATCAGGATTTTAAACCTTCAGTGATTGGTGTAGAAAGCGTCCAAAGTATTGCAAAAAGTGACCAAGAAAGAGAGCAATCGGGTTAAACGTCCACTCGACACAAACTAGGTCATCCATATGGTTCAGTTTTATTTCAATAAAAGTCTTTAGTCGTGTCATGCACAAGCGTGAATCGAAACCACACCACTTGACCCAATGACAGACATTCTAATCCAACGCGCACGCGTTAGCCATTCGCCCCCATTAATGACCAACAGAGAACGATTTTGACATGATCTTTAGAATAAATTATGCATCTCTTTTATAGTATATTTCCTTGTCGGTCACTTTTTTCTATGCTTTGGACACTATTGATCAAAAAACGCTCTTGTCGGCCCCTGTTGATAATTATTTGATTAGATCTATATGCTTGAAATAGTTTATTAATTCTATATATCTTTATTTGTTGGAATTACTAGATTAATAAGGAGTTGTCATATTAGATCGGTTAACAAGTATTGCAACAATTAACAATTCTCGTAACGGCTACACTTACCAAGGCCGTATTACCATAAAGAAGGTGTTTTGGATGGATTATGAATAGTTTAATACCGTTGTTTGTATCGCCCTCAGTTGTTGGTCTTTTGTGAATTGAAATGGGTATACCATCTTGCCTCAACGGACGCATAGATAGATTAGTAGATAATTCTTATTAATAAAAAATGAACTCTGTTATCGTGAACATACCTATTTACACGTAAACAACCATGCTTAGGTGAGTTTGATACTTTGATAGAATTGATCTTTTGCTTGTTCGACATTTCAGAACTACACTTGGAGCTTATTTCCTAGAACATTTGCATTGTCGACGTAACCATCCAATGAAAAAAAACTAGCTGATGTATATCACATGCCGAGTCTCCCAAAACAAGCATCAATACAATCTTGCAGGGGATACGCAATCAAAAGTAGAATGACCATTGACCAGAAATGCATATAGGTCCCCAAAAACATTAAAATTAAGCGAGGTTAATTGTCGTAATCTGTATTCATTTCACGTCGTCTAGTTATTTAGATAGTATGCACGTAAATGGAGAATGGTAGATCAAGGTGAAATGCATGTTCCTGAATCAACGACCGCTTTTTTACAACATCTAGCCGTTGTTAGATTATTCTGAAATTCAATCAGGTACCGTGACACAAACACACTCAAGTCAAACATGGCATTGAAGGAACTTTGAACTTTGCATTTATGTTATCAAATGTAAACATTTTAGCTGGAAAGCCCGAGATATGGTATTCGCGATGATATTTTCTATCGAAGAATCTGAGAGGTCCTCAGCTGGGTCAGTTGCCAATCGAAATTAGTGACGAAATATGCAGAGTATTACGCGAAGGGTTTGATAAGATGTACGGAGTTAAAGCGAGACCAAGCTTTCTAATACAATTTTACTTCAATTTAAGGTGATTGAAACGTGGTTGCTCGAGATATCGTCCTTGCATTGGAGACCCAACAATAGTTTAAAAGAAACCGTTTGTTAATTTTAAACGGCTTTTCTGTTATACCCTGCCTTTGGAACAATCTTCGCGACTCGGAATTTAAATAGCCTATTGATTTATGGCATCATTGAAACATTAATTAACGTAGTTATCCTTAAAAAAATAACTGACAGGTATCAATCTAAAACTCTTATTAATGAATAAACATTTCGTTTCGCTTGACGTAATAATAATTAATTTTTACCCCAGCACAACCTCGCTATAATTAAATATTTAACGTGTCACTAATTGGGAGTTATATAGACCTTCCTCATTGATATTACGCCACAGTATACTTTCGTATAATTACCCGAGTCCCACTTGTTCGTGATGTTCCTCGTCAAAGTAAAATTGACAGTTGGGCGCGAAATGACTCACTTTGGAGTCAGATATTAAGAACATAAGAGAACAGGTAACTGGTTGAAGTGGCCTATAGTCTCGATTGTTTTCTGAACAAATCCTTTTCACAAGCAACATTTAACGAAAAAGGGTGTTCGCGACTATAAATAAATACTTTGATGTTTACCAAAAAGATACAATATTTGAATGACCACTATGTCCAAGAAGTGTGAAATGACCATTATTGCTTTTAAGTATTGACAGTAAAATTTGTGCTGTGGTCGTTAGACTGAATCAATAAGATCCAATAGCTGGGCACACAAAAACACCTGTAAGATCAACAAGTCGTATTGATTAAAATTTGCGCTTGTTCTTCACAGGTGATCAAGCGAATAATACCCCCAGAGGTTTTAATACATTTAACTAAACGAGCGAACCCCAAATCTGTAAAGTATTGCCCGAGGGTCAACCAATTTATTTGGGCTTAATAACAAATTTCTTTCCTTTTCAATTTCATACTCATACAGGTTTAGGTCATCCGAATATTGAAATATAAAATACGAACGAGCTTCAGGCCATGATGAACTTTAACCTCGACAGATAGTGTCAAATTACTGAAGCATTGTTGAATGTAAAGTTGACCCGTTGAAGTAGACATGAAGTATATGGTAATAGGCTTTGTATCTACAGAAGGTGTAAAATATGTGACCATTGTCTCTAATAATTTCATTAAGAAGTGTTGCTTTGTGTCTGAAATTAACTAAGTGTTCCGAATGTGTTAATTACCATATTACACATTTAAATTACAAATTCCATGTTGACTTTTGTCTTTTATGTTTAAACTGGTTTGTTTTCATAATTTGTTCGGGAAAAAAAGTTCAGGATCCGATCTTGCTTCCAATGGCTGTAGTAAGCAGAGAGGCGCGATTCAATATAAAAAAACCCGCGTGTTCCTTATTTGAGTTTGTTGTCCTCAAACATAAAGCTCTGCAATAGTGGCTACCGTTTAAAATAATCAAGATTCAGTTAGACCAGAAGCAGGTTGTGAACACGTATAAGAATCTGTAAAATTTTTCAGGGAACCCAACAATGCATCGTTTTGGACAGTGGTGGCCAGTTGATTCTAGGTTTGTATACAAGTATGTTCTGTCCAGAACAACACAAAACAGCGACGTGCTGACTGCTGATTTTGCATGGGGAACAAGATTCCGCTGGGGCACGTAATACCCCCCCCCCCAATATTTATATTCGTATTTCAGCCGAGAAATTTTGGGCTGTGTGGAACATACTAGAGTCGAGTAGAAAGTCACAAACATCACCATACTTTATAGTAAGTGAAATTCATTTAAGATGGGGAGCAAACACATGAAACCCTTAAGTGCATCATGGCACCCCCTTTATTTAGATCGGCATGGAATTTGTTAAAAAGCGTTTGTTAAAAAAGTGAAACTGTATGAGAACCCCCTTTCAGACACTTCCACCAATATACTGTCAAATAATTTAGTACAAATCGTGTTCACGGTAGACATTTTAGTTCTTCATACGTCGGGGTATGTTTTCTATATCATTGTTTTGTAGATAATATGTTTTTTTTACAAATGGTTCGATTTTTTTTTGGTCATGCATTTGTTGTTCATGCTCTGTTGTTTTGTTATTTTAGTTTGGTGTAATTGTTACCTTTATTTGTTATTCTTCGTGGCGCTGAGACTGGTGAATGATTTGTATTGTTATTATAGAATTCCGTCTCTTTTGTGTTTGATTCCTTTGTTCTATGGATGAATGACATGGATGTAGATATACTGGGTTATCATCTGCTTTGAAATGTATCACATAAAAACTATAACTTGTTTATTTGGATTCAACACCAACAGCTGTTAGAAATATGTCCCTGCCGTTAGAATATGGACTTTAGGAGCGACTCTTTATCACCACTATAATAAAGAAGATTAATCCAATGGGGTATATCGGGGTAGTGTGGGGACATTGTTCTTTTTGACTTTCCAATTGTTATGGGCTATAAACTTCAAGGAATAACTTTGTGGTGTGTTGCGCGCCACATACTCCCTTTAATATTTATTTGTTATTTAATAACTATTTGAAAGGAAACCTGGTTTTACCAACATATATTATATAAAGCATGCAATTAAGTCAGATGTTTACCTCAAATCATAAAATTCAATCAAATCAATATTGGACCAACGTTTGTGTTATTGTATGTGTATTCAATGGTTATGTGTACTTCCTTCAATTTAGGAATGATACTAATGTGTTAATTTTGCATCTAAGCCTCTCAGAGATTACCAATGACAGAATTTTGATCCCAGTGATGGTCAAAAAAGGTGCCTTGGGATTTTCAGTAAGCGTTTTCCTTGACAGTGGTGCTGGACGAAGGAACATCATCTAGTCGCTCGGTAGGTCCAGTGTACACATTGGCCTGTACCTATTTCGAAATAATAGTGTCCTGGCAAAATTTCCCTCATACTCGTAGCACAATTTATGGCCGTTTTCAAACTCCATATCATTTCCACTGACAGCAGATTTGAATATTTATGTTCAAAGACATTTATATGACAGAAAACTATGAATACGACGCGTTCGACATTATTCGGGGACTGGGTGGCCGAATCATAAAGCCTGTCATTGAGTCAACTGGCGTGGTTCCGAATCCCTGGCTGCACGTGACAAGGAGTAGGATCGCCAGTCAAACCTCGTGGGTTTATTCTGGATCCTCCCACTGCTAAAGACCATTCGCGCAAGTGAATAATTGAAATAAAATAAACCATGTTAGTCCCTAAATGACCTAGTTTGTGTCGAGTGGACATTAAACCCCATCTCTCTCTCTCTCTCTCTCTCTCCCTCTCTCTCTCTCCATCATTCTACCTGCTGTATATCCAACCTCGTTAACACAATACATAACCTTTCATATAATATATCCCGCTGAGAATTATCAATAACATCATCATCATATGATATCTATATAAAATATATTATCTTTTACCTATTTTTATATACAGATCAATTATTCTTTTTATCTATGTGCTTATCAACAAGCTGGGTTAGTTTACTCTATGTAGGTAATTTTATAGTTTGTTTATCTATCTATGTAGGTAAAGATACTCTTCTCTTTTCATCAATATAGACAAAAAATATTAATTAACGAGAACTCGATATGTTTACATATAACGGTTGGTGTTGTAGCCAATATAAACACGGGGTCAAACGGTTAATGAAAAGCTTAAACATGTACATAAACTTTATAATTCTAGGGTAATTGTTCAAATTAATATCCTCGTGGCATAATTTATATGTAAAGTGCTGATGGAGTTATATTGTATACCATTACAGGTTAAACCCCATTTTACACATAAAAATCACAGAATCCCTATAATGTCTTCAGACGTATTTTAATCAGATTGAGGATCTGGCTGGAACAAGGGAAGGGCATTAATAAAAGAGGGCACAAATCTACAATATCGTCACTAGAATATGGAATATGATGACATTGCCGCGGGTATTCCCATGTTGAAGTAACTCGAATTTCGACGGGAACTTTTTCAGAATGAAGGATAATATTACAGAACGCACGGCACTATTTCAAAAGGGAGGGCACTTCTTCGGAAGGAAGGGCACACAGCCACCCTTATAGCCTAGTAAGATATCTCATCGGATTCGATCGTTTTCGTGCATTTCCGGTTGCTTTCGTTGTCTTTTGCGTTTATGAGGGAAGAGTACGCGTCTACGCGCCTAGGAGGCTTCTGTACCGTTAAAATAATTTTTTTAATAAGTAAAATATACGACACGCGTGCCGCTTTTAGTCATATATAATATTTGACATTGGACTAGACTTGGTGACCATGTAAGATTGGAAAAACAATGTGGTACACGGTATCTGGAAAGGGGGTTTTATAGTGGTTTCGGTTGTGGCATAGATCGTAATGTCATCGATTGAAGTGTCGTGGTCTTGATCGTCTGCTTGTTGTTAGTGCGTTACAAGAAATAGGGCGGTCAGTCTTACACCCAGGGGTTAACCTGGTTCTAAGGCGTTTCCTTAACTATTAAGTCCTAAAATAAGTAAGTTTTTGTCATTATACCCTTGGTGGGTTACCGAGATACCTAAGGAACCCCATCCCCCGAAGCGTTGACTTGAATCTGGGTGCAACCAAGTAGTAATATCAGCAGAAAAATGGAAAATGTCACCTTTTGTGGTTATATATATGCAAGTGGCAATGAAGTCAATGTGTAACTTTATTTTTCACCTTATGTTCATTTTCACCAACGCCCTTCTTGGGGGATGTTGTGAAGAAACCCTTTATTTACTTAGCTAATGCTATTCGTAAAATAGTTGTAAAAAAACCCACAATGGAACACTTATGCGTACTTATCGTAAACCAAATAAAAACTTGAGATATCATGGATATCCATAAAAGATACCACAACGATTAAGATTGATGTACAAAAGATAACAAATATGATATAGTGTTATATTAAAAGCCTTAACCCCCAGTTACTTATCTAGATGTAGGTATGATAGACATACCAATTCATCTATATCATTGCTCTATTGTGTCCTATTGTCCTCTTCCGCATCGGTGATCAACTATTTCATGTCCAACACTCAATCTCTCTAAAACCTTCTTTTATAAGAATAACAATATGGAGAGTGGTCAGTTAGAATGGACAATGGCCAGTTACAAATAATAAAAGGAAAGAACAATAAGTGGATAAATTCAAACTTGACAGGATTGACAAGCAGAAAGGTTTTAAAGTATAGATAGTATATGTTTGTATAGATTACTAGTAATTCCTATATTGCTTTAAACCCAATAATATCCAGTTTGCTTTGGTGTTACTTTTCTAACATGGTATTTTTATCTGGCATTTATACATGGACTGTGTCATTTTAAAGCTTGACATTTTGTTTATGATCTCTTGATTTTGTTTAAAATTTAAATGGTATCTGGTCAACCGTGTATTTTGAAAGCCTAATTATACCCCAATCATAACCCCGGATACATGGATAATACAGAAAAACATCAACAATTGCTGGTTATGTTAAATTCCCATATTTATTTGTCCTGTCATAGAAGACATGGTATTCTAAGCGAAATGAAATTGTGTTTAACGTCCTAATGTTCTTCTCTGACTAGACTAATGAACTAAGGGGGAAATTATGCCCGGGCAGCGGCACTACCGCCTATTCTTATATCGAATTGTAACTGCCAATAATTTAGTAAACCTTCCAGCGTTCCCACCAAACACCACTGCCAACATTAGGATGAATCAACATGACCAATATTATGCATGTTTCAAAGGTCAATTGAAGGTGACCAAGATACGTTTCAAATCTGATTGAAAGTATAGGTTTGTCACATGTTTTTCATATGTAGCATTTTTAAAATATATATGATATGTAAGTAAGTGTAATAAACAATATTAGATGCCATGTTTGACATAACGATGACGAAAACGAACAATGGTGTCACTTTACCATAGAATTTAAACAAGTACATGTATGTTGATTTATACATGCATGTTGATTATATAGCAATGTCACTAGGTGTACATCAGGGTGCCCTGTTGAATCCAATTTCATTTATTGTAATCACCAAAATTACACAGCGATAATGATAGCCTTTGTACAGTTATACTTATTTCTCTAACTACCACTAAGTCATTGTGAAGAACGTAGTGCAGACCAATTTAATTTATGTTTTAGCCTTGTAAAAATTTATTTATGTATGTTAGGGACATAGATTTATATGTGTATAGGTAATCTAATACTGAAATGTATCCTAAAGCCCTATAATTGACAGTAAAAAGATATTTTCATATCACAATCATTTAGCAAAATATATTCTGTTATCTACACACACCTATCCATGTACAAAGAAAAGGTTTGTGGGCCCAATTTGAATAAAACCGGGGAGGGTGCGTCATATTCTATTCCAAAATGATCTTCTTTTATTATATCGTAAGAAAATTTATTTAATAGGAGTCGCTGTTTATCCAACTGCGTCCCATTTTGCTTTACATTAGTATTTGTAGTTTAAAAGATTTGAAATTCGAATTTATTTAAAACTCAGGATACTTTATCTTTAAACATCTAGATGTATTGTTGAAGCCATGTTGACATACTAGCTCTTTCCACTTTTTTCTCATTAGGTTTTAGGATAATACATTTAAAGGGACCTCTCTTTTCTGGAGTAAATATTGGGAATAGATAAACCCCACCCTATCTAAAGGCTATAGTATGACTTGCATCACTGTGTACATATGGCCTTATATGTAAAGTAAATATCAACCTTATATATATGTAAATATTACTCAGATCAAATGTTTGAAGGTTACGAACTAATATTTTGGACTTTATTGATCATATGACATCACCATGTTTAAAACCACACTTCTTTCCTTTTGAAATTAATTTATTCTTGAGGTCGAACGTGAAATATAATTTGGTCATAAAATGTACGTAAAAATGTCGATATACAGTGTTGTGTCTACCTTGTTGTATAACCTGAACAGCCAAGGGCAAATTTTCCAATGGTCATTTGGAAATACATACGAAAAGGTTATAAATTGAAAGCACGGTTTGGTGGATTCTAGGCAGAAGATGTTTAATTCGAGTCAGTGGGGCGTAGCGTAGTTTAGCAACGCGACCTGAAGTAAAATGACACGGGACGGAAAAAGCTTTATCACGACATATCGGATTCCACCATCTACTCTTATATAAAAGTTGTTTTACATGCCAACCAACGCCATCTTGGACATGTCACTTTGTTGTTTCACGAAGCTGGACATCCCCCATCAATAACCACCCATGTAGTGGCCTCATAAATCACAGTCCACTTCGCTTGGACCATGGTCAAGATAACACACTCGATGCATTAACTTTAGGTTATGGCTTAACACAAGGGGCCTTGTTAGGTCCTTTTCTCTTCATTTACTGTGAAGATGTATTGACAGTCGCTTTATTAATGGTACTTTAACTCGGCGTTTGGTCGATGATGGCCTGATTTCAATCACAACAGGACACTTCATGCCTAGATAACCACTCCTCTGGATGTCGTATTTCAAACCCGTGAGTGGTCAGTCCACACCCGTACTTATATATTTATCAACTTGTTGATCAGTTTCCTGTACAGACGAGTGGGTACTGTCCAGGCTACCTCCTTGCCAGAGATATAAAACACCAATTACACGGTCTTATTTGGGTATTTTGTTGGTGGATAATATAATTTCACTATATTTTAACCCACGCATCAAGTCATTGTTTAGCTAATTAGGCGTGTCCCCGAATAAAAATGGAGAACAAAAAAGATGGCTATTAAATTAATACATTTCTGATAACATAGATAACATTCATATTTAGAATTGAAATCAAAGAAATAAGCAATTACACGTTTCAGTTTGCGAGATAAATACTGCCAAATATTTCTTATTTATTCTGTTCACATGCAATATAAATTGAAATGTACTCCATAGTCAAAAACAATTCAATTGTATACGAAAAGGACATACTCGAAAAAATTAAGTCTACAAATTAAGTTGTTAATAGGAAACCCAAAGCTTTGTTTGTGTTTTTTTTCGTTTTATCTGTTCTGTGAAGCGTGGGGCCCAACAGAATCTTAACCTAATTACATACCCCTTGACCTGGCTAATGTTTTCATGTCTTACATGTCGTGTGTAAATAAATATTCAATTCTAGATATAAGTCCCTAGAGATAAGTAGCTCTTGAGAATTCATATAAATGTATACCGACTTTGTTGGATCATACAAAGGTAATATTCAATCTCTATGACACCATTTGAATTTATTTTGGGGGTTACTTAAGTTTTCCCAGGAAAATATACCTATATACATTCAATATAAATCTAATAATTAGCCCAATGTATGTCTATATATAGTATACTTATATCGATTGAGAAAATCTTCTTTGAGGGTATGCAGAGCTTGGGAACGTGTTTGACAAGACTTAAGAGCGGAAAGTTCATAAAAGAGACCGCCTTTACCAATTACACAGTGTATTGTTTAGATATTAGTGAAATGAAAGGGGGTTTATAATATTTATGTAAATATACCGTCTCTTAATCAAACAGACCCCTATGATGACTAGAATTACTTGGAAAACAAACCCCCTTTGCTTGATAAACTGGTACATACATCCATTTTGTTAATGCAAATAAAGTTATTGTTCACGATCACCTGTTTCATTTATAATTTACTGGGTAATCGAGTAATCAAGGAACGGGACTCTTGACAAGAATATCCAGTGGTCGATTTAAAACCTCCCGGATTTTTCAACGCGCACAGCGTAAAGTTTCGGGTGCTTATTACAGTTTAATCATACACACGCAGAATATTTCAAGCAGCGGCGGATCCAAAGGGAGGGTCGGGAGGGGGGGGGGGGCTACATTAAAAAAAATCGGGAAACAAAACTTTTATGAGAAAAGTGTCACGGTCGTGTGCTATATGTTGATCATCAGATGGCGGAATGGAATGGGCAGCAATCAAAGCGCGAGATAATCATACAGAAATATATTATATGCGATAATGAAATTGAATCATAGTGTGATCCTATTAATTTATAATAAAAATTGGGTGTTGGATTTCTCTCTATTTTAAGCTCCGTGTGTATGTATGCCTACGTAATTTGGAGACGATGGTGACATCATGCATTGTCACCTGCCCAATTTCCTTAACAGGAACTTGGCAACCCCTTTCCCCTTGCTATTCTACCTGTACTTCCATAGCGACACAAAAATGGTGGCTAAGTTGGTAAGACATTGACTCGCTAGCCTGGAGGCCGGGTGTTCGATCCCCGCATTGGCCGAGAAAGTTCATCCATATTTACCGGCGTGCCCCCCCCCCCTTGCCAATGGTGCAGAAAAGGGGGCCTGACAAGGACAATTGTCCAGTCGTTCGGATGGGACCAAAAACCGATGTCCCGCGTGCACATAAAAGATCTATTGACAGTTGGAATTCGATTTTAGAGCAGGCCGTAGTGACGATGTCCGGGCAAAACTTCCCGAATAGCACACTGTATAGCGTATGGCCGTTTTCATTAGCCCAGTTTTAACAGTAGGACTTTGAACCACTTTTCATTTTATTTCATTCATAGCGACAATGGGCTATGTATTTTACAATTGTTTATGTGTTTTGTAGTTTTGCCTGTAGTGCAACAATTTAAAGCTGCACCAAATTACAAAGGTTCAGACAGTGTATTCATCAAGTCTATGCTTTGTGCGGTGTTTTTTATTAGCCCATAAATCACCAATCTTGTCTTCTTCATTCTATACCTATATTATACTATACATTTATAAACACAAAACAAACAAAAGTTGAGGTATATAATTGATTTCGTGGGGATATAGATATATACTTCGCACGCGTCAATATGTCTTATATTATGATTTGTTTATGTTATTTTTGTATGTATATATACGTATAAAGGTGTAATATATTATAGTGAATCGCCAATAGGTGTAATCTATTTTCCCTACCCAGTAATAGGTTCACCGCAGGCAACTCACCTATTTTTTTTATATCTCGTATATTCAATTTAAAATCGTTTACAAATATGTAACATATTTTATTGGTGACGTATATTAGGTAGGCGTCGCGACCCCATCCTTTAAACGAACTATCGACATCTATTAAATAGTTGTAAAATATTGTAATATATCCAATAGTTATTTATAAATATTCAGATGCATCATAACAAGGTAGTTGTTACAGGTCTATCCTGTTTTATATGTATTGATACGTTGTAAACAGTTCTATTTACACAACATTATGACTCATGCATGGGATCATTAGTCAATATTATTGACGTTGGTATTGTCATATTCAGTTACGTTTATTTATGAGTTTTAAATTTCAATGTCGTCTCGACATCATATCAAATCAATACAGTAACCATGGACTATGGGCTGTACAACAATAATTTATGTTCTACTTATACAATCTTTTCTATGTTCGAGTAAACATGTACTTTCATATTCAATCTTTTTGTCATACCCATCTGCACTCTCCCAATATTGTTCTAGGGTGGTTGGGTGGCCGAATGGTTAGCATGTGCGCGTTGTATCATAAGAGATCTGTCGTTGATTAAACTGTTGTGGTTTCGATTCTCCGCATGTAAGTGACAAAGCGTCGGTCGCCTTTCAACCCCGTGTGTTTTCTCGGGGTCCTCCGGTTTCCTCTTACTTACGCGCAAGCGAATCATTGAAGTAAATTGAACTATGTTAGTCCCAAAATGACGTCGTTTGTGTCGAGTGGATGTTCCCCCCCCCCCCATCTCCCCCTCTGTCTCTCTCTCTCTCTTTCTCTATCTCACACAGTTCTACAAAGTGAAACAATGGCCATAATTCTAGAAAAAATAATGTAAATTCTTGAAATTAAATTGGCTTCATCATCTCACTCTTCATGATTTCACTAGTGTAAACAACATGCATACATTTCAAAATAATTGGATGAAAAATGTAGCTCGTTTTGTGCTTCTTCCCTTTCTTCCTGAATTCAGAGACGGCATGGTTCATCCTTACTAATTCTACGCTGACACTGTACAGTCTGGTGCTCTGTAATTCTAGTGTTGCCATTGTGATCAAGTTTTGCAGAAAAGTAGGACGTTAAACAAGATTTAATTACCTGTAATGTCCGGGGTTCGTACCGTTCGGGGTTTATGTAATTTTCAATCGTCCTTGAGTGACATTAGAGTCTTTAAAAGATAGGTTTACCTGAATAATATCGCATGTCATCGTACTACGTGCTGTGGGCATTTAAATATAGCTCATTCAATTACATTTCTACTTGTGATATACATTAAAATACAAATGCACAATTACATAAATTTAGTGAAGCATGTCTGAATTATTCATGTCCTGCTGCTTTCACTTAATTTAAATGCATGAATAATTACATCTGACACCAGGACCTAAAAACTTTCCTTTAAAAAATAATTAGATACTTCGTATGTAGATACCCGGAGGGTGGAAAATGTCTTTGAGTTTTTGATAGGTTTAAAGTGTATGTTTCAAACAATAAACAAATCCAATATGGCTACCAGACTCAGAATCAGACTAATACCTGCAGTCTTACAAATTCCCAGACAAAATATAGGAATAGTGTCAATTGTGTTTTTCTTTGGTCTCTGCCAAAGTAGTTTGGGTGTATTGTTTGCTTAGATAAGATTGAAAGTAGCAATCTTCAGGAAGGGTATCAAGATAAATAAACAGGCATAACACATCTCACAACCTAGAACTGTATAAGTAGAGGTAAAATGTAACTAACTGTAAGAATCCGAGATTAATACACCATAAAATAGCAACCTGTTACAACCCACTGGACACTAACACCCCCGCCGACCCTCCCAAGCCCACCCCCTTCTCCCTGTAATATCCTGTCATTTCTCTTTAACATCGATGTTATTTTTTTAAATAAGTAACTATTTTGCTGCAGTCGGGGTAAAATGTAACTAACTTAAAGATTCCGGTTTTACTATACCATATATATATCTATTCTGTTAAAGCCCACAAGCCCCCATCTTCCTTCCTCCCCCAACGCCTTCTATTTCTCTAATACCCTGTCATATCTCTTTAACATCCATGTTGTTTTAAATAATTGACTGTTTTGCTGTAGTTATTTTATTTTTCACGGTATGTAAAGTACATGTATACCATTTCCTTATTAGCAAAAGCAGATAATTTAGCTGTGTCATCTTTACACTTAAAATGGTGGGTATACATAATATATATAATACAAGATCAAAGTAAACTCGATGATACAAAAGTAAAGAAGATAAATATTTAAATAAACAACACAAAGTTCAAGATTTCTTCTAACAATATTCAACAGTCGGGTGTTGAATAGTTCTCACAGGGTTTTCCATAATATAAAGACAAAATACAAACATGTGAATTTTTGTAATATGAGCAATGAACTTGATTTATAAGACAAAAATTATTTGTGGTCTGAATCCATAAACGGTGACAGCGGGCGCTCTTGTAAAATATCCAAGGCTCATTCATGCAGATGATGTAGCTTTCAAAGAAGAGCTTTCTAACTGTTTTTTTTTTTCGTTTACCTATTCATCATCGTGTCGTTTAAATAACATGCATGACGTGTTATGTCTTCAGTTCAAGGCTTTTTGTTTTGGAAGAATTTATGGGACGCACATGCCGCCTTTATTGCACACCATCTTGGACATTGATGCATTTAGTGTATAGTTACATAAGTTACACAAGAGAGACCAGACATACAATTATACGTTTCTATTTTTATACGTAAACCTTCAAAACACCATTCTTTTCTTAGCGTCTTTCTGTTTAATCAGACCGGAAAAATACCAGCAGTTGAAATCATCAGCTGGGAGTCAGACCGACATGCGACATAAACAATAACAGAGATAGAACACGGCTATACAATATATTCATGGTTAGATAAATAAACTAAATACAAACAAGACAGAACGGTTACCCTCGATAAAAGCCGAACTCTTTGTCTTCCAGGACTATAATTTTAAGCTATCGCGTTAAATCTTATTTGGCAGTAAAAATTGTTTCTTGATACTATGGTGTTTAACAAGGGCGAAAACAGAGTTTTGTAAAGTATGAAACAGAGAGTATCATTGGAGCTGCCTTCTGATTTTGGAACTTTTGATTAAATTTACGACCGAGGCAAGATTAAAGGTTGATGTAGGTTGCCGGATTCCAAAACACATATGCCAGCAATCGTTATTAAATGGTACGGAATTGCGTAATGGCGACCCCACGGTTTTAATTTAAATACGCCATTTTAATAGCTGTATATCATGTACAATCATACATAGCTTGTGCATACGGGTAATCATTCTTGCAGTCTTTAATCGTCGGGCAGAATGGTAAAAATTGTTACCAAAATAAACCGTTCGGTTGGCACCCAACCTTCGAAAATGTATCATATTATAGACTTCTAAAAGATTTACAAGAAAGTAAATTCAGAAATAGAAATAGAAATCTGTATCACGAAGACTTTGTGGAAGAAAATGCATCAATACGTTCAGTCGATATTCTCTGGCCGAGAAACCCAGTTAAATATTCATACAGTAACATGTCAAGAATTCAATTTCCAATTACCACGACCTCATTGGAGTTATTTTCAATATTTATAACTTCAACAATAGCCCCATTTGTATGGATAGAAATTGAATAGGACACGTGTCTTGTCTTGTTTTAGAATTACATTGTTAATTGAACGGCTCACAAAAATAGATAAAATATGCACTAGGCTGTATAGTGGGTCATTTCCTGTTTTAAGTACCGATTCAAAAGCAGCGAGTCGCGTTTTTACAGCCTAATCGATAATCATTTATCACCGTTACAGATGTCTTGCATTACACACACACGATATAGGCCTACACAAGTATTGAAAACATATCATTATGGCCCTGTTATGACTTTTCATAACCGTGAATTAATCGATTGATATTGATCACACGATGTGTAATAGGATTATTCATAATAATATTATAACCTCAAAGGTATGAATCTGAAATGTGACTAAGTTTAACCACTGGCTAGCCAGGAAATCGCTGATCTATGAGTTAATCGCGAAATAATATATGTGTCACCAATCTAACGTCTCATATTTTACCAATCTGGATGGTGTGACATCTCTTGTTATATGACTATATTATTATACTTTATTCTAAAATTTGCTATGGACTTGGCATTGACCTTTATGTTGTCACAGTCGACGATACGAATGAATGAATGAAATGGGGTTTAACGTCCTACGCTTAAGGTCGACGATACGACTTCGTCTATTGTAATTATCTATCATAGTACATGACATACATTTACAATAGTAAACCTACAATAAATTTTATGATAACTCTTTCAGTTAGCAATAGTTGTGATCTGCTCAAATGTCTTCGATAATCACATTTTTAGGTAGGCTTATTATCAAGGTATATTTGTGGTAAGAAAGTTAGGTCTACCTGAGATGTTTTTTTAGATTTTAAAACGACATCCGTTGGGTGTATTTTATTAATACAGTCGAGAATATCTGACATTAATAGGTCATGATGAAAATAGATATAAAGTCAATCTGCCATAAATCTTGCTTGACATTTGGCTAACACGTGTTAATTCTTGACAGAACATTGAAATGTGCTTTAAACCTAAAGGAGTTGCGTCCCCTTAATCTGCGACTGATAACAGTTTTGTCTGAAATACATCCCGTCTTTATTAGCGCGCCTGGTGCAGAAAAGAAGGACGTTAAACCCCATTTTTTTCTGAAATAAAAATAGATTTTGGCGTTCTCTGTAGATCTTGGAATAAAAAGAATTTAATTCGGAAATTATGGCTGGTAATTAAAGATACTCGACGATGATAAATAACGATACAGAGCCCTTCTGGTAGACCTAATCTTATAAAGCTATAAATTATTTCAAGTATAGATATAATAGATAACACTATAGATATCCTATATAAACTATGGATAACACATCGTGTGAACGGCATAATACTTCTCTTTAAGAGACATGGTGGCTCAGTGAGTCAGACGTTGATTCGCTAACTTAGAGGTCCCGTGTTCGATCCCGATGTTGACCGAGAAAGTTAACCGTGTTTTTCTGGCGTGTTTTCCCCTTACATGGGCTATAGTCATATATTGTCATTCGGATGGTTCGAAAAAGTTGGAATTTGACATAAGAGTAGATCGTATCGCCTCTGTCTGGGCAAAATTTCACTCATGGCGCACTGTATGACATTTATCGTCTTTATTTGTCCCATTGCATTACTTTGCTTATAAGTCAGACGGACGGCCAGTCTGACTAGGACAGCTGAGTCGTTCGGATGGAACGAAAAACCGAGGTCCCGTGTACACATTGGCGTGCACGTAAAAGATTCATTGGCAGTTGGAATTCAGTTGATGCCGGGGCAAAAATTTGGCTATACCCGTCTTCAATTAGCCCAGGTTAGGTGCAGAAGCGTAGGACGTTCAACCCCATTTCATTCAATCATTCATTGCTTATTAGTCTTCTCCGGAGCAATTGGTCACACAGTCGTCTCCTTAAAATTGCTACATAAAAGTCAAATTATTTAATAATTAAAGTTTAACGACAGTCTCAATCATTTGAGGTCATTCCAAAGAAAATTATTTCTGCCGACATTTTTTGTAAAGAATCTGACGTTGTTTTTTCGAAGATATATGTGTACAACTTAAAATAGGAAATCAATGCATAATATAATCTGACACATTAAGGATGTTAAGGGTGAAATGTCAAGTTGTTTTATTATACTGTTTTCAGATTGAATGGATACTGTGTCAAACAGCATCCGGTATTATAAATAAATTATATCCGCTGTTGTCATTATCACCTGACTAATATCCGGTAAAACACCGTCTTATCCACGTCAGTTGATTTTAAAGAGACGGTCCCGGCAACACGAACGTTAATCATATTAACTTATATTGTTAAAATTTCTATTTATTGATGTCTAACCTTTCGTAACTTTGCAATTAATTTTATATTTTTTTCGAAACACTGTTCCACATAAATTTGGTATGATCATTAAATAGATCTCAAAAGCTGGGATTTAACTTTAATCTAAGTCATAGTTTGGGCACATATCTCTTGTGGTTTTAAAGATATTAAATTTTGAAATCGGCTTAAAAATGATCAATTTTCGTCATAAATCTAAAAATTCCTCAGTCTTGCCTGATCCGAATTAAATAATTTTTGGCATACAAATAGCCAAGCTAGTGTTTAATAAAATTACGTGAGTTTTTTATGGTGCCAATAATAATGCCAAAATTCCAGAAAACCTATTTCATATAATCACATTTGGTCCCATGCAAATGTTCCTCCGAATGTAAGCTTCAATCGTTTTCCTTTGTTACAAAAGGTCCTTTCGAATCGTGACGTAGGCTATTCGTGTAATAATTAATGCTATTTTTATTTTTTTTTTAAAAATGGACAAAATAATATCATCAAATAGCAATGAGTAGACTTTGCCGCTATTGTCTGTGTAGTTTATGAAAGATAATGATATCGTCGTCCCACAAAACAAAGAAAACAAATAGAGACATTTTTTCGTTATTAGCAGCTGTCAAAAAGACTGGTTATTCGAAATCGAATGAATTCCCTCTAGTTAAGTTTCTATGTGTCAGAAATGACCAAAGACAGGCTACAGAAGCATATTTCTATGCAGAAACAAAGAAACACGAGCTACTATACTTATCGTAACGTTAAAAACAAATTCTGATACTATTTTTATGATCAATCGTAGGCAGATAACCATTAATTTCCCTATTGACTTCAATGTTCACTCTGACCTCTATGCCCACCTCCAACTTTTCCCAAAATTTTCGTCGGGTTGAACGCTATTTCACTATAGACAGAAGAACAAATGTCCATATCTTTGCACTAATATTTTGAGATACACAAACTTGAAGAAGCTAATCAAAAACATGTAACTAGTTGCCGTACATATCACCGAAGGCAACCTGATAACTCAGTTATCATTCCGCCTCATAATCATGAATATTTACCAAAACCTGGCAGAAAACATTAATTCGACCCCTCTCCGTCCATTCTAGACCCCCCCCCCCCCAAAAAAAAATGTGCATGCAAAGGGGGAGAAAAGAGACGGAGAGAGAATTGCTATAAATAGACGAACTAACGTTTTTAATGGTGGTCTGCCTCCAACTGAGGTTAGGGGTTCCCTCCCTTTTACTGACAATCCTGATCTATCCGGCGAGGTAAAAGTCTCTTTCAGTTGAAAATTTATGTTTTGGGGGGAAAAGGGGACAGGCACTAAAGTATCACCGAGAAATTGTTCGAAATGTTAGTGCGAATCTTAGACAAGGCAACGCCCTTAAAAGAGGAATACTCGATTTCAGTTTCGGAAGCCAATGTAAAAAGAAAGAAAAATTAATTACGTACGCGTATACACATCTGGGATCACTCGACAGGAAAAAAAATATGACAACCCTGGCAAAATGCATACAAATTGAATAAGTCTAAGAAGTTCGCCGTCCTTTTTATTTATAATTTCAATCCATAAAGTTGAACAAAAGGCGCCCGGAACTATCTAGAATCATATTTACAATTTATATACAGTTACATATTTTAATAAAATAACACATATCTAGTTTAATTTAGTCCGAATGCATTGTAATTGACACATTTTAACAAATAATTAACGTTTCTTACACATGTATTACATATCTAGTTCAAATGATCCGATATTAAATTAACATTTGGACAAACTCGGCAAATCTCGCCGAATGCATTTTGACATTTAAAACGGGTATAGTACACTCGGCAAATCTCGACAGATTCCGGTACCCTACATCTAGACTCGACTGTATGACAGTAAGTGATATGTACCTACGACCATACATATGCGATGCGGTTACTGGTTTACTTCAAACAGGAAAACGTGTCGCTTTTACAAAAAAGTCCCAAATTGCGTCTTTTGTAGGGTGTGTATACCTAAATAAGCAAATAAATTGTCTCAAGGCTGCTGGTTTGATCACATTCCCTGGTAATTCCACAAACCCAATGCCAAACGTGACGTTTGTAGATATAATACACTCTCCACAGAAATCCCCATGGGGCAGCCATTTTTTGCATTCGGAACCATTAACATAGATCAAATGACGGAAATGTTCATACAGCCGAGATTAAGATGCGTAGAATCTGTCGAGGTTCGCCGAATGGAGTATAGTATTGACCAAAAACCGGATATGACGTCATATGATTTGTCGAACAAAAATTGATGCGCAATTTCCATCAGAAGAAGAAGAACAACAGCAAAAACAAGAACAACATGAGGACAATGGATAATACTTGGGACCCAATTCATTGGTCAAAACTTCTGACGTTTCTGACAATATCAAACTGAATGTAGCCCACGTCATTCATGATTAAACCGACTTTTTTCAGCGACGGAAACACGTACATGGAAAGCGGGGCTAAGAGTTATGGTTAGTTGGCTTGTTCATCCTTTATTACACGGGAGATCGCTTAAAGCACTTATGGAGTGAACAGTCATAGTTTGCAGCAGTTGCAGAGTTTTCTTCCATAAGATCACAGTTTGGACCATCTCCTATTACAAGTCTAAAATAACGACATTGGCTGAACATTAAACACCGGACAGCACAATGCTTAGCGTTGACAACAGTCACAGTTTTATACACGACCACATTATTTAACGCCTGTAAGTGACGATCAAACAAACTTGACATCTCTCTTGTTACCGGTACTGAAAAACAAAAAAAATGGATGACTTTGGGTTTTCACGGTTCTACATTACAGATTTTAAAGTACATGTTATTTCGACAACAAGTTCGTTCTTATGATAAGACATACATAGTTTAAGAATGTGTATTTACCTGGTGCCGTAGTCGTTGTAGGAGACGCAACAGTCGTGGTTTCTGTGAAAGATAATTATTTGTATTAATATATTTACGCTTTATACACAACGATATATTTTATAAATAGAAAAAACGCTGAATGAGGCACAAATTAAACGAGGTTCGACTCCCTTCTGTAATGTTTAATTTATTGACATTATAGATATACATACATACCTTTAAAAAAATCATATCATCACTTCTGGCTCATGAATTATTGTTTTAATTTTTACCAATCGATGACAATCGAACCGAGCCCGTAGCCAACTTATATTTTAAAAAATAAAAAATGGGAGGGCTACCGATTTTTTTGGAAGGGCTGAGGATGTGTCCAGCTAAGAACACCCCTAAGAATTAATTATTGTTGGCGAAATATTGGAGGGGAGCCTAGGGGCCCGAGTCGAACGTCAACTTTACGAAAACGTTGCTTATGACTGCCTCAATAAAAGTTGTAGTTGTATAAAACGACCAATTCGAGATAAACGATGATAATTGTTTCACAATTCATCAGCTGGGATATATATCAATTATTTATGGCTGCACGAGAATTTGTATGGGACGGGTTGAGTACCCCTGACTCGGTACTGATCTACTTTCCAATTACACCCATCTGAAAGGGCAGGGTATACATAGTCAATGATGTCTCCCACTCCATGTGGTGGGGTTTTAAATGTCGGAGAGGTGAGGACAAATGGCATTTCGACTGCGTTGACTACTCCACCATTTCCCCCTCAAATCACCCTATATTTATCTGTATCCACATGGTGTTAACAGTGTAAGCGGTTGGGCGACTTGGGTCATATTGCTTGTGGTCATAATAACAGATCACAATAATCTAATTGTTGGAACCAGTAACCTTATTATGCTCGACGAAACATCTCATTAAATTTATAAATCTCACGTGTAAACTATATTAAAAACATACCTGAGATTTCTTCACATACAGGTTTATACCGACTATCTGTAGTCGTCATCTTCCATAAATATCTATCTTGGGAAGACATCGCGTAGGCGACATTTTTTGAACCTTGGACATTCTCCCATCTTGTTGAGGTCACTTCTATGAAAACACCATTTTCGCGCCATTGCCATGTACCCATCTTCTTTTTGATTCCCATCCAATGCTGACCGAAATCAATACCTGTAGGTATAACGCAAGGATATGTTCAATTTTGTTTTAAAAGTTAAACATATTTTTCTATTGGTAGTATAGTTATTACAATACAGATATACCACTAGCCTTAAACCCGTTTTTATACGCCCATATTTTCATGTGGACGTTTTATGTCGTCGCCCCTGTCCGTCCGTAAGGTCACAATTCTTGTCCGATTTTGACGAAACTTGAAATATAGGTTTATCCCCAAAAGATCTCGGCTGCTTTCGATATTGGCATGTATCGGATCAAAACTCTTCGTGGATTATGGCCCCTGATTGTACGAAAAATCACGTTTTTAGCTCGTGGAACCTATAGAGGTCACAATTTTGAACCGATTTCGATGAAACTTGACATGCATGTTTATAACCCAAAGATCTTGGTTCCTTTCGATATTTGCGCCTATTGGAACGTAATTTCATGAATTATGGCCCCTGTTTGTCCGAAAAATCACCTATTTTAGCTTGTGGTCCCTCTGGAGGTCACAATTATTATCCGATTTGAAAAACCGTTCGATTATATCACCGTCACACCCTAAGGAAGGTTGAGTTCGAATTTCTGAAAAATCGGACCGAAATTACAATACAAAATGGCCGCCGTTCGTACGCGAATACTGTTAAAAAATGGTATATCAAGGTTTCATCAATTTTGATGAAACATGAAATGCATGGTAATAACCCATAGATCTTGGTACCTTTCGATATTTGCGCATACCGGATAGTAACTTCCTGAATTATGGCCCCTGATTATACACAAAATCGCCTTTGTTTAGCTTGTGGTCCCTCTGGAGGTCACAATTATTATCTGATTTAAAAAATCGTTTGATTATATCACCGTTACAACCTAAAGAAGGTTAGGTTCAAATTTCGGAAAAATCGGACCAAAATTGCCATACAAAATGGCCGCCGTTCGTACGCGAATACTGTTAAAAATGGTATATCAATGTTGTGGAACTTGTAGAGGTCACAATTTTAATTTGATTTTGATGAAACTTGAAATGCATGGATATAACCTAAAGATCTTGGTTCCTTTCGATATTTGCGCATATCGGATCGAAATTGCCATACAAAATGACCGCCGTTGGTACGTGAATACTGTTTAAAAATGGTATATCAAGGTTGTGGACCCCTGTATAGGTCACAATTTTAATTCGATTTTAATGAAACTTGAAATGCATGGATATAACCCACAGATATTGGTTTCTTTCGATATTTGCGCATATCGGATCGTAACTTCCTGAATTATGGCCCCTGATTATACGCAAAATCGCCTTTGTTTAGCTTGTGGTCCCTCTTGATGTCACAATAATTGTCCGATTTAAATTTTGAATGTATCACCGTTTCAAGCTAAGGAAGGTTGAGTTCAAATTTTGGGAAAATCGGACCAAAATTACCATACAAAATGGCTGCCGTTTGTTCGCGAATACTGTTAAAAAATGGTATAGCAAGGTTGTGGACCCTGTAGAGGTCACAATTTTTTAAATTTTTTTTGATGAAACCTGAAATGCTGGGAATTATAACCAAAAGATCTTGGTTCCTGCCGTTATTTGCACGTATCGGATCATTACTTCCTGAATTATGACCCTTGATTGTCCGAAAAATCCTTATGGTCCCTCTGGAGGTCCCGATTATTATCCGATTTGAAAAAACATTTGACTCTATCACCAATACACCCTACGGAAGGTTGAGTTCGATTTCTAGAAAATCAGACCATAATTGCCTGACAAAATTGCCACCGTTTGTACGCACACAAACATTCAAGCAGACGAAAAATCTGTCACTTGCCGGGTGTTAAACAAACCACGTGATGCATACTAATTAGCCATGTGGTTTGAATTGAGACACAGTGTGCTGTTCAGTGTGAGTGAATTTACGCGACGGCTTTGTGTACTAAACGTATAAAAACATAAATTCTTGCTTATAATATCCTAATAAACATGGTCATTTGATCAGATTTTCGGCCAAAGGACGACATGTGAACACAATACAGCAGTAAACTTATGCCAAATCTGTATGATTACTATAGAGCCCAGTGAGCGTGTTGAACCAACTATGTCACTTCCGGTTTAAATAAAAATTCCTCACTTACAAAAACTTTTTTGCTGTGTGTTTACAGAGGGGATTATTTATAAATATATATTTAAGATTTATGGAAACCTTGTTGAAAATCGTTGGTCTTCCCCTTTAATAATCTATAATCTTCAATCGCGTGACTTCTAGATTTGAGTGGATGATGGGTGGTGATTGACTAATGAATTCTGCAATCGGGCGAAGCGGACAAACAAGACTAGTGTTTACACGCTATTTATTACAACGTCGTGTTTGTTGATGTATTTCTTTAGTAATTGTAAATTAATACACCAAATTTCAAATATCGACCTGTCATAGCCCTTGCTATATCCATAAAACATTTCATTACAGATATACGTATAAGTCTATTAGCTAAATAATCTTTTCTCGGCAACTTTGCCCAGGCTCTCCGCATAAATTAAGTAGCAGCTGTGGTATATTACTGCACATGATTGGACAGATTGTAATTATGAAATTAAAATAGTGATGTCATCAGAAGAGGGAGACAGAAATACGGGTTAACGTCCACTCGACACAAACTAGGTCATTTCGGGACTAACAGATGGTTCAGTATTATTTCAATAATTCGCCTGCGCTTAGTGTTCTTTAGAAGTAGGAGGAAACCAGAGGAACCGGAGAACATCCACGAGGTTGAACAGGTGACCCCACTTCTTGTCACGTACAACCGAGGATTCGAAGCCACTCAATGGCAGACGTTACGGTACAGCGCGCACGTGCTAACCATTCGGCCATTCATTGGATAATCGAATGGATATATGTCTGGTGTAATGTTAGGTGTACTGTAAGAGTTTAATTGTTAAATGTAACTTACTTGGACCACAGCAGAATCTAACTTTATAATCATTACAATTTCTACCAGCCTGATGATTGTTCTTACAAATTAAACCAGTAGTTGGACTCATGGTAAGTATATCACCACCAGCAGTATAAGGTCGACCATCTAATAACTGAGCATCTATTGCTGATGGTGTTTCACAAATTTCGCCTGGATTCTCTTCACGAAGATTTGTAAGAGTTTCAATATCACCAGTTCCGGCTACATTATCTCGGTCATACCATTCTGTCCATTCACTACAGGCGCCTAAAATATGTTACCGAATGTGGGGTGTATTTTTAACCTGGCAGTTACACTACATAATAGAGGTTGGGATAAATAAGACTTAGCAGTTGATATCCAAACATTGAGGCTACTTAAGTAAAATACCATTACCTATGTCGCTATCCATAACCTGCAACATCCAATTTTTTTAAAAACAATCCTGGCATGAAACGACAACCTCAGAACGAAATTTGACAATGTTTAATTCATTAAATCACAAAGGTAGCCACCTAATCTGAAACGCCTTGTATCTCATTACCTATGTCGCTATCCATAACCTGCAACATCCAATGTTTTTAAAAAACAATCCTGGCATGAAACGACAACCTCAGAACGAAATTTGACAATGTTTAATTCATTAAATCACAAAGGTAGCCACCTAATCTGAAACGCCTTGTATCTGTCCTTGATCGTGTGTAGTTTACAAACCAGTCTTGGGCCCATTGTATGTTCTTTAACAATATGGCGGCCTTTTCGCTTGATTATGAGGAAGTTTGCAAGAAATGTAATATGAGCGACGTGACATGCACACAAAAAGATGTCCTGAAACAGCTTTGGATGGGGAAAATGTCTTATGTCAGTTTTTATGTATTTCACAATTTTTTGGATTCGTTGATAAAAATAGCACAATCATTAAGGGCAGATAAAATTTGAATATGTGCCCCTCCCCCCCCCCCTGGAAAAACCCAGGGATTAATAAAGGAGACGGGATGAGTTTCATGGCAAAAAGAAAAAAAATCAAATCCAAGATGAAAATTTCACGGTAATAGATCTAGCGGATACTGAACAATCCCTCAATCTCCCATGTCCGGCTCTGTGAAGTTCCACTCGCTGATCAGTCTATAGGCTTCTAGACTTGTTTGTCATTCCGAATTGAATATATTGGGTGTTACGCATGTGCCCCATTCAAACGGATATGAAATAATCTTTTCGCCACGATAGAGACCCGTGATTCTAGTCAGGCGCAGGGCCCCGCTTCCTTTAAACCGGGCTTTGCTATGAGGGCCCAGACAGTTGTACTAGGGCCTAGCGAATTTCAATTACAAGTGATCTTTTACGTGCACGCCAAGCGTACACAGACCACTCCTCTCTCTTTCGACCCGTTGTCCCTTACCAGGCACTCTGTCCTGCACCACTGACAATGATCAAACGTGTGGACTTTAAATTCTGAAATAATGGAACAGTATATGTATAACATACCACTAAGACTTGTCCACACTGCTTCTTGTTTTGCCTCAGATTGTAAAGTAACAAGTTGGGTTCCTTCTGATTCACACAGAGTCCTTGCGGAATTATACGGATAACCAACAGAAAAACCATACACACATCTACCTTCTACCATCACCGTAGCAATCAAATTTGGTTCACCAGTAAACTTCGTACATGTGGAAACTGAAAAATAAAATAAATGAATTCCAATTTTTAGTCTAATAATCAGCTTATCAATTGTTATAATGCTAAACTAACAACAGCTAAAAGGTTTTAAAACGTACATTTAATTCTTACTTTAGAGGTCTTCACTAATTGTGTACATGAAATGTTTAATTAGCTTCATGTGACTCCTCGCACTTTGATTATATGTTAATCCCCTATCAATTACCCTATCAATTGTTTAGGTGTTAAAAAATAATGTTTCCGATTGGACCAATCAATTTGAATTGTAACAACATGGCTTCTTTTTATAGGACTATTAATATTACCTTTTTAGTTTACTTATTTATCATATGTACTTGTTAACGATAAGAGAATACTTGTCGAGTCGTAGTTTTATATGTTTAATAACCAGTGATTGTTTTTCCATATAAATTTTGTTCTGTTTTTATCAATTCTTAGAAGTTTGAAAGAAAGAAAGTTATAACAAAATACCAAAAAATGAGGGGTTTATATGTATAATAAAGGATATACCTAGCGGAGCGAGATTTTAGACCAAGAGATCAGATGCGCAAACCGGTTTCAGTGCACCTTAATCTGAAATTTGGAAAATTAACGTTTTACTACCAGGGACTGGAATGCTTTTGCCGGCAAAATACTAAGTACAAAACACCAAACGTTTTCTGTATATAATATCTCGTATTGTTAAAACTTAATTTTTCAACAATAAAATACTTAACCTACCAGTTGATGAAGTAGTCCATTGGGCCACAAATATAAGGAACACATTTATATAAAACATGTTTTTATATAAAATAATTCCTATCCAAATAATCCAGATATCCATACACTAACGGGGATATTTGAATGTTACTGTTCTGGATCTAAGACAAAAATTAGTGGAACTCCTCTGATTGTCGCTTTATAAGCGAAATAATTAAAGAGACTGTATAGAGTGTGGACTTTATTGCAAATCAGTGATCATTCACTTACAGACTATCTTCATATTGGTCTATTGTTTAATTAAGGTATATTGTCATGTACATCTGTTATTTACTTACATATATACCGGTATATATCTATTCAACAGGTATACCTTCTGTATTAAATAAACAACGAGCATAAAACAAAGAGCCACTAATTTCCGTCAAAAGGTTCATTTATTTACATTAGCGAGTCAACCAGCCGACATTATACACCGGAATTACGGTCAATGTCCGTCAATAATTCCACTCTATGCTTGTTGAAACTGAGACAATGTAATCCAATCAGATGAAACCTTATACCATCTATCGTGGTGATTTTGTTTATTGACAAATAAATATATTGAATTTTGTGTAAGTCTTCACGATGTACGAATAAAAGAGAACAAGTCACAAGTCTACACCCATTCGTCACCGGTAGCAGAGCATACGAGGGGTGATAAGTAATGAAAACATTGCAGCACAATGGTAACACGTTTTGCACGTGTTGTATTATGTTTGTGCTATGTCACAAACTTTCATCACATTAGGCTGAACTGTTTGGTTGTGACAGGTCATAACAATCTATTATCACAGAGTAAGAATAACCAGAGTAGCGGCTCGCATTACTCCCCATAGAAGCACTCCGACGCGCAATGCATCTTGGGAATATAGTGTAATAACACTCAACTGACAGTTCGCTCAACATGGTTACGATATCTATTTCTAGTGATCTAGCCTATATGACAGCTATTCTTTCAAGTAATACAAACACTACACGGTCGATTTGGCTAAACTTGTACTAGTTATAGTTGACAACAAAAGTTCTTGCTGAAATTCCATCTTAATATTATAACTTTGCCCAGTTCTTTAAGGCCTGATTTGAGCTTGATCGAACGATAACCGATAAGGCCTACCGTCCCGATTAATCATTTGGAATTTAGTTTACTCTGTTTTATGCGATCTATTTTCATGATTTGTCATTGTTTGTTGGTTCTGTGTGTGATA
The DNA here is from genome assembly GCA_917208275.1 of Patella pellucida. Taxonomy (NCBI): domain Eukaryota; kingdom Metazoa; phylum Mollusca; class Gastropoda; family Patellidae; genus Patella; species Patella pellucida. The sequence continues at coordinate 41,612,274 of OU795043.1, read as the reverse complement.
AAGCTCGACACCGGGTATATGGTGGGGATATACAAGACTGATAAACGACAAACCGGGACCGCCAACGACTTTCAGACCGCAAGTTATTCAGGGCATACCCAAAAAGATCAAAGAGATTTACCGTTATAGGTTCCTAATCATTAGGACATCATATATGAGAAAGTGATCGTTTAATTTGTAGCACAATTAATCCTTTGCATCAATCAATAAAATTGATACACAAAGTGGTTGTATTCATAATAAAAAATGATATCGACATGGGGGTTGGATTTCTCTCTTAAAAAAGAAACCTTGTAGGCCTATTCCTCAAACCTTTTCAAGGCCGGGGGAAGGGGGGTAAACCAAGTGCCCCTATCACGCAAAAGATACATATATACATTGCCCCAGGAACCAGCTGGCAAACCACATTCTGCAAAAATTTCTGGATCTGCCCTAGGAACAAAAGCTTAACATATGAGCATTAACTTTACTTTAAATCCAGGTGGTTGAATTTCCATAAAAGGTAGTTTGCTTGAAATGTTATAAGTCTATCAGCCCTTTTCTTGGACTCTCCTAAGGGACCTATGCAATTAAATGGATATGCAATACAGTGTGCATTGAGGGAATTTTTGCCCAGACAGTGGCCCTATGGCCTACTCTTACTTTAAATTCCAATAACAGTCAAGGGTTCTTTCAGGTGCATGCCAATGTGTACACAGGACCTTGGCTTTTTGTCCCATCCAAGCGACTATCTACGTTGACCCCCTGTCCTTCACCACTAACAAGGGGGATTGTAAGCCATAAAGAACAGATATGTGTCCTTCCCTTAATAGTTTGGAAACAAAAGACAAAAACTATTAAGTTCTTTTACACAATGAATGATGTATTCTTATGCGAGCAAAAATACATAGCATAAATTTACAAACTTTAGCACAATCAGTTGAAACAAGCTAACAGTCCTATTTCCACTCCCAACCGCCCCCAGCGCTGACATCCCAAAACATATAAATGACATATATCAATTATTTGTACAGTTGTCTTTTAAACTGCTTATCTATGCTTAGTTCAAGTAGAAAATAATATTTGTGATGAAGCATAAGACATGGTCCGCAGAAACAACTTGATAAATTAGGAATGTGACACCTTCATATTTCTTGTTTTTCTTATGTTTCTTGTATTTCCAAGACCTATTAAGTTCTTTTACACAATGATGTATTCTCATGCGAGCAAAAAGACAAAGCATAAATTTACAAACTTTAGCACAATCAGTTGAACAAACAATATTGTCGGTAACAATTTTCATAAATATTTCAATAAACTGTCTAGGCCTACATACATTTTGGGTTTTATTGATCGTGTCAAAAGAATCTCTAAATATTGATTCTAATTTCATTGTAACAGCATAAATTAAATGACTTGGTTTGACTAGACCTTTCTTATTCTCCCCATCATATTTCTTTTGATCGATAAAAGAATAAATGTCATCATGAGCTTCCCTTTCGGAAGCTGTCCATAACTTCAAACAGGCGTCACAGTTGAACTTCTTGTAGGCTCTATGGACCAGATATCTGCATATGTAGGCTATGCAAAAATATTTTCCTCTGGCAGCTCTAAAAGAGTATCTATCAATATTTTAGAGATATCTAATTCCACTAAAGACACATCCGAAAGTACAGATGAGTTTGAGTAGGGTTGTTTTCTGGCCAATTAATTGATATGTGTCATCTATTTAATTTGGGATGTCAGCGGGGAACATAGGCCTAACTGTTGACTTGTTTCATTTTTAAGAAAATTTTACACAAAGTTATTTTTCTTCTTTTAACATTATTTTTTAAGTGGCAATGACTGATGGCAGTAGGAAAAATGTTCATTATACAGTCCCTGTATAATTATAACACCCGTAGGCTCTACACTGTGTCCCATACCCCCCCCCCACTCTGGTATTTATTTTTTATAGGGATATTCGGTCTCCCGTCCGATCAGGCAGGTTTCCCCCGAGTTCTTCGGTTTCTTCCTGCAGTAATGATCGAAATCATTCGCACGATCTGTGCCAAGGGCCAAATTGGAAAAAGGCATCCGGCCTTATTTGCTACCCTTGTAAAATGACGCGATTATTATTATTATATTATTCTCTTTGTTGACAGTCCACACGTTTCAGCCGCCATGTTTGAGAACTTACACATCAAACCCAAGATGCAATGCGCGACCTCTACTTATGCAAATGAAGAAGTCGCTACTCTGGTTATTCTTACTCTGTGCTATTATAGACCAGAGGGAGAAGGGGGGGGGGCATTGTCACCCGAGTGGGGGCAAATTCTGAGTTAACTTTTCTAGAGGCATTTTTCACCAGGAATCCGAATCTGGTAGGTAATCAGCCAGGCGAGGGGGCGTTTCCGAGATAATCGAGGTCAAAGGTCACGGAAGGTCAAATAACGAAAGAAACGTATATAATTCAAAATCTGTTCAGAATAGGGCTGGAAATCATTGATAACAGCAATGAGACAATTATAATACAGTAATACATGTATAATAATAACAATGACCTGCGATGACACCTGCATACCCGTGGTATTAAGCTCTATTACTATGATAATGAAGGGGGGGGGGTATTCAATGCCAAAATACAAGTCTTAGTACGAAATTCCAGATATAATGTTACATATCACTGAAAAGCTTGTTGAATGCTCTCTTCAAATATGTAATTCTTATGGTGCATTCATATTTACTTACCTTAAAAAGCGATCAAAGTTTGGTGGTATAAGCTCTATTACTATGATTATGAAACGGGGGGGGGGGGGGTATTCAAGTATTCAATGCCAAAATACGGGTCTTAGTAGGAAATAGCCAACTACCATAAATTTCGTCACATTAGTTACGTACGCATCCACCCTACTCTCTTTATTTAGCTCCCTCAGACTTCTATCTGTTTCCTGCGCTGAAGAAATGTCTTTCCCGGTCTGACGATGACGTCATTGCCGCTGTGGATGATTTTCTACACACCCAAGACAAAGATTTCTACAAAACGGGAATAAAGGCTCTGCAACACGGATGGCAGAAATGTATACATTGAAGGGGGCCTATGTTGAAAAAATAAATGCATTTGATATAATATTCTTGTTTCTTTCTGTGCTAGACCCACTACTTATAAATCACCCATCGCTTTATTAACCACAGACATCATACAATTATATTAGACCAAACAGGAACCCTTGCAGTATACCACCACCAGAAGAAAACCAGGACACTTCGGGGGCAATCAATACAAAACGCACCAAATCAAAGTTAAACAATGATGTCGGGCTCTTTTATCTAAGGTATCCAAGGTAAAACAGATTTTATAGATTTCTTCAGAATATTCAATGAGATAATTGATTGCATAAAATAAAAAAACTGATTGATGTTTGATACATGTATTACTTTTATGTAATTTATTGTGAAAAAAGTTGTTAATTAGTTCAAACCTACTATACTTTTAACACCACTGCTTTCGATAATCCCCTTGCTTGATTAATCTCCCCATGAGATTCCAAAATACGGAGAACAATAGCAGGTGGCGCAGTGAGATGACTCCATCATTCCGACTAGCATATGCTACTTGTCACTCAAAACCTTTTAATCGGCTTATAAACAGTCAGATAAATTATTGGCACACTTGTGTTAACATGATAAAGCTTTTATTGCAACACATGGATAGGTATAAATCGACCAATTTATTTTTCTGTTTCGAAAATATTCTTTTTTTCCATTCCGGATGCGCAAATAAAATCAAAAAGAAAACTGATCTCGCTTAGTTATTTAGATCATGGACCGTATAATATTAAAATGTCAATGTCAGATGTACTATAATAACAAGAAAGAAACATAATATATTATAAAGTTATGTAGAAAATATACAATTTCCTACGAGTCTTTCTTGATATACAAAAATTTAATTTCAACCACGGTTCTGGTAGATCGAAGCTAAGTCTCGAACCGTCTTGGCCCGACATCAGAGCCTCGTTTAACATGGTGACTAGAAGTTGATAGATAGTAGTCGAGTCCCCTTTCATGAAACCACTTTGAAATTTTGTAAGTGTATTGTAATCAACGATACAAAGTCAGAGGGGTCAAAACTAAAAGTACGACACAGATGGCAGTAGCGCGTGTGTCCTCCATGGGCTCTTACGCACGCTGTGCAGCGAAGTCGCATGGAATTAACCAATGTTTGAAAGAAGGCCTGGGGCAAACTTCTATTCTAGGACAAGAACAGCTTCTAAAGCAGCAATGGTGTGCATCTGTGGTCTCCGATATAGACGGCGACCAACCTCATCCCAGACACGTTCTATCGGTGCCATTTCCGGGGACATGGCTGGCCAGTCCAAAACATTGATGTTGTTAGCAGCTAGGTAGTTCATACTAAATCGGGCGGTATGCGGACGTGCATTATCCTGTTGGAAGTGATGAAGTTGTGGGTGCGCTCGAAACATCGGAACAACAATTGGTTGCAAGACATCATCACGGTAGGCTACAGCATTAACGCGACCCCTGCAAATGTGTAGGGCGGTCCGGTGAAATTTAAAGCCTCCCCACACCATTACAATTCCCCCACCCCATCGATTCGTTTCGAAGATGCAGCAGTTGACGGCCATCAGCGTGATAAAGATGAAAGCGACTCTCATCACTGAAGAGCACACTTTTCCAGTCTACTCTTCTCCATGTCTGGTGTCCTTGAGCCCATATAAAACGCCGCTGACGGTGATGATCCCTGGGGATAGCTCCAACATAAGACGACGTCTATAATAATAATAATAATCTCGTCATTTTACAAGGGTAGCAAATTAAGCCTGAGGCTTGTTTTCAATTTGGCCCTTGACACAGATCTGCTGCACATGTTCGAGTCGCTGGGCGGAATCTGTCACGCAGATGAGTGACCCGGATGTAGCGGTCTTGAGCCTGGATCGCAACACGTTGTGGACCAGGACGTTGATGGTCACGTGTTGATCCGGTAACGTTTCACCAATAGTGGACTGATGACAACTGAAGTGTCTGACAATAGCACGTGTAGACATGCCAGTCCGGGACATCCCCATTGGTTTCACTCCGCTGATTGTCAGTAAGTCTCGGCATCTCTAACTCGATTCCTTCACACGTCCAACAACAAATTACGACTGATCGACTTTCAACAGTTCATGTACTGCACATTAAGTTGAAAACATGTTTTTAAAGAGCTCACACACAATGCTGCACGTGAATATTGGGTTTTTCATGTGCATCTCTTCCAATTTTTTGGTGCACACGGGCTGATATTTTTTACGTTTGAGAGCATTGTGTGAAACAAGTATTGCAAAATATTATACATACAAAACCACTTAGTAATAAAATTAAAATATTTGGGGGAAAGAATGGGACGTTTTCCATGGCTCTCAGTATAGATTATAATAATTTTCCGCTAATATCGATAGAATCGAGTACATGTATGTCTTTAACTTCATTCGGCTGTAGAATAATATTAGTTTTACTGTTGGTATTTCGGTTAATTAATGGCAGTGGGAGATTAAGGTCATTAAGTTTGGATTGCTCAGCAAAATTAGTGCACTTAAAAGTGAATTTGCCTTTTCTAAATCTAAATCTTTATTAACCTTGAACCACTGGTCTATTGGTATACATAGAAACATAAGAATACAATTTTATATAAAGTGAACAGAGAGCAAACAAACGAATTTAACAATTGACTACAATTCATTAAGTGTATTGTCCCTTCACTTATTGGCGAAGTATATATATTTACCTAGCTTTAAAAGTTCTGAACAAATTTGGCTTTGTGGTAGTTTTATTAATTTTCCCATATTTGGTCTAGTAATAGTATAGTAATATTTCTTTATAAATTTTGACCTTAGTTCAGCAGTATTTGTTGTTATAGGAAGTCATTCTGAACATCTGATAGGAAGTGTGTCATGGTACGATGAACCCGTTTTTTTTTATATAAATGAGTTGACTACCTGTCACCAGGACTTTGATCCAAGGTTATTGACATCGTTAATTTTATTATCTAAACTATCATGATATTCACTCTTACATTTATGAATTAAAGATATATATATATTGATTTCTTGTCTTACGAAACGGTGTCCAGTGGTCTGCCAAATCTGACTTCTTAGCTTGTTTGTTGATTTTATTTTTCAATATACTTAAAGATACATTATGGGACATTTTTATAGAGAGTTGGCCATTCTTGCTATAACAGTTCAAAAGTAGATGATTAAAGAAGAATATATTGAAAATTTCAGTCATATTACTTTATTCTGTACAAAGTTTTTAGCGTTGTAATATTTGACTAGAAATGGGTGCCAAATGGGCCTTCACCTTGGCCTATCGTTTTAATGACAGGCGTTATCTTCACCTACACAATCTCGATTATCAAGTATAGTTTTCAATGCCATCGCAATATTGCTCAACAGCGACCTCGCTAAGTACACTCTATCATTTAGCCTCGATCTAATTAATGACGTAAACATAACAGTTAATAATCTCATCACAATGCGCCATATTTGATTTAATTAATCAGTGGAATCCTATTTAAATCCAATCTGGAGCTGAGCCATCAGTGGGTCTACAGGGTTGATTTTGGGCTTGTTTAAATAAAGATCTAATTTATAACTTCTATATTGTAAATGCGGGAGGACTGCACTACACGCAGGACAAACAAAATAAAAATCGCAAGATAAACCTGCGGACAAGACAGAATATAGACATTGCAAACACTAAACAATTATCAAATCAAGTGAATGGATCCAGGGGCCAGCCGTAAGCGTCCACTGTGCTGTAGAATCCCGGGCCTGTTGTGGTATAGGCTTCACTAAAATGATTTACAAAAAAGACGTAACAAAAAATTGCAACCGATCTTGTCTGTGGTCGTCTCTTCAATGGCGATAGTCAGCCAGTTGACGTCGGGTGTTAGAACGTCAAATAATTTTAACAATAGGGGCGATAATCCGGACAGAAACTCGGAAAACGCTAAAATAATAAATGTAGTGAGCAAACAGGAGCAAAGCCCGACAACGAAAATATTCTGCAGTATCGGAATTTGGAAGCCTAAATTAAAACTTGCAATAATCAGATTCAGCTCTTGCATACTGTATCTATAACTTCGGTATATAAAGGCTATCATTCATCCACGGCATATCTCGTGGTATAATGGTTACTAATTTATTTGGAATATATTTCTTTGCTACAGTATTAATTCACTTGTAAATTTACTACATGACTCATCACCTAAGATAAAACATTGTGAGACATTATCAGTGAGTGCCAAGTTAATATTTGATGTAGTTGGGGGGGGGGGGTCTGTAAAATGTACCTAATAAGAATTTATTATTGTAACCAGATGCCCTTTGTTCCGTCAACTTCCAAGTCAGATCGTCTCGTGTAAGCTAGACTATCTTTTACATATACACTATCGAGATAATGTCATAGCTATCTAACTCGGAAGCAATTAAATCAATTTTATTACGGATGCTCCTTGTATTCAGATGATCCCCGTCTTCAATGAGCCCAGGTTAGGTGCAGAAGAGTAGGACGTTAAACCCCATTTCATTTCATTTCTGTATTTAGATGAACTAAAGTAAGATTTTTAGGGCCAGGATAGTTGAAAGATGAATTAGTTTAAATTTTCTAGAGAAATCGTATGACAGGGAAGAAATAATAAATGTTAACGATAATTTACTGTTTTGATTAAGTCTTGTGTCACTTTATTGGGCACAACTGTTAATTTCTTGAGGTCGCGAAGAACAAAAGTGTTAAAACATGTATTTCGCAAGAAAAATAAATATAAAACAGACAATTTTTATATTTATTAAATTTTTGTCAATTCCAACGTCGGTGGGCCTGGGAAACAGAAAAAAAAATAGTTTGGTCATTGGCTGAATTTTAGATTTATAAATTCAATGTACATAGTAACTTCATGGAGGTTAGTATTAACAAAAAAAGTGAAGAAAGTGGGACAACGGTCCAATCTGTTCCCAATATTCGATTGACGACAAAAAGACAACTATAAAATTTTCTGCAAAATACAATACAAAAAATCTATATATAACTCCATGTTAATGTAATGTTATAAGTTAACTGAGCGTTGAACAACCAGCTCTAGGACTTTGGTCCACTGGAAACGATTGATCCGTCTCGGGACATTTTCCGGTTCAAAATCACAACCAACCGCTGTTCTAGAAAGTTATTTATTGGTTTGTCGTATGAATAAATGTCTAATTAATAATGTACGTAACATTTGAGGCCAAACGAAAGATCGGCAATAGGCAGGATTATATCTTACAATATGGATTTTTACTCCATTTGATGAATCTGAAGTGAAAACCTAGTTCCTTATCATTGAACATATTAATTGATTTCAGATAAGTTGTATTTGATCCAGGATATTGTAGACAGGGAGTGAAAGAGGATTTTATGATTAACGCAATCGAACGTTTTAATTTACCTTGCCATCTGAATAAATGAGCAATTCCAGACAACTATGGGACATTGGCGGCCTTGACGGTGCGACGTTGATCTTGGCCTACCAGACCGTTGGTGATTCTGAATTGAACTAATTGTCCCTGGAAACGCTGCCATAGTCTCCCAATCACACAACCGATTATCTGTGCCACATTCCTCTGTTTAAAATCCTGTTTAAGCCACGCAATGGCTCTTCCTCTGTCAAGTTCACTCAGCTGACGTCTGACCCTGTTGAAATTTCAACTGAGAGCAGCACAGTCACGGAAGGTTTTTTATGCCAAAACTGTTCATGGGAGTTGGCATTCGACTGGTCAATAACGTAGAAAAGTCCGCGTCAGCTTATATCAGACTATTCTTACTGGACTTTAAGTAACTAGGCCATAATCAACTACAAAATGTCGCACCCTACTGCGGTTGGGCGATGCAAACAGTTTTGTGGAGCCTTGTTTTGAGCTTCAGTTTATGGTTTCTAAGGAGACTGTCAAAATCATTTTGTTTAAAAATGACATATGCCTTGTACACAGGTTTTGTCGTGAGGATATCGTGAACCAATTTTGACACGATTTCTGCCAATAATTATATATATATATATATATATTTCTGATATGTGCATAGACAATTATCTGTTAGAAAAAAAAAAGGTTTGGCCCTTAACTTTTTAGCCTACATAGCTAATCACGGCATTGTCACAGGTCTAATCAAGGCATTGTCTACAGGTCTAATCAAGGTGGACAGGTCTAATCAAGGTATTGTCTACAGGGCTAATTAAGGCACGGACTACCAGGCTAATCAACGGATCGAATTCTTACTGAAATCATGTAAAACCGAGGTAAAAGGGTTTTTTTTTTTTAACAATTTTTTTATTTAGGTTGTCTGAATGGGATTTGGGAACAGGCTTAGCCTATGTAATACCCTTCGTAAATAATTTGTATATATGTATTATGTTAATAATATTAAAATGCAAAAAAGGTGTATATACATAGTTATTATGGCAAACACATACATATTATATAAATCCATGTATAGTAAAATGGGTGAAAATGTACAGTATATAATAATTGTGCAATATACAAGCATAGTAAGAATTTCTAATAATAATAGGCAACATTAAAGAGGCTAGCCAAAATTATACATGAGATATACGATAAAATATTTGATCGAGATTAAAATCTGTTTGACATAACTATAAACTTATGGACCTGAATAAATATATTAGTGTTAACATCAGGACAATAAGTTGTGGAGCGGAAACAAAGACAGTTGATATTTTTAAAATCATGCTGTAATTTGTCTATGGTTTCAGCTCGTGCATTATTTCAAATATGTGAGCGCAGAGGCACGCGGGACTGTCAGCAACATGTCTTAGGAATTTGTGGCCCTGCAGGTCAGAGCATCGAAGTCGTAATTCACAATGAATTATTTCTGGTTTCCGGTGACCGTTATAATAAAACGAATGAACTTTGATATCAGATTTGGAGAGATCATCGGAAATTTTTTTCAGAGTACTAGAATTCCTTGCAGGGGCACTGAGTTTATTCCACTCTCTTATACTGGATGGGATCGAATTTCTTTAAATTTGTTTTCATTACAAAGGAAATATTTATTTGTAGGTTCTAGGTTTATGAGATTCTTAAGATAAGGAGGGGTTAATTTATGTCGATTTCGTGTTTCTTTGAGGTATTCGAGAGTATTACTGGTACACTCGTCCAAGGTAACATCGACACAATGAAAGTGCGACAGAATAAAGGAAGAATATGGGGTGTGTAGTGATTTTCTGTTTAAACGATATTTCAGGGAGCGAAGACTGTTTACTTTTTTAATTATACTATCAATATGGCTGTTCCATTTGCAATTGCTTTGAAAGATAATTCCGGGGTGTTTATGTTCAGTTACCTCCTTTATTCCTATTGAGTTCATTGCGTTTAGTGGAGAGGGTTAAAGTTTGTGTCTTGTGTGGGTAAAAAGTTACTAGCCATGTTTCCGCCCATGTATTGATTGCTTCGAGATCATTTTAATGTAAGTGCTCATGCCCCAGGGTAATCTATTTTAGGTACAGAAAGGTATCATCAGCAAAAAGTCGGATGTTCGATTGTATATTATTCACAATGTCGTTTATATATAATAAAAGTAATTATGGTCCCAATACACTGCCACGTGGGGCACCAGCGGGAATACCCCGAGGTCTGAGGATATTCCGTGTAAGGCGACATATTGTTGTCGATTTTCAAGATAGTTCTTGAACCATGCCAATAGTCCTCCTCTGGCCCCAGCAGCTTCCAACTTACGACATGCCAGACTCTTGTTAAAAGCCTTGCTGATCCTGGATATTTGTTATGATCAATGGCTTGACGAAAGTAGTGATATAGATCTATTTATTGGAAGATAGTCGAATCACCCGGAAGAAACCCTGCTGTTAGTATTGAATTATCCTTGAAGAAGTTAAAAGCATGTTTATATATTATTTTCTCAAATATTTTTTATAATAATGCTTAGGAGTGAAATGGGTGTAAAATTGATGCAGTCAGTTGGGTGTCCTTTTTTTTTAAAATAGCCATGACATTTGCAATTTTCCATAATTTTGGAATAAGGGATTACTAATTTCTTTTACGATATATTTTAAGAATTTTTTTTAACTTATTTCATCTAGACCCGAGGCTTTTGATGTATCTAGGCTGTGTATTGTGTCCTTAACTTCTCCTGGGTTGGTACAATCGATTATATGCTACTAGTATTCATTTGAGGGAGTGGGAGAGTTTTGTTAGTGCTTGGCAGTTCAGTTTGTTGAATGAAATAATTTTTAAGGGCATCGGCTTTATCAAAGGTCGTTTGAAGATGCAGCCTGTGTCTTAGTATATGGGTTTACTAGATTCCACCATATTTTAGTGCCAAATTTTTCTTTTTTATTAATTTTTGCGTCAATATTCTCAAAGTATTCTTTTTCACATTTCTTATTTTACGAAAATTTTGCCAATCAGTTTCCAGAATTCTTTTTACTGCTCTCTTATGTAGTCTATTTTTTTTCATTCTTCTAATGCTTTTGTTCATCCGAAGTTTATCGTTTTGCCTCATTGTTACCAATTTGCTTGGTAGATTATTTTTTGCTATTTTGCTTAATTTGCTATTTTATCGAACACAGGATGTATCAACATCAGAACGGTCGACAAGATCGTACCAGTTAGTGTTTCTGTGCGTATACCCTCAAGATTTATATTTTCGTAATTGCAGATCATTCACTTGAAGCATTTTTGTTTATAAACAGTGGATGAAAGCTTACATGGGACTGGACAATGGTCACTGCAGAAATTCCGGTGTATTCAAAACGTTCAAAATCACAACCAACCGCTGTTCAGAAAATTATTTATTGGTTTGTCGTATGAATAATTAATGTCTTATTAATAATGTACGTAACATTTGAGGACAAAAGAATAATCGGCAATAGGCAGACTTATATCTTACATTATGGATTTTTTTCCATTTGATGAATCTGAAATAATAACCTAGTTCCTTATCATTGAACATATTAATTGATTTCAGATAAATTGTATTTGATCCAGGATATTGTAGACAGGGAGTATGAGGGGATTTTATGATTAACGCAATCGAACGTTTTAATTTACCTTGCCATCTTAATAAATGAGCAATTGCAGACAACTATGGGACATTGGCGGTCTTGACGGTGCGACGTTGATCTTGGCCTACCAGACCGTTGGTGATTCTGAATTGAACTGACTACAACCGATTCTCTGTGCCACATTCCTCTGTTTAAAATCCTGCTTAAGCCACGCAATGGCTCTTCCTGTCAAGTTCACTCAGCTGACGTTTGACCCTGTTGAAATTTCAACTGAGAGCAGCACGGTCACGGAAGGTTTTTTATGCCAAAACTGTTCATGGGAGTTGGCATTCGATCTGGTCAATAACGTAGAAGAGTCCGCGTCAGCTTATATCAGACTACTCTTACGGTACTTTAAGTAACTAGGACATAATCAATTACAAAATGTCGAACCCTACTGCGGTTGGGCGATGCAAACAGTTTTGTGGAGCCTTGTTTTGAGCTTCAGTTTATGGTTTCTAAGGAGAATGTCAAAATCATTTTGTTTAAAAATAACATATGCCTTGTACACAGTTTTTGTCGTCAGGATATCGTGAACCAATTTTGACACGATTTCTGCCAATAATTTTATATATATATATATCTGATATGTGCATAGACAATTATATGGTGGAAAAAAAAGATTTGACCCTTAACTTCTTAGCCTACATAGCTAATCACGGCATTGTCTACAGGTCTAATCAAGGTTTACAGGTCTAATCAAGGCATTGTCTACAGGGCTAATTAAGGCAGGGACTACAAGGCTAATCAACGGATCGAATTCTTACTGAAATCATGTAAAACCGAGGTAAAAGGTTTTTTTTTTTTAAACATTATTTTTATTCAGGTTGTCTGAATGGGATTTGGGAACAGGCTTAGCCTATGTAATACCCTTCGTAAATAATTTGTATATATGTATTATGTTAATAATATTAAAATGCAAAAAAGGTGTATATACATAGTTATTATGGCAAACACATACATATTATATAAATCCATGTATAGTAAAATGGGTGAAAATGTACAGTATATAATAATTGTGCAATATACAAGCATAGTAAGAATTTCTAATAATAATAGGCAACATTAAAGAGGCTAGCCAAAATTATACATGAGATATACGATAAAATATTTGATCGAGATTAAAATCTGTTTGACATAACTATAAACTTATGGACCTGAATAAATATATTAGTGTTAACATCAGGACAATAAGTTGTGGAGCGGAAACAAAGACAGTTGATATTTTTAAAATCATGCTGTAATTTGTCTATGGTTTCAGCTCGTGCATTATTTCAAATATGTGAGCGCAGAGGCACGCGGGACTGTCAGCAACATGTCTTAGGCATTTGTGGCCCTGCAGGTCAGAGCATCGAAGTCGTAATTCACAATGAATTATTTCTGGTTTCCGGTGACCGTTATAATAAAACGAATGAACTTTGATATCAGATTTGGAGAGATCATCGGAATTTTTTTTCAGAGTACTAGAATTCCTTGCAGGGGCACTGAGTTTATTCCACTCTCTTGTACTGGATGGGATCGAATTTCTTTAAATTTATTTTCATTACAAAGGAAATATTTATTTGTAGGTTCTAGGTTTATGAGATTCTTAAGATAAGGAGGGGTTAATTTATGTCGATTTCGTGTTTCTTTGAGGTATTCGGGAGTATTACTGGTACACTCGTCCAAGGTAACATCGACACAATGAAAGTGCGACAGAATAAAGGAAGAATATGGGGTGTGTAGTGATTTTCTGTTTAAACGATATTTCAGGGAGCGAAGACTGTTTACTTTTTTAATTATACTATCAATATGGCTGTTCCATTTGCAATTGCTTTGAAAGATAATTCCGGGGTGTTTATGTTCAGTTACCTCCTTTATTCCTATTGAGTTCATTGCGTTTAGTGGAGAGGGTTAAAGTTTGTGTCTTGTGTGGGTAAAAAGTTACTAGCCATGTTTCTGCCCATGTATTGATTGCTTCGAGATCATTTTAATGTAAGTGCTCATGCCCCAGGGTAATCTATTTTAGGTACAGAAAGGTATCATCAGCAAAAAGTCGGATGTTCGATTGTATATTATTCACAATGTCGTTTATATATAATAAAAGTAATTATGGTCCCAATACACTGCCACGTGGGGCACCAGCGGGAATACCCCGAGGTCTGAGGATATTCCGTGTAAGACGACAGATTGTTGTCGATTTTCAAGATAGTTCTTGAACCATGCCAATAGTCCTCCTCTGGCCCCAACAGCTTCCAACTTACGACAGAGTCCGGCATGCCAGACTCTTGTTAAAAGCCTTGCTGATGTCACAAAAGACGATCCTGGATATTTGTTATGATCAATGGCTTGACGAAAGTAGTGATATAGATCTATTTATTGGAAGATAGTCGAATCACCCGGAAGAAACCCTGCTGTTAGTATTGAATTATCCTTGAAGAAGTTAAAAGCATGTTTATATATTATTTTCTCAAATATTTTTTATAATAATGCTTAGGAGTGAAATGGGTGTAAAATTGATGCAGTCAGTTGGGTGTCCTTTTTTTTTAAAATAGCCATGACATTTGCAATTTTCCATAATTTTGGAATAAGGGATTACTAATTTCTTTTACGATATATTTTAAGAATTTTTTTTAACTTATTTCATCTAGACCCGAGGCTTTTGATGTATCTAGGCTGTGTATTGTGTCCTTAACTTCTCCTGGGTTGGTACAATCGATTCTATGCTACTAGTATTCATTTGAGGGAGTGGGAGAGTTTTGTTAGTGCTTGGCAGTTCAGTTTGTTGAATGAAATAATTTTTAAGGGCATCGGCTTTATCAAAGGTCGTTTGAAGATGCAGCCTGTGTCTTAGTATATGGGTTTACTAGATTCCACCATATTTTAGTGCCAAAGTTTTCTTTTTTTATTAATTTTTGCGTCAATATTCTCAAAGTATTCTTTTTCACATTTCTTATTTTACGAAAATTTTGCCAATCAGTTTCCAGAATTCTTTTTACTGCTCTCTTATGTAGTCTATTTTTTTTCATTCTTCTAATGCTTTTGTTCATCCGAAGTTTATCGTTTTGCCTCATTGTTACTAATTTGCTTGGTAGATTATTTTTTTGCTATTTTGCATAATTTGCTATTTAATCGAACACAGGATGTATCAACATCAGAACGGTCGACAAGATCGTACCAGTTAGTGTTTCTGTGCGTATACCCTCAAGATTTATATTTTCGTAATTGCAGATCATTCACTTGAAGCATTTTTGTTTATAAACAGTGGATGAAAGCTTACATGGGACTGGACAATGGTCACTGCAGAAATTCCGGTGTATTCAAAACGTTCAAAATCACATCCAACCGCTGTTCAGAAAATTATTTATTGGTTTGTCGTATGAATAATTAATGTCTAATTAATAATGTACGTAACATTTGAGGACAAAAGAATAATCGGCAATAGGCAGACTTATATCTTACATTATGGATTTTTTTCCATTTGATGAATCTGAAATAATAACCTAGTTCCTTATCATTGAACATATTAATTGGTTTCAGATAAATTGTATTTGATCCAGGATATTGTAGACAGGGAGTGTGAGAGGATTTTATGATTAACGCAATCGAACGTTTTAATTTACCTTGCCATCTTAATAAATGAGCAATTGCAGACAACTATGGGACATTGGCGGTCTTGACGGTGCGATGTTGATCTTGGCCTACCAGACCGTTGGTGATTCTGAATTGAACTGACTACAACCGATTCTCTGTGCCACATTCCTCTGTTTAAAATCCTGCTTAAGCCACGCAATGGCTCTTCCTGTCAAGTTCACTCAGCTGACGTTTGACCCTGTTGAAATTTCAACTGAGAGCAGCACGGCCACGGAAGGTTTTTTATGCCAAAACTGTTCATGGGAGTTGGCATTCGATCTGGTCAATAACGTAGAAGAGTCCGCGTCAGCTTATATCAGACTACTCTTACGGTACTCTAAGTAACTAGGACATAATCAATTACAAAATGTCGAACCCTACTGCGGTTGGGCGATGCAAACAGTTTTGTGGAGCCTTGTTTTGAGCTTCAGTTTATGGTTTCTAAGGAGAATGTCAAAATCATTTTGTTTAAAAATAACATATGCCTTGTACACAGTTTTTGTCGTCAGGATATCGTGAACCAATTTTGACACGATTTCTGCCAATAATTTTATATATATATATATATCTGATATGTGCATAGACAATTATATGGTGGAAAAAAAGATTTGACCCTTAACTTCTTAGCCTACATAGCTAATCACGGCATTATCTACAGGTCTAATCAAGGTCTACTGGTCTAATCAAGGCATTGTCTACAGGGCTAATTAAGGCATGGACTACAAGGCTAATCAACGGATCGAATTCTTACTGAAATCATGTAAAACCGAGGTAAAAGGTTTTTTTTTTTTAAACAATATTTTTATTCAGGTTGTCTGAATGGGATTTGGGAACAGGCTTAGCCTATGTAATTCCCTTCGTAAATAATTTGTATATATGTATTATGTTAATAATATTAAAATGCAAAAAAGGTGTATATACATAGTTATTATGGCAAACACATACATATTATATAAATCCATGTATAGTAAAATGGGTGAAAATGTACAGTATATAATAATTGTGCAATATACAAGCATAGTAAGAATATCTAATAATAATAGGCAACATTAAAGAGGCTAGCCAAAATTATACATGAGATATACGATAAAATATTTGATCGAGATTAAAATCTGTTTGACATAACTATAAACTTATGGACCTGAATAAATATATTAGTGTTAACATCAGGACAATAAGTTGTGGAGCGGAAACAAAGACAGTTGATATTTTTAAAATCATGCTGTAATTTGTCTATGGTTTCAGCTCGTGCATTATTTCAAATATGTGAGCGCAGAGGCACGCGGGACTGTCAGCAACATGTCTTAGGCATTTGTGGCCCTGCAGGTCAGAGCATCGAAGTCGTAATTCACAATGAATTATTTCTGGTTTCCGGTGACCGTTATAATAAAACGAATGAACTTTGATATCAGATTTGGAGAGATCATCGGAAATTTTTTTCAGAGTACTAGAATTTCTTGCAGGGGCACTGAGTTTATTCCACTCTCTTGTACTGGATGGGATCGAATTTCTTTAAATTTGTTTTCATTACAAAGGAAATATTTATTTGTAGGTTCTAGGTTTATGAGATTCTTAAGATAAGGAGAGGTTAATTTATGTCGATTTCGTGTTTCTTTGAGGTATTCGAGAGTATTACTGGTACACTCGTCCAAGGTAACATCGACACAATGAAAGTGCGACAGAATAAAGGAAGAATATGGGGTGTGTAGTGATTTTCTGTTTAAACGATATTTCAGGGAGCGAAGACTGTTTACTTTTTTAATTATACTATCAATATGGCTGTTCCATTTGCAATTGCTTTGAAAGATAATTCCGGGGTGTTTATGTTCAGTTACCTCCTTTATTCCTATTGAGTTCATTGCGTTTAGTGGAGAGGGTTAAAGTTTGTGTCTTGTGTGGGTAAAAAGTTACTAGCCATGTTTCCGCCCATGTATTGATTGCTTCGAGATCATTTTAATGTAAGTGCTCATGCCCTTAGTCGGATGTTCGATTGTATATTATTCACAATGTCGTTTATATATAATAAAAGTAATTATGGTCCCAATACACTGCCACGTTGGGCACCAGCGGGAATACCCCGAGGTCTGAGGATATTCCGTGTAAGACGACAGATTGTTGTCGATTTTCAAGATAGTTCTTGAACCATGCCAATAGTCCTCCTCTGGCCCCAGCAGCTTCCAACTTACGACAGAGTCCGGCATGCCAGACTCTTGTTAAAAGCCTTGCTGATGTCACAAAAGACGATCCTGGATATTTGTTATGATCAATGGCTTGACGAAAGTAGTGATATAGATCTATTTATTGGAAGATAGTCGAATCACCCGGAAGAAACCCTGCTGTTAGTATTGAATTATCCTTGAAGAAGTTAAAAGCATGTTTATATATTATTTTCTCAAATATTTTTTATAATAATGCTTAGGAGTGAAAAAGGTGTAAAATTGATGCAGTCAGTTGGGTGTCCTTTTTTTTAAAATAGCCATGACATTTGCAATTTTCCATAATTTTGGAATAAGGGATTACTAATTTCTTTTACGATATATTTTAAGAATTTTTTTTAACTTATTTCATCTAGACCCGAGGCTTTTGATGTATCTAGGCTGTGTATTGTGTCCTTAACTTCTCCTGGGTTGGTACAATCGATTCTATGCTACTAGTATTCATTTGAGGGAGTGGGAGAGTTTTGTTAGTGCTTGGCAGTTCAGTTTGTTGAATGAAATAATTTTTAAGGGCATCGGCTTTATCAAAGGTCGTTTGAAGATGCAGCCTGTGTCTTAGTATATGGGTTTACTAGATTCCACCATATTTTAGTGCCAAAGTTTTCTTTTTTATTAATTTTTGCGTCAATATTCTCAAAGTATTCTTTTTCACATTTCTTATTTTACGAAAATTTTGCCAATCAGTTTCCAGAATTCTTTTTACTGCTCTCTTATGTAGTCTATTTTTTTTCATTCTTCTAATGCTTTTGTTCATCCAAGGTTTATCGTTTTGCCTCATTGTTTAAATTTGCTTGGTAGATTATTTTTTGCTATTTTGCTTAATTTGCTATTTAATCGAACACAGGATGTATCAACATCAGAACGGTCGACAAGATCGTACCAGTTAGTGTTTCTGTGCGTATACCCTCAAGATTTATATTTTCGTAATTGCAGATCATTCACTTGAAGCATTTTTGTTTATAAACAGTGGATGGAAGCTTACATGGGACTGGACAATGGTCACTGCAGAAATTCCGGTGTATTCAAAACGTTCAAAATCACATCCAACCGCTGTTCAGAAAATTATTTATTGGTTTGTCGTATGAATAATTAATGTCTAATTAATAATGTACGTAACATTTGAGGACAAAAGAATAATCGGCAATAGGCAGACTTATATCTTACATTATGGATTTTTTTCCATTTGATGAATCTGAAATAATAACCTAGTTCCTTATCATTGAACATATTAATTGGTTTCAGATAAATTGTATTTGATCCAGGATATTGTAGACAGGGAGTGTGAGAGGATTTTATGATTAACGCAATCGAACGTTTTAATTTACCTTGCCATCTTAATAAATGAGCAATTGCAGACAACTATGGGACATTGGCGGTCTTGACGGTGCGATGTTGATCTTGGCCTACCAGACCGTTGGTGATTCTGAATTGAACTGACTACAACCGATTCTCTGTGCCACATTCCTCTGTTTAAAATCCTGCTTAAGCCACGCAATGGCTCTTCCTGTCAAGTTCACTCAGCTGACGTTTGACCCTGTTGAAATTTCAACTGAGAGCAGCACGGCCACGGAAGGTTTTTTATGCCAAAACTGTTCATGGGAGTTGGCATTCGATCTGGTCAATAACGTAAAAGAGTCCGCGTCAGCTTATATCAGACTACTCTTACGGTACTCTAAGTAACTAGGACATAATCAATTACAAAATGTCGAACCCTACTGCGGTTGGGCGATGCAAACAGTTTTGTGGAGCCTTGTTTTGAGCTTCAGTTTATGGTTTCTAAGGAGAATGTCAAAATCATTTTGTTTAAAAATAACATATGCCTTGTACACAGTTTTTGTCGTCAGGATATCGTGAACCAATTTTGACACGATTTCTGCCAATAATTTTATATATATATATATATCTGATATGTGCATAGACAATTATATGGTGGAAAAAAAGATTTGACCCTTAACTTCTTAGCCTACATAGCTAATCACGGCATTATCTACAGGTCTAATCAAGGTCTACTGGTCTAATCAAGGCATTGTCTACAGGGCTAATTAAGGCATGGACTACAAGGCTAATCAACGGATCGAATTCTTACTGAAATCATGTAAAACCGAGGTAAAGGGTTTTTTTTTTTAAACAATATTTTTATTCAGGTTGTCTGAATGGGATTTGGGAACAGGCTTAGCCTATGTAATACCCTTCGTAAATAATTTGTATATATGTATTATGTTAATAATATTAAAATGCAAAAAAGGTGTATATACATAGTTATTATGGCAAACACATACATATTATATAAATCCATGTATAGTAAAATGGGTGAAAATGTACAGTATATAATAATTGTGCAATATACAAGCATAGTAAGAATTTCTAATAATAATAGGCAACATTAAAGAGGCTAGCCAAAATTATACATGAGATATACGATAAAATATTTGATCGAGATTAAAATCTGTTTGACATAACTATAAACTTATGGACCTGAATAAATATATTAGTGTTAACATCAGGACAATAAGTTGTGGAGCGGAAACAAAGACAGTTGATATTTTTAAAATCATGCTGTAATTTGTCTATGGTTTCAGCTCGTGCATTATTTCAAATATGTGAGCGCAGAGGCACGCGGGACTGTCAGCAACATGTCTTAGGCATTTGTGGCCCTGCAGGTCAGAGCATCGAAGTCGTAATTCACAATGAATTATTTCTGGTTTCCGGTGACCGTTATAATAAAACGAATGAACTTTGATATCAGATTTGGAGAGATCATCGGAAATTTTTTTCAGAGTACTAGAATTTCTTGCAGGGGCACTGAGTTTATTCCACTCTCTTGTACTGGATGGGATCGAATTTCTTTAAATTTGTTTTCATTACAAAGGAAATATTTATTTGTAGGTTCTAGGTTTATGAGATTCTTAAGATAAGGAGAGGTTAATTTATGTCGATTTCGTGTTTCTTTGAGGTATTCGAGAGTATTACTGGTACACTCGTCCAAGGTAACATCGACACAATGAAAGTGCGACAGAATAAAGGAAGAATATGGGGTGTGTAGTGATTTTCTGTTTAAACGATATTTCAGGGAGCGAAGACTGTTTACTTTTTTAATTATACTATCAATATGGCTGTTCCATTTGCAATTGCTTTGAAAGATAATTCCGGGGTGTTTATGTTCAGTTACCTCCTTTATTCCTATTGAGTTCATTGCGTTTAGTGGAGAGGGTTAAAGTTTGTGTCTTGTGTGGGTAAAAAGTTACTAGCCATGTTTCCGCCCATGTATTGATTGCTTCGAGATCATTTTAATGTAAGTGCTCATGCCCTTAGTCGGATGTTCGATTGTATATTATTCACAATGTCGTTTATATATAATAAAAGTAATTATGGTCCCAATACACTGCCACGTGGGGCACCAGCGGGAATACCCCGAGGTCTGAGGATATTCCGTGTAAGACGACAGATTGTTGTCGATTTTCAAGATAGTTCTTGAACCATGCCAATAGTCCTCCTCTGGCCCCAGCAGCTTCCAACTTACGACAGATTCCGGCATGCCAGACTCTTGTTAAAAGCCTTGCTGATGTCACAAAAGACGATCCTGGATATTTGTTATGATCAATGGCTTGACGAAAGTAGTGATATAGATCTATTTATTGGAAGATAGTCGAATCACCCGGAAGAAACCCTGCTGTTAGTATTGAATTATCCTTGAAGAAGTTAAAAGCATGTTTATATATTATTTTCTCAAATATTTTTTATAATAATGCTTAGGAGTGAAAAAGGTGTAAAATTGATGCAGTCAGTTGGGTGTCCTTTTTTTTAAAATAGCCATGACATTTGCAATTTTCCATAATTTTGGAATAAGGGATTACTAATTTCTTTTACGATATATTTTAAGAATTTTTTTTAACTTATTTCATCTAGACCCGAGGCTTTTGATGTATCTAGGCTGTGTATTGTGTCCTTAACTTCTCCTGGGTTGGTACAATCGATTCTATGCTACTAGTATTCATTTGAGGGAGTGGGAGAGTTTTGTTAGTGCTTGGCAGTTCAGTTTGTTGAATGAAATAATTTTTAAGGGCATCGGCTTTATCAAAGGTCGTTTGAAGATGCAGCCTGTGTCTTAGTATATGGGTTTACTAGATTCCACCATATTTTAGTGCCAAAGTTTTCTTTTTTATTAATTTTTGCGTCAATATTCTCAAAGTATTCTTTTTCACATTTCTTATTTTACGAAAATTTTGCCAATCAGTTTCCAGAATTCTTTTTACTGCTCTCTTATGTAGTCTATTTTTTATACGCCCACATTTTCATGTGGACGTATTATGTCGTCGCCCCTGTCCGTCCGGACGTCCGTCCGTCTGTCTGTCTGTCCGTCCGTCCGTCCGTCCACAATTGTTTGTGGACTCTCTACAGGTCACAATTCTTGTCCGATTTTAACGAAACTTAAAATATAGGTTTATCTCCAAAAGATCTCGGCTGCTTTCGATATTGGCATGTATCGGATCAAAACTTCATGGATTATGGCCCCTGATTGTACGAAAAATCACGTTTTTAGCTTGTGGACCCTATAGAGGTCACAATTTTGAACCGATTTTGATGAAACTTAACATGCATGTTTATAACCCAAAGATCTTGGTTCCTTTCGATATTTGCGCCTATCGGAACGTAATTTACTGAATTATGGCCCCTGATTGTCCGAAAAATCACCTATTTTAGCTCCTCGTACCTCTGGAGGTCACAATTATTATCCGATTTTAAAAACCGTTCGATTATATCACCGTTACACCCTAAGGAAGGTTGAGTTCGAATTTCGGAAAAATCGGACCAAAATTACCATACAAAATGGCCGCCGTTTGTACGCGAATACTGTTAAAAAGTGGTATATCAAGGTTGTGGACCCTGTAGACGTCACAATTTTAATTCGATTTTGATGAAACTTTAAATGCATGGTTATAACCCAAAGATCTTGGTTCCTTTCGATATTTGCGTATATCGGATCGTAACTTCCTGAATTATGGCCCCTGATTATACGCAAAATCGCCATGGTTTTTCTTGTGGTCCCTCTGGGGGTTACAATAATTATCCGATTTAAAAAATCGTTTTATTATAATACCGTTACACCCTAAGGAAGATCAAGTTCGAATTTCGGAAAAATTGGACCAAAATGGCCATACAAAATGGCCGCCATTCGTACGCAAATACTGTTAAAAAATGGTATATCAAGGTTGTGGACCCTGTAGAGGTCACAATTTTAATTCGATTTTGATGAAACTTGAAATGCATGGTTATAACCCAAAGATCTTGGTTCCTTTCGATATTTGCGTATATCGGGTCGTAACTTCCTGAATTATGGCCCATAAGGAAGGTTCAGTTCGAATTTCGGAAAAATTGGACCAAAATGGCCGCCATTAGTACGCGAATACTGTTAAAAAATGGTATCTCAAGGTTGTGGACCCTGTAGAGGTCACACTTTAATTCGATTTTGATGAAACTTGAAATGCATGGTTATAACCCAAAGATCTTGGTTCCTCTCGATATTTGGGCATATCGGATCGTAACTTCCTGAATTATGGCCCCTGATTATACGCAAAATCGTCTTTGTTTAGCTTGTGGTCCTTCTGGAGGTCACAATTATTATCTGATTTAAAGAATCGTTTGATTATATCATCGTCACACCCTAAGAAAGGTTGACTTCGAATTTCGGAAAAATTCGGAACAAATTTGCCATACAAAATGGCTGCCGCGTGTACGCGAATACTGTTATAAAATGGTATATCAAGGTTGTGGACACAGTATAGGTCACAATTTTCATGAAACTTGAAATGCATGGTTATAATCCAAAGATCTTGTTTTCTTTTTCGTTATTTGCACATATCAGATCATAACTTCCTGAATTATGGCCGCTGATTGTCTGAAAAAACGCCTATGGTCCCTCTGGAGGTCACGATTATTATCTGATTTAAAAAAACGCTTGACTCTATCACCGTTACAGCATACGGAAGGAGTTTAAATTTCAGGGAAATCAGACCATAATTGCCAGACAAAATGGCCGCCGTGTGTACGCTTATAGTGTTAAAATATGGTATGTCAAGGTTGTGGACCCAGTATAGGTCACAATTTTAATTCGATTTTGATGAAACTTGAAATGCATGTTTATAACCTAAAGATCTTGATTCTTTTCGATATTTGCGCATATCAAATTGTAATTTAATGAATTATAGCCTTTGATTGTAGGAAAAATCACTTTTCGTTTTGCTTTTTCTCTATCCATCTCTCGAAAATGTGGGCGTATCCTGCCTGGCAGTGCCAGCTTACTATCTTTTTCATTCTTCTAATGCTTTTGTTCATCCAAGGTTTATCGTTTTGCCTCATTGTTTAAATTTGCTTGGTAGATTATTTTTTGCTATTTTGCTTAATTTGCTATTTAATCGAACACAGGATGCATCAACATCAGAACGGTCGACAAGATCGTACCAGTTAGTGTTTCTGTGCGTATACCCTCAAGATTTATATTTTCGTTATTGCAGATCATTCACTTGAAGCATTTTTGTTTATAAACAGTAGATGAAAGCTTACATGGGACTGGACAATGGTCACTGCAGAAATTATTTAACACATCACATTCAACTGAGCGTAGAGTTAAGCTTATTAAAATTAGGTCTAGTAGTGAATTTTGTTTACCGGATTTGCTATAAAGGGTTGATTTATTTACTAGTTGAGTCAGGTCTAATAAGTTGCTAGCATCGGGAATGAAACTGATTGTTTTGGTATTCAAGTCAATATTAAAATTGTACACTTATCAATAGGGTCGGTAATAGCTTGTTGATAAGAAATAAAAATCTGTTGATTGAGATTGGACGATGAAGAGAGGGAACTGACACCATGTATCCCACTAAATAACCAGAAATTGACTCATGCCGATCATCTTAAATATTTAAATTTCCCCAAGGGAGGCACCTTCCGTTTTCCCAGGGTTGCATTATCTGTATTATGAATCTACACATACTGAAGATATAAATTAGGTGGACTATATTTCCAAGTGTGTCGCATACACATCTGGAATTATTCGGCAACTTGTATTCAAGAGGAGAAAGATGACAACCCTCGCAAAATTCATAAAATTACAACAAGTCTTAAGCAAGGCTGACACTTGCACGATTCCGTGGCACGCATTGGCACGACTCGAGTCGTGCCAGTGAGCAAACTAGTCGTAAACTGGCGTGAAGTGTGCGTTAACCCGTCACGACAAAATCAGCCAACAAGTCGTAAACTATGCGCAAACTGTTCGTGAACTCGTCGGGACGATGCGAGAGGATGCGTGTCAGTGCGAGGCAGTGCACGCCATGCCACGAACTGCCACGAATAGTTCACGACTAGTTCACGAATATGGCGTGTCCAAGTCGGCACGGCACCGTCACAATTGCGCAAACTCGTCGGGCCAATGCGGAAGTTGTGTAAACAATGCGCAAACTATGCGTGAATTCGTCGGGCCAGTTCGTGTCAATGTTGACACTGATGGGCACGCATTCGTGAACTCGTCGTAAACTATGCGTGAACTAGTCGTGAACAGTGCGGGAACCTCCCAGTTCGTGACCAAAAATGGCACGACGTGCCACGACAAAATCGTGGCCAAAAGTCGTGCAAGTGTCAGCCTGGCTTAAGAAATTCACTGGCCCTTGTTTATAAATCCAATACATAAAGTTGAAGAAAAGGCGCCCGTAACTATCTAGAATCATATTTACAATTTATATACAGTTACATATTTTAATAAAATAACACCTAGTTTAATTTAGTCCGAATGCATTGTAAATTGACACATTTTAACAGATAATTAACGTTTCTTACAAATGTATGACATATCTAGTTCAAATGATCCGATATTAAATTAGCATTTGGACAATTAGAACAAATAAGAGTGTATTATCGCCCATTATAAGGGCCGGAGAGGACATCATCTTGGACTTGTTTCGTCATCTGAAAAATCGTAGCCCGCCAATGATGGGCAATTTCCCATTGAAAAAACATGCCAAGTTTCATGGAATTGAATTGGCGGAGCCTGGTGCTCGGTTTTGAAGAGCATCTTCTACCAGAACAAGAAGAAGAACAACAATAAGAAGAACATGAGTGCCATAGGTAACGCTATAGATCTATTTCATAGTCCAAAAATTCTGAAAATAGTGGGCGTGATAGTATCCTCAGTGTTCTCATTCCGTTCTACTCCACTATACCCTGGGTTAATCCTTAAGACTAGTAAATATTTGCATAAGTCTAGTAATTATTTGCCTTTTTTCATGATGGAATGTAGTACGAATTATTAATAGACAATTTTTCCCTTAATTTTTTTTCTCCCTTCTTCCTGCATTTTTGGGTTGACTTTTTGGTCTAGAATAGGAGAAAAGGGACCAAATTTGCAATTTTATAGCAGTTTTGGGTAATATTGGTGAGGGATAGGGGTATAAAATGTCTTTCTGCGTAGCAATCAAATGTATCGGAAGTGAGATTTTCACCCCAGTCAACTTCAAATCCCCGTAGCAAAAAATCTAAACGATCAACCCCCAACAAGTTTATGAAGAGGTGATTTCCAAATGTAGTCCCCATTGTGCCTAAAGATTGGAACCAACGGAATGTTGAGCAAAAAGCTACAGCCTGTGATGTAACACCTATTTAACCTTGAAGTCAATGGGCTAATAATTACTAGTCTGAGTCCATAAGGTTTCCATGACTTCAAATTATCTGCACTTGACTAATATTCGTAGAATATTTGTATGAATGATAGAGACTACTTGAAAGGGTGCCTTTGCGATTCGCTTACTTTACCCGATGAGTGTTACTCCCCTTTGTCAACTTCCTTTGCAATTAACGGTTTATGGGACTGGTCGATAAAAAATAGCTACCCCCCCCCACCATAGATTAACACTTTGATTAGTGGAGTAGAACGGAATGAGACCACTAGGGATACCTATGATGCATTGATGGGTAATCTGTGGAAAACCCGTTCCCATGTCCGCGTTTTCCCGGAGTCAACGCTCACGTTTCGCCGGTTACACGAAAGCGGTTCCGTTACATTTACGCAAAACCATTGTCTTTGCCGGCGGATACGCGTACATGTAAATGGAAAACGGGGCTAAGAGTTATGGTTATTTAACTTGTTCATCCTTCATTACACAAGAGATCGCTTATAACACTTATGGAGTGAACAATCATAGTTTGCAGCAGTTGCAGAGTTTTCTTCCATAAGATCACAGTTTGGACCATCTCCTATCACAAGTCTAAAATAACGACATTGGCTGAACATTAAACACCGGACAGCACAATGGTTAGCGCTGACAACAGTCACGGTTTGATACACGACCACATTATTTAACGCCTGTAAGTGACGGTAAAACAAAACTGACATCTCTGTTGTTACTGAAAAACATAAAAAAATATTTTATTAAAATTTGTAATTTATTACGGCACGTGACGTATATAATAGCCATGGATGATATGACGCGATTTATGACTTTGTTGTGTGTTTAGCCGTTTGAAGTTCGGGACTCCTGGATAGTTTTCAAGAATTAGGTGTTGAAATATAGCTAATATTAAACAAAGGTTCCTTAGAGTCTTGACGTTTATACACCCTACACCATATATAATTGCAACATCTTCTTTATCCAGGTTTCACAGTTCTTCATTACAGAGTTTAGAGTACGTGTTACTTTCAGAAAAGACCGACATCTTCTTTATCCAGGGTTTCGCAGTTCTTCATTACAAAGTTTAGAGTACGTGTTACTTTCAGAAAAAGTTCGCTCTAATGGTAGCTGGATGAAGACCGACATAGTTTAATGTTTTGTATTTACCTGGTGTCGTAGTCGTAGTAGGAGATGCAACAGTTGAGGTTTCTGTGTCAGATACTGAAGTAGCACTGCTGCTGGTATCTGTAATATAATTATTTTTTGTTCTTATTTTAATATTAATCCATTTCATAGATTTATTTTAATGACACATTTCCCCGACCTTCATGATTCTGAATATCTATCGATTTATTCCAAACTAAGATAACCTTTTTTTGTATTAACTTTATGGTGATCTTGACGGCCACATGACAAAACTATTTTGCGTGTAACGTTTTGGGAACTATCTGCACCCATGATAATGCATCATATGCCATACAACTGGATAAACCCCTTGCTAATCTTTATGTATACAAAGAAAGGATGTGGACTTAGCTTTAAGCGAGAGAGAGAGAGAGAGAGATGGGGTTTAACGTCCACTCAACACAACTAGGTCATTTCGGGACTAACATATGGTTTAATTTTATTTCAATAATTCGCTTGCGCGTAAGGGTCTTTAGCAGTGGGAGGAAACCTGAGTGCCCGGTGGAAACCCACGAGGTAGAGAAGGCGCCCCTATCTCCATGCCACATACGCACACACCAGAGATCGAAACCACAGCTGTAAGCCAGAGGTGGCCATCCCACCCACCCCCTTTTAACTCATATACTGAGAGTCTCAAAATAGGGAAGTATACAGCCGAAGTAGAAATCTGATTAACCATGACGATTATATTACTTGGTGAATAGACTTCAATAACTACGCAGTGGTTTTGTAAAGAATATTTGTGGGCTTACTCCTTTTTTATTTTATGGTTTGTGTAAGAATCAATTATTATCGACAAGCCAGGGCGAAACAAATAATGGATTACACTGCTAGATGCATATATAGGGTCTGGGCAGCGAAGCACTATTCTTGGGGTCTTGGTGGACTACACTAAAACTATTGAAAAAAAATGCTATGTTTTCATGAAAAGCATATAATTCCCTGATCTATATATACACCTCATGTAATATTGTCAAATGACTTTCCTCAAAACAGTTAAATCAATAATTAATGAAAATAATGATGATGTTTCATAGTAAAAGATATCTCTGTTCTTCAAGGGGTCGCGATCAGATGCTGGTTTCTGGAATTGGGCCGCACCTAACAAAAGGTTGGGGACCATTGACTTAGAGGGAAACCTAATCGGGGATGAATATATTTTCAAGCGGGGTGCAATTGTATGGATTGTTCGTTCTTTGTGTTTTTTTATTTATACTTGCAGCGGTTAAAAACCTTTACCGTCGTCATTGGCCCTTGCAGTCGGTGCACAACAGAGACGTTAACTTTACATTTATTTCAAAAAAACACTAATTACTACTAATAAAGTCAACCAATCTGAACTTGATCTACATTGTAGTTCCTGGTTTCCCTTGAACAATATACTGAAGGAATATAAAATATAAAACTAAACATTTATAATGGATAGGGTTATTATAAAACATAATAGAAGAGAGTACAAAAAAACCTGAAGTGTTTTTAATATTCGTCGCGGTTGTCAATTATTGTTGTCTTTCTTCGGCAATTAAATTACACTAGCTTTTAGCAATTAGCTCGCTATGGTTTTTAAGTAGTGTAACATCCAGGACAGTGGCCAAACTCGAGTTTTATTTCACGCAAGAATGTGTACAAATTTAATCACGCTCAGCACTTTTAATGCAGGTATCTGAGTTCATTGTATACTGTTTTAGGCGCTGTTCTATTATATTCTTTGCCATTTTAATTTCTTTTATCATCCATTTTTTTTTTCTATGTGTGATGTCCACAAACTGTTAACTGTTCCATTGAGCAGTATATTATATTGATAATAGGCGCATTATAAATAAATTAGTATTATTATGTTCAGAGATTGCCCGGTCAGGTTGAGAGTTTCTGGTATCAAACCCAAAGACCATAAAAATTACACCAACCAACCACTCAAATTAGCAAAGTCCCGATGACTCTTGTACATGCTTGGCAATACATTTATCTATGGACCTGGGGTTTTGTTTGCCGGACATACATTTATTGTCGAGTTAACAGATTGCACTCTTGACAAGGGAAGGCTGGGCTTGAGGAAATCCCAGATGTTCTTCTCGACCAACTATGGGATTTGAACCAGTGCCAATGTGTCAATGTCAAAAAAACAAACAGTGTCACAAATCATGCCACCATTCCAGACGTATACATGGTACTGCTGGACAAAGAATAATATACGTTCATCAGTAGGGCCTGAAAATGTTTACAGGGTTGCGCAGCTGAACAGCCAGAAGAACTAACTCAACAATCTGTTTGAGGAAATGGTCGCCTTTCGACTGAATTTCGATGGGGTTCGACTTAAGACTACAGCCGGAATGACCCCAAAAATTCCGAACCATGGACAAGTGAACAGGCAGTGGTAACAACATTATACTGACACATAAACAATCTGATTAAAACACAGATCCCATTTCGTTTCGTTTTTTATAGTTCAAAATATATTTTTCTTGTCTTTACTACATCTGAATCTGGAAGAATTGTAATATAACCCGCGTTCTGGATGACATGAGAGATTAGGGTGTGGTGCACGGAACTGTGGTTAACCCATTAAATGTGTGACGTCTTAGGGTCAAAAGTTGCACGTATGACCTCTGACGCGACCTTCCACTACAACCCGTCAGATCTACATGTAGATGTAATAGAGGTCATCGAAAGTATAAAAAAAACACGAAATATAGATCTGTATTTTAATCAGAGTGATAGTTAGTGATACATGAAAAGTGGGTGTTAACGGCTAAATGCAATCTAAAATTAAGTATTATAATCAGCTCTAACAACTCCCATCACCAACATGTATTCAGTTAATGTCTTTCTATTTATAAGATGTTTAACGAACACTTGAGACTAAATAGTTCCATTAACAAAGTATTGACTTTTCTGGTGGTATTTCCTTACAGTCTTGACGTTCTTCATTACAAAGTTTAGAGTACAAGTTATTTTCAGAACAAGTTCGTTCTAATGGTAACTTGATGAAGACAGACATAGTTTAATGTTTTGTATTTACCTGGTGTAGTAGTCGTAGTCGTAGTAGGAGATGCAACAGTTGAGGTTTCTGTGTCAGATACTGAAGTAGCACTGCTGCTGGTATCTGTAATATAATTATTTTTTGTTCTTGTTTTAATATTAATCCATTCCATAGATTTATTTTAATGACACATTTTCCCGACCTTCGCGATTCTGAATATTTATCGATTTATTTCAAACTAAGATAATATTTATGTTTACATAAACATTAGAACTTTCCAGATACTTCAGTGAAAGCCTTTTTTTACAATCTACAAATATTGAAATCGATGTTATCATGGATTACACTTGCAAAACGATGAAAAGATACAAAGAAATTAGGATTAAATTCCTACTCTAATAATGAAATGGAATGTATTTTAACGTCCTGCTGTTCTACCCGACTGGACTAATGAAGACGGACCTAAGAATTTTGGCTAGGACAGCGAAACTACGTACGGTCTACTCTTATATTGAACCTCAGTATTTCGTTCCAATTGAATGGCTATATGTTATTCTCTGCCAGACGCTCTGACCTGCACCAATGACAAGGGGGGGTGGGGGAGGTCTTGACTACTGAGCCACCACCACCCATACTGTAATAATTAATTTGTTTAATTTGAATCAAGGGCTTATATATACAGGTGATATTTAGGTGGTTGGATGACCGAATGGTTAGCACGTTCGCGCTGTATCATAAAGCCTGTCATTGAGTCAACTGGCGTGGTTTCGAAGCCCCGATTGTTCGCGACAAGGAGTAGGGTCGCCTGTCCAGCCTCGTGGGTTTTATTCAGTTTCCTCCCACTGCTGAAGACCCCTACGCGCCAGCCAATTATTGAAATACAAATTAGTTAAACCATAAGTTAGTCCCGAAATGACCTAGTTTGTGTCGAGTGGATGTAAATCACCATCTTTCTCTCTCTAGTGTACCCCCGGACTCGGTACTGACCGACTTTCCAAACTAATCTATCTTATAGGATATGTATAAATAGTCAGTGGAACTACCTGGTCCTATGTCGGCTGCGTTTACCACCCCTCAATCAACCTCCATCCCCGATTCCCGTGTAATTTGTATCTACGCTTCTAAAGTGACATCAGTGACAAGCGATAGAAGGTTAATTGGACGACTTGGATCCCATTTCTTGTAGTCAAGATTAATCACAATCATTCTAAAAATTAACCTTATTATGCTCGACTAAACACATCATTAAATTAATAAACCTCAATTTAAAACATACCTGAGATTTCTTCACATACAGGTTTATACCAACTGTCTGTAGTCGTCATCTTCCAAATATATCTATTCTGAGAAGACATCGTGTAACCGACATCCTTTGAACTTTCGACATTCTCCCATCGTGTTGAATTCACATCTATTAAAACACCATTTTCTTGCCATTGCCATATACCATTTGTTTTCTTCAGTCCCATCCAATGCTGACCGAAATCGGAACCTGTAGAGGATAACGCAAAGATATTCTCCATTTACTGCTAGATTCTTTAAAGGTAAACATATGTTTCTGTTGGTAATGAAATTCTAACTATACAGAAATGTCACTAGTCGATAAGCTGTTTTATTTTAGCCTGATATTTATGTAGGAAAATAATTTGACATGAAAGTTTTTTCTTTGCCATCTCTTCTAAAATGTGTAATCAATTTCTTACACAAAAAACAATATGTCGAATTTTTTCCATTTTGCAGGGTTTATCGTTGAGACCCCATACGTGCATTAGTTTAGTAAATAACCTCAAGTCTTACTAAGATAACAATGATCAGAGGGTGCTCTATAATCAGGGAGAGAGGGGGAGAGAGAAAGGTAAAAAAAAGAGAGAGAGAAATGAGGTTTAACGTCCACAAACTAGGCCATTCCGGGACTAAGATATCTTTTAATTTTATTTCAATTATTCGCTTGCGCGTAGGTGTTATTAGTAGTGGGGGGAACCGGAGGATCTGGAGAAAACCCACGAGGTTGGACAGGCGACCCTACTCCTTGTCACGTACAACCGAGGATTCGAAACCATGCCAGTTGTTTCAATGACTAGCTTTATGATACCTTACGCATGTGCGAACAATTCGGCCATCCAAGCCCCCCCCCCCCTCTATAATCAGGGCCGATTATTTTCATTGATAATTCTATATTAATACACCAATATTCTCTTTAAATTGCAAACGGAAATCCTCAAATAAAGAATATTTTCAAATACAAAGGATTGGGTCATTATTGTTGTCAATATCTGTTGATCATCGTTAAACAATAAATCTTTTATTCATTTATTCATGTTGGGGCGGAAACACAGGAACTACGATGGCTTACCGATAAAGAATGATACAAAATTAATAATTTCGATTTAGCTGATAGTAGTGATAGTGAAAGAAGTTGACTAGCTAACCGGGTGTGAACAGTTTGCTTAACACGGTATATACTAGACGTTGGCGTGGCCTGCCTGTGTTTTTGTTACCCCTCAGTGATTGTCATGTTTCGTCTACAAATTGAAAACAAGTTAAGGGCGTTACCTTTTTTTTTTGTTTAAGTTTTTATGTAGTTTTGTAATCGGAGTTCAGCAAAACAACGGTATAAGTAAAGCACCATTTGTGAAAATACCTCAAATGAAATAAAATGAAATGGCGTTTAACGTCTTACTATTCTGCTTCGCCAACAATTTTTTTACAACCGATAACGAACGGGTACACGTGGCGATCGTCTCAAGAGTGTATGCCGTTCTATGAGAAGATTACGGCGATAATGTGACTTGTTATAAAAGGCGAATCGCCGAAATCGTACGAACATGTTGT
The DNA here is from genome assembly GCA_917208275.1 of Patella pellucida. Taxonomy (NCBI): domain Eukaryota; kingdom Metazoa; phylum Mollusca; class Gastropoda; family Patellidae; genus Patella; species Patella pellucida. The sequence goes on along the minus strand of OU795043.1, from coordinate 41,578,719 downwards.
ACAAATTGAAACTTGTGGTACAGGGGTTAGATTCTGTGCTTCAGCAGTGGAGGCAGACATTTTGCGATCATGTGATATCAATCATGTATCCGATTGGCAAACAAAAAATGGTCCGCCCGACAATATTGGCCGGACACACGAGCGAATTTGATCACCGGCGAAAAATCTAACATGCAAGATACGAGCGATTGAACGAGCGAATGGTTCACCAAGCAGAATCGTCGTCGCTGTGAAGGGACACACGGGCTATGTTTTCGAGGGAATCTTTGCCCCGACAATGGTCAAAAAATATGTGCGCTTCAATAATGCGCAATATGGTATGGTAAGGAGTGGGTTTGCCTGTCTATCCGCAGTGGGTTTGCACTTGGTCCACTGATTCCCCCAACTGCTAAAGACCCCTACGCACAAGCGAATTATGGATATAATATTGGAATTATGAAACAGTATATGGACAACATACCAAGACTTGTCCACACTGCTTCTTGTTTTGCCTCAGATTGTAAAGTAACAAGTTGGGTTCCTTCTGATTCACACAGAGTCTTGGCGGAATTATACTGATAACCAACAGAAAAACCATACACACATCGACCTTCTACCATGGCCGTAGCAGATAAATTTGGCTCACTAGTAAACTTCGTACATGTGGAAACTGAAAAATAAAACAAACGAATTCCATTTTTTTAGTGTTTATTTTTCTGTTTTTTTTAAATAAAAAGAAAGTTCGAAGAAAGATACTACAAATGGGGAGTAAAGTAAACGATATACCCGGCGCAGTAATAGATAAACATCCAAGAGAATGGATGGGCAAATCTTTTATATTTCCCTCCATATATCTAGTACCGATTATTTAAACAGGCATTATACAGGTACCAAATCTGTATATTACATGCAGGTGCCTTTCTGTAGACAATTTCCTTGAGACCCCACTACCATATCCTTAACGTTTGTAAGGACCTGGGTCATAATTGTTCACCGAGAATTTTATACATTGTCAGCTACTTAATGTCAGTCAAATCGCTAATCCAGATCACTATCTCTTGCAATGCTCTTTACATTCAAATGCACGGATTAAAATCACAGATAAATTTCAATACAATCACAAAAATATTAACTGTCTCTTGTTCGGGTCCACAAACCACTCTACTGATGTAAACAACAATATTTTTTATAAAGTCCACAAGTTTATTGACATGTCAAAAAGATTCTAATGTTAATTTACGTTTAGCCATTCTTACTGATAATGTAACGTATAATATATATTGTACATTGCCATCTGCCCCATATGTGTGTATGTTTGCTATTTTAACTGTGTATATACACTCATTTTGTTCCCTTGCTTTAAACATAGGCTAAGCCTGCTCCCCAATCCATTCAGACATCCTGAATAAAATATTGTTTATAAAGAAAAATAAATCGCTAATATTTGGGACCTAGATATTGACGCAAATGAGTCACAACGCATATAATAGTAATCTAGATGTATATGAATTGATTTACATTCAATTGTTTCCGTTTTGACTCTAATTTCAAAGCAGTTATGTCCAGCGAAATACGGCATGCACGAGTCTGAACCGAATAGAAAATTCTAGCGTTTGGTTATTCCAGTCTATTGTGCATGCTCTACAGATAAGTTATGGCGTCGCCGTTTGACATGAGATGTGGAATATGTCTAGTCTCGTTCTTTCTTGTCCCCTGTTGCAAATGACGATGAAACTGTTTTAAAGATTAATAGAAAGATGTGAATCAAATTTCTTTCAAAGATAGCTATTAATCGGGTGCTTATTTCCAACAAAAGTATGGCAATTTTGGTATATATCGAAAGTAGAAATATTCAATCTTACTAGAAAAATGCTGGATTCCCTGAAAAACACCCATGAAGAGCAAACAGGACAAAAATTTAAGGGTTACCCTAATCTACAGTCCGACGATTAGGAGTGTCTGCATACGTAGCGTCAAAGGTTGCACGCGGAGATTGGTCGCTTGATGTACATGTTGATATACTTTATGAAGAGTTAGACGTTCAAAACTTTCTGAGATAAAAATCACGGAACAAGGCTTCAATATTTGTAATAAAATGTCGGCGATTTAAGACAACATTGTCTTGTTTATGAAATGAATTATCCCCCGACTTCGCACACGTTGCTGGTAGAGAGAGGGGTAAGTCATGTGACACAAACATGACCTCTTTAGATAGTTTTTTTTTTATAGCAAGGGTATTTCATCGCTATTCCAATTTTTGAGAAGGATTTGAAGCCAAATTATGATAAATAAATTAGTTTAAATATGCGTTTAGCCCAAATATGTCATCAAATCCCCCAGTCTGTACGCGGGAATGTACCTTTAATAAATTTTCCATTGGTTACTTTGATAACCGTGGCTGCCGTGTAAATTATATTTTATGTTTTGAGTAGATTATTTTCAATCGAGATGCGGTGTACATAGTACCATGCACGTGAAAGATTCCTTGGTAATTAACATTTGATCTAATAGTAGGCCGTGGTGCCGCCGCCCGATCCAAATTTTTCTCATAGCAAACTGTCTGGGTATATTAACCCGTCTGCATTAGTCCAGTGGGAGAAGAACTGAAGGACATTAAACCCCTACTTTAAAATAGTTCATTTTAAAATTTTGTAAATAATTTCTTAGGGAAAATGCATTTCCTTAAGCCCCGACTTGTTTTCAGATTTTTGATAATATACACGCACAGTTATCAAAAAAAGCCCATGCAGAGTTTATTAAAATGATATCGACTTCTATCAATCTCTCTTACGAAATTATTCAAAAAATTAAAAGTTCATTGTTTAAACTTATAATTATATAAAGATTTAGTTAACAAGGAAGTGTGTATTATTATTAACGAATCGGGTACTGCAGGGGCGGATCCAGAGGGGGGGGGGGGTGAAACCCCCCCTGCTCAACCACAAAACAATATTTATAAAAATTCAACCCTTTTTATGAGAAAAGATTCACGTCCGCTCAGACTTGACAATATGAAGGGACCGAGAAACTTAAATCTAAAAGCCTGAATCTGACCTAAAAATTGCGAGTTTGTATACATTGAGTTGAGTCATGACTTCCATTCCATTGTGGACAAAAACAAATAGTCACAATTATCCCAAAACGTTGACAGCACAAATTGTCGTCGGGACCTATTGACCCCACGGTAAATCGCCTATTGACGACGGCATTTTTTTTAATACCGTACTGTATGAAACCATAAGTTAAAAAAAAAAAAAAATGCTGGCGGAATTTATAAGTTTTTGTAAAAAATTTCATACATAACATATTCACCGCTTTTGTTTTATTTCTATTATTATAATTATTATACCAGAAGAGAATGTCTTATTAGGTGAACTTGGAACATGCCCTTACCGCGAAACAGTGGAAGGTAGGCCTACACTACAACCATCGAGTGCAGGTAAAATACTTTCGCGCATTTAAAACAATTGCTGCGTGAGATGTTACACCTGGTGTAATTAAAGTCGGGTAATTAGAGATTAACAATAACTTAAATTCGTCATCAATCGATTTATTTAACTGGCCTAATTGTCGAATTCCATTCCTTTCGTTTCTCCTTTTTTCGCACACCAAGTAAGGCACTAAGTTTGGAATAAAACACATAATCTCGCCAGGAGGGTAAGTCCGATCATTGATTTGTGCTCATCATAATGTAAATGTTAAGAACAACCATAATATGGTATCTGAAGAGATTTTGTTCCTCACCTGTGAAGGGAGCATTCCCAATCAACATTTTAAGGACATATTTTATCCGATTTTTTTGGCGAATTTTAGACCTGTAGTCTTGGAATTTAGCTTCCGGAAATACGTCAGAATGCACCAAATTGAATCTAATTTTCCAATTTTTTGGGGGGGAGGGCACCCATACCCCCCATTACAACGTTTAGCGCCTTCGGCATTTAGTTAAGCAGTTATCCAACCTAGCCCCCCCCCCCCCTGCAAGAAATCCTGGATCCGCCCCTGGGTAGGACAGCCGCTGTTTTATCGTTTGGTACAGCCGTTTGACACCTCTTTCATAGGGGGAGATGACATTTTCTATAAAAACAGAATATAAGATTCCGGGACGACTCGCTACGCCCAGTAACTCTCAATGTGTTCTCGAACAAACAGATCGGAAAATTGAGTTCTTCGACCCACTCCTTAACTTAATGGTAGCTATGTCACTGCTCAGAAGAATCCTAAATTACAACATAAAATAACTTTTAGAAAGTCTCAGACCTTTAAAGGACCTAAGTCCGTAACTAAAACTCCTCTAAAATCTTTAACATCGAAAACACGAATTTTTAGCCATTTTAAATCAACATTGATGATGTAAACTTACCGGGAAAAGATAAGCTCCTGATATCCGATGTTTAAGATAAAAAAAAAAATTTTAACATTGGTACACGAGTCGTGTACCATAGTGTGCTTCAGTCCCAGTTTTAATAAGAGACTTAAGGAGCGAGGCTAGACATATTGCAACATACCATACGGCGTATGTTGACTGGAATAACCAGGCGCTATAGAAATTTGCACAAGATTGAGCCTGCATGGCTTATTTTGCCGAACGTAACTGATTTGAAATTGGAGAAAAACGGAAACCATTGAATGTAAATCAGTTTATATACATTCATATTACAGTATTATGTGCGTTGCGACCCACTTTTGACAATTTCTATGTCCCAAATGTTACCGATTTAGCCCCTTTAAACTCAAAGCAAAATTATACCAGAGTACGCACATAGCACTTTCAGTGAATAAGGCCCGGTGTTGTTAAAACTTAATTTTAAAACAATAAAATACTTAACCTACCAGTTGAAGAAGTAGTCCACTGGGCCACAAATATCAGGAACACATTTATATAAAACATTTTTTAAAAAAATAAAAAACAAAACCAAAACGCTACCCACAAAATGTCATAATCCATACAATAACGAAGATATTTGAAGGTTCTTGAAATGGATCTAAGAAAGTTGAGTGGAACTCTTAGACTTCACAGAAACGATCTGATTGTCGTTGTATAAGCGAATTGATTAAAGAGATTGTGCATAAAAGGGCTTTTAACATAATTCTACATATCGATCACAGTGTGTTGATGTTGATCGTTGTTAACGAACAGAGAAACTAGAGTTCATTTTGACATTGTTGACCTGTATGCAAAATCAGTGGCCATTAACTTACAGACTATATCTTCATATCGGTCTATTGTTTAATTAAGGTATGTTTCATGTACACCTGTTATTTAATTACATATATACAGGTTAAGATAATTATATATCTATCCAACATGTCTACCTTCTCATTCTGTATTAAACAAACAACTAGCATAAAACAATAGGTGCATTTATTAATATTAGCGAGTCAACCAGCCGACATTATACACCGGAATTACGGTCAATGTCCGTCAATAATTCCACTCTATGCTTGTTGAAACTGAGACAATGTAATACAATCAGATGAAACTTTATACCATCTATCGTGGTGATTTTGTTTATTGACAAATAAATGTATTGAACTTTGTGTAAGTAAGTGTACACAGCATGGGTCGGGCTCTTTGTGTTACAAACTAATTAAATCAGATTGTGCCCAATATACGTCTCCCACGTAGCTAGGTTCTGTGGCGTTTCCGATTCCACTCTTCATCGAATCACAACTGTACTGTACTAGCCAGTGAATTCAAGAGTGGACTTATTTACCCAATATATTGTCTCAAATTGACTTAATAATATTGACAGAAATTGCCCACACACGATTCACTATTTCCATCAATAATTTCATCATTTTTGGTCATTATTCAAAAGCGATGCAATGTTTACTCTTCCAAGGTTGACGATGGATTGAAAATATTGACGCAATTATTGACAGATTCTCCACACACGACCAATATTGTCATGCAATAAATTGACCGTCCGTCAATGAATCTAGGAATAAAAGTCACAGGTAAAAAAGTCACAGTACAAAAAAACACAGGTAAAAGTCAGAACTTATATACATGTATATTGTATTGTAGAGTGAGTATATCTTTGATCTTTTAAGTTATTTGCCTTTTGAGTTAATTAAGTTTGGTTAAGAGAGTGCGAGGGATGGAGCAACAAGTTCTACAATCTTGTCGGCCAACACCATCCATCCATCTGGAGAGTGGTGCATTGGTCCCAGAAGGAATCAGCCTCAGTCAAGACTGTCGTCGCCAAAGATGCCATCGGAATTCCAGCTGTCCGGAAGGTCAAGAAGAAGTTTGCAAAGATGCAGACACAACTACGAAATCTTTGCAGAGAGCTTGTCAGTGGTGCCAAATCCATCCCAGAATTCTTACATGGATTGAATGGAACATTACAATTAAAAAAGAGTATTGATGTGCTATAATGTATTAAAATGTCAGATGTTATGATATGCCATATGTGCTAATATGTCAAATGTGCTATGATATCAAAATGTGCTAATTTCTAAAGACTAAAACAGTCTAGTTACATCTGTGTAATAAACATGTGTAATGAAAGGTTAAATATGTATGTTATTGTTTATATTGTTATTGAATTTGAGATGTAATAAAAAAAAACTGTGACTTTTTTTCCGGTGTTTTTTTAACCTAGGCAAATTTGTGACATTTTTACTGTGACTTTTTTCCTGTGAAATTTTTTCCGCGCACCCCGTCAATATATTGATGAACCATCAATAAAAATCAAAATTGTTTTGATCCGTCAATATATTGACGCATTGGTGGTTACATCAATATAGTCAACATACGTTCAATCTTATTCAGTTAATACATTGGGTCAATAATATTGACGGAATTATTGAACGTGTATGGACCCCTTAAGATTAAAGCGGCCTACACACGCTTAAAATGTTTTGACAAAAAGGTTTTTTGATCGTCTGTGGGTGACATTGACGGCCAAAAAAGATTGACATCAAATTTTGATGAAATCAAATTCAATAGATTTTATTTTGCGCAAACTAAGGGTTGAACAGTCTGTTTTGAGTCGCGTGTGGCACATCAACATGGTCCCAACAAAAGAAGAAACAAAGGTTCATACTGGAGGTCATTGATCGCAACAGACATCTCCCCGAACTTTGAAAAATCAAAAGCGATGATTACAGCAGAAATAAGAAATCACAAGCAAAGCGTTTTGACATTAAACATTCGCTTTAATTCAGTCAGTAAAGGCTACCAAACTTCGATCAATTTCAATTTTAAAAAGTATATATATGCATTTCGCCGAAAATATAATAAATTTAATTCAAGAGAGGATTAACTTTACTTTTCAGTATAGACATTTTGTCCCGTGCGATTTTGCATTTTCCGGCTCCAAAGCCTGTGCAAGAGTCAAGGCTGTACAAGTTTTGCGTACAATGAATATTGCATCGATAAGTTTCATCGCCTGTGTCGACAGAGAAGTGTCAAAAAATTTGACATTTACTTTTTTGTCGAAAATTTTGATCGTGTGTAGGCCACTTTAAGATTCAAATAAAACGTTGTCAGAGACAGATAATAAAAAAAAAACATATTGAAAATATCAGTCAAATTACTTTTTTATGAACCATGTCATGAATGTTGGAATAGCCTAAATAGCCTAATACACAGTGTGTCGATATCCAATTAAACTTTGAATTATTCAATTTCGCGGGAGTACAGGATATGTTAGACTAATATTTTGGACTTACACCATTTATTGACAGTTTATTTTATATCATTTTTAACATAGACATTGTTTTCCCCCGAATCCTTTGATGATTTTCTCTCGACAAACATTGAATAATTTTGATCGATAAACACTCATTTTATTGTTTATCCAATGAAAAACTAATATTATAGATTTCTTCAGAATATCTAACGAGACAGTTGATTGCATAATATAAGAAAAAACATGTCTATGAAAACGTGTCAACGAGATCCTATTTTTTTATCTGTACACATGTCTGCTAAAGCATAACAAGAAAATGGTAGTTGCCACTTACAGAAAAGTAAACACACTAGAAGATAGTTATTTTTAAAATGAGTAGGATAGGATATCATTATTCTGGTCAACAAATTGTAATATTTTACAATATTCCAATTAATTGATGATACAAATTTCATCTTAACACACCGAATTTAAAAAATTAGAAAAGTCAACTATGGTTTGAAAAGCTTTACGTAAACCTTTTTAAATGTAACTTAGATTTAAAAATATTTTCGAACCCTCTGGACAAGTCAATAAGGATGTAATGGATAATTTACAAAACAGGTAGTTAGAACAAGGTTATTTTTTCTAGACCTGTCAAGACAGCAAGAGTGTTATTGTCCCTTTAACTTGACTTCGTATTCGCGAAAGCAATACAGCAATATAATTTCAGCGGGGCCTACTAATATATATTCCTTCCACGGCCAGGTATGGAAGTCTTGATAAAAGAGGGAGAGAGAGAAATGGGGTTTAACGTCCACTCAACACAACTAGGTCATTTCGGGACGAACATATGTTTTTTTTTTAAATTTTATTTCAATAATTCGTTTGCGCGTAGGGGTCTGTAGCAGAAGAAGGAAACCGGAGTGCCTAGAGGAAACCCACGAGGTTGAGAGGGCGCCCCTATCTCCATGCCACATACGCTCACACCAGGGCTCGAGCCAGAGGTGACCGGCCAGCTAGAGGTCGAAGCACTGCACTCTAGACCACTAGGCCATCCCAGTCCCCCTCTTGATAAAAAACATATATTGTTTTGATGATTTATAAGAACTCCGAATAGTGCCTTTTAATCTTAGTTAACAGCACGAATGCTAGAAATAATCAGAAGCGAAATTATATGACCATGCGCTATTGTAGAAAAACCGAAAGTTGAAGCTCGGACTTCAAGAGTGTGCATGCCAGATAGAGACTGTGTAAACCGAAGTGATTTTTTTGTATTTGTTGGCTTCGCCTTCCGATTATGACTGCAAAAGGCAAGAAATATGGCCCCGGCGTGGCATTGCAATCTGATTAAAACACACATCCAATTTCGTTTCGTTTTTTAAAGTTCAAAATTTCGTTTTTACTTGTCTTTACTACACTTGGATCTGGAAGACTCGTTATTTAACTCGTGTTCTGCTTGAAATTAGGGGTCAGCCAATCAAATGGTCTGTCGAATCGAGCTTTTGACTTTTTTTGCGCGGAACTGTGAGTAGACATTACCAGCGATAGAAATCAAAACAAAGCAAAAAAATAGATTTTAAAAAGCATTGCGGTCGCTCGAAAGACTGACGTTAGATCTACATGAAGTGTAGACCATCGAGTGTATAAAAAAAGCGAAACGAAATATAGATCTATATTTTAATTAGTTTGCGCGGCATTGCTATTAGTTAACGATATAGTTTTGTTTATAAGGAAAATAGATCATTATTTTCTGAATAAATGTTTTCAAATCAGAGAGTGTTCATATTCTGATTGACCTTTAATCATTTCAGAGATCATCGAGACTGTTAGTCAGATGATAAATTCTTGTTGGCATTGTGTTTTTATTGTTTGTGGTGTCTGTGTATATTTTGGGATGACCTAGTGGTCTAGAGTGCCGCGATTCGACCACTAATTGGCCGGTCACCTCTGGCTTGTGGCTGTGGTTTCAAGCCCTGGTGTGAGCGTATAGGGGTGCCTTCTCAGCCTCGTGGGTTTCCTCCGGGCACTCCGGTTTCCTCCAACTGCTAAAGACCCCTACGCGCAAACGAATTATTGAAAAAAAATTAAACCATATGTTAGTCCCGAAATGACCTAGTTTGTGTTGAGTGGACGTTAATCCCATTTCTCTCTCTCCCTCCCCTCTCTCTCTATCTGTCTCTCTCTCTCTCTCTGTATATTGTGCTGTTCGTGGGTTTGTCTTGTGTAATTGTGTGTATGTGGTGCGGTCCTCCCGCACTTACTATTAGCATGTGGGTGAACTATTGTCTGAACAGTATTTTACATTGACTGAAATGATCTACATCGTAATCGAACCTTATCAGTATTGGATATATTAAAATATTAAGATGACCATGTAAAGAACCCAATTCAATATTTGATATTGTAGATGTAACATAGAGGTAAACCGACTTTAGGACCGTTTAATCCACGCCCACGCAGATAAACTAATTGATAATCCCTATAAGACATAATAATAGAAATAGATTTCACTAAAAATAAACACACTTGTATTATTTGCTTGAAAACGATACCTGTATGTGTATTGAAACGTAGCATGTTAATCAAATTCAGCGTCGCATCTGATACAAATGTATTATAATTCAACACATTGTCATGTATAATACCGTATTTCCTCTAATAAGCGCCGGGTCTCCAATAAGCGCCGGGCCTCTAATAAGCGCCGGGGGGTCAAGGGGTGCTGAAAAAATAAGCGCTGGGCCTCCAATAAGCGCCGGGTCTCTAATAAGCGCCGCGTCTCTTGATCAAATGCCGTAATTCAAAAGATTATCCGGCCCAATGTCCATGGTAAATGACAGCTTTACCCTAAATTCAATTTGCTATTAAAGAAATAAGCGCCGGGCCTCCAAAGAGCGCCGGGCCTCTAATAAGCGCCGGGGGGTCAAGGGGTGCTGAAAAAATAAGCGCCCGGGCGCTTATTAGATGAAATACGGTATTGTGCAATTAAAAAACATACAATAATTTTGAACTGATCCGCCATGACGAATTTTGAGCATACGCAGACCGCATGTTTTTTAATCGTTGAAATTCTTGGCGAAGTTGTGAATGTGAATAGCGTAGTATGGGTTTTACGATAATAAACCATGTCTAGATTGTCCATTTTCAAATTGAATTATTAAATAGCGAATCTGTTTAAATTGTCACAACCATCTATGAATACATGTCTAATATTGTACATTCGAGGCCAAAAAAAAAGGTCTGCAAAAGGCAGACTTATATCTTACATAATGCATCTTTAATTCAGTTGTGCTTTTTTTATTTATTTGATGAATCTGAAGTAATAACCTAGTTCCTTATCATGGAAAATATTAATTGATTTCAGAAAAATTGTATTTGGTCCGGGATATTGTCGGGGTGTAAGAGGATTTTATTATTGACTCAATCGAACAATTCCATAAATCGTTAAATAAAAAGGGATTTGGCAAAGGGAAAGGACGCTTATCGGATAAAGTAAGCAATCACTGACAACCAGGGGAAATGGGTGGGGGGTGGCGGTCTAACTTGGCCAGTTAAGGACTATAATAAGCATAAATCATGCTGAAATGTCCAGAATGAATATGAATGATGCCAGTGAAAATATACCTTTTCCAGAATATCGACGGTTATGCGACTCATTGGAAACAATTTCATTGTCAGTCCCACAATGGACAAGTCAGAACATTACTACAGTATAAAGCCTGTAGGTAATGAAAAAAAAACGAAATTTGGTTTAATGTCTATGGGTTTTTTACGTGCATCGATCCTCGGTTTCCGTCTTAAAGTTACATCTAGATTCTGATAGCTGACACCCCCCTCCCCGTCCTGCTTAACTGACAAGGGGAAACGTCGTTATAAAAATCCTGTAGAACTATCTCTGTAATACCGGGATCGAACTTGGAATCTTCTGGTAAGTAAGCTAACCCCTTATTCACGGAGCTACCGTCGTCGCTCCCTTAATGAAAATACAGTTTCACATTTAAATTGTTTCTGGCTCAAGTGGGATTTTTTCTTTAGAATATAAGTTAATGATAGTTGCTTCATCAATATCACCAATAAAATAAAAACCAAGTACGAACAATCCAAACCATAAGACATAATTCGAAGTCCTAAAAACGTTATAGGCAAAATAGTGTATTCAAGCAAAATACTGTAATCAACAAATGAACTGCTCCTCGTTTACAAAATACACGGCAAGCAGTGGTAACAGGTTTCCGGATAAGTAAGCTTACCCTGCCTGGCGCCACACCCGCCATAGCTGCATCCAATCTATTAGGCGAAATGTCGGTCAAATAGCGTGATTGGCCAATGAACTATAGTATGCAAAATGCACGTGATGAACTGTCTTAACGATGTAGTAGACATTATCAGGGTGATAGTAACGGTATGCGTGTCAATTAAAAATATCTAGAATAATAGCCGAGAGAGACACGTTATATTTACCAATCAAATCAATATGACGGCCATAAAACTTTTTAAAGGTTTTACAGCGGATAATTGGTTCTTTCTGTTCCAATGAATTTGGTTGAGTGATTAAATATAAAATTTTAATTAAATTTCATACTTAAAATAAGATAAACATGTTTAACGAATCTGACTAATTGGTTACTTTTCAACAATTTGGAATATTTTAATTGAATTGTATACTGAAGATATGTTTTATTCATGAAAGGATTTTAGTGTGTCGATGCGCCTGGATCGATTATCGATAATATGTGTGTGATATGAAAGTATGACTTTATAACGAAAGAATAAAATAAAATGCATACTACGTTCACGATTGATTTAAAGATACATTCCCCACGAGAGTATTTATAGGGTAATTATTTCCACTAAAAGTACATGACATATTTGGTATATTATAATATATAAATGTAAACCAAATAAAGCTGCTCTCAGTATAATATAATATTTAAAAAACACAATTTTTAACTATCAACGATTTATTAAAACTAAAAATTTATCACATTCCGCCGAGTTGAGGTGTCTTCATGGCGATATTCCATTATTATCGCCCTGAAGACACCTCAACTCGGCGGAATGTGATAAATTTTTTGTTTTAATAAATCGTTGATAGTTAAAAATTGTGTTTTATATATATATAAATAAATAAAAAATACGTCCAGGTAAGAAAATCTTCCACTTTACTTCATTATGACATACATTAAATTATAAGCTAGCTATCTGCCTTCTAAGGGCGTCTTCAGATATTAATAATGTATTCAGAATAATAGGTATCCATGACAATGGATTATAAATAATATTAAGTAACGTACAACAAAAGGTATATAATACAAGACTTGACATTAATCTACATAGTACATGTAGTTTGACAAAGGTCAATATATTAGATCAATAAAATTTCATAGACTAATTATGTAATCTGGCTATAATAAAACTTAACCTTTCATTAATTTACATGTCTTTTTGGTATAATTTGACAATAGAACCATACAGAAGTTAGGAGGTTAATTAAATGTCAATAGAAGAATTATGTAATTTAGCTGTAAACTTATTTATATCCACCTTCTTCTCTAATAAACCGATTATAGAGAAATAAAGAATTACAGGGTTTAAAATCCCATTGTTGAAGTAAAAAGATTATTTATATATATATATATGAAATGGAGAGAGGCCTACGAAATATTAGAAGAAAAGTACTAGTTTCCCATCGAATGCGCACATCACACCAATGTGTTGATATTGCTAAATGCGTTGATCTAACATTAAAGACGGGAAAAGATGTTGATAACCCTGTAATGTATTTGGGCTTCAATCATATGCTAAATGGGAAGCGACTAACGGCAAATACAGACTAAAAATGAAATATCCCTTAATCAAGTCACGTATAAATACTGCAGTAGCTATAGTAGCTAGTTTCGAGGGGATTTGAAGCAGATTTTGCCACTTTTGATTGATACTGACTCAGAATGGCTTCTCCATCAATTAAGTCACGAATAAACACGGGTGATTGCACCATTTTCTTGTTGCTCGGCGTTTTTCCGCCGTTTTTTTTTTCGAGAGGAGTTTGAAGCACACTCTTGTCAGCTTTCAATACTTTCATAGATGAATTAGTTTGAATAAGTTTTGAGTCCAAATATATCATCAAATTACACTGTATACCAGAAGGCATCTTTAATAACTTAATTAAATACAGAGTGCCTGTCTATGTTTTCAACATATCTATAATAAATCAAAAACCAGTTCCAAATAAAATATTTTTAACAAAGAGTGAACTTAGGTTTGTTACTGGAGTGTTAACTGCTGACAAAGAGTTGCTAAGGCTACCAGTTCTGAAACGAAAATATACAGGGAGAATATATTATGTAATTGTCACGAGATTAGAAAAGCGAGAAACGGTTACCGGTGCATCACGAAGTTGTAATCACTTTTTACAATAAATACAAGGATAATTGATTTATTGCTATGATATGTTTTGTTTTAAAACTGTCAGTGCATTACCCAGTTTTAATTAATTCTACGCGCACTATTTAACCGACATTAGGCCTAATGGTTTACTATGCTGCTATACATATTAATTAATGATTTGTTTAAACTGACACAGGTAAATTTATACATTTTCATAAATTCATATGAACACTTTCACCAACATCACATTACCAACTATAAATACTGTATTCGTATCCATATACTTTCAAGAGACAATAACACTCTTGCTGGCTTGACAGCTCCAGAAAATAAATACTAGCCTTATTCTAAGTACTAGATGTTTAAATGTCCCACATTTGTGTAAATTATCCATTACATCCTATTTTACTTGTCCAGAGGGTTCGAAAATATTTTTAAATCCAAGTAACATTAGAAAAGGTTTACGTATAGGCTTTCAAATCATTTAGTTGAATTTTTCAAAAAAAATTTAATTAGGTGTGCTAAGATGAAATTTGTATCATCAATTAATTGGAATATTATAAAATAGTACAATTTGTTGACCAGAATAAAGTTAGGGACATTTTATTCAGTTACAACAAGAGTGGTATTGAACCTTTAATGTTAAAGAAAATCGAGTAACCTATCTACAGTGAAAGTTGCGAATTTTTAAAGTTTCCCACACTTGATTTGTATCATTTGTATCATGAATAGTAAGTCCGGGTTCTGTAATTCTCTTCTAGCTCAAAATAGGGATAGAATTCTTATACCAACGATTGAGTATGCTTACTCTTTCTAAACACCTCATACCACTTTAATACCTCAACATGGTGTCAGTCATTATCACATATGTGATAGAACTGGTTAAACACGTTCCAACACAACACAGCTTTTGGTCTCCGAAGAAATTATTAGTGAGCAGAAATTCGGCCGTGTATCTGTGATCACTCGTCACTTCAGCCAGTTATATAAAGCGATAACTCGTGTTTTCCTTTGGCGTTCGTCACTTCCGATTCATGGCACCTGTATTACTTATATATCGTAGCAATGATCTATGTGTTAAAATTATATTTGGAATGTGTTTAACCAGTTCTATCACAAATTTAATAACGACTGACACCAATATTATCCTTTAATAGCATTATATTTATTGTAGCTTTGACGAATTATTGGTTTCAAATTATAGAGTAAGTCATATCCCAAATACTTAAATTGAATGAGTCATGGGTTGACACATAAAATGATTTATAAAACAAAACATAGCCGGTTATGTGAGAAATCAAAATATCCACCATGAGAGCCGTAGCCTATATTAAAATACAGATGTGACGTCATCCTTTGATGTTGGCGTACCATTATGTCAAATAATGTACGGGCAACCTGCCAATAGTACATTGTTTCAATATTACTACTGGCATGATGTTTTTCACTGTAAACGCCCGTGCGGAGTCTATATTTTAAGTAGTTTAATTGTCTCTGGCTTAGACATTGCGTAATATATTGTAAAAACACTCGGACCTGACGGTCCTCTTGTTGTTACAATATATTACTTAATGTCTCGCCCTCGACCATTAAACCACACATAATGACGTTATACCTATAACTCCCCTTTGATTGGCTGTAACTTTCTCTACTAAAATTCAATAACCCTTTTCAAGAGTAATAAATTATAATTTAAGTTATGAATTATTAACTTGACCCCTTTTAACAGAATAATTTCATTAGAACAACCTTCTATTTAAGCAAGGTGAGTCGGATGAAATATCACCAGATCACTATTGCATCATTTGGCTTAGTAACCAATAATTATAATTAATTATGTCATATTTAACCAATTAGATAATTGAATGCTGAAACCCAAGGCAATAGATAGACAAAAGCTAGCTTCTTAGAGAGGAAGGTGTAGCAAGTTCTGTCAGCAGACTCGCTCATGCGAGTTTGGATGGGAGTGGAATGGAGAGAATGACTTTATTGTAATCTATACTTGTAACCTATGTATCCAGTGCTTTACATAAAACTGTAGAAACGAACTGTTGCATTGTTATTCCTTTTTTTTCTTTACGGTATAGATTTAACAATGAAAACAAAATACGGGATGGAGTACAAAAAAAAGAAAGAACCGAAATAACTTCTTAATTTTATTTAGATTGGCTTTTACAAAAACATAATATATAAGATAATTGGACGCCTTAACGGCTGAAAAAAAAATATATACACAACGTGAATCCTAGCCATAAGAAGATGGTTACAAATACAGCCAAAGGCAATACTAGGCGATCACGAGGCTATTAAAATGTGCAGCAGGAGAGAGTGTATGCGTGGATGTGAGGAGATTTCCCGTATACTTTCAACATCTAACAAGCGACCCACAACACTGCATAGACACCGCTTCTCATGAGTCCATATACCTTGCCAGTTTTTATTGTCTGGTTTGCCGGTTTCGAACACTAGTGAAATTCCTAATTCCAAGAGCTTTACATGTGTGAGGAATAATATAAAAAATCATTTTTATTACGAATATTCGTATTAAAACTAATATTCTCTTATCGTCTCATATGACAACTTTTTCGTCTCTAGAGTAAATTATCAGAGAGATCGTATTCGTCCACGGAAGTTAATCGTGACATGGCAAGGGACAGCGTATAGTTGTTCAGATGGAAAGAAAACCGAGGGCCCGTGTGCATATTTGACGTGCAGTGGGACACTGCATGACTAGCGAATATTAACTGCTGATCAGAATGGAGATGTATGCCTATCATCATATTAGCCTTGTAGTAGGACGTTAAACCCTATCTCTTTTCAATAAACATCCAATGCGCTAATGCGCCGTATGTTGACCGTCCCTGAACTGACACAATAATGTGTGCCTTGTGTATATATTTCTCTATTTTGTTGTTAAGGGAAACATGCAGATCTCTATTATGTAAACATACAACTAATAGTACTAGTACATCTCGGTGTCGAGCGATTTTAAGAGTTCTATCTAAAAGGTAACTGAGCTTATCATATTGGTTTAATATTTTAAGAGATCCGGTAACCCATACTTTATAAAATAAATAATGAAATCCCCGTAAATGTTGTCGTTATATTATATATTTATAGGCCTTGTTTTGTTTATCAACATTATTATCGTGTCTTGCCTGCTACATTCCTAGCAAAAAAAATACATTTTAGAAGGATATATATTATGTTTTTGTAAAAGGCAATCTAAATAAAATCAGAAGTTATTTCGGTTCTTTTTTTCTTTTTTTGTTCTACATCCCGTATTTTATTTTTTATGTAAAATCTATACCGTAAACTGCAAAAACGAAACGAAACAAAAATACGCGAATAATCTAGGGGGTGGACAGCATAATTTTAAAAAAAGACACAGTTTGTTTGACTAGACGTTAAACCCCCCTTTTATCTCTGAGGCTAGTTAAAATCGATTTAAAACAGCCAGGAATTGATTTATTTTTTTTTTTTTTTTAGCACTGTATTTACGAAAACCTCTGGTAAAGAGCTTTTAAACAACCCCGACTGTTATTCACATAAATATAATATGTTTGGTATTGAATTTATCATTGATTTGCTGGGGGGCTTTTTTTTCTTTTTTACTTATAATCATTTCTTGTCTGCGATTTTTCTTTCAAACATGTTAAGGCTAAGCTCGCTTTTTGTTCTTGAAAATACACGATAATGAGGTAGTGAGCAAAAAAAACTATATACCGAGTAAAATAGCGAAATAGGTGTAGCAGTTTGACAAGGTTCCTAGTTTGGCAAGGTACCCGACTTCTTACGTTACAAAAAAGAAGAAGACAGACATACCAGATAGATACGTAACTACTGCGAATCACGAATACACCCGGGTGTCAAACCGCCACACATGCTTTAAGATCAATATCCAATAATCTATCTATTCAATTAAAATATTGTATTCAAAATCAAGTTTCCTTATCAATGAACATATTAATTGATTTCAGATACACCGTTTTTCATCCGGATATTACAGAAATGATCTGTGTTTTTGAGTGCAAATTGAAATTCAAAGCAATCCGAAGGGGAGTGTTGTTATAGTCGATGACGTTTAATTAAAAATTTAACGAATATTTTTTGTGAAATTATTTAATTGGCCACTTTAAAGGAGCAGTGCATAAAGTTGAACGAATATTGTTTGTATTATTATTTAATTGCCCTCTTAGTGCATGAACTAAGAGTGGATAAGTTTAGCGCTACAGAAGCGGACTGTAAAGAGGAGGAACCAGATGCTCCGCCCTCTGATCCAATTATTTGTTGAAAATCTCGAAATATAAAACCGTTATGAATCCTCTGTAGAGGCAATACAGCCGACTTCTGTGGTGGGCCTCCGGGTCAAAGGAAAGACCCACAAATCGGGGAAACAGGCCCCTTTCGCATCAGTGTATATATGGCAGTGTTCTACCTAGAACAGTATGTGTTCTGACATAGAACAGTATATTGGTGTAACATAGAACAGTCTATGCACTCCTAGGACTAGCTCCAGAAAAAGGGCTTAATTTTGGATATTTGTCTTGTGTCCAGTTCACTGACATTTAATTGGCTGGTATACTAATCTAAACATCAGGTCCGACTTGATAGCATTATTACCCTGGTATAAATGTTTCAATTAATTAAACGTTGTAATGTATAATGTACGGTGTTTACTGTTAGGTTACAGCTAAATATTGAAAGATCACGAGATACGATGAAATGCAAAAACGTCCCCTAGCCCAACACTACTAAAAAAACTACGATAAAATTAATGAATTAAAAAGCGCTAAGTAGAGTGGAGCGCAAAAACGTCCCCTAGAGGGGAAGCGCCAATCGCTTAACACTACTAATAAAACTACGATAAAATTAATGAATTAAAAAACGCTAAGTAGACTGGAGCGCAAAAACGTTCCCTAGAGGGAAGCGCCAATCGTTTAACACTACTAATAAAACTAATGAATTAGGGGGATAGCGTAACAATGTCCCCATAGAGGGGAACGCAACACAACCTGAAATATGTTTTTATTGTCTCCTTAAGACTAAATAAATATTGATTGTAGATCATATTTTAAGCTATCATATACACTATTGTATTTTTTATTTATTCTTAATGAAAATTAAATGTAAATTATATTAACTTGTCATAAATGCAAATTGATTTTCTTTCTTTTTTTTATTTTGTTATTATTATTATTATTATTATTATATCAAATTAAGTAATTTGTTTTACAAATCCCCCCCCCCCCCACGCGAAACCACCGTAAGACCAGATACTCTCTTTCTTTCTTTCTTTTCAGGGACTGGGTTCTTTCTTCAGAGGAGGCGTTGGGATGGCCTAGTGGTCTATTTCAAATGTATGTAGACAAGTGTGTGATTGCGTGTGTGTGAGTGCGTGTGTGACTGGGTGGGGTGGGGTATATTTATATATCCAACTTTTAAACTGTACATATCCTGTGAAATTACTTTTGTAGAATGAAAATAGAGTTATGTATTTTGTATATTGTATATTGTATGAATAAATATATTTAAAAAACAAAAAAAAATAGACTGTCGCGCTTCGACCTCTAGCATGCCGGTCGCCTCTGGCTTGCCGCTGTGGTTTCGAGCCCTAGTGTGAGCGTATGTGACATGGAGATAGGGCCATTAGGGGCGCTTTCTCAACCTCGTGGGTTTCCTCCGGGCACTCCGGTTTCCTCCCCCCCCCCCCCAAATATTTTCATGAAAAAAAAATAGAAATCTAAAAAGAGCTCAGAATTGTCAGATCGGTCATCATTCGAGGAGTTTTTGAAAATGAGGTGGGGTAGGGGTATGGCCTTGTCGGGGAAGACTATGGTCTTGTCGGGAATGAATGCTCAGTTTGTCGGGAAGCTTCGCGCCGTCTGTCGGGTTTTGAATATTTTTAATAATATGGAAGCGTAAAGAAAGCAGGCTAGTCAATGAAGAACACGTATACGCCATCTGAATAAAACTAGCACGTACACATGACCTTTCTCAGTTCTCGAGTACTGTGTTCCATAGGGTATATTGGATGACAAACTTAAAAAAGTGTCGTCGATTGATTAATGGATTCGGTTACAGTACAAGATAATTGTAAATTTCGCCCATCGTCTTATAGTACATGTAACTCATTGATTTTATTTTCAATTTTCTATGACTTTGTTAAACTAATCAATTTCTATGAATTAAGTTCTCGCACGTTTTTGTCAAGTTAGTTGTGTGGGTACCGTATTTATACAATCAAGGGACACTCGGTGAGAAAACTGATGAATTTGTAAAAAACTGTTTGTTGTCAAAACTATTGGGATTGAATCGAATTAAAAGTCCATATTTAATTTGTTGTCAGGGCGGACGCACCGATTATATAACTCCAATTATATGAGTGTACACTTTCTATTGCTGATATTTAATATCAATTCGATAAAAAAAAATCAAAACTATTTTCAGTACTGATTTAAATACTGCTAGCATATAGAAGATTACTAATGCTTTAGCAGTACTTAAATCAGTATTGAAGATTTGAAAACTTTCTGCAGTACTGCCGTGAAAATTGAAGGAAACGTATCTACTATGGAGTCACAGTCAATTAACCGAAAGAAAGATCATGGCGGCAAAATACAATGTACGTCCTGCCAACAGATAATGGACAAAGGACACTTTAAATTGCATTGCAAGAGAAAGCATGGTCACAACACATCTGTCATTAAATTCACTAGGATATTAGAGAGTAATCAGGAAACGTTATCGTCATTATTTTCTGCTACGAAACAGCAAAATCCGGATAACGATTCTACTGATAGCGCATCTACTGATAATCGTTTGACTTGTTCTTCTTTTGGAATAATATTACTAGATGTAAATAAACTTGAACTAAAATGGTCATTTACATA
Organism: Patella pellucida; assembly: GCA_917208275.1. NCBI lineage: Eukaryota > Metazoa > Mollusca > Gastropoda > Patellidae > Patella > Patella pellucida. Next base: position 41,557,841 of record OU795043.1, on the reverse strand, counting down.
TTAAAAGTATATAAATTTACAAGTTCAAAAAGTCTTCTATATTTATTCTAGTTCTATCTATCTTAGATATGGATAAAAAATGTGAACTGTCATATAATGAAAAACGTGGCAAAAGTAAATCGTAATACGAAATATATATAGATTGTAAATTTGAACTATTTTAAAATGGTCATTCATATATTAAAAGTAGATCAAGTATATACAAGTCTTTTATACATCTGAGTCTCATAAAATGAATAATGTGGCAAAAGTAAATCGTTCGACTTGTTCATGTTTTCGTAGTAATAGAGGTTGTATTCTAAAGATGATTTTTTAGCAGTTTTTATGACATAATTTACCAACCACTCCAAATTACTAGAAAGTATTCGAAATGCCTGGAAAACGCGTCTACGGCCGTCTGATTTTCAAAATTTTCACCAGTTTTTATGCCGCAACTGACATAATTTACTACCCACTCCAAATAACTAGAAAGTATTCGAAATGCCTAGAAAACGCGTCTACGGCCGTCTGGTTTGCAAAATGTTCTGTACATATATATAAAAACCTAAATATCCTTTATTTTTCCATTAATCACATTGTAAATATTTTCCTTATGTATATATAACATGTAGTTGTCTGCAATATAACTTCAGTGGAAGCGGACGTTAAATAAAGCTATTTCACACACACAGATACGATGATTTTTTAGTTGAAGATACCATCATCTCATTAAATCTATATGGTCTCAGACTAGTAATTATTTGCCAATTGACTTCAATGTTAAATGGGTGTAACATCACAGGCTGTAGCTTTTTGTTCAACATTCCGTTGGTTCCAATCTTTTTAGGCACAATGGGGACCACATTTGGCAATCTCCCCATCATAAACTTGTAGGGGGTTGATCGTTAAGTTTTTTGCTACGGGGATTTGAAGTTGATTGGGGTGAAAATCTCACTTCCGATACATTAGATGGCTCCGCAGAAAGACACTTTACACCCCATCCCTCCGCTGTATTATCACCAATATTACCCCAAAACTGCTTTAAAATTGCAAAAATGATCTCTTTTCTCCTATTCTAGAGCAAAAGGTAACCCCCAAAAATGCAGGAAGAGGGGAGAAAAAAATTAAGGGAAAAATAATTGTCCATCATGAAAAATAGGCAAATAATTACTAGTCTTAGTCAAAATAAATAACTAAACCCGCATCATTGCGTCCCTTTAAACACTTTGCGATGTTTTCAGATGGTCAATATTTAGAGCTGGAAATTGATTTATAGGCTATTTCTTTGCATTTTCGAGTTTGCTTTGCATTTCATATCAATAGATGATTTATGAAATCTGCAAGAGAGATATCATCTTTATGGTTATTCGAATAGCGTATAGAGTGGGCTCTAATATTCACAACAGATAAATCTTTAAACACCATCTGTCCCAATTTTAATCATAACGAGAAACGAGAAATTATTTTAATAGCCTTACATATGAACTGCACTAATTAAACTCATTTTCATATTGCTTAGCTTTGTTTTACTTCATCATGATGACATGGCTACATTCTTTTTTTATGGCGAAAGGAGATTGGGTGGCCGAATGGTTTAATGAGTGCGGGTTAGATCATAAGGTCTGTTATTGAGTCAACTGGTGCAGTGATTCCTCGCGTGTACGTGGTATGGTATCCTGATCAACCCAGTGGGTTTCATTGCGGGTCCCCGAGTTTCTTAAAACTGCTAAAGATCCCTCAAGCGAATTATTGAAACAGTTGTAAGTTATGTTTAATAACAATCTAATTAAAAATAAACATATATATTTTTCGGGTTTTTTTTATACTTTCGATGGCCTGTGACTACATTTTTTGTTGACTCTCTACAGGTCACAATTCTTATCCGATTTTAACGAAACTTGAAATATATGTTTATCCCCAAAAGATCGCCTGTTTTAGATATTGGCATGTATCGGATCGAAACTTCGTGTATTACTGCCCATGATTGTACAAAATCACGTTTTTAGCTTGTGGACCAAATAGAGGTCACAATTTTGAACAGATTTGGATGAAAATTGATATACATGTTTATAATTAAAAGTTCCTTTCGATATTTGCGCCCGTCGGAACGTAACTTCCTGAATTATGGCCCCTAATTGTCCGACAAATCGCCTTTGTATACGATCACATTGACATATCGTCGTATAATCTTGTCGTCCCCGTCCTCTCCAAAATCATTGAAAAGGCAATAAACAATCGACTACCGTCCTTCTTAGTTTCGAGAAATAATTTAGACCAATTTCAGTCTGCTTACAGACCACATCATAGATTTGTCTGCCGCATTCGATACTGTCGATCACAAAATTCTCGAAGACTTTATCAAACTTTTCACATAACTGGTACTGCCTTACAATGGATTAAATCGTGTCTTACTGACAGAAGACAGAAGATCATTATAAACAAATTCCATTCCGAGTTTGCAAACCTTAATTGCGGAGTGCCTCAAGGATCTGTTCTTGGACCGGTACTGTTTATACTGTACACACGACGTGTGGAGAATGTTATAGACCAGTTTGATATAAATCATTTTCCTACGCTGATGATACACAGTTAATCAGCAAGACAATGCTCATGATTCCTTTGAAAATACTACTCGCTGCTCCAAAGCTGTTAAATCCTGGATGAATAATAATTAATTAAAGTTAAACGATGACAAAACAGAAGAATTACTTGTTGGAACACCATAGCGTCTCGCATCAACTCCCGATTCTTGTCTAATAATTTGCGACTCTAGTATTGAATTCGCAACAAGGGTTAAAAATCTAGGTGTTATTTTTGACCCGTCTTTAACACCGAAAATACAGGTTAATCAGTTTTGCCGTGTTTGTAATTTTCATCTTCGTAGTATAGGAAACATTCGTCATCTATTGACTACAGCTGCTTGTCATATTTCGTTGCGTTCACTAATTTTCTCAAGATTGGACTATTTTATAGTGCTCTGGCTGGAAAATCTCAACATTTATCAAAGTGACTTCAAATAATTCAGAACAACTGTGCCAGAATCATCACAAGAACAGCAAAACGTCAACATATAACATCTGTCCTTAAATCGCGTCACTGGTTACCAATAGAGGCTCGTATAAAATTTAAAATCCTAACACTGGTCTACAAGTCTCAGCATGATTCAGCTCCATCATATATTACAGATATTATGCAGCCTTATGTACCAAAACGACCACGACGTTCACAGAATAACCTAACACTTGTTGTACTTTCAACTAAATTAAAATCTTTTGGTGATAAGGCCTTCAGTGTATATGGTCCACGACTATGGAATGACTTACCTGACAATATAAAGTGTTCAGAAACAGTTGCCCAATTTCGATCTAGACTTAATCACATATGTTCACAATGTATTATTCACAAGAGCTATTAACTTACAGCGCTTAGAGCATTCTCGTGGATGGATTAAGGGCTATATAAATGTACATTATTATATAAATGTACATTATTTTGAGATGAAGTATCCTATTGATTTTCAGCAATATCCGATAATTTCTGTAGGAGTTATGGCACTTGATCACTCCAAAAAATCTTGTGGACGCTCTGGTGGCTACAGTGAATACCCGGTTGACTTTAAATTTATACTCGGTGTTTAAGGTCATGTGGCGAAGATGCCTATTTCCGATAATTACTGCCAGAGTTATTGCCCTTGATCAAGTTAAATTTAATATCCGGTTTAATTTAAACACAGTGTTTAAGGTCATGAGACGAAGAAGCGTATTGATTTTTTAGCGATTTCCGATAATTTCTCTAAGAGTTATGGCCCGTGACTTCTTAAAAAAAAATCGTGTGGACTCTCTGGGGGCCAAAGTTAATATCCGATTGACTTTAAATATATACACGGTGTTTAAATGGTCATGAGACGAAGACACCTAACGATTTTCAGCTATTTATGATAAAAGCTGCCAGAGTTATGGCCCTTGATCACATCAAAATATCTTGCTGATTCTCTAGAGGCTAAGTTATCAACCGATTGACTGGGGGTGGTACTTTTTACCGCCGACTACCGCCGACTACCGCCGACCACCTCCGACTACCGCCGACCAATACTTTTTACCACCGACTGTCGTAATATTACCGCAGACCAAAAACTTTTTACCACCGAACGTTGTGAAATTACCGCCGACCAAATACTTTTACCGCCCACCGCATTGTAATGACTTTCAACCGTTATATAATTACCGCTGACCAAATACTTGTTACCGCCGATCAAATGCCTAATGATTACTTGTTACCGCCGACTACATAAAATTAATTAAATTATTAGTGACAAATAAATAGATTTTGTTAAATACACAGAGTTTGATAAAAACAAATATAGATTTTATTATATATAAATATGGTCGACAATCGAATATGACAAGGTGTGATTTTCAATATGCAATTGACTGGAAACCCCAGAAACTCCAGCTCTGTACACAGTAAAAAAAAGTGTGTAACGTTACTCTTTTTCAAGTGAAATCTTAATCCATATTTGGTGTAACTGGTGCTTTACGCTAAGAAAGAGTGGCTGTAGACGATTTGAAGTGCAAACTTACTCCAATGGAGTGTAAACCCTTAGTTACACTATTTTGTGTAACAATATACACGATAAATTGTGTAGGTTTAATCTTACAAAAGTAAATCAGCTGTTCGTCCTTGGTCGGTGTTAAGTATACTCAAAATAAGTTTAATAAAACATAATTTTGGGTGTAATTTATGTCTCAAGGAGGGGTGAGTAACTAGAAACAAATAAAGCAGTAAATAGTGTAGCATGACACTGAACGCGGTGTATTCTTGTACACTTTTTGTAGTGAAACATTACGCTTATAATTTTAGCACGATGGAAGGTGTAAAATTATATATTTCTAACTATATTTATTGTATTAATTTACACTTGCTGTAATGTAAATTAGCACGATAAAAAGTGTAAAATTTCACTTAAAATCGTATAGATCATTACCCTGAGATCGGTGAATATTCATCCTTCTATTCGTGTATGTTTTTAAACACTATTTCGAGTGTATCAAATACCAAACGGAAGTGTTTAAGATTCATATATACATTTACAGTGTTAATTTACACCAATGGTAGTGTATTCATATTATTATCCCCCTTTACTTAAATAGCTGAATTTGAATATATAGCATGCAATTATAATTAATATGCATATTCTGCGACGTACTTAACAGGACTAGATTATACTTCTGTATACCAACTTTATCATAAATTACATTGTGTCCATCGGTTAAATAATGTTGCATTTATATCGTTGACAATGTATACTTTGTTTACATAAGGCAAGTATACTTTGTAATATTGCGTGAGTAGACAATGAAATCTCCAAATGATTGCAATCTTGTCGAGACGGCCAGGCGAACGTGTTACCCAACACTAGTACCCTGGGTCAGTTGCCTAACTGGATTATCCGTTTCCAAGGTCTAAGATTAGTGTAAATGCTAAATTTAGTATTTACATCAATAGTTCTTGGTAAATGATCCTAGAACGCACAAACCTTAAACTCGTTGCAGTTTAAGAACAAATACAGCCTTTGGAGTGATTTTACCCGTAACTGAGAGTTTAGCAGTCATTCTAGTGATGTATGGGTACACTTAAAGTAGTAAAAGTTTGCACCGAACGGGGAGCATAGCAGTCGCTCCGGTAGTGTAAGGTTATCCTTCATAGTTTAAATGTTTACGCTGAACCACGACTGTAACAGTCGGTCAGTCGCTCCCGTGGTGTAAGGTTACCCTATATGTTGTACATTTTTGCACCGGGCTGAGAGTTAAGTAGTCGTTATAGTAGCGTAAGTGTAGCCCTAATTGTGTACGTTTTCACCACACCGGGAGCTTCGCATCACCCGTACCAGTGAAAAGTTACACCTAATGCTACTGAAGATGCACCCCAAAAGGTATATATAACAACCACTCGAGTGTAATTATGTTGGTGTAACCTTACACCGAGCTCTCAGTTACACTTCAGTTGCACCTTTTGTGGAGGCAGCAGGAGTTCACCCTAAATTGGTGTAATCTATGAAATTATTTTTTACAGTGTATGTGTGTGAATTTTCAATTAATTAATTTAAGATCTATCCTGTATTTTTTCTGGAGATTATGAACTTTGTGGTCGCTATAAAGCATATTCTATTTCCGAACAAAAGTGGCGTTGTTTCAGCGAAGAGCAAAACGAAAATGTGTAGAAGTGTTCGCACTAATAGAAGATGATATATTTGCCCTTCAATATCTAAACTGTACTATTGTCCTTACACATCCTTCCATATATATGTATATTTTTGGACAGTTTTACGGGATTACACCTCAAATAAAAGAATAACATTCTTGTTCAACTTGTTGTATTCTTTTTTATATAAAAGAAGAACCGTAAAATGGTGGCAGTGTCCGAGTAACCTTGTTGGGGGTCGGGACAATTTAGGCAGCGATTTCGTTGACGTTTATAAATCGTTGACAGTTTGAGTATTTAAAACAGACTCTTTCTCTTATGTCCCAATTCGAAAGTCATTACAATGCGGTCGACGGTAAAAAGTATTTGGTCGGCGGTAATTTTACGACGGTCGGCGGTAAAAAGTATTTGGTCGGCGGTAGTCGGCGGTAGTCGGCGGTAAAAAGCATTTGGTCGGCGGTGGTCGGCGGTGGTTGGCGGTAAAAAGTACCATCGGATTGACTTCAGATTGATATTAAGGTCTTGAGACGAACAAGTATATTCATTTTCAATGAATTTTAATAACTTGAACAGCTGAACCCATAATAGTAAATGTTTCGTATACTAAACGTTAGCATGGGGAGAACTTATGAAAACCAAACACATTTTCTGATAATTATTTAATGAGTTGTTACTCTTAATGAGATTTTGGTGTAGGCCTATTATAAATGTTTTTAATTACCGAAAAAAGCAAAAATATGCGATAACTCGTGCCCGGGCGGGCTATTTAGCTGTAGTGGGCGTATGTTCCGTTGCCTGGCAACCTATCTTTCTTCATGCCTGAAGCTCAAAAAACAAAGATGTTAAAATCAAGAGTATACTGTTCAATGACCAAGTTATACAAATTTCAAGTTTGGAATTACATTTAGGAAACTATATTCATGTTCTTAACAACAATGATCAAATTATCGAATGTATAAGTAAGTTTTCATCCAGGTTCAATAAAGTGTTTACCAGTTTCAAACATGTTCATTCTGATATTCGGTATAAGCTGTTTAAAACTTTGGGTATGCCTCTGTACGGTTGTCAGTTGTGGGACTTGTCTCACAATAGCATTGAAATTTTTTAATGTGCATGGAGAAAATCTATAAGACGTTTATACAAACTGCACTCCCGTACACTTAGCAATCTACTACATTTTGTTCCTTAAATTTGTTTTAAAATATCTACACAAGTGATAATAAATGTGCCAAAATAAGTGGCCTCAGCGGTAGGTGTTCTAGCACCTGTATTAATTTAAATTTAATATGTTTTAAATTCAACCTCTATAAATATGATATTCATGTAACAAATATTAATTGCATTCTGTCTAACGTTGTTCGATATGATGAAAATAATGCTAACATTGATGTTTCTATGACTGCTGGTGCTATTTCGGATATGATTTATCTGATTGATAGAGTTATGAAAATGAAGAACATGTGTATATTAGAATATCTGTGTACAAAATAAGTTTATATTGACACATATTTTTTTTTGTAAGTGTATTGTATTATAATGTAGAGTACGAATCAATGTATATTATTATCATTAAGTATACATGGGAAAGAAAGGATGGGGGGAATTACATCTTTCCATGGATTATAAAAATGACAGTTTCTGATTTCGACCATTATCGGAACCTAAAGTTGTCTGTGTTTTAATGGAAGATGAAACCGTAACATAAGAAATGTGAAGAACATTCGATTAATACTTAAATTTGAAACTGAGAGTGGTGTAAGCCAGGCTTATCTATAAGAGACACAACTAGGCGATGGATCCCGCTGTGGTAACTATTCTCCTTTCGTTGTTCTATATTTTACAAAAATGAACGAAAATAGAAACCGTCCAATTTTTTAAATATCACAAACATACTTTACAACGGATAAGGCTGACGTTTTATTCAAACACGATGATCGATTTTCTAAATACAGGATTTACTGTAAGCTAAGTATGTATCTCTGGAAATGTATTTTTTGGGATAGAATGACGGACACGAGAACCGCAATAGGTAGTAAATAGTAAAGCTGACTATCGCCATTGAAGAGACGACCACTTACAAGATCGGTCGCAATTTTTTTTTTTTTTTTTTTTGTTACGTCTTTTATGTAAATCATTTTAGTGAAGCCTGTACCAAGACAGGCCCGGGACTGTACAGCGCAGTGGACGCTTACGGCTGGCCCCCGGATCCATTCACTTGATTTGATAATTGTTTACTTTTTGCAATGTCTATTTTCTGTCTTGTCCGCAGGTTTATCTTGTAGATTTTTAGGTTTTTTGTTTTGCGTGTAGTGCAGTCCTCCTGCATTTACTATTATAATAAGTATAAGTTTAATAAGTGCCCGTATAGTAAAAGTTTGGTCTTTACGGACATAATGGGCCTATAATACGGTAAATAGTTTGTTTCAATCTCGTTCCCAGAGTCAGCCGCGGGGCCGGAGGCCTCTGGGGCCAAAGACCGTCCATTATCTTCTGATTTTTTAACGTGTAAGCCCCGCCCATGCTGACCTCTGATTGGACAATCTTTGTGGGGTCTTTTTCTCGAAAACAAGATGTCGGATCGTCGTTTTGTTTGTTGTGAAATGATTCTTGAGTCAAAGTCAACTCGCTGACATAACAAAAGTGTATCCTAAATGTAAAAATTTAAGTTTTCGTAAAGATCTATTTTTCTACGTGTGTGTATATTTTTAAGTGATTCGGTCATCCGAACGCTTAAAATAAATACATGTCACTTGACAGTCGTGTTATTCGTCCCTTCCGGGAAAATGGCTACCCAGTGTCACCAGAGAAATTTCTTTCTCCAAAATTTTTCGGGTTCGAGAATGAGTTTGTTTATCATATATAGAATTGTTTTAACATGTAATTTGTATATTATAAGATATAATTATGATTTGAAAGTCTTCGCTCGGCGAACTTCAGAAATTCGGTCATTTCTGGGGATCTACACGAGCTGAGCTATGATCGATACATCGTAATTTTTATTTGCAAGCTTATTTAGAGTATTTAGTTATGACATTTTTTAGTATATAGTAGAAACGAGCTTATGCTTAAGAAATTATTCAAGTTGCATTTGTTGTCTTTGCAAATTGTCATTGTCATGCCATGGAGCGAATCACGATAGCGTGCAGTTGAAGAGGTCAAAGTTCAATAGCCTTAGCGGTTAATGTGATTACGTATAACTTATATTATAGTATAGGTAAAGGACATGTATTTATATTTTCAGTCAATCTCGACTCGACGCAACTCGACTCTACGCGACTCGATACTCGACTCGATTCGATACACGACTCGATATTACCTCTACAGAATGGATCGACTGTAAAAAAGATAGATTTAGATAGAAAGATTCTACTGTAGTATTATTAGTACAGTAATTTTAGATAGATAGAAAGAATTAAAGAGAACTTGTTGAATCATTTGATATCGTTGTAGTATTTTGTATTGTGTCGTGAATTGGCGACGTGGGCCTGTGGTATCGTCATAGTTTCGCATATTGATAGTTATTTATTCCAAAGACTTCGATAGAATCATCATATGGTGCTTTGGAGCCATATACCTTTATTATACAACGTGTTTTGTATTCGATAGGCTGGGTGTTGTTGAAAAATTGGACGTTGAAACACATTTCATTTACTTTAAAATAACCTTATCCACTTAAATCGACTGTAACGTTTGAATAGAAAATTGGGTTAACTTTATTTGTAGCATCGGTAAAGTCTGCTTAAAAATTACATATGATTAAAACTCATTCCAAAAATGCACCACAGCACTTATCTCGCAAAAAATTCTGATAACAGAATCCTGTTGAAACATGCCCTTTAAATATGCATTATGTAAGATTTAGATAAAGAGCTGGCAGTTCTCGTGAAAATAGTTTTAAAAAATGATAATTAAAAGGGAATATGCTGAACTATTCAGTCAAATTGTTTTATTCTGTTGCAGAACAGTGTAGTCACGATTGCCGTTGCTACCGTTGTTGCAATATTAATAAAGTCTCGATTATTCATTCAAATTAAATCATTAACTGGTTATCGTATTTATATCTGAAAATCTAGAGCACCCGATGAGACGAGAGTTGAATATGGTCCTGGCAATTTAATAAACATACATTATGTAAAAGCTAAATCTGCCTATCGTAGGTCTTTCTTTAAGCCTGAAATGTTATATAATCTATTAATCAGACATTAACTAACGTATCCAGGCCATAATCAACCTTCGATGTCACTCTAGCCTGTGATATTTGTTGGATTATGATCCGATTTGCTGCATAACTTTCCTTCTCGATTAAAGATTCAATGGATAATCGACACTATGAATTTTGTATTACCGACTTTAGTAATGATGACCGAGGCTATGCGGAACTTTCGATCGCTTATTTCTCGGTTCATAGTGGATTAATTGGACTAAAACTTTTAACTATTATAGTGAGAACTGCCAACTCGATTTTTTATCTCCCATAATGTATCTTTAAGGCACAACAAAAGACTTGCAATAGGCAGGCGTAGCTCTTACCTAATGATTGCTTAAACATCCAGTAAGTTATTATGACAAATATGATTTCTGATCACGTTTTTGACACTTTATTGTTATTGTTTTGGTTTGCGTTTTGCATTTTCTGTGTGTATACAATAGAAGCCAAAGGTGTATCAGTCGGTATGTCTATTTTCGGAGCATTAATTGTTGACCGTTCGAAATAATTTCACAAATTGTTTTATTTGCGTGCACTGGGTGGTTTAACAGAGACAGTAACCCCTTGAGACATGGCTATACGATTCTGAATTTCAATCGAGTTCATCTTTAGAACAAGTCAAACAATCCATCTAAAATAGAAATAGAAAAAATACTGTTTAGTTGAATTCTAGGCTTAGTTAACAGGGCAATACCCGTGACTCTGAATTTCGGCATGATAAATTTTACCTCCTGACAACTAACCGAATTTGTTATGTAAAGAGAAATGGATCTGTTATACAGAAGGGCGGACGCTTTTTAATAGTCACTGCTTTCTTTAGAAGACGAGGGATAAGAATTCCCAAGTAGCCTCACTGACAGATCACGGGGCGTTACTAAGCAATTTCCTTTATTATCTGTCGCTTTAGATCAGCAGGTCTACCATCGCGTCGAATGGCGTGAGTGTACGTCACAGGGAGCTCTCTCTCTCTCTCGCTCTTCGGGAGAAACTTTAAATTTAACTAATTAATCGAAGCTGTAAAACGCGACGATTTATTGATTTTTAAAAGAAAGAAGGTGCATTAATATTATTGATTAGTTTAAGAAGAAAAGGCTTAGTTTGTAACATAACAGCGCATGTTTTTTTCAACGATTAAACAACAGATCTTTTGTCTTTCGACATAATAATAATAGTACATTAAGTATCAATATGTTTTTGACATAAACAAAAGTACATTGTCAAATATGGTTTTAACATAAAGTATATGTGAACCTCCAGTACAAAACAGTACACTTGGGTCAAATTGAAGAAATGGAAATAATGGTGTCAAATGAAAGACTATAAAAACTTAAAACTCCCATATCTCTGTTAATTCTTGTCCGATTCTTAGAATTCGGGTACCAATGAAAAGAGGCTTTTATACTCTTTCATTTGACACCACATTCTTCAATTTGATCCAAGTGTGCTGTTTTGTACTGGAGGGTAACAAATATATGGTTTTCAGGGCATTAAAACAAGATATTTTACGATGTGACGAATAGAAGTGTACATCGACACTTAACTGGGCTGGAGCTTCTTTGAATTCCCAGACGCGAATGCCAATTAGACATCACAAAAAGAAGAGACCCCTATAGAGCAGTTGTCGTTTATGTTTTGAGAAAACAAACCACAGCTTCTAAAAATTGACTAAATTTAATGATATCAGGCATAAAATCAAAAATATGCGACGTCATCCGTAGCCACCAGCACAACAGGAATGTTTCTTCTGGAAAAGAAAAAAAATGTCTGCGATATCGCCCTCCGTGAAAGCGGGCGTTATTAGTAGTAGTGGGTGGTAGTCGCACAGTAGTAGTAGCAGCAGCAGTATTTAATAGTAGTTAACAACCGACAAATAAAACGGAAGCTAATATCAATGGTGCTTGATTTTATATATTTACTAGCCATGGACCTGGAATATGTAACACAATGCCTAGTGCTATGCAGTCACTGCACATGGTCAGCTGTGGAAAATATGCGAGGACAACCACGCCCGAAGCCAGAAACCAAAATTTAGCCGACATAGGGGGGCAAAAAAATGAACGAAGGTTATCGCCGACTGCCGTAAGCAGGAGGAGGGGAGAGCACGAAAATTAGAAGCTGAGAGAGTGAATTTAGGCCTCTATGACATGCAGGTGGCGAATAGTGTTCGGATATTCGAATGAAAATACTATTCGAATATTCGACGGGCCTTGAAATTTGTATTCGAATAGTATTCCAATAGTATTCGAATATTTTTAATTTTTTAATATGAATATATTTAAAGTGGTATATCTTCAATTTATTATAATTTCTAATAAGTTGTGAAGTGCGAACAATGCACAATATTATATGTTAGCAATTACCGGTAGATCGTTTACCTAAACTGCCAATTTGTACACAAGACCTCGGCTTTCCACGACATCGCAACAAGTAGACGCGGGAGAGAGAGAGAGACAGAGAGATATGTGGTTTAACGTCCGCTCGACACAACTAGATCATTTCGGGACTAACATATGGTGAAATATTATCTCAATAATTCCCATTCTGTTGAAACTTAAAATAGAAGAAAGTGGGTCTAACAGCACAGAATAATGTAATATTAAAATACACATTAACAAATTAAAGTGTATTATCTTTAAAGTAGCTAGGTCTCTAACTTAATATCAACTTTGAAAACACGAATTATTTGTCAATTCAAATCAACATCTTATCGGAAAGGATAGGCTTCTGATATCCAGTATTTAAGAAAAAAATAAACATTTAACCTTGTACCATAATGCGGTTCGGCCCCAGTTCTAGCAATTTACTCGTGGAACGAGGCTATACACATTGCACCAAATCAAACGGCGTATGTAGACTGGAATAACCAGACGCTAGAAATTTAAATTCGGTTAAAGCATTGAATGTAGACCAGCTTATATACATTCATATTACAGTATTATATGCGTTGCGACCCATTTCTGTCAATTTCTAGGTCCCACATGTTAGGGATTTAGCTCCTTTAACATGACATTGTGCGTATTTGAAAAACCGGTATGAAAAGGATTGACGCCGTGATAAAACCATGGTAACTAAAGGGGTACGGTGACCAGACTTGGTCCAGATAATCAGGGCCTTTGTGCGATATTCGCCAAGACAGCCAACTCCAACTCGGCACTAACTGGCTAACCAAAGCAGGTATCCAGCTACTTACCGGATAAGCTCTCAGAAGACATTCAAATTGGAGTTATGTAGGGGTAGTACCCTTACAAGTTGTAGTTAGGAGGTCTAAGTAAGCTTTGAATGTAAATGTGACAAGGAAAGACGCCTTTAATAATATTTTAGGGCAAATAAAAACAAACATGTAGATATTCGAAAATATTCGAATATGGTAATTGATATTCGAATATTCGAATATTATTTTTGACGAGCGAATATTCGAATATTCGTGCCGAACACTAGTGGCGAATGTGTCGGACATTTAAGAGTTTCCAGCCGACATTAACTATCTCTCGGCCGAATTTGAGAGGATATGTCGTACTAAAACTCTCTCCCGGCGAAAATGCGAGATAGCTAACCAGCGATTTTTATACGCCCACATTTTCATGTGGACGTATTATGTCGTCGCCCCTGTCCGTCCGTCCGGACGTCCGTCCGTCCGTCCGTCCACAATTGTTTGTGGACTCTCTACAGGTCACAATTCTTGTCCGATTTTGACGAAACTTAAAATATAGGTTTATCCCCAAAATATCTCGGCTGCTTTCGATATTGGCATGTATCGGATCAAAACTTCATGGATTATGGCCCCTGATTGTACGAAAAATCACGTTTTTAGCTTGTGGACCCTATAGAGGTCACAATTTTGAACCGACTTTGAAGAAACTTTATATGCATGTTTATAACCCCAAGATCTTGGTTCCTTTCGATATTTGCACCTATCGGAACGTAAATTCCTGAATTATGGCCCCTGATTGTCCGAAAATTCACCTATTTTAGCTCGTGGTACCTCTGGAGGTTACAATTATTATCCGTTCGATTATATCACCGTTACACCCTAAGGAAGGTTGAGTTCAAATTTCGGAAAAATCGGACCAAAATTACCATACAAAATGGCCGCCGTTCGTACGCAAATACTGTAAAAAATGGTATATCAAGGTTGTGGACACTGTAGAGATCACAATTTTAATTCAATTTTGATGAAACTTGAAATGCACGGTTATAACCCAAAGATCTTGGTTCCTTTTGATATTTGCGCATATCTGATCGTAACTTCCTGAATTACGGCCCCTGATTATACGCAAAATCGTCTTTGTTTAGCTTGTGGTCCCTCTGGAGGTCACAATTATTATCTGATTTAAAAAATCGTTTGATTATATCACCGTTACACCCTAAGGAAGGTTGAGTTCGAATTTCGGGAAAATTCGGAACAAAATTGCCATACAAAATGGCTGCCGTTCGTACGCAAATACTGTTAAAAAATTGTATATAAAGGTTGTGGATCCTGTAGAGGTCACAATTTTAATTCGATTTTGATGAAACTTAACATGCATGGTTATAACCTAAAGATCTTGGTTCCTTTCAATATTTGTGCATATCGGATCGTAACTTCCTGAATTATGGCCCCTGATTATACGCAAAATCGTCTTGGTTAAGCTTGTGGTCCCTCTGGAGGTTACAATAATTAACCGATTTAAAAAATCGTTTGATTATATCACCGTTACACCCTAAGGAAGGTTGAGTTCAAATTTCGGAAAAATCGGACCAAAATTACCATACAAAATGGCCGCCGTTCGTACGCGAATACGTTAAAAAATGGTATATCTAGGTTGTGGACCCAGTATAGGTCACAATTTTAATTCGATTTTGATGAAACTTGAAATGCATGTTTATAACCTAAAGATCTTGATTCTTTTCGATATTTGCGCATATCAAATTGTAATTTAATGAATTATAGCCTTTAATTGTAGGAAAAATCACTTTCGATTTTGCTTGTTCGATAACCATCTCTCGAAAATGTGGGCGTATCCTGCCTGGCAGTGCCAGCTTACTATCTTTTTCCGACGCGGACAAAAATATTCCGACAGAGGTTCCCACCATCTGGATTCGGGCTGCGATTGAAATTGTCGTTTTAATCGGGGAGTAAACGTGGTGATTCTATCAGGTCTTATCAGAGATACAGGTCAATCGTAGCAGTCGTGTAAAGCCCGGCCCATACCGCTGCGACTGGGTAGTTGTAAAATAAAATCAGGTCACGCCTTTACTTCACTTGCCTACGACGGTACCAGTCCACACAGGCCCGACTCTCACAGATTATGCGTCGTGAGTTACGCCACTAAATGCAACAAACTGCATCCGACTACGATTGAACATGTAAAAACGGACCGACGGGCCACGACGCGACGGAAATCGATTGAATCGTGGTCGTGGGGCTGTCCACACTGCATTGATTATCTGAGACAAGACGTTGCGTTGGGTAAAGTCTGGGCAAGTCGTGGCGGTATGGGCCGGGCTTTAATCGCATCGAAACGTATCTGACGGGCCACAACGCGACGGAAATCGATTGAATCGTGGTCGTGGGACTGTCCACACTGCACTGATACGTTGCGTTGGGTAAAGCCTGGACAAGTCGTGGCTGTATGGGCCGGGCTTTAATCGAACGAAACGTATCCGAACTGCACGAATCGTAACAAATCATAAGAAAGTGGGGGCCTCATATTTTAAATCAAGGCAAAAATAATGTAAAATATACGTCGCATTATTTTTTTGTAGGGAAAATCACCACAGTTCGTTTGAGGTATGCAGAATTCATAGAAAACTCCGTTTGGGGTAATGTACCTTCCATGAAACAATTTCAGTCTAAGTAGAAAGAGTTTGGACTAGAAAATGTTTATCAAAAATAACATGTACATATAATAAGCTTATAAATGATAACAAATATTTTTGTCCAGCAAAAAATGTTCAAATACACATTTTGCCAGATAGACTTGAATGAGCGTGTATATAAAATCACAATTCGTTTCGATAGCCGACACTCCATGCAGATCTGATCAGTTGTACTGGGTCGCATCAGGGGTCATACGAGCGACTTTGGACCAATCAGCGTTGACGTTTCTTGGGTTTTACCCACAGTTCCGCCGTAACATACCGGCTAATTCCTCACATAAAATAGAACGCATGTTATATAACAACTCTTCCAGATCCTAGTGTTCTAAAGACAAGTAAAACGACATTTTTAAAAATAAAAATATAGGCTGACACTGCCAGGCAGGATACGCCCACATTTTCGAGAGATGGATAGAGAACAAGCAATACCGAAAGTGGTTTTTCCTACAATCAAATAACCGGCCATAATTCATTAAGTTACAATTTGATATTCGCAAATATCTAAAGGAATCAAGATCTTTGGGTTAAAAACATGCATTTCAAGTTTCATCAAAATCCAGATAAAATTGTGACCTCTACAGGGTCCACAACTTTGATATACCATATTTTTACACTATTCCCGTACAAACGGCGGCCATTTTGTCTGGCAATTATGGTTCGATTTTTTCGAAATTCGAATTCAACCTTCCGTAGGATGTAACTGTGTTATAGTCAAACCCCCATTTTTTAATCGGATAATAATTGTGTTCTCCAGAGGGACAAAAAGCTAAAATGGGCGATTTTTCGGACAATCAGGGGCCATAATTCTGGAAGTTACCTTTCAATGGGCGCAAATATCGAGAGGAACCAAGATCTTTGGGTTATGAATATGCATGTCAAGTTTCATCAAAATCAGTTCAAAATTGTGACCTCTATAGGGTCAACAACCTTGATATACCATAGTTTTACATTATTCGCGTACAAACGGCAGCCGATTGTCATAAAATTCGAACTCAACCTTCCTTAGGGTGTAACGGTGATATAAACAAACGATTTTTTAAAATCGGATAATAACTCCAGAGGGACCACAGGCGATTCTTTGGAAAATAATGGGCCATAATTCAGGAAGTTACGATCCGATATGAGCAAATATCGAAAGAAACCAATATATTTAGGTTACAAACATGCATTTAAAGATTCATCTAAATCGGATTGAATTTGTGACCTCTAAAGGGTCCACAACTAAGATATGCGATATTTTTACACTATTCACGTACAAACAGCAGCCAAACAAACGCTCTTTTAAATCGGATAATAACTGTGATCTCCAGAGGGGCCATAGGCGATTTTTTGGGACAATCAGGGGCCATAATTCACGAAGTTACGGGTCCACAAGCCTAAAAACGTGATTTTTCTTTCAATCAGGGGCCATAATGCATGAAGTTTCAATCCGATACATACCAATATCGAAACCTATATTTCAAGTTTCGTCAATATTGGATACGAATTGTGACCTGTAGATTCACAACCTTGATATACCATATTTTTTACACTTGTCGCGTACAAATGGTGGCCATTTTGTCCGGCAATTTTGGTCCGATTTTCACGAAATTCGAACTCGGTCTCCCTTACGGTGTATCGGTGATACAATTCGGACAATCAGGGGCCATAATTTGGGAAGTTACGTTCCGATGGGCGCATGTATCGAAAGGAACCAAGATCTTTCATCAAAATCATTTCAAAATTGTGACCTCTATAGGGTCCACAAGCTAAAAACGTGATTTTTCGTACAATTAGGGGCCATAATCTATGAAGTTTCGAACCGATACATGCCAATATCGAAAGCAGCCGAGGTCTTCTGGGGATAAACCTATATTTAAAGTTTCGTCAAAATCGGATAAGAATTGTGACCTGTAGAGAGTCCACAAACAATTGTGGACGGACGGACGGACAGTGGCGACGGCATATTACGTCCACATGAAAATGTGGGCGTATAAAAACGAAACGAAATAGGATCTGTTTTAATCAAGGTTGGTAAAATCATATAATAATTAATTAAAGGTTGAAACGTCATTTGCAAACTGCAATATTACGAAAGTTTAATCATAAATTTGAATCCTAGTCCAAAACTGGTTCAAATCCGGTCAATATTTACAAAGTTATGACAGATTAACATTTTATCGATTGTTTGCTGCTCGGAGCAACCCGATTGAATCCAATCCAGAGATTATCTAGCGTTGATATTTTGATTTTGGTTTCTTAATTAAACGCTAAATAATGAATCTGAATGCAGTGAATATGAAGCTGTGAGAAACTCGATATTTTAACGAAAATGCAAATGACGCATTCAGCCTTTATGTGATCGGATTACAAAATCTCCTGGGAGTTTTTACATGGGCTTGTTGTTCGTGTATTTTTGATATGTAATAGCAATGTTGAAAACTAAACAGAGCTTGACGACATATAAATACTCTTAAACCTACTGTAAACCTTCTTAAATCCAGTAATGCTTGGATTAGAAAAGGACATAACAAGCGGTCATGGTGGGGTTAGTGTGGGAATTTATAATTCACGTAAAGTGGGACAATGGGTAAGACGCTGGCTTGCTAACCAGGGGTTCGGGTTGGCCGAAAGTTACTCGGACTTATCCGGCGGCTTTTGGCGCTGTCAACGTTGCAGGACATAGGGCCTGGCAAGGTGTTTTTCTAATCATCCGAATCGGAGAAATAAACTTAGTCCTGTTCACACATTGGCGTGCGTGTAAAAGATCCCTTGATAGTTCAAATTCGAAATAAGCGTAGGTCATCGCACACTGCATGTCGGAAACCCGCCTTTATTATTTCTTTGATATAAAGTCACTATATATTTAATTTTACGGAATGAAATATCTCCCAAAGTGTATACTACGCCATAATCCAACTTACCACTCCATAAATATTATGTACAATTACTATTATGTTTACTTTCTTAGTAAATGGGAATTCAATATTTCTAATAGAATGTTTACATATTTTAACACCGAATGAAAATAAACAAAAACAACCGTTAACACTCGACACCAGAATACAACACACAAACAAAGAAGATTCAAAATACAAAAACAAAAGTTGAATAAGAATCTCAAAAATTGCACGAAACACACCGCAGCCTTCCTGAGACACAATATCACATTTAGCAATGAATAATAGATTAGGGAGAATTTGAGAGCAAAGTAAAAGTAACTCTGTTTGACGTATTTTTCCAACATGGTGACAACGACGCTGTAGTCGAGAACAAAAGTTACAGTACGGCGATACGGAGGAGAAAAGAATCTTCTTTTCTTTCCGTCGTCACACTTATAGAAGTATTTTCTGATTTGTACGTCGAGCATATCGAGGTAGGCCAGTCGCCTTTTATTCGTTTCTACGGTTGCTGCGCCACCCAAGTTCTCTTGCGACAGGAGCGAACTTTGTGCCTGTGAGTTGTTCTTTAGTGTTGTTAAAACACATCAATGCGAGGCGGGTAGGGCTTGATGATACTGCTTTCTGAGATTCTATGGTTCTTTTTTGGAACCTCTCAACAAGATGCAGAATATAATCCTACGTCCTAATAACGTTTCTAATTCTACGCAGCTTGCTTGTTGAGAAGATGTCGTTTTGTTGCAAGCCATGATAACGTTGGTAGGTCTACTCGGTTCATCTGAAAAGAAGATATTGTTTCGTTAAAAGTATTTCGTAACCAATAGCTTGATTCCTTTTTAAATTCGAAACTCCAAAGAAAGAATCATATACAATAACAAAAGTTTACAAAACCAACCGGCGATAAAAATGTTAAACTTTACTTTCGTAATTACCATGCACCACAGAACCGGTTTCGAAATTACAAGAACATTTGATTTTTCGGGTTTTTTCACTTTAGATCATTCCACACCACAACAATGGTTTGTCGCTTCGATGATAGTAAGTTGCCAACAAAATCACTAAAATTTCCAAAAATTAGACCACCAAGCTCCCAATCTTGGTATTGCTTCAGAAAACTGTTTCGAAAAGTCTGACGAAAGTGTTGCTCCTCACAAATGTACCACACTATATGTTAATGGTATATATTGGTGTATATAAATTATTGTATATGATTGAGAGTATCGTTTGTTCAAGACGATGACCGGTCACGGTTACATGGATAATACTAAATTTTCTACCCAAATACACATGTATAAATATTGTGTTAAATTTAGCATACTCATTTAGTCAGACCAGCAAAGCAAAAGTAATTAGTAAGTAGTTAATTTCGCTCTCCTACAGCTGACATTTTATTCAAAACTTTGAGCCTCCTCTTCCACTTTAAAAATCATCAGCACCGTTGCATACTTGTTATTATAACATTTGTTTTTCAAATTAGAATTCATATTACTTACAATAATATTCTTTATGTTTTAATCTAAAATAATGTCACCGCATGAAGCTGTTACACTACGTTCAAACGACGGTATATTCTGTAATGTGAGCTGCCTTTCATTATTGGTCGGGGGTGTGGGTGGCCGAATAGTAAGCCCGTGCGTGTTGTATCATTAAGCCTGTCATTGGGTCAACTCAGGGCCGGATTAACCATGGGGCACCATGGGACACAGGCCCCAGGGCCCCCCACAGAAGGGGGCCCCCCACAAAAAATCTCAGTTGCGTCCAGCCACCTCCTCTAGAAATGCCATCATTTCATAGCACTCGCATTTATCACCAGGGCCGGATTAACCATTGGGTACAGGCCCCAGGGCCCCCCGCATTAGGGGTCCTCTACAATAAAATGTCAGTTGCGTCTAGCCCCTTCTCTAGAAATGCCACCATTTCATAGCACTCGCGTGGATAGGTCCACTGAAATAACGCCAGAATGCGCTAATTTTGTAGCAGAATTTTTTTCTTGGGGAGGTACTTATAAATGGCTCCACACAAATGCCTTGAATTCAAGGAAATCATGTTTCCGGCCTCCAATTTCTGAAAATTTCCCGAAAAAAAAAGGCGCTCCCAACCAAAAAAATTGACAACCTTTCAATTATAAAATAATACACTCGATTATGATCACATATAGTGATGCTCCAAGGCACTGATGAGTCGGTCGGTTTTAATTGCGCCTACACCTGATCCAAACTTTCTTATATCTCTTATGTGGGGGCTATCGGGCGCCACCACAGGCGCGGACCCAAGTTGCGGACACCAGAAGCAAACGCCTCTGCTAAAAAATCTGCCGCCATATAAAATATAAAATTGCCACTAAGATATCACCCCAATGGCAGAAGAACATGTTTCCTGCATCGTTATTTTTCAAAATTTTCTGAGGGTGGATCCCTGACAAGCGTGCCGCCCTCATAGGCGAAGGGACTCTCCTATCACCTCTTTTTGGGTCGGCGTCTGACCCACCACATGACATTAAAGGGTTCGTTTTAGTAGCCCTTATTCACTCGACAGGACCTTTTTGGTCTTTGGGGGCGCCGCCACCAAATTACAAGATTAGAGATTTTCGTTCTGGTCGCCCTATCCACGTCGCCTAATGGTGTTTCGGACTAGTTCTAGTTAAAGGATAAGGAGTTTCTCATTTTAATGTGCTTAACATCAAAATGAGAAAAAGCGCTGCCGAAATTTACACTCAGATATCACCTCAATGGCAGAAAAACGTGTTTCCTGCATCGTTATTTTTCATAATTTTCTTAGGGTGGACCCCTGACACCTATCACCTCTTTCTGGGTCGTTCGTTTTGGTCGCCCTTATTCACTTCACAGGCTGTGATGTAGGACCTTGTTTGTCTTTGTGGGCGCCGCCACCAAATTACATGATTAGAGATTTTCGTTCTGGTCGCCTTATGGTGTTTCGGACTAATTCCAGTTTAGAGGATAAGGAGTTTCTCATTTTGGTGTGCTTAACATCAAAATGAGAAAAAGCGCTGCCGAAATTGACACACTGGAGCGGCGTTGATTGCAGCTCCAAGTGGGTGGAAAACGCGTTTGTGAGTCTAATTTTCTAATTTTTTTTTTTGGGGGGGGGGGGTTTCCAGACCCCCACCCCCATGTACACACACGCACCGTTGCGCACTCAGTAGCTTGGGCATTATATTGGCGTCACAAACACTCTGCTGCACCCCCACTTTTACAATCCTACATACGGCTCTGTCCCAGACCCCCTTGCGGGCTTCGCGCCTTCGGCGCTCGCGGTCGGAAATCAGGGGCCCCCCACATGTTCCAGGCCCCAGGGCCCCCACCATGGTTAATCCGGCGTTGGGTCAACTGGCGTGGTTTCGAATCCCCGGTTGTACGTAACAAGGAGTAGGGTCGCCTTCCAACATCGTCGGTTTTCTCTGGGTTCTCTGGTTGCCTCCCACTGCTAAAGACCCCTATGCGCAAGTGAATTTTTGAAATAATATTAAAACCATATGTTTACCCCGAAATGACCTAGGTTGTGTCGAGTGGACGTTAAACCCTCTCTCTCTCTCTCTCTCTCTCTCTCTTTTTCTCATCATTGGCCAAACGAATTATTGCCCAACAACACCAAGTGCTTGATTTAACAATTCTAGTTTTTCACAGTGTAAGCTACTTATAGCATATTACGACATGCTCGTGATGATCAGTTCATTGGGTTATTGGTATTATCTTATATTACACAAGAATCTTAGTACAGTATTTACTGTAACACGGTGAATGACAGGTTAAATCAGCTTAGTCGTCGTTTATATAATTATGTATGTAGCCTGGATCTTCAACTTGACGTTGGCTATCGTATACACACTATTCGTTAAATATGAAATGAAATGACATGGGGATTCGGTTTGTCGTCGCATCCGGACGGCTATAAGTTGTGCCTTGCAAGACCCTTCAGCCTACACCACTTTCTCGGCCAACGCATGAATCGAACACAGGACCTCCAGTTTAGCCAAATCACTTGCATAAGGCCCAACATAAATGTAAAGGGATTTTGGTTACCAGTCGCGGATCCAGGAGGGGAGAGGGGGCAGTGAGGCTCTTTAATAGATGGTCATAAACATGATTTTCGCATTGTCTCTACCCAAGAAATGCGACGAAGACTCTGGGGACTACACCAAACCACTAATGCATGCGGAACTCTGATGATTACCCTTTGCTCCAATTTATCCCCCCCCCCCCTAGACAAAATCCTGGATCCGGGCCTGGTTATAACATATCGATCAATATAATCAGTAATACATTGTTATTATTGTTGGTAAAAATTAGATTTAGACATGAAATGAAATGGGGTTTAACGTCCTACTGTTTTGCTAATGAAGACGGGTAGATTTAGAAACAATATTGACTTGACGTATATTTATTTTTCACAAAATATCAATAGAGTCTATGTACACATGCGAATTATTCTTGCTATTCAAACATTCTAGGAATCGAACAACGGTGTATTCCCTATTTATTGTAAATAAAATGAGTAGAAAGCATCTTTCCGTCCGGTCCAATTAACGTATGTAAACAATGCAGGCGCTACCGAATCAATGGTCGAAGTCACATAGAGAAGGCATTGAACTTATAAAGGTCAGTCTAATTATATATACAGCGTTAGAAGACGGCTTTCGCAATACCCATGTGAAACAGATTGGCTATTTATGGGTATATGAAGGAGGTCGAACGTTGCCAGGAGGAATTTGTGAAAATATGGTGTTTTGTAAGAAGGACAGGCACCGTAGCCCCCCCCCCCACACACACACACACACGTACGTAACTAACGTGACGAAATTTATGGCAGCTCACTTCTCTGCAGGTAGGGTGAGTCTGTCGTTCAGATTGATACTCACACAGACACACTCCTACGGGCCTATCATGAATTCGGAAAATCGCCAAAAAATAATAATACCTTGTGTGCGTTGGGCTATATCAAGAATCACTGGGTGTACTGTTACCCACTTGACTGATTGACTAACACCACGCGATTTAAACAACAATATAATAATTTATACCAGGGTTAAGTTTTAATTATGGCAGATCAAATTAGTCTATAATAATACAAGAATAAAACTTGACACCAGTATTGTGTCTGCCAACTTCATATCTATACACGTTCATTCAGCCATTATTTTTCTCGCTGAAGATTTTCACGTATATGTAAATTGTCTCTCACCTTTATGGGAATATACATGTATATAAAGGTAAGCCTGAAAATTTGATTTATATTTTAAACTTGTGTAAACTTCGATATCTTCGCGTTAGCCTTTTGAAATAAATGAATGAAATGGGGTTTAACGTCTAACTTTTCTGCATCGACCTGGCTAATGAACATAGGTATACGCCATACAGTGTACTATAAGAGAAATATTGACAGGATTGTTTTATGCCAATATGTACACGGGCGACAGTTCAAAACATCACCCCATTAAGCTTTTGGTTGTTGTTCACGGAACAGGATAGGTGTTTCTGGTACCCATATAACACTTATTTGGGTCCATTGCTACCATTCGCTAATTTGGAAATACTTAAAAATCATGACGCATTAGGTTTCATTTAATGGGGGAAATACGCATTTTAGCCTTCATAGTACCCAACTGAAGGTAAATGTCGATTGTTTATAGTTCTTTCTATTTTGGGGATATATCAAAGATTTAAAGTTTCAAAGTTTTACACAGCGAACAATTCAAATCAATCAGCCAAATCCAAAGAGCATTTGAATTTGAGAAATTTTCGTTGATTTCAGGATGTCAGCCATTTCCAGATTAGCTATTCCACGGCGTAAGAAAGTGTTTAAAGCGGAACTACTTCCAAGTGGCGACAAACTGCCATTCTGGTCCACTTTAAACTTAGACGATAAACTACCCATAGTTCCATCTCCTGAAGGTTCGTATACCCTGTGTACAACATATGTAGGTCAACCAAAATATGTCAACAAACAAAAATATGATTTTGACCTGACGGATCCCAATTGCTACGTTAGACCGTTCGAATATGACTCCTTGCACGACCCCTTCTTGAAGCAGCACTTCCAGCAGAAGAAGGTAAAAAATCATCTTGTTAGGAATGGTCTTGTCACTCCCGATGAAAAGATCATCTGCTCTTTGAAAGAATTCAACAATTTCCGGGAATATCTTCGATACCGTCAAGTAACAGACCTAACTCTAAAACGAAGGCGCGAAGCAATCTCTTTCAGAAGGTCGCTTAATGTAAGACAACCGCCGAAGAGCGAACGGCCAATACCGGACACCGAAAGTGGTAAAGGCAGTGCTTGTTTGGTGGAAGAGATACGAAGAAAAGAAACGGAAGCTTTGATACGACGCCAGAGACAAAGAGAAGAAAGAGATAAAATGAAGCAACACGTGCTTTTAGATGAATGGAAGGGCCGGAAGGAAAGGCAGCAGCAAAAACTTGAAAGAATAAGTGAACTTCAAAAATCCGAAAAGGCAAGACGAGCAAAAATGCTCAAAAGACAAACCGAACGATCTTAATTGTGATTTTCTTAATATGGCATATAAAACAAACTTCTACATTGTTGAAAACTTTTCTCCAGTGGCTTAAATTCGGCCCCTATATTTTAAAAGGCTGTTTTGCATTTTCACGCAATACAGGCTATTCTGACTTTACCCGTTTCAAAACTATTCTGTACTTTTTGATAGCAAAAATAAACTGCTCATTTTTACCGAAAATGGGATGGTCGTATATTGTTCGTACGTATAATTAGGCCTTCTACAGGCGTTAACTATTAACGTTTACGGTTCTCTCTCCATGTCTTAACCACGTTCAAGTTCGTTTACGACAGAAAACCTTTATATTATTTCGTTGCTAACGAAACTCGATAAATCACTCAAATAGCTACAGCCCACCAAGGGCTAGTTCAAGGTGTTAGGGTTTAATAATGAAAATGAAATGTGTGAAGTATCACGTTCAAAAATTATTCTATCGTTGGCGTATTTCGGCTAATTCAAGGGCTTTCCATATTCCTGACGCATTGCTGGGTTGGCTTCTTAGTCTCGGTCACCCAGGACCCCTAGTCTTCGGCTTCTGAGCTTTCGGGTGAGTGGATGAGTGTGTCTTTTTCCCGTTCACTAAATCTCCCAAGTACAGCATCATGACAGCCCTTTGTTTAATCTGGTTCTTCCCTAAAACTTTGGATAGTGATTTAAGGTATTAACCAACGGCTGCAAGGCTGGATACGCCCATATTTTCCAAGAGATGGATAGAGAACAAATCAAATTAGGGGTCATAGTCCAGATAGTTATGGTCTGAAGTGCGCAAATATGGGAAGGGGCTGCGATCTTTGGGAAATAAACATATATTTTAAATTTCATCAAAATGGATAAAAAATGTAATCTGTAGAGGGTCCACACTCTTTGTATTACATAGATATCTACGAAATTCGATCTCAACCTTCATTGATGTGTGACGGTGATATATTTAAACTTTTTTTTACTTGACTACAAATTGTGACTTCTAGTGGGAACCATAATCAGGGGCGATAATCCGGGCATTTACGTTCGGATATGTGCGATTATCGAAAGGAACCAAGATCTTTGGGTTATAAACCAGGGTCCGTATTCAAAGGATATTTTAAGTCTAATAGTTAGTGCAGGGGGACTGCGCCACATTATGATTTACATAAAGGACAAATATTACGACAAGACATCATACTCCGAAACAGCAAACAAAACAAACAAAAAAACAATTCAAAAAAGAGTGAATGGATCCGGGGGCTAGCCGTAAGCGTCCACTGCGCTGTACAGTCCCGGGTCTGAAGCAACACAGACTTCACTCAAATTGAACATATTTCACTCGTACAAGAAAACGCACAAACAACCGAACACAAAGAAGCAAAGAAAATGTAGACCGCCTCAGGAGGCAGTTGTCTGCTAACTGAATGGTGTGATGTAAATACGTCGTAATGTTATCAATGACGTCAATAGAATATCTTAACAAAAAGGGCGACAATCAAGATTGAATAATGCTAAAAGCTATAAGTTTAAACAACCAATCAGGATTTTTAAGTTGTATAATTGCACAAAACATAATACTAAATACCCCATACAAGCAATGCAAAACAGGAATGTAGAAGAAAGCATACAATGTAAGTGTATTTATGAAGTCATATAATAATAACAATAAGGGCTACGTAACTATACGAATTGAACTAAATTAAATTGGATAATTATCCAATATGTACTCGGTTATATACTTATAAGAAATGTTAAACTTGGTATATTGATGAAACGGAAGTTTCGAAATTTCTTTAAATATGCGTAACTGTGTACCTCCTTTGGCAGTGCATTTCAAAAACAAGGATTTTATTCGGGAAAGAAACAGTTCTTTATTGTTACATACGGTCAAAAATCGTAATGCCTGTGAATAGAAAACATTATATAGTGTTGTATCTGGTATGTTACTATAAATTGACGGATATTTTACTACTTCAAAACCGAATTTGTCCGTTTTGTCGAAAATACCAACATTAAATTTATTGTTAATGATATTGATATCCAGGTCAAGAACAGATGCAATTTGGGTGCCGGAATTTTCTTTATTTAATATTAGTTCAGGGGGATATATTTCACTTTTATATTTATTGAAATTTCCATTATCATTGATGGGTGTTATGTCATCAATGTAACGGAAGGTGTAGTGAGACTTTTAGCTACTTTGTAATCTGTTTTATGGTCCTGAAAGTAGAATTCATATTTATGTAAATGTGCATTTGCCATAAATGGGGCGGGGTCAGTTCCCATTGGTAAACCAATAGTTTGCTGTATTATCTGATCCCCAACCTCAAATATGGCATTGCAGGGCCGGCGGAGCCGCTCCGGCCAGTCCGGCCATGGCCGGACCAATAATTTTCCGATCATGATTTTTTTTTAAGCACACATTTTTGTTATTGAAAAAAAACATACAGCAAAATTTTAAAATATAATTTTTTATTGGCTGATACATGACACGGTATTATATATGTTTAAACAGCGTCGTAAATTCCATTACATCATTAAATCCATTTCATCACATTCATTTGACATTCGTCACGGACTCGGCCGATTCCGTACCCGAGGTTTGCCGAATGATTCATTTGATTGACCCAAATGCCAATCACAAATTCTGACCTTTCTGTACTGACTTGACCTGAAGGGGCATACTGTCTCAAGTCAGCAAGGCCATGAATATCTTTGTGGTGGAGGTTATCGCCAAATGATCCAATAACACCGGCCGCGAATGGAAGTTACTGAAATCCGTACGAATAGGAAATTCCAAACATCTTGATCCATAGAATTGAGAAAACTCACAATAATAATAATAGTAAATAAAATAATCTCGTCATTTTACAAGGGTAGCAAATTAGGCTTAGTTACGTGTTGGTTAGTTACGTTGCAGGACTCGAAACTGCAAGCCGCCAGTACTATTCTGAAGTCGCTGTCTTGTTAGAGTTGATAATGGTTATTATGCCCGCAACTAATGCCTCCAGTGAACGATCGTTTTCTGCATTGCGACAACTAAAAACTTATCTGCGCTCTACAATGACGCAACTGCGTCTAAATAACGTGATGCTGCTTAACGTGCACACAGTGAATTGGATAGTTTGGATTTGGAGAAAGCAGTTGATCGGTTTATAAAAATCACGATCATCGCACAGGAGTATTTGGTCCCGTTTCATAATTCCATATATGTTTAACTCTCGTTATAATTATGACGTTACATGAAGATACTTTAAAGAATAAAAGTTTGACATGTAAATGTGAAGTATAAATATTTGTAAGAGTTTTTAAAAGTATTTTTAAGTTATAAAACGGCATCTTGGTGTCTTATATTTTAACCCCCCCCCCCCTTTGTCGGGTGTTCGTCGACTTCTAAAGTTCTGTTATTGATACTAAATGGCCTGACCAATGTTTATTTGCTTCCGCCGGCCCTGCATTGTCAATGAGAAAATGTATTATGTTTTGAAATTTTTCTTTATCAAAAATTAGTTTCGGCATTGCGAGGTTTTATGATCCATCTAGCATCTTGAGAGTAAATGGCCATCAAGTGTCTGCCTTTTCCGAAAGCTCCATTTAAGGCTTTATCTACAAACCAATCCAAATTATTTTTACTGGCTTTCACTTAAATATGCGTAACTTCTTATAAGTTAAAGGCAAGTGGTATTCAAAGGCACTGTTAAGTATCAAATTTTCTCTTTAATTTAAGCTGCCTTTAACTTTTAAGTGTTAGTCTTTAAGTTGTATTCAAAGGCCAGTTTAAGTGAGAAATTTAAGTGACCTACGAGAGGCACCTTAAAGTTAAGTGAGATTATAATGCCTTCTTTTAACGCTATAGTAGTAGTCCGGTAGTGGCGATTTTAAACGTTAGGGGATTCAGATTGGAATAAAGACAATGTCGCTGAGCGTAGCTGACCTCAAAATTTTTTTTCCTTGGCAGCTTTGATGTTGTGGTGCAATAATAGAGTATATGGTTATTACGAGATAGTTAAGGGTATCGTTTTCTGATCATTTATCATGTTCGTATACATGCGTAATCATGTTTCCACGATTGTCATATAGGCTAATAAAGTTAAATTCATTTGCTTTATAGATTTTTAGAAATTATTTATACTACCGCTAGAAGCAAGGCATGATTTTTTTTCCAACTCCTTCCCATTTATTCGGGTAAAATATAATGCAACAATTATCTTTCGTACACACAATGCACCGTTAATGCCAGGCCTTTGAAAATCTCAAATGCAGGTAGTTATTATACAATGTCTATGAATTTCTCAAATGATAGGTTTATAATAAAAAACACTGTTTGATTTGTCCAGTCTAACTTTGAGGGCAAAGTTCATTGTGTATGGCTAATATGTTGTTTTCTATTCGTGATACATTGTTAAAAAATTAAAATTTACAATATCCATCATTATACTACCACTATATTGAAATGGAATTCTAAAAAATAGTCTATGAAAACAGCCATTTCGGCAAAGGTTACAAACTATAATAATTTATCCCAAATTATAATCATACTATTTTCATGTTTTACAATATTATTTCGAAAAACATTTTCCTAGTAATGTAAACTAAGAATTTAATTGAGTATAGTGATTCTCTTAAGGGGACAGAACTTGCTTGCAATGCTAGAAATTCTTGATTTTTGGCACTGGAGGGCATTTCATCAATTGAAAATTCATGCTTTTTGGCGAATGTGAGTTTTCCATAATTTAAGTGTGGAGTTAAGTTTTCACATAGCCAAGTATAAATTATGTAAAAAAGAGCATTTTATTACCGATTTAAGGTAAGACACTTGGTTAAGGGAAAAATTAAGTATTTTTACTTAACTTTTAGAATACGGACCCTGCTTTTCAAACGAAACACTGCGAGGGTTTTCTAAAGATATCGATTGCATATTCATCGAGATTCGTATCCCTATTGATGTATAACCCCGCTGACTTGCCAAATCCTAATATTAATAGAAATGCCCTGTCCAAAAATATTTAACCGGGACTGACTGCACGGCTACATTATTGTTGTTCTTAGTATTCCTAATATGGCTTGAATATTTACTTTCCCCGAAGGTTTGTCACCAATTCCATTGGTTTGATTTAATATACATGTATATGTATTTAGTTGTGTTTAGTTGATGGTTTAGTTGCTAGCAAGATTAAGAAATCCGATCTATTAATATATGAACCCGATCATTATGTGTATTGATTTCACAATCCCGGAGTATTTAGGACTCCACGACTCGAAGAAAACATACAAGTTTTACTTGACCTTCGATACGATAGTAATGTTTTATTTTACCTGGATGAGAAATAAACGTAAATATTTTCTTAATATAGTGGGATGGGTTATGTAAATTCGTCGGCTTTTCGGGTAGAAATCATGGAATAAGTTTTATTTTGTAGGTTTTGATGTTTAATGACAAAAAAACAATGTTGTCATTTTTTCTGAGTAGATCTTCATAGTATCGGGGGTCATTATTTGAGGGTAACCATTTTGCGATAATATTCAAATTATTTTTTTATTTTCACCATATAATGTTAACGACATTATCGCAAAATGGCTACCCTCAAATTATGACTGTGATTTGGCAATGCATTAATATTGGCAGGGTTCATGACTATATTTCAGATTGTTTTCCATCATTTCATGATGATATTTTCAAGATGGTGCCCTTTTATAGCGGGAAAATCGGTCGATGTGCTGATTTCGATTAAGTAGTAGAGTTTGATGTCAATATAAATGTTTTCGGGGTCGCAGATTCCATTCCTGACATTTACAACCTTGTAAATTAATCACATGTTCATATACTTAGCATATTACCAAGATGGCGGACATTTTTTTGGCGGCAAAATGAGACGACGTGCATATTTTGATTAAGTGCAAGTGTTTGGTGTCAATATATATGTTTACGGGGGTGCAGAATTAATTTCTGACATTTACAACCTTGTCAAATGATCACATGTTCACATATTTAGTACATTTTCAATATTGTCGCCACTTGTGGTGGGAAAATCGGACGATGGGGTGCTTTCGATTAAGTAGTTATATTTTGTGACAATATAATATGTTTTCGGGGAGGCAAATTCGATTTCTGTCATATACAACTACGTAAAATGGTCGTATGTTCACCAATTTAGCATATTTTACACTTCACAGATGGTGGAACGTTTTCCTAACACATTATTATCATTTATTTATCATCGATTTTCCTGGGAAAGCAAAGCCTATTCCTGACATGAAGACAAAGAGAGCATAGCGGCGGCGTGGTGCTTACGCCACGTGCCCATCATGCGCCTGCCTCAATCACACCAAGCGCTTACTACAAGATCTTACTACGCTCATGGCCAAGCTCTGTCTGCGCAAAAGGTGTTCCCGCCATGATCTCTCGGTTACCAGTCAGACCCGGATACTTTCTCACCACATTCCTGATATGACGTGCTTACCAGGCATAAGGCGCTCTCTCGCCATGCCTAAAGGGTCTGCGTCATGCTCACCCGCCCTCATTCACTTTCAAAGTAGAGAACAACCAAAAATCAAGCAATCAAGAACATTGCTAGACTGGAGCTGATGGGCGAGACTCAGTATCTTCCCTATACATGTGTATGCATAAAGGTCATAACAGCGTAGAAAGCATATGGCCAGGAGCTTCGTTCCAGCCTGGAATACCCTCGAACGTCGCCTAAATAAATCAGTAATTGTTCTTCCATAAGTATGTGTTATAGTTTATTGCTCTACATACATGTAGTTACTAAATGCCTATAAAACATGTCACCACTTACACAATGACGTGGCTGGCTACTTTGACATCCCTGCCAGTGGAGATGTCATAAATAACGGGTCACGGCGTCGTTTAAGTGGTGATATATTTAGTTTTTCCAACGCAACAGCAATCCTCTGAACGGTTCCTTCCACGCGCATCTTATCGACCCCGAAAAACAAATATTGACATAAAAACGGGAATACGTAAACAAAATCAGCACATCATCCCATTTTCCAGCCATATGCTTAATAATTTTACACAGTTGTAAACGGCAGAAAGAGAATCTGCTCCCCGAAACATATATCCTGGTACTATAGACGACTACTTAATCAATATCCGCACATCGTTCATATTGTAAATATTCAAAAAAGGTGAACTTATAATTTTTTTACAGAGTTGTTACTGACCGAAATGTATTCTGTGCCCTTGAAAACATATATATTGACACCAACGACGACTACTTAATCAATATCAGCACATCGTCCTATTTTCCCGCCAAAATGGGGGGTTGGATATGGAACAATATAAATAGGTACTACCCTGTTATTGAAATCACATCAATAATAGTTGACGTCCTAATAGGGTATAAGGATTAAGTGTTCCAGATTCCAAGATGATCCATTCAAAATTGCGGCCTTCAGGTGCTAAAGGCACAAATTGAGTGTGGTTCTGCCACTGGGGGTCGGGGCATTTATCGATATCAATAGTTGACGTCATAAGGAATACATATTCCAAGAACAGGCAGTTGTTGTCGTTAGGCTATAAGGAAAACATATCGCAAGTTCAAAGACAATCCATTTCGAGTGGTCACCTTTAGGCAACTCACAAAGGGCAACTGGGTGTGGCTCTTCCCCTGGGGGCAATCATCAAAAACAATAGGGTATAAGGAATAGGTATGCAAAGTTTCAAAATGATCTGTTAAGAATTGCAGCCGGTAGATGACAAACAAATAAATACAAGAAATGGGTGTGGCTCTGTCCCAGGGGGCCGGGCATGCACCAAACGAGAGAGAGAGAAATTTGGTGTAACGTGGACTCCACACAAACAAGGTCATTTCAGGACTAACATATGGTTTTAATTTTATTTCTATAATTCACTTCCGTGTAGGGGTCTTTAGCAGTGGGGGGGACATGGAGAAAACCCATGAGGTTGGACAGGTGACCTTACTCCTTTGTCACATACAATTGGAGATTCGAAACCACGCCAGTTGAATCCCTGGCGGTTGGGCATGCACCCCAAACGATAGGAATGTTCCTTAGGGTACAAGGAATAAGTACACGTATGCAAATTTCAAGATGATACGTTAAGAAATGCGGCCTGGAATAATAGTGTAAAGTTTCAAGAAGATCACTTCAGAATTGTGGCCTGTAGGTGACACACAGATAGAAGATGGGCGTGGCCCTGTCCCTGGGGGTCAGGCATGCAACAAAAACAATAGGGATCATGTAAGGTATAAGAATATAAAGTTTCAAGAAGATCACTTAAGATTTGTGGCCAGTAGTCGACACTAACATCCACACACAGACAGGGGCGACGGTAATAAGGAAATGAAATGAATTGACGTTTTTAAAAAGTCATACAGTAAATATTAATGACGCGATGCTTCAGTAGGCCAATAAGCATTCTCGTTAAATAAATTTAGTCAAAAAAGCAAATAGCAGAAATGTGTTCTTTAGAGGGATAGTAATATTTTCTATCGCAAATTTTAGGGTCTGGTTGATATACATGGGTGGAAGAACTTGATTGATATCAAAGGAAGTCAGATTAGGATGTGTTCAAGACTTGAATTAATAACCAAGATGAAATAGTAATCTAATTTTAATAAGATTGGGCTTGGTGAAAATTATCTTTGATAGAAGATTTTACCAAGGCTTTAACATAATACCCTGGTTAAGTCGACACTAATACGATTGGGTATACACTCAGCTTGAGAGGATATCAGATTCCTCGATCCTCTCGAAAACCAGTCTAGCGCTTTCCAGCTAAAATGTCTACCTGTGATAATGGAGTTGCAAAGTTCAAGATTCGTTCAATCTCAAGGGTTCCTGGGAGGCTGGTATATTTGATTTCAGCGTGTTTGTGTCACGTGTGTGCAGTAAAGTTCGGTGCTTCAGGAACATGGGTGAAGAAACAAGTAAAACAGTTTTGATATTTTTATACAGAGTTTTATTTTATAACATTAATCATCCGACGATTCCTCTTCTGCATCCTGTAACCACTTTATAAATGGAGCCACCTGAAATTAAAGAAAACAGAGATTAAACATGGTGTCACTTAACTTTAAAACCATATAAATCATACATTTTAAGAAATTTGTATTACATTCATACTAGTGCCAGCCCTCTATTCTGTTGAATTGAACTGAAGTAAAATGGGGTTTAACGTCCTACACAAACTAAGCTGATAAAGAAGACAGGCAGACACCATGCAATGCACTACAGAGAGAGAGAGAGAGATGGGGTTTAACATCCACTCGATACAAACTGACATATGGCTCAATTTTATTTCAATAATTCGCTAGGGGTCTTTAGAAGTGGGAGGAAACTTGAGGACCGGAGGAAAAACCATGAGGTTTGGCAGGCAACGCTACTGCTTGTCATGTACAAAGTAAGTAAGACATAGGGTTAAACATACATCCGAGGTCAATTTAGAAATTCCACTTGATACAATTGTATTTCAATAATTCTCTTGTTCTGTAGCAATGGTAATTAACCGGAAAACCTTGAAAAACCTTTAAGTTTCGGCAGCTGATCCTACTCTTTATCACATACAAGCTTGGGATTAAAACCAAGCCCTTTGATTCATAGACAGACCTTATGATCTAAAGCATACATGCTCATATATTGTACCTGTTTTCTGACAGCAGTATGTGATGTTATATTATCAGGATGGGGTTCCTTTTTATACCATTTAAATATAACTTGTTCATCTAACATATCATCATTATAAAAATAATGAATAATTTTAATCAATGCACTTTCAACTAATTTATTTTCTTCTGAGAACCCCTGAAAATAAAAAATATATCTTTTTCAATATTACAAAGAAATAAATAAGAGACTAACATTAACTAAACATTGTTTGGTCATTTTAGAACTAACACATTAAGTTCCTTATAATATGCTTGTTGGTTCTTCAGCAGTAGAATGGAACTAGAAGAAAACCAAGGGGTTAGACAGGTGATCATACTCTTTTCAGAAGTCATGGGTATAATTTTGCTTAAATATCTATTGGATTCAATCCATATAAATACATGTACCAACCTCCAGTGCATTTAAACAATCAAGTTGAGCTTCTGGACTTTTAATATAATTCAATAATAGAGATTTCTGAGCTGCAAGTTGCTGAAATATATAAAGATTTGTATGCATGAGTAAGCTTATAGATCTTATTTATTTGCTATCAACAATAATAAAAGTGCTGTACAGTAGAAGAAGTACACCAGGTATTCATCAACATGAAGGATCCTAGCTATAAAATGACTAGATTGCATCTCAAACAAGACCAATCAGACAATTACACAACAAGCATACCGTAAGTAGAGTGGAACGCACCAGGAAAGCAAAATTTAAAGAAGAAAACATTACGTTGAATCTCAGAAAATTGATATCTCATAGGAGAAGCAATGAAATTGGCTTTGGACAATAATCCAAGTAAATCTACTGTAAAGGCCCTATTAATGTTGGGATAGGGAGGGACTAAAGATGATAACAATATGGGATTAGTCAGGGTGGTCAGAGATATCTAAACTGAAAAGCTAGTCAACTCACCGACTCTCTTTGGTTTAGAGTTTGCATACGTAATTCATATTATCGAAAAAATTTGGGTGGAAGTCGAACTGATCCACAGTGATGATCTACTGAGGATGCCCCAAAATGATATTTTGCTGTATTTAAGCATGGGAAGAATAGTATAAATATGATTTCTATGCGGAACAATTCTTTACTAGTTCTATTAATATAAGAAAAACTTACTGGTTTAAGTATATTCATAACTTGAGTTGCTTCTATATCTTTTGATATTGATAAGGGTAAATCAATCACTGACTTGACAACCATTCTATGTACATCGTTAATACCTATATTATAGGCATGCCTGCAACATCATAACACTTATTATAGTTTGAATGTGGGAGGTCATTCTTGGTATCCCCAGTAGTTTCATTCCGTTCTACTCCACTAAGCCCTGGGTTAATCTATGGCGGATACACGGTTTCAAATTATCCGCCCTTGATGATTGTGCTACTTTTTTCGACCAATCTCATACATTGTTAATTGCAAAAGAAGTGACTCTCATCAGACAGGGTTAGGAGTTGGCCTGAATGAGAGAAGTCCAAATTATTCTTACTGCGCATTCAACAACAGATTATATGGAAGTATAATTCTATGTAGTGTCATGAGTTTATTGAGAATGGTTCGTTTGTTCCCATAGTTTAACGTTTACAATACATTATATCGTAGACGAGTTATTGTAAATCAAAGTTTTGATTATCAAACCGCCAAGCATAAGTTCAATAATTATAAACATAACAGAATGAAACATTTCAGACAAAGAACGAGTAGTAATAATCATAACAAAAGTCAAACATATAGATGTTATACATGTTTGAAATCAGCAAAACATACTACAGATTTTAAGTTAGAAATATATACATTATTTACATAAACCATTCAGTAAATGGACATGAATATGGTTATCTGCCCTTATAAAATCGAACCCAAAACAACAGGTTTGTAAACTGTTTTTTGATTGGTTAATAGACCTCATCTACAATATAGGCCAGGGCAGATAATCTGAAATCGTGGAAACCCTATGGATTAACCCAGGATATAGTAGAGTAGAAAGGATTGATAACACTGGGAATACTGAGGATGGTGGGAGTTGGGGTCACCAGCAAACTGAGGTAGTCTAGTGAGTCATTGGTTAGGATAAATCTGTGACAATAAATCAGGGATAGAAAATTAGTATTAAGTATGATCGCTGATGAGAAATTGTCATGTTGCACCTCACGCTGTAAGCAATAATTAATATCCTTGGTATGGATAGGCTTTACAGGCAAATAAAAGTGAGAAACATAGGTTGTCAGGCAACGAAACATACGCTCACAGCAGCTAAATTGTCCGGGCAGTCAACAAGAGTTGTCGCATATTTAATTTTTTTCGGTAATGAAACATTTATAATACACTAAAATCTGATTAAAAGTAACAACTCATTATGTAATTATCAGAAAATCATTGGAATCTGTTTGGCTTTGATAAAGTTCTCCTCCATGCTGTTCAAGTTATCTAAATTCATTGAAACTAAATATACTTGTTCGTCGCATGACCTTCAACAATATGTATAAATTTAAAGTCAATCGGATATTAACTTTAGCCTCTAGAGCGTCCATAAAATTTTGAAAGTGATCAAGGGCCAGAACTCGGACAGTAATTATCGGAAACGCTGATAATCAAAAGGCTTCTTCGTCTCATGACCTTAAACACTGTGTATAAATTTAAAGTCAAACGGATATTAACTTTGGCCTCTAGAGCATCCACAAGAATTTTTGAAGTGATCAAGGGTCATAACTCTTGACAGTAATTATTGGAAATTGCTGAAAATAAATAGGCTTCTACGTTTCATGACCTTAAACACTGTGTATAAATCTAAGGTCAATCGGTTATTAACTTTAACCTCTGGAGCATCAACAAGATTTTTTTAAGAGATCAAGGGCCATAACTATGACAGTAATTATCGGAAATTGCTGAAAATCAATAGGCTTCTTCGTCTCATGACCTTAAACACTGTGTATAAATTTAAAGTCAATCGGTTATTAACTTTAGCCTCTAGAGCGTCCACAAGATTTTTTTTAAGTGATAAAGGGCCATAACTCTGACAGTAATTATTGGAAATTGCTGAAAATAAATAGGCTTCTTCATTTTATGACCTTAAACACTGTGTATAAATTTAAAGTCAATCGGTTATTAACTTTAGCCTCTAGAGCGTCAACAAGATTTTTTAAAGAGATCAAGGGCCATACCTCTGACAGTAATTATCGGAAATTGCTTAAAATCAATAGGCTTTTTCGTCTCATAACCTTAAACACTGTGTATAAATTTAAAGTCAATCGGTTATTAACTTTAGCCTCTAGAGCGTCCACAAGATTTTTTTAAGTGATAAAGGGCCATAACTCTGACAGTAATTATCGGTAAGTGCTGAAAATAAATAGGCTTCTTCATTTTATGACCTTAAACACTGTGTATAAATTTAAAGTCAATCGGATATTAACTTTGGCCTCTAGAGCGTCCTCAAGATTTTTTTAAGTGATCAAGGGCCATAACTCTGACAGTAATTATCGGAAATTGCTGAAAATCAATAGGATTCTTCATCTCATGACCTTAAACACTGTGTATAGATTTAAAGTCAATCGGTTATTAACTTTAGCCTCTTGAGCGTCCACAAGATTTTTTGAAGTGATCAAGGGCCATAACTCTGACACTTATTATCGGAAATCGCCGCTAGAGCGTCCACAAGCAATTGTGGACGACGGACGGACGGGGGCGATGGCAATATACGACCACATTTCAATGTGGGCGTATAAAAACTGAATATTACAGTGCTATTACAATGGCTATTTATTGTTTCTAGATAAGTGGTTTTATAATACATATATTCAGTTGCTAATACTTACTTTAATGAGTTAATCTCTAATATAACATTGTCTTTTCCTATATTCTCTTCTTTAGCTCTTTTTAATGTGTCAATTAGTTCTGAATAAAACACTGTAAAAACAAAATACAATATTTATCTATATACCTATTCTAGTAAGTGCATGTTTTGCTCAGTGTCACCTTAGTGTGAGCTTTTTCTCTTTTAGCCAGAACCAGTCTCAATTTTGATCAAATGTACGGTGGCACTGACGATGTCACTACATCGGTAGTGACTTTTCTTCAAATTTGTTTTACATTAATTAAAGTTTTAAATTGAAAACAGGCTTATCATTTCCTGTCCATGTTTTAGATTTGTCTTCTCTTGGATATACACAGTTGTTCAACTTTATATAATTCAATGGTGAGAAGTGAACCAACTCTTCATCCACCAGAGTCTGATGTGACATCTTCTATATATAACCACTGTCTATCAACACAATATCCAATAATATTAATGAGGATGAAGAAGGCAACTAGTAAGATAAATAACTTACTAACTACATCATTATCATCTACATCTCCCAGTTCTCCATCTGCTTCATCTACTTCATCATCAATATCTACATCATCTTCACTGTCTGTACTATATATATCATCATCATCTTCATCATCTGATAATATCTTTAATCCCCATGTATCTTGTATTATACCATCAACTTCATCATCATCATCATCACTACCACAAGATGTTCTATATTCAAATGCTTTACTTTTTGAACCAAATACAGGAGTGACTTCTGTAAAACATAACAATATATAATTGGAAACAGTATCATCAAAATCCCCCATCACTCACTAGAATCTCAATGATATTTTTTAAAAAAGGTGCCATCCATGCATTTCATATCATCAATCGTCAGCAAAGGGTGAGAAATTAGGTTTAATATACACTCAGGGTATTTTGGGACTAACATGGTATATATTTATTCCAATCTTAAAAAGAGATCTATATTTCGTTACGTTTCTGTATACTTTTGATGGCCTACACTACATGTTATATAATAACTCTTCCAGGTCCTAGAGTAGTAAAGACAAGTAAAACGAAATTTTGAACTATAACAAATGAAATGAAATAGGATCTGTGTTTTAATCAGATTGTATTTATTCATTATTGTAGTAGTAGGAAACAACATTACAACACCTGGATCGAACTCATAGAATTCCCAAATGACTATTTTTTGTGACAAGGACACAAATACTTCCAAAGTTAAATAACAAATTTGTATTTCAATAAAGTTCTTCTCATAACGAGAAACGTTTACATCATAAATGCAATGATTCTGACAAAATATCTCATAAGAAAAAATGAGCTATTGAAAAAACACTACCTGGAATTGGTTCTTCTGTATCGGAATCAAATTCATCTTTCTGTGGTTCTGACATTAACAAAACAAGCTGGGGTAGAACTATATCAGGACCAACTTTCACCTAACAGAACATTGCGACAAAAATTAGTTTAACATGAATTCAAACGAATTTTTTTTATCATTATTTTATCAATAAAACAATGGCAATCTATTTAATTGTATTTGAATTGTTGTACATAGCACATGTACAAACTATAAACAGATAATGGAATCATTGCACAATATTGAAAAGTATTACCAAATGAAAGAGAAAAGGTGTTTTACGACTGACCACTCAACACAAACTAGGTCACTTCAGCACTAACATGGTTCAAAGTTATCCCAATAATTAGCCTATGGGACAGGGAGAAAACCCACAAGGATGGAAAGACGACCCTACTCCTTAATGTCATGTATAAGCAGGGAATCAAAACCGTGCCACTTGACTCAATGACAAACCTAATGTTGTAATGTACCACCCAACCTCGATTTAATTAAATGATCCTTTAACAAAATACAAACAAACAAATAGAAACCATCCTCCCATAGTCGATGTTTTTGGGTGGCTTTATAATGCAAATTATCAGTCAAGTTTAACAAAATAATCAAAGAATTAATTTCATATGTAACCGAAACATTGACTGTATCAACCAATAAAACAGCTTGTTACGATATGAATATTCATTGACTGACATTGATCACGCAGTCTTCGAAAATCAATAGAAAAAAAGTGATGGCACTATCTTCCATTAAGAATGATCAAATAACAAAATATTTATACACAGTATAGTGTGAAAGTGTGTAATATTGTGTCTTTGATTGAAGGATGTTAAAATACTGTAGATAATAATAATAAAAACTTACATCCCAGGCTAATACACTACCAGTATGAACAGTAGTATTTTTATATACAATAACACCAGAAGCTAAGACTGCTGTATCTATCATACAATGATCTTCGACCTTTACACCATCCCATAAATAACCTCCTTTAATCTTTACATTCTCTCCTGTAATAAATCATGTATATGCGTCCTTTAACTAATTCATTCAAGGTGTTACTTCTGACATTCATGATAAAAACAGTAGAAACAAAGTCCCTTCTTCATAGTATTTAACATCTGCTTCCACATGGGGCAGTGATATCGCTTATATCCTTTTTTTGGTATATTCAGCGCATGCTAACTCCCGAGTTTGAGAAGGCACCCCTATATCCAAGCCACATATACTCACACCAGGGATTGTTGAACTGCAGCTGTAGGTGAATGGCCAGTTAGAGCTTAAAGTGTGACACTCAAAAACCCTTGGCCACCCCAACCCTCCAATTAAAGTCTCAACTCCAGTAAAATATCTCAAAGTCCATGTGGAAAGCTTTTTAATGAGACTGATTTTCTGGGATTAGCAGAATCAGGGCCACAGTTTTCAGCTCTTCTATCTTTATTCATGACAAGCACTACCTTTTACCGAGACCAGTCAAGATTCATTTATTTTCAACAGTGGTCTGAATCCTTATGAATAATTACAGCAATGCTGTAGACATGGATTTTACCAACAGAATAAAAAAACTTCCCCATGCTACTCACCTATAATACAATTTTTACCGATTACCGAATCAATTATAAATGTGTTACTACCCACTATAGTATTTGACCCTATCACAACATTTTCTTCTAATACACATCCTCTGAAAATATACCACCATTTCAAATCAATCATGACTAACACATTGCAGGTACCATTATATCAAATAACTGTTTGCCAACATCAAAGGAGGAAGTCACATGTATATTTTAAATCCTTATATAATAAAACTAGTACATACAATGGATGCTACACTGAACGAATAATACTTTCGGTTTTTACAATAAACTCAACTGACCTTTCTAAAGAGACATTTTCACTAAGGTAAATATTATGTCGACCATAAGAAATTCTCTGTTTGTCTGTAGATATAAAATTCTGATCTGGTACCATGGGGAATGTCCATCGTCTTATGATGTCTTTACTGAAAATTGAAAGTAAAAAAACAATTCAACATCACTAGCTAACATCTAACTTGTGTAACAGGCTTTATTTTGTATAAATTAGTTATACAACATGGTTAATTACCACTAAGCTCAGTCCATTAAATTTGTTTCATTGTTGTTACAAATATTTTTTCACTCTTCTTAATTTTTTCTGTTTACATATTTCTGGACATATAATTAGGGCTTACCTCACAGCATCGTACATCTGTAAATTAGATACTCTAGCTGCATATTCATCTTTAACAACATGTAAATGTATTGTA
Organism: Patella pellucida; assembly: GCA_917208275.1. Lineage (NCBI taxonomy): Eukaryota > Metazoa > Mollusca > Gastropoda > Patellidae > Patella > Patella pellucida. The sequence goes on along the minus strand of OU795043.1, from coordinate 41,515,117 downwards.
TTGCCTAAAATCTATAAAAGAAATATTTATTATCTCTAAAGGGAGGTAACTCTTGACAATGTTCCTTACAGTAATATTATCTCCCCTTAGACCACAAATGGAAATGTCAATGCATTCCAATTTAAATTTTATTTCATATAACATGTATTTTACACTGGTGATAATAGTATACTTTACACAAACCTCTTCATTAATAAGTATTCCTTTAACAAAATCTTCTCTTGTTTGATAATCAAAGTTATCTGTATAAAGTTGAGGTACAAGAGGTGTACATATAGATATCTGACAATCCATTAAATCATAACGTATCTCAACATCTGTATTATCTAACAAGATTTCCTACAAAAAGACCAAACTTAAATCAAATATTGTTTATTAAATACTGTATGAAGTATTCGACAAAACCGCACTAACAAAAAACCAAATATAACATTCACCAGTTATCTGAGAATGGAAAAGGATAAAGTTTGATTACTCATTTTCATAAAACTTTGAGAGTAACATATGGCACCTTCCACTACATACGAATTTGCATAGGTATTGATTTTTCACCAAAAAAACACAGCAATCTATAAATACCACTATTATTAGTTGGTCTAGTTGGTAAATAAATCTTGATGTGAATAATGCACCACAAAAAAGAATGTCAACAATAGCTAATAAATTAATTTGTTTTAAAAATATATGTTTCTTACAACTGGCATGTCTAATCGTTTTTCTTGTCTAGTTTTTTGGTAGTGAAGCACTTGTTCTGATTGTGTAGATACAGCCAGAACTACATCATCTTCAGGACACCTGGTTGAATGACCAATGGGAGCTTTCTTATAAATCATGGTCATCAGAGATGATTTATCTTTTTCTCTTCTCTTCCTAAAAACACAAAGGGTAAAAATTAATTAAATAAATAGCAGGAAAAACTGTTATTATAATGTTGATCATAAAATTGATGATGCTCATCATAGTGATGTTGTTTAAAATCAAAAATTTCTGTTATTAAAAACTACATTGTTTTACTTTTTTTGTTAAAAATAACCAAACAAATCGTTATCTTGTGCATTTGCATACCATTAAACATATTAAATTAATGAAAACAAGAAATTTGTCAAATTAAGACTAGTTATATTTTTTCATTTGAGTCTTCAGTTAGTCACTCTGTATAGGAAAAGTGTATTCTGGGTCCATGACTATAGAATAATCATACATTTTACCTTGATTAGACAACCCATCAAAAGTTGATAAAATTTTGTATTAATCTGACCCGTAAGACATAACTTGACAGGGGAAAAACCCATAATATCAAAAGCGTTCTACTTACTTGTGTATTGCCATTATATCTTGTACAGCAATGTTTGAAACAACATCACCAGTAATTAAAATAAAATCACTTCTGATAAGAGCTTTAGAATCTATTTCTCGTAATGCATCTCCCACTGATAAACAACCATCTGATAACACAGGTGTTACTGTCATCGTAGAACTTGATTCGCTCCATTTGGAATTTCTGCAATATAAATGTGAAATGCATCACTATAATATGAACAAATTTTTTGAGCTGGGAAACAAAATGTACACATGGCAAATTAACTGTCCAGCTAGTGTTGTGGAGTTAATACAATATCTGACGGCAGTGTTTCCAACATTTTATAAAATATCAGACAGCAGTGCTTGTGAATGCTTAGAAAACATCAGACAAGTGTTTAAAGTTGTACAGTAGAACTTGCTACGGCGTGCACTCATAATCAGCGAACACTCGCTTCAACGAACACCAAAAAATCCCCCCGAGCGTTTTTTAAGTAATTTAACCTCTACTAAACACGCACCTGTTCAACGCGTGCAGCGGGCACTTATATTCGCTCCCGATCGTGCTATTTCATCCATTAAGCGAGCACATCTCGGAGAATCCCGTTCTCGCTTGAGCGAACGAGGGTGAACTGTCACGGACAATCACGTTCTCGCTTAAGCGAACGATACTGAACTGTCTTGACATGACTTACTCACTTGGCTTGAAATAACTACTATCACTAATTAACACTAAGAAAGGGTCTGAATTGATAACGCGTGCAACGGGCATCATGATTAATTCCCCCCGTCAAAATTCTCTTGTTTCAACGGTCACGATTTTACTAATAAAATCAATAAACCATCGGCTATTCAACGGCCATTGTCGTTCGTTCTTTGTAACACTCCCGCTAATCCCGTGAGTAGTAGTTAATTAACTGGAACCCCACTGATCAGGTAAAAAGAAATGTAAAAAGAACAATCAACCCGGGATTATCTGTTTATTAATCTTTTGTCTTATTAAACGACCAACCTGATCAGTTTTCACGCGTAACGACACTGATTGATACTGATTGAATAAAATGAAAGGATACCGAGTTATTAAACAGACGTTTTTAGCGCCCCCTATAACATTACATACAGAGTTACATCCCCTGTTAAATCGGGGATGAAATCCGCGAATGTTTATTGTCCATGATAAAATAATATTAATTCATCGATTTTCTTCACAAAAATGGATAAATATTATCGAATGCATCACAATGGTAGACAGTAGTATCAATGGTTGGTACAGATTGTCATGTTTACCGAAGTTATGTTCGAGATTTTAGGTAATAAACTTCGTTTGGCGCAAGATTCAGCGACGGTCAAATTTATCGATGCAAGTATTTATGTTCGTTCCCGATTTTATTTAGTGGTCGAGTAATAGCTAAAATAGTTGGGGTGTGAAATACTCAAATTCACGGCATTTTGAAACGCTTTTAGACGCTATGATGAAAGTAAAAGAAATATTGGGGGACATGAGTTCCAGTATTACTAACATGTATACGAGACTCCTTTGAATTCACAACTAAATAAAAAGTACATGTTTTGTTATTGTAATACTACACGAATTAAAAATATATGCAGTCTATATACGAGACTCCTTTGAATTCACAACTAGATAAAAAGTACATGTAGGCCTATTGTTATTGTAATACTACATAAATAAAAAATATATGCAGTCCATGTCTTTAATTTTTTGTGGTAGGGGTTGGGGCAATATATGCAGTCTATATCTTTATTTTTTTGTGGTAGGGGTTTGGGCAATATTGTACACCTTCATTCAAAGAGCACCTCCATTAAGCAGGCATTTTGAAATTTCCCTTGGGTGCCTGCTGAATACAAGTTCTACTGTAATATAATCTTTTGTTGTGTGTGGTGATGTCATCCTTCACTTACTACCTATTATTAATTATTCTAGCAAATATCACGTCAGAAAACATCAAAGCTGACTGGTTTAATTTATCTTTTATTTTCTTTTACTTTGTATTTAAACAGTATATGGTGTTTACTTACTTTAAATGAGTTCTGATTTGGTCTGCTAGATGACAACAGACAACAAAAACTTCTTGTATACCAGCAGCTGCCAGGAAATTTAAAGTATAATCTATCACTGGTACATTCACTAGAGGTAACAGAGCCTGAAAAAATATAAATTAGGGAAATAACAATTAATAAATTCAACACATGTTCAACAGATTTCCAAACATTGAAAAATTAGTTGGGTTTTAGGCACTTGTACCTAAATTTAGGAATTTATAAGTTCTGCCACTCACTCAGTGAAGTCAGTGTCAAGGGATCGGTCACTCAGAATAATAATACATGTCATGTAGTTTATTTCTAGTTCCAGTATTTGTAAATTACCCTTGGCTTTTTCTGTGTTAAAGGACCAAATCTAATATTAAAACTATCTGCTATAACAACAGCTTGTAAAACATCTTCTTGTTTCAAATCTTCTCCACGCTGACTTGTTTTTGTTTTAGGTGCCATCTTCGATCTTACTTTCTGACGAAATAGTCTGATAACTGATGATATAGGGGTGTGTGACTATTACAATATGTAATATGTAGACTACAGGTACAGTTTATGTTCTTCTGGATATAAAGAGTCTTATTTTTTTACAAAAAGAAGGATGTTCCATATATTGCATTAGAACAAATGTTGTTATACGTTTGAGAATGTATCGACTAAATTTATTTCGCCCCTTTTACAAAATGGTACAGCCCAGTCTGAGCTACCGGGAAGATAACTCTTTATATAATTCCGGTAATGGGAAATTGTGACGTTTTCAGACTGACAAGTGGTTCCTGATAATTTTGGTGCCAAATATTGGTAAGTTTTGATTATCAGGCAAAATATGAAAAAAATGTAATGGGTGACGATAATTCAACTACTACAAATAACATCTGCTTCTTGTTTACTTTGATAGACTTAAATCTCGACTCTACTTCCAGTTTTCATTCATTATTTCATTTACAATGTCAATGTTTGACTGTTGTTACCAAGCTCAGTAATATTAATAACACTCATTGATATATGGGGGTATACGATTTTATCCCGTTAATAGTAATACTATAGTCTTTCAATAGGACTGTTGAATAGCATGCAAATAATATGAAAGGAAAACATTAAATAACTAATTAATAAATGAATTAAAATGTTTCATTGGATAATTTAAAATTAAAGGGGCTAAACTTCGGCTCTAAATTCTAATTATATATTGTACCTGAATATTATCCCTGAATATTTTCCATAATATTCGAATTTCAAAACATGAATTAGAAATAGAATTCAATATTTGTCCATTTCAATCAATATTGATGTTGTTATCTTACCGTGAAAATATTGAAGACACAACATGAATATTTTATAATCAGTCCACTTGTCGTGCATTCTAATTTCTAAAGTAGTAGGCCCTATGGTTTTGGGTGTCATAATTTGTAATGAACAAAAATGCATCCTACAAGGCTACAAGACAAAAGACAAAATGATAATTAAAAAAACATGCAGAATTGACTAAGCTTGCCTAAATGACTGTCATCCAATTTGAACTGTTAGCATATTTCACTGAACATGATTGGTTAGAAATGACAATGTTTTTTTAAAAAGAATAAATAAATAGAAATAATTTTATATAGGCCTACATTCACATTACATTAATACTAATACATGCTTTTAGACCCATTTTTGTCTACTTTATTGTCCAAAGAATAGAGCCGTGCACACCCATTAAATTATCAATATATTGATATTATATTATAAATATTGATTGTGAATGCAGTTACATATTCACAACATTATACCGGTAATGTGTTTCAATAGATATTTTACCTCATGGTCAATAAGAGAAATGGTTTTATATAATTCAGTAAATTTAATATAAGAAACAGTAATACCAGAAGCTTATGTTTAATGAATAAGTTATTATTGGGATATATAGATATAATTAGATGAGGTTCCCAGTGAAACAGAAAGGGATGGTGGATCTATATTCAGCTTTCAATATAGAACCCTGACCTTGTGTGAACTTAATCTTAGGCTTTAATGCCAATTTTATGAAAGAATAAATGGTAAGGGTTAAATGTCCTACATGTACTTTTCATTAACAATTAGGGGCTGTTTTTTTATTCTTTTTTATTGTGACCTGTACTTCTATTATTCATGGATGTTGATGAACTTAGATCACATGCAATGACACTCCTTTAAAGGAATGGCCACATTTGATCTCTAATTGCTTCAATTGTTTTTATTCTAAACTGTGGGCTAATTCTTTTATTTATGATAATCAATTAATCTCTGATTATGGGTCTTATCAATAATAGGTGTGGTAATATCCAGCTGTCTAATTAAATACAATGATCTGTTGATCCTGACAAATTGTAAATGGGCGATTAATGTCTTTATTGTTTCAACTTGTGAACATTATGAATGCATTCATTATGTCAATGGGTTGTTTCTCTTAAATTCTGGTGAAGGTGAAGTTCCTTTGAATAAGGCTTTGAAAGAGTATGTTAGTAAGAAGATCAGTCTTATTGTAGAACTTATATTAATATACAGTCAAGTATTAGATTTTGGGTTTGTTCTACTTTTACACAAGAACTTTGAAGAACTTTTCAACAGCTGGTTTTATTAGGTGAACATCCTGGAGAATCATGAGGTTTGAATTTATATTTTGTCAAAGGTTGAAGAAAAAATTATATGAATTTTAAGTGCCATTTTATCACTAAATTCTAGACTAGTAAAAAATAGTATAGTTTAATGTTGAGGTGGAATTCTGAAATACTGAAACATTTTATTTGCCATACACAGATATACAGTACTAAAAAGACAATGTAGTTCGGTAATTGTCAAGGAGGTTTAAATAACTGAGGTCTTGAAGCAAGCGTGCTTTGTCTATGATATCACTCTAGGTGAAAGTTGACGTTAAACCCCAGACCTACCAAGCAATCGTGTAAATTTACTAGAGGGTGTAATAGTTCCACAGGGGAAATTTGTGCAGTCGCATTGGCACGTTTTGCATTGGATACAAAATTTTGTCTGAATGGTTGTTTGGTTGGATTGGTTTATCTAATTATTTTAATTCTTCTAATACTAAATTGTATTATCTTGATATTGTTTAAGGGGTTAATGTGGTGTATATTCATTGGAAATACAAAAGTACCACAAACATTTGTTAGCTTCATGTAGCTGTGTTGATTCTCAAGTGAGAAGTGGTATCAGATGTTTACTGTTTTTTAACAAGTGAATAAATTCAATACTCAAAAATTGATCTTTTGTCCAGTGTCGTCGAGAAACAAATTGGTATAAATATAATCTCTGTGGGTTTAAGATGGCTTTGGGTTTGATATTTGTCTTCATTTGATCGATTCTAAATGAATTTAGTTCCAAACTTTGATAGTGTATATTCCTGTCTTCCATTAGCCCAGGTTAGGTCACTTAGGTGCATAATAGTAGGACGTTAAACTCCATTTCATTCATTTGATGGTGTATATTTTTGATTAAATACATTGACTTTCCTAATACATAATGCATGTCTTATATGAGACGCCAAATTTGCCCAAAATTGTAAAATGTGTAACACAATGCACAAATGAGGTTTGCAAAAAATAAACTTTTCTGCAATTTTTTTCATGGTATAAATACTGCAGGTGTTAGATTTCAGGGTTGGTAGAGTCATGTTCCTGAATTTTTTTTGATATTTGGCTTTATTTAAAGTATTCTCCGATAGTATTCAAGATTATAGTATGAGAGTTGTGAGGGGGAAGCACAGGGGAGGGGGGGAGGGTTTGAACAATGTCAAAAAATAGGGAGGGTGCTCAAAGTACTTTTTTTTAAAACAATATTTTATTCACAGGTTACCGAAACAAGCTCAAGGCTTATATACAACAGCTTCCTAAATGCAAGATACATTATTGACATCAACATAATTATCAATATACATGTATATGGAATATTATATATATTTTATAATAAGATAACAGTATGGAGTATTATATATTATATAATAACATTACACGTAGAATATGTATAATCAAGTTTTAGCTAGCATCAGGACCAAGAAGGGGTCAATACTCGACTGTTGAGTTAATTTTGTTACCTCAAAATCGTGTGCGGCTATTGTAATGTGTAACCGACGTGGTCTTTACTTGGTGCATTTATAAGAAGGGCTTGATGCTCAATCATGCCATGGCCATCTCCGTCAAGTATCTAAAGATTCAAGTAAGATATCACAATTCTTTCAATTATTTGTTTTACACGTATTTTTTTAATGTTTTTGTGTAATGAAATCTTTTTTTAATAAAGACATTAGAGTTGAGCTTATAAAATCTATGAATAACTAAAGTTCAAAGGAAGGAAGAGATTTGAAAAGAAAAAAGTTCAATTGTGGTTACACTGCCGTACACACATCTCATAAATTAACTGACAGATAAGACTGTGATCTTGATAATAGTAGAGATTTATAAGGATGATATGTTTTGAATGAAATAAATAGATGTTTCACTTACAATTCCACACCTACAGAACACAGGATCATATAAACATCTAAATTACAACCGTTTCATCAATCTAATTCAAACTTGCCGAACCCCCATATATTTCTATAGGTTTGATAAGTTCTGCTCCACCCTAAATATAGCCTTAATAAAATTGAGTTTAATATCTTAACCACACCCTAAATACATAAAAGGAAAAATTTGATAGAGTGTTTTGTGAAAATATTTTGAGAAGGTTCGAACTATATTTGTGTTGTTTTCATCTTACTGCGTACATGTTCGATATAAGTGCTGGAGACCTACATTTGAAATTCAATTTATTCTTCAACTAATTTGAGGATTGATATCTTAAAACATGTCTGATTTAGACATCCAACAACCAGATAAAGGAAACCTACCTGTTCAGAAAATGTAAGTTGTTATTATTACTAAAATGTTTAATTTACAATACAACTGAATTTTAACATAAGATATTTGACATTTAATGATATGAATGTGTGAAAATACTATGATTGAAAGACATTGATTTACTGATGGTTAGAAATGCGTTTATTTTCTAGAAATGTGTATTTATTTATCTAATTTTGACCACCTCCAGAAACAATCATCTGAACATGACCTTTCGAAGAACAACGCCACCTTTTACTATGAAACATCATCATTATTTACAGATCAAAATGTGATGAGAGAATGAGGAAACAAATTGAGATCATGAGAATAGAAAGATGATTGGCAATGTGGCAAGAGATGTAAAGATCAGAGATTTATGTGCTTTTCATGTAAACATAGCTTTTGTTCAACTAAACTTTCAGTGTTGTCCACCAAGACACCACGAAAAGTGTTCCCTGGCCACATACCCTAGGTTGAGAACCCTGAGTATTATACTAATAAAGATAGTTAACACTCTGCACTTTTGAAAAAAAGTGAGAATTGTTTAGAATTAAAGGAATTTTTGAATGATTGAAATGAAGGGCTAGCAAGTGGAAGTTTATTCAAAATGTTTGGAGTTTGATAAGAAAAAGACCATTCTCCAAATAAAGGGGAGATAGAGAGAGAAATGGGGTTTAACATCCACTCGACACAAAATAGGTCATTTCAGGACTAAAATGTGGTTCAATTTTATTTTGATAATTAGCTTGCATGGGTCTTTTAGCAATAGGAGGAAAACGCAGAAGACAGAGAGAGAGAAAGGGGGTTTAACGTCCACTCGACACAAACTAGGTCATTTTGGGATGAACGTATGGTTTTCAATTTTTATTTCAAAAATTCGCTTGTGCGTAGGGGTCTTTAGCAGTGGAAGGGAACCAGAGTGCCCGGAGGAAACCCACGAGGTTGAGAAGGCGCCCCTATCTCCATGTTACATACGCTCACACAAGGGCTCGAAACCACAGCCGCAAGCCAGAGGTAACCGGCCAGCTAGAGGTCGAAGCAAGACACTCTAGACCACTAGGCCATCCCAATCCCCCCACAGAAGACAGAAGAATATGACATTATGAATCTTAGAGTATTTTTGGTGATATGCAATATTCTCTGTTACAGTATTGACGGAATAGCATAAGCATTTTTCATACAATACATTTATCTATAATATATATCTTTGATATGAAAATTAAAATGGATATTGGTCGATAATCAGCTTTTCATATAAGCTTATATACCACTCCATTCAATCAAATAAAAAACATGAAGCAGCCCTGGAGAACGTATTCATGTTTATTTAACCGTAACACTCAGTAAGGTGAACATATCAATGATTACTTTATAAAGAAATCAAGTCAATGAATATGCTCCTTGTCACAGATTACATACATGTGTTACATGTACATGAATCAACTACCTAAAGACTTAAAGAGGCATTATGCAAGGGATGTAAGGGAAAACCTTAGTTAAACAAGACCCTAATCAGCCATTTGTGGAATATGGATACGTTTTGTGATGGATGCAGTAAATAAAAAAATGGATAATCAAGACTTTTGTGATGGATGGAATAAATATAAAAATGGATAATCAAAGTTTGTTTATTATCTTTACAACGGTAGTATACTAGTAATGACTGTCAAGACTAGCCTAAATTAAATCACTAATAACTAGGTTCAGACTAGTTCAGAGTGAAGCAATTTGGCTGAAATTTTCAGCATATTTTCTGTCAATTTCTATTTTTTAACAAGTATAGCGAGAACTGTCAGCTCTTTGAAATTTGATGGCAAAGATATTAGGATTTAAGGTTCAATTAGCTAGGTACCGAGAAAGGTAAGTCATGTGACACAAACATGACCTCTTTTGATCGATTTTTTTTTTAGCTGGGGTATTCATTGGCAATTACAATGTTTTGAGAAGGATTTGAAGTAAAATTATGGTAAATGAAATACTTTATGTTTACATTTTTTAGTCCAATATATCATCAAATCACCCAGTTTGTACGCGGGAATGTATCTTTAACCATTATGCTTGATAGGGCTTCAATTGAATTAATCGAATAACAATGCAGGTATACATACAGCAACAAACATAACCTACACTGAGATACTCATAGATGGTCCTTGATAGATACTCATTTTTATTTTTGCCATTAGAATTGGAAACAAATACTGAGTACATCTTTATTTTGAAATATCAGGTGGATTCCCAAATAAATCCATACTCTTTGCAGTATTTCGTGATCAATCCACATTCTACAATTCTGTGTGCTATCAAGGCAGACTTTATGCGTCTAACTACTTTCAAATATCTGTGATCATTTTTAATCAAATATGGTGACGTATTTATTCACAGTTGTCATTGTTAGTTTTGTTGTATGTATTTGTAAACATATAATGACTCTGGTTAGTTCTGTTTTGATTACCAAGTCGTAGGACTAGGTAATTTATTGGTTTATTGTAATTTGATATAGAAAATATCCTCTAACTCAACAAAGCTTGTTGATGTTTCTAAGAATAACAATTCCTAGAATTGCAAAGAATTTTTTTAAAAATAAATCTAGTTTAAGTGGCTCAATCACCAAAAACTAAATTAGATATGATTGAGTATGGTAGACTTTGTGTAATCATAGCCTATAAAGTTATACAGTGGATAAAATCAAATGTACACAGGCTAGCTAGTTTCTATTGAGTCATGAAGGGCAGGTGTATTCGATATCATAACAACCATTCAAGCGTGTGTCAAATGGATTTTCTCTTTTTGTGTCTCATAAAAGGAATTATTATAAGATGTCCACCCACTTTCTTTCATACTATTTATATCTTACCTGGGGTAACACCCAAGATTATAAACTATAACTTCCCCCAGGAATAAAAATTATACCTTCACCTTCACCCGGAAATATAACCCATAACTTTCCCCGAAATTATAAATTATAAATTCACACTGGAATATAAATTATAACTTCACTGGAATATAAATTAAAACTTCACCTTGGAATATAAACTATAACTTCCCCCAGGAATATAAACTATATTCTATAACTTTCCCCAGGAATATAAACTATAACTTCACCCCAGGAATATAAACTATAACTTCCCCCAGGAATATAAACTATAACTTCACCCTGGAATATAAACTATAACTTCCCCCATGAATATAAACTATAACTTTACCCTGGAATATAAACTATAACTTCACCCTGGAATATAAACTATAACTTCACCCCTGGAATATAACCTATGACTTCACCCTGGAATATAAACTATAACTTCACCCTGGAATATAAACTATAACTTCACCCCTGGAATATAACCTATGACTTCACCCTGGAATATAAACTATAACTTCACCCCTGGAATATAAACTATAACTTCCCCCAGGAATATAAAATATAACTTCCCCCAGGAATATAAACTATAACTTCCCCAAGGAATATAAACTATAACTTCCCCCAGGAATATAAACTATAACTTCCCCCAGGAATATAAACTATAACTTCCCCCAGGAATATAAACTATAACTTCACCCCTGGAATATAAACTATAACTTCACCCTGGAATATAACCTATAACTTCACCCTGGATTATAACCTATAACTTCACCCTGGAATATAAACTATAATTTCCCCCTGGATTATAACCTATAACTTCACCCTGGAATATAAACTATAATTGCACCCCATGAATATAAACTATAATTTCCCCCGGGGAATATGAACTACATGTACTTATGGAAAACCGATACCGGTACTAAGAAATTTAAGCATGATTTCAAGGAGTGTTATCCAGATAACGCTGAGAGAATATTCATCATTACTCTATCCAGATACTAAAAGATTACCCAGGATTATGTTCCGTACAAGTAAAATATCACATTTATTGAGTGGTATCGCTAGACAAATTCCAAAGTCTAACATATCTGAAATGTGATTTAACATCCTACCATTCTGCACTGACAGAGTTAATAAAGATGGGCATATACAATACAATGTGCAATGAGGGAAATTTTGCCCTGACAGTGGTACTAAAGCATACTCTAATTTCAAATTATATCTGTCATGGGTTCTTTTACGTGCACACCAATATGAGCACAGGAATGACAGAACATCATTTTTTTGTCCCATCTGAACAACTACCGGTACTAGTATACATTGTCCCTTGTCGCTGACAAACTTTCTGAGCTAACACCCAAATTGAACAAGGGACCTCCAGGTTAGCGAGCCAACTTCTTACTCACTGAGCCCCCATGGCTCCAAACAAAACAAGAGAATTGCACAAAACTTTTTCCTTAGATTATTGATTAGATACCATGTAATATATTCAGGCTTTTTTTATTTTATAACTTATAATAAATGAACTTGAACAAGCCTTGAAGGCACACCTCCTTTGATTGTCGGTGTTTTTCATTGTTGTGTAAATAATGAGGTATTCAATTTTTTTAATAATCTATTTCCTATAAGATATCATTCAATATAGTATGCCACATATCGGTGATATAGATATATATATATATATATAGTCTATAGTTTTTGCTATATGCATTGGATGTATCTGTAAATAGGCCTGTTTGTGGTCTGTTGAATTCCAGCTGTCATTAATGGAGTGTATGTAACAAGTATATCTACAATTCACACAATATAGTCTGACTGTCAACTGATAGCTACCATCTCATCTATCACAATATCATGTATTTAAGGTTTGTGATTTTATTTTAATGATAATTTTCAGTGATTACATCCGTACTTTTTTGAGAATTTTTTATCTTTGTATATATGAGTTTGTGAAATGATATAAAACTAATTATCGAATACCCAAGTAATTGTCCTCACACAAAGTTTTTTATGTTATTTTTAAGGATTCTACAGAACATCTTTAAAAAGTCTGGTACCCCAACATACTGTGTGAGGGCTAGTAGTACTTGGAGATTCAATAAACTAGTTTGTTTTTTAATGCCTCTATAAAGCATAGCTCACAAAACCCATCATACATGTTTTGACACAAACATGCATGGGTTGTAGGGTTTGGTAGCGTGCAGACCAGCCAAAAGAAAACGGTTGAAATTTTGTATGTGCAGAACCAAAATTCTCTTTGGCCAATCTATCGAAAACATGCAAATGATGCATAAGTCTCACACACAGGTTTACTCAAAAATGTCACCAGTAGACTGCCCATAGTACCATGTACAGCAGGTTGGGGGGCGGGGTTTGGCCGAAGGGTTAGCATGTGCGTGCTGTATCATAAGCCTGTCATTGAGTCAGCTGGTGTGGTTTCAAATCCTCGGTTGTACATGCTTGTGCCTTAGGGTCTTTAGCAGGTTGTAGCATTGTGTCAAGTATGTTCATATAGGATTGTATTGTGTGCAAAAATATAGGTCTCTCCATTGATTCAAACCTGGTGGTAAAGAGTATTAGAAAGAGATGACCGAGTCAGCTTTAACTTCCAAGAAGAAAAACAATCCAGTCGTTGGACACCTGCATTATACAATAGTGTGCTGCTCTAAAATAGACAGACAATATTTCGTATGTCTAGCTAGGGTTATCTTGACCTGGATTAAAAACCAAATATTTTGGCCGATAAAGGAAATACAGGTTACTGCTACACCTATCAGAAATAAAAGAAATTCAATGTTTTTTTCTGATTTGACTGAAAGTTAAAAGTGCTTAAACTAGTATATGTTTTATAGAGAAATGAGTATATTATTTTTAGTCCCTAGCTATGTGTTTTATGGCACAGTGTCAAATGTCAGAGTACTGGTATTACTGCATCCTGTTAGTTGCCGGTGTCTAAGAGATTTAAAATTGAAATGGAATTAACTCCTGGCTTTTCATAATATTAAAAACCAATATTGTCTTAAATAATATAATACCATAATAATGCGCTTTTAAAAGGCTTGACGTAGTCTAAAGTCAAATGAATGCATGCTCTGTGTGTAGGACTTTAATGCGAGTTACTAGATGGGAAATATAGAATGTTAATGTTCCCAGGCAGTTGACTTGTATTTTCATAGCTTAATAGATGACAGATGATCCATGAACTAACATGTCATACAGCTTTGTTTACTACTTTTATATGTTGTAAGAAGTTTCCATAAAGGTTGAATTTTCAAAAATGAATAGTTGTATGTAAGTAGTCATTTGATTCTAAAAATATCCTGAAATTTCCTGATGATTTTATGTTGTATTCTTAAGTAACTGAAATCATTTTGTGTTGACTCCATTGTTTGTTTGGAAATATTGAAGTTTTATACCAGCAATTATCATTCTGTTAGTTATTTCGTTGTACTCTGCTTCTAATATGCAGATTTCGGGCTTGTGTTAAGCATTTTAAATTGTTAGTTAGGCTATCTTGCCTTAGTTGCCTGAATGTTCACAAGCTTATTGTTTTGTTTATTTTTGACTGGGCAGCTGGGGTTTCAAACCGATTTTATAACGTTGCATTCAGATTTCAGATATCAAAACTTATCATCACTGGCAGTTTAAAACCAGCTTAACTTAATGAACGGAACAGAATATATATATAAGTCAGTTGTTAGTGCTTATTTGATTAATAATGTATAACAGTTATACATTTCATTGAAGTAGAAACAGAAGATGTACATGCAGGGCCGTATGTATGATTTTAAAAGTGGGGGTAGAGCAGAGTGGTGGGGCACCAATATAATGACCAAGTTACTGATATTAATCATAATCAAGTGTATCATTTTAAAATTGAAAGACTGTCAAATTGTTTTTTTTTGTGAAGGGCGGGGGGTGCCTTATTTCTCTGAGGGTGCAATGTACCCCTGAACCCCCGCTAGATACGTCCCTGTGTATGTGTATCAACTATTTTAATTAGTCTACGACTCTACGAGGAAGTTATTAATTGTTGACAAGGTCAGGAGCATGGAAAACTTTACTTGTGGGCACGACTGACTTTACAATGCTGACGTTCTTCTCACCTATCAGTAAAAATTTGTTTTTAATTACAGTACGTGGAAGATGACGTTAAAGAAGGTATGTTGTATAGGTGCTGGCTATGTTGGTGGACCATCTTGTGCCGTTATAGCCAGTAAATGTCCAGCAATACAAGTCACAGTTGTAGATCTTAGTGAAGACAGAATAAAACAATGGAATTCGGATCATCTGCCACTCTATGAGGTACGTTGTGATGGAAGATGGTATAAATTTATTTTCACTTAAATAAACTAAATGCCAAGCTTATTTATTTAGTTAGAATGAAGTTTTTAATTTTTTAGAAAGGGTAAATCATATTTTAACTACACATAAGCAAGTAGAACCAGATTTATTTGTTTATTTAATAGGAAATTGCACAATTTTAGGAAGGGCAAATCAAAGGAAAATATATTTTCTAATCTTTTGCATTGGTGCTAAAGCTTTGTTTTCTTTTAGAGGCACACATGGGAATTAACATTTGCAAAGAAATATGACAAATCATAGAAAGTTTTTATCTGGCTCAGTTTTACTGATAATATGTGCACTTTATGTCTTTAATTGAAATATTGCTCTGACATTTGAGAGTACACGGATGCATTTTCGCTCAAGTGTGGTCTACCAGTGAATTTATTCCTGTTTTGTACTTCTTTTTGTATTTGTTTACTTAAACTTTTAAAGTGCCATATATATAATGTTAAATTTAATAAGATATCAATATTCATATGATTCCATCGAGTGTTATTTTCATGGTTATAACCGTAACAACACTTCAGCTTCTACTATCGTGGGTTTATATTATTTAAAATCAAGGAAAGTGAACCGAATTTCTAAAATACCGTCACAATTGAATTTTTGGATCAAAATGTTTTGTAATAAAAATAGTTTTGATTGTGCATGGTCTTTACCCCAATATTTAGTTTTTAGTATTTATTCTGGCATGTTTAGTATATTTTAAAATACTTTTCCCTTAAAATAATTGATCATCATAATTAATTTTGACACAGTGTATGTTGACCCAACCATTTCACTTTATACGGTTGTTAAATTTGTAGTTTATAATGTCACAGCTGGTTGTGATGTGTTTAATATCTAGTAAAATGGAAGTTTGATGAATAGTAATAAGCTGGTAAATGTAGGAATTTATTCACCTATACAACAAAGTTAGCTTTTGATTATCATTCAGTTAATCAGTAGGATATTCTGCATGTAAAAACAAAAGTCTCCAAAATTCAAACATCTGGAATAGGGTCTAATTGGCATAGATTCAGGATGACCACCAATTTGAACTATACATCCAAATAACGGCTAAACTGTTCATTTTAGAACATACCAATGTACTATGTAACTAGGGGCATGTAGAAAAAAGGCCTGCCTATTACGTAATGCATCCTTTAATAAGGAACAAAAGCCATAACAATTCTTTGTTCCTTGTACATTGTAAATATAAAAGACATTAATTCATAATTGACTGTAATTTTCCTTCGTCTTTTAGCCAGGGTTAGATGATGTAGTAAAATCATGTCGTGGAAGGAATTTAACATTTTCTACAGATATAGATACTGCCATACAGGAAGCTGATCTCATCTTTATCTGTGTCAATACTCCTACTAAAAACTTTGGTATAGGAAAGGTAATTCTTTATTTTATATCCTTCGAAAAGAGGAGCCACAGTGGCTCAGTTAGTAATACTTTTGGGTCACTAACCTAGAGGTCGCATGTTCCTGTTGTTGGCCGATGACCTTGTTTTTTTTTATCCCATTCGAATGACTAGACAGCTGTCCTTGTCAGGCCCTCTGTCTTGCACCACTGGCAAGGGGAAACCAAGACGGAAACTCATGGTCAATGCTTTATTACTGGTAGATGAAACTAAAAAAACAATGTCTGGACATTAAAGGGTTAATAATTCATTTACCAAATAAAAGAATTTTAACTGATATGAAACCTAACAAGACCAAGGTTTTTCCTCTTGTCCAGAAAAGGTGGGTCAAGACTTCCATCAGAGTAAGTGCAAGGGATAGTATAGATTAATTATCTAGGCATATGAAATATTAAACTAAGGTCGACACTGTTTGGTTTAGATTGATCAATAATAAATGTTGGGAAATAGAGAATGGAAATTGATTGTTGTGTATTGTCTTGTTGATATATTTGTAAACATCGACAGTATTAACTCACGTAGGAGCGGATCCAGGGTTTTCAGAAGAGAGGGGTGTGCTGCCCCCCACTTGGGAGTGGGAAGCCTGTCCCTTGGTGGGCTTACTGATGGGCAATCGACCAGATCACCAACCGACGAGACACAAGGACACGGGGACCACTAACTAACGACAGACAATCAACCAGGTTACCAAGGATACAGGGACTGCTGACTTAGGACGGGGATCACTACCATTTTTAAGAATTTTTTTCTACTTTCCTGCGAGAATATATGAGGCAAAAAATTGATCGCCACCGCAAAAATGGGGGGAGGGGCAGTTGCGCCTAGCAATGCATCCACGCCTGTCAGGCAATTTTATGCATTCAATCTTTTCACAGAACATGCACGTTATTTATTAAAGTGGAAGAAGTATCATCTTTTAGCTTACCTACAAATGAAAAAGCCCTTATTCATCGAAGGAGTTAATTTCACTTCACTCTTGTGAGTCTAAGTTAGTCTCGAAATTACCAAAATATTGCGTTGAGGGGACTTTAAAACCCCATTCTATTCAATTGTTCAACTCCGAATAACTATAACAAAGTCGAAAAAGGCTTTAATATAATTAACTCATTGCTTTTATCGTTTTAAAGGGTCGTGCAGCAGACTTGAAGTACATAGAAGCAGCTGCTAGAAGAATAGCAGATGTATCTAAAAGTTCGAAGATTGTTGTAGAGAAGAGTACCGTTCCTGTTAAAGCGGCTCAAAGTATTAGTAACATTTTACAAGCTAATGTCAAACCTGGAGTCAAATATCAAGTAAGAAAATTTAGAAATACAAAAGCCATTAATATAAGTTAAACGGACCATCCAAGTTTTCATAGGAAGCCACAAATATAGGTGGGTTTAACTATCTAAACCAAGCACCTAAATGTGACATTACAGCTTCGTTACGGTGTCTTTATATTTCAATTCAAAATATGTAACCTTTTGGAAACAATTGTGATATTTACATAACAGGGTTACGGAAACTTTTAGGCAATTTCATTCTACAGTTATATTATATGACTATTAATTAAATGACGTGACAATCAGTTACAAATAAAATTTCTGCAAGTATATAGTGTTCAGATAATTATACAAGTTTATGATAAAGGTTTTTCACCCTGAAATTCTGAATTAACCAGTTTTATTGACTAAAAGATATCTGGGTCTGCTTCTTATATAAATTCCATATTTTTAAGGCAATTTGTTTGAACTTATAGATTGTTACATTTGAAAATAAATTGATGTATATGATGAAAATGTATCTCATATGAGCCTTTTATTGACTTCAATATGGTTTGAAACATATTTGATATGGCCTGAATTACACATTTTAATACGGTTTGTTTAAAATTTATACGATTGGCATTACAATTTGTTTTACATTTTTTTGTACAATTTGTATTTATTTTGTCTTGAACAAATTTTGTATTTGGTTCAACTTGCATCTTAACAATCTAAATCATAAATGACTGGGAAAAAATTTGAAATGAATCCTGTTTATTTATAGGTTTTATCTAACCCTGAGTTTTTAGCAGAAGGTACTGCCGTTAATGATTTATTAGATCCTGATCGCGTTTTAATAGGAGGAGAAAAGAACAGCCTGGGTAAAGAGGCTATTGAGGCTCTGTGTTGGATCTATGAACATTGGATTCCTAGAGAAAAAATTATTGTAATGAATACATGGTCTTCAGAACTCTCCAAATTGGTAAGATTTGTTTTCAGTCATGTTTTGAGTTCCTACTAGAAGCTACCTCTGCATTTTAGATGTAGAGAATAATTTACCCATTACCTACAAAAGAATAAATATGCTATTATCATTGTGGACTGCTTGGACAAGTTAGCTGATATGAACACGTTTCCTATCCTGACAACCATTTTTTCATCAAAATAAACATATAAATTTTGATGTATATGGTGTCATATAAAAGCATATTCCTGAAGCAACGGCCCGAGAAATCCCTCTCTGGCCATTGCTGGAATGGCGTCTGTTTCTTGAACTTACGCGGGAATGTGTCTATTCTTTCCATTCAATCAAATCTACCACTTACGTACAGTAACATGACAGTCCGTCGTTTAATCTTGGGTCTTCCTTAATATTTTGGACAAAGATTTAAGGTGTTAAAAACGTTGAAAGTCTGTTCGTTACCATACAGTAGTGTTTACTTTACGTCAATACCGATAGCCTCGTTTGTCACGCAATTAGTTTTACTGCTATATCCTGCTATGCGCTGGTAAATATAGCATAAAAAAACGTGCAGCCATGACGTAACGTTATGTAAACACAGTTGCCCTAATTAAACGTCCTGTTTTAAAGGTAATACCTTTGTAACGAAGTCAGTGATTGATCAGTAATAGGACCACTGACCAGTCATAATTAGTGACAATAATACCCACTCAGTCCAGCAGGGAGTAGTGGGATTAGCTCTAATCAAACAGAAAACTGCGATAAGGATGTATAAAAGGAGCTTTAGTTAATTCCATGTTATTTTGCGTCTGGTACCAAAAGGGTTAATTGATAAATATGTTGTCTAATAAAGAGAGAGAGTGTCAACCAGATATTATATGCTTTACTATGTCTTATCATATCATAGTTTAATTTTTATCCTCGGTATACCTAGTCATTATCTGTTTAATCTAGATTAAATCGTTCACTAGGGATCTCGAGAAGTAAATTTCTTTCCAGAAACCCTGCTGCCACTTCTTATATGAAATATTCACATAGACTATCATATTGACATTTTTTTCTTTATTATAGGCTGCCAATGCATTTTTAGCTCAAAGAATATCAAGTATAAATGCTATTTCTGCTATATGTGAGGCTACAGGTGCTGATGTATCAGAGGTAGCTAATGCTATTGGTACCGATAGTCGGATAGGATCAAAATTCTTAAAAGCTAGTGTTGGTGAGTACATCTTAATTTACTCTTAATTTACTCTTAATTTACTTTCAAGCCTCATTCTAAATTAAATAATTAGAACGTATTTGAAAGGAATGAATGAATGAATGAATGAAATGGGGTTTAACCGGGGCTAATTAAAGATAGGCATATGCCATACAGTGTGCTATGAGCGGAATTTTGCCCGGGCAGCAACTGAATTCCAACGCCAAAGTGTACGCATGACCTCATTTTTTCATCCCATTCGAACGACTAGGCAGCCGTCTGCATCACTGACAAGGGGAAACCACGGCTGAAAATCAAGATGAACTTTCTCAGCCAATGCAGGGATCGAACACCGGACCTCCAGGCTAGCGAGCCAGCACCTTACCCACTTAGCCAGATGATCCCCCCATTTGAAAGGGTAAATACGTAATTAACAATGATCAAATTTGACTGATTACCTCACAACAAAGCTCTTGATCAATTCAGGAAGACTAGTGAATGGCCTGGTGGTGTTCATGATGTCACTAATAATACACTCATTATTTTAAATCTCTGATTGGAGGGATGGGTAATCTCTTGCAAACTACATTGTGACAGTTCTGTATTCTGTCTTCTGCCCTGACTGGGCAACAAATTTTAAAATAACATTATTTTTTAACTGTTTCTAGGTTTTGGTGGAAGTTGTTTTCAGAAAGATGTATTAAATCTAGTATATTTATGTGAATGTTTAAATTTACCAGAAGCAGCAGCTTATTGGCAACAGGTATTGTAACAAAATTTATTTCATTAAATTCATATAACTATTAACAGGTGTTAACTGAGGATATCGGAATACATTATGATTAAAACAGGTATATTAGATTTATCATTATTACTTCAATTCTTCCGTAAGGCTGGTAATATTAATAAAAAGAGGTGAAGCAACATAATTTTTTTAAAGTGATTAAATCATGACAAGATCTGGTCAATTTAATCCTGGCATGGTCTAGTCAGTTTAATCTTTGTTCAGACTGAGAATTTGAATATAAGCAATATTATAAAAGGATAGAAAACGGGATAACCAAAAATATTATGAAGATTTTTCTTCCTCCGGGGGTGGGGGGGATGGCTGAATGGTTAGCGTGTGCGCTCTATATCATAAAGCCTGTCATTGAGTCAACTGGATGTGATTCGAATCCCCAGTTGTACGTAGCAAGGTGTAGGGTCGCCTGGGTTTTCTCTGGGTTCTTTGTTTTCCTCCCACTGCTAAAGACCCCTACATGCAAGCAAATTATTGAAATTAAATTTAACCATATGTTAGTCTCAAATCGACCTAGTTTGTGTCAAGTGGGTGTTAAACCCCATTTCTATCTCTCTCTTTTTTTACCCCGATGATCTAGTTATTTACATTAATATAATTTTAAACTTGTAATGATGATAATACTGTTTTTACCCCGATGATCTAGTTATTTACAATAATATAATATTATAACTTGTAATGATGATAATACTGTTTTTGTACACAGGTTGTAGATATTAACGATTACCAGAGACAACGATTTGCTAATCGAGTTGTAGAAAGTTTATTTAATACAGTTACAGATAAAAATATCACAATATTAGGTTTCGCTTTTAAAAAAGATACAGGAGATACAAGGTAAGAATCAAACTGATCCCGCAGTGAATATTGCTTGGCCGCTAGTATCACTGATAAAGATGACATCTATGCGTCTTAATTCGGCAAAATTCAGTATCACTAACCTCAAGTTCTCGTTTTTGATCCGTGCGATTTCTCCCCTTTCAGCGGTGCAGGATGGAGGGCTGGGCAAGAAACACCATCCAGTCACTGGCATGCACATAAAAGAACCCTTGACAGTTATAATTGGCAATAAGAATAGAATGTAGCAGCACTTTCCCAGGTCCACCTATTTCTGATTTATTTGGATAGTTTACACAAAGTTTAATTACTTTTTCATTGTACTTCTTATTTGCAACATGAATACAAATTTTTTTAATTTTGAAGTCTTTATTTTTTTTAGAGAATCTGCAGCGATTTATTTAAGTAAATATTTAATGGATGAAGAGGCGAGGTTAAGAATTTACGACCCTAAAGTTGAAAAAAGTCAAATATTGAGGTAGGTGGCATTCATAGATAGAAGAATACCTGTAGAATTTCTTATTTTTATAGGATGATTGTTTATCAACTACATCTCAATATGTACATAGTGAAAACATAGCATTGCCATGAGTAACATGTGTTCACCAACCCTGCTTGCCCTGCAGAAAAAAAACTATCTTGTTTTCAGTTCAGTACATGTATAATGATGCCCCCCACCCTTGTCACGTACAACCTTGTCACATACTCCTTGTCACATACAACCAGGGAATTGAAACCACGCTAGTCGCTCAATGACAGACCTTATGATGCCAGACCTTATGATGCGTGCTGACTATCCACACACACAGACCCCCTGACAAGGAATAAGGTCGCCTGTCCAGCCTCGTCAGTATTCTCCTTCGATTTCCTCTCAATGCTAAAGACACTTATGTGCAAGTGAATTATTGAAATGAAATTGAACCACTGTTAGTCCTGAAATGACCTAGTTTGTGCCGAGTGGACTTTAAACCCCATTCTCTCTTCCCCCTCTCAAAGTGTCTCCCGGGTTATGTATCACTTCATCCTTACCATTCTATTATATTTTACTTTTCTAAATAGTGATTGTTACAAAGGAAATCTTAAAAAAGAAAAATTATTGATTTACCCAGTTTTAATTTGCTAGTCACAAATAATTTTGATGGACAACTAAACATATATATTGAGGCATAACAATTTATTAACACAAAACATTTGATTAATTTAGTTGAAACATTTGTCATTTACTAGCGATGCAAAATAAATGAAAGAAACAGCTTTCATGTGAAAATGATATCATTATAAGGTTTGTAAAGGTGGCAAGATTTAATGATATTATATGTATAAATTATTTTTTAGAGAATTAAATCATCCATGTATATCAGAAGATCCTAGTAGAGGTCAGTATTACTTATTTATTATATTTTAAATGACTGTTATAAATATATACTATGTTAGAATATTGATTATATATTATGGTAGTGTCAGCTGCATGTAATTTATCAGCTATAAAAGTTAAAAGCTTTTCAACAAAAAACAGCATGGGAGATACATTTTTATATGCCCACTTTAAAATGTGGTCATATATTGTCGTCTGAGAATTACTACCAGAGTTGTGGCCCTTGATCACTATTGAAAAAATTCTTGTGGGTGCTCTAGAAGCTAAAATTGTTATCCGATTGACTCATATACACAGTGTTTGTGGTCATAAGAAAAAGTCTGTTAATTTTCATTGATTTCTAATAATTAATGCCAGAGTTATTGCTCTTGTTGAGTTATGCTAGGATTGTTCAGTTCATCTTGTCAACAAGGAGGAATCAGAGTAGTACAATGATTCTGTGCAATGTTACTGCCCTTTCAGTGAAAGTAAAACCGAGTAAATATTCTATATGTCGGAGATTTTGATATATTTATTCCTAATTTGGTCGAATTGTTTGGTTAGTCCTAAGAAGAAACACTATACAAAGATTTTATTCACAGGTTTACTACCCCTGTCACCGATATATTAAATTCTTACTATGGGTCTAATTTATTTAAACTTATTTTCTCAAACTTTTGTCACTATGAAGACTGCACCCAAAAATATTCCATACCTAGAGAAAGCTGAAACTCTTTGATCTAAAGTATTTAGTTATTTTCATTTCCGGTTCTTAAGCAGAAGTTGAAATGTAATTTGTTTGGGTTCGGAAGTGGCGTAGTGTGTGAGACGTTTGCTTCACTAACTTGTCAGTTTTGCAGGACAGAGGGGGTGACAAGGAATAACGTGTAGTTGTTTGTATGGGATGAAAACAGAGATCATGTGTACACATTGGCTTGCATGTGGCGCAGCAGTCTGGGCAAATTTACCTCATAGCCCACTGCATGGCGCATGTAAGCCTTGATTAGCCCAATCGATGCTGTATTGTCAGGGTTGTATCTCAACAAATACAGATAATTAGGAATAGGGCTTGGGAAAACAGGCTAAAATGTACTCTATAAATAGTTTACATAATCGCAATAGAATTGTTTTTATGTTTTCAGTTTCAAAGTTAGTGACCATACATCAGGATCCATATGAAGCAGCAGAAGGTAGTCATGCATTAATAGTTTGTACAGAATGGGATGAATTTAAAGTAAGTATATAATCCAATATTTACACAATGACAGTTGCCTAAGTGGGCGGACAACGAGTAGGGTAGCCTATCCAACCTCATAGGTTTTCTCCGTGTCACGTAAAAAGGGAAATCAAAACCCAACAACTTGATTCAGTGACAGACATTAATATATTCATTATGATCTAATGCACTTACATTAAACCTTCCGGTCATCTACACTTTAATCTAAATAACGTATGTAGATTATTGTATTGTTTTGAGGGGTCGTAGGTAAGACAATGACAATGAAAAGTAATTAAAGAATACCAGTAAGAAAACAAAAACGTACACTGAAATTAATGTCATTATGATTAATTATCTTTGTTTATTTCTAGACGTTAGATTATCACAAAATCTATCAGAAGATGTTGAAGCCGGCATTTATATTTGATGGGCGAATTATTTTGGACCATGAAGCTTTGATTGAAATAGGATTCCATGTTGAAACTATTGGGAAACGGTTGTCAAGGAAACCAGTTCATAGACCCATAGCGCCCAGCACTCAGTAATTATTATATACATTGTGATATTGTGATAGTTTTTATATGCAAAACAATGAATGAATGAAAAACAAAACAGTATTTTATAGTGCCTAACATTCTCATCATTTAATAAATCAGGCCCTGAGTTCACAAAGCATTCTCGGACTTAAGTTGAGAATTTACTCAAAATTGTTCACCTTATTTTAACTAAAATATAGCTATTTATAAAACTTTTGTTGTTTCAATGTATCAAATACATAAATAAGAAACTATGTTCAAATATTTGTGTTTCTGAATCGAAGATATTTCTCATAAACAGTGATCGAAAGTTAAGTAAATTCTTAACTTAAGTCTGATAATTCTTTGTGAACTCAGGCCCAGAACTTGAGCAGTTGGTAATACTGCCTCCTGCTCTGCACTGCCCACTATCATTTGTTTATAGTTACAAGGGTGTTTTTTTATACAACAACCCCAACTTTAGCTACATGGTATTTTTTCATGAAGCAAAATATTTAAAAGCTAATTGTGCATTCTGATGTATCTCAAACAGTTAAAACTATGTACCATTTACAAACTCTTGTTATTAAACACAATCTTAATATAAAAAAACCTGCGTGAAAAAATAGGTTTTTACCAAACCATACAATCATAAATTCGGGTCCTATAAATGTCTAACATACCTAAAGATGGCTATGTGAGAAAAATAGAAAGAATGTAAAATGGCCATCAAGCTAGAATTGATCAATTTTAGGACTCGAATTTGATTCAACAAAAATACTTTAAATTGTGTTCATTTTTCCAGCTATGTATTTAAGTTTTATTCTTGTATGTTCGAATTAATTCTTAATGTACAGTAATTGACAGAGTTATGGATATATCAAGTACTCCTTATCATAAGGGCATTTTAAAGCTTTTCTATTATTAATTCATCTTTAAAGGGAATTGCTCAGTTGTAATTCTTTTGGGCATAATTGACCAAATGAGATGGCCTTTAAAGATTTCATTACTTCATGTATACATATAATTTAAAACCATAATCCATTTTACCTTTCAATGTGAAATCCATTATTGTATCCAACGTATACCCCATTTTTAAATTCAACGTGAGGTCATATTTTGCTTTCAATGTTGATTCATATTGGCTTATGTCATCATACTTATGTCATCAAAGAAATATTGGTAACTAACATGCTCTAAACTAGGACACAACCTGATTAAAACACAGATCCTATTTAGTTTCGGTTTTTCATAGTTCAAAATTTTGTTTTACTTGTCTTTACTACACTAGTATCTGGAAGAGTTGTTATATAACCCGTGTACTGGTTGATGTGAGAGATTAGCCAATGAAATGGTCTGTTGCAGCGAGTTATTGTCGTGCGATGCATGGAACTGTGGGTATCCTACTAGAAACATCAACACTTGATTGATTAATCAAATGTCTGACACCATAGGGTCAAAAAAATGCTCGAATGACCCCTGATTCGATTTCCCACTACAACTGTTCAGATCTTTATGTAGTAGAACCCATCGAAAGTATAAAAAAATGAAATGAAATATAGATTTACTTTTAAATCAGATTAACCATGACAGTTTTAATAGTTTTGTATCAATTTTTACTTATACTGGATAATGTTAATCAAAACTTCTTCAAGTCTTTATATTGTCAATATCCATATACCTATATATCAGTGATTTTATCAAATTTAAAGGGGCCAATTAATCCCAACCTTAAAGGGACATTATTACTCTCATTGAAAAGAAAAAAGGTAATTAATATGAATGACATATTCAAAATATTATTAGACTTCCTTGGTTGTCAAAAATCCATACACATGCACCTGCAGTTAGGTTTGTTTCACAAGCTTTAGTCAAATTCTGCTTGCTATTTGATATGTCTCTTTAAGAAAATAGTTAAGATACAACTGTTGTACCCGTAGTGGTTTAAATGCTTGATCCTTGATTATCAAGTACCTTTTAGTCTAGAATCCTAGATTGTTTTGTCTTAATATGTTGGATCCTTATAACAAAAAACAGGAGGCTATTAAAACTGTTTTGTTCGTCATTGTGTCTGTCACAAATAACTGTGCTTGTTTTGAAATGCAAGCTATAAATAGCCACAATATATAATGTTTTAACACTATGCAAATATTGGATGTGGCTCTACATGTAGATTTATTATAATGTTGTTTCTTAAAGCCACTGTTTGTCACTTGAGGGATTTGTAATCCATTTGAAAAGTACAATATTGTTAAAATTGATCTCTAAAAGGAATATCTGTCCAAAAACGGTTTAGTTCTGTTCATTATTTACAGAGATATTTGAAATTAAAAATTTGTCAATATTGGGCAGACGATATAAACAGGATATTATCAATTGAATTCTGTGCCGTCTATTACCTTTGCTAATATCTTTTGAATGGATTGATATTTTCATACTGTTTTCTTAATTAAATGTTAAGGAATTATGTAAGAGCTAAATCTTCCTATTGCCTGTATTTCTTTGGGCCTTATATGTTATATAAATTATAAATAAGACATATATTTAATTATGACAAGACCACAATTAACTCTCCTTGCCATCGAATGACTCTGATTTTAAGTAGATTAGAATTGTTCAACCATTTAATGATTTAATTTAAAAATGAATATGCAAGGTTAAGACTGGGATGACCAATACGGTGGTTACCATCAATGCACACATCTTGTCAAAATTACAAACTTCGCTCAGAATAAAGTAATATGAATGAAATTTTCAATATATTAAATATTCATTATCTATTTTAAAATATTATAGCGAGAACTACCAGCTCTTTATGTAAACCCTAGCTCACAACGCGTTGTACATGCCACTATGGACAGTCTACGGGGGGAAATTTTTCTAAACTTGTGTTAGAGTTACACTTCACTTATGTGTGTTCGGCACTGTAGAAGATTGCAGGCTGACCATAGAGACCTTTTGTCCTACACATACAGAGTTTTCTCTCAGTTTCTTGCGGCTTGTCTTGAGGTATTAAAACCTACGATCCATGCATGTCAAAATATGTACAGCATATTATGAGCTAGGCGTTGATCTTACATAATGCCCCTTTAAAAATAATCCATTTTAGTGTGGATTAGGTTGTGAAACAATCTGATTAAAACACAGATCCTATTTCATTTCATTTTTATAGTTCAAAATTTCGTTTTACTTGTCTTTACTATCAAAACTAGGAGCAGGAAGAGTTGTTATATTACCAACATTTTGGTTGAAGTGAGGGATTTGCCAACCTAACAGTCTGTTACACAAGTTCTTGGCGTGCGATGTCATGCATGGACTGTGGTTACACAACTAGAAACATCAATGCTGATGGATTAATCTTTGTTAGACGTCATAGGGTCAAAAGCTATCCGTAGGTCATCGAAAGTATAAAAAAACAAAACGAAATATAGATCTGTATTTTAATCAGACTGGTTGTGAAAAGTAGATATTGTCCACAAAATGTAAAAAACATACAGTAACTTTAATTTTTGTTATTATTATTTTTTTAATGTGAAGTATTGTTTTGTACTCATTACTCTTTGGAAATCATAAATCATCTTTAATCAAAAGAAAACCTCTTTGTATTTGACAGGGTCACATATTATTTTAAAGGACCTAAACCTCCTTCATTTATGACCAAGATATTGATAATTCATGATGTATGTTATGATCTTAATCTGTGATTCATATTAAAAGTTTTCATGTTAGGTTTATATGTTTATCAGTATTTCAATTGTGGGACAACCGTGGGAGCAATATTATTTTGGAAATTTATTGATATTATTTTTGATTTTGTAAATAAAATTGGGAACATCCTTGATGTGTTAAAGCTAAACCCCGGTTACAAAAATACCGAAATAATTAAACAAAAACAATTTAAAGCCCCCAAGCCGCCATACTTGTTTCAGGTTTATGAAATAAATATGGCCGACATGGAGGCTTATGACCTGGAAAGGTTAGCCGATCTCATTTCCAGTTTGTTGCTGGTCAGACAGGTGTAGACATCCGGCTTTATTCTCTACACACACTTGACTGGTTGCTCTATTTTTCCCCAACAGTCAGTATACCAAATTATTGAAGATTGGAAAATGTCTGATCAGGTAACCCTGTAAATAATTATATGAACCGTGTCTACTACAATATAGCCTAAGCTTACTCTGAAACAAAATATTAAAAAAGATATGGCTTACCTGAATTTTCAAACAAAATAAAATCACCTACACAAACTTCCTAATTATTGCCGCCCAAAAGATGTAGTTATGTTCCTTGGTCGTTTTCGTAAACAAACAATAAACATCAAACATGGCTTCTTGTGAAAATCTAATCTAAATTATCTGTTTATTGCATAGTATTAGTTATAATTACACTGGACATTATGCTGCGATAACTTGTTTGGTGAATTACGTATATGTGTAAGATATTCACAAGAAGACGTGGCAATAATAAATAATAATACGAAGAAAACAATAGTTTGTGTATAGGTGATTATATTTTGGTTGAAAATTCAGGTAAGCCATATCTTTTTTCATATTTTGTTTCAGAGTAAACTTAGGCTATATTGTAGTAGAAGCAGTTCATATAATTATTTACAGCCTACCTGATCAGACATTTTGCAATCAGCCTGCTTTCTTTGCTCATGTTTCGGAAGAAGCGACTCCAGTGACCCCCCCCCCCTCAGCCAACGCCGGATTAACCATGGTGGGGGCCCTGGGGCTTAGAACATGTGGGGGGCCCCTGATCACCAATCGCGAGCGTCGAAGGCGCAAATCCCACAAGAGGGGTTTGGGGCAGGGCCGTATGTAGGATTGTAAAAGTGAGGGTGCAGCAGAGTATTAGGGATGCCAATATAATGCCTGAGTTACTGAGTGCGGAACGGTGCGTGTGTGTACGTCTGGCATTTCAGGCACTTGTGTGGAGCCATTTAGAAGTACCACCACAAAATTAGCGCATTCTGGCGTTATTTCAGTGGATCAATACATGCGAGACTGGTATATCTGCTTTTTAATTGATAATATAAACATGATTTTCGCATTGTCTATGCCCAGGCAATGCGTCAAGGCTCTGGGGATTACACTAAACCACTAATGATTACCATTTGTTACAATGTATGGCCCCCCCCCCTCGAAAAAATCCTGGATCCGGGCCTGGCAGTAGCCACTATAAAGATATCAAAGTAATTTTCTTACATCATTTAAAATGGTGTATTTCACAAAATGTAGAAGGACCCCCAACTGACATTCGAATCCAACGTGATGATCCCTTTCTACGGTCTATTACAAACAGCAGTCATTTTAGAACTAAGGCTGTTAACTTTTTTTCCAGGGGGAAGGGGAAATATTTTTTCGCCTCCCCTCCCCCTTGGGCTCGGCTAACAACGGGGGATGAATAACACCCTATTCAAAATGATTCGATAAAGGTGCATTTATGGTCCATTTTCTCAGTGATTTATTAGTATAGGCGCTGGTCCTCAATAATGTCTACTGTGTATAAATCCCCTGTCAAATTAGTTACTTTTGTAATGGATTCTTATAATCGGCTTCGTTCTTGCCGATAAGGAATACATATACGGTACTGTCAAAGTTTTCCCACTGCAACATTTTTTATCAATAATGAATAATGGATATTGCATATATTTATTGCATACATTTACTTTTTTCATTTTTGTTTCATTTACATTCTCATGCCTTATATTAATCAAAAGTTTAGGGTCATTGGACTTTTTTGTTAATAGCTAAAAAAAATAAACACAACAAGGGTGCTCAACCACCTTAAGATTTTTATCATATAATTTAGGCCTTTGAATTCGTGGTTATAAAGATAAAGATAATATTCATAAACTAAACTTTGTAGACCAATGAAGGCAATGAATCAAAAAGGAAATTGGTAGGATAGTAAGTCAGTCTGAATCCATTCAGAACGAATTGTCTCCCTTTATGGTTAACCTTTAAACTCGAGAATTTAGACAGAACCAAAACTGTACATGACAGAACGAACGAAGTCAAGTCACACTTCACACTGTCACAGAGTAAGAATACTCGTGTGGTAAAGTCTAAAAAGTTCAACAATGATTTGTTATTTGCCATGGTTGATTTTGATACTGTTTCCTTTTTTCGATGTTTACTATTTTGTTAGAGGGGCATTTGTCATTATCTATGCTTTTTGGAGAAGACAGAAAAACATTCTGGACGAATGTGTTTTACCAGGTAGGCCTTAAATTATATTATTAATACCGGTAGCCCTTATTATAATTAAATTATTCATCAAGGTAGAATGAATATAATTTTACCACATTTTCTAAACAGTGTTTATAACCGGTAGTTATAATAATAGTACACATTGGACTTGGAGTGAACGTAAGATCCCTTGGCAGTTTGAATTCGATTTAAGAGTAGGCTGTAGCGCAGCTGCCCGGGCAAAACATTTCATTCATTCATTCCATCGCCCGGAGGGGGTTGGAATGGCCTAGTGGTCAGTGCCGCGCTTCGACCTCTAGCTGGCCGGCCACCTCTGGCTTGTGGCTGTGGTTTCGATCCCTGGTGTGAGCGTATGTGGCATCATATCTATGGTGGCATGGAGATAGGGGCGCCTTCTCAACCTTGTGGGTTTCCTCCGGGCACTCCGGTTTCCTCCCACTTCTAAAGACCCCTACACGTAAGGGAATTATTGAAATAAAATTAAACCATAATTATGTTAGTCCCGAAACTAACTATTTGTGTTGAGTGGACGTTAAACCCCATTTCTATCTTTCTCTCTCTCCATCGCCCAGTTACCGGTATGTAAAATAAGAAGAGGTTGAGGTTTTTTTATGTCATGTTTTCCCTGCCACTGGCAAGACAATTCTAATTATTTTGTCAAAGAAAAAAATGTTGATATATTGAATGCCTGAAAACACTAAATACCGGAAAACACACTAAATAATGGAGAACACCCTAAATAGGTAACCCGGAGGCTGGTCCACTGGAAAACCCCCTAGACTTAGGGTTAGGCTGACCTATTTAGGGTGTTTTCCAGGACCGGTAGTGTGTTTTCCGTTATTTAGTGTTTTTCCGGTGTTTTCCGGTATTCAGTATTTAACCTGGTGTTTCCGGTAGTTTATCAGTACCGATAGTTTTTCGGTAGATAGAATTGTCGATCTATTTCTTTGTTCATACAGTCAGACTTTATTTAAGATTTCGCAAAAAGTACCTTAGTCATGTAAATTTTATAAAAAGAAATGGGGTTTAACATTCTACTGTAATGCATTGACTGTGCTATTGAAGACAAGCACACACAACAGTGTTCTATTTGGGAAATTTTGCCCCAACAGTGGCAGTGCTTATATTTCTAATTCAAACTGTCAGTGGTTCACACTGCAAAAAGCCTATATGAATATGTTTTCTGTCCTATCCAAACAACTAGATACTATTCTGCGCCAGGACCTCTGCCCTGCATAACTGACAACTTCAAGGTCAGTTTTTTTCGGCCAAAACTGTGATTGACCTTTAAACCTCCTGGTCAGTGAACCAGCGCCCTACCCAATGAGCCACTTAATTTCATTCATGGCCTTTAAGCTTGATATAATTTCTATTTAATGAAGATTTTATTGATTTTCTTTACAGGAATATGTCTAACTACAGATTTAGACTTTGTATTTCATATGAACAATAGCAGATATCTAAGAGAATGTGACTTCGCAAGATTTGATTTTTGGATAAGAACGCCTTGGTGGAAGAAAGTAAGAAGCATGGGAGGTTCCATGACAAATGGTGGAAACAATATCCGATATAGAAAATCTATTGAGTTGTTTGATAGATATAATATACACACAAAGGTATGAAACATGGTCCTGTATACAGATAGTGAATATGGCCACAGTCCTTTACGATCGCCAGGGAGTGGGGATGGGCTAAACTGGAAAATTAAAGGCAATTTTCGTGGTCAAAGCTTCCTTGTTAGTGAGCTACCTTACACACTGCTACACTATGGCTCCACAGACAGACAGACATTGTAAGTCATCAGAAAGTATTAGAGAGAAAGTGAACTCACTTTGATATAATATATGATTCAGCCTATATAATCTGATGATCTGTGTCTGCAAGTGGAAAAAAAAAGTCAGACAATGTGATTTTCAATTTTTATATTTTGGTTTTTGATGATATTTTACAACTGAACTGTGCACAATTTTTATTTTGTTTTACAGATATCATATTGGGACGAGAGGTCGTTTTATTTTCAACAGACTTTTGTGCGTTGCCGTGATAAATTTATTTGTGCCATAGTTATTGTTAAACAGACACTGATAGGAATAACACCAGACCAGTTGATAGCAGAAATAGATTCCAGTTTAGTCAAACCAGAACCATTACCAGACATTCTCAAATGGATCGAATCAAATCAGTTGTCCAGCGAAAGACTACGAAAATCACTCTAGGAACAAATTTTATGTACTGTAGTTAAATTTTGTATTATTTCCATATCATGTTACTTTTATAACAAACCTTCCATTATTTTATAAAGATTTTTAGGTTTAAAATTAAAAGGGAGGTAATATTGTTGATTTCTGTGTTTATTTCATTTAATTTTAATGTAGCTATACACAAATTCTGATGAAATTTTAAATGTTAATTAACTCAATCAGATTATTAATGTTTGAGAAAAATGCACATGTGTACAAAGAATGCCCTTGACAAATCTATGCTATTTAAAAAAGGGATATACTATTATTTGTCAGATACCTGAATATTACAATGTTGGGGCTTTGTCATGGTACAAATATTGACGTATATCGTAAAGGGAAAGATCCACAGTACATAGTCTGTATATAAAGATACACACAGAACTTGAAATTTGTTTTGTTTTGTTCTTTTTCGTTAAGTTTATGATAAGTTACCAATATGTATTTCTCCCGGTGATGCTATGTAGTGATATATACTGATTACTCAGGAAATTATTGACATGTTTGTTAAGTATAAATAATACAGAGGGATATTAAATAATGTGCATTTTACCATATATTATTAATTCCAGGCTTTTTACTCTCTTCAACTTATTATCCAGCGCCGAATGAAGTTAGGGAGGGATATTGAAACGTGGTCAGTCCATCCGTCTGATTTCGTTTCCGGAGCATATCTCATAAACCGTAAAAG
This sequence comes from Patella pellucida, assembly GCA_917208275.1. Lineage (NCBI taxonomy): Eukaryota > Metazoa > Mollusca > Gastropoda > Patellidae > Patella > Patella pellucida. The sequence goes on along the minus strand of OU795043.1, from coordinate 41,481,022 downwards.
ATATATTTTTGAAACTTTGCACACACATCAACCAATTACAGTAGTTGTGCCTTTTGCTATTTAGGAATTTCTGGGTTTATATCTTTTGTGTTTCCATGGAAACAAATTTGACTTAGTTTTTGGTGTACAATTTTGTTTCCGGGAGTATCTCCTAAACTGTTCAAGATATCTTTTTGAAACCTTGTACAGACATCTACCTATTACAGTAGTTGTGCCTTTTGCCATTTAGGAATTTCTGGGATTGATATTTTGTGTTTCCATGGAAACAAATTTGACTTAGTTTTTGGTGTACAATTTTGTTTCCGGGTCATATCTTTTTCAAGATATCTTCTTGGCACTTATTTTGAATTTCTCAGATTTGATCATTTTATGTGTTTCCATTGAAACACATTTGACTGTTCAAGATACCTTTAAAATAATTTTACATTCATCAACCCATTTTTTTTTCTGAAATCCAGCCTTCCGTCCTGATTTTGTTTCTGGAGCATATTTTATTACCTGTTCAAGAAATCTTTTTGAAACTGCATACAAACATTAACCTATTATATATAGTATTTTATTTTCTAATTTATAAGTTTATTGTTTAACATACAGGGAGTAGCGACCCTGCCTTGCCGAACTACGATGATCAGAGTATGAAATGCTGTGAATAATATTCCATGTGTTGGAATATGAGATTTGTCTAAAGATTTAGACTCTGGCCACAACTGATGGTGCAACCCCGACATGCCCTGCTAAACAGGGCAAAACTTTTAGGACCAGTAACACTGTTTGCGAAATCTGATACATTTTTATATTGATTACCAACCAATAGCATAAACAAGTTATTTTCCCTTATTTTTTCCAAACATGTGCAAGGGCACGGGATGTTGATGACTAGTCATCTTGTTTTTCTTTAAACACACACCATATTTAATGAGTTTTATAGTTATCACATCTTCAACTATATTATACATTATTAAAGATCAACGCTTAAATGTCCCTGACTGCTTTGAAATAAATTGATCAATTGGGTTCATCTGAAGTATTATTGCATTTAAACATGGGGAAAGCTTTTTCGACAGATTGAGCTTATATTTATTGGTTTATTAATTTTATTTTCATTTTTGGCTTACCATTTTCTTATCTATGGATCATAAATTTTTGGATGAAGACAGATTGTCAGCTTACAATTAAAATCAACACATAAAAAGCATTAAAATGAACATTAGCTTCATCTACGGATCATAAATTTATGAATTAGGGCAGATTGTCAGCTCACAATTAAAATCAACACATAAAATGCATTGAAATGGACATTGGCTTTGTCTACGGACCATAAATTTTAAACAAAGACAGATTGAAAGCTCAAAATTAAAATCAACACATAAAATGCATTTAAATTGACAATGTTATTATTGACCCAAATCAAGATGGGGGTGCCAGTCAGGTATCACACTATCAGTTTACAGTGAAGTCTGTATCGACTCCAGATATCGGGCAAATGTTGCATTGGCTGCAGCGGTCTCTACTTTTTTCGTCAGTCAATTTATCCTCAAAATAAATATGATGCACATACACATATCTATTTGAATTTTACATTCTTTGTTTACCAAAGTGAAAGGAAGTATCTTATCAACTTTCAACAATTTTGAAAGAAAGTATAAAAAGCAAGTTTTTTTAAAATTATATTTGCCACTTGAGGAAATGATCTCAGTCAGGTGTAAAATGCTTTTATTTATTTTTTTATTGTTGTAATGTTGTTTATTAAAGTATTTATTAAATTATTGTTCAGCTTTTATTATTATTCCATTTGGATAAATTGAAAAGGGCTGCAAAATATATTTGAACAAATGAGAACACAATCAAGACAACACGCAGTCTTAAAACGATCCGAACAAATTTTGATATTCAGAACGAGGCTGTTAGATTCAACAACATGGAAAAAAGGGAAGCGATATCGAGATTAATTTAATTTTTTTATACCACCAATTCCTTGTGGGGGAAAGCCTCAAAGTACGGGTATTAATGCAAGGTAACCTAAAACAATTTATTTTGAAATATTTTTGATTTTTAAACTCTAAATGAACCACGTTCATGAACAAAGCAACAACCAAGCGGGTTGGGTAAAAACGTGGACCCAGCCCCCTCGCCGCACCAAGCCGAATTATAATGTAGTACGCTTGTATGTGGCGTGACTTTTCGACAATTTTATCCGTCTTTTTTTTCTAAAGTTGGGCTGATTTGTTGTCTAGTTTATCCCTGTTTGACTAAATAGATAATAAATGATGAAAATAAAGCGAAAACACGTTTCTATGTTGTAAACACATGACAATAAATTCGGTTTATTGATATGAATTGTTTATATTATTTTGCACGTAATTACGGATAGGTTGTGGAGTATGGATCAGTCTATTAAGAGCGAACAATACTAATGTCTTTGTGTTTATTTTTAGAGAGCTACATGTAGATGAACATGTATCCTGTTTGGGTAGAATCTGAAATTAGATTAATGTGATGATTTAGATAACACATAGGGTTGATCTGTGTTATTTCAGGTAGTGGTTGGACAAGCTCCTAATCCTATGTTTTGAAATAGAAAGATTAATTAGAAGTAATCTTGCTTAATAATAATAATACCAAATCTATTTAAGAAGGGTAAAGGATTAGACTGGAGAAGCTTTTCTACCATCCTGTTCTTCATGAAAAAAATATATACAAAAGCTTACTAATTTAAATAATTACTAGAGAGAGAAAAATTCCAGAAAGACATATCCCACAAATCAACTTGATTATAAGGGGCTGAAATAGAGGACGTGAAACCCAATTTGATTTATGAATAATTTTATATTTCAAATGGATGAGGTCATGTCTTTTTTAAAGATAGCAAAATATAGCCAGGACTAACCGGTAAATTTAAAATACCATCACTGGTGCAGATTGAATTTTAAAGAAAATATAATAATTTGAAAAATCAGACTTTACTCAGACCTCTCCTATCTTTTTGAGACTTATTTTAACCACTGGTAAGTCCATAAATATAGTCCTGTTTTATGATTGAGAGAGAAAATTGGGGTTAAACGTTTAGGCACCAACTAATGAACTATATGTAAGTCATTTCAGGACTAACACATGGTTAAATTTTTATTTCTTTAGCCGTGTGAGGAAACCAAAGAAAACCCACAAGGGTCATTCAGTCAAGTGACATGGTTTTGATCCCACGGGTTTCACCTCCGGGTTTTTTTTTCTGTGGGTCCTCTGTTTTCCTCCCACTGGCAAGGGACAACATATACTAGTTCTCGGATAGGACCCCCCCCCCCCCCAAAAAAAACCCCGAAGTCCCGTGTACACTGAACCCTTGGCAATTGGAATTGATATTAAGGGTAGGCCATAGCATGGCTATCCATGCATAATGTTCCTCAAAGTACACTGTCTGCAGAACAGTAGGATGTTTTAAACCCCATTTCATTTCGTTCGTTTTGTTTTATGTTTATTGGGGGTTTTTTGTCTTTTTGTATAGGATAATGAATAGAGGAAGAAGTGCTTGACCACAGTTAGTGTTTTTCTGTCTACAGATCTCTCTAACATCATGAAGGTCGAGGAAGACCCTATCGTAAAAACAGAACCCATTGAAATGCCTATTCCAGAAAATGGTAATCATGTGGACCAAGAAGAAATGGAGACTACTCAGACTAGTACTACGAGCTCAAAAAATGGTGATAAATCACCAGTAAATGGAGATGTGCCTGAAGTGTTGAATGAATCCATCAAAGAGGAAAAAACTGAAGACACAAATGGTCAAGAAGATCAACCAAAGAAAAAAATGGGTCCAGCAAAAAAAGATGAAGAAACATTTATCTGCTTTGAATGTGGGGATCAGTTTACATATATTGAAGATTTAGAAGAACATCTTTTGGTTCTTCACAGGGATCAGAAAATTTTCAAATGTATTACTTGTAAAGCAAAATTTTCCGACCAATCAGTATTGCATGCTCACTTGTCGAACTGTTCTGGGAAATTCCTCTATTTATGCTTCCATTGTGGTGAAGACTTTATGTACATTAGCCAGTATGAGAAACACATTGAAATCCATTCAGGAGAAAACCTGTTCAGTGAGAAAATGAAAATCTCAGATCCCCCATTCTTTACACTATGCTTTCAGTGTGGGATGGAATTCACCAGCGCGGAAGAATATACCGTGCACTTAGATGTCCATAAATATAAAAAGAAAACGCACCACTGTGATTTCTGTCTACAGTCATTTTTCAGTGGTGAAGATTATGAGAAACATTTGAATTCTTGTTTCCAACCACCAATATCCAGCAATGGTGCCACCACTGGTATTGAATGTCAGGATTGTGGAGATATATTTGAAGATTTGCCTAAATACAAAGAACACCAGAAATTACACGAAGCTGCCAATCTCTTCTTGTGTAAATGTGGTATAAAGTTTTCTACCAATCTGGCGCTGAAGAATCACGTACAGATAAAAGATGATGAAGTCACTCATGAAGAAATCAAGCCTTTCGTCTGTCAGTTTTGTGACAAAGCATTCAGTCATCCCGGGCATTATAAGCGCCATATTCAATCCCACAACTTGAAGAAGAAATTCCCATGTGACGAATGTGGCAAAGAGTTTGATAAGCAGTGTTATTTACAAGTTCATGTTCGTCTGCATACAGGGGATCGTCCATTTGTTTGCGATTGTGGTAAGAGCTTTATAGCTAAAAAACGCCTCAATCGACACAAGAAAATACATCTTCGAGACAGTCTCATCAAATGTGCTCAGTGCGGAAAAGGTTTTACAGAAGTAAGTCGTTTAAAATGTCACATGAAAACCCACTCAGGGCTTCGTCCTTTTACTTGCTCCATTTGCTCTCATTCCTTCACACGCTCAAATCATCTTAAACGTCACATGACCATTCATGAAAGAGAGGCCAAAAAATTAGAAGCCAGTCTAGCTATGGCTAAGCTTGTTATGCCTGAATAGAATATAGTTCTGAATCCTAATTTTTTACGTGTGTACTATGTATTGTTTTTGTTGTTGTTATTAACACTTTATTTATTGTAAAATGTATGGCACCTACTTTTTATATTGGTACACATGAATTCTTGATGTAAAAGAATCAGGTATATGTACACACAATATTACACCATCATCCTATGTGCATGTCATAAAGAGTTCTACTTTTGTTATTGATTAATTATGTAAAATATGAAATAATTGCACAAGCTGGATCATTCACCATATTGTAGAAAACAAATATTTGTACTGTTTGAACAAGAAAACTGTTTGTATTAAGTGATTGAACACATACGAGTATTCAAAATCTTTCCTGAAGAATTGGCTGTCTTATTTGAAAAAGATAGAATTATTGTTACTTTATAAGAGACCGAGTGAAATCAATATAAAAAACAATATAAACTTTAAATGACTGATTTGAATTATTTCTTTTGATTGTGTATAGTCTTCTATTAGTAGGTGCAGGGGCACTGCGCCACATATGATTTACACAAAAGACAAATAAAACGACAAGACATCATACTCAGAAACAACAAACAAACAATTCAAAAAGAGTGAATGAACTGGGGGGCTAGCCTTAAGCGTCCACTGCGCTGTACAGTCCCGGGTCTGAAGTAACACAGACTTCACTCAAAATTGTTAAATCTTTATTCTTGCAATAATTTGGTAAAGCATTAATTTCTTGTTTTTCCAGTATTTAATTATCAGATGTAACTAAAATTATAAAATTTGTATGTTACACACAACGAGGAAACTCACAGTATTATTTTAATATCAATTTTGAAAATAAAGAGATTAGTGCATCATATTATTGCAACCTGAAGGCAGTAGGCATGAACTCACAGTGATACCTGCGGATTTCTATATTTTGTTGATTTCGATTACAGGCTTGTATGGGACGGGTTGCCTGCCAAACTTCATAGGTTTTCTCTGCTATTTGAAAATGAATTTTTAGACCAAAGTTATACTGTTGGTCCCAAAATAAGCTAGTCTGTGTTGAATACACATTAACCCTTGTTTTGTTTTGGCTATACTACAAAAAAAAATTCCTTATTGATAATAATGAAGCTTACTGGGGTTTGCATTGAAAGCATCAATTTCTTGTTTTAAAATGTCAGTGTGGAATTAAATTCACATGGGTGTAAGAGACAAAAAATGTTCTACAATATTCAGCCATAAGATAAAGGATTAAAAATATAGATGTGACGTCATCCTTTGATGTTGGTGTCCCATTATTTCAAATCATGGTGCAGTCAATTTGCAAGAGTACATTATTTATACTAGATGATATATTTGTTTAATGGTCTCAATTAAGACATTGAGTAGAATATTAATATTGTTACTTAATTGTCTTGTTCTTGTCCATTAAACCACACGTAACATCTTTTGACTCCATTCGTGCCTGACATTAGTATTTTGTATGTCTTATTTAAAACAGGTAGAGGTAGCTGGTAATCTATTATTGTATAATGTATTTTCCACAGATCTAGTCAGCAAGCTTTAATTAAAGTTTTAATTTATATATATAAAAGATTGACTACATGTAATTATTTTTTACCTTAATAAAGAATCTCACAATTTTGCTTAATTTGATATATGAAATATTGTATGTTTTTGTAAAATTGTATATGTGTAATATTAATTATGCGCATAATAATTATTCCCTGTAGATTTTGTAATTTGTACATATATGTTGTTGAATTGTATATTACTACACATTCAATGCAAACTATGTAAGGTGGGCCCTTTTGAAGCAAGCATGCAGAAAGACTTGTGGTTAAGGTTAAGGTGAGAGTATGTGTAGACACCTTGCAGATATTTATCTGTGGTTCAAATAATAGAAAATATTTTGTTTTAATGGCGATCAACAATAATAAAAACATAACATTTTATTTACTAATGGATATCCTCAATGAGGACCAATCTCCAATGTTGATTATTGTCGATACAAACTTTAGCATGTGTGCAGAGAGTTACTAATCTTGTGTTAGACTGAAATACATGTAAATATTTTCTTAATATATTATCCGGTTGAATTTGAAATCCACAACACGGTCAACACTAAACTTCAAGATGATAGCTACAAACACTGTGAGACCGGTAGGATTGGTAGGAACAATTTTGAGGTTAATGTTAAAGATCTTAAATATAGAAGGGCCCCAGATATGGATTAACTAGGAACCTCAAGTCATGTGTTTACTTTGTTTAGTAGTTTGAGCAGCATGCAACTAAAAACATAAATTCCTGCTCATGTCTTTAAAATTTAGGTGTGCTTAGTGCAAATGGGTCATGCTATCTATACATAGTTATATGTACAATTATACTTCTTTATTAGTGTGCATGACAATATTTAATATAATAACTTTAAAATATGGATTTAATATTCAGTTTTACTTGTAGCTTTTCTTTTATTTCACAATCTTATTCATCAAATTTTAATATTGAGTGATTCGTTTAGAAATAAATTAAAATGATAAATTTAATAACAAGTTTTGCTTGTGTCTGAATTACCTGTATTCTTGTGGCGGATCAGTTGATATGTTGAGTGATTGGCTTGGAAATTAATCCACACAAAAATTTAGAAACTAAGATGTGGAATGATAGAATAATAAATTTATGATGAATATTAAACTTTGATACTTTAAATTTTATTGGATGGTAATAGAATGTATTAACTTTTATCCATGTCGTATTCCAAACTTTTTCCAAATAATAACATCTTATTTCTAATGTGTGTGGGGTTTCGGTTTTAACAAGAGTACGGTATTACGGTACATTGTTAATGAAATTTAACATGGTCAGATACTATTTGTTTTATTTTGCGATTATATGCAGTGTGTTGTAATAATCATTTGTGCATAGTTTATAAGTGTGCTAAACTTTGTTCTTCACATAGCATATTTCCAGAAATGCATGTTTCTGCCCTACAATTGATGCTTTGCAGTGGAAAAGGATCCAAAAATTACTTTGAATGTTTGCATGTCCTGGCTGAGTTTCAGGAATAGAGGATAGTAGAAATGTTTAGTGGCAATAAATGAAAATATCTAGTCTTATTTTAAGAATGCAATATTTGTTTTGATTTTATAATTAATTTATGTAATTTTTTCTTTTCTGTTGTAGAATGTGAAAAAAACATATTCCGAGATTTTAGTTAATTAAATGTATCTTGCCATTCATATGTCAAAGACCTGTTTCAGGATTATTTATATGTGTTTCTGAAATAGTCCTCAAGATGAGGAACAAACCTGGTATACCCAGATAGAGTCATGATGTTGTAGTCAGATGGATTTCTTATTTGTGTGTGTACTATTAATCTTTATAAAGGCATTATTTTAAATAAGTTCGTCCCAAACACCTTTGTAATACATGATATTTGTTGTGTTTTTGACTAGTTAATATTTAAAATGACATAATCATTCATTATTTAAGAGGGAAGAAATAACTTCAGTTGTTATTTGCATGTTATATTATTATGAGTTTGTAAGTGTATTTGATAATGGCATTATACATGTAGTTCTACATCGGATAAATGTTGTCCTATATAAAGGGCTATTTCTATTGTAAATTCAGTATAGTTCCCCAAGTATCCATTCTATATAGTTTGTAACAATACCCATCTCTTATACTATCTAATGTATTTATTTTGTGTTTTGAGAAAATATGTTGATGTTATTTCCCAATAAACTTGCATTTTGTATACAACTGTTAATTTTGAATTGTTCTGTTTGTGATCAAGTTAGGGGGGAATTAGAGACAACCAAAATATTGAGACATGGATATTGAAATAACACCCATCTAACTGCATTCAAAAAATTCTGTGGCCATCAGTAGGCCTACAGTAACTTATCTAAATTCTTAATAGCAAGGTTTGGTACATGTTTATAATAGATCAGTTCAGTAACACAACCCGTTTTTAGCATCCCTATTAACATCATTTAAGGTGCAATGGGGTTCCGGTCACCAAGCTTTGAAGAATTATGGTTTGTAATTTTCTTGAAATTATTGGATTCAGAGATGTTCAACCAAGTCTCATAATTGTCCTAATACTTGTCTATTACATGAATTATGGTGGCCTATCAAAATTGTGTGTGGTTTCGCATCCTGATTGTATGTGGCAAGGAGTAGCGTCACCTGTTCAACCTTGTAGGTTTTCCCTTGGTCCTCCAGTTTCCTCCCACTGCTAAAGACTCCTACGCGCAAGCAAATTATTGAAATAAAATGGACCATCTGGTAGTCCCGAACTGACCTAGTTTGTGTAGAGTGCACATTAATTATCTCTCTCCCTCTCTTCCTCTCTCTATCTATTCATCAAAATTCATAAGCTCAGTCTGATCATTGGATTGGCTGTTTGTCATACGCTCTGAGGTTGATGGGTGCAATAACAGATTTACCCCATGATGTTGGAGGAAAGTATAAAACTTAAACCCCATTTCATTTCCTTGAAGTTGTGGTGCATACACTGCAGTAGTTGTTAGCAGAAGTGACCTGCAGATGATTCAAGGTTGCATTCCACTCAAAGGCACTTGATCAAGAGATTAAAATATAAAATAAAAAATCTTGCTCCTGCTTGACTATTTATACTATAATATAAAAAGTTTTATCTTAATCCCTTCAAGTGCCTGTGATTCCACTGTATACAATTGAGATTAATCGGGGTATTGGCCCCTTAATCATAGTTAAGACTGGTAGGTAGGCCAGAGAAGGTATATGTGTGATATTCCAATTGGAAGCGGAAATTGATTGCAGTACATCTACCAGTAGGTTGAAGTGCTGCAAGCAAAATATGGAAATGAATTTTATATAATGGTCCTTCTAAAATGACCTATTTGTGGGGAGTGGACATTAAACCTCACTTCACTTTCTTGTGATGGTACCAGTCAGATGTAATAATAACAATAAGTTCAGGAGAACCACACAACCAAATGGAAACACAGAAGAAAAACATGATGACCAATTATGGTCTTGTCATGTTGATAATGTCTAATTAATAGTTTATATAACATTTAAGGCCTCGAGAAAGACCTCCAATAGGCAGATAGCTTTTCAATGATGCCTCTAAAAGATAAGCAAAGGCAATTATGTTTAATTTCTTTCTTTATTACAGCTTGAGTATTTTTTTGTTAAATAAACAAAATGTAAACATTGCATATATATACGGTAGACTAGTTCAGTTCTGAACATACAGTGTGAGGCGATCTCTTTCAAATCTGAATTAAGGTTAGTCCTACTTCTCCACTTCAATCAACATTTTCATGCACTACAAGGCAATACAAAATCTTAATCAATAATTATTAATACATTAATACAAAGTTCAAAAAATATCTCTTCTAAATATCACAACATATGATTCTCACTAGGCCACCATGAGGGTATATCCACCTTAACTTTTAATTTATTCCCTTTAACATCTATGACATTGAGGTCACCTTTAGTTTCCGCAACTCTCATTAAACCAAGTCCGTAAATACCAATAAAATCTCTTAGTTTTCCTGCGGATTTTCCTTTCTCAGATGTTATTGAACTATCAGGATTTAATCCTGCCGGAACATTCTCAAAGACTAATGGCATTAACCTTTTCCTAGTAACACCTGTGTGAAATGTCCGAGCTGTCAACTCTTGACCTATGTAACATCCTTTATCAAAACTAACACCTTTAAGAAAAGTTAAATTACTTTCTAATGGAAAACAACTTCCTGGAGGTAAATCGGTTATTCCTTCACCAATGCCTAATTTATATCTGTGTTCATGATATGATTGTTCGCTTTCTAAATCAACAAACATATTGTCAGCGCTTTTCAAATTTTCTGAGGCAATAATTCTATTTCCTAAAGAAGGTAATCGAGGGTCTGGGATTGTTAATTTGACAGAATCGTCCATTAGAGTCAAATTTTGATTGGAAGATGCATAAACATATGCAGATTCACTTATGTCACTAATATCAACCTTCTTCCTTATTTTGTATTTTTTCATGGTTTGAATAAGTTCATCTTTCACTGCACTTGCACATTCAATCCATATACTTGCTGTCTCTTCATTTGCTGACATGTTGTATAACAATAAGTCGTATAACACTCTTCCCTGCACATTAAGCATCATAGAATACTGGCTGACACTATCATTCAAGAGATTAACATCACTTGTAAATAATCCCTGAAGAAAATTGAAGGTATCTTTGCCACGCACTTGTACTAGACTTCTTGATTTTAGTTTTATGGTGAAGTGTTTTGGATCTTGTGTCTTTGAAAAGCGTCTTATATGAGGTAGGAATGTAATGGCCCTTTGATTAGTCGATAATTTATTTATTAGACATTTTGAAGGATTAAGAATACAAGTGTTCATTTTTCTACTTTCGTTTTATTTTTTCGTATATCAGTTTTGGTACGTAGTATTAAAGTTCATAGACATCAAAATTCTGATATTATTCCCAAAACATTAGAACTGATCTAAATATTATTCCCAAACTTGTACATTGAAATCAATCGATTAAACCAACTAATAAAATTTAACTGCTAAAATAAATATCGTCTTTTTAATTTTGATCTGTTTCATAAGACGATTTTCTGACCTGTCTGCTGTGGATACGGCTACCTTCGGGCGACAATTCACAAATAAATAAATCCGTAATTAATGGGATTTGCAAGGAACCGATTTACTTGGAATTGAAAAACTAAAATGGATATTAATTTGTGAATTTTTGGGGCTCTTTTGTGAATTTATTCATTTTAATCGTCTTTTATAATTTATGTGGTACTTTGAAACTTACGAAAGAGCGTTCTATATGAATTATCTCCCTTGATGCGATTCTTCAATCCCAGATACCTATCCACTTCCTTTTCAGCTTCGGCCATTACCAACGAGTAAGTGGAAAATACTGTCACATGTCAAATCCACACCAATCCTTCCTTTTATCAAATAAAATATTACAATTCAATTAAACTAGCATGCACCTTATTGTTTACCCTAACGATATTGTTCGATTTTGGCATAATCACATGTCTGGAACGTGTATCATTCCACTACCAATTAGACGTAAACATTGAGGCGAAGATCCCGGTTCACAACATGCTTATGAGCCTTATGATTATGGCCTTTCGTACAGAAACATCGGTAACAAATTTACAAGTTTAACGTACAAATAAACCACTCTGGGGTCGGAGCTCTTCAAGACTGAGTAATAACTAATTTATGATTTGATCGGTTTCTGGCTTTACGTGGCCTCAAACTCAATCCCTCATTTTATGTGTAGGCATAGAAAGATAGATTATTTACGGTTCGCAGGTGCAAAATAAACAAGTGAAAGTTCAGGGGCCAGAGCGTTAATACAGTGAGTAAGAACCTTAAACATTCACAGGACAGGGGAGTTGGGTGGCTGAATGTTTATGGTCTTGTCATGGAGTCAAGTGGCATGATTTTGATTCCTACTTGTACAGGAGTCTGGTGAGACTGAGGAGTAGGGTTGCCTATCCAGCCTCATATATGGTTTTTCTACTATAGGTACTCTGGTTTCCTCCCACTGCTAAACACCCCAACGCGCTAGCAAATTATTGAAATAAAACCATTTGTTAGTTCCAAAATGATCTAGATGTTAGTTCCAAAATGACCGATATGTTCTGGACGGTAAGTTAAACCCTATGTGAGTAGCGTAATACAAAATAGTGGAGCTATTGTGGTATCAAGTCACTTTTATTTTATTTGATTATTTTCAGTCATGGCACCTCGTGACAAGAAGGATAAAAAGAAGTCCGTTGCTAATGAGGTTATCACCCGAGAGGTGACAATTCACCTTCACAAATATATTCATGGCGTGTAAGTATGTTCTGAACAAAAAAAACCCTCGAACAAATCAAGCAGTTGCAGAAATGCTGGAAAGCCTTATACTGGATACAATTAAAAACCTAACCTTATAGCATAGATTATTCTTGTATTAACCAGATTTATAACTTGTTCACCAGTATTAATAGATTACTAGTCAAACTGTAAATTGCTACATAAGTTGAATTCAAGCAGGGGGGGGGGGTTAGCACGTGAGTGCTGTATCATAAAGCCTGTCATTGAGTTCTCTTGCTCGTTGCTCGGTGTCGAACCCCCAGTTAAACGTGACAAGGAGTAGGGTTGCCTGTCAAACCTCGTGGGTCTTATCAGGTTTCCCCCCACTGCTAAAAAACCCTACAGGCAACTGAATTATCGGAATAAAATTAAAACCATGTTATTCCTGATATGACCTAGTTTGTGTCGAGTGGATGTTAAACCCTATTTCTCTCTGAATTCAAGCAGTGTTGGCAGTCAGTATTTGATTATGGATGATTATGAGTTTTATGACATCATCTGATATGGTTTAAATCATCTTTATACATGCTATTCAGATGTAAATTATCTTTCTCTGCTTGTAAAGTAAGCTTGCAATTTAACTACCACTAGTATTACACAACCTGGGTCTCAAGAATCTAAATATATATTCAATTATCCATTAAGAATTTCAGGTACTACAAGACTTTGATGTCAGGTTATTAATTAGTGCTATATTAGGAATAAAGAATTTTTTACTTTTTGAATTGTGAGATTTCATTTCGTCACAGAAGTCATAAATAATTTATTTGCTTTTTCAGTTCATGCAAAAGGAAAGCTCCAAGAGCTATCAAAGAAATAAGAAAATTTGCTCTTAAAATGATGAAAACCCCAGATGTTCGAGTGGACACAAGATTAAATAAATACATATGGAGTAAGGGTGTCAGGTATGGTATATATATATATTGAATTTAATTCTTTATGGTAATAGCTATTACAAAAAATACTCAGACACACAAACACTGACCTATAAATTTCCTGAGAACAAATCATTTACCAATGATGATGATGAGACGTTTTGAGTTTTTCCATGAAATTTTAACACTTTAAGTTTCAGCCTTGTCTGAGTTGGTATATGATGCCTTGCATGCAATTCCACTTCCAATTCCACAATACAATAATTTTAACTTTTGTTAATACTTGTTGGTGAATGTAGAGCAGTCTATATAAAATCAAAAGAAAAAACAAATTAAAATTTTGTTTTACATGATTGACAAATGCATGATAGAAGTGTCCTCCTGCACGCCAAATGTAAGTAAGGATTAATTACACAAGTCAGTTATATTTGTTAAACTCGGCAACCCTTATAAAATGTAAAATAATTTAATGTCCTAATGGTAACTTAATAATGACTGAATCATAACATTCTGCTACCATCTAGAGGGAGAGTAATTTAGGTCATGTTAAATTAATCCTTATATTATAAGACATTAATATTGATCTCCAGCAGCTCGCATTATTTTCAATACACCTCTAAATCCTCCAGAAGGTCATAGTAATTTCTTATTTTACATGCAGATGTTACAGAATGTTACTGACCTTCATATGATTTATAAAATTCAGAAAATTATCACAACAAATTTTGGATTTTCTTGACGTGTATTTTACCAATGATGATGATGAGACGTTTTGAGTTTTACTATGAAATTTTAACACTTTAAGTTTCAGCCTTGTCTGAGTTGGTAGACGTTTAACGTGTTATTTATACCGTTTGATCACAAATTCACATCCGTTTTAAAATAATCAGGCTTGTAATGATTTTAAAACTTTTTACAGGAGATTTTAGTTTGTATGCTATGATTAGTTATTTTATTAGAGATAATTATTCCAGCATGCCACAACTTATTTCACAATGACACATATGCATTCCACTGTCTATTGCACTAATCACAATGTCATAACATACATTCCTCAACATACATGCACCATAGTTCGACATCACACATGTATTCCACAACCAGTTCATAGTGTTAGACCATACATTTAGTTTTTGTACAGATAAGTATTAATTGACTTTACCATACCATAAGGTGGTTACCATCTAACATATCATACCTACAAGTTCTCCTCATCTCTTTTAACAGCTAAAAGTAAGCCATCACAGTACCCTAGAGCTCTAGAACAATAATTTTCAGTCGATCATTGTGCCATCATGCATTAAAACAGAAATCAATGTTAATTCAACATGAAATCAGAGATTAATTTATTAATATTGGTTGTATACTTGTATGTTATAATTTTGTAGTCCCAACAAATTTTACCAATGATGATGATGAGACGTTTTGAGTTTTTCTATGAAATTTTAACACTTTAAGTTTCAGCCTTGTCTGAGTTGGTATTTTCATTATTAAAACATCCTAATTTTTCATCAAAACATAGTTAGAGCAGGAGAACTACACCACACACAAACCCAAAAATGTAGCAATATAGTCATGACGACATTGTATTTATAGGCAAGGAATGGTGAAATTAATGATGACTTTATATTTCATTAATTTGACAAGTTGGTACTTTCACATGTACTGAATATGACTTAGGGTTTGAGTGACTTGTTGTGGTATAAAAACACTTATAAGACTCCATAATAACTGGTTCTATTTCAACAAATTACACATGATACGATTGTGTCATTTTGTTTATTTGACCAATCATATTAGTTACACCAGGTCAAGGCAATGAACACGTGCTGTAGGGCACGATAGGCCTGGGGCTTATATATGATCTAAGATATCCCGACTAGCTAGTAATATGTACTATGCTTGTATGTATTCGGCTTTGCTACATAAAGAGTAAAAACGAACTGTTGCATTGTTATAACTGAAGAAGGTAAACATCTTAAGAAACCAGTAAAAATACACAAAGTGAAGGAGAAGGAAACACAGCTAGAGACAATCTAGGAATTATGTAGCAAAAACAATATGCATGGGTTATAATGTACGATATGGCAACCGGTTCTCGACAACCCCGCTCTCAATGTCAGACGAAAAGCCCATGGTGTTACAAAGGCAAACAAGACAAACTCAAGGAGGTGGCACTTTTTACAAATACATTACAATGTAACAAAAACACTACTAGTATATGGATACACTCTACAGGTCACGTAATTAAATTTATTAAATGTTATAAATTTTTGTATTTGTAGGAGTGTACCATTCCGAGTACGAGTAAGATTAGCACGAAAACGTAATGAAGATGAAGATTCTGTTCACAGATTGTATACACTAGTTACTTATGTACCATGCACAGACTTCTCTGGTAACATTTAAACTATTGTCATATTCTAATGGCTGCAATACCTAAATATGTGTTGAGAGAAACTGCATTCTGGACCTTTGATGAGGGCTTTATAGTAGTTTTGACCATAATTAAACAGCTTAATAGTACTTTTGACCTAGATTAAACAAATAGTGGATTATAAAAGCCATTCAAAAGATTTCATGAATTCTCTGTATCACTGGATGTGAACAACATAATTATTTCATAATCGATGTGCCCTAAACAGAAATATCTTATATCTTTTGATGAACACGCAAAAATAGAAACAAAATGTTAGTAGACTGTAGGGCTCATGGTACAGTAAAAGAGTTCGGATATTTAACACCACATTCCTACTGTGTGCCATGTTTTTAGAATTGGACAAAACACTGAGGTTCTATCCATGTTTAAATGGGTGTGTTACATTCTGTGTACATCAAAAGAATTCTTGACAGTTGAAATTATCAGCAAGAATGCTGCATTACATGTACACATCCTCACTTTTATCACAATAGAAATAAAAATAAGTTTTTCAATCGCATGAAAAGATATTAAATTATTGGCTTCTAACACTTTTAAATTATTTTGATGGAAAATTCTACACATTATAAATTGGTTTTTTTTTTACTTTCAGGTAAAGAATCTGTGAACGTTGAGAGCGATTAAGTTAACAAAAATAAAAAAAAATAAATATCAAAAACATTTATTTGTGCTTATTTATCAACCCATGACTACTTGATTGTTAATGATGTCAAAAAAATAATAGGAGAGAGAGAAATGGGGTTTAACGTCCACTTGACACAAACTAGGTCATTTTGGGACTAACGTGCGTTTTTTTATTTCAATAATTTGCTTGCGCGTAGGGATCTTTAGCAGTGGGATGAAACTCGCGACGTTGAGAAGGTGCCCCTATCTCCATGTCACACACGCTCACACTAAGGATTGAAACCACAGTCGCAGGCCAGAGGTCGAAGGGCGGCACTCTAGGCCATCCCAACCCACAGGCTATTTTAGAATCCTTATCGACTGTTTTGCGCCGGGATTCATCTTTGTTTGCCAAAGGAATCATTTCTTGCCGCGGTCGACAAACCATTATAATTTAACACTATTTTCAATTAAAAGCTTACACAAAATACGTTTAAACTGTTCAGACATTACGAGACTCAACATATGCAGACCTCGTGGTTATGTAATCGCTAAATTCCATCTTAAAAATAGTGTTGAAGTTTCATATTTGTGTCGGATATGTTGAGAAACATTCCTTTTGCAATGTCCTAACCATCTGTTCCAACACATGCTTTTATTAAAAATGAAAGTGGTCTACCCCCTTAGATTTTTATACACCCATGTATATTGTCTAGGGGCGTAGCTGTGAAATATATACTGGGGGGGGGGGGCACAGCCTGGAACTTTTGGGGTCTGCTGATTACGGACTGGAGCGGAAGCCTGCGAAGGCGCTAAGCCCCACATGGGGGGTGGGGGTGTCCCTGGAAATTGTGGGCCGGAAACGTGATTCCTGGCTTTTCAGCCTCTTGTGTGGAGCCATTTATAGGTACCTCCCCCACAAAATTGGCGTTATTTCGGTGGACCAAACCATGCGAATGCCATAAAAAGATGACATTTCTACAGATGGGTGTTGGACGCTACTGATGAGATTTGAGCCCCACACACATAACTTGCCCTCGGGCCTGAGGCCCGCAAATGAAATTATAAAAAATGTTGAAAATCTGTGAGAGGCCCACAAATCAAATTATATAAAATGTTGAAAATCTGACACCTGCGGCACGAGGCTGGTGGTCAGCAGCCTATGTGACCAGATGGGGAGGGTCAACCCCGTAATATATTTTAAAGTTCTCCCCACTGGAAATTTTCAGAAATTCGAGGCCGGGGAACGTGATTTCAGGCACTTGTTTGGAGCCAATTAGAAGTATACGCCCTTTTTAGCCTAACCGATTTATGGGAAAATAACAAAAAAGCGACCAACATTTGAAATTGATGGTTTGTCTCCATTGGTACTTCAGTAGTTATTTCCCATGGACTAGATGTAGTAAATATGCCCATCTTCATCAGCCCAGTCAGAGCAGAGCAATTAGACACTAAACCCCCCCTTTTTTTTTCGGAAAGAGTACCATTACAAATTATTTGAACAAATCCTGTTTTTAGCTTGTGGACCAAAAAACACGATTATTCGAACAATCGGGGGAAATAGTCAATGAATTTGGTCTTTTCTTTTAAAAGAAATGTCGACCGACTACTATAATATAAATATAGGCAAGCCCGCAAGGTATTAAAGCGATCTGTCGTTTATTTTGTTGAAGGTACGGTTGCAGATTCCTCAAGATTTACAAGTATTAAATTAAACGTCATGACGGGACGGGAGGATTCCTAAGTTACAATCGATTTTAGTTAAAATTGTCCTTAAAATAGTTTTGTGAAACGCCACTATTTTAAGTTAGGATACAATTGTAACTAACAATATTATTTTAGTGGATTTTAGCTACAATGCTTAAAATCGTTTTGTGAAACGCTTCTATTGTAAGTTAGGATGAAATTTTAGTTTACAATGATTTTAAGGAGATTTAAGTTTTTGTGAAACAGGGCCCCGTTCGAAAATAAACGCTAGATTAAGGTGTTACTGTTACGTAGCCCGTTGCATTCTTTATTTGTGTGCGGGAAGTATGTAAACATCATCCATATAAGCTTGTATTTCATCGGAGAGATGGGGGGGGGGGTATTTCACGTCCAATAGATACAAACTAGGTCATATCGGGACTAACATGGTTCAGGTATATTTCCATAATTCGCTTGCGAGTAGGGGTCTTTAGCAGGCTGGACACCCACGAGGTTGGACAGGCGACCCAACTCCTTGTCATGGACAACCGGGGAATCGAAAGCATGCAGATGACTCAGAGAGAGAGAAATGGGGTTTAACGTCCACTCAACACAACTAGGTCAATGCCAGACTTCATAATACAGCCATCCAACCCTCTTCATCCAAAACTTCAGACAATTCTAAGATTCTAAGATAATGGATTGCACAAATCTTTGCAGTCTACCTTTCCATAAAATGCATTTTAGCCCCCAGCGGACCCAAACTGTGTTTGCCCTTTCAAATTGCCTGCTGAACTGGAAACAGGAATAAAATAAATCCATAATAATTTTAGAAAACATTTATTTCAACTTCACATACTTAAAAGACAAATTTCTAGATAAAAAAGATATTACAAACGAGAATTTGATGATGGAAAATACAGACATTTCTTCATAAAAATTGATTGTGAATTTCAATAAACGTGCTTTAAAAAATTATGTAGAGAGACATGAATTCTACCAACATTAAAGGGATTTTTACACAATATAAGATGCAAGGTTTTTGTTGATTGAATTTTTTTCCCCAATTTTAATCAGAGCTCTTAAATTCTCCTTATTTCCAATCTAAAAACAATTTATTTAAAAGAGTAACCTTATTGACTACAGATGATTGATAGACATTAAAGAAGATTAATGTGTTTTTTTCCAGATCTGTTGTTTTCAAAGTGATAAAAACTATTGGTAATTTCATTATTTTTGCCTTTTAACAATCTAATACCAAATCTCTTTAATAAATTATTAATTTATATCAACTCTAGTTAATAATATTTACTCAAAATCTAATAATGACCTAGATATAATGTTGATGATGTTAAATCCTTCAGTCTTTAATCATAAAATTCAAATATCCAGTGGTGGATCTGGGTATAAATTTTTGTTGTTGTTATATTCTGTCTGTGAAATGTGTAAATTTGAGCTATTTTGGGGGGTTTCAGTATAGTCTGATTTGTGGCTGATGAAATTGAATGTTATATTTTTGTCCGATTACGCCACAAACCACCCCATGACACCCAATTTATTCAAAATTTTCTGGGAGGGGGGGGGGGGGGCTAAACAAATATTCTGTTTGGCCACTGCAAATGTCTTTCGAACCTGAGAGAAAGATCAGTTTAAGAGTAGGAGAGATTGAATGACTGAGAAATATAAAATATAAAGGAATGAAGTATAAATCAAAGGACTGGTTTCTATAAGTATAACTAAGCAAGATTGGCTGGATGGTGTGGGTTCCCTATCCCTTGCCTGATACTGTAAATTTTGCTTTCTAGTACGGTTTATCCGTTTATCCTCATGTTTCTAGCTTATGCAAACATTTAATACATTGCAATCCAACATTTTCTAGTCCACCCCTGTCTCTCAGTATTAACATACAGAAAAACAAAATCTACTTAAATGACCACTTTGGAATCATATTTTACTGCTGTTCAACTATCCCTTACCTTATTCGCTAAATTTCACATTTGATTTACTTCATTCCTTTATGAAAATACTTTAATATATGTCAAACGTAGTAACTAGTTTTATAATAAAATATATAGGCTACTAATATAACACTATTAATATTAAAAACAGTGAAACAGATTTTAAACCATATAAAAAGCTAACATTATAAAAGGCAAACATAACATTTAACCATAGTTTTATCATTGGTGGGATTCTAGATGCCGGCAATCAAAATATTGATCAGTTTTAGGCCTTTAATGTATAGGCTTTAGACTTACACTTATAATTGAACTTCTCAATGAATAAAAAAGAACATTGGTTATAAGTTTATACATTAGATGTTATCACCTAGGACAAAAACATGCAAACCAGAATCATAAAATATTTTTGCCTATATAATACTATGACGGCCATTATTTTACATCCCAAACTTAGGCTGCCTATCTACAGCTAGCTCCGGCTGAGAAGTATGACATAGATGGGTGTCGCTGGCTGCAGTATAGGTACCTCATTGTATTTTGATAATCATTACAATTTCTCTAATGTTCTATCTTTAAGTATCTTAAATAATTTAGTTTGATTTTAATCGGGATATTTGTGAATATGTTGATATCAAGTAATTATCAATCATTGTGCTAATAGAGGAAATATATATTTATATTTTATTTTACTCATCTGGACATTGGATGCAAGCTTACCCAAATAATTATTTTAAGCAGTGACACAATTGCCCTATTGAAGGAATTACTGTAGATAGGATTCATGATTCAGGAAGAAATTGAGCTACCATACTATAGACATTGTCTTCTGAGCATATACATTGAAGGCTTGGCTCCAGTTTTATTACAAGCCTGAAATTGCATTTTAAGACCTAGAATTCAAGTTTTATCAATTCTAATAACAAATGGTTAATGAGTATTCTTGGTGCAGTTGTTCCAAACTTTTCGATTCTATATCTATAACTCTGTATTTTATGAGATTTTTAATTAATTTTATGTAATAGTTTTTTTTAATGGAGACATATTTACACAAAAATTAACAAGGAATTTACATAATCAACACTAACTACTAATAAAACAATAACAATCAACATTGTATTAATAATAGAAAAATAAATATTATCTCTAATACAATTAAGAATCTCGATGATACATAATCCAAAATATTTGTCTAAATTGATCTCATGGCATTCATGAGTATTCATAATAATGGTTAACTTACTTCATAGCTTTTAATCCTATATTTTTAATAAGAATTTATACTTTACTGGTAATAAGTTTTGTAGCATGGACGTAAATATGTGATGTCCTGTGTGATTGTCATTTCGTCCTGCACTGATTTGTCTTTTTTTTATAATATCCATAATACATGTCCTGCACTAAGTTGAAAATGTCAGGTAGTATTTCATTAGTGCCTGATATTTTTTCGGGTACATCTAAAACCGTCTTTTCTAGGACGCCTAGATTACTCAGTCCTGTCCTGGAGAATTACCTTTGGCGCACTCAGTAGAGGTGTATGGATTCCATGCATCCTGTCACACTTTGAGTTTTAATCAAAGCTTTCGATTCGTTTGGGATAATCATTGATTGTTTTTTCTCAATTAGTTACTACAATATTGACATAGAGATAATATTCATAAATAATATTCAGATGGTCCTATATCATACAAATGAATTTGAATATAAAATGAACAGTCTGACCTGTCTATTGTTTAATAATATATTATAATTGTTGATAGTAATAATAATTAGTTATTTCCCATGGACTAGATGTAGTAAATATGCCCATCTTCATCAGCCCAGTCAGAGCAGAGCAATTAGACACTAAACCCCCCCTTTTTTTTTCGGAAAGAGTACCATTACAAATTATTTGAACAAATCCTGTTTTTAGCTTGTGGACCAAAAAACACGATTATTCGAACAATCGGGGGAAATAGTCAATGAATTTGGTCTTTTCTTTTAAAAGAAATGTCGACCGACTACTATAATATAAATATAGGCAAGCCCGCAAGGTATTAAAGCGATCTGTCGTTTATTTTGTTGAAGGTACGGTTGCAGATTCCTCAAGATTTACAAGTATTAAATTAAACGTCATGACGGGACGGGAGGATTCCTAAGTTACAATCGATTTTAGTTAAAATTGTCCTTAAAATAGTTTTGTGAAACGCCACTATTTTAAGTTAGGATACAATTGTAACTAACAATATTATTTTAGTGGATTTTAGCTACAATGCTTAAAATCGTTTTGTGAAACGCTTCTATTGTAAGTTAGGATGAAATTTTAGTTTACAATGATTTTAAGGAGATTTAAGTTTTTGTGAAACAGGGCCCCGTTCGAAAATAAACGCTAGATTAAGGTGTTACTGTTACGTAGCCCGTTGCATTCTTTATTTGTGTGCGGGAAGTATGTAAACATCATCCATATAAGCTTGTATTTCATCGGAGAGATGGGGGGGGGGGTATTTCACGTCCAATAGATACAAACTAGGTCATATCGGGACTAACATGGTTCAGGTATATTTCCATAATTCGCTTGCGAGTAGGGGTCTTTAGCAGGCTGGACACCCACGAGGTTGGACAGGCGACCCAACTCCTTGTCATGGACAACCGGGGAATCGAAAGCATGCAGATGACTCAGAGAGAGAGAAATGGGGTTTAACGTCCACTCAACACAACTAGGTCAATGCCAGACTTCATAATACAGCCATCCAACCCTCTTCATCCAAAACTTCAGACAATTCTAAGATTCTAAGATAATGGATTGCACAAATCTTTGCAGTCTACCTTTCCATAAAATGCATTTTAGCCCCCAGCGGACCCAAACTGTGTTTGCCCTTTCAAATTGCCTGCTGAACTGGAAACAGGAATAAAATAAATCCATAATAATTTTAGAAAACATTTATTTCAACTTCACATACTTAAAAGACAAATTTCTAGATAAAAAAGATATTACAAACGAGAATTTGATGATGGAAAATACAGACATTTCTTCATAAAAATTGATTGTGAATTTCAATAAACGTGCTTTAAAAAATTATGTAGAGAGACATGAATTCTACCAACATTAAAGGGATTTTTACACAATATAAGATGCAAGGTTTTTGTTGATTGAATTTTTTTCCCCAATTTTAATCAGAGCTCTTAAATTCTCCTTATTTCCAATCTAAAAACAATTTATTTAAAAGAGTAACCTTATTGACTACAGATGATTGATAGACATTAAAGAAGATTAATGTGTTTTTTTCCAGATCTGTTGTTTTCAAAGTGATAAAAACTATTGGTAATTTCATTATTTTTGCCTTTTAACAATCTAATACCAAATCTCTTTAATAAATTATTAATTTATATCAACTCTAGTTAATAATATTTACTCAAAATCTAATAATGACCTAGATATAATGTTGATGATGTTAAATCCTTCAGTCTTTAATCATAAAATTCAAATATCCAGTGGTGGATCTGGGTATAAATTTTTGTTGTTGTTATATTCTGTCTGTGAAATGTGTAAATTTGAGCTATTTTGGGGGGTTTCAGTATAGTCTGATTTGTGGCTGATGAAATTGAATGTTATATTTTTGTCCGATTACGCCACAAACCACCCCATGACACCCAATTTATTCAAAATTTTCTGGGAAGGGGGGGGGGGGGCTAAACAAATATTCTGTTTGGCCACTGCAAATGTCTTTCGAACCTGAGAGAAAGATCAGTTTAAGAGTAGGAGAGATTGAATGACTGAGAAATATAAAATATAAAGGAATGAAGTATAAATCAAAGGACTGGTTTCTATAAGTATAACTAAGCAAGATTGGCTGGATGGTGTGGGTTCCCTATCCCTTGCCTGATACTGTAAATTTTGCTTTCTAGTACGGTTTATCCGTTTATCCTCATGTTTCTAGCTTATGCAAACATTTAATACATTGCAATCCAACATTTTCTAGTCCACCCCTGTCTCTCAGTATTAACATACAGAAAAACAAAATCTACTTAAATGACCACTTTGGAATCATATTTTACTGCTGTTCAACTATCCCTTACCTTATTCGCTAAATTTCACATTTGATTTACTTCATTCCTTTATGAAAATACTTTAATATATGTCAAACGTAGTAACTAGTTTTATAATAAAATATATAGGCTACTAATATAACACTATTAATATTAAAAACAGTGAAACAGATTTTAAACCATATAAAAAGCTAACATTATAAAAGGCAAACATAACATTTAACCATAGTTTTATCATTGGTGGGATTCTAGATGCCGGCAATCAAAATATTGATCAGTTTTAGGCCTTTAATGTATAGGCTTTAGACTTACACTTATAATTGAACTTCTCAATGAATAAAAAAGAACATTGGTTATAAGTTTATACATTAGATGTTATCACCTAGGACAAAAACATGCAAACCAGAATCATAAAATATTTTTGCCTATATAATACTATGACGGCCATTATTTTACATCCCAAACTTAGGCTGCCTATCTACAGCTAGCTCCGGCTGAGAAGTATGACATAGATGGGTGTCGCTGGCTGCAGTATAGGTACCTCATTGTATTTTGATAATCATTACAATTTCTCTAATGTTCTATCTTTAAGTATCTTAAATAATTTAGTTTGATTTTAATCGGGATATTTGTGAATATGTTGATATCAAGTAATTATCAATCATTGTGCTAATAGAGGAAATATATATTTATATTTTATTTTACTCATCTGGACATTGGATGCAAGCTTACCCAAATAATTATTTTAAGCAGTGACACAATTGCCCTATTGAAGGAATTACTGTAGATAGGATTCATGATTCAGGAAGAAATTGAGCTACCATACTATAGACATTGTCTTCTGAGCATATACATTGAAGGCTTGGCTCCAGTTTTATTACAAGCCTGAAATTGCATTTTAAGACCTAGAATTCAAGTTTTATCAATTCTAATAACAAATGGTTAATGAGTATTCTTGGTGCAGTTGTTCCAAACTTTTCGATTCTATATCTATAACTCTGTATTTTATGAGATTTTTAATTAATTTTATGTAATAGTTTTTTTTAATGGAGACATATTTACACAAAAATTAACAAGGAATTTACATAATCAACACTAACTACTAATAAAACAATAACAATCAACATTGTATTAATAATAGAAAAATAAATATTATCTCTAATACAATTAAGAATCTCGATGATACATAATCCAAAATATTTGTCTAAATTGATCTCATGGCATTCATGAGTATTCATAATAATGGTTAACTTACTTCATAGCTTTTAATCCTATATTTTTAATAAGAATTTATACTTTACTGGTAATAAGTTTTGTAGCATGGACGTAAATATGTGATGTCCTGTGTGATTGTCATTTCGTCCTGCACTGATTTGTCTTTTTTTTATAATATCCATAATACATGTCCTGCACTAAGTTGAAAATGTCAGGTAGTATTTCATTAGTGCCTGATATTTTTTCGGGTACATCTAAAACCGTCTTTTCTAGGACGCCTAGATTACTCAGTCCTGTCCTGGAGAATTACCTTTGGCGCACTCAGTAGAGGTGTATGGATTCCATGCATCCTGTCACACTTTGAGTTTTAATCAAAGCTTTCGATTCGTTTGGGATAATCATTGATTGTTTTTTCTCAATTAGTTACTACAATATTGACATAGAGATAATATTCATAAATAATATTCAGATGGTCCTATATCATACAAATGAATTTGAATATAAAATGAACAGTCTGACCTGTCTATTGTTTAATAATATATTATAATTGTTGATAGTAATAATAATTATATACACATGATTATATTAGAATATAGTTCTTTTTCTTCATGATATCATACTTCCATATATTACAATAGGTTCTTCTTGTTAATTTTCAAATAACTAGTAACTAACTAGATGACGAAACTTGTGCATAAATTAATTCTAAAAACATGATCTTACTATATTAAAATAATTAGATGTTTATCATCATGAATATTATGTTCCGATCATGATATAATATAAAAAGTCCTTCCTTTGACTTTTATTGAACTCTTTGAATACGATTCCTGGAAATAAAATACTATTATTATAATATTTTCTTTTTCAAAAGTGTGGTTTATTTAGATGTTTAATTATGATTTTGCTACATGATGTTACTAATAATATACATGCGCTATTAAAAGCATTTTATATATGAAAGCTAATTTGTAATTACAACATATATTTAAAAGCATTAAAATCTACACTTAAAATGACTACTTATACAAAGATTTATAATAATAGGCGTGTTTATGGATATTCATTTATAGCACAAAATAAAACACATGTTACATGGTATTTTGTATACATGATAATATTATAATAATTACTGTAAAACTAGTAATTAATGAAATAACTTACTAACAAATTGAGCTAATTATCAACTTGAACATTTACAAAAATTAATATATCTCATTATTTATATATATATTAACTAACTTATGAAATGGACTAGAAATAATGAAATGAGAAATAAATGAAATAGTGTTTTTCTACTTTTTCTTATATTATAAAATTGAACTTCATAATGTTCCTGGCTTGCCACTTGCCAGACTTATTTTACAATACAAAATGGTGATTAGAATATTATTGCTTTTGAATAACTTCAGTTGAAAGATCACTGATGAATTTTCTCTCAACATTACAATAAGGGCCTAATACTGAAATATTTATGTTTAGAAATAATGTGAGTGGCAAGAATTTTCTGGCAAATTCATTTCCTGTCTTTCATTTTTGTCAGTGGTTTACACATTTGCAAGTTTACAATTAATAAAAAATAAAAAAATTGCGAAATATTTTAAAGATTTTGAGCATTTATCTTGAAAGGTCATTATGCTAGTCATGTTTACACGGGATCCAGCTGGCATTAAAGATCAAGAGTTTCCATAACTCTTTCATTAATTCATTACGGTATACACATCCAATCAAACTTTTTAACCTCCTAGCATTTGATTTTTATGTCGATCCTGATCATTATAACCAAAACTAAGACAACTCCAGCCATTTTCTCATAATAAAATAAAAAAGGAACAAGAAAAAAATAAGGGAACTGAATAGAGATGACACAGGAAGGTTTTGAAATTTCAAAACAAAACCATGAAAAACATCAATTGTGATCAGGTTCAGTTCCAATCTCAAAATATTTATTAAAATTTATAAAATAGTTTAAAAAATTGTATAAGGTGTTTATAGGAATATGGAAAGACAGGACATAATAATGCCTAATAATAGATGCTCGTAGTCAAGACCATTCCAGTGCAACATCAAATATAATTTTATCTAAATGCGTGGATCAGTGGTCCCATGTCAAGGGAAATAACTCCTGCAGCATTATTATAAAACTGAGTTACCCCAGTGGTTTAAAATCGAGTATTAATCAAGTACCAACAAACATAAATAATTAAAACTACTTGTTGGCTGACAAATCATATTTTTTTAATTATTAATGTTTTATTAAAGTTTTTTTTTTCTTTGCATAATAAGATGGTGATTGATGGACAAGTTGAGCACACAAAGAAAAAAGCTAATAACTGATTTTTATAGTACCGGTACCGTAACCCACTATCCAAATATTCCAAAATTACCTAAATGTAATATTTATATGTATTCACTTATAATCAGACACATAACACCAAATTTAATTATATGCTGCCCTTCATTAGTCCCATAGTAACACAAGGCAGCTAAAACAAAAAGCTAAAATTTGGTCCACAACTAGGCACAAAGCAAAATAATTAAAAATATTTTTTTTTTCTTTTTAAAGTCAAAAGAAACATAAGTACAGTCTTGAAGAAAACAGTACAAGTAAATCCATTCCTTTAGAAAGTATCGATTAAATTTGATCCAATATGCTTGATCCATTCTTTCAATTTATTAATCCAATGTTCAGAGTGATGGAACACTGGGCCAACACCCATTTTTAACATATATATTCTTTTCCATTAGCGATTTTATTTTTGAATGGTTGAACACATGGTGTATGATGTAGAATGGAGATTATGTGTTGGTCTATACAACTGATCATTTCACTAGCTATTTCTTTTCTTTCTCCATTGTGGTTTTAAAAGTGTCTTATAAACGTACCACCCAACAATATTGCACAAATTATATTTAACATATAACTCCAACCAGCGTATTACATATTGGTATCTAAGACTGAATGTTTTGAATTCCTCATCTCTTCACCGGGCTCATAAGCGTTGAGGGCAGCAAACCGGTTGTCTGTAAGATGGGTAATGTTTGCTGTTATGGAAATTAGGAAATGAATCTGAAAAAGAGAACAGATTAGAAAAAAATTTGAATGGATTTTCAAGAATTCAAGATGTGAAAGTGGCTTTAAGTAAATGCATCCAATCTGTTTAGTTGTCAAACAAAATTGAATGGAAAAAAAATGAAATACACCAACTGGGCTGATGAAGACTAGCATATGTCATTCAGTGTGTCTTGAGGGAGTTTTACCCAGACAATGGCATGTTCACCTAATCTATGTCTTAATTCCAGAGTTGTTTTATGTGCACGCAATAACTTTTGTCACTAGAACATTCATAAAATGAAATAAATGGTTTTGTGTCTGAAAGTAATTAATGGAAATTGTTGAAATTTCCAGGTTTTTGTAAACTGAATCATGCATTTATAACAGTTAAGCAAATCAGATGAAACCTTTCTACCTGAGTATTCCAATGATTCTACAAAGAAAGCAAGGGCAACAACTTTAGAAGTATTGAACAAGTGATCTTTAATCATCATTAATCTGAACAATGCTGAATTAATGCGTATAACAGATTGGATGATAACTTTTGTCTCTAAAAGTGTTGATAAAATCCTACAATCTGATTGTAAGCTATTATCAGAAAGCACTGATATTCTATAGGCTTCTCTGTCTCACCAATGTAAATATAGTTTGAGAGAAATGGGACTCGACACAAACCAGATTATTTCCAAACTCTCAAGGTAAACAACCTAATATAGAATTTAGATCCGAAAATAAGGTCTAGTAAGGAGATTGGCGCAAGAAACTGAGGATGAAAGAGTGACAGAAGAAAGTTGACATATAAAAATGAATTGTTTGTAGGTTGAAATTGTAAAAAAAAAAATTGCAGAAAAAAAAAAAAATCTTTTAATAATATTGTCATTATACGGTGGCTGATTAAGGACACACAAAAAAAAAAAAATATCTCGAGCGCTCGAGATACTAAGTCGAGCGCTCGAGATAGTTAAGTCGAGCGCTCGAGATAGTTAAGTCGAGCGCTCGAGATAATTAAGTCGAGCGCTCGAGATACTAAGTCGAGCGCTCGAGATAATTCAATCGACAACGTTTTGTTCGATGTATTAAGCTGTATAATGTTATGCATTAGTCGATGATAAACTTTGCAGAATAAAGATTCATTTGTTCTTTTTTACTGCCCATCGAAAGCTGCAGCGAAGAAGCGCCCCCCTCCCTCCCCCACACACCCCACTCAATGCTCATCACCACCTCTAAACATTTCCCGTTATATTTACACCCTTCCAAGTATATCGCAATCAATAATTCCTCTTATCTGGAAGCAAGGTTATTTATTTCACGATATGTAGGAACTGATCATTGCCTAATTTTGGGGCCGGCGGAAGCAATTCTTGATTGTGGGAGGAGGGGGCGTCCATTCTAGGACCTTATAGGTGAGGGTTCAGGGGTCGCAATCCACCCCTACCCTTACTCCGTCGGGCCTTCATTTACCATGGCGCAAGTGGTGCGATCGTCGGGCTTCTACGCCGCTCTCCCCGGCCTTCCGTTCCCCACACCTTGTTCTAGCTGGGGATTCATCATCTCCACTTCCACGAACTCCCGAGATAATACAACCGAACACTTCTAAACTGATGTTTTAACCTGTATGATGTTGTGCATTATTCCATAATAAACTTTCAGTTTAAAGATTCATTGTTCGTTTTTACTGCCCATCCAAAGCTGCCGGGACGGAGCGGATACCCCCCCCCCCCCATGCTCATCATCGCCACTAACTATTTCCCGTTATTAACCCCCCTTACCAAGTTGGGCGTATTTTGTTATTATACGAATCAATAGATTCGAATTACCTCAGGTTTGATCCAAGATTATTTATTTCATAATATGTAGGAAATGATCATTGCCTGATATACCCAGGCGCAAGTTGTGCGATCGTATCGGGCTTCTACACCTACCCACCCCTCCATCATCGCCCCGCCCCTCTCCACACCTTGTTCTGGCTGGGTATACTTATTAAATTCAGAGTCCTTGCAGGGGGAGAAAACCTAATGACATGGGGTAAAACCACGAGATTGAGAAGGAATATGTATCATCAAGTCACATACGCTCACAACAGGAACACCCAGAACTACAATCCCGAGGCAGCTCGCCAGATATAGCTTGGAGCGACATCTCCTCAATACTATCCCAGATTAATTACACACACCTTAACTTGGAAGGGGATACCCCCACTCATTTAAAAATACATCAGCACTAATACATATCCATCCCTTTCCAAGTTAATGAGATGCCTTATCAATCGTATGGTTTTACCCCATCTCCTTATTTTCCTGCCACAGCAAGGACCCCGAATTCAATAAGATAAAGGTTTCCTGGATGGTGGAACAAGGTGTGGGGAACGGCGGGGCGGGGCTGGTGCGGGGTGGGAGTGGGAGTGGGGTACTAGTAGAAGCCCGCCACGATCACTCCACTTGCGCCAAGGTAAATTAGGCAATGATCAGTTCCTACATATATTATTATGAAATAAATAACCTTGGGTCAGACTTGAGCTTTTAACTAAGGGGAAATGTCAATCTCTCCTAGCAAAACTCTGTAACCTCGATATATACAATTATTGATTGCGAAGGGGGTAAATATAACGGGAAATGTTGAGGGGTAGTGATGAGCATGGGATGGAGTGTGTGTGTGTGTGTGTGTGTGTGGCGGGGGGGGGGGGGGGGCTCCGTCACTATAGCTTTGGATGGGCTGTAAAAACGAACAAATGGATCTTTATTCTGCAAGTTTATTATTGAACAATGCACAAAATTATACAGTTTAAAACATCGGTTGAGATGTGTTCGATTGTATTATCTCGAGCGCTCGACTTAGTATCTTGAGCGCTCGACTTAATTTTCCCGAGCACTCGACTTAGTATCTCGAGCGCTCGACTTAACTATCTCGAGCGCTCGACTTAGTATCTCGAGCGCCCGTCTTAATATCTCGAGCGCTCGAGATATTTTTTTTTTTTTGCGTGTCCTTAATCAGCCACCGTATCATTATGTGGTACTTGTCAGATAAAATCTTAACATAATATTGCATGTATTACCTAAAGACAGTAATAACACAATGTAGTGTTTATTGGAAGACTATTATTGATTATAAACTTGGAATATTGCCAGGAAAATGCTATATTTAGCACCACCTGATCACTGTCTATGTTTATGCCTGAGCTAGAGAGTTTTTAATGTCCAACAAAAGATTTAAATTAGAGCAACAAACAATCGTCACATTGTGCAACTGATCAGAATTCAATGATATATCTGAAAATCACCTCATACTACAAACCTTGATGGAGTAGCCATATCATTTAAATATTACTTTCTATGCTAATGACTTTTACATTCATTGAATTTTAAATTGAATGATACATTTGAGAATGGCGTCATTGTCATACTAACAAACTTGACAGAAAGCTATAATATCTATTTTTATGATCAATAATTAAATATTACTTACCATGCTAATGACTACTAGTAACGAAGAGATGTATGCACAGCTATAACAAATAAGGACGTCTTTAGCCTGTTATATCAAAATAAAATAAAATTTATTAATAAATACTTAGAATAAAATAAGAAATTTGTGAATTTCAGAGATAATACAAAACTTACATCACTGAAATATCCTAGATAATCATTATTTAGTTATTATTAGTACTTCATGCATGATTTTTACTTTTTCATTGCCTCGGTTAGTTTTGACAATGCACCTATCAAATATACCAACTGCCAAAATATTTAGGGCCAAATTGTAGATATGGGGAATTGATTTATGATTTCATTTTCTATCTAAAAAAACCAAACAGTTTTCATCTTCAAGTATTGTCTGTCTGTATCCTATACCCCTTGATGATATTAATTATCCTGATTGGAAAATTACTGATAACTGATGGATTCCACCTACCTGCATCATGAACTCATCAAGTGTTTCACCTTCAAGGTGTCTGTCTTCAAAGCCTTAAAATACATTCACAAAAAAAATTAAGGTGACAACATTTGCTTCAGTCCTGACTGACTGGCAGGAGAACCTAAAGGTCAAGTTAATTTGTGCCATAAAATTAGAATTTCAAAGAAATTATCCCTATAACACAATATATAAAGTGTACAAACACCTAAAATTGAGAGAAATTGATATAATCCAAAAATTGCAATATTCATTAGAAAAATATCTTGCTGATTTGAATTAAACACAAAATGCCATAAACTTTCTGCCTTGAAGAATTTTGAAATCATCTACACAAGTATACAATGGTTAGCCACAGAAGAGAGAGAGAAATGAAATGAAATGGGGTTTAAGTCCTACTCTTCTGCACCTAACCTGGGCTAATGAAGAGAGAGAGAGAGAGAAATGGAGTTTAACCTCCACTCAACACAAACTAGGTCATTTTGGGAATAATATGGATTTTTTAAAAATTTATTTCAATAATTCGCTTGCATATAGGGGTCTTTAGCAGTGGGAGAAAAAATGGAGGACCCAGAGAAAATCCACTAGGTTGGACAGGCGAACTTACTCTTTGCCACGTACAACCAGGCATTCAAAAAACTACGCCAGTTGACTCAATGACAGGCTTTATAATACAGCGTGCACACGCTAACCATTCAGCCATCAACACTCCCCCCCCCCCCTAGCAACAGAAGGATAGTGCTGTTAGTGAACTGGGTCAATTCTTAATGCGCGTGTGCCACTTATGGACATGAACAATCTTTAACAGCTTTTCAATCGTACCCAAAATCAAATATAAATCATCTTGCTAGATTGACACTATCACAGACGTCACACAGAAATAAAATACAATAAATGAAACCCCACACCTTTTAATTTAAACTCTTCTCAATGATTTTAAGATGGAACATGGATATTTATGAAAAAAAAAGGTATATTACCATAATATTTGAGGTTGAGACTAGTGAGACCATCATACTCTGTTACATAGTACAAGATACCCAGCATGACAAGAGGAATGAATAACAAAGCAGACGCTAGAATCCAACAAACAGTCAGAAAATATACAAATGACAGGAACTGAAATAGAAATATTAGAATATATATTAACTTATAGATATGATTCAAGACTTATATTCTGATCTATAGTATCAAGAAGAATCCCTCTTTCATTATCAATATTAATATCCCTTGAAAAGCCGGAGTTCAATTTTTTGTATATTTTTCTAAATTGGGTGATATTCAAGTACTGTATAAAAAGAAATCCCACATGCCAAATCAACCGGTTTGGGTTGCCTATAAGCATCACCATTGATTGGCAGTGCACTTTCTAACCATCCCATTGCTCCATGATCCTTTCTTATATCAAATATAGTACCCACAAGGTAGTGGAAGTGTTCAGTATAAACACCATTTATAAGTTTTCAGCAATTCCTATTTCATGATATTTATAACAAGCAAGTATTGGTAGTTTATACATATTTTACACAGTATTATTTGTCTGCCAGTTATATTTATAACAAGCAAGTATTGGTAGTTTATACATATTTTACACAGTATTATTTGTCTGCCAGTTATATTTATAACAAGCAAGTATTGGTAGTTTATACATATTTTACACAGTATTATTTGTCTGCCAGTTATATTTTGGGGTTTTGAAAGGTACAATTTATCAGGTTTTTTTCCTAACAATATTTTTATTTATTAAATTTGGGAAAGGCCTGTACAACTACAAATCGTCCAATATCTCCAAACTCACAAACCAGTTGAGATAGGCAAGGTAATGGGATGAATTTACGATGTGGAGGGCTGGAAATAACTTAAGAGTTGTTTTATGGACATGTAAATCGTTTTGATAAAAGAATAAATTGTTGAACTTCTTGGAAAATAAGTGTGTTTATCTCAGGACTAAATTTTGTTGACCCATACAACAGACAACTGATCATTAATCATTGTAGAGTGATGTACAATAAAATAAACCTTAATAAGTCTTTACCTATCAGACATCTACAGCCACATGTTTCCTGAGAATTAAGGGAATGGTTCATGGGTTGCTTTAGACAGCTATATTATTAACAAATTCACTTGAGACATCTTTGTCCTGCCATGAACCTTACTGTCTAATACTTAATCGTTTATAAAAGAAACAAAAATTAAATATATTGATGTCTGAATTAAGCTGCAGACGATACTTACTCCCATGTTAAGACCACGAGCACATCTGTTTTTACTGGAGGAGTTGAACACACGACGACTGGTTGGTTCCGAAGAAATGTGACCAATGATCAGAAACACTGTTCCCAATACAAACATGGACACAATCACTCCAATTAAAGTAAAGTCCATAAACCATAATCTAAAAATAGAATACAAAATCTAATTGAATTAAAGACAGTAAGTTTACTTGGGTAGTTAAGAGACACTCGTCGGTTGGTAAACCATTCATTTTGTATCTGAAGTTATTTGACTGCACAGTGACATTGGACATTAAAAATCAGATTTAAAGTTTCGTCAAAATCAGATACAAATTGAGACGGTTGGTCAGGGCGGATCCAGGAATGTTTGCAGGAGGGGGTTAGCCAGGCCTCTGTTGCCTCTGTTAGAGAAATTTGACAGCTGACAATGCATGACGCTTTCATCTCTCTAAATTACAAACATGTACTTACAGATTGAACTTCTAAAAAAGAAAAATCCATCTATTTTGATAATGAATTAATAGGATCACATTGGGATTCAATTTCAATGATGCGATATCAGACATTTCTGTATTATTATTTCATACTTTGAATGTCAATCCCATCCCACCATCTGATGATTAAGGACAAAGCAAACGACTGTGTGACAATTTTCTCATAATGTGTTGTTTACAATTTTTTATGTAGCTGAGCAGGGTGGGGTTGGACCCCCAAATACCTTCCCCCCCACCCTCCTGGATCGCCCCTGGTAGTGTCCACAAACATATATCCACAAGAAAATGTGGGTGTCTCAAAATTGCCACACCATTGTTGATATATGATCTCATTTTCATCTCCGGAAAGAGAGGTACAAATCTTTTAATGGTTTACAAACAATTTAATGAACACTCATGAAAAACAACTTACTCTAAGTAGATCAAAGTATTTGACAATTAGTTGAGTCTAAGGTTATTTCCAAGATGTTTGGAAACATATTTTTAATTCTTATTAAAACAAGTGTTATTAACAATCTCTGTGTCGGACAATTCAAATAAAATAAGTAGTTACTTACAACGGTTGGTTATTCAGAAGATCACGTGTTTTGCGCGACCCAATGAGAAGACTTCCTGTTAATCCACCTAATCCCAACAACAAGATAATCCATGCGATCAGAGAGGCACAAGGCACGTGAGACAAGCATTTTAGAAACCGCTCACAGCAATTTGGATTTCGTGCTGAAATGATAAAAAAACAAACATAAATATTTGATATCACAAATATATGTTCAGACATAGGGTTTACCAATATTTTATAAAATATGATAATTTTACCCTGTCAAAACAAGGGACAGTTACTCACTCCCAAATCCCCAATAAGAGATTATTAATGCAAAACTTTAAACTATCGAGGAAAATTAAGTTCGGGTATAAAGTTTCATCAACTAGTCTGGATGTAGGTAATTGATATAAACTATATAAAACAGGAACTGTGATAGTTAATGATAACATAAACAGCAGTAATTGTAAACTATATTGTGTTTATATATTGTAATTGGTTAAGTATGTCCATATGAGCTACACCACCCTTTGTGGAATTTAGTCTACCAGGCATCTCAGTAATTTAGCCATTGGCAGTTGACAAAGTTTTTATTTGTTTTATTTGAATGTATTCTGTATTGAATTAGAATCTTGTTACATTACCCTTTGTGGAATTTACATATAGTCTGTCAGGGTATCTCAGTAATTTAACCATTGGTGGCTGACAAAAGTTTTTATTTGTTTTAACCTTGTTTTCACAAATGTATCATCCGGATCCATCAGTTTTAGCACATAGATAGAAAAACATTGATTGTTTTATTGTAACAAAAAGAAGCAACAATGCGTGAACAGGAAACTGAATAACAACTTCATTTATACAGAATGATTACAGATTACTTTAAGCACTACTGTGGTTGCCGACTTATATCATACATCAATTTAGACAAGTTGTTACGAGTGGAAACCTTTTAATTGCTTTTTTCAAGCACACCAAAGTGTGGTAATATCTCTCCAAAGATGATTTCCATCAGAGATATTAATTCTCGTTAATACAAGATCAACATGGAGAATCCTCTCCGAACAGACTTCAGATTTTTAATTTATACATTGATAGTTAAAGGCACATAGATAAAACAGAAAAAAAAATGAAATGAAATGGGGTTAAACGTCCTACTGTTCTGCTCCGTACTGGGTTAACACAGAAGCACACATAATGCAGTGCCTAATAATAAAACGCCTGGGCCTTGTTTCTCAAAATCTTAACTAAAGATAAAATCCAAATTTTTGTAGAAACTTCAATATTAATTGGCTAAGCACTAAATCAATCTAATATTATCCAATCAAATTACTCAAATTAAGATTTTATCTTAGTTTAAACTTCGTGAAACCTGGTCCTGTTTACCTAAAGAAGATCTAATAATAATAATAATGATTAGAAACTGTGACACCTAGGACAATATTTGGATACTCATGCCAAATAATACAGAATTCGCATTTGTTTTGACCAAACTATTGGTAAATGGTAGAGCATACATCATATGAATCATTGCTACAGTTTGTCTGTAATTGTTAAATTATACTGCGAGAAGTATTGGTCTCGTCCCTATAGTAATGAGTTAATGGTCTGGCATGTTGACGTTCGGTTGAGAACATTTGTTTTAACAAGAATTACTACTCGGTTCTCCATAATTTACCATAATGTATATTAATATGGTTACGCTAGAGACTTCTATTCTCTTCACGGTCAATAAAACTTTTTGAGCTCTAGGTTTCAGATGATCACTTAAATGATCATTGTTCTATAACAATTAAAGTTTTCAAAAAATGATCATAAGGGAGAAACAAAAACAACAATAAAATCCATTTCCTTCATGCTATGTATCAAATGTCCTGATGTACCACTGACTTTTTATGCCAAGATTGGACACATTAACCTGGAAATTAACAAAGCGTTAAGTTCCCTCTTGTAAATCAAACCACAAAAGATAATCATGTGTAAGCCAGTGTTTTTTTTTTGTGAATCACCAAATGTTTTTCAGTTATGGTATCATTCTGTATTTAAGGCTTACAGCGAATTGCATTTTCAGAAAATTAGGAAACCAAATTCTAGCTGACTCAATTAGGCGTGAAGGACCAGAACCATGCAAGCTACCGGAACCTAATATTTAATCTTCATTTAACTCTGGTTTTAATTTTAGTTGACCTACACGACCTGAAGATGTTACTACCAATGAAAGTACCAACTTATAAATTCTCTGTTCTCTTTATGTTTAAAAGCAATGTGATTGGTTAAACTCATTCTTTCTTATTTTAAAACATCTAATCAATGGCTAGAGATCAAAGGTCAGGTTAGATCAATTGAATACAAACTTCTTAAGGACTTCAAGGAATGAATGTAGAGTCTAATCTTAATTATCCTGGAGAATCACCATAAACATTTAACAGCGGGTCAATTGGCAACTGAGAAGCTTAAGCTGAACCATTTTGTCTGATTCAGTTTTCTTACATAGATAAGATGAAGTAAAATCATTAAAAGAAAAACATGTACATTCATATGGTTGTGTCTTTGAGGCCAAATTAGTATTCTTCTGGGAACTTTTATTAACATACAAATTAATTACTCATTCATGAGTCTGAAATTAATTGATTCTTTGTCTAGTTTCCATCAATGATTACCACTGACAAACTGCAGCTACAAATTTTCATAAAACATACAAAAATGGCTCCAAATTATTTATCAACTAATCTTCTAGCTTGGTATTCATGCTTTTTTCTATCTAGTTTGAAGTCTTTCTGTGTGTATTGATCGATTGTCGTTCTATTACTTGCTGGGCCAATTGGCACTCCTCATGACATTAGCCTGTGTTGGAATTCCAATAATAAGCTTAACGACAGTAGTCTATTTATACTGCAAACTTCTCTCTACTGCCATGAATAAAGAACTTGACCCGGATTGAAACATATTTACCAAAGAGAAATATACTTTTCCAACCATATTAGAATAAAATGAATCATGCAAAGAATTTGAAGTTCTATGGTGTCTTGTAGCCGTCAATATATATGGCACCATTTCTCTCTTAATCTCACAAAGAGGTTCCTTGATATTGCCAAACACTGCCTGCAACAAATGGCATTGTCAGGGTTTTTGATACATATTATTTGATGCCTCGAAGTATAATTGGCTTGACTGGCTCCTTCTAAATCTACCAAATAATACAATCTAAATATATCCATATACTGTAACATAGCCTACAACAATGTTTTTCTTGAGGATTGACAGATCTTAAAGTCTCATTATTACCATTTCTCTTCACAACCACAGGCCTGGATGTTTCAAGACAAAAGAGATGTTAAGATGGTGCAAAAATTTTGACAATTAAATAAACAAACTCAAAAAACACTGCACCGCATAAAATTTGTAGCATAATTTTTACTCTTGTGTACAGCGTTCTCACACAATTTAGCTTGAAGAAATTGTTATTAGATAAAATTACATAGAAGTATTATTATCCAAATTTAACACTGGACATTCCCCCAATTGACATACATTGGTCTATATAAGCATGTCAACCATCAAAATGTTGTTTTTTATTTTTCAGGATAAATTTCTATGTTAAAATTCTATTAATCCAGTTAATGGGTCAATATGAAAGAAAACAAAAAGTTTGTATATGACAATCGAATTCAATACAATTTCATCATTTACTAGGCTACTAGATGCTTTTCTTGACACGTAACAGCAAGACAGATTGAGCTGAACATCCGCATCAAATAGCATTACACAGAACTTAGATGTTCTCTAATCGATTGAAATATTTCTTAAATGAAAAGTGGCATCTCTCAGAAGTCTCGAGTCGAAGTGATTGCAGTTGGTGAGGATGATTAACTGTTCATCTGCCTTGAGGTTAGAAAATGGCCAGTTATTACATAAACTATTATGAAAAATAACATAACGTAATTACTTGTTAACCCGCCATCAAGCAAACCGGCGACAGAAAAATAATATTTACACAAGGCATATTCAATTATTATGTCTAATATTTATAAATCGTTTATTTTCTAGAAATTCACCAAATATTTACACCTATTTTTAGAACCTGTTACTGAATAATATAAGATCTATTTACTATTTACAGCATGCTTTTCACTACTTTTTATCTATCAAGTCCTATTTATCCAAACTACAAGAATTTATTTTTTTGTAGTAATTTTTAAAGGATGTTCAATCAAAGCAATCAAGCTACAACATTTTTTAACAATCTAAAGAAATGTGATATTGACACATCATCATTTATATAATGCTATATTTCTGACAGAATGTACTATGGTTTGTGAAGCTCACTAATCACTGAGCTGATTAGAAATCACTGTATTTGGAACTTTTGGGTTTCATTTAGTCCTGTGATATCATAATATAAGTTGTGTAGAATTTGTAATCTTATTTCTTAGCAGATATTATATGCGGAAAATGAAAACAGATCACTCATATCAATGGATGATTGTAAATCGTCAACCAAGGCTTAGACAGCAACGTGTCAGAATGCCTTGAGAAGATGGCCATATTATTTGGCAACATTTGCAGACGCTCTGTTAAATTGCGTACCAGGTGTCGTGCTAAACAAGGTAGTACAACACCTGATGCCATTTCTAATTTGTTTAATTAAAATACAAAACTAACAACTAAATGTTTTTTGTTCATCTACAGATTTTTTAAAACTCGATAGTGGAATATGTATGTATTTTAGCAAACAAATGATGAAGAAACAGAAAGGATAATTTGAAATATTTCATTATTTCACATTTTAACATTTCCCTAAACAGTTATTTAGGTATTATCAGTAGAGTATCCTTCATTATTCTACATGATTTATGGTTTTAACAAGATGAAAGATTTGAACAAGTTAAAAAGAAGGAGTGGGAGAAATGGGTTTAACGTCCACTCGACACAAACTAGGTCATTTCGGGACTAACATATGGTTTAATTGTATTTCAAGGTTAGATAGGCAACCCTACTCCTTGTCACGTATAACCAGGGATTCGAAACAACGGCAGTTGACTCGAAGACTTTATGTTACAGCGAGCGCACGCTAACCATTCTGCCATCCAACCCCCGAACAAGTTAAAGGCAGTACAGGAATATAAATGCAGCATACAAAGCAGTTACGATATGTGATATACTTCGGATTTCCTAATATTTCCACTACCGGTATTTAGCATTGTGATATTGTGTAACATTTTTATATCAATTAACCTACTACACTTATATACAGCACTTTATATTAATAGAAATAATAGAATTCCAGATGAGAGATTACAAAATAATAGGAATTTTATGAGATGATATTCTGTGGCATTTTCTCCGGAATTTTCAATAAAATACCAAGCAATATATAATTTATAATGATTCCAGCAAAATGATTTGGTAGTTCTTATTGCAAATTGGTTTCAAAACGGAAACAAATTAAGTATAATAATCCAAAGTGGGTGACCATACCCTGAATACAGTTTAGTTTATCAAAAAGTTATTGCCTAAAAAATTGACACATTAAAAATTTTATGGCCAAAATCATATCTTTATAGCAATTGGCAGGAAATTTCAATCAACAGACTCAGCATTGCAGAGTATCAAAATTATTCATTAAAGATACATTATGTAAGATTTAGATAAAGAACTAGCCATTCTTGCTATAATAGATCAAAAGTAGATGATGTAAAATGAATAATTTGAAAATTTCATTCAAATTACTCTATTGCGAGCGATGATATTAGCGTTATAAGGTGTGCAATAATTTCAACCACAGTTTGATAAGTTAATTAATGTCTAATTAATACTTTAGAAAACATTTCAGGCCCAAAGAAAGACCTGCAATAGGCAGATTTATCTCTTGTATAATGCATGTTTAAAAATGGTTCATTTGCATTGTTTTATTTACAGAATATACAAATATTTGAACCCGTGCTTCCATCTTACCACTCCCTTGTTAATTAATAAGATGGAGAAAAAAAACTGTTTGAGTATTTCTTGATGCAAGTCACTTCTCCACTTTATATAAGAGAATTGCAGATACAC
Source organism: Patella pellucida (assembly GCA_917208275.1). Lineage (NCBI taxonomy): Eukaryota > Metazoa > Mollusca > Gastropoda > Patellidae > Patella > Patella pellucida. Next base: position 41,439,106 of record OU795043.1, on the reverse strand, counting down.
ACAATAAACATAAAGTGAAGAAGCCCTGGGTGTAGAGGTTTATGTAAATATTCCCAATATTTAACCAAGACATCTTTGAGTGAAACTTGACATCCTCAAAGGAAAGTGACATTTTTTACCAGATAAAAAATACTGCATCCGATGCAAATCCTTGTATGCCTAAAAAAAAGTTACCAATTCTGGATTAAAAAAGATGTATACATTGAGAATGGTTAACATATTTTTGGCCCACCCATATAACAAAACAAATCAAATACATTTTCCACTAAAATGGTTTCGTGGATAATAATTTGGCTTTCCATGTAGAAAACATATTGTGTCATGTTATTTATCAACAACTGTGATTTTATTAATCCCTATTTCGCAACAAGATATAAAGAGCTTGAGGGAAGGTCCATGGCTTCTAAGAATAGATCAGTATTTTCAGATTTTTTGTTAGGCTTTAACAGATCGATAATAAAGAAGTATACATATAGCCGTAGGGAATAGTGAAAAGCTAATAATATTTTAATACATAATGATAGATGATCGACTACCATATAATATTATTGATAACCACAGATGATATTGATGTTGGCTATATTTCCTACATTATCCGCTAGACTATAGACCAATAAAATTTCCAAAAACTGGGACTGGATCATCAAGTCTATAAATAGCATGGGTCCTGTTTTACGAAGCATAAATACATATAAGGAGGGATTTGGCACAATGGTTAGAGAGTAGGATTTGTAACAGAACGGTTGCAGGTTCGAGACTCGAATTGTGCCCGAGTTCTTGTGTCCTTGAAAAAGACACTTTATCCCTGTATTCCAGTCTACCCAGCTGTAAGTGGGTACCGGTAGGATGGTGTATTTGACACAAAAACATGTTGCGCTCTTTGAAATTTCAAGTTGAAGCTGCATATGTTGGGGCTCTTCTAAGAGCTCGGGAGTAAAGGGAGGTAATCAGGCTTTACCTGTATCCTAGGACCGGGATAATAATAATTGTACAGCCTGTTGAGATCACATATAGATGGAATGAGCTTAAAACACTAAATATTATTATATTATTATATTATTATTATTACTATATTATAAGTGTAAGTCTGCACCAACCGAGCTGACCAGGATGGACATATGCCATTGGCTGTGACAGTGATGTTTAACCCTATTATCACACCAAAATATCAATAGCCCCGTTTACACTAGGCTACGATAAGCGTGACATTTACAGCAGGCTACCAGGCCAAAATAAATGTCTACAATAACCGCCTCGCAACAGTGCCAGGTACACCACTGAGGATCTCTTCACAGAAAACAATTATGGCAGTTGATTTAGTTTGGGCAGCCATTTTGACAGAACTATCAAAGTTTGCAGACAAAAACATCCAGGTTCATTTGGCACATGCGCAGTAATCTGTACAGAGAACCATTCTCAGACCAGATAGCGTTTACACTACGAAAGTTCAACCGTGCATTGCCTTGCACCGTGCTGATACCACTTCACTTGGCCAAATTGACACTGTTCTCAGTACGGCATGTCATGACTGACTCGTTTACACTTAAAATTTGTAATGTAAACGGGATTAATGGTACTTCTGTTTTTTTCAACTGAACCATAAAGCAGGGTTCTTTGCCAGGTCCTTCATCCTATCCTAGATCACTGACAAGGGGAAACCACATTGGGAAATCTCAAGAAACTTTCTCAGCCAACACAGTATATCGAGCCTGGAACCATCTGGTTTGTGAACCACAGTCCTACTCACTGAGTCATCATGATTCTCTATAAATGTTTTACACAAGAACAAGTTATATATGAATCAAACAAGTTATATATATGTTATAAAAAAGAATATAATGATGTTTATATTAGATAGATAAGTTGTTTATAGAACCTGTGATAGGTTTTCTACATGTCAAAATATCATATAACAAACTTGTTTTACCCATCCTTAAATTGTATAACTGTCAAATGGTAATGAATAGGAAAATAATTGCAGGTGAATTATTCACGCCCTTTGTATCAAATGATTTATGAAAATGCGAAAAATAACCGGTTCATTCGGTTGTTTTCTGCGACTATTAGTATTTAGACCTAGAGTAATATGTAATGCAAATAGATATTCATATAGCGTGAAATATAATTACTTGGAAAAATTATTAATCTCCGGAAAATGTTTAATAATCAGTCAACTGTAAGCTGTGACTGGCATGTATCTAATATAAGTAATATTCCACTGCTAAAAAATAGAGAAACTTACATATAAGTATCTTGTGGATCTACAATATTTGCTTCAAATCCCTTTCAACATACTTCTCTGTGGGAGGGTAAATTTTTCAGAATGTATTTTTCATTACTTACTGTTCATTTACCATGCATATTGAGGCATAAGTAAATTCTTAATTGTTTTCTGTCTACTTCTTTTTCCACCGCTTAATTACAGAGTCTTTTGTATGTTCCAGAAACCGTCTAACCATTTGATTAAAGAATAAAAATCACTCCCTCAGTCAAGTTAGTGCACAATAAGCGGGCAGACAACAGTCGGGTTGGCACTGACATTTTTGGCCAGTGCTTGCCCCCATGGGCGTTTTTCCATATATACTGCATTTGCCATACTTTTTGGGGAAATAATCACCCAATAAATACTTTCGGGACAATGTATCTTTAATACAGTATCTTGTGTAAATACTGGCAGAGACAAACATTACTCCAGGAACTTGGCCAAACTAGTCTGGATATTCTAGAGGTAAAAAGAGCCATAAATCAAATATACAGCATAATAAGAAAGAATACTGGGTTAGTGTTATGAGGTGTTAATCAAATTATTAATCGTCTGGTATAAACAAAGTTTTAAGTAGCAATGATTTTCCAGTGATGCTATTTTCCCACTGGAATCATACTATATACCAGACTTGATCTCATAATAAGACAAGACTATGATGTTCTCTTTGAAAATTCCGCCAAAAATACACTAACCATATGTTTTCTTAATTCCTGTTTGTTTATGATATATAATACTCTATGAACTCAATAGCAAGTGCAGGAGGACCTCACTACACACAGAGAAAACTGATAAGACAAACCTGCGGACAGGACAAAATACACAAACATTTGTTACCTACATGATGTGGTACCATGTGTGGTTAAAAGAAGCATACACTGCCTTGTATGTGACACTAATAATGGTTATTATTTTAAAGGGGTACACCCCCTTAAACATCTTTACAATTTTTCACTAAACATTCCTTAAATCCAACCAAATTATTAAATTCAAAACCTGATCATTACCAAATAAAACTGGCATTATTTTATTTAACAGAAGCATACAATTGAATAGCATTTAATGTTTAATCAATACACTACTTTGGCCATTTTTGGACATTTTTAAAAGCTATAGTCATGCTTGTAATGCTAGGAAGGAGCGTTTTTCTCCTGGACAGTGGAAGTGCTGACACTATTCATTGAATTCCAACTGTCAGTGGTTCCTTTACATGCATACAAACTTTACATAGTGGACCTCATCTTTTAATTTCATCGGGGTGACTTAGCAATGCTTTACTAGTCAGCACTACAAGAACTACCCCTGACAAGTACCGGTATATACCCAATTTCAACAATTCTCGGCCAAGATATTTATACACATTTCATTCAAATACACATGATGACATGTTGTTAAAAGCAGAACATTTATCATGAAGTAAATACAGTTTTGTTTTCTAACTGAACAAAGTAATTAACATGCAGTGACATGCACACACATATATGCTTTGAAATGTGTTATTCGTGACCATTGCAAAAATATGAGCATAATACACATCTCAATGTATAATTTATAGGAAAGTCAGATGGCCATTTTCACCTCCACATCTATTTTAACAGAATACGATAAAGTATCTCTTTCAAAATGGCCATTATATGACCATGGTTAATATATTCTGTATTGTAATGGTATCCTAGAAGTGTAGTGAAATGTAGACAATAAAGTTAAATTGTATTCCTTGGGGTGCATTTATATATTACACAATAGTTTCTGTTGAAGAGAAAGCATTAAAATATATCGTTCAACTGTCTAGACTTAAATTATAATAGTTGATAACCCTTCTATAATGGTTCAGGATAAAATAAAACAATTTGCCATATGAATACAAGACATTATACTTCACTATATTTCATCAAACTTATCTTAATTCAATAACTAACACTCACTGGGGTATTTTGTGGTGGATTTATCTTGGCCCAATAAGCTAGTATTATTCATAGAACCACGCATCAACAAAATGGTGAAAGTCTACGGCCTACTCTTGTTTGAATCCCTTTCCGTGCACACCAACACGTACACAGGACCTCAGTTCTCTGTCCCACATAAACAAGCAGACACTTATCCTCTCCAGGCCCTCCATCCTGCACCTATGACAAATGAAATGAAATTTAACATCCAACTGTTCTGCTCCTACTGGGGCCACTGCAGGCTAATGAAGACAGGCATACGCCATACCAAAGGAAATTTTATCCAAGCAGTGGCACTATGTTCTACTTTTATATTAAATTCCAACTGCCAAGGGTTCTTTTATGTGCACACTAATGTACACATGGGACCTCAGTTTTTTGTCCCATTTGAATGACTAGACCGGTGTCCATGTCAGGCCCTCTGTCCTGCACCACTGATAAGGGGAAACCACGTCTGAAAAATCTTATGGAACTTTCTCGGCCAATCCAGGGATCAAACACTAGACCTCCAGGCTAGGGAGCAAGCGTCTTACAAACTCAGCCATTGTACCCCTGACAAAGCTTTAAAACATGTCTATTTGGAACAAACTCAAGATTTTAAAATCACAGTAATTTTTCAGAGATTATAACATAAGTTTCCAGATTCACCATGCTAAGACTATATTATCATATTTTTCCTCTTTTTCTTTGTTGGTTAATGGTTAATATCACATTGACATATTGAAAGAAGAAAAGGGAAGTAAAAATAACATTCTTAAAGACTGTAAATTGTTTTTAACATAAGCTAACTCTTCTTATCAGTTTCATCATTCACCATCTTTTCTTTTATCTACGATGTTATTTGTTATGAAAGAGAATACAGACAGGATAATGTATGTTTTCGAGTTTTGTGGATTCCATCACCAGCAGACATTACTACAGCTGGTTATGGTCATGTCATTCTACTTAAAATGTTCAATAGTTTGGCATTTTGATAACCACAAGCAACTCAGTAGTAACACCTGCCACTATAAATTATTTTAAGTGGAGAATTTGGGTGGTGAAAGCCCAGGGTCACTTATTACATCCAGTTCACTAGATTTTATCCAAATAATCAGGAGCAGTAGACAAGCAAGGAGTTGCCTTTGTCAATTTAATGATAGATAAAGACTAGAGGCCAGGTTAGAAGTAACCTGATATGGTCTGCTACTGTTACCAGGCAGTTCTGAACAAACTAATTGAAAAACCATTCCAATATAAGATGTAGTTCAAAAACTGGATTAACTGAGAGTCATCTCTTTATAAAATTTTAACATGATATACTTTATGAACTACTTCAAATAACTAAACATGGAGGCCACATTATTAACTACATTCATCTCTAGTAGGTCATCAGGAAATTGCCATTAAACTTGGGGTGGTAAGCATCATATTGAAATCTCAAAACTACAATTTTTTCTAAGTGCCACAACATATTTTTTGTGGATCTTTCTGATGAGGGATTTGATTGGGTAAACTTGTAAAAGTGGACGAATGTTTACTAAAACAAATTTGTGAAATGAAATTAAGTATATTTCAGAGAACCTGGCCTAAAAGATTTTAAGTGCTTTTGTTAGATACTTTCGCTACATCCATGCTATGACATCATAGACAATGTATAAACACTTGGTTGCTGTGTTAACATCTTACTTATTTTCCTTCAATTTATTGCCTCACTGAAAAAAAATGTTGCCATGGTGACATTCTATAAATTCATTATGAGGAATAAAAAGGGGGGTGTTGAAGACATAATAAATGAATTGATTCCCTGAAAGAGAACTATGTGCTCTGTTAACCTTTATGAAATTATTGTATCACTATAGGTAGGGATATATTTTGTTGCCATTTCCCTGGATCACAATAACTTCCAGCTTTAATATACATGAACATTAATTGTACATCAGATTGATTGCTTTCTAAGCATCAACAAGGAAGAATAGAAAGAAAATGTCACGGTTAGCAATATTTGCCACTGCTGCACAAATCTGTTAAAATGGAACAGAACGTTTTATAAAATATGTCAATCGGGGAATACATTTCATTTCCTTAACAATCCCTTGATATTATGGTATAAACTTTGCAATGAACCAGGAAAACACAGAAAAGAGATAAAAGTCCAATAAAAGCAGAATGCCACCATCAATTATTATCATCATCCCTTCTAAAACTAAAACTTAAAGCCTGTTGATCTCAATAAGCGTCAAATAGTATTAGATGATTATAGACAACAACTCTGTTTGAAAGCCTAGTAGTTCAGATTCCAGCCGATTGTAAATAAGGTACCTGTCTGATACTGTATCTGGAAATGGCCAGATAAGGGTAGTTTGGATCAACTAATGAGGTGGGTCTCTTGTAAACCGGCTATTTTCACTACTTATATATGATATTCAACCAAAGAATAACTTGTTTTGACAGGTGGTGGGGTCATGTCTCGCTTTCTTGAATGAGTTTTAAATTGTACTTACTCATTGAAAATACCTAATACTACTTTGTAATTGAATTGGAAATATACAGTATACAATTCTATGAATACAATCACTGTTTATTACTGATACCAAGGTAACCCTGCGATTCTGCAACTAAGATTCTAAACAGTAATAATGATCTACAGACTTACTAAGAATTGTGCACTTTTTACTTTTTATATAGGAAACCAGTAAGGAACATTCACATGGCAAAGTACTACTGTATATCATTTTGTTTCCTTATAGAATTTATGGATTTTGAATTGAATACATTTTGAATTTTGGATTGAATACATTTTGAAGCTCCACATTCCAAAGTTTTATTGTAGTTACAATAATATCACTCGGACCAATCAGTAGCTTTGCAATAAATAGGAGAAGACTTCAGAATCACATCGACCATTATTCTATCAGAAAAAAAAATCTTTGTATGTGATTTATACAGTAGCGTGAGAAGCCAATATTCAGTCTAATAGTGCATGATACATGCCTTGCGACAAATTGCACAATTTACTGAATGTAATAGTCACAGAAACCAGAATTACTGAACACGGAAACTATGATGTATTGTTATGTTACGAGACAGCTATATTTCTTATAGTGTCACTGCCATGATTTATGGAATACGGTACTAGATTTAAGTAGAGATCCGACCATGATTTAAATCACACTTATTTCCACTTGTAAAACATTCCTATTGGAATTTCTTAGCTATAGGCAGTGGTGTACGTACAGCGTTCTTAAAAAAGTATGAATACCGTGCTCCATACATAACTAATAGATCTATACTGGAGGCCAAGCTCGTTTAATTCAGAGATTAAACCCCAGTGTCGAATGTTGAAGATGATATAAAAAAAAGTATGAATACCATGCTTCATACATAACTACTGTAGGCCAAGCTTGTTAAATTCAGAGATGAAACTACAGTGTCGAATGTTGAAGATGATATAAAAAAAGTAAGAATAACATGCTCAATACATAACTAATAGAGCGATACTGGAGGCCAAGCTCGTTAAATTAAGAGATAAAACTGTAGTGTCGAATGTTGAAGATGATATAAAAAAAACATAATTTATCCCTAGTCAATCCAGGCCTATAGTGTATAGATTGACTATAGTAATGTTATCTGACTAACTAGAGAGTATTTAGTCTTAAAGTCAAACCAAAACCAATGTGTTCACAATATCAATATTGACTCTTTTACAACATTAAGTTAGCCGACCTGGTTGCTCATAAACAGGCCTCTAGTTCCATTTTACCATTAATCAATTCCTGGAAATTACTCGCTACCAGGGCGGACGTATAATAGCCCATAGGTTATGTAGAACCATGATGAAGCGCTAGATTTCCTTATAAATAAATCTGCTTTATACGCCAGGAAAATATTCACCGATAGAAATGTGATCTAAGTCTTAAAGGTCACTCATTTTTACTAGCAAATTATTCAGCTTCGAAACAGACAAACCGTCACAAATCCATTCCAGAATTTTTAGTTCATATCTAAATGGTAAACTGTGCAATGCACCAATTTCTATGAAGAGTTTTGGTATGGAACACCAAGCTCAAGTAGTCTGTGTATATCACTAGTTTACTGTTTTACCTTTACGGATATGAAAAAGCAATTATGTAAAATTATATATAAGTTCACAGCATGCCTAAATAGATAATAAGTGTTTCTCTTAAAGGTTTTGCTATTACACGCTGGATCATCATGGGCAGAAATTACTCTGGTATTTGATGGTTAAATTGATAGACAGACATATTAATTAAGCATAAAACCTATTAAACTTTATCAGTACAGTCTGTTGGTGCTACAGGTTTATAGAATTCCTATAAGTAATGAATACTACTCAAGAGTAATTCACTGAACTCTGAATATAAGCGAGACTTTGTGGAACCAAACTACATCACTATTGATCATAAAAGCCAACTATTTTATTGTACAATGGAAATATCAAGACAGAATTTCATTAATATTCGTTACTCTTAGTAAGTTATCTCAATCTGACTGTTATGGAATATTATAATAAGCAGCCTTCCATATTGTAATTAACTATTCTACCGATTTGTAGATCTTGTACTAAAATAATCTTTTCATGATGTCAAGTTACTGAAAAAGATTATTACAGCTTGAAATGTTATAACCCCTTTTAAAGAGCAAAGTATGGAAGATATTGGTAATATTATATGAGCCAGCGTATTATAGTCTGTAATGGTATTAATTAATCACTGCCCTCCCTAAACACCCTTGTCTAAGACATCACCCAAGATGGAAGTGGACATAAAACCCCATAAACAAACCATCCTAAACACTGCATGATAACCCTCGATTAATCTACAATAAACTAACACTGTATCACATCATCTGGACAGAAATGTACACAAGAACAAAATTCTTATTTTACTGATCTTAGTACAATCCTTAATGCTACCCCCTCCCCTCCCCTACCAAAGAAACCAAACACACAATGGTCTGCAAAAATAATGTTGAACCAAAAGGGGAAAAACATGACAAAATCTCAAAAGTCTTAAACAAAAGGTTCGGAAATAATTATCAACTGACCCGAATCTCACAGAAATCAAATATCCCAACTCCCTCCAGTCTGCTTAAGAACCAGGAAAATATTAAAGCAGTTAATAAAACAATTAATGAAGAATAAAAGATCATGTATTGTCACAATTTGTTTCTATTTGACAATGTTTGTTATTTAATCCTTGTAGCATTATCTTGATTATCATTAATGGTGTGATCTGCTATATGTATATGTATCAACAAATATCAGTAATTTATCTACATGAGAGAATAAGGTGTGAATGACGATACACCCTGCTGGTGATCTCACATTTTATTTTAAATTTCCTGGTAGTAGATAATGTTACCATTATTAATAATAACCAGGAACATATATATATCTTATTACTGAACGTAACTTGAGCACAATAAAAACAACATAAATGTTTCTTCTGAACTCAATATTTGACCATTTTTGATAAATTCATAAATAACAATATTTGGAAAAATTTACTGTTTAATTGGCCAAATAATATGATATTGACAGTAATCACCTTTACCACTGGAATATGGTTAGATCTACTTGATAAGGACAACTTTAAGTTTGGTTAAAGGTCATGAGATGTCAACAGGGCTAGCATCCAAAACTTAGGCTGCCTATCTACTGCTAGCTCCGGCAGAGAATAGGACAGTGTTTAATTCTGGTATGATGTAGGTTAACTGCTGTGTGCAGTATGCAGGGCTAGCGCTGACCCCAACCTACAATCTTGCCAACTAGCGATCTTGACGAAAATTGAGTGTGACTTAACAAATAGATCTAGCCCTGGAATACACAACACATCCACTTCCTAGCCACCATGATGTCATGTACAAGTTTTGTGAAACAAACTGATATCTTATTAGGTTTCATTTTTTCATTATCCCCCATTATGAAGCAAAATCTAAAGTCTTTATATATACTGTACTCTTGTGGGCTTATTTGTAATTATCTTCAATAAATAATGTATAAACAATACGCAAAGAATTTAACCTAGTCAATATAGACTCCTCATAACCTACTACAGTAATACCAATTTGTAGAAACAAAACCCCATAACTTCACTGAACATAGACAGAAATATGTTATTGAAAATAAAAACCATGTTTGTTAAGAGCGCAAAGTATCCATATGTGAGAGACTTTGACAGCTATGTCATTGAAGCCATTTGTAAATTATTTCTAACCTTACAATTTTATTAAACATCGGCTGAAAAACGTCTAGGTTATTTTAACAAGAGTAATGGAGAATGTAAAAGTATAATAAATCTTGAAACAGGATGACTAAAGATTTGACTTGACCTATTTACATTTTGTGATATTCTGTTGTAAGAAAACCGTCAAAATCAATATAATTTACGGTGATGTATTGCCAAGTGCTGTTGTCCTAATGATCATTACGTGTACTGTGATATTCTATTCTTTGGAAGTTCTTGTAAAAAAAGATCAGTTTGCCCAAGTTGAAATTATTAATTTCAATATTGGCTTCTTATTTGGCCTCTTACTTATTCTTTTGAGAATTGAAAGATCTGAGTGAAATCGAGACGTCTGAAACGAAAGCTACCGAGAATAATTCCTATTGTAGGTCGCATCATTAATGTCTGATAATTATATGAAAACACTTGATCTTATAAACTGTTTACCTAATCGTCTGGAAAAACAAAATGCTTCAGTATTCAAACGATTAGACTTTTTTAAGTATTTCTCATTTGAATAATTCCATTAGAAGTAAATTATCCATGTATTATACAGAAATAGTTCATTTATTATGGACAGATGAGGGGGGAGGGGTAGAAAAATGACATTGTATTTAGTGAACAATGAAAATATCTCCCCACCCTTACCCCAGCATCTGCTGAAATTTTATTATTCAATTGCATCTACTGCAGTGCATTTATCTGTATTCCATACTTCCATACACACATTGAGTAGATTCCTGTTGGAAACTTGGCTTCTTAATAACAGTTAAATAGAAAATCAATTGTAAAACCAAGATATCATGAAGACGATTGGTGTCATCTCTATTGACTTCGTAGAAACCAAAGCTACGACTTAAACAGGAAAACAAAAACAAACTAAAAGAAATTTCATGCAGTTCAAAGTATGGGAATAATTCGAACAGTTCTTCTTGGATAAAAGCAATACAACTTCTCTTAACGCTCAAAGTAAGTTCTTGCCAATTTCACTGCAACTTTCATTGAAGCCATTAAATGTTTAGCATGAACCATGTGACCTAATACAGAATGATAAGATAATGTCACCTCATTAGGGATTTGTTGAAATTGTGACATTTAAAAATTCTACATGCTAGGATAAACACTGAAATTGACTAAATACTCATTTTCATCTACGAAATAAAATGCATTTAACATCTTGCGTGATATACTAACGTTCGGTAATTACTAGTTCCTCGAGGACATCGTCCGATCAGACAGTTACTGGAACAAGATAATTACAAGGCCACTGATTATTTTATTAACGAAATTCTTTTCAAGCGATACTTTATTGTCCTGTCGACCATCTTAAGGATGTTGTCTCATTGCCGAATCAATGAAATGGCCCTTGGAAAAATGTTGTATGTCAACCAAATTTATTACTCGAAATGTTAGTCTGTTAAATATTATGATTGTCGCAATGAATTAACCTGAATTAACTACGATAAATATTGAGGTGATCAAACGCCACGTGCATAATTGACACAGAAGTCTTTTGTTAATTTGACATTTACAAACTATTAAAACAGTGCATTGCAAACACCTAATTTCACACCATTTACGCTTGTTTTCATCTGTTTGACAGTAGTTCATGTTGTATTTCTAAAACATTCGGCGCGTATCCCACGAAACCCTTTCAGTTGACCTAATTCTATTAACGGTCCTATGCATTTTACGTATAGTTAACAAACGCATTCGACTTAATATAATAATTACGTCAGATTTTTACATAAATATAATTTCTAGAGTAAACACAAGACGGGAATTGAGAACGGAATTACGGGACAGGGCACTCGGCAAATCTCGGCAGATTCCGGTAGTTATAGATGTAGGGTACTGGAATCTCCCGAGGTTTGCCGAATACGGGAGGGGGTTTAAAATACACTCGACACGCGGTGTGCGTCAATATTAAAATTGTACTTTTTGTGGAGAAAACTCCAATTAATGGAACCCGTTTCTTGGTCTTTGCATTCAATGTTTCGTTAACTTTGCGGAACCCACGTGGACCCGGAAAAGAGAATCGCGTGAATCCTGAGCCATGATTTGAAGCAGATACATAGATTTTAGTTTGAATCTGCTGATTGTCTAGTTACAGGTTCGTTACTATAGACTCCGAATGCCACTTTGGACAAGGGGAGGCTTAACATTATCGATAGTTGATACAGCATTGCTTGATATATTTTACCATTTAGGTGGGTTAGGTACGAGAAAATATTATCGACTCCGCGGAGAAAAAAGACTTATCTCTCTCATCAGATTAATCGATCTCTTACGAAAACCTCCTTTTGTTGTTTCCTTGCAAAATCTGCGTCGGTTTCGGCGGAACCAATATGTAGGCCCATAGACACCTGCTGCTTGACAATCACAAACTGAAATCGAATCTTCTATATAAGACTATAAAATAGAGATTTAAGCCACGCCTACTCGAAGAAAGAGAGAAAAAAGTTAAGAAGTACAATCGATATGAATACAACTAGAAGAGGAAGAGTAAATATAGAAATAACACAAAGGAACTCAATCCCCATACAGGTTTCTGCGTAGAAATTATACGAGGTAGTCATGGGGCCCGGTAACGGTAAAATGATAATCTAATAGGGTATAATCCCTGGAAGATGTATGACCCGGAATCAACAGGCCAACACTTATAGAATGAAGTGGATTTAATTTCGGCTATATATTTATGCAACTACGTCCCTAAATGCGTCTCATCTAAATGCGTCTCATTTTATCTAAACATGCTTAAGCGTAGGACGTTAAACCCCATTTCATTCATTCATTCATTATCTAAACATAGAGATTAACACTATTTTCAGTTTACTCCGTAATTACACCAAGATTTGCCCAGTAGTGATCAAATCAAACAGCGCGTCATTCAAAGACTTAAAACCATAAATAAGAATAAAATCCAAACACGTTTACAATGACAAAATCAATTGAATAAACAGCTTTCCCGTGTTCCTGATTACAAAAATAAGCATTAATTTCAATATAGCTATGACTGCTGCCTATTCTCGTCCCAACGGAAGAAAATAACGCAATTATTCTTATAAAAAAGAACTATAGTGGTTGCAACGCGAAACTCCACCATGCCGGTTGCACACTGATGGTGTACTCTGATTGCTGGAATGGCTGTGGTATATGATATGCAAATGAGATATTCTCACGAGATAAGCTAACGTTCTGCCATTATACCGATCTCTCACGGTTCAAGTTTTCTACTCTATCTGGTTTACAATCGGCATGTAAGGCACCATTGGTACCATTGGTACCATTGGTTCCTACTACAGATTAATGTAAATATTTATACAGTGTGAACCCAGATGATCTTTATGCACCTTCTTTGTGTTGAGTGAGTGACATCGGATGTTAAGTTATTTGTCAATACCTATACACGTGCATCCATTATCTCATGTTGAAAGAATATTGTTGTTTTAACAGTGCCACATACAAAGATGGTTCACAAAAAAATGGATGACCAAGAGAGAAACATAATGGTCTCAAATACAGTTTAAATGATTATGTACATGTACATATTTGTGAGGGTACACACTTGGGACCAATTAGGGGATCTCAAAACCTTAATAAAGCTGCCTGTTCCGGTTCAAAAAACATGTTTGCTGTCAATTGTTCATTATTAAATCAAAAAAAAATATATAAAACAACGATACAAATCTAACTTTTGTAGTTCTGAAAGGGTTCTAAATAATTGATGATTCTGACGTTGGCGATATCGATAATTGTACATGCTCAATGTTATAATTTAGTATTCGTCATTGTGCCAGATAAGAATCTGAAATTATGGTAGTTATATTTATATATAGAAGTGCATATGTAGATAGATATAGACAGTGTAAGTAAATTAAGTAATTGTCATCTTCCAGGCAACTGACCGTACATATGTTCAGTCGTATGTTACCGGTAAGACCTCCACAAAATTACAGGTCGAGTATCCGTATCCTAATTCCGATATTCCCTAATTCCGATATTCATGATAGTGCATGATCAGTGTGAATTTAGTAATGTGGTGCATATAGAGTTCGTATGTAAAGTTAGAAATGATAACTCCCATTGATGGTTCAGATGAGTACTGTAATTATGATATTTAAAGATGGCCAGTGCTAATCTTAATTTAGTAATCTTATCTTGTGACAGATAAATGCTGTTCAGTAAATTGACAACTTCCAGATGTAAACAAATTAAGCGAGAAAAGGTAGATAGATTATTGTTTTAATAAACATTACCACAAATGGCATTTAAAAACACCCCAAAAAGTTTCAGCGGTTATATCTTTGTGAAAGAAAGAATAACCCTAATGTGAGACTAAACTTTGTTTATGTTTCCCAAAAGTGTCAATTGTAAACTTAACGTAGGTGGATAGTTATTTCTATATTTTGAAAGTAAGGAATAACAATTACTCCCAAGCGAACAATTTTATTTTCAGTAGTGTTTATGAAGACACTAAATAGTTAAACGCAATTCGAAAACGACCCACACGTCGATTTCTTAGACCTTGACCAGATAAAAGACATTTTCTAAGCTGACATATGTCCGTATAAATGATCATTTTGAAAGCATAACGAGTCGTTAATGTTAAGCCTACTGTGAAAGTTCTTGATAACCATTCTGTGTGCTGATTAGAACCCTTCAAGTCATCAAATTCTAATGAACGCTACTGTCTGCAGTAGCCTGTCACGGCAGTGTATTAAAAGCGCATTCCTATACTACAAGAGGTTAATCGTGAACGTTATCGCGATTCTTATAGCGGCGAGATGATGAAGGCCGCGTTGTGGATAAATTGACATTTACATCAAACAAGCTCAGCGCCCTAGGTTCCCCGATAACACACGTACATAATAAGCCTGAAATGCCATAAATAGCTTGTAAAATAACCACTATCGAAGTTAATCTACATTAGAATTCAGCATTTGTATTCACATATTCTATAACTGTGATAAAATTGCTTCCAGTGGCAGTACGTCCAAGCTAATGAACAAGGCGTTGCCTTGTAAACATAACATCGGATCAGATAAAGATGCAGACAAGGCCTTCTATATATGTAATAATTTGAAATTTAATACGGGTCTTAACTGTTGAGATAAACAAACAGGAGTTTAAAATAACAAGCTTCGATACAGCACAGAAAAGCAGCCCGGCACTTTGTTTTGGAAACGGTGAATAAATTATGCACGATGCCGTAAAGTAGGTTGAATTCTACAGTAATCATGTACTGTAAAAGAACCGTTTGATGTTTACACGAGAAGCTCCACAGCAGTTGTTTCTTGACGGCCGAGATTTAGATATCTTTGTCTCTTGTCTTTATGTTTTGTTATTAACATTTGTCTGTTTAATTTAGCTGTCGTATAAATTATGCAAAAAGAGAGAAAGCTAAAACAAACTTATTTGCGTCGCTTTCTTGTTTAATAGGTTTATAAAAACGTAATAATGGGGTCAAATTTAGGTCGAGTTAATTTATTTTTCTATAAAACAACAGATGTTTTGCAGGCTTTCAACGATGATCTGACAAGAAAAATGAAAATATCGCTCTACCTTCTTTAGCGGTTTCAACTTCTACAACTTCTTCGTCTTTAATAGGTTCGGGTAAGGGTTCGTCCGGTAGTAAGATCTCCGGATCGGGTAAATCCACCTCCTCGGGCAATGCCGGGGGACAAATCGTATTTTCATGATCCATGCTTGTGAAGTGAATTATATTCCTGGAAGCACAACTTTCTATTGTTATCCTGGCACCGAGACCAACACACCACAACTCCCTACTACTAGTTATCGTCTGCTACTATACTCTCCAGTTTTTACTCACTCTTTACATCTGACTGCCAGTAAACTGAAGCCGTTTGGTCGTCGGATTCTCCTCACTCCACTCCACGTGCGGTGTTGTAAACATTCGCGTCACGTGATGTTGTCAATACACTGGAGCTGTCAGATTTGCAACTGTTAGTCCTCTGCTAAAGTAGGCTTATTTATTGATATGAAACGAACCAACAATTCACAATTTAAAAACCATTACTACAACGCAAGACAAAGAACCCACATACTTTGAAGAAAACGTTTATCTGTTTAAAAAGAAAACTCCATGAAAGACAGTCATTCAGTGCTTCAAAACTCAATTATTGAAAATATGATCAATAATTTAGTTTAGTGTTTATTATTTCCTTAGAGACAGCAGAGGTTAAACATCAGATGGCTCTTATAATCGAGTTAGTTTTAATTATATTCATGGTAGAAAGCGACGTATTAAATGGTTACTTAAACAATCAACAAAATCAATTACTTTTCTTTTGCTCAGTGCCGGACTGAAACGTAAGGCCTAAAGATCTACTGTGCCTCTGGCCAAGGTGTATTAAATTTTTCGACACTGGTAGTAGCATGAATACACTATAGGATAGGGGGTTGTGAAAAGTTGCATGTGTGGAATTGACTAGGGTCTCTCTTTAGCTAAATCCGACACTACTTATATTTATGTTACATACATCGCTTTTCGATATGCGAGGCTTAAAACGCAGATAATCGATGGCTCTCGTGCACCCGACCCCACCCAGCACCGTACCGACTCAACCCCCGATCACAATATTAACCAGAGACTATCATAATCAGTATCAATTTGTTATTCAATGACCAGGGACAACATTTAAAACTTAAACGTAACATGCCTATAACTACTGAGTCAGTTATAATTCAATTACCGCTAAGAATAATGGCATGAAGTAATATCCTATGTGGATAATTTATTGGATTATTACATGTAAAGTGTATGTAAAGTGTATATTAGCGTAATAAGCCCTTAGCCTCGCATTGATCGCTCGTCTACCACAAGCCAATGAATACTAATGGAGGTAATTATATCAATAAATATTTGTCATTCTTCTATATGGAACTCTTTAGTTGATTGGTAACTGACCGGTGGTCAGTTGATTGCTCAACGTGAAGCTAACTAGCCAGTAGATGATCAAGACTATCCACAATCGACCAGTCAATTTTGGACGATTAAGCCATTTGCATTTTCGGACAGGGGGCGAGTTTGCAGGAGTTGGTTTTTCACGTAATCCACAACGGAGTTTCGAATGGTCCCACACAAAGTCCATCTGACGACCACCGTACCAATTTTATTTTTTCCAGCTCTAGTTTATTTACCCAATCTTAATTTTGTTATAAAACGTTCGTCCGATTAATTTCAACAATTTAATACATCGTATTTTGATGAATAAATAAATTAGGATTTGTCCATTCTTGTACATTATATCTTCATTTAAAGACTAGATAACATTTCCCTTTCTGATCGGGTAGTCGGCGAAAGGAGGAGTTTTT
Source organism: Patella pellucida (assembly GCA_917208275.1). Taxonomy (NCBI): domain Eukaryota; kingdom Metazoa; phylum Mollusca; class Gastropoda; family Patellidae; genus Patella; species Patella pellucida. The sequence goes on along the minus strand of OU795043.1, from coordinate 41,421,332 downwards.
CAATTTATAAAGTCATCGCCGGAAGATGTCCCTCTCTCCGGATGATCAGTTTGTAAATCATCGCCAGGACTGGCGCCGAATCTTAGATGACCAGACTCAAACTTGGCGAACACTACCAGCTGCCTTGACTGGAGTTTCGGATACAAACGTCCGCCTGCGATATCAATTGCGGTCATTTGCGGACAAGTTTATTTTTCTCACGCAGCTACATCATATTATGATTCCGATCAACTTTCTTTGCGATCATTCAATTTTACAGAAAAATGTATGAGACAAAATAACATATCACTTCACATAAAAACCAGTCATTGAATTACACGAGAGGAATATATAAACAGCACCATGTCTTGAAGGGAAACAGGCAAGTTTGGAATGTAAACACCCATGTTGAATTATAAAGCCAAATTTACAAAACCTACCTAAATCTCCAGGCACAATTGTATTAAGACACGGTGTACTTTAATGGGATGTAATGACTAGAAAGTTTATATTTAATGATATACACAACTGAGAAAGGGCCAACTCATTTTTTGTAGAATTCTGAAATTGCACTTGTGTCGTTTTCTCTCACTATTATTTGTATTTTAAACAGTATGATTATCATAAACTCACTGTCCTTCTAAAAGGAATCCCCCGCTTTTCTTTAACACAGAGAATTTACGATCGTTGTGCATTTAATAAATCTTTACCCATTTGTTTTATTATCTTAAACCCAATAGAAACTGTAAAACACAGTGTTTTAATGGGTGTTATAATGGGTGTTATAATGAAACCATCTCTGCTTTAGGAAACAGCGATAATAGGTGTTAATAAAAAAAGAATACGATCGATCTCAAACGTTGTTAGATTTCAAACACAAAATGACAAATTAGTGTAATAACAGTACGAGGACTTTGGCACGGAACGTGGGAATTATAAATGGCAAAGTAGTATTAAGTGTTCCTAAAGGAGTAAGCACGACGTCAGTTTTAGATCCCCGTAAGCCAACTATATATTCCGAATGTCGAATCAATACCTACGTGAACCTATAAGCGAGGGAATAATTTCTTTTGTACTGGTGTGTGTAAAGTTAAATTATGGAGTGACTGGGCCTTTAACGCAACAAGTTAGAGTGTAATATTTCCAGCTTTAGGCAATACGATTATAACATGAAGTGATTCGATGATACACAGAATATCAATTTCAGACAGTGCCATGTTTTGACACGGTTCCGAGTTGAAATATTTGTATTACGGATAGGAGATCGGTGTATATATCACTTCTGTTATCATGATACGAGAAGGAACAAAGATCATTTGTAATAAAATAGTTTTCATCCATTGTAAAGTCGTAACGGAGCTAAAACTCAATTACAATGTTTCATGGTATTCAAAGCACGAGATATGTACTTCCTGATCGATAAAGCGACCATATAAACTAAAAGGCCAAACGGCATAACATATAAATATGTGTCCATCAACTCCAAGGCGTAAAAATACTATTTACAACTTTTTCTGGATCATTCACAGATCTATTCTTCAAGTACAATTTAATCATTTCGAAAAATAGCACATTACAAATAAAGATTCTCCACAGAGCGATGATGAAGATCATAAATAATGTAAAATTTAAAAATCCAGGCCCCATTAAATGTGCACTAATAGGAAACGAAACATTTTGCGGTCACATATAATCTTATTTTAACAAACATAGGCAACCCTTATTTTGTTCATACTTAGGACACTTGAGTTTGGCTCCCCATCTCAAACATCTGTTTCTGTCATCATGCCATCGCTGCTGGTGGCGTATGCAGCAGACGATACCTAGTGATATGTCAGACGTCAATGGAAAATATCATTTTTCTATACATAGTGTGGTCGCAGATTAAGGAATTTTTGAATTATATGATATTTTCTATAAAATGGGAAAATAAAAATTCGATCTTTTCTTGCAAGAAGAATTTCGAGACAGTGGTCAGATGTAGAACTTATTTTCAATAGAGATCCGTAATTCTGAAATATTATTAACTCGTTGGTGGTATGATTGTACAAAAGGGGTATAATATACAGCCTAGGTCAAAATAGGAAAGTAAGAGCTGTGTATTCTAGAAATCAATACAGTCCATAACGAGTTTCAGTCATTCAGTTACCAGTGACAAAAGCTACGCGAGTCTTCTTACACGAAATACATTTGCACTGTCAGTAACAATTTCTTATCCCAGTAGCTAAACTGACATCACACAATATAACGACAACGATATAACGTACAAAAAAGGGTTTTGATAAATTTATCTTCGTTGTGGGAGACGAATAATTTGTAATTCACAAAAGGCGACATGGTTTCCAGCATGTGCACACAAAGAAGATCCCACTGAGTTATAATGCGTTGTTTCAGTTCCCGGGAAGATTTGCATGTATCAAACGATTGTCTTATCTTGACCCTGGCATGAAGAAAATGGCGTTTAATCAAAAGACTTGTCTACAACATGCTACTATTGGGAGAAATGGATGAAGAAGTAATGAGAAGTGTTAGCTATCACAGTGATAAATCACGATATGAGAATAAAGAGGTCCAGCGAGATAACGTATATTATCAGTTACTTATGTTTTAGTGGCCATGATAATGATTAAAAGACTAACGAAAACTAGTTAGGATTTACAAACATCACACTTCTTCTTTATTTATTATATTTAGGCGAGATTCAACATTAAAAGGAAATGAGTCTTTGAGGCGTAGATCTTTCTCGCTCATCCATAATTGGATGTACAATCTTAAATGATGTAAATAAACTGCGGAATTGAGTTCACCTATGGCGCCAAAATCGATCACCTATAAATCCTGTGTCAAAATTGTATAGAGTTTATTAATGAATCTGTCAAGATTTCATGATAGTCTCTCAACTTTCACTTGAAAATCCTGTATAACATCCCACCTATTACGTTATGTATCATAAAATCATTGCAAAAAAAGTAAAGCTATATTTATTATTATTATATTACTAGTAGTTTTATTGTACCCACAGAAAAACGAACGTGGTTTGGAAGATTTCCTTACACTGTGGCATATACAATGCGGGATTTATAGAATACGGACATGCGTTTTAATAAAACTACATGTACATGTTATTGCGTATGTGTTGAACGTCTATATCACTCTTTAACATGGCATATTGTGTCTTTAAACGTAAGTGGAATAGTATAAATATCGGTCTTTGGGTCCTCTAAGAGGAGAGATAGAGAGAGTGGGGGCTTCTAATGCAACGCACATGCGTTACCCCCCCCCACCCCCCACCCCAAGTCATCTAAGAACTGAGACAACATGTTTGTAGTTTTGAGGACTTATTAAGTACAAGGGTACTGTGAGTGTTTCTTCAATAATTACTAACATAAGCCCAATATTTTGTATATCGCACCTATAACTCAGATCACTAGCAAAATGTCAACAATGTTTACGGCTATTTACACGTCCGGTAGCCATAGTACACACTAAACATAACTGAACAAATGGTCATTAATGTCTGCACGTGCTAATATCTCAAACTGGTCAGATACTTTCAAGATGGCTACCAGATGTTGCCGACGGGGCAGTGGGCATTTCCGGTCAATAAGATCTCTAGTTCGTATACTTAAGACATTCTTTAAATCGTTAATTTGTTACAGACACCGGATATGAAAACTGTGAAATTTCTTGGACTGTAATTACTCCTGACAAATCAACCCCCCTAAAGGCACAAAGGTTGGAAATAAGACAGGCTAAACGCACTAAACGGCAATTTATCAATTATTTCCATTTTCCAAAATAAATACTTGGCAAACTTAAATTAAGGAATCTCCTTGTGTGTTTAATAACTTCATTTGGGTGCACAAAGCGTAAGAAATGCCATGGTATAACCTATGAGTCGAGTTTGTATATAAACGTAACCCAATAACCCATATTCACGGTTCACGAGTTCCATCAACCGTAATCTAATTCTTACTTACACCATAGTACCACATAGTTACGTACGTTACCATAGTTATAGAGAAAAGTCTGCAGAAAGAACTCTACATCATTTAGATTTTGTCAGCTACTAGCAGATGGAAGAAGATATGTCACACTTATTTTGCTTTCTTGGTGGTCTCCATATCCCCTAATACAGTGTAGAAATATCAAAATTGGGATTTAACTACATGTATTCACAATATGATTAAAATACTGATTTATATCTCGTTTCTTTTTTTTATATTTTCGATGGCCTACACTACACGGCGATCTGACCAGTTGTACTGTAAGGTCGCGTCAGGGGTCGTACGAGTGGCTTATGGCGACAGACACTGATTAATCAATTACCGTTGACATTTATAGTTGTTTATCCACAGTTTCGTGCATTGTAACAGATCGTTTCATTGGCTAATCCCTCACGTCATTCAGAACGCCTATTACATAACAACACTTCTAGATACTTGTGAAGTAAAGACAAGTAAAACGAAATTTTGAACTATAAAAAAGAAACGAAATAGTATCTGTGTTTCAATCAGATTGCATATATATATTCATATTTATAGTTCCGCTCAGTTAATAATTTGAGCTCCATAAATCAGACTGAAGCTACAGGGGAATACGTATATTTGAAACAACAATTACCCATTGTACACGGCCAAATTTCTAATCATATAATACAATGGCACCAGTACCATGTTGTTTTTTTTACATGACAGCAGATTCCATAATATCTCATCTAATGCGTGCATTGTTCAGTTTAGAAATTTTCCTTTAGTCTCGATCACTCATATATATATTTTCTCCATTTCGATCATGACAAATATTCGTCGATTTAAGCCGGGGCAATCGAGACTCATTTATCCGCCTTCCATGCATTTTGGTCACAATATTATCTTGTCTTTTTTCAAAGATGGCGAATTGAAAATTTTATGATAACTCAAGTCGCGGATTGTAAATAAGGTCTCTTGCTAACAATGAAGTCATTAGAATGAAAAATATGCCAAAACTGTGAAATTGAAAAATGTATACTGTCACCAACATCTGTTTTGTCCAGTATTGAACAATTACAAATCTGTTTCTTTGATGCTAAAGATTTTTTTTTTCTTCCGATTACTACAGAAGATTAATTTATTTATAAAACGAATGTTCGATATATGGAGAGAAGGTCATTATCTCACGAGGAATCTACGCCAATGTTGCATTCTGTTACCAGCAAATTTTGACAAGAGCTCAATCTGAAATACGAAACCGTGGACTACCAAATCGATGAGATGTTAAACGATAAAAGCGTGTCAATAGGACAAGTGCAGATGACAAAGATTGATTTCGCAGACGCAAAACAGATATCAATCCATTTTTCAGATTCCACAATCCAACGTTCCGGGGACGTTTTGGTACCATTTATCAATATCAATCTTGCATGTTAGCTTTAAAAATGGGTTTCAAATAATTTAAAGACACAAATATGGTAAATTTGTTCACGTAAAGAACAGACGAACCTTGGTGTGTAATGGGGCAGTGTTAGCTTGTATCACCTATTTGTTTGAGAACGGTTTCAATGAATGTTTATCTCCTAACAAGCTAGATTAAAGACCTCGCGTGTTTACTCTACAACCCGGAACTTCCCCTCGTCTCCACGACATTTTGCCAAATTAAATTGATTTCTTCTACATATTAGTTCTCTCCAAACAAGTAATACACCAAACAATGGTGGTATTTATTAAAGAAACACAGCCGATCACAAACACGATAGATACGCAATATGTACTATTCGTCTAGTTCCGCAGACAAATTTACATATAAAAAGGACGTGTGTAACTATTTCAATGTGTATTCTTCTATTTGTCGTCTGTTAAATTGAACACAGAGGAGTTGGTTCCCCTTTGGTGACAAATTTACGCACCAGAAGATGTGTTCGATAGCCCAGGGTCCAGTTCCTCGAAATCTAAACTAAAGATAAAATCCAAAGTTTAATAGATACTTCAATATTGAATGGCTAGGCACTAAAACCAATCTAATATTATCCAATCAAATTACTAAAATATGGATTTTATCTTAGTTAAAATTTCGTGAAAGAGGCCCCTGGTGCCGTATTTAATTTCATAAAGGGGATATAGCTAATCAATTAGTATATTAGTAATAATATAGAATGTAAAGTATAAAACTACTAGAATCATTGTCGCGAGCAAAACACCCAATACACTAACTGTGGAATTGACCCTAGTTGACTCCTATACAATCGATCAACGTGGACGGTTACTAATTAATGATTAGTGGCGATTACATTAATAACGTTGTCCAGATGAAACTTAACAAATCGAGCATGGTTTTACTAATAGCCCTCTTTAAGTTAAACCCCCCGTGGTTAGACATATAAATGGATTGCTACGTTATAAGAACAACTTATAGGTCTACATCGTTAACATGAACAATTAGTTGTAATTTGACCCTCGTCTTTAGTGAACCTAATATTTTATATCGAATATATTAATTTATGTGATTGGTCTCTTCGTATTTCTGTCCATTTCACTAAAAATAACCCCGAAACTAGAATCTTGCTCCAATAAAAAAAATAGTCGTATTTGATATCTTACTGGTAGAATGTTTAACATTTCATGAGTTTACTTAGCTAATAGCAACCCCCCCCCCCCCGAATACTTTCATATACCAACTTCCTTATTAACAATGTGATTTTAAAAAAAAGATCATTGAATAGAGCGTCCAATTAGAAGCTTCTGTCTGGCTTAAACTTCCAAGTGATAGCCTTCTGAACTTCCATTAGTTTTACAAGTGGAATTTATATTATCAATACGACTCGAACATTTTCAATAACTCAAACCACTAATAACTGAAACCACCAAGTTAGCCCAATCCAGATCTATTTAGATGGTCAATTGCAATTTTACCTCTTACAAAAGCGTCATTATTGAAGTGAACAGTAACAATTACTATTTACGTTGTTAATAAATTGAATCAATAAAGCAAAGAACCCTCAAAGGAGATCCGCAAAGTTAGGTTAAAGACTACCAATTCAACCCTTGACCCGCGTACTCAACCAACGGATCACAATAATACAAACCTTTATTATTTGAATTACTGCCATATACACAAACACACGGTATAACACAAGTTATTTATAATATATCAGCTTAACTTTACGATTCAAAGAGATTTCGGCCCCTACGTATTTGATTAACTTTATAGGCGGGTCCCATCTCTTTCTTCTTATTGTTAAATCAGTGTTTTATTACTAGAGTTGGGCTGACCACATAACATAGTCCACATAGAAATAAATATCTGTATACACTGAATGTACCCCCTGACAATTGACAATACGTGACTCGGGTCATAATTTAGTCAATATCAATTGCTTGGAGGTAAATTAATGTTAATCGCTTTACTGAAGATGGATTCGTGTAAAACACTGTAAGGGAGACAACTCTATAACACCCCCAGCTTCCAATACGTTTTGAGACTAAAATTTTCTCAGGGATGTAATGCCAGGAAAGGCAGGGATGATAATTATGCTTCTTGACTAGCAGCGTTTTCAAAAAAATATTCTGTATCAAATTCCAACTGTTCACGCTTCGCTAATAGTTTCCGTCCCATCCCAACGACCAGGTAACACTTTGCTTGTCAGTACCGAAGGAGCTACCCTTGTCAAGGCGCAAAACTTATATTTTTATTATTATTGATGAGCTATTTGAATAAGATAACCGTTTTTTTCTTAAACTTTTGTCACTTACAGACTGGTGGAGACAACAGTGGACTCAAACAAGAACTTGGCTGGACATCCTATCTTTATAACACTACAAATGATCCACATTATTTTTCACTTCAATGACATCATTAACCTATTTCTGTCTAGGAGCATACCAATATAGACACAATCTTTGGTCTAGTTACTGGCTGGACAGAAGACTTGTAAACAATCAAGAAAACTTCAAATAAAAAGGATACCATCCATCCAAAAAAACTAATATGATATCATTTAAATACCATTAACCCACAATGTCATATACATTCTTGTATATAAACCAACTTAACACAATAGGAACATCACGACAATAAGTAAAAGACGACTATGAAACAAAATAAGGTGTGCTTTACATCGACTAGAGTTTACGTAAAAAGTTATTTATGTTTTTCGGGGGGGGGGGGGCCGTCCAATTTGTTTGTATCAATCGGGGTAATGAAGATAGGGCCATGGATAATGAATAAAGATTGGTATAAACAATGCGTGAATTAAGCGAATTTTGCCGGACTTCAACGGTTTCGCCGATTCCTCGTCGAAATCCATCTACCTGATCACTAACAAATGTATTCTAATCCCTCTATACACCGAGAACCATCGACTTTAAGAATGGTCATTGGCCCCGAATGGTCGCCATATTGACAAATTAGCATGCAATTTTGTTATGCTTTAGATCCGTCATACATACAGTCTAAATAAATATTTTCAATTTTATTCAATGTTAGCAGAATTTGATAGTTGGTGTTTTCGACTACAACCGCCAATTTAGAAAACAAAGCGGAGTTCATTTTGTCGAGACACAGTTTCGTAAGCTGCAAATGAAGATACATTTTGATAATTTATTGGTCTATATATTATTACGACAAAGGTATTTTTTTAAAAAGATAAATTGAGAATAAATCTTGTACTCGGAATCAGATGCTATAATAACCATAAACCAAAACATTTACCTGTGTACATATACATTAATGTTCCAAATACGTGGGCTACAAAAACATCACAATTTTAAATCTCCTTATTTTTTTTAATGTGGGCTGTTCAAATGTTATATATAGAGTGTAGTCGTGGTCATGAATAACTAAAGCCTCGAGTAAATAGCAATGAAAATTCCATATGGGACAACTCAGAGGTTTTTATTTTTATCTGATCGATATGGAATCGATAAAATATGTTGTTTCTAAGTTGAAATATGCGGTTATAAAGATTTATTAAAGGCCACCTATACTATTAGCAAAAACAATCTATTGCTATTTCTGACTTATTGACGTACAGGAAAGAACAGGGGCGATCGAAAAACGACAGCACACAAAACGAGATTTTCGAGGTTATAATCAGAATTTAACCACATACATCAAAACGTAATGATGACATTAAAGATAATACCCACAAGATCCCCGTTTTCATAAACCCGGTTGGTACAGGAAAGCAGGACGTTAAACCTCATTTCAATTCAGTTCACCCTTTAGTACCAAAACGAAATGAAAGAACATTTAACGTCCTAACGGGCATATGCCATACAGTGTGCTATGAGTGAAATTTTTCCCGGGCAGGGGCGCTACGTGCCAAGTGATATTTTACGTGCACGCCAATGTGTACACAGGACCTCGGTTTTCGTCCCATCCGAACGACTAGACAGCTGTCCTTACCAGACCCTCCGCCCTGCATCACTGACAAGGGGAAACCACGCCTGAAAATCTGGATGAAAATCCTCGGCCAATGCAGGGATCGAACACCCGACCTCCAGGCTAGCGAGCCAGCGTCTTACCCACTTAGTCATCGTGATCCCCATCCCCTTCAGTATCAGACGGGGATTGTATAGGGGATGAAATTATAAAAGGCGAGAGCACGTATAGTAACTCCGGTGATGTCACAAACACATCAACATCTTTATAATTAATTGTTAATTAAAGACGGGGAGGTTTCAGTTCGGGTTCGGCAACGTGGAGACTATAGTAGATAATAAACAACAACATATTTAGAACGACTACACATCTCCTTTAAAAACAGTGCCACCGGGGATTTAAGCGGGGGGGGGGGGCTAGTATCTAGAGTCATCCATGGGGTAACCGAGGAAGGATTTATAAATTACCAAAGTAACGGAAGGTGTTTTCCGGATCATCAAACAAGATCTAATCTGTAAAGTGGCATTACAAGATCTAACCCAGTGTGGTGACTATGTGGATCTATCGGGCTTTAACCAAGGTAGTCAGTGACATGACAGGTCCAAGGAATTAACCAAATGTGACTGGAGTTATCACATACCTAAGAGACACTTACTATTTCATTACGGTCGTGGTATCTTAATTCTCAAATGATGAAAAGGTTGCAGTAAAATCGTAATGGTTTCAACCGGGGTAGTGGCATTATATAATCATAAATGACTGACCCTGAGCATTAGGATTCATTACTGTTTTCAACTGAGCATGAAGGGTCGATTTCAGTCTGGAACTAAATATAAAATACCTAAGACATATTATGCTATAGAAACCAAACGTCCTTCATATGAAGAGTAATTGATTTTGATTGATTGAAAGCTTCACCGTGCTAGTGTTAGGACAAGGACCCGCCATGTCAATAACCTGTCAATATAAGATATGTTTATTATATTAATAAGACTTATTGACCATCACTTTTATACCATATAATAACAACACAACTTGACACTATTTCATATCAAAAGATCTAATTAGGAGTTAGTCAGAGCTACGCACTAGCCCACACGTCTTTTAGTTTTGGTGCAAAGATACTTATATCTTTTGGCTAAAACAGTCATAGAAGTATATTCGTAAATAGACGACTCTATTTATCAATGGGCGTCACTGCCAATGGGTGAGTCGGTTGGGGTAATGCGAATTGCAAACCCACCCAACCCACGATCCCGCTCAAATACACGACTGTAGGTCTTAAGCCTTTATTTTTGGAGTATATCTATACATTTTTCAAACTTCATCTTCTCACCGGCTAACTGGTTAATTCAATATATTTATCATAATAATATGACACACCATTATAGGCAAAAGAGTCCATTTTGAATTGAACTACTTATAGACTTATACAGGATTACTTAACTAAACACGGGTTTATCTTAGAATTGCCAACAAGTGGGACACTATCAAACACTTCAATTGAATAACCACACATACGTGTATTAAATAAAGCTAATGAAACCAGTATGAAAGAATAATATTCTAAAAATGTAGCTTAGTATACAGTTAAAGACTACGTCAGGAATACCATAATTATTTTTCTAACCGAATTTTATCACGATCTCGTTTAAAAACATGTTTTCTATGAATTAAGATTTCTTGATAAACTGGTCCAGTATTAAAACACGAACGTTTCTTCATACCATGGATGGTATATTAAAAGAAATATAAAGGACATTCATTTTGTCTTGAATTTATATCAGATATTGGCTATAGGTTTGTTTTATATGTTTTAAAGACACATCCAATAACATGTTTGTGTTTATAAGTAGAGACAAGTTCAATGGTTCAGATGCACCCCGTGTAATTGACACTCACGACGTATATGACGTTACTCCTTGGGCAAACATCAAATATAGTTTATAATTTTAAATATCTATTCCTGTATATGATGTGTGCTGATCGATATGTCTGCCTTCTTCAATATTATACTTTATTCAGACATTATAAGGTAAAAACCATTCATAATGTTAAAAACCTTCAATTAACGTCTTAGCCGAAGTGGGGGTCTTAATGCTCTTTAAATCGACGTGTAATATATTCAATTCATGAATGACTAGCCTTTGAATGAAATTCACTTCGATTTGCTTAAGAAATTCAGCGACCCATTTGTGTTTAAATACAATAACTGTTGACACAAAATTCTTTCTTGGACCGAGTTACCTTTAAAAACTAATAAAGACAGGCATGTCATACAAACTGAGGAAAAAGTTATCGGGGAAAACATTATCGAGAGTACTAAAAGTTTAACGTGGGTGGGCTGTATAGTTTAGGTCGATGATTATTCAATCCAAGCATGTTTTAAGCAATAGTGTAAAGGACAGGGAAACGATAAAATCAATTGATTATCGATTAATAATAATAAACATACCAGAATTTGATGGAATGGTATCTAACAGATTATACCAACTCGTGTCGTGAATATTTTCCTTTTTCTGTTGTGCTATCATTTCGAGTCCATGTACACAATTGGATTATAATATACATTTAATTTTGACCTAGATCAAAACGTCACCCATAAATTTATTGGCTGATAATGTGTGGGCATGCCTTCTCCATGCACAAGGACATTCCTTGAGTGAAATCGAGTATAACACATATAACTTCAAGTGTATTCTTCAATAAGTCGATATTCAGCCTCGAGCACACTTCTTGACGACGTTCACCAACTTGCTTCACTTGTCGTCTGCAAACCTTGTAAAATGAACACTGCTTACACATAACACACACACATCAACAGCTCGACCATAGTCACCTCAAAAACTGATGACGTAATAATCAGGTGTGTACAGTACACTCTGATGTCGAACGCAACAGCTGATTTTGAATGAGATAATGTAAATATATAATATTGACAAAACTGACTGGCAAGGATGTACAAATGGCTACCATGACAACGTGTAGGTGTTCTGGGTATATACAGCAATGGAACAGGTATATTAATTATATTATTATATATTTTCTCGCACCTGGCATGGTAACATATGACTTTTGATGTGAAAGGTATACAAACAACCTGAATGGGTGCTATGATTTATACCGCTTAATGTTGTCAGATCTACAAAGAACGACCACTCCCTTTGAAAAAACAAGTTTTTAATTTAGATGTATCAGTCACTTTACGAAAATGAAATGTTGTTTAATGGCCTACTGTTCTGTTTCGACTGGGATAGCCCTGCACCACTGACAAAGGGGAACCACGTCGTGTCACTTAACCATGGATCCACGATGGCCAATGAGTTAACCAATGAAGTATGGTCCCTATCCCATGGTATTCGAGTGGTTCCGGTGCCGAACTCTAGACAGCATATCCCAGGCTAGAATCCCGATGTGAGTGGAAGAGATTTCTGGGAGTATAATACACCATGTTCAGGTATCGGTAGATCAAGTTTAAAAGAGCTAAATCGCTAACATTTGGGACCTAGAAATTGTCAAAAGTGGGTCGTAACGCATATAATACTGTAATGTGAATGTATATAAACTGATTTACATTCAATCGTTTCCGTTTTTCCCCTATTTCAAATCAGTTATGTTCGGCGAAAATAGCCATGCAGTCTCAATATAGTGGAAATTTCTATAGCGTCTGGTTATTCCAGTCAACATACGCCGTATGGTATGGTGCAATATGTCTAGCCTCGCTCCTCAAGTCTGTTATTAAAACTTGGGCTTAAGCGCATTATGGTACACGATTCGTGTACCAATATTTAAAAAAAAAATTGTTATCTAAAATATCGGATATCAGAAGCTCACCCTATCCCGGTAAGTTTACATCATCAATGTTGATTTAAATTGGCCAATTATTCGTGTTTTCGATGTTAAAGATTTTGCAGGATTGTGAGTTACGGACTTAGGTCCTTTAAAATGGATCCGTAGCTGTGATAGCTTTCCATTTACACTAGCAAGTGGCAACAAAAACCAAGGGATGTGTTATAATCTTTCATTATAAAAAATATATTAGATATAAAATAGAAAAAAAGGTAGCGTAAACCAGTGAACTATGTAATAGTAATATAATACATATGGAGCTACATGTCTTAATACGTATCAAGTTAAGCTTATTACACAAGAATGTGTAATTTTCTAGTTTAAACATCAAAGATAACGTGTTTATAGTATATCTTGATGTGTCATTAAAGGAAACCTCGTGTCACATGGTGTCCTTTACCTACCAGTATATATAACAAAGATCTGACAAATTATGACAATACGAGTTTATTTGATGGAAAAGAAAATTCATTAATTTAAAGACGACGTGGTAAAAGGCCAAAACATTAAATTGATTGTTTAAAGTTACATTATTCAAGATATAGATAAGAACTAGCCATTCTTGCTATAATAGTTCGAAAGTAGGTGATGTAAAATGAATAATTTGAAAATTTCATTCAAATTACTCTATTGTAAGCGAAGATTTTGGCACTTGAAGATCTGGCCGACGTGTGCGTCTGGGCCCGCCATATTTGATTTATCACTGAAACGTTTTAATCTGTTTAATATCGGAGCAATCTGATGCCATCCAAAGTTGATTAAGACCTGGATCAGTTAATTAATGTCTAATTAATACTTTAGAAAACATTTCATGCCAAAATAAAGACCTGCAATAGGCAGATTTGGCTCTTGAATAATGCATGTTTAAATTAAACAAACATAAAGGTTAAAAGTGTTATTTAGTAGGTTAAATAATGTGTTGGTGTTGAAGTAAGCGGGTACAAATCAAGTAGTTTCAAACGCTGACAGATGCAACTAAAGTTAAAGTAGCTAAGTCTCTAACTCGATATCATCCTAATCCAAAATCTTCAACATTGAAAACACGATTTATTTGTCAAAATAAATCAGCATTGATGTTGTGATCTTACCGGAAAAGGTGGGCTTCTGATACCCAATATTTAAGACAAAATAATCATTTTACCATTAATTCACGAATCGTGTACCACAATGCGCTTCAGTCCCAGTTGTAACAAGAGATTCGAGGGACGAGGCTAGACACATAGCACCAAATCAAATGTCGTATGTAGACTGGAATAACCAATCGCTAGAAATTTGCATTCGATTGAGACTGCTAGCTTATTTCGTCGAACATAACTGATTTGGAATTGGAGTAAAAACGAAAACCATATTGAATGTAAATCAGTTTATATACATTCATATTACAGCGGTATATGCGTTGCGACCCACTTTTGTCAATTTCTAGGTCCCAGATGTTAGCTATTTAGCTTCTTTAACTTCAAATGACCATAAGTTATGTTAGGATTGATGCATTATAATGGTATTAATATACGTGTATCAGTGTTAATGGTACTTTGGTTCTGATGGTTATAAACTCTATATCTATCGTTTATGTTGGTACATGGCCCTTTAACCAACTTTTTAAAATTGAAATCAAAGCATATTTTAAACGGGACCGTCCATCTATTAAGATATTCTAACACAGATAGAAAGATACTGATGGGAGCTGCCGAAATCAACTTTATAAAACTTTGTAGATGTATTCATTAAACATGCGGATGTTGAGACTCGATTATCTTGGAATATTATGGCATGTCCCACTCGACTGTCCCTGGATTTAAAGTTCCGTATGCGTGGTGGCTTTATGTTTAGCTAGGGTTAGGGTCTTGTAAACTGACCCTACCTTTGTTTTTAATATGCCTGTTCCCATATATAGGTTGTACCCATGGAACATGTGACTCACACACGGAACATGTTGTCTTGTGACCGGAAACACAGACAATGGACTTTTCAATTCCTTTGCAGCTGCACAAAAGGGTACACGCCGTTACGAGTATGATATTGTATGGAAACTTATGTGAAATTCATCCAGTTCATTGCAGAGTTCCCCAAAATGGCCAGACCCAGCAACTTGGGCGTTGTCTGAAGACATGTGTTCTTCTGAGATGAGCACTAACGAGGAAAAAAATGCAATAGCGGCATCCTCCTCATCCTTTCGATTTTCAGTAGTTGAGTTCATCATCTAGCTACTAATAAAATAAAACCAAGTACGAACAACCCAAACCATTAGACAAAATTCGAAGTCCTAAAAAAACTGTTCGCATAATGATAGTTGTGTTTTGTGTTTGTTTTCTTTCTCGTCAACGTTCGTATGTAGACTTTTCTTTTACCCATCTTTCCATCGTACATTGCACACGCCACAAGGGAACAACCTATGGATACGGGCGGGTACAGGATCAGGTCACAAGGCCACAACGCCACAGGGAAGCAGCCTATGGATACAGGGCCTAAAAGCTGCGTGTTGGCCTTCTTTATGCCCCCCATAATGGAGGTCATAAATTTACCGAATGGTAAAAAGGGTTGCTATTTGCCTCCTACATGTAATATGTCAATTTGTCTCGTTATTAGTATCCCCTTCTAACCGATAATTAAATTGGAACGGGTGAAAATAAATAGGTATTTTACTTCCACATTTTAACGACCACCCTTTATTCACACTTCCTCTAAATTACAACTCATTACTAACGGAATTACAACTCATTTTTACCGCAAAAACTAATACAAAACATAATACATTCAAATCAATAAGCAAATTGTCAGTTGTATTGGATCGTGATGTGTTGTGTTAACTGTTAAGTTGTAGGGTCAAACATCAATGTCCATACTTAAGAGGGGAAATGATGATCTAACAAACTACAACTTTATTAATTAACTTGTGTTATTTATCACTAAAGATGAACATGTACACAGGGAGGTCAACGGTTAAACACACGTTTTCAACCTAGGAAAATGGTGTACTGTAAATCATGTTTGACAGGTCATCATGACTCCTTTCCTCCCAACTTGTCATCAAAACATTTATCAGCTGTGAAATCTACAGCCCTCAAACTGTTTCATAGCATTAACAATTTTCTGTTATTGAACGATCTGACCCCAGGACAATAAGATTGTTCTTTTTTCCTCAACTCAAAAATTAATCAAATGTATAATGTTCCCCATCCTATATGCATACAACAGAATGACTTAAACTCATTGTGGACTAATGTGTCGTTTAGATCGTCAAGTTAAGCGGGATTATAAAAGCTGGAGATCGTTAAGCTAGTTTAAGTTAGTCGCAAATATGGAGCAATAAACCAGTTATATTCTTTGAAAACAAACAATAACAAAAAACTCTCTACCTATCTTCGGTAAAGCTTATCTTTGCCGTCTGAATAGAATGAAAATGTGTGTTTTCGACATGGCAGTGACTGTTCATCTGGTTTAGCTAATTGTACGGGGGGGGGGGGAGAGAAAGTAAGAGACCCATACAAATGTTTCGAAAATCCCGTTCCGTTGTCATCGTCTGATATAATTCAATGATTGCAGAGTGTAGGCCATGATGGAATATATAATAAATAGTGGAATATTTATCAAAAATAAATAATGCAAATGCATATCTACAAACGAACATATCGCTCCATTTTTATGAGTTTATACCAGCATATCAATGGCTTGCTTCATGAATTTATCATATAATAACTACGGGCTCGAATCAATACTATACATATATACTAGTATATATACTTATTGATTTTTGAAAATCATTACATTATTACCATATATAGTATCTATAATAACGACTCTCTTGTTATGTTAACATGGTAATAAAGGGGAATTTCAAAATTTATAATAATAAGATACACAATCGAAACATTCCGTCCAAGTATTCATAATGAATGTACAGGATATTATGGAAGAATATAATTTAATTTATGTAAAGATTAATCAATATTAGGTTTCCTCTTGTCAGTGATGTAGGAAGGGGGTCCTGACAAGGACAGCTGTCTAGTCGTTCTGATGGGCCTAAAAAACGAGGTCAACCGAGGTCCTGTGTACACATTAGCGTATTATGATCAATATTAATAATACCATGGGTTGTTTCGTTTTGGTGGGCCTTTTAATAATACAAAACATTTCAATACCTTAAAGATCGAGGCCTCTTTCATTTGGCTGTTATCTCACAAAATATATTAACACATAATACGCAATTAATTTCAATTTGACCCAAATAAACGGGGATGTGCAATTATATATTTTTTTTGCAATGAGTGATTTACTAACGTCAATTATACCCCCCCCCCCCAAACGATAAATACATAATAGGAAGGTTAATTTATTCAAATTAATAAAGTCCAATAGCAAATTCAACATGGCGTAATAGCTCCCATGTCAGTTTGATTGACAGGTATCATGTAAATTACGTCAAAGACATCGGTATAAGTTTTACAGGTACGATATGTTTCATACAGGTTGTGAAGTTTATATACTGAAAATAACTGAAGCATGACAAGACATGGTTTTAGATTATAGAACAGAGACATGTCTTGTATAATTAATAGCACACGACAAAACAATATTAGCAATGCTATCTGGTAGAATTTTGCCTTGGAACCTTGGTTTTGGCTTGGGTCTACTTAAAGTTTGCAACGACTATGACATCATCTCTGAAATTGGCAAGTATATCAGTGAGTCTAAAACTGGTTTGATCAACTATGTCTCGCGATTGAGAAAATATTTTAGTGAGTGAATTTAAACTCAAAATTGGTTTGCAAAGTTGTATTGAATTCAGCTTTTGAAACGTCACTTACTGTCGAAAAATTGGTTCTTATTACCACACTATTATATAGCGGTTATGAAAAGTTTACAGATATGTTTTAAATAAAATCCATTGTATAATTCAATATTCCAGCTTTGACATCGGGAAATACCAGAATGTAAGTTATAGTGGCTTTTTATAACCGGTTTTGGCAAACACAGGTACGTTTTTATTAACATAGATAAAACGATTAAGACCAAAACACATCTGACGGGCGGTCAACGCAGTAACTCTGTAGAAACAAGGATGCGATTTTCCAACAATAAATACGTTTTTTTCCCAAACTTTAGTATTTAGATGTCTATTAAAAAAAAATAGTCTTTTTGGCATAGCAGGCTTGGTGTTTTAAATTTAAGTCCGACGAACTGGTTTGGGTTTTTTTTAAGTTAAAATGTAGAGGGGTACTTAGTATTTAAAACGCAAACTGAACCAAAGTCAAACAGGCTAAGTACTTTTATCTAATCCAAATACTATAATAGGATTAACTTGTCATCATGTACATGTTATACAGAATGAGACACATACAACTGTATGTATTTTTTTGATTGATAAAAAATATTATCATATAATCTAGATCTCGATTGCAAGCTTAACGAAATGGGGTTTAACGTCCTACTTTACTGCACCAACTGGGAAAATGAAGACGGGCATAGTACTATATGAGAGGTAAAGTTTGCCCGGACAGAACCACAACAGCCGACTGTTTTATTGAATTCCAACTGTAAGTCTTCTTGGTTTTCGTTCCATCGGAACGGCAACACTAAAAGCGTAACCAAGAGCTCAAATTCAAGAGAAATAAGTGGAAACCACGAAGAAGCCAAGATAAAACTACATCTAAGTTCACAAAGGACGTGTAAATATATAAAGCAATATAGCACAACGCCATTGAAAAACTAAGTGAAAGTGTAGTCAGCCATGCAGAGGACATTTTATTATAAAACAATTTACTTAGGGATGTAGTTGCAAACATCTAATTTTCAGAAACAAAAAGAAATGTTTTTAGTATTACATAGAATGTACAGAATTATGTTGTCTTTTTTCTGGAATTGCATCATCCGCGAGAGTTTAAATATCTGTAAAAGGTTTATTTAATGTTTAGTTAATTCAAAACGTCCTTAACCTTGAACAGAAATACCCTTTGGCGTTTCTTGCCTTCAAAATGTGCACTTTTTTTGTATAGATAAATATAAATCATAAAGAATTAAAACCTATAAGAACGAACACATGATTACATTGGATGATGACATGGTGTTGATATAGTGTAATGAATGGCATGTCACCAATACCTGCAGGACTTGCAGCTAAGACGTAAACATCCCATAAATAATCTAATCAAACTTACGCACTAAATAGTAATCCCGCTTTCTAACCATTGTCATCCGGTAGATTTTTGTGAAATAACAGAATCCCAAATAAACTCTGCTGTCAATGCATTGTTTTTATCGAACGGCGACTCTTGTCATTTACACGTATCCAAACGGTATGTATACAAACATAGACTAGTATATCATATACCTATACAGGTAGGACTGGTTGACAGGCAGCCGACACATACAGTAGACGCGGACAAATTTACCTTCTGCGCATAGGCTCATAACGTCATGAGTCAGTCACAATGTATGTATATTTCCTTGCATATTTCTTTAATAAGCAGATTAGACTATTAACGGTTCAATGAAGTCACACTTTACGTGGCGTATAATATATAACACTATTACTACCTAATGTTCACAGGTATTATTCAATACGTAGGCTGACAGCCAAGTGAATATATTTACATATAATTATGCATTATGGTAAGTCCGACAGGTAAAATTAACTCGATTCAATACGTATAGGAATAATACGATGGCTAATGGCCGATTACCAAATGTCACCAAACACGCTGACTTTTCTGTTCTTAAAATATAAGCAAGGTCTAAGTTTATTCACGTCGTTTAAAAATCACTACGCAGTTTGAATGTTTATCAGTTTGTTTTGAAAGTAACATTGCTAGCTCTATCGATTGATTAATAAACAGCCAGTTTTGCTGACTCGAGTATTTCATAAATTACTTACACTAAGGTCAGCATTGGAACAAGTAACAATGTTCGATCTCTTTTTATTGAACCAAAGAACCCGCTGTGGATATTTTGCAGACCAACACACGCTTTCTTTCCAAGCTATAGGACTTGACAATTTGGTTCTTTGATCGACGAAAAGTCTGAGCAAGTAAAAAGGTACGCGATAGTTTTATGGAACCTAAAAGACGCGGAGTAATCCCCTTTTTTAAATTTACGTACAGTCTTATTAATTCAAATTACAGCTTTGTTTCATTTACCTGATTTATTTTATTTCCTTATCAGCCCTTCCGAATTCAGATTTCAGATAGACTGCCGTTTAAAGGGCTGGCGCCGGTTCTTCAGTCAGATTAATATAAATCAGTGGATCCAATCTTTGCGTGATTGGAAAAGCTGCGTTTTCATTTGGCTCTCACAGTATGGAATATGATACATCGGTAAAACTTATCAAATGTTAATATAAAATCCCATCAAATAGAAAATACGGAATTGAAAACGAACTCGAAAAGCATCTGATGTAAGTCACTAAGTGTAATCTTAGTTTATTGTCTCCATACTCGATCGGTAGTATTACTTTATTATAATCAAAGTACACAATACCTAAAGAATTTCGTCACTCGCTTGTAACATTCTTGGGATACCAGTATAATAATTGATAATATGTTCAATATGCCAGAGTATAACTAGAGAAAGAGAGTATACATATAGTCAGGTGATATATAAATAAAGTAATAAATATAAAGAGATTATTGATTTGTTTTATCATTTCATGTAAATCACCTCGTTATAATATATTATACATAATTCACTCACCAACTGCTTTAGTTCTCTACTATTAATAACATATTACAGTTAATTTATGTGGCTTTTGGAGGGGGGGGGGGTAAAGCCCACACGATCCCGACGCCAAACCAGGTCATTTCGGGACTAACTCTACATAAATAGCCAATAACACGCTTTCGCCCAACGATCTCTAGCAGTTGGGTCGGGGGCGGGGGACCCCAGAGGAAACACAGACACTTCGGAACCACGCCTCATTACGCAATGACAGGCTTAAAGACCGAAAGCGCATGCGTTTGACCACTCGACTCACCACCCCTACCTATTCCACGTAATAACCCAATACCCAAAAGCATCGGAAGTAGATCTGAGCCCAGTCTAGCAACAATGCATGTTGAAACCAATATATCCTAGGTACAGGGACAGGGGGAGCTAAATATTTGAGTTAATTTTTCCGGGTCCAATCTTATTTGATTATGGTAAAAATAACAGGTGTTAAATAAGGTTGTGTTGAAATAGCTTTATTTAACGTCCGCTTCCACCGAAGTCTTATCGCAGGCTGGTCTGACATTGCGATATATTGACCAAAGGAAAATGGAAATTGCTGCACGTAATATCATTTAAAAGATGTCCACGCAATTAAAATCAAATGATGTTAATGTATTGTAAAACCCACCCAAGGTTAATAAATTGACCTTGTACTGAACGACTGGTATTTGATACACTCTCATGTTAAGGTCAATCAATGACAAATTACCCTTGTAAAGAGGCTTGTCCATTTCTTTCGTACAACGATTGACAAAAATAATATAGTTTTGAAAAGCAAAACCAGTGCACAACAAAAATGGGGGGAAAAACAATTTTCATCACATATGACCAGGTGTCGAGGCCGCTGACAAACAAAACGAAATTGAAAACGGTGCTTACAGCTCAAATAATTGAAAAATAAACGGTTTTCAATCATTGACCTTATGTTAAAGTGGTAACCTAGAAATATTTCGGAGCTTAAATTGGTCTATAAAATGATGCAGTTTAATCCATGGTATTTTCACATTACCGTAGATGGTTCCGTACAACCAAGAATATTAACGAATTGATGGTTCACGGTTCAGTACAATCAAGTACATTAACAAACTACGGTAGCCGATGCAATGAAATCAAGTATATTTACCAATTGCGGTAAATGATGCAGTACAATCAAGTGCATTAACAGATTGCGGTAGCTGATGCAGTACTACCAAATATATTAACAAATCACGGTTACTAATGCAGTACAATTCAAGTATATTAACCAATTATTGTTTGTTCAGTACAATCAAGTACATTAACAAATTACGGTAGCTGATGCAATGCAATCAAGTATATTAACCAATAACGGTAAACGATGCAGTACAATCAAGTACATTAGCAAATTGCGGTAGCTGATGCAGTACTTCCAAATATATTAACAAATTACGGTTACTAATGCAGTACAATTCAAGTATATTAACCATTTGGGTTTCAGGACAGTCAAACATATTGGCAAATTAATTACGGTAACTGGTGCAATACAATCGAGTATATTATATTAACAAATCACAATTGATGCAGTACAATCAAGTACTGCAAGCATGTTATCAAATTACGATAGATGTATAGCAACTAAAGATTTGGAAGATTTCAAGTTCTGTCCACCTTTTCTCCCCTAACACTATACCAATATCTCAACCCGGTTGTTCATTTTAATGTGAGGTGTTGGGCCGATTTTATTATCTGATAAAGTTTTATTTAAATAAATCAAAAACAAATTTGCTACTAAAACACAAGAAACAGGGAAGTACTAAATCTGCTACAGTAAAACAAAATACGATAACCGTTCTCTCACGAACAAATTACATTTTTATATCATTTCCCAATACTAAATCTAATATCTTAGTTCCATTTAATACTCAGTAGCTTTGGGAAGTTTTCGGGTGGAAATCTCATTAAAAACCGTTTTGTTGAAACCATAAAACCTCGCTTAAACTCGTTTTTTACAATAAGAGATCTAAACTACTACTCCAGTGTGACAACAACTACAAATTGTGTTTGTAAATTCCTCTTCAGTTTAGTTTAGTTACTGAAGCTAATGTTCTTTACACTCGAGTAATTTCTAAAACAAGTGTGTTACAAATTAGCTACATAGGTTTTTATCTCATATCACAGAATGTGGAAGTACAAGTTTGGATTATTACAGCCGTTTGTCAAAAACAACGTCCTGTGAAAACCATGAGAGAGAGAGGGGAATATATGTCCCAATCATTTGACAATATCTTCTTATTACTCCATCTATAGTTTTATGTCTTAATCATTAATCGTTTGACGGTTATCTCCATATGAGACTCGAATCATTTGATAGTTATCTCCATATAAATTATAATCATTTGATAGTTATCTCCATATAAATTACAATCATTTGATAGTTATCTCCATATAAATTTTAATCATTTGATAGTTATCTCCATATATAAGACTTTGATCATTTGATAGTTTGACAGTTATCTCTATATAAGACCCGAATCATTTGATAGATATTTCTATATAAACTCTAATCATTTTATAGTTATCTCCGATTCAGACTCTTTATTATTTGATAGTTTTGTCCATATAGTATCCGCCAAAAAGACAATGAAGCTAAATTGCTTCCCAAACATGGTAAAATATCAGCCATAAGAATATTGTACAGAACGAAGACCCTATGCAACAGATAATGCAGATCAAACTGTTACAGAACACACATCAGAGAGGTATATTCTACATCGTGCACGACAACCGTTACTTATAGGTGTAAGGCCAGACTACAATAAAGTTTATACCACCGTAGACAAGTGTGTTGTTTCTTCCCAGTGTCATTCATATATGGTCTCTTCTACAAACTATCCACCCCCTACCCCGATAATAAATTGTTCTTTTTCAAGTTTCTCCTAATAAATGCAATACGTGTTACACATGATAAATGTCTTGTTGAGTAAAATGTCAGATAAACGATAGTATATAAATGATAGGTTATCGTACAATACAACCCAACCACAAAACAAACATCACTGATACAAAAACCACCAAAAAATATCTGTCATCACTGTAATTCATATGATCATGGGTTGTCAATTTTTGAGATGGTTCTCGCAGTCAACGTCACAAATGATAAGGAAGGGTCATTGAAAACGGTAAGAGGGCAATTATTATTCCAATCGACTGTTTACGACTGCCATTTTCTGTTCTGCACGATTTAATGAGGCAGTAAAAAAAATGAAAGTGATATCGGCTTATGTGTTTTAATACAGAACGTTGTAAGCAGGTTGAAAGTAGATTATAATGGCGAGAAAGGACGTACGTGCATCAACAGCACCAAATGGGGATTTAGAAGCTTTCTGATATTGAAGTGGAATATCAACTCGCCTTCCCTGCTGCAATTATTAAAATGGAAAATATCTGTTAGTCGAATTATTATTGGAATCATTACTGTTTTGCTCCAACTCAGCTAATGAAGACGGGCATTCGCCATAAAGTGTGCTATGACGGGAATTTTGTCGGACAGCGGCGTTACGATTTATATCGAATTCCAACTGCCAAGGAATCTTTTACATGCACACCAATGTGTACATTGGGCCTAGTCTATTCGTCCTTGTTAGGCGCACGGAAAATCACGATGAACTTTCTTGACCACCATTATGAGAAGTCAGTCACTATCATCGATATCCTATAGCTAATACTATAGCCTATCTAATTGTAGGCTGCTCCCCGTGGGCGTTTTTATGCAATAAATTTACTTGCTTACTAGTATTTATATTATAAAATGAATGTTTTACAACAATTTAAAAATATTTATGATGAATGTAAATGTAGAAATTTTGAAATGTTTAGGAGCTTTTATATACATTTCGTTCGTGTCTATGTAAAGTATGTATGTTTATATTATTATTATGTACATTTGGGTATCCTTTGTTTGTCTCTTTTATATTGTATTATAATTTTATCTATATGTGCACATAACCTTGTAAGGTTTTTTATGCAATAAAGTCTATTCTTCTTTTTCTTCTATATGACATCTTTGTGTCAGAATAGCTTAACGTCCGCTTCAAAATAAAGTGATACCGCATGCGTAGACAACCAAATAACCTGCATTATTTTGGAGGCTACAGTTTATCATAGCGATTTAGTTACTGGTTGCTGATTGGTTAAGATCGATGAGTTGATCAGCGGGAAAACTATAGGTATTGATCAGACGTCACCTAGAAACAGCTCGAGCTAGTGACAATTCTACTACAATACTATACTAAAACTTGCAGGGAGGTATGGAATCGGCCATAGTTCTATATATAGTTTGCTTCCATAGATATAGCTACAGAGATGAAATAGGTCGTCATCGATTCCAACCTGTACAACCATTAAAAATTCATTGAACTATTTTTGTTTTCTACGTGGAAATTCAAAATCCACTTATATCTATATTAATTTAATGTTTTATCTCTATAGTGTCTCATAGGCTTTTGTTTGCTGGAAGGAAATATTTGTATAATGTTGTACAATCTCTATAAATATTCAACTGATTTGTTGCACTTTAATAATATAAATTAAATTATAATTATTATCTATCTCATAGCTTACTGTCATGGTATTGTTGTTGACAACAAACACAGACAACGCCCTGCGACCAATTAACTAATTGGGTTATTCAGGATAGCTACATTATGATATTATACAATAATGAAGCGCAGGGTGAATAGGGCTACTTCCGCTTTATTCGTTAGTATTCGAGTTAGTTTATGTGACAAACATCTCTTTAAGATTGACAATAGGCGACACAATTAGAAAAAATGGCCATATTTGAAATACAAAATTTAAGAAATGGCGGTTTTCCAAGTTGCACAAAATGGTTATAAGGTTTACATCAAATTACAGTGACATAGGCTGAATACCATATAGGCTAATCTAAACTTGACTGATCTAGACTCAAGCTGGGATTGTAAACGTCGTTAAATTAGTACATACATATCGGGTGTTGTTGTTGGGGGGGGGGGGGCTCAAATTTGTGCCACGTGCACCCTCGCTAAAAAGCATACCCAAATTGATTTAGCTGGTAAAATGGATTTCTATTTTCCTAAAATGGGACGTGACGATAAAATTTAAACTATGTGAATTTATTAATTACAATTAATATCTTTCTATCAGAAATGTTCAAGTAGTATCAGATTTTAGCAAACCCGACCTTTTAAAAGCCTACAAGATATTTACACAAGAACTTGTGTTGCCGTCTCTATGGATTTTCTTAAAAGAAATGTCCACTAACGATTGATAACTTCCGACAAAATGCCATGAAATGAGAATTCCTTGCACGAAAACTGTAAGTTGGCGTGGAATATAATATGTTTACTAACTGATTTAATCCCGATTGCAACACCAAAGACAGATTATAATTTGCCAAGAGTTATCTTACTCTACGTACAGTGAAAACTGTCGGTGCAGTCGAACATGTCACTTCCGGAGATACGAACCCGTTACACCCAATAGTAAAACAATTGAGCCATATAGCCCGTTCCGACGGGGTTTGTTTAACCAGTTTAACTGGCACTTCCTGACCCCGACACTTCCAGGAATGTAACTTACTGCGTACTGTGCATACTCAAAGCGACCTCGAGTCGGTGTTAAGGCAACCTGTTCAGACGGCCAAGATTAACCAGTTTAAAATAAAAAAAAGCTGTTGGGGTTTTTTTTCAAACTGGTTTATGGGTCCCACATTTGAGTTTAGACGACAAAGTTCAACTGGTTTAACGATCTACTATTTAACTGGCATTTAGTAATTGAACACATTAAAATAAACAAACAGTTCTATGGAAAACAATTTTTACAACATGCCCTGTGTACACTATTATAAGAGTGTTGGAAATTTGTTGCAAATATGTTGGGAATATGTTGGAAGTTTGTTGTCTGCGATCTCTGCCAGTGCTATTTTCTTTTTCTCTCTGTCTTTATACAGTTATATGGAAAACAATTACTATATTTCTTTAAAGCTACGTTTCAACAATGATTCCCTTGTCGTTATCAAGCACAATACTAACGATCCCCAGGTTTATAAAACCAATTCAACTTAAGCGTCTGTAGATTTAAAAAAAACAAGCAATCTAGGAGGTGTCAACACATCCTTCAAAGTAAGCATCATTAGTATTGAGAATTGTGCGTTTGAATTTTGCGCTCTGTTGTTACCCTTATGTCCATCAAATAATAACGTTTATGCAAATGACGTTCGGTGTTCTGGTGTATAGGTATGCAATATTAAATCATCAGTAAATGTTAGTATTTTGATGGCTACAAAGATAACAACAAAACGCAAATTTCAAACGCATTATTCTCAATACTTAAATATTTCAGATTCGACGGTTCGCCAGAAACGCATCGATTATAAGATGGTGGTTTGAAAGATTTAGTAAGTAGTTAGTAGCATTTCTGAAATCTCATTAGTGGTCTTTTGACACTTACACATATATATTTATATAAATGTAGAACATATTTTACCATGATCAATAACTCACAGTTATTTATAACTCAGACGAGCAGACGATATTTTACTCTTGATTCTGACATAGCCTGACATCGAAAGTAGAGGTCAATTATATGCAAGCGTGGGAAATGCTAACTAGTTTAAAATGTTTATATGTAATTAGTCCTGACTACATTTTATAACACATCAATTGACTTACGTGTAACGATAGCAATTATCTTAAAAGCAAAATAAAAGTTTATTAGGAAACTCCATTGTCTGGGTGTAGGCTTATATATCCCAATCATTTAGCGGGATGTGTGTGAGAGAGAGAGAGAGAGAGAGAGAGAAAGAGAGAATAGGTTCAACGACCACTCGACACAAACTATGGCATTTCGGGATAACATATGGTCCAGTTTTATTTTAATAATTCGCTTGCGAACAGAGGTCTTTAGACGTGCGAGGAAACCGGATTACACGGAGCAAATTCAAGGGGTTGGACAGGCGACACAACGCCACTTGACTCAATGACAGGCCTTGTCATTTCACCCGCACGTGCTAAACCACTACAACCCAATCGCGTTAACGAGATGAACCCAGAAGCTGTTTTCACTGGTGGCCCTGAATATGCTGCGGCTGGGTAGAAATACGACTAAGAATTGGGCAGAATAAAGTTCATTAGAATTGGGTGGGTAGGATCTGGATAGTAATGAGAACCCCATATTGGAATTGAGTAAGATATCCACAAGAACGTCATGTAGATATTGGGTAGTAAATGTATCCGCGAGAACGCCTGGTTGGAATGGGGGGGGGCGCTATCTAAATTAGGAGATGCTAATTGTAGGCCGGTTGGGTCCAAACCTGCCGCTTTATATAATTAAGAATTTTGGGGAATCCTAACCCTAACCCTTTTTGAAGACTGAACTTGGGATCTAATTTACCTTTTACCCCTCGTAAAAGGGCTAGGGTTAGGGTTAGTATTCCCCAAAATACCCATTTATATAAAGCGGCCATTTTGGACCTCCCCAACCGGACTACAATTAGCATCTCCCAACTAAATAAGGGAAAAGATACCAAGAAGACCGTAGTGTGTGGATTTTGGCAAGCGTTACAGAGCAAAACTAACTTATATTAGACGATCGAGGTAATACTTTGGGTTTTTTTGAAACAAAATTGCAGATCATTGAATAAATGTTTGAAAATGTGGTAAACCACACCCCTTGATGTAAGAAATTTATATGAAAGATGTTAGAAACATAAATACAGACAACGGTTACTTATATAAACAATTTTGATAATGGGTGCTACAGCTGAAGTGTAGTATAAATATATGTAGCAATTACTTATATAAACAATTAATGATATGTGCTACTACTGGGTATTTCACATATACAATTCCTGAATATTAAATAATGGGTAACAGGGTTTGGGTGGAATGTATTCCACCTTAGTTGGTGCCCTTATCATTTTCTGCTTCCATGGTTTTTTTTTAAGGAAATGAAATGGGGTTTAACGTCATACTGTTTATTTTTTAAGGCGGTCTCCATCCTCTTTAGCGACGCCCATCAAACAAGAACACGCATACATTCAACCAAATTAAACGCCTTCAGTAACATGCTGATAACCCATCAACCCGTCTGTATTCTTTAAATACCTCTAATGTTAGAAATGATATAAAACCCGCTTTTAATTTACTATTGTGTTCAAGAATTTGATGTGTAGGTTGTATTTTTCCTTGTAGATAATAAAATTCGTGAAAAGGGTAATCATCGTTTCTTGCTTCACATTTGGTAATATCTTATTGTGCTACAGTTTATTATTTTCTTTCACTTATTACCATTGATAATTAACATTCTATTTTATCATTCATTTCAATAATTTATGGATTTGGAAAAAAACTATATGATTAAGTCGCTCGCTCTGAAATCGACTAACGTTACATGTCACTAATACAGAAATGGTCCAGCAAAACAGATTCTCTGAAATCATGTCTTAAAGACTGTTTGCTTTGATAGAATAATGTGGGGGCGATATTCGCTCAATTTACCGCGGGCGTTTTATTTCTATCCAGGCCAGTCTCTGTCGGTCAATATCTCAACATATTGTCAAGAACAAAATATTTAGCAGCTTGCCAAATGTTTAAGACGATCTCTTCTTGAGCACTTGTCACCATGCTATGGAATAAAGAATATATTTTTGCAACTGCTTTGATCGAATATCAAAATGGAATTCTCTAAAATGTTGTAACAAGGATTATAAATAATATCGCTTGTTTGAGTTCCACAAAACTATATAAAAGGCATTTAGCTAGTTGTATGCTTTATTTTTCCGAACTGCAATATAATCGTTCCTTACATTTTGGAGAATCAAAATATTAGCTTATCAGCTATTTCGATGCACATTCGTATTTAAAAAGAAAAATCCCACTGAATTCTCTAAAAATGAAATACGGAATATATTTCTTAAAGCTATACAAACTAGTGTACTTAATAAATCCTAGGGACAAGACGTTGAAAGTCGTTCTTTAACAAAACAACTTTAGACTGGAACCACCTACAGGACACATCAACCCATTGCACCACGGGGGGTTTCGAATCCCCGGTTGTACGTGGCAAGGAGTAGGGTCGCCTTCCAGCCTCATGGGTTTACTCCGAGACCTCCGGTTTCCTCCCACTGCTAAAGACCTAGTTTGTGTCGAGTGGACGTTACCCCCCCCCCCCTCTCTCTCTCTATCTCGCATTGCACCACTGTTGATAGCTTCAGAGAAACTCGCCCACTTAAGAGCTACTATAGAGCTGCACTCTTTCCTGACGCACTTGATGTCCAGTATATCCACAGATACAGACGTCGTCGACAATGAGAAATGCCCGGACAGCGACACAGCGGTTCTTTTACGTGCAAGTCAATTTATGCACGGAACCTGTTTCCGTTCCATTCAAACAACTATACTTTGGTCCTTGCCAGGTTCTTCGCCCTGCAAAACTGACAAGAGGGACACAACAGTAAAGGTGATATGATAGTAAATGAACTAAATACATCAGAGCAGATGGTAGACTCGATCATCCGACCTAGCCTCTGCCTAATCTTTAGTCTTGGATATGTCCCCAAGGATGTTGCCTTTTTTAACGCCTACAAGAAACAAAACTTTGAAGCACATGCGCCAACCGATGATTCGGAGTCAAAACAACACAGCTATTTGATTTGTCAAAATTGGACTATCTCTATTTCTTTTTTTTAATTAGCAAATATGTGCTTGTTTAAATTATCAAACATATAAAGCTTGGTTTATAATTATTTAGAAGAGTAAAAATGCGGTATGAGTCGCAATGTCAAGAATTTGTAAGGAAGGTGTGGGCCTAAGTAGTGGCTAAAATGATTGAGACTAAAATAAAGATGAAACCAAGCAATCCCTTAAATTTAGCGTTATTTCGCGATAACGTCACCGTTGTACACCTGTAAGTGAGATTTAATGTTTGAGTTTTTTAAAACAAGAAATTGGACTCGTAAGAACATAAACATAAATCAGCAAGTAGAAGAGCACAGTGGGTACCCACAGGAACACCAATTACATGTTGAAATATTGTTAAAGAAAGGTTAACCTCCCATCGAATCTATAAATTGCCCAATGTGCGCGATGAAAATAGAAAATATATTCAATAGTAAACTGGCTGGAGGTTATATATTGTCATTTGGTGGTTGAAGCTCGTAAATTGATGTGTTTTGTGTCTGCCTTGGGGGTTTGTATATCACATAACAAGACTGAAGAATATGTGTTCACGTTATTCAACTGGTATTTTTGATGTCGTTTACACAATCAACCAATAAATAGAAAAAAACGTATATCAAACCGCGAGTGTGGCCGTTGTTAAACCGATATCCTTAATGTTTTACAATTTAAGGGGACAAATTGATTCAATTTTTTCTGCATATTCGCCGAATTTGTGAAAGTTAGAGCGGAGAAAACGTTTATTTAAAGAGTGAAATCTTAAAGGGAGACATCACAGAGTAACTGCAAAGCAAAACACAGAAGAAACGACAGTGGTATAAGAAATATGGACATTACGATTATACATGTCCCCACCACCTTCCCCAAAAATAAGGCGAAAAAAAGGGGGCATATATTTGCATAGACGTGTACTAAAAAATAAATTCACGGTTTTAAAGGGCATATAACTAGACAGGATATAAATTCAGATTATGATATGATCATATATAATTCACTTTACCAAATATGTTTTTAAACGCATATAATGTACATTGTTAAATCTGATAATAATCATTCTGTTAATAGGATTCACATTTACGTATATATGTTTCTTTCAACGCATATCAATATTTATTGAACTTGATAATGTAAATATCATTCCCAAGGGTATATAAAGAGAGAGAGAAATGGGGTTTAACGTCCACTTGACACAAACTAGGTCAATTTGGGATTAACATAATATGGTTTAATTTTTTATTTCAATAATTCGCTTGCGCGTAGGGATCTTTAGCAGTGGGGGGGGGCGGAGGACCCGAGGCTTGACAGGTGACCCTACTCCTTGTCACGTACAACCGTAGATTCTAAGGGCATATAACTGTTCATAGGGTTCAACGTTATATTATGATCAAATAAACCCACTTTACGAAATGTGACTCTAGACACATACCAATCAATAGTTTATATTCACAACATAGTGTGCAAAAATTATAAATTCAACGAAATATGTTACTTTATACATATAATATACCAAAACCTTCAAATTTATGTCAATATCCTTTCTAAAGCTTTGACCTACAAACATATAAATAATTTATTGTATATTATTGATTGCACGTGTTCAAGTTGACTTGTAGTCATTATCTGATAGTAAGAAAACCATTACTTATAATGAAACGTTGACATTTAGTAATTAAATTCACTAAAGAAATGTCAATCAAGGAAACATCTTTCGCCTTAAAGAGACAATCACATGGCGATTATAACATACTATTTATTTCTATTATCAACTTTATTGAGGTCCGATTGTTTGGCGTATAGCATTATTTACATCGTACAAATCACATTCCTGGGAAACTAAGCAGTTCGTACCAAGGGCCCATTTATTGTATGTGAACTAGATAAAAATCCGCCAACTCCACCAATGTGGTTTCGGTCATTACTCATGAAATAGAAATGATCATATCCCAATCCATGTATCTGTTATAGTTTATTACAATCCAAGATGTGTCAAACACACAAAGGATACACTCAAAAGCAAAAGCATCCCCTTAATACTATAGGAAGGTTGAAATTTTCTATAGTTATTAATGCAATAGCGTGACATCAAAGTCCTTGCCTCGGGAAGTGTTACTGTTGTACCCTCGACAATGACCTCGAACAGGTTTACATGTTCAAGACATAATCTTCCACACGTGTAATTAACACATTAATCAATCAATGACGTCACATTCGAACAATTCAGTCTTCATAAGCCTAATCGTTGCAGAACAGTAAACCGACATTATTATTTCATTAAAGCAATGTGAACGAAAGACACTGACAGGAAGGTTGTAAGTTGTAAATAAAAGCATCTTTTTATACGACAGTGGCTAATGTTTCCTTTTTACAATTTCTGTTTATTGACTCACGTCATGCCTTTAAACCTCTTGAAAGAACGGAAGTGAATTGTGATCGTATACAAAAGGTCGGAAGTCGATTTAATACAATAACATGTTATATAGGGCATATTTTTCTTCTTTTTCTTTTTTAAATATATACGCCACAAATGGAAGCACATAAAATAATCCGAAGCAGTTTTATCCATATTAATTAGGAACTATTCTATATGTTAAATATAGATCCTAATTATAATCATACAGGAATCATTAAACACATGTCCACAATTATAATTCCAATCATCAGGGAATTAAATATCCTCAAGCTTAACACACTCAATGATCTATACTAAACACGTAGTGCTTATAATAATTATCATATTTCACAATATAGACAATTTATTTCGCTATTACTACATTTCCTAATTTAGGTCAATACTATTTTAATAAATCAATAAGAGTATCTTTATGCATCTCTTGGATTTCCACTATCACGGGTTAAATTAATTTATGATGTTCATTATGCTAACAACCTATTTGCATATATGTGATTAAAATTTATAGATTAATTTGACACTGTACATTTTCAAATTAAGTCCACGAGTAATTTAATTAATCGCTAAGGGCACATTGCATCTCTTTGGTTACACCCCAACCCATACATCACTGGTTAATAGTTATATGTATGAGGTGCAGTGAAATCGTGTGTTCTATTTGCATATATATGATTTATAGACTAATTTTGAAACTCCACATTGTCAAATTGAGGCCACTTCTAGTAAGGTCAATAAAACAGTTAGGTCAAAGCTCATCTCCTTGATTGCCCCCTACCATGGTTCATAATTATACACACAAGCCTCTCATCCCAATATCACCTGTGTTTACAAAACTGGGATTATTACACAAATTATGTGTTAAAGATAAAGTATGTTCAAGTATTACAAACCAAATATATAATTAGAAAGTAAATGTAAAATAACTTATAAAAGCCGTTTGTGGGAAAATACTCAACTATATTATCCACGACCATTAAAATCACTGAAGCATAGACAAACATGACACTAAAATCATCACGATTCACTAAGACGTCTCAAAGTTGTATTTTTCTCGTAAAATATCCAATTCAATATTTCAGAATCAATATTTGTATTAAAAAGAATGCCCGATACACTACAGAAATTTATTTTTGAATGAAAGATAATAAACGAAATAAATGCATATTTAATACAGTGTTTACAAGTTTGAAATCTCTAAATCCATAGTTATTTGATCGGTTTACAAGATTATGTAACAGTTGTTCTAAGACTGAAACATACCTGTACTATTATGTTATGTAATTATTGTCTATTTATATGTAATAAGTATTAATGTCTTAATATACAGTTAATTGTGTACGGATTACCTATTGAATAGAATCAGGTATACATATGTTTATCTGTATGTTATTAAGTAATTTATGTATATTATAATAATTGTGGACAAACAAAAGATACTTTTATCAAGTACCTGAACTGTCATGTCACCTGCAAACATCTATCAATCAGATTCAGTTCTTCCCCTCCCTGCGCGTGCCAAATGCGTGCTAAATCCCAACCTCCAAACTCAAATTAAATATGTATCTTTGCACAGTACTTCTGCAAACAACGATGTTTGTCATTTAAATTGAAGAGCTAAATATAAAGCAATGACTTGCCCCTTAAAATGAAACGTCACCCCTAATAAAGATTTTCGTGTAAATTGCTGTCATTGATGCAAGCATAACATGTACCTGTATGTCCTGTATAGGTATGATAACTATGTAGAGGACCTGTAAACACATTACTGTGAATCTATATAGTGTCCGTATTACCGTGTCTGTACTTGTCAACTAACGGGTTTTTGAGGTGAGCCGTACACTCATATACTGAAAACAGGCTTACCTTTCTTTTTGCCCGATCCGACATGATCATCATCATGTTCATAATCATTTAGCGAGAGAAGTTCGCCGTTTTCTCCTGCACTTGTATCCATACTTGACACAACTAGACGCTGTACTTGGGACATGATCATATAAACCAATATTTCTTGCCGTGTTTACTACGTCTACGTCACACGGCTTGATGGCAGAGCTCAGCTAACTGTATATGAATCGAGTAGTCGAAGCTCTGTGCCATTCAAGCGAGCGCTTTTCTAGCCTTCAACACACCAAGGTAGCAATTAACGTTAAGGTGGCGGGTAGTAGTGTATAGAGGTCGCGACGCTGATCCATAAACTGCATAGAAACGAAACGCATTTTGATAACGTCTCTTTAAAACGGGAACAGAGACCCCATACGTAATATTAAGTGATTTTGTGCCAATTGAGGTCTTAATGCGTATCGGTTGATAAATTGAGATTTGTATTTGTCTGAGAGGTGACTTGTAGCAGACGTTAAGTCATCTATTTCTACGCGAATATTGATCATATTTATATATATAGACAAACATCTTGGTCTTCAGTCAGAGCTAATGTTGACCAACTTTACAGTTGAATACGTTTTACACATTAAATGTCAACAAGTTAACGTGTAGACGGGAAAAACATAACGACGTCACAATGTCTAATAGATAAAATATGAGTGATGTTTTGACGTATGCCAGGCAATATTTATCGCAATATTGCGTGCACCGCATTTGTTTATATGGAAACAATAACTATAATACAACTCTTTTAGATAAAAACATACTGGCTTCGTTACCTGACGTTGTAAGGGTGAAAAAATTGCCATTTTTCTAACATCCATATTAATTGAAAATTAAATGAGATGGGGGTTAACGTCCTACTTTCCGGCACCGACTGGGAAAATGCAGAGGGGTATACAGTAGCGGATTTTCATTGAGGCAGATGAGGCTGCAGCCTCAGGCCCAAAGATTTTGTAAAAAAAAATGTTTTTAAATTTGTCGGATACGATTAAAAAGTAATAAAAACGCATAGACAATGAATGTTAGGGGTTGAAGTTTAGGCCCAACGGGAACCAGCATAGGCCCTGGCCCGAAATTAATTAGGCCTAAGCCATTTTAAATAGGCCATTATAGGCTCTCCAGCAACTGCCGCCTCAGGCCTTGGTGGAGCTTAATCCGCTACTGGGGGTATAGGTCATGCAGTGTTCGATCAGGGAATATTTGCCCGGATCATCCATATTAACGCCGTAAAGTATGGAAGACCAAATGGGACAATATTCATGATTCTTGTTTCCACATTCCAGTTTGAACATTTTAGACACGAACGCAACATTCTAAACTAATGATTCTCGTTTCTACATTCTTATGTCAACACTTCATGCACAAAATCAACATTTTAAACCAAA
Source organism: Patella pellucida (assembly GCA_917208275.1). Taxonomy (NCBI): domain Eukaryota; kingdom Metazoa; phylum Mollusca; class Gastropoda; family Patellidae; genus Patella; species Patella pellucida. The sequence continues at coordinate 41,385,093 of OU795043.1, read as the reverse complement.
AAATGACTTTATGTTTCATTTTCGCCGTTTTATCGATAACTTTTATAGGCCTATATCATTAAATATTAAAATTATAAAATAATTTCTTAATTTTACACGACAAAGAAATCAATTCATTGGTTTCTGAAAGTGCCTAATAAAAAAAATCTGAAATTTGAACTCTTGTGAAAATATCTTCTACGTTTCAAAAAGTCTTGAAGTTAAAATCTTGAAATGAAAATGTCCAGAAAATAATGAATTATCAACATTATTACACCAGAGGGCGCGAACCGAAAACAGTTTGGCTACCTAATCGGCTAGCGACCTATTCGACAGATCCAGCTGGTAGGTAACCTGTTCGTTGGCAACCTAATCAGAATAAATTCAACAGTCGACCAAACTCATCTCTTTTTTTTATCAACCAATCAAATCCAACGTTACGTCTATCAAATGAAAGTAGAATATATTATTATTTATTCATTCCTTAAGCTCAGAATAGCGATGTAATTTCGCATTATCTTACAAAATTCTGGACATCCAACTAAATTTATTCCGAACGGTATTTAAGTAAGCTTTTCCAAATATTATTAGTAAAAGTTGGCACAGTCATATTAAAGGGGTGCACTCTCATCCTATACATGGCCAATTTTGAGAATAAAAAGATTTAAAGGGAAAGACTGTTAATGTTAATATGCCGTGTCGAAATTCGGACCATCGTACACAATTCTGACGATCCAACTTAATATATTCGAAAAGGTGATTGAATAAGCTTTCCATATATTATTAGTAAACGTTGGCACCATCATATTAAAGGGGTGCGCTCTCAACCTGGGCATAGCCAATTTTTCAATATTCTAAATGTAACGATAGACCTGTGTTTTTTTCGAAGTCCAAATTAGGATCATCCCGATTCCTACAAAATTCTGAGCATCTGCCTATGTATATACATATATAGCTGGATGCTCAGAATTTTGTACCGGCCTATATTTACATTTAGAATATTGAAAAATTGGCTATGGTCAGGTTGAGAGCGCACCCCTTTGATATGATTGTCTCCCCTCTTACTAATAATATTTGGAAAGCTTATTCAATTACCTTTCAGAATATATATATAGCTGGTTGCTCAGAATTTGGTACAATAATCCGAATTTCGACTTCGAATAAATACCGGCCTATCTTTACATTTAGAATATTGTAAAAATGACTATATTCAGGTTGAGAGCTCGCCCCTTTAATATTATTTTGTCGACTTTTACTAATAATATTTAGAAAGCTTGTCCAATGACCTTTCAGAATGTATATAGCAGGATGCTCAGAATTTTGTACGATGATCCGAATTTGACTCGGAATATTACCGTTCTTTCACTTTCAAATTGAAAGCGCGCCCCTTTAATAAGATTGTGCCAACTTCTACTAATAATATTTGGAAAGCTTGTGCAATTACCCTTTAGAATATATTTAGTTGGATCATCAGAATTGTGTACGATGGTCCGAATTTTGACACGGCATATTAACATTAACAGTCTTTCCCTTTAAATCTTTTTATTTTCAAAATTGGCCATGTTTAGGATGAGAGTGCACCCCTTTCATATGACTGTGCCAACTTTTACTAATAATATTTGGGAGAGCTTATTTAAATACTTTTCGGAATATGTTTAGTTGGATGTCCAGAATTTTGTAAGATAATGCGAAATTACATCGCTATTCTGAGCTAAAGGAATGGATAAATATTAATATATTCTACTTTCATTTGATAGACGTAACGTTGGATTTGATTGGTTGATAAAAAAAGATAAGTTTGGTCGACTGTTGGATTTATTCTGAATAGGTTGCCAACGAACAGGTTACCTACCAGCTGGATCTGTCGAATAGGTCGCTAGCCGAATAGGTCGCCAAATTGTTTTCGGTTAGCGCCCTCTGGTGTAATAATGTTGATAATTCATTATTTTTCTGGACATTTTTATTTCTAGATTTAAACTTCAAGACTTTTTGAAACGTAGAAGATATTTTCACAAGAGTTCAAACTTCAGATAGTTTTTATTAGACACTTTCAGAAACCAATGAATTGATTTCTTTGTCGTGTAAAATTAAGAAATTATTTTATAATTTTAATATATTGAATGATATATAAAAGTTACCGATAAAACGGCAAAAATGAAACATAAAGTCAATTTTTTGTTCAAAATGTTGATTTTGTGCATGAAGTGTTGACATAAGAATGTAGAAACAAGAATCATTAGTTTAGAATGTTGGGTTCGTGTCTAAAATGTTCAAACTGGAATGTAGAAACATGAATCATGAATATTGTCCCATTTGGTCTTCTATAGTAAAGCCCTGTTTATACAGAGTGCGAACTCGAACGCGACCATTGCGAACCCGAACGCGACTTTTGACCTGTTTCACCGTTTAAATAGGGCGTGAGTCCGAACGCGGAAAACCATCGACGGTTTTCGTGATGGCTTGTCTTTTTCAAACTGTGATAGACAAATTTTGTCATTTTCTATCATGGTTCAGACGAGATCTTGGTACTATATTTGTACATAAAACAACAAAGGAAGAGAAAGAAGCGAATATCTGTGCGTGAAATTGTACAGAGAAGAAGCGAGTTTCGAGAATACCATCATCTCGTAGAAGAACTATATATTTTCATCCGGAGAAATTCAAACAGTATTTTCAATTTCAATGATCATTTCTTCGATCTTGTCCATTCTGCTTTTACAAGTAGACTGTGAATATTGCACACTGGTGGGATCAGGCCTAGCAGTTTCTATTCGTTGAAATGATGTCATGGGAAGTGCCCGCTGATTGGTTCATTGGAAAAAGGTCGCGCGAACTTCTGAAAAATTTGCTCGGGAGGCAATCAAGGCGGTCGTTCGCGCGAACCAATATTAGTTCGGATTCGAGTTAGCGCTCCGTATGAACGAGGCCTCTAAAGGTAACCAAAGCATTCCATGACGAAAAGCCGCTTTCGCGTTCGGGTTCGGGCTCTGTATAAAGAGGGCTTTATAATTAATTATTGTTAATTTTATTAAATATTAAACCAATTACAACATAAATAGTATCATTAAATTTCTTGTAAAAATTTTAATTGGTTAAGCACTAAAATCAATCTAATATTCAATCAAATTACTAAAATTTGGATTTTATTTTAGTTAAATTTTCGTGAAACAGGCCCCTGGTTATGATGAAGTTGTTTTAAAATCAAGGATTCGAGTTAGCGCTCCGTATGAACGAGGCCTCTAAAGGTAACCAAAGCATTCCATGACGAAAAGCCGCTTTCGCGTTCGGGTTCGGGCTCTGTATAAAGAGGGCTTTATAATTAATTATTGTTAATTTTATTAAATATTAAACCAATTACAACATAAATAGTATCATTAAATTTCTTGTAAAAATTTTAATTGGTTAAGCACTAAAATCAATCTAATATTCAATCAAATTACTAAAATTTGGATTTTATTTTAGTTAAAATTTCGTGAAACAGGCCCCTGGTTATGATGAAGTTGTTTTAAAATTTGCTTCGTTGGTTTGTTATAATAGCAAACAAACTTTCTCAATGGTATATCCAGATAGATATTCAGTTAATGGTTGGGATAAAAACACACGACAATAAATAACATTGAAAATTTAGTTTAAGTTAGTGATGAAGTCAGGCGCCTGTCGAAATTCATCCTAATAACGTCGAAAATCATAGTTACGTGCGAAGCATTGTCGGCGTTTTGGACTGGCTCCACCCTCACATTATGCACCCAACTGAAATGAGGTTTAACGTCCTAATTTTATGCTCCGACTGTGCCAGGCAAGAATTGGCACCCATATGAGCAGTAATATTGTCTTAGTGCTGCAGATTTTATTAAATTTGCGGCTAATCCACCCAGGTTCAGGCCACCCTTGATTAGTGCAACCGGACATGTGCACGACTATCATTTGTTTTAAAAAGAGAGAGATGGGGTTTAACGTCCGCTCGACACCAACTAGGTCATTTCGGGACTAAAATTTGTTTTTTAATTTAATTTCAATCATTTGCTTGCGCGTAGGGGTCGTTAACAGTAGGAGAAAACCGGAGGACCCGGAAAAAACCTACGAGGTCGGTCAGGCGACCCTACTCCTTAAAAGGTAAACAATTGGGATTTGAAACCACGCCAGTTGAATCAATGACAGGCTTTATGATACAGGGCGCACGTGCTAACCATTCGCCCCCCCCCCTACCGCATTTCTGTTAAACTTGACAGGGCCCTTGAGATGAAAAAAAATGTGCCGGGGCGAAACCTTTTTGCCCCACCCCCACTTTCAATACTTGTCATATCTAAATATGTTTTGAAGAATTAAAAATCATTTTAAAAGGTTTGTGGACCATTTTATCATACTGTCATAAGGGTTAATTACTGACATAGTATGTAGTCATATCATTTACAGCATTTTAATCGAGTACAATTTTTAGTTTAATTCAATGTAACTTCTCCTCCGCTTCAGAATTGCATTTGCAGATGATATTCCAAACATGGGCCCTATTAAATAAACTCTTATGACCCTTGGGGCGGCGCATGTCGCGAGACCTGAAACAAGGTGATACATAGGCCTATTGCAATCTTTAATACTTCCATAGGATAATTTCATTATAATAGCGAGGCTGTGTTGGACGCCTCAAAATTCATTTGTTGATCTATGTGGTGGTTAAAACAACAATCGGTTACAAATAAATAAAAAAAGAAGCATCTGTTTTTTACTGAATGAAAGCAACCTAAAAAATATTAAGTCACAAATAATTATGTAGAAACCAATCTGTATGACGCATCTTTCAAAGAAGTGCATGGCGTATCTCCAATATAGTTCTCGGAGATAATATTATCTTTCAATCTAGATTATCAACGTATTTCATTATGAAGTAAGACGATGAAATTAGGGTAGGGAGAAATTGATATTTAAAGAAAAGTTTAAGCAACGTCGAGACCTCTTGTTTTTTGAAAGACATGATGTGGCCATGATGACTTTCTTCTGTTCTGACGCTTCTGTTTTGACAACCATGAAATTCTCTGGACAAACTTCTTTTATTTTGTTAACTTGACATTTATATTATGAGATCGATTTCTTTCACAAATCGTTCTAGTAACATCTGAAGTGGGTCGCTTCATTGAACCTTTCAGAAATATCTCAAATTATAGCTTCTTCTTGCTGGTATGTTGATCTATTCTACCAGAGAACCTGTAACCACATTTTACCATCGAAATGATTGTAATTGATGTGAATTTTTGTTTTGTTAAACGTCTAAGAGTTTCAATAAACCAAGTCCCGAAGACCGAAAGCTTACATTTAAACTATAAATTGATACATAATTAAATTAATCACCAATGATCACTACGCCCTCTTTTGGTCAAATCAATCACACTTGACCTTTTCGTGGAATTGCTTGTGTTAAAAGGCCTGTTTTAGGATAGTGATTGATTTTTGTTAATTCTGACCCGAGGCTTTGTTTGATTTTAGATGAAAGTTACCGTGTAAACAAGAGCCTCCATGCTGGTTAAATCTTTATTCCATTGAAGACGCCTGCTCTCTTAAATAGAATTACTGGACAGTTTCGTATCATTGTACGAAACTACGGTATACAGACATAGGTTGTTTTTTTTCAAGAGGTATGGGCATCTCTTATAATTGATATCGACAGACGGCACCACATTATATGTAAAAATTTAATCCCATTAACACGTCTACCAAGATTAACTAATTGATTTATTGAGCTAACGAGGCACATTCTTTATTTCTGAAAAGAAGCTCGACTATTTGCAGAAATATATTTTTTGAGATGTTCTGGAAGCCATATAAACACAACTATATTCCTGTCAGAATAAATATAACGTCACTAAGCTACTAGTTCTACTAAATTTTGAAAAGTTTCTGAAAACAGTATTGATGGTTAGCATATAAACCTAATGTAGGTTAACGGGGGAGAAAACCCTGAACTAAGCAATTACGGACAATGTTTCCCAACAACTGTTGTCAATTGGAAATCATCGAATGCTCTTTTCCTGTAGTTTTCCGATTGTACGTGCAATGGTGAACAAAAACATATTGAAACATCCGTTTATCAAGAGAGTCGTCTTTTGTTCCTGAGACCAAATCAGGTCAAAACGTGCACATCACGATATAGTACAAATTGGAAATCAAAACGCTAATCCTCTGTCTTTTATTAGATTCGTACGCTGTTATCTTTGGGGTTCTATGTATAAAAGCCAGCCAATTTAATGCCAAACGAACATATAATACGGGAATGACCGACCTTAGGACGTGGCGTATATGACGTCAGTTATATCATTACATCGACCAGCCTGTAAAGTGGGCAGCAAATGGCGCGAAGTCGCTGCTATAGAGTAGAATTGTATGAGGAGAATATCAAATAAATATTAGTGGACGAGATGATCAGTGATTTGACCTGTTATCGACACCCAGCAATTCCTTTACTTTCAGTCATCGACCAAACTAACTGGGAACTAAGAAGAATAAAATTGATATGCAGAATTTTGGAATTAATGTAATTTTTCATAAACCTAGCCGTCTTCAGGAGGATTTTGACAACTGGTATTATGGGAAATTGTATTTGGGTGGCTTACCAAAAAGATCGCCGGTTAATTGATTTTTGACCTCGATGTATATTGGCTTGTCTATAAATGATTCTGAACCCACCAGCATGGGAGTCTACGTTGATTCAGGTGAAGTAGTATCGACTTTACAGAGAAGAAAAGAATTATGGTCATTCCATAACAGAACGTTAATTTAACATAATAATAAACAGTTCACAAACGCCTGAAGCAGAAACGGAGAAAACTTAAGACTTCATCAAATATGCACGATCTATAGCATAATAATTTAATTGAGCAGTGTATGCCCGTTAACTGTTGATTGTTCATGTGTGGGTATGTGCATCGTTGCACATGGATATAATTAAGCCATTATTAGATTAATCTAAAACAGTGTTTCCCCAAAGTGAAATATTCCTTGTCTAGGCGATCAGAAGATCTGACGTGAAGATGACAGAACTATGCGGCAGGGGGGGGGGGATTAAGGGGCGATGCAGAAATCAAAGGAACAACAGTACGGGCATCCATTACTTAAACTAAGTCAGGACAAATAAAAGAAATGTCTACTATATCATTCTAGGTGGATGTGGACGTAAAACTCTAGGTACGAACGAACGAATAAACTTTCATTTTTTTAAAGATAAATATTTACGACTCTATGGTAAATAGAAATTCTGGAGAGGTTGTGAATGTATGACAGTTCATGAGTTTATTCCGCTTTGTAAAAAAAATACTGATTAGTTTTTTAGCCGTCCGATGCACCTCATCCCTTTGTTCGTAAGGCTGAACGCCCCCTTCCCCCAACCTTCACAAACTATCTGATCTTGAGACTTAATGCAACTCTTACTCCGTTTCTATTCTATTAAGAATTGGGAATGGGTGAGTTGACTGTCAAGGGGTATAAGGCAGAAATTTACTTTCAATATATTCATTTAAAGTTGCACAATACAAAATATTTCGTAACTGAAATATCTTAATATGAAGTGCTTCACACTTTGCTAATTGTAAATTTTACACCATTAACTGGATCCCGGTAGAAGAAATCTAATTATCATGGATCGATGAATTTTATAATAGTTATTGAATTACCGCCAAGGTCAAGAGCAAGGAAACTGTTGAAATTTACACTAGTTTCTCTAACTTGTTATGAAATATATTAAATCACTAGGGATGCTAGCAGCTGTTTTATTCCACTATTTACAATTAACTGATGCCAGAATCAAAGAAATCAATGTCTGAGTTTAGCCTTAGAAAACCATTATGCCTCTATATTATATTCTATGCCTCTATATTCTAAACCAAAATTGCACATGCACTTCCTATTATCAATCAGTCTCGGTATCCACAGTGGAGAGAGAGAGAGAGAAATTGGGTTTAACGTCCACTCGACACAAACTAGGTCATTTCGGAACTAACATATGGTTTAATTTTTATTTCAATAATTCGCTTGCGCGTAGGGGGTTTAGCAATGGGAGGAAACCGGAGGACCCGGAGAAAACCCAAAAGGCTGGACAGGCGACCCTATTCCTTGCCACATACAACCGAGGATTCAAAAATCCACTCCAGTTGACTTAATGACACGCGCAAGCTTACCATTCAGCCCTACAACTCCTCTATCCACAGTGGTATTGTTACGTTCTACTACACTAACCTCCGGAGAGAGAGGGGGGGGGGCATGGACAAAGCTCACCAAATATTTCTACGCCGTTCATGATTATGTGGCGAAAGGATACCAGAGTTAAGAGGTTGGTTAGATTGAAATGTAGTGCGGAAAATTGCATGTTACTGGTCTCACTCGCCAGTTTGTGTATCTCATGTTGTTCATGATAAACCCCCAGCATGTTTTGGGGCAAGAGGTTCTACCCAACGAATATTTGGGGAAATGTTAGAGCCGGTCTAAGAGACGAGAATTAACATTAACGTGATCTGTGATCTGTAGCCACATAGTCAAATTATCCGCCCTTGATACTTCTGCTATTTTTATCGACCAATCGAGTGGGCGAATTGAAGTAACTCGTATTTCATTGCAACTAAGATTATTGTTGTGAATGTAAACAATGACGCTTAGACTGGTATGCAAACTATTTTTTTGATTGGTTCGTAAAATCAAGCTATGATCAAGAGCAGATAATTTGAATTCGTGAAAATCACGTAGATGGACCTTGAGGTTAGTGGACGATATCACCGGGGACACTGAGAATAATTATCAACTTACCAATGTTAAATTATCAGACACGGTTTATGGACAACTGTAGGTGCAGGGCAATCACCGACAGAACAAACGATATCTGAATACAGCATGTATAAGGGGATTCATGTTGCCAATAACTTTTAATTCACTTCGTCATTTAGATATAGCGCTTTGTGCTTTCCTAAGGGGGTGTCCGATTTGTATCTGGACAGGCTAGATTAGATTGAGTAATTTCGTATTGAACAAATCGCAACAAGCACCAATCGCACCAAATTACCATGCCAAATTTTCAATAAAAAATCAAACTTACGAGAAGAATTCGAAAATAAAACGTCCACTCGACAGAAACTTCGTCAAAATCGGACAAGAATTGTGACCTGTAAAGGTTCCACAAACAATTATGGACAGACGGACGGACGGTCAGGGGCGACGACATAATACGTCCACATGAAAATGTGGGCGTATGAAATGTGCTGCGGCGGAACCTTTTGCCCACCCCCACCCACTTTCAATACTAGTCATATCTATATATGTTTTGAAAAATCAAGAATCATTTTAATTTGTGACATATTATTAGAAAGTAGTCATATCATTTAAAGCATTTTAATCGAGTACAGTTTTTCGTTTAATTCAATGTAACTTCTCCTACGTATTGCATTTGCAGATGCTATTCAAAACATGGGCCCTATTAAATAAACTGTTATGACCCTTGGGGCGGCACATGTCGCGAGACCTGAAACAAGGTGATACATAGGCCTATTGCAATCTTTAATACTTCCATAGGATAATTTCATTATGATAGCGAGCCTGTGTTGATCTATGTGGTGGCTAAAACAACAATCGGATACAAATAAATAAAAAAAAGAAGCATCTGTTTTTTTACTGAATGAAAGTATATAGCAACCTAAAAAATATTAAGTCACAAATAATTATGTAGAAACCAATCTGTATGACGCATCTTTCAAAGACGTGCATGGCGTATCTCCAATATAGTTCTCGGAGATAATATTATCTTTCAATCTAGATTATCAACTTATTTCATTATGAAGTAAGACGATGAAATTAATATTTAAAGGAAAGTTTAAGTAACGTCGAGACCTCTTGTTTTTTGAAAGACATGATGTGACAATGATGACTTTCTTCTGTTCTGACGCTTCTGTTTTGACAACCATGAAATTCTCTGGACAAACTTCTTTTATTTTGTTAACTTGACATTTAGATTATGAGATCGATTTCTTTCACAAATCGCTCTAGTAACATCTGAAGTGGGTCGCTTCATTGAACCTTTCAGAAATATCTCAAATTATAGCTTGTTCTTGCTGGTATGTTGATCTATTCTACCAGAGAACCTGTAACTACATTTTACCATCGAAATGATTGTAATTGATGTGAATTTTTGTTTTGTTAAACGTCTAAGAGTTTCAATAAACCAAGTCCCGAAGACCGAAAGCTTACATTTAAACTATAAATTGATACATAATTAAATTAATCACCAATGATCACTACGCCCTCTTTTGGTCAAATCAATCACACTTGACCTTTTCGTGGAATTGCTTGTGTTTAAAGGCCTGTTCAGGATAGTGATTGATTTTTGTTAATTCTGACCCGAGGCTTTGTTTGATTTTAGATGAAAGTTACCGTGTAAACAAGAGCCTCCATGCTGGTTAAATCTTTATTCCATTGAAGACGCCTGCTCTCTTAAATTGAATTACTGGACAGTTTCGTATCATTGTACGAAACTACGGTAGACAGACATAGGTTTTTTTTTCAAGAGGTATGGGAATCTCTTATATCGACAGACGGCACAACATTATATGTAAAAATTTAATCCCATTAACACGTCTACCAAGATTAACTAATTGATTTATTGAGCTAACGAGGCACATTCTTTATTTATGAAAAGAAACTCGACTATTTGCAGAAATATATTTTTTGAGATGTTCTGGAAGCCATATAAACACAACTATATTCCTGTCAGAATAAATATAACGTCACTAAGCCACTAGTTCTACTAAATTTTGAAAAGTTTCTGAAAACAGTATTGATGGTTAGCATATAAACCTAATGTAGGTTAACGAGGGAGAAAACTCTGAACTAAGCAATTACGGACCATGTTTCCCAACAACTGTTGTCAATTGGAAATCATCGAATGCTCTTTTCCTGTAGTTTTCCGATCGTACGTGCAATGGTGAACAAAAACATATTGAAACATCCGTTTATCAAGAGAGTCGTCTTTTGTTCCTGAGACCAAATCAGGTCAAAACGTGCACATCACGATTTTGTCAGATTGGAAATCAAAACGCTAATCCTCTGTCTTTTATTAGATTCGTACGCTGTTATCTTTGTGGTTCTATGTATAAAAGCCAGCCAATTTAATGCCAAACGAACATATAATACGGGAATGGCCGACCTTAGGACGTGGCGTATATGACGTCAGTTATATCATTACATCGACCAGCCTGTAAAGTGGACAGCAAATGGCGCGAAGTCGCTGCTATAGAGTAGAATTGTATTAGGAGAATATCAAATAAATATTAGTGGACGAGATGATCAGTGATTTGACCTGTTATCGACACCCAGCAATTCCTTTACTATCAGTCATCGACCAAACTAACTGGGAACTAAGAAGAATAAAATTGATATGCAGAATTTTGGAATTAATGTAATTTTTCATAAACCTAGCCGTCTTCAGGAGGATTTTGACAACTCGTATTATGGGAAATTGTATTTGGGTGGCTTACCAAAAAGATCACCGGTTGATTGATTTTTGACCTCGATGTATATTGGCTTGTCTATAAATGATTCTGAACCCACCAGCATGGGAGTCTACGTTGATTCAGGTGAAGTAATATCGACTTTACAGAGAAGGAAAGAATTATGGTCATTCCATAACAGAACGTTAATTTAACATAATAATAAACAGTTCACAAACGCCTGAAGCAGAAACGGAGAAAACTTAAGACTTCATCAAATATGCACAATCTATAGCATAATAATTTAATTGAGCAGTGTATGCCCGTTAACTGTTGATTGTGTATGCGTGGTTATGTGTAGACTGGCCCAGTCTCTTCTATTTATTTTACATTTCGATTTATATAAAAGTATTAATTTTTAGTAAACCAACACTTTCGTTTCCATTTGTATAAAAACATTTTTTTGAGTAAACCTGTAACCAGCTTCAGAGATTACGTTTTTTTTCGGGTTTTTTTTTTGGAGAGGACTGGCCAATTTTTGGTGTGTGGAGGAGACTGGCCACCAGTCTAGGGTATGTGCATCGTTGCACATGGATAGAATTAAGCCATTATTAGATTATCTAAAACAGTGTTTCCCCAAAGTGAAATATTCCTTGTATAGGCGATCAGAAGATCTGACGTGAAGGTGACAGAACTATGCAGAAATCAAAGGAACAACAGTACGGGCATCGATTACTTAAACGAAGTCAGGACGAATAGAAGAAATGTCTACTATATCATTCTAGGTGGAAGTGGACGTAAAACTCTAGGTACGAACGAACGAATAAACTTTCATTTTTTTAAAGATAAATATTTACGACTCTGTGGTAAATAGAAATTCTGGAGAAGTTGTGAATGTATTACAGTTCATGAGTTTTATTCCGCTTTGTAAAATAACTACTGATTAGTTTTTTAGCTGTCCGATGCACCTCACCCCTTTGTTCGTAAGGCTTAACGCCCCCTTCCCCCAACCTTCACAAACTATCTGATCTTAAGGCTTAATGCAACTCTTACTCCTTTTCTATTCTATGAAGATTTGGGAATGGGTAAGTTGACTGTCAAGGGGTATAAGCAGAAATTTACTTTCAATATATTCATTTAAAGTTGCACAATACAAAATATTTCGTAACTGAAATAGCTTAATATGAAGTGCTCACACTTTGCTAATTGTAAATTTTACACCATTAACTGGATCCCGGTAGAAGAAATCTAATTATCATGGATCGATGAATTTTATAATAGTTATTGAATTACCGCCAAGGTCAAGAGCAAGGAAACTGTTGAAATTTACACTAGTTTCTCTAACTTGTTATGAAATATATTAAATCACTAGGGATGCTAGCAGCTGTTTTATTCCACTATTTACAATTAACTGATGCCAGAATCAAAGAAATCAATGTCTGAGTTTAGCCTTAGAAAACCATCATGCCTCTATATTATATTCTATGCCTCTATATTCTAAACCAAAATTGTACATGCACTTCCTATTATCAATCATTCTCGGTATCCACAGTGGAGAGAGAGAGAGAGAGAGAGAGAGGGAGAAAGAGAAATGGGGTTTAACGTCCACTCGACACAAACTAGGTCATTTCGGAACTAACATATGGTTTAATTTTTATTTCAATAACTCGCTTGCGCGTACGGGGTTTAGCAGTGGAATGAAACCAGAGGACCCGGAGAAAACCCACAAGGCTGGACAGGCGACCCTCTTCCTGGCCACGTACAACCGAGGATTCAAAAATCCACTCCAGTTGACTTAATGACACGCGCAAGCTTACCATTCAGCCCCCCAACTCCTCTATCCACAGTGGTATTGTTACGTTCTACTACACTAAACTCCGGAGAGAGAGGGGGGCGGGGCATGGACAAAGCTCACCAAATATTTCTACGCCGTTCATGTTAATGTGGCGAAAGGATACCAGAGTTAAGAGGTTGGTTAGATTGAAATGTAGTGCGGAAAATTGCATGTTACTGGTCTCCATCGCCAGTTTGTGTATCTCATGTTGTCCATGATAAACCCCCAGCATGTTTTGGGGCAAGAGGTTCTACCCAACGAATATTTGGGGAAAAGTTAGAGCCGGTCTAAGAGACGAGAATTAACATTAACGTGATCTGTGATCTGTAGCCACATAGTCAAATTATCCGCCCTTGATACTTCTGCTATTTGTATTGACCAATCGAATGGGCGATTTGAAGTAACTCGTATTTTATTGCAACTAAGATTATTGTTGTGATAAATGTAAACAATGACGTAAAGACCGGTATGTAAACTGTTTTTTGATTGGTTCGTAGAATCAAGCTATGATCAAGGGCAGATAATCTAAATTCGTGAAAGCCACGTAGATGGACCCAGAGGTTAGTGGACGATACCACCGGGGACACTGAGAATGATTATCAACTTACCAATGTTAAATTATCAGACACGGTTTATGGACAACTGTAGGCGCAGGGCAATCACCGACAGAACAAACGATATCTGAATACAGCATGTATAAGGGGATTCATGTTGCCAATAACTTTTAATTCACTTCGTCATTTAGATATAGCGCTTTGTGCTTTCCTAAGGGGGTGTCTGATTTGTATCTGGACAGGCCAGATTAGATTGAGTAATTTCGCAACAAGCACCAATCGCACCAAATTACCATGCCAAATTTTCAATAAAAAATCAAACTTACGAGAATAATTCGAAAATAAAACGTCCACTCGACAGAAACTGTCATATCGGGACTAACATATGGTTAAATTTCAATAATTCGCTTGTGCGTAGTGGGGAAACCGGAGGACCCGGAGAAAACCTACGAGGTATGCGACCTTCTCTTTGTCACGTACAACCGGGGATTCGAAACCACGCCACTTGACTCGATGACAGGCTCTATGATACAGCGCGCACGTGCTAATCATTCAGCCATCCCCCCCTAACCAAGTATGCCTTGCTCTTACCAAAATGAACATGGACAAACACAATCGTGAAATATACTCAAAAAAGAATAACGTGTATTAACCACACACCAATTGTTTAAATTTCTACCTTGTAACGTGAGCGAGCCAAATGTAATTATAAACAAAGTTTATCGTAAACCACACTTTCTAATCATATTTTTGAATGTCTGGAAAGCGAGTGGTCGGTTCCCTTCAGTACACATTGGGTATCATGTTTAGAAGAGAAGTCTATCGCCCCAAACCACTCAAGATGTCAAACCGTATTGTCTGGAATATTAATGTTGAAGAGGTCGTCTTGGAGTTCCAGTGAAGCTAACTCTTGAGTTTTGTGTTATACACGTATAAAATATAATTTGTTTAAAAACAGATGCAGATCAATTCACAGCACGTCTGACTGAAAATTGAATTAAGTTATTTCAAGGTCAGTCTATTGCATGGCTCTAGACATACATTTTAAATCGATACTCAGTAATTCCACACACAGCGCAGATTTGGGCAAAATCCCGCCAAATACGGATCATATAGTGTTAATTCTTTACTGTTCTCAACACACATTAATAATTACATGAAGCAGCCAATCTATGATAATAGGTACGATACCCCCAAATACAGATCTATATTTCGTTTCGTTTTTGTTAATACTTCTGATGGCCCCCATTACACGAGGGCAAGTGAATCGAAATGGTGAACGATAGAAAACGAAACGAATACCGACAATGATGACGTATCGGAGCGTGTCGCATTCACACAATGAGAAGGTTAACCTTCAATCTGCGTCGGGAAAAGGCGATTGGAGTTAACCGGTGGTGGATTCCATGGAATGGGTGTCCTTGCTAGCGATAAGATGAGGTAATTAATTAGAGTGCGCCTTTGTCAGGCGGGCCCAGGTGACCTATCAACCGATGTAAAAATGGATAAAATGGACCGTGCATAGATTTAAATTCCTACTTTAAAAAGTGTTTTGTCGATGAAAAGAGTCTTTTAAAGCTGAGGACTCGAGATTTGATTGCATGACAATCAGCGAATTGCGTAAGGTGTTGAAAAAAAGAAATGCTTAACATATTCACCAATAATAACCGAGCCACACTTCCGATTTTTTCCACATGGCCGCCGTCTCTCTCGGCCGAAGGATATGTTAATATGGCGGAGATGGGCGTGTCTCGATACCCGTCATCAACAGGCACAAGTGGCAGACAGGGCGATTGCCACTCGAGGAGTTTTTGAGATACGAGGAAGGATTCGAATTTTCTACGGCTGATTTGGGACTACAGTTTTTTTTTTAGCGATTCGGGTAGCTAGACCTAAGATAGACACATAGGCATTGGCAGTAGTTGGAAGGATAAATACCCTATAATCATTTAAAATCAAGTCCAGGAATCGTGGGATCAAAATAAAAAACTGATAATAGATCTGAGATCCACATGGTTGAGCTGCAGATCACCATCGTAGAACATAACAATAATTCAATACATTGTGATTAATTTAATATCAAAAGTATGTCAGCACTCCAAGATGTTATACCGTTCTTTAAAAAAGAAATGGGTACAAAGGGATATTTTATTGACCAATGTATTGGATGGTGTTACTTTGATTATATCGAACTTCAGATATCGTGTTAGTTGTCGTTGACAAGCGGATACATCTCTATCCGATGAAGTGGTAAATTGCCGACCTACGCCGTGGTTGCAAGAAATACAATCATGGCCACATCAACACGATATGTCGATGGTTTAACTATCATCAGTTATAAAAATGTCATAATGTTCACGTAAACATTGCGTTGCATTTGATAAATTAGTTAGTCCTTGGATTAAAAGAATCGATTAGATAGCATTTATTTGTACACGCTGTCATGACAACAATGATTATATACATATAGATATTGGTTTCAGCATAAACTGATTACGTCATAACCAAAAAAATAGGCAGGTAATTGAAAACGATAAGAGATGATTGGAAAATGGCACGCTCTACTTTGTATTATGTTATCCGTTTTTGAAAAGGGCATAGCTTACTTAGTGTTTTAGTGAAATGCTATCCGATCAGATGCAGAGCGATTCGATAAAAAGACAATGATGTCATAGAACATGATGGCGATATAATTTTCTGTATACTGAATTATTGGAACTGTATTACATGTTATTAGTTTTCTAATCTTATATTGATTATCTATGCCGAGGAAGACATTTCATTAATTTTAATGAAAATTCTTGGTAATTTGAAGATAGTTGGGTAACTTATATCCTATCAGTTTCAATAAATGGCGGTAAGGGCAATGACATTAGAATGATTCCGACACGCCAGGAGCTTTCAGAGCATCTGAAGGTCAGACTTAGACAAAATATGGTGGAAAGAGTAATGGCATTATAATGTTTCCTCTCAGTTGATCCATAGCTCAAACGAAGAGGTCAGAATTTGTCAATATATGATTTTTCTCGGCCCCATACATGACAGAAGTATACATTAAGCAGACGCCCTGTAGCCCAAACAAATTTAAATGGGCAGGGAAATTAAGCCCGGACAGTATATAGCGCTGCGGTCCGCTCATATGTCTAATTCCAACTATCAAAGGTCCTTTACCTGCACGATTTCGTCAGAACTGATAAAGCAATAGACCAAACTGGCATTCTTGGTAGCTGAGTTTATCAGAATGTGCACTAGAATTCTGCAAAATTTTCATTTTGGTCTTCCGCTCCAACAATTACTACAAATTCAGGATTTCTATTATGGTTTACAATTCGTTTTATCAATATTGGAACGCGATCATTGGGCGTAGCCCTGATTTAGTTTAGGATTACAGAGTTTTAGAATAATGGAGCCCCTTTAACAAATCTGAATTCAAGGTGATTATTGAGTTTCATTCCAGGCTTCCTATTAAAATAATAAATTATGTGACAGTATCTCAGTATCATAAATTAAATTCAAACAGCCAAAAGTCGATCCTCCTATGCATGAAAATTTGATCGTCATTTCCCAATGATATGCTTCTATATAACAGTCAAATAATAAACCTAGAACTGTTGGAAACTTGTAGATAAAAAATACGTCCTGGGCATTCTCTTGATTACTTTTCAATATTATCTTTAAATTAGGCTCTGTAACCATGGTGATGTCACACAGGCAGTAGGTCAATATACAATGATAAAGTAAAGATATTTTATACACTCATTGATTTTTTTCTCTTCGCCATTGATTAAATCAGAACGTGATTGATACTTATTAAAATAAGAACAGAAAATGTCACCTTTCCCATTAACTCGTGACTAGTTTACTTCAATGGTAAACCTAATAGATCTTTTGTAACATATTTTGCCTGAAACCATTCTCTAAATACCGTAAGTAGCTTAAAAAAAACACCCTTCTCAACATATTTTACTAGGTACCATTCTCTAAATGTCGTATGTAGCTTAAAGTAACACCCTTTCCCTGAAATCTTATATGTCTTTTGTAACATATTTTACCTGGTACCATTCTTTACATGTCGTATGAACCTCAAAGTAACACCCTTTCAAAGAAATCTTATCTGTCTTTTGTAACATATTTTACCAGATACCATTCTCTAAATGCCGTATGTAGCTTAAAGAAACACCCTTTTAAAGAAATTTTATATGTCTTTTGTAACATATTTTACCTGGTGCCATTCTCTAAATGTTGTATGTAGCTTAAGGAAACGACCTTCCCAAAAAATCTTACTATTAATCGATCAAAAAAAAATCGGTGCATGAATCGACTGAAATGGCAAGAAGCTATCCGGTTTGGGTATATCTTTATGGTGTCGGGGAGTACACCTGACGGATTTAGCTGACTTTTTGTATAATGTGATTTTTCTAGATGCCGCTTACTAAAATCATGGAAGATTGACACCACCCAGATACAAACTCGTCCTGACACCAATACGGATGTCTCCGTATTATCTTTTAACACAGAAGCGTGGCTCTTGGATACAAAAGTCCAAAATTTAATATATTACCCACAAAACATTTTTTTCACTACCAGTTCCCCTCTAAATCGAACAACCGAGTGTTATCTGGTAAACGAAAAACGAATTCAATTTCATTACTCTCTTGCCCGATTGCGTTAATAGCTAGGGTTAAAGGAGGCAAGCCGCTAACTCAATATCATTCACAGTCTTCGACATTGTAAACACTTATTGGTCAATTTAAATCAACATTGCTGTTGTTATCTTACCGTGAAAAGATGAGCTTCTGATATCCAATATTTAAGACAAAATGAACATTTTAAAAACTCGCACATGAAATGTTTTCCAGTGCAATTTGTAATGAAGTGACTCGATGAACGAGCCTAAACATATCCCACAGTAAAATACTATACCAGTGTAGATGTAATAAAAGGAATCCAAAGACTGCCATTCAATTTGGACTCTTCGCGTATTTCGTCGAACATAGAAATTACAGTAAAAACAGAAAGGATTTATACAGATTCACATTCTATGCGTTGCGACCCGTTTCTGTTGATTACTAGTTGCCAAAGAATATACATGTAGACTTGGCTCCTTCTGTCAAGTACAGTATTTGTGTCTTAGATTTTTGATTTGCCTTTCAGATTTCACGTATTTAGTTTGAATTTCTCATCTTTCGGCAGTTACTTGAGAAATCCGCCATGCTGATTGTCACATTTTCCAAATGTATCAATTTAAATGGCATTATTTATGATTTTCGTGGTGGTGGTGGTGGTGGGGGGGGGGTAATGTTCGAGAGAGAGAAACGGGGTTTAACCACTAGACACAAACTATTCGGGACTAACACATCGTTTAATTTTATTTTAATAATTCGCTTGCGCGTACGGGTCTTTAACAGTGGGAGGAAACCGGAGGACCCTGAGAAAACCCACCAAAGCTAGACAGGCGACCCTACTCCTTGCCACGTACAAACCGAGGATTAGAAACCACGCCAGTTAACTCAATGACAGGCTTTATGATAAAGCGCGCGCACGCTAACCATTCAGCCCCCCCCCCTCCTCCACTACAAGTACAAAACGAGCTTCAACTCTGTTGAATTATATCCCCGAAGCAAAATGATAACGAAAATTATTAGCTCATTTGTCACATTAATAACAGTTATGCGCGATTTTCTTTCGTTTCAAGCCCAGTTCAATTCGAGCTGAAGTAGGGTACTAAGGGGACATAGGTTCGGTTCCTAATGTCCCTTTTTTACTTTTAGTCTAGGTCCAAAATAGCAATGGTTGATGAGCCGATACCGCCCGGAATCACTGTATCAGAAACATGGCGATGGTCGACCATAACCAGACAGACAAATCTCATGTCTTAAACATGAATTATGTTAGAGTTCAATCTGCCAATTTAAATGTTATGTAAATTATTTAAACATTTTTTCACAAGACAAGTTCATACATCAACTTTCTAGACCAACGGAAGGCTTGAATATGAAATGGATAAGATCTCCCGCGCCATATAATCGGTTAAAATGGACAATTAAATTCGGAACTTCGTTTATCATCATAGTAATCAAGACTTCCTAGGCTAAATCTTATCAAAAATTCAAACAATCATAGCTTTTCCCATTTGAGTGGAATTTTCAATATTTCATTTTCCACTTTTTATTTTTGAACGAACGACTCTTAATCTTACATGATGCATCAAAACATACATCGAGCTTAAACTATATTTACATTATTGGTCTAGATCGAAGATCCCCGGTTTGCCTTGTCAACACACATCGTTGCACCCTCAGCCTTTCTGCAATGTTTGTATCGCTCTATG
Organism: Patella pellucida; assembly: GCA_917208275.1. Taxonomy (NCBI): domain Eukaryota; kingdom Metazoa; phylum Mollusca; class Gastropoda; family Patellidae; genus Patella; species Patella pellucida. The sequence goes on along the minus strand of OU795043.1, from coordinate 41,364,942 downwards.
TCGAAGTTCCCCATGGTGCCACCCTTCTCATGATGCCATCACTTGGCTAAGTGGGTAAGATGCTGGTTCGCTAGCCTGGGGGTCGGGTGTTCGATCCCTGCATTGGTCGAGAAAGTCCATCCAGATTTTCCGGCATGGTTTCCCCAAGACGGAGGCCCTGAAAAGGACATATGTGAAGTCGTACGAAAAACCGAGATCCCGTGTACACATTGGCGTAAAAGGTCCCTTAACAATTGGCATTCGATATAAGAGTAGGCTATAGCGCCGCTGCCCGGGCAAAATTTCACAAATAGTACACTGTATAGCGTATGCCCGTCTCATTAGCCAGTCCCGAAATGACCTAGTTGTGTTGAGTGGACGTTAAACCCCATTTTCTCTCTCTCTCCAATTTAGGAGGAGAACAGTAGGACGTTAAACCTCATTTCATTTCATAAGTAGTGCTTATTTTGCTTAATGGTTAATCCAGCAAAGTGTAGATTATTTGAGTAGCCTGGGGGGTTAAATGTGATACGAAACGATCAGTATTTAGTCATAGTTGTCACTACCAGTAGAGCTATTTCATCCTGACTCTAATATTGACTTCATTAATATAATCGATTAAATCAATACAATGGCTCTGTTAGTAACACATAGTTTATTTCTATAATACAATATTATTATCTGGTATGACATTAACTATCTTCTTAGATTTATGGCACCAGTCTCGATGCTCTGATTTATTGAGGGTAATCCTGCCGGTAAATAAAGACCATCACGTCATGTAATGGCGGGGGGTATTTAGGTACAGATTGAGGACAAGGCTAGACTATTTATTAACAGTATTATTCCGCGGCTGTCGAAGATAAATGTCCTATGGAAGAGATTTATCTCCGCATAGTTATTGGCGAGGATTTTGCAGGAATAGTGGAATAGGACCAATTTAATGAGACATTATTAACGCAATTAGTGGCACAATAATATAGCCATAATCAATATAGCAAAGATAACCAATATTGGAAATTATAATTTAAAATAAGATAATTAAGAAAATACATTTACTTAAAATAATGTGGGTACGACTGACAGGGATTCATAGTACTTTTATTAAAGAAGTAGGCCTAGGGTTTAAAAAACAAATCAAACGCCTGAAAAATATAATACAAATAGCTTGTTCGAAAGTTAAAAGTCCATATAGAAAGTTTAAAATCAACACACGGTGTCGCCTACCACTGAACGTTTTTAAAAAGGCACCTCATAGATTCATCTAGCTCTACACAACTAAAATAAAGGTAACCAAGAGTATTGAACACAGAATTATCTTTCAAACTTTTCCACCTACATTATTGAATACAACCTCACTGAATGACATGACAAATACAACCAAAATTAACAACACCGGAGGAGAAAAATAAATTAAAAACTAATTATTAATGTTACTAGCTATTTCAAGATTTTGAATATATAGAATTGTACACTGACGTTTACTAATGATTTTCTGAATATAGCATTTCAAAGACCAACACATCATCACTTATTGATAGAGGTTCATTCAATCATCATGTGTGTGTGTGGGGGGGGGGGGGGGTCGGATGGCCAAATGGTTAGCAAGTGCGTGCTCTATCATAACGCCTGTCATTGAGACAACTGGCGTGCTTTCGAATCCCCGGTTGTACGTGACAAGGAGTAGAGTCGCATGTCCGACCTCGTGGGTTTTCTCCGGATACTCCGGTTTCATCCCACTGATAAAGACCCCTACGCGCAAGTGAATTATTGAAATAAAATTAAACCATATGTTAGTCCCGAAATGAAATAGTTTGTGTCGAGAGACGTTAAACTCATTTACCTCCCCCCCCCTCTCTCTCTCTCTCTCTCTCTCTGAATTATCATGGTTTCGTATTATTTTTATCATTTTCACGAGACAAAAATGTAATGCCAGCATACAAGGGAAACAACTCCACCTTTGCCTGTACTCGTCATTGTAAAAATAGTCCAAAGAGGCATTTCACACAATATGTTATAGATGGAATAAATCAACGTGTAGATGGAATATACATGTATATTGGTATTGCTATATAACCCAGTAGACTCGACTTGTTTCTTTATTCAATACTCCTGTAAAACATCTTCCCTGTATAAACACAATAACTTTATAGAACAAGTTCTCCTTCATTATATACCCTTACAATACACTAGCTGCAGGCTAAACATTCCTACTTAAAGGTGAAATCAACACATATAAAAGCCAAGTTGTCAATCAAACAAAGATAGGTATCATCATGTGCCCGGGGACATGACGTGTTGATGGACTAGTGACTGACATGTAAAATACAATAGGAACAGAACGACCTGGGAGGTCATTGACTAGGCCTATAATTCCTACAGGATTAACTAACAGCCAAATTGCCGCCATACAAGAGGCAAACAATGGATCTTTGAAATGAAATGAGGTTTAACGTCCCACTTTTCTGCGCCGACCGAGATAATGAAGACGGGTGGAGCTATCAACAAAGGGGTAATAACAGTATTGGCGTCATACATGTAACTTTCCGAAAATGGGTTTGTGTCCCTCAAAGTGTTTCGTTTGATTAGACGTAACCCCACTCAAAGGGATCTCTACAACCATTGCTTCGGGAATAATATGCTGTTCATAGACTATCCCAAGAATTAAAGGAGCATTATCACTTTCAAAAAAAATATAAATGTTATTAATTTAATATATCATATCCAAGATAATCCAAGATGCACTTAATTCTTGAAAATCAAAGCACTGACCTACTTTGAGCATTCTTCTTTTTTTCACGTGCACTCGCAGAATTCCCTGAAAGCTAATTCATCATTTCGATGTGGTGAAATCGCTGAAACCTTAAAATCAATTTTACCTACCTGGAAGTGGTCCAGTAATTTTATTATAGACCTGTTTAATCTAAGTAATTAATATATATATATATATATATAGGGCAGGTGTTAAATATAGATTATTTTTAGATCTACCTGTACTGATATTAATTAAAATTAATATCAGTATTGTCCTACTATTGTGGGCGTAATTGTAATGAATGTATGAAATGGGGTTTAACGTCCCAGTTTTCGGCTTCAACCGCTACCGAAGTGTGCTACAAGGGAATGTTGCCATGAAAGCAATTAAATTCCAACTGTTCGTTTTCGCTATAGCCAAGATGTACACGGGACACGGTACTATCTGAACGACTATAGTTGTCCCTTGGCAGGCCCTGCGTCCTGCACCACTGACAGGGGGGGGGGCAACACCAGGATCGAACTCGGGACCTCCAGGTTAGTGAGCTGGCGCCTTACCCACACAGCCACCGCGGCTGTAAATAGAATATTGTACTAACGTATCACAATGCCTAAATAATATATTTGTCTATGGTGGAATACATAAATCACCTGATAAAAAGGGCGACATTACACCTGTGCAATTTAACTATCAAGTTAGGAAAATATACTTTAAGAACAACATGGAATTTTGCCACCATGGTTGCACGCACTGCTAGTTTCTAAATTTAGTAACAAATCACTCATTACATCATCACCGTGATTATATTATGTATGGCACCTTTCACATCAACAATAGTTAACGTTTATTCCGTTATTTTACATATTGTATAGTCATCACAGTCAAAATATACAGTATACACACTCTTTGGCGCGTTTTTAACCAGACAAGAATATATATATATATTTCTGCATACCAAAACCTTATCGATGCGATCGTTAAACCCAACAGTAACAGCGTATGTCGGGCTTGGAGTCCAATAATATTTGAAATGCATTAACACTTAATATATTGTATGACAAAGATGATATTCAGTGACTATAATAATATTATTTAGAGAATCCAAGAATAACTTCATTTTTGACCTTTAAGAATCGTATTAAAGCCCCAACACGCCAAAATAAATATTAAATATTTATAGAATTTAAGACCACGAAATGACATGAAATCGGCTTCAACACTCTACAGTTATAGTGTTTAAGAACACGAAATGAAATGGGGGTTAACGTCCTATTTTTCGACATCGACTGGGATATTGTAAACCATACACAACAACGTATGACGTACTTCTATTTACAATTTACAAACAGTTGGCCCACAAATTATTCCAATCGACTATTTTAACTACCGCTATTTGAAGATTGCAGTGGATTCTACGGATATCACATCGCCATCTTTAGATTAATACAGAAATGGAATAGGCTTTAACGTCCCACTGTTCCGCATCGACCAATGAAGACGGACATACGTAATACAGTGTGCTATTTTGTCCGGAGAGTGGCACGATGGCTTACTCTTTATTACTAATTCCAAATGTCACAGATTTTTTTACGTGCACGCCAATATGCTCACGGGACCTTGGTTTTGAGTACCATCTGAACAACTATACATTGCCCCTTGCTAGGCTCTTTGTCCTGCAGCACTGGCAAGGGAGAACCACGCCGGAAAAATCCCAATAAATTTTCTCGGCCAACACCGGCATCGAACAAGGATCTCCAGATTAGTAGCTCCCCCTGAAGACCGTTGATTTGTAGCTACCTATAATAACGCTAAATGTATCGTTTTCTTCTTATAAAATAACATTTATCTGAAGTAACGCAAGTGGTATTTGGTAATTTGGCAGACAGTGTTTGGCCATATGGTTTCCTATCTCTGACAAATGTTTTTCTAATATCAATATTATTACTAACCAGAGACCTGTACGTATTCTATATAAACAAGGTAATGGTGAAATAATCAAACTTATTTAATGAACGTGCGTTATAGCTATGTATTTCCTTTAACTACAATAATCACCATTTAATCTGCTTACAGCAGGCATAAGCATCTATATTATTACTATTTTGGTCCAAATACAATATCCTGATGCCATTAATCTTTGTTAACCTGAAAGCAAATTAATGTAAATACTAACATGTTGTGTATGTTGATGTTAGACATGTTAGTTGTTGTGGATGTTAGACATGTTAGTTGTTGTTGATGTTAGACATGTTAGTTGTTGTGGATGTTAGACATGTTAGTTGTTGTGGATGTTAGACATGTTAGTTGTTGTTGATGTTAGACATGTTAGTTGTTGTTGATGTTAGACATGTTAGTTGTTGTGGATGTTAGACATGTTAGTTGTTGTGGATATTATATATGTCAGTTGTTGTGAATGTTTTATTATGTAAGTTGTTGTAGATGTTAGACATGTTAGTTTGTTGTAGATGTTAGACATGTTAGTTGTTGTGGATGATATAATATATGTTAGTTGTTGTGGATGTTAGTTATTGTGGATGTTAAACATGTCAGTTGTTGTGGATGTTATATTATGTAAGTTGTTGTAGATGTTAGACATGTTAGATGTTGTGGATGATATAATATATGTTAGTTGTTGTAGATGTTAGACATGTTAGATGTTGTGGATAATATAATATATGTTAGTTGTTGTGGATGTTAAAAATGTCAGTTGTTGTGGATATTAGTTGTTGTGAATGTTAAACATGTCGTCAGTTGTTTCTGGTGTTAGTTGTTGTGGATATTATCTATATAATTATTCGTTAATGTTTTCGGTAACCTAGGTTTTATTTTCATAAATATCTGATGTATAGTTGACAAATAAATACATCTGAAAATGTATATGTGAGTGTAACCACGGAGAAGGTGTTTGAACAAACATGTGATTTATATGCATCCTATATAACCCTTGTCGTGCGTGTACAATTTATTATTTTAGACATCTAATTGGTGTAGCTAGCCGTGTCTTTGCTGTATCATTCTATATATTCTGAAATGTCAGACCGAGAGAAGCGGTAAATGGTTTCAATCCAGTCTGTGTCAAAATAATAACTTTCGCTATAATGATTATGGAATCCGGAAGTCATCGAAAAACGGTGTCTATAATTGACTTTAACATTCATATTATAGTATTGAAGTATGAAGACGATATTATTGTAGGTCGGTCTGACGGGTTTGACTGGATATCAGCTTTGGCTTGGTGACTTAATTTTCTAATTACAAAAAAGGCGACCATAGCAACGATATTTTACAGTTAGATATACAATTAAGTAGACCTAATGACAATAATAAAAAACAAAAAAAAAAACATAATCAAATACAAAACCAAGTAAACGCAATACAATAAATCAATTTGGCTGTTACATAAAACAGGTTCCGTATCGAACCAAATAGATACGCATGGGTACATTTTCACCCCAGTACCATGCCATAGGAACCAAGTCAAACCGGGTACCGGCTTAAACCGCGACATTTATAGACGGTCGAAACATTTTTTTAAAAATCGAAGATAAAGTTATGTCTGACTTAAACGTTCTCTTCTCAATGCTTCCACAGGAGTAATTTTATCAATAGTCAAGTAAAACTAAACGTAGCCTGTCTATTTACGAACTGAAACGTGACCCATGAATAATAGTGAAACGATTGTTTCTAAACGTTTATATCCATTGTCATTTATAATGCTCGATATTATTCATTGCTTATACAGATGGTAACGTATGATAATATATACTGTAAAACATAATTCATGATATCTATAATACATCTCAATCATACTATGATGAATGAACAATCAGACCAGGTGTACAACAGGTGTATAAGATTATCATGTACTATAAATCGTTCAGCCTTTTGGAGAGAGAGAGAGAGAGAGAGAGAGGGGTGCTGGTACAGTAATGGCAGCATATATTGGGTGTTCGTTATCAAAGAAATAAAATAAAATTAAATGTGGTTTGACGTCCTGCTGTTCAGCTCCGACTTGGTTAATGAAGACGGGCATACGTTATTGGAAAATGAATAAACCATGAGAAGAAAAAAAACGGTATGTCATTTAGAACCAGCCTTTTTTTACAGACCTACCTGAATTAAACAAATTAGAGAGAAAAGTGCATTTCTTATGTCTTAAATGTTTTAACATATTCGATAGTTTTGGAACCCTAAACATAAATATATTTATACGCATGGATAGATGACATAAACAGATCAAATCATTTGGGCATTACCTCAAATCGCAGGTTATAACTGCAGGTTTCATATAGGTGAAACGAAAACAAAATTTACCTACCAGACATACCCAATATAACTTGTGAACTACGTCAACTGCTAAAATCAGTTCTAATCCTTGCTGTGTCTTAAACGCGTAGGTATTAGTCTATTCACTGGGTGTATATCAGGTAGGTATAGATATAACGACGTACATTATGAAGCAGGGGTGGTTGTTTATATATACTATAATTAAAGTAACGTTACTATAAATGCGCACACTACGGCATGTTGCCAAACACAATCTGTGGCGAAGCGTCTTTGTATTTCATGGGAATTCGTCGAGTCTTAACACAGTGTGAAAACCTATCGTAGACATCTTATTTCTTAAGACATAACTTCCATTGTTGCACCTCGAGAAGAAACACCTTGTCGTTTTAGCATGTTGGTGTTTGTTGATGCTGTTCGGTGTGTTATGGGGGATGTTAGTTTTATGCGCAGACTGTGCTTATATCCTCACGACAACCCATTCAAAATATTTACTCTAGAATTAACACATTGTTCACTCAGTAGGGAAGAAAAACAATACATCCTCACACACTTAACAACAAATATTACTACAAATAATAGTCGTTTTAAATTTTGTCGCCAAAACATCCTTACACAAATCAGTTTTAATTTATCGTCGGTGTATATATAATTAGGTCTATTTCTTTTTTTTCTGATGACACAGTTTAACAAATATTACATCAATAAATAACCACATGCAGACCGTTTAAATTTTTGTCGTAAAAGATTTCCCACCAAAGTTTGATTTCCTTTAATTGATAGTTAAGCCTATTGTATGTTTCATAAGACACAACAAATAATACGACATACCACGAGGAGTTTCTTTAACATTTTAATCAAACGTATTTTCAAATATTTAATTTACTCGAAGAAGATTCATGTATTTGTTAAGCCTATTCTCCAAGTAGAACGTTAAACCCCAATTTCATTATTGATGTCCAATTGAAGAATATGGTTTATTTATTAAACGGGAATGGTCTATACAGTTGTACTGGACAAATATTTTCATTCCCTAAGAACTGGCGTCTAATTAGTCATTTTACTGAAAAAGGGGGAATTCTGAATTCAAAACTGTCCTGTACGGATTTCCCAAATTTACTGAATATAGAACTGACGTCTAATTTGTCATTTTGCTGAAAGAGGGGAAATCCTGACTACAGAAGAACAGGGAATTACCAAATTTATTTAAAGATACATTCTTGCGTACAAACTGGGTGATTTGATGATATATGTGGACTAGAAAAACATTATTCAAACTAATTAAATTATTATAATATTGTTTCAATTCCTTCTCAAAACAGTGCAACAGTTGCGAAGTCAAAGGAAAATTCATTGCATACACAAGTCGATGATGTTTTTTATCGCTGACTTTTTATTACAATTCTCGGATTATCCATCGCCCGCGTCTTTTTGCGTGATTTTTCTCTCCGAAAGTGTTGTACATCTAATTATTCATAAAGTTTATCAACATGTACATCAAGCGCTCAATCTCCGCGTGGAACTTTTGACGTCACGCGTACAGACACTCCTAATCGTCGGTTTGTCGATTAGGGAAACCCTTATATTTTTGTCCTGTATGCGTTCCATGATTGATTTTCAGGGAATCCAGTATTTTTCTATAGTAAGATTGTGTATTCTTCTTTCCGTATATACTAAAATTGTCCTTCTTTTATTGGAAATAACCATCCGATAAATACTTTTTCTTGGAAAGTATCTTTAATAAATATAGAACTATATCTGCTGTTCTAGAAAGAGAAGGTATACCCTAACACGTGTATGACAATCGTTAATACTGGGGCGATGCGCATGGATTTGGATACTACCAGTCTTTAGCAATATTAGAAGATGATGACGTGTTGAGTGTTGACTGGTGGCAGCTGGACACAATGCTGTAAATCTTATTGTTGTCTTAGTGGTATTTAAACAAACTCATCGATCAAGTCAATATTTGTACTGTACAGACACTCGTATCGATTATACAAATAATAAACATCATTGCTAAAACATCATGCTCTTAAGAGCTCATATTTTTTTCGTAAACAAAACAGACCCCCAAAATATTGATTTGTTAGCTTGACATTCTGGTCTATAGATGTTGGTTGGATATATCCCTTTATACAAAGTGGTATAAAATAAATTACGACCCGAATTTGGAAGAACGGATAGGTTTTTTATATAGTATAAAGAGGTTTTTTGTGAGTATTTAGACAAACAGAAAGAGCTGATGTTAATATATATCGACAGTTTACGACTAAAACGTAGCTAAAAATAATAAACAAACTAACTTCCGCTTAATATTTCAAAACGAAAATAGAGTTTGTCCCGCCTTTAATTGAAATAACTGACGAGGTCGACCAACTTTATTTTATGTATACTTTTAAAATATGTTCTAGGCAAAAATAAGTTACAAATGGTATTTAAAAAGGTTAAAAGTGAGAATTGACCTTGACATCTGCATTCTATCATAATCCCCATGACTACTCTCCATCTAAAGCTGAAGCTGTATATTCTATAGATAAATATGACCTGTGAAATTAGGGGGTCAAAGTAAGCTTTATGTGCAGTGATGCCAGGGGGTTGGGGTGAAGCTATATTTACTTGAATCCTAGGTATATCTTCTGTAGATATTTTCTGTAGATTGTAAGATTAAAAGTGACCTGTAAAGTTAACGTCTATTATTGACACAGTAATGCAACGTTGAATGAATGAATGAATAAATGGATGAATGCAATCGGCCTAATGTCCCATTTTTCTGCGCTAAGCCGGGTAATAAAAATGGACATTGGAAAAACAAGATTATGTCAGGACCGCAACTGACTTATAACGGTCAAGGGTTCTTAAACGTACAAACTAACATGTACACCGGACCTCGTTTTTTCTTCCCATCCGAACTACTAGAAGTTCTTCCTTTCTATACCCTCTATCCTGCATCAATGGCAAGGGATAAGATTACTGGAAAATCGCGGAAACTTTAGGGATCGAACTCTGGACCAACTGTTTATTGAGCCATTGCCGTTGTCACTGGGCCACCATGGCCCCGTATTGGCACCACTATGGTGGACATTGGGTGATACATTAGCAGGGATAATGATTCAATCAGATAAACTTTCATATAGACGATCTTTTAATGATATTATCAAATCGTGCCACACATAAAAGAAATAAAGCTTTATGAGATAGTAATGGAAGAACTGACAAGGCAATCCAGTCTTCGTGAAATAATTTTCTCATTTATAGAATTGCCAGAATTCCTTTTCATTGACCTTCTGAAATTGAGTTTAGTTTATCGACTGAGTAGTTTGGAGCAGAAGACAGGTGGATCACTCCGCCAGTCAATATCAATGCTAACAATAACACGAAATGTTTTCAAACACCACGAAACAGAACCCCGGAAGATTACCAACGAAATCAATGTCATTCTAACTACAGTTGGCTGCCTTTTTGATTGCATTGAAATAAATATGTACGCGTCTTGTAAAAACTTCGCGGAGGCGGATTAACATTTCAGCAATACAGCTCAAATTCAATATGGGAATGAATGAGCCTCAAAATTCGAAAGGAGAACAAATGTTTGCTTAAACATACATTATGCAAGAGCTAAATCTGCCTATTGCAGATCTTTCTTTGGGCCTGAAATGTTTTATAAATTATGAATTAGACATTTATTAACAAGAAAAGACCTTAATCAACGCTCGACGCCATCTTATGTGTTGGATTTTCACTGGATTTGAATACGATTTGCTGCTCAACGCCCATGGATGATTTAATCCAAAAATGGATAATCGAGACTATGTTTTTTTTTTATTGAACTGACTTTAGTACTGATTATCAAGGCTAGGCCTAAAAATTCAAACTCTAATATCTCGGTTCAAATTGGAGCAATTTGACAAATATTTTCAGCATATTCCCTTTACATTATCTAGAATTAGCTATTAAAGTGAGATCTGTCAGTTTTTTATCTACTAATGTCCACTTATGCCCTTTAAATAAATATAAGGGAAGTTTGTTCGAAAGGTAAATTGTATTCTAATGTTGTGTCATGTTTCAAGAAATAAAAACAAGCCAGAGAACATTGTAGATTTTAGACGTATGGCTGTCAATATGGCGTCTGTGTACGTTGCCGTTGGGTTCTGTTTGGGATGGCATCTAGTCCGTTCGGGTGGCACGGTTCATTAGCACTGTAAATACCCCGCGGATAAAGCAATTGATTTCTTTCAATTTTGTCAATTTGAAACATCATATCTGTAGGCAGAGTAATATATACTAGATGTGAGGTTGTAACAGTCGTAGATTGCAATTTCGCTGTCTATAGGAAATCAACAATGTTTTCTCAAATTTACAACGTTCCTCGACGAAATTAAAATGATATGGGATTTTACGTATTACTTATCTCCACCAACCCAACTAAAAGTTACTCGAACATACACTATACAGTATGCTATGAACAAACATTGGCCCGGACAGTAGCGCTATTTCCTTCTCGGGGAAACAGGATCTGGGTTCGTTCGTTCCAGGTCCTGTGGGTTGGGTGACCGAATGGTGTAACACTATCTTAGTGATAACAGAGATCAGTTTAGTAAATAGATTTATTTACATCGGAATAGAATATAAAACAGCTACATAAATACAACAGGAACTACAAAGGTCGTTTTTCAACCCCGTGGATTTTCTCCGGGTTCTCCGGTTTCCCCACACTGCTAAAGACCCCTACGGGCAAGCGAATTAATAAAATATATGTTAGTGCCAAAATGACCTAGTTGTATAGAGTTGGCGTTAAGCCCCCTTTTTCTCCCTCTTTTTTTTTTGCCAGTCCGTTCGGTCTGCACAGTGCACCAGTCATAAATGGAAATCAGCTCGGAAAATCACCGGGACTTCCTGGAGGATGTGCATCCGCGGATAAATGAGTGTAAGGATGGTCAGTTTAATTCGGAAAGAGCGAGGTGCACTATCCGTATTTCCATATACTCAGGTTATACCAACGCCCCTACATTCAGTTAACAGGCGGCATGCCTTTGAAGCTACCAGTGGCAGTGGCACACAGTGTGCATCCGGCGTGTTAGTAAGTGATTATAATGACTACTAATATTGACCCTGCGTTCATTTGACGTATTGTCATTAATTAAAATAAAAACAAACGTGTTGGTAAGTCATTATAATGACAACTAATATTAACCCTGCGTTTATTTGACGTATTGTCATTAATTAAAATACAAACAATGCTGTGCTGAATATTACAATTTGAACAGTTAGGGATTGACATTACCTGGCATTGTTATAGTAGAAAGTGTTAACCACTGTCTATTACACTCTCTGTAGGTTGTCTCTATGATGAGAACCGTCTGGTAGTTTAAGAAAGATCATCATGTTCTAGACGATCTATATGTATATAATTAACTGTATTAACCTTGTATATATAACGTGTCTCAATTATTTCTTACTGTATTTATACGTACACATAGGATCATGTACACTTTGTTAATAAATCACATTAATTTTACCCAGTCCCTTGAACATTTGCTCATTCAGACGAAGACTAGATTATTCATAGGATATGGGATCGAAATTGTGAGATATCTCATATCAGTTGACAGATTCCGCTACTTTCTGGTGTATTTGACTTTATAAGTTTTATGGTTGTTAAAATATTAAATATGTTAGTCCCAAATACTATTTCGACCATTGAGGATGAATTACCAGACCAATTGTTGATTCAAATGGTGTTGAATCTTTAAATCTAGATTTTGTATGAAGGTCCTCAGTCACGTTAATAAAGGTTTAGGTTAGCATCCAATAGTCGTGATTTCCGAGGAGGACCAATACCAACGAAGTACGGGACAGGAAATGGAGCATTCTGGGTTTTCGTACATTAGTTACGTACGGATCTTTTTTTTATATAAACGATATTTATTTAGATAACTGAAAGGATTGGGGAACAGAACAAAGTCTATATCACCCCTCTCCACATGGAAATGCAGTGGTTAAAAATATTTGCTGTCGAAATCAAGTCAGATCTGATTAAATGTGAGCAGACATACACTTTAACCCTGTTCAAGGACCGCTGAAATAAAAGGAAGGCTGGCTCGATTACCAACCTTGCTGGCACCGCTGATGTGGTGTGAAATGTCTGTAGGCTAAATTGCTGCCTGGCCACCACGAAACTTCCGCAAAATAAGTCACATTCCTTGGGCCACCAGTTTATTGGAAATGCGATCATCGTCGTTCCTACTATTTGACCACTTATGGGTATCGCCCATTCGGGTGTTGAAATGAAAAAGAACTGGCCTATAGAAGAATCAGCCTTGTTACCCATGAGTAGTTGAGAATATGGAGTCATGGTTGCCAACCTCACACATGCATTTGAAGATAAGTTCGAATATCTCAATCTATCTGGCTACATCAAATTGGGAATCCAAACTAGATTTACCTTGCTATCCATTTTCCAGCGATTGTAAGTACCTATCCTATGGTTTCCAATTGATGCCAGTGATTCTAGTTATTGTCCAGCGACAGAAATGATCATTTTATTACTAGAGTGAATGCCCTTGATTATAACGCAAAAGCTTGTCAATGATCCAGTGATATTTTATAATATAATATGAATTGAAATATTCTGCTCCGATTGGGCCAACGAAGACGAGCATACAACATACAGTCGGGAAATGAGGGGAAATTTTGTCCGAGCAACGGCACCGTCACCTACTCTTGTATCGCATTTCAACTGCCGGGGGATATTTTACGTGCACCAGATGTACAAATGTCTAATCCGACGGACTACACAACTTCCCCTGCCAGGCCCTCCATCCTGCACCACTGACAAGGGGAATTACAATATAAAGATTATGATGTTTTACCGTAATGATTACAATGCTGCTCTACCAAATATTGCCCGTCTCCTACATTTAACTCAGAGCCAACCAATTCAAACAATATTTACGATTTAAAATCTTTATTGTACCAACTTAAATATCAAAATTTGATTTAATCGATATTTGACGCCACAGTAAGACTGTGTCTTCCTGATAATAGCGTCGTTTATCAGCGAGACATTTTTTCAAGACCACTTATATATCCGCGCCATAAAAAGAACGGTTTCAACTAACAAACAAGGAAATGTTTTAAAGTATTCTTAGCAACATCTGCGTACAGGTTTTTTTTTTACTTTCATTGAAGTTCAATAAGGGCATCATATTATGTCGAGTAGGCCTACACGGTTGACAATAATTGTCAGTTATAGGATGACTGGGATTGTGGGGGTAGTGATGGTGTCTAGTCACTTTTGACAATTTTATTTATTACATGATCTTTAAAAAATATGAAATACATGACCTGTCAAATACCATGTTTATTAAAACTGAAACAGCAACAAGAATCAATCCCTAAATTTTCCAGAATTCTATCAATTGCTCGGTTTTTTGATCACTTATGCAGGCATATCACAGCCTGGACATTATCAAACAATACAAATTATCACATTTATCTCAACATTTTCAACACGACATGAACCTTATTTTTAACCCTACTGCGACGCTTAAACGAAATCTCGGAAATATATTTGAAAGATGTTCGGACATTTGTCATAGGATGAAATGAAATGGGGTTTAACGTCCTTCTGTTCTACTCCGAATGAAATCATTCCACAGACGTTCAGGATAATTACGACTCCTCTCTGACGTCGCTTTCCCGAATACTACTGTACTGACCTTAAAAGGGGTACCATAATAATCGAAGGCAACACAGACTAAATGCTAAAGAGAATTGGATCTTTATATATGTAGTGATTTTAAAAAAATAAATACACGTATATCATAAATTCTGACAGTATTTTTTTTACATGAATTACAAAGATCAGAAATTATTTTTTATTATCCGGCTTGACACTGACACACGTTTGCCATTAGCAAATAACTGAATATTTAAAGGTCAAAGCAAGCTTCCGAAAAAAGACCAGATAAGATAATATATTAGGGAATAATCATATAAGAACTAGAGTTGTGGATGTCACGTAACTTGAATGCCTGGACTCCTGGAGATAATATAGTGTTATTTCTGAATAGAGCTATAAACCTCTACCTCAGTATTTTCCATAATTTTGAAATTCGAAATTCAAAACTCGAATCAAAATTTAAAATTGGTCTTAAGAAGATTCTGCAACCTTTCAAAGACAATTATTTTGCAAATTGAATATCAAAAACCAAAAGGTTATTCAACTAAGTTATGCATGCCATATCAAATCGTGTATAGCCGGCTGTGAAACGTCGTTGCCTTTATTCCAGGTGATATGTTATATAAGTGCGACGAGTAAGATTCGCTTGTATTAAGTTAACATGCTGTAAAGTCAACTAAAGTAGTCAATGTATCAGATATAAACCTTTGACATTCGTACATGTTTGTCAAGAGCTTGCTTGCATGTTGGTAGTGGGAGTTCCAGATAAAGAGAGTGGTTGTTGAACACTTTAAGTAGAAGAAATCAGGCAACCAGGGTCTGTCTTATTTACAACTCAATCAATATGTCTGGTCAAACTGTCCTGTAGCAATTTTCAATATAATAAATAACCATGTTTCCTTCATGGAATTCCAATTATTTCGGAACGGATAATCTATCTCCATGTTAGCATTTCAATCCGGGGAATACAATCAGGACATTTCCCAGGTAGACACTTCCTGGAGGCAGTAAAGAAATGGGGAACAGGTGAAGGACAAGAAAGTTAACAAAGTTTGTAGCGATTAGTTTAAATTGGGGAACTGTCTTGTAAAAGAGACGATAACAAATTACAGTATGGGAAATAGATATAATAAATTATAACCGTTTATTTTTGTGGGTTTCCGGTCGCCCTTTGTAGTAACGCTGTTGTTTGTGCTGAATTTTATGAGTGCTTTATTGCAATCGACGAGATAAACACCATCCATAGTCCAGTCTAGTTTTAGAAACCAATGACACTCTCTCTCTCGCGAATTCCTTCCCTTTATGTTGGTGGAATAGTTTTTATACGCCCACATTGAAATGTGGTCGTATATTGCCGTCGCCCCCGTCCGTCCGTCCGTCCGTCCGTCCGTCGGTCCGGCGTCCACAATTGCTTGTGGACGCTCTAGAGACCAAAGTTAATATCCGATTGACTTTAAATCTATACACAGTGTTTAAGGTCATGAGACGAAGAAGCCTATTGATTTTCAGCGATTTCCGATAATAACTGTCAGAGTTATGGCCCTTGATCACTTAAAAAAATATTGTGGACGCTCTAGAGGCCAAAGTTAATACCCGATTGACTTTAAATTTATACACAGTGTTTAAGGTCATGAGACAAAGAAGCCTATTGATTTTCATCGATTTCCGATAATAACTTTTAGAGTTATGGCCCTTGATCACCTTAAAAAAATCTTGTTGACGCTCTAGAGGCTAAAGTTAATAACTGATTGACTTCAAATTTATACACAGTGTTTAAGGTCATGAAACGAAGAGGCCTATTGATTTTCAGCAATTTCCGATAATTACTGTCAGAGTTTTGGCCCTTGATCACTTCAAAAATTCTTGTGGATGCTCTAGAGGCCAAAGTTAATATCCGATTGACTTTAAATTTATAAACAGTGTTTAAGGTCATGAGACAAAGAGGCCGATTGATTTTCAGCATTTCCGATAATTACTGACTGAGTTATGGCCCTTGATCACTTTCAAAATTTTGTGGACGCTCTAGAGGCTAAAGTTAATATACGATTGACTATAAATTTATACACAGTGTTAAAGGTCATGAGACCAACAAGTATATTGAGTTTCAATGAATTTATTTAACTTGAACAGCATGGAGGAGAACTTTATCAAAGTCAAACAAATTCCAATGATTTTCTGATAATTACATAATGAGTTGTTACTTTTAATCAGATATTAGTGTATTATAAATGTTTCATTACCGAAAAAAATAAAATATGCGACAACTCTTGTTGACTGCCCGGACGATTTAGCTGCTGTGGGCGTATGAGTTGTTACTTTTAATCAGATATTAGTGTATTATAAATGTTTCATTACCGAAAAAAATAAAATATGCGACAACTCTTGTTGACTGCCCGGACGATTTAGCTGCTGTGGGCGTATGTTTCGTTGCCTGGCAACCTATGTTTAGTTATAGATGCCGGGTGAGTGTAACCTAGACATTGTAACACAGTATAATAATTGTCATCAACATAAATAGCAGGCGTTTAGATATCCTACTGACAGGTGGTATATTTACACATCCTCTGATCACTCTCGGTATTAACTAATATTACTAATTATTAACATGTACACAGACAGCTCTAGATTTATGTACGTGACACGGAGGGGGAACACGGTGGCTAAGTGGGTTACCGCTGGATCGCTAGCCTGGAGGTCGGGTGTTCGATCCCTGCAGATTTTCCAGTGTGGTTTTCTCTTGTCAGTGATGCAGAACGGAGGGCCTGTCAAAGACAGCTGTTCAGATGCGACGAAAACCCCGAAGTCCCGTGTACACATTGGAGTTCACGTAAAATATCCCTTGGGTGTTTGAATTCGATATAAGAGGCCATAATTTTCCTCATAGGACACTGTATGGCGTATGCCCGTCTTCATTATCCTGTTTAAAAGCTGAACTGTAGGACGTTAAATCCGATTTCAGGTGATAATGAGTAAGAACGCCTGTCCAACCTTGTGGGTTTTCTCAGCCCCCCCCCCCACAAAAACCATAAAACGCGGTATCCAATTAGTCATGAAATTTATGTCAAGTGGACGTTAAACCCCATTTCTGTCTTTTTGCAATACGTTCACATAGTTGAGATTGTCTGAGTTATTTGTAGCTTTTCAATATATTGCAGTAATTATGGAACCCTTGCAAGTTGAAGAACATGAAGCCATTATAATTATAGCCCATATTGCGCTCGAAGGTCAGTAATTATCATACAATTAACTTGTTTATAGTTACTAAATATAGATATAAATAAAGATACATCACAGTGTATATACACAGATGCCTAAAGCTATATATTATTACACTGCGATACTGGTCAGTGGTATGTTTCTATGCTAATAGACAATACGAATCTAAGGGCAAATAACGTAAACGATTGTCGTCTCTTAAACTGACAGCTGATTGTGACAAACGTAAATAGGACTCCTTTACTTAAAATGTCATAGCCTAAATACTATAGAATATTATAAAACTATTTAATTTCAAGAAAATGTCATAAACAAATTGATCTCAATACCACTGACTGACATAGAAGCTCTGATGGCGCATTACGTGTATAATGGTAACTGTAAAATTCCCTTTGCCCTCCGGGACACTATAATAGACACGAACGGTTGTGCATAATAATGATATTATTTTTATATAACATAATTTAATATTCCCTTAGCACTTATGTGATTTTATCAATTATTTGTTATTTACAGGACCTAAGTCCGTAACTCAAAATCCTCCAAAATCGTCAACATCGTAAACATGAATTATTGGTCAATTTAAATCAACATTGATGATGTAAACTTAACGGTAAAAGATGAGCTTTAAGATAAAAAAAATTTTTTAACATCAGCCCCAGTTGTAATAAGAGACTCGAGGGACGAGGCTAGACATATTACACCAAACCAGACGGCACATGTAGACTGAAATAACCAGACGCTAAAAATGTGCACTAGATTGAGACTGCATGGCTTATTTCGTCGAACATAACTGATTTCAAATTGGAGTAAAAACGGACACCATTGAATGTAAATCAGATTTTACACATACATATAACAGTATTATATGCGTTGCGACCCACTTTTGTCAATTTCTAGGTCCAAAATGTTACCGATTTAGCTCCTTTAAACATACATTATGCAAGAGCAAAATCTGCCTATTGCAGGTATTTGGCCTGAAATATTACCTAAATTATTAATTAGACATTAATTAACTTATCCAGACCATAATCAGCTCTCGATGTCAAGGCTAGCCTGCAATATTTGTTGGATTATAGTCCGACTTGCTGCAAAACTTTCCTTCATGATTAACGATTAAATGGATAATCGAGAGTATTCGTTTTATCTTATCGACTTCAGTAATGATGATCGAGGCTAAGCGGAACTTTTATCCGCTTAGTTCTCGGTTCATAGTGGGTTAATTTGACTGAATTTTTAGTAAAAAACCTTTACATTATCTAGTTTTTAACTTTTATAGTGAGAACTGCCAACTCGTTATCTAATCCCCCATAATGTATCTTTAAAGGGGTGTTCCAAAATGGTGCCAAGCCGGTGTAAGACGTTAAACTTATATCCAATTCCATTCTACTCCATTATGCGATACGATACGTAAAGTATACAAGTAGCCTACTATTGTTTCTTATATATTCAGTCGATGTGTTGAAAACAACAAACATGGCGGATATCGACATTATAACAGACATTTACATTTTAAAACCAAATGATTGTGAAATAGGAGACCGAGACATTGTATCGCCATGTACATGGACACACAACAGATTCGAGAACAAAGACGCCATACTCCCATATACAACTTCTCTGAAAACGTGGAAACAGACCCTGAATGTTTTGAGTCACATTCATCCAAATACAGAACAGACAGATAATTGCGACAAATACTCAATAACCTATCCACTTTTGCGCATTTAAGTTTAATTTTAGCCAAATGCGTCGATATTGGATCGAAAATAAATCGGTCGTAACTCAACCCTGGCTTTTTGTAGACAAAATGGAGAATGACATCCTAAAAATAAATCAGCATATAAAATCTCTTTTAGGTTATCTTATTCGTTGTCAACGTTGATGATCTTCTATTTCTAGCAATACATATAAAAGTTCAGTGCAGACATTATGTAACCTAATTGACTGTAAGTACATTATATCCGATACATCTGGGAAGAAAACAATAAATTGTGAACCTTGAATACTTTTATAGGAAATGGCGAAATAAATGTCTTCCTTTCAAATCGGCAATGATTCATACACCATAACCTATAATCAAATTACAACAGATTTATGAATGATAACTGTTAAAGAGAATTCTTGTTTATAACAATGGCTTGTGGGTTTTGTCTCACTGCATGTTTGTTTGTTTTTCCTATAGTTGTAGTCTAAGGAACGAATAGTTCGTACAACTGTATTAGTCCACAATGAGTACAATCCATCCTGTCACGTATTATATCTATCTATACTAATATTTGTGACTGTCGGTTTCGGAATTACGCTACTTCCGGTCCAAGGCTATACCCGTACTACGCCGGGTCAATGCTAGTGAAATTTTAAAACTGCTTTGCTTATTAATCAAAATATCACTAAATAAAACAATAGCGATGCACCCCATGATCGTTGCCACCTTTTATACGAAATGAATTCAAATGAGGGAAATTTTGCCTGGAGAGCGACACTACGGCCTACTCCTATATCGAATTCCAACTGTCAAGGGTTCCTTTACGTGCACGCTAAAGGGACGTCGGGTAGTCGTCCTATCCGAACGACTATCATTGTCCCTTGCCAGTTTCATTTTATGACAACAGAAGGAAATTATTTCTATTATCTATCGAATTAACGCTTCTTATTAAAACCTCTCTTTAAAAATCTGTTTTCTAACATATATAAACAATTGAGCAAGAAAGACATTCGAATTAGTTTGTATATAACACCATTAATTTATCTATATGCCATAGTTCCTGGCATCTGGAAAATTTCCACATAATTCCTTTAAATATCAACTCAGTGCATTTTTTTGTAATCTACGTCTTGAAGACTATTTATAACAATTCTGCTATTGACATCGGAATCTGCCTTATACAATTCCATTTAGAAACTGGTAGACTCGACGAATTTACAAAACTCGCGAAGAGAGCGGCATTATTTTTTTGGGAGAAGAAAACGAGACCCGGCTCAACATTTTGAATACCACAAAATCTCCTATAAGTTTAAAGTTACATTATTCAAGATCAAGATAAAAACTAGTCATTCTTGCTATAATAGTTCGAAAGTAGATGATGTAAAATGAATAATTTGAAAATTTCATTCAAATTACTCTATTGCAAGCGAATATATTCGCATTTGAAGATTTGGCAGACGTGTGCAATAATTTCAACCACGGTCCTGGTTGATCGAAGCTAAACCTCGAACCGTCTGGGTCCGCCATATTTGATTAAATCGAAGTATCACTGAAACGTTTTAATCTGTTTAATATCGGAGCAATCTGATGCCATCCAAAGTTGATTAAGGCCTGGATCAGTTAATTAATGTCTAATGAATACTTTAGAAAACATTTCAGGCCCAAAGAAGACCTGCTATAGGCAGATTTAGCTCTTAACTAATGTAACTTTAACAGATAGTGTGAAGCTTCTGATCCATATGACACACGCATTAATAGCTATTATTTCAAATTCTTCTTCGAGAGAGAGGGGGGGGGAGGAGAGAGAGAGGGGGGATTGACGTCCTCTCGACACAATGCCATTTCGTAGGGGGTCTTTAGTAACGACAGGAATGAGGAAACGGGAGAAAACCTGGACAGACGACACTAGTCTTGTTAAGTACAAGCTGGGAATCGAAATGATCACCTAGACACAATGACAGACCTTGTGATCTAAAGTGCACGCTTTAAATCAATCATTTGGCCATCCAACTCCTATTCTTCGATTTCCGTTATAAAGGACATGAAATGGGATCTAACCTACTTTTCTGCACAATGAAGACAGCATCCCTTCTTGAAGGAGCAGAAAATAATTGGCCATTTTTACCTTTTATTGTACAATGTGTAATATTCTTATAAACATATATCTGGTTTGAATTGTAAGAGAATTATTAGTGGGTGGTGTGTTGCTGAAAATGATGAGATCTACTAGTATTCAACCCATATATTCAATTTATATATTCAACATAATCAATAGTTGATATCAACAGCTGACACCAAACTTGGACATCCAATTCATTATTAAACATTTAAATGAGAACAAAAAATTGAAAACGGACATACGCCATGAAGTGTGCTATGAGCGAAATTTTGACAGTGGCGCTTTATATCGAATTCCAACTGTCAAGGGTTCTTTTACGTGTGATCCAATGTGTACACGAGACCTCGGGGTTTCGTCCCACTCAAACGACTAGACAGTTTTCCTTGCTAGGCCCTGCATCCTGCATCACTGACAAGAGGGAACACGTTCTAATCCCATTTTAAGGATCGTCTATAGTTAATATTTTTTCTGTACGTTATGCAGTTTTCATGACAAATTTAAGAATTATGAAATACCAAGAACATGTCGCGTCTAGGAATGTATATGGGTGTGTGCGTGTTATTGTTTATAAGCTATATTAATGTGATATCTATCTATCTATCTATACAGCACATACATAGGAATCTTAATGATCATATTAATAGAGAATATGACCTTTAATTATCTATTGTACAACTATCATATATCCCATGATAATATAAGTATAATATATACTAGTAGTATATGAATATATCTATATAGTGTAATATCTATCTACCTATCCATCACATTGAAACAAGTATTATTTACATCTGAGATCAAAGTCAACATCTAATAAAGATGTTTTGGGACTTTACACATAAATTCTTGGTATGTGTGAAACAAGTTAAGACTATAGTCTATTTTTATTTACAGCATTCCACTAACTCAGGTGCACTGTATGGGTATATATATATATATAGTGTGTACGGTTGGTATGTTACTGTATGGGTGTGCAACCTGAAGTACTGATACACATTACTTAAAATAAACATTGCCATATTATTATTCCAAGAAGACCAAATGATATGATAAAATTTGTAATTTCAATAAATAACACACCCTTTTCCAATCCGCGTTATTCATTGAAAAATATTCATTCGTAAAATTATACAAATTAAAACTGAATAAGTATACTTCGAGTACATACATACATACATGCATATATAAAATACGTTCATACTTTTATGCAAATGCACAAAATAAGAATATAAGAATTTTGACAGCTTGAAAGGATTTCTAACTTCAACAGGATGTTGTCATGCGACATGTATATTGAATACCGTTTCTTTATCCTTATTGGTGATTGCATGTCACTGATATAAGTATAATTATATTTACTGATATATAAATCCAGTGTATGTATACAATATGTTCAATATCCACTATTGATCCCGTTAAGGAATTAAGTATCTACATATACACAGAGAACGCATGTCAAAAGTAATAGTAATACAGACGCGTCATCGCCCTTCATTCGATCAAATAAAAACGTAAACAAGGCCTGTCGATTATCGTAACCACAGTAGTATCAATAATTAACGTCAGTATGTAAAAATTGAAAACAAAAGTAGGCAAATCAATATAAACTTACCAGGCATTGTCTATTAAAACCCTAGTGGAGTCGTTAAATATCACCCACCTTCTAACATATAGCATACGTAGCTATTCCCTCTTTCCACAAGTAGATCCAACTTCTCGCTAATATCTGCTCTACCACTGTATGTATCTTTCCTGGACGGTACCATTTCTGTAGGGGTGGTCAGCTCTTCGTTTACCCCATCTGAATTTGATCAAACATTCACACCATGTAGTCAAACAGAAAAGTTTAAAACAATCAACTATCAACGATCACTTTGTCAATTAATTGATGAAAATGATCGAAGAAACTAACGTGCACAAGAAACAATTTTTGGTGGACACCGTGGAGTAAAACCAAGCAGACGACAGTTGAAGCGTGTGTCAATCATTGATGATCCCGGCGTCTGGCGGGTGGCCAATCTTCACATCCCTACTTAAAACATCGAATTTTAAGTTTGCAGCCGTGTCAATAAGGTTTTGTTGAGACAAAAAGACTAGAGGATAAACGAAGGTAGTTTAAGATACTGAAGATATAGCGAAACCCTCTGTCTATTCCTTGTACGTGTGTCCTAACAAAATTCCCGAGTAATGCTGCCTCGGGTTTCAAACACTATAAAATATGTTCATCCTATTGTTGGAATAAGCCAACATGCGATATGCCTATTTGGCTTGGAATA
Source organism: Patella pellucida (assembly GCA_917208275.1). Classification (NCBI taxonomy): domain Eukaryota; kingdom Metazoa; phylum Mollusca; class Gastropoda; family Patellidae; genus Patella; species Patella pellucida. Next base: position 41,340,921 of record OU795043.1, on the reverse strand, counting down.
ACATACATTTTTAACATCAAGAAGACATAACGTATTTGAATAGACTTGCTGAATTTAACATTTTTACACGCGTAACAACTTTTGATTAAAAAAACCCCATGATTTTGACATTGGCCAAAACAGTTATGCCGAGTAGTTTGCCGGAAGCGACAGGTCATTGAGATGTCTAATATAAAATTGTGTCCAATGGACCTCAACGACGAATGCCGTATCGGTTAGTTTTGTAAGATTTATTGCTTCGTCTGTCGCATACCCCTTGCAGTGTTCCGTTTGATTAGAGCTTATCCCACTACTAACTGCTGGAAAGAGGAAAATTTCTTGTTCTAAATTATGATGGGTCAATAGTAGGATTAACTACCAATCGCTAACTGCGTTACAAAGACGTTAACCATAAAACAGGGCGTCAAATTGGACCAAATAATATGTTTACATAACGTTACGTCATGGCTTACGATTTTATTAAGCCCAATTAACCAGTGTAGCAAAAATATTGCAGTAAAACTAATTGCGTGACAAACGAGGCTATCAACATTGACATAAAGTAAACAAAACTGTACGGAGACCAACAGACTTTCACCGTTTTTAATACCTTAAATCTCTGACAAATTTTTAGGGAAGACCCGAGATTAAACGAAGGACTATCATGTTGATGTACTGTACTCGAGTTATAGATTTGATTTAACAGGAAGCATAGACACACTCCCTCAAAAGTTTAAGTATCAGAAGCCAATCCAGCAATGACCAGAGAGGGACTACTCGGGCCATTGCTTCAGGAATATCCTTCTGTCATGGCAGTACGTTTTACTATATTGCGTCACTTTATCATGTAATGAATGAAGAGATTCTAATTTAAAGTCTTCGGTTCTATTGGTGAGCCGTTATGGGTGTCTATTTGGTAAAGATATCAATACTGTTCCACTTCTTAGGTAAATCGACGGGTTGGATTGCCGAATAGTAAGCAACTGCGCGCTATATCATAAAGCCTGGCATGGAGTCAACTGGCGTGGTTTCGTTTCCCCGGTTGTGCGTTACAAGGAGTAGGGTCGCCTGTCTATCCTCTTGGGTTTTTTCAGGGTCCTCCGGTTTCCCCCCACTACGCACAAGAGAATTATTGAAATAAAATTAAACCATATGTGTCGAGTGGACGTTAAACCCCACCTCTCTCCCTCTCTTAGGTAAATAGCCTGTCGTCAGACTCCGTGACCCTCCACCCCGTAAGAACCCTACACTAAAGCGTGTTAGTCTCGAAATGACCATGTTTGTGTCGAGTGGGCGTTACACCCCCTCCTCCTCTCTCTCTCTCTCTCTCTCTCCTAACGGTGGTATACAGAAGGGGAATGAATCGTGGTATATACGATCTAGATCTATCTTATTGTTCAACAGCTGCCTAGGTTGACCATGTGTATTGTGAGCTTGGTTATGTCTTTCCAATGTTGCTCCATTTTTCCTGGTTTAATTAATAATTATTTCGAGAAAGTGAATATAAACTTATGTGGCCTCTGAAATGCTGTGTGTAGACACGTTGTTAGAAAAGTAGCAACATTTTGTCACAAAATATTGCTCTAAAACTACTAAAAATCAATATTCCTCATTAAACTCCTTAAAGCCTATTTAAAAATGCAAGGGATAATAGTTATTCTTATTATATAAAGTACAAGAATATGTTGACCAAATCAAAGAGTAAGAGAAATGGGCTATTGGAGGGACTTTAGTTTATAAATTAGACTACAATAAATGTCAGTTACGCTTTTATCAACTGATCGTTTGTCCCAACCGGAAATAGGTTGTCTAAGAGCCATTAGCTTTTCTTGAATAGTTCTAAATATTCGTGCAACCAGAACATTTTTTGTTGATCTGAAACTGTTGAAAGCCCGCCGTCTACAACTGTCAATTAAATGCCACAAATCTCTGTTGCCATAAACTTGGATTTGTCATTATAACTCAGAGAAAAAAAAGTAAGCACTGGGTGATAGTTCCTTATCCGTAATGCCACTTTCACACAGTGGTGAATGGTCTTACGACTACAATTCGTCACCAATTCGCAATGATCACTTAATCCGATCGCCAGACGTTAAAGATGTTATTGGGAATTTGCGGTGGTAATTTGGGTGTTGCGAATATTAGGAGCATGCTCCTAAAAAGCTGTGCATATCCAAATAAACTCCTATGTAAACTGCATCAGAATTTTTAAAATTTTCGGGGGAACACCCCCCCCCCCGCAGTCACAGAATCTGTGATACAAGAATTAAGAGCTATTTTTGGCCCGGCATTCGCCTTCACCGGCGACTACTCTAACACAGTGGCGAATATGCTTATATGAAAATTTGAAAGACTCGGCAAATTGGCCAAAAATAATGCGATTGGCCTGGAGACTCATTATTATCAATGCTTACGAATTTCTTACGATTCCTTGCAAATCCTAGCGTTGGCTCGCTACCCTGGGGGACCCGTGTCCGATCCCTGTATTGGCCTAGTTCAGTTTGGCGGGATTTTCGGTCGGTTTCCCCTTGTTAGTGGTATAGCGCGGAAGGGGCTGGCAAGGGACAGTATGTAGTCGTTCGGATGGGTCAGAAAACGACTTCCCGTCTACATAGTGACATGCAGGGTATTTCTAATTTTCATATTCGCAAGGATAATAAATTTTCACTGTGTGAGAGAGTTGCATAATCAAACAAACGCGCTAAATGAATGAAAATATCAGAAACGAATTCATAATTCTCCTAATTTACTCACTGGTCTTTAACATATTTGTGCCTTATGTTCGTTTGCCAAGCTTTCAAACCTTGCTTATCTTTCCATATCCGGGACACAAACAGTTTTACGAACCCGGGTATGATTCCACGGAAGACTTTTGTTCACTGCTGTTCATTCATGTATCTGGATTCGGATTTAAAAGTTTAGATATGGATTCGCGACAATTAAACACGCTTATTTCCAATTTTTGTGTCCGAAGTATTGGATGGAACGAATGGAAATGGCTTTATATTTAACGTTATCTCGAGAAAAAGACGATCGTGAGGAACAAAGCCCCTACAATAATTTAGCATACATTATGCAAGGGCTAAATTTGCCTATTGCAGGTCTTTCTTTTGGCCTAAAATGTTAAATAAACTATCAATTGGACATTTATTAACAAAACAAAACCATAATCAACTCTCGATGGCGTCGGATACTCGAAATTTTAACTAGATTAGAACGGTTCGCCATTTAAAACTTTAATTTAAAAATAGGAAAGCGCGGCTAAATTTCGAATATACCAGTACCCTGGCATGTGGTTACTACTATGCATAGAGAGCGAGAGAGAGAGAGAGAGAGAGAGAGAAATGGGGTTTAACGTCCACTCAACACAACTAGATCATTTCGGGACTTACATATGGTTTTAATTTTATTTCAACAATTCGCTTGCGCGTATGGGTCTTTAGCAGTGGGAGGAAACCTGATACCACTATGCATTCATCTTGTCAAAACTATAAACAGTGAAAATTTGGCTCAGAATGAAATTTTCAATATTTTCATTTTACAATATCTATGTTTGAGCTATTATAGCAAGAATGGTCAGCACTTTATCTAAATCTTGCATGATGTATCTTTAAATGTACGGCCTGCTGAAAGGAAAAAGAATGTCACCAAACCTGATATGGTGGGTTTTGAAGTTCTAACCTTGGCTGAAGCCAAAGAGAAAAAAATCTTGTTAATCAAAGGTCACAGTATATAAGTAGGCCATGACATGCGGCGGCTACTAATTTATATGGTTCTAACTCCTACTACAGGAGGACCGCACCATCGAAAAGTTCTTAACATAACCTGACCGGACGAACACACATGGACAATGACTCGAACCATTTTTTAGTGCAGTCTTATAGTTATTATATGCTACAACGTAGTGGGTTTTATTTTATCTCGATTGTGGTGTTCGATGGTGTACTGCATGCTTTGGTTGTGTTCCAATCTCTGCAGCAATCTACTACGGATATATTTGTAACTTATGGCAGCGAAAACAGTCGAAAACCATTTATACTGTTGGAGACTTTCGTTTATTAAGCATATGCATCTGGTTCTACCTGCCTTCTTCTGACTGTTATTTAATTTCTTATCTCTGGCTAAATAACAAGTAAAACAACTTTCATTGCCAATACTGCGATTGGTCTGCATGCTAAATAAATTCAATAACTAATAATACAATTAATTACCTGACTCCACAAAACCAGATATTCCATATAAATTATAAAACATTCAAAGTATATTATAGGCCAACTAAATGTTATGCACGTACTTTTGTGCATGACGTGGGTTTCAAACATACGTATGTAGATGGAAATGGACTTAAAGGACAACTGCAGTCGTTGCAGGTTTGCCTATGTTTTTTGTTGAGAAAATATAAATCTGCCTAGAATTTCCTTGTATCAAAATATAATATTGCTAGCTATCAAGGTCACATTCGTAGTCCTAAGTCAATAATGATCACATGATTCAAATGAAATATCTCCCCTATAGTGTAGTAATCTGTATACCTTTAAGGCTCGATAATCATTAATTTAGGAAACTACAATAATATGAAAGCCTAATCTCTAAAAGTAAAGCCGAGGTCCCTTGTTTGGTGTGCAGAGTGGGATTATTCAACATAAGATTAGGCCCAGGGCCGGATTAACCATGGGGCACCATGGGGCACAGGCCCCCACAAAAAATCTCAGTTGCGTTCAGCTCCCTCCTCTAGAAATGCCATCAGTTTATGCAACTCGCATTTATCACCAGGGTCAGATTAACCATGGTGCACAGGCCCCAGGGCCCCCAACATTAGGGGCCCCCACAAAAATCTCAGTTGGGTTTAGCCCCCTCCTCTAGAAATGCCATCATTTCATATAACTCGCATAGATTGGTCCACTGAAATAACGCCAGAATGCGCTAATTTTGCGGCAGAATTTTATTTTTTCCGGTGGGAGGTACTTCTAAATGGCTCCACACAGGTGCCTGAAATGCCAGGAAATCATGTTTTCGGCCTCCAATTTCTGAAAATTTCCAGAAAAATAAGGCGCTCCCTCCCAAAAAATTGACAACCTTTCAATTATAAAATAATACACTTGATTATGATCACATAGTGATGCTCCTAAGGCACTGATGAGTCGGTTGGTTTTAATGGCGCCTACACCTGATCCAAACTTTCTTATATCTCTTATGTGGAGGCTATCGGGCGCCACCGCAGGCGTGGATCCAAGGTGCGGACACCAGGAGCAAATGCCTCTCCCAAAATATCTGCCGCCATATAAAATGCAAAATTGCCTCTCAGATATCACCCCAATGGCAGAAAAACGTGTTTCCTGCATCGTTATTTTCAAAATTGTCTAAGGGAGGACCCCAGACAAGGGTGCCGCACCCATAGGCGAAGGACCTCTCCTATCACCTCTTTTTGGGTCGGCGCCCGACCCAACACATGACATTAAAGGGTTCGTATTGGTCGCCCTTATTCACATTTGACAGGACCTTGTTGGTTTTTGGGAGCGCCGCCACCAAATGAAATGATTAGATATTTTCGTTCTGGTCGCCCTATCCACGTCGCCTTATGGTGTTTCGGACTAGTTCTAGTTTAGTGGATAAGGAGTTTCTCATTTTGGTGTGCTTGACATCAAAATGAGAAATAGCGCTGCCGAAATTGACACACGGGAGCGACGTTGATTGCAGCTCCGAGTGGGTGGAAACGCGTTTGTGACAGTTTAATTTTCAAAATTTTCGGGGGGGGGGGAGGGGCTTCCAGACTCCCACCCCCACGTACACACACGCACCGTTCCGCACTCAGTAACTAGGGCATTATAATGGCGTCCCCAACACTCTGCTACACCCCCACTTTTACAATCCTACATTCGGCCCTGTCCCAGCCCCTTTTGGGAGGCTTCGCGCCTTCGGCGCTCGCGGTCGGTTATCAGCCCCCCCCCCACATGTTCCAGGCCCCAGGGCCCCCACCATGGTTAATCCGGCGTTGATTAGGCCAGTTCTTTATCTAAATCTTACATGATCAATCTGAGTAAATATTTAGGGAGGATTAGGCAGCTTTTATTAAACTTAGTCTTGTAACATCTAAATTAAAAAACGCCGATGTAACTGCATGGAAAATCATGTCTATCTCTATAGACTATATCATATGGAAAATTAATTTTATACCACTGTAATTGACTATCTGGACCTACGGTTTGCAACTACACTACCCTCCCCCCATTCTCGTGTTAATAAAGCAATTTGTTAATGATGCGTTATTCAATGGGCCCTTGACTTTTCTAGCAAAATTAGATCTCACCGATCAGAATTCACGCCTTGACAACTTCAAAACATCCGAGCCGTCATGTGGGAAGCCATTTAATTCTGTTAGAGTTATTTCCCCTCTATTCGCTTTTGGACAGAAATAAAGCGTGAATAATAATAAGTCCGTTGTTGTTCTTTAAGCCTATTTTGTCGACACTTCTTCAGTTCAACCTTACTTGCGAACAGTTTAGGCCTACATACAGACTTTATGGTCGGATTCAGATTTAGGCCCGTAGCTAGAGGGGGGGGGACTGCACCCCCGAAAAAAATATTTTGCCCCCCCCCCCCCCCCTCAAAAAAAATTTCGGCCAACCATAACTCTAAAATACCTGCTGTAGACTGTGCTGGATGTGCCCCCTAAAAAAAACTTCACTGCCCCTCCGCAGAAAGCAAGCTGGCTAGGGGCCTGGGTTCAAATTCTCAGGAATCGTATAAATGACGTATATAAACTTTGATGATGTGAAATTGAAGCAGGAATAATAAATCTTTTTTTTAAAGGAGCATAAAAAGAGTTATCTAAATTGGGTCGATTTAATCTGTTTGCGATAATATCAGTGTCACAATAATCATGGTTTTATGAGACACTGGAATATATCTAGGGACCTATTCCTAAAATACATATTAATATTAAATAAAACATCATTTATAAAGGAATATCATATATCTTTTACAAACCGGGATCTCCTTCAAAACATGACAAATATACAATTGCATATCATACTGGATCAGGGCCGGATTAACCATGGGGCACCATGGCGCACAGGCCCCCCCCCCCCCCCCCCCCAACAAAAATTCCAGTTGCGTCCAGCCCAGTCCTCTAGAAAGGCCATCATTATAGCACTCGCAAGGATTGGTCTATTGAAAGAACGCCAGAATGCGCTGATTTTGTGGCCGAATTTTTTTTCTGGGGGAAATGCAAGGAAATCATGTGTCCGGCCTCCAATTTGGGTGCTTTCAATGGCCGGCGAACTAGGCCCTCAGTTGCGTCCAGCCCCCTCCTCTAGAAATGCCACCACTCGCAAGTATTGGTCCACTGAAATAACGCCAGAATGCGCTAATTTTGTGGCAGAATTTTACTTTTTTTCTTGGGGGAGGTACTTCTAAATGGCTCTACACCAGTGCATAAAATGCCAGGAAATCACGCTTCCGGTCTCCTATTTATTTCGCGCCTTCGGCGCTCGCGGTCAGTGATCAGGGGCCCCCACATGTTCCAGGCCCCAGGACCCCCACCATGGTTAATCCGGCATTGTGCTGGATTGGATATAACTAAAAAAAAACAAAAAAACCCCTGATCACTTTTTCTTTTGTAGACATATTTAGATTATAGAAATTTACATCTGCCTTATGCATTTCTCTAAAAATTGTATAAAGGAGGTCGATATACATTTTGCATTATACAAAATGGGATTCTATCTCAATTTCTGAGCAGAATAGCCATAATCGACAAATGAGTGGGTATCGGGGATAATAATAATAATAATAATAATAATAATAATCACGTCATTTTACAAGGGTAGCAAATTAGGCCTGATGACGGTAGCTTAGTTTTTTCGATCATGTCAGAGCTACCGCTGCGTAGCCTAATAATCACATAGCCTTACCATGGACCTTATAATCCATGGCCTTAGGTAGGCCACATGGCGTGGGAGATTGTTTCCTAAAACAAGGTTTTGGTTTCAAATCCTTTTTTTAAACAAAATCGCAATTTATTGCCATTGGGGTCTTTGTTGTCATTCCATAACTCTGTTATTGTCTTTTTATCCGGGACTTGTCTGTAGGCCTAATGATATTATAAAATACACCAAAATTAATGTGGAAAATTGATAAATGATGTGGCTACTCGAATACGCATTACCCGGGAAATGATAACTTCTTGGTGTACCAGAGCTCCGGATGTATTTAGATTGATCTTGAACGCTGCTTGTTAATGAACCAGTGGGTCTAAATGATATTTCATATAGGGGGTTGGATTGGGGTTTTAGTGTAATCAGCTATTATGAAGGAGATCAACGAAACCATCATCATTACCAACTGCATGGTTATCATTTATTGTAAGTTCGTTTTAAACCAATGGAGGAGTGAAACGGGGTTGAACTTTCTATTGTTCTGCTCCGACTGTGCTAATCCTACGTGCATCTGGAACGGCTATATTGTCAGACCCTCCATCTGACACCGCTAAATGACAAGTTCGTTATAACAAGTTACGTGATTGAAAGTACTGCTATCTTTGCGCATACAGTAGATAGATAGATAGATAGATGTTTATTGCATCAAAACGTCCATTAAGGACAGCATGCATACACATAGACTTAGACATAAATTCAAATACAAATAATAATACATATTACATAGACTTAGACATAAATTCAAATACAAATAATAATACATATATATATAACAGTATGGCAAAGAGTAATCTCATCCCGGTGAACCTCCAGTCCCATTGTTGCCACACAGCTTAACGTAAAATGGCGTAAATTTTAGTAATGCGGATTTTGCTAAGTGGCCGTTTTATTGCTCCATACTTTTGCCCACTATAGGGAGAAGTTATTATATTAACGTAAAGATCCGTTGGAAATTGCATGAATCAATTGAAAGTGGTAAATTATCGTTGTAAAAAGATAAAATTGTATTAAATATCATTAACATATGTTAATTACCAATATTTTTACAAAACAAACACTATCTATTGAAAATAAAATTATGCATTACAAATTACTCTGAAAGATGGCTGAAATGTTTACATGAAAATTGCGGGAAGTCCATTAACTAGAATTTATATTACCTTATTCTACTTTCCTTTATTGTCTTTGTGAGTTTTTTTGCAATGTATGCTTAAATATATTTATTTTCGCTTAGAACTGTGGAGCTGTCATGTGATATATTTTGACGTGGGTGTAGTTTGTTAATTTCAGATCTACTTTCACTTTTGATTATTTTTAATTCAAGTTATTCTTATAGCCTTATTAATTCATTATTCATTTTATTGATTTGTAAAAGTAGAATCTAATCCACAAGAAAAAAACTGTCCCCGAATAACTTTTGGGGGTTACTCGTTTGAACATTCCGGAATTGAATTCTCTCAATCCCGAAAATAGTGACAATCGAGAGAAAACAAAAGGGGTATTTCGGGCTACGACACATCACATGACATGGGTCAATTGGGAAAGTAAATATCTCAATCAACCTTGCAGCTGAAACATATTGGTTGTGTTCAATTATGTCTTGATTCTACTCACCCCGCATCTCCGTAGTCGGGACTGACAGAACTGTGACAGCACTGAATTGCAATTCTGTCTATTCGGGCCATTCTCGACTGTCATATAGAGCATCCCCTATATGTTTGTGTTGTTAAAAGTGCTTTTCAGTGTGGGCGATATTCAAACATGTCAAATTTGAAATAAACTGACCCATCCGTAATCCTAACTGCAAATTACGTGGCTTAGGTTGTCACAGTAAATTCTGCTTTAGTGTTTAGCCAACTAATCAGCTAGGTTCGATCCAGTGTTAAAGGAGCTAAATCGCTAACATTTGGGATCCAGAAATTAACAAAAGTGGGTCGAAACTCATATAATACTGTAATATGAATGTATATAAACTGATTTACATTAAATGCTTTCCGTTTTACTCCAATTTCAAATCAGTTATGTTCGGCGAAACAAGCCATTCAGTCTCAACCCAGTGCATTTTTTTTAGCGCCTGGTTATTCCAGTCCACATATGCAGTGTGATACAGTGCAATGTGTCTAGCCTCGTCCCTCGAGTCTCTCAATAAAACTAGGACCGGAGCGCAATATGGTACACGATTCGTGTACCAATGTTAGAAAAATTATTTTATCTTAAATATCGGATATCAGAAGCTCATCATTTCCTGGTAAGTTTACATCATCAATGTTGATTTAAATTGACCAATAGTTCGTGTTTTCGATTTTGGAGGATTTTGAGTTACGGACTTAGGTCCTTTAAACCTTCTCATTTGTACAGTGATTTTTCTGTTTTAGCCAAAAGGAATCATTTCTTGCCACATCAGACAAAAATTTATAATAATTCAACATTATATTCATGTAGAATATTGCGATTAAAAAAACTGCTGTCTGCAAATGTTTGAGTCTCATAATTACAAATCAGTTCAAATGTAATTTGTTTATATATTGTAGTGGAGGTCACGTGATTGCTAGTTGGACGATATCACGTGACCACACTATTGAATCACTTCTTACTACGAATCTGAAAGGTACGGTTGCTATCAACGCTAATAGTTTGTCGGCCACGACTACACTTGGCGTAAGCCGAATCACGGATTTGTAAAAGTCGGTAATAGTGTACTGTATTGTGAGTATTTTGATTCACAATCATTATATTATTTGCGATTGCATTATAATTCTGGTATTGTGTGATCGAGTCATAATAGCGATCTAATTGGGTCAAACCATTGTGATTGTTCAACTTGACTCAATCGCCAGTGTTTTGATAATTAATCTATCGGAGTTAATTTTTCTTTGCTTGTGGGGAAACTAGGTTACATCCACATCTTCACAGCAATATTCACTTTATAAATAACCCAACTTCACGTCACGGAATAGCTAACTTTTTGTGGGTTTCATTTCCCGCGTGAGTACAATTTAAAGGGACGCCATTACTGTTGTTTGGGGGACAGCTAACATTTTTGTTGGTTCACTGCCCAAGTTACAGAGTTTTCCCTGTATAAAGTTATTTATATATTAATAAATACATTTGTAATAGTTTGTTCAACTTTATATAAAAGATGGCTATTAATTTACAATCTGCAAATGTCGAACAATTGAAGTCATTACATTCAATTGGTGAAGGCAGGGCAAATCGGATAATGGCTATGAGACAACAACCTGGACAAATTACTATGGACCATCTCGTAGAGGTTACTGGACTTCCTGCAACTCAGTGGCAGGATTGGTTGGATTCTGGGATCATAACTTTTGAACCACCGACAGATGAGAAGACCTTACTCTATCCTCTTGAGGAGGAGGGGGAGGACAAAAGAATTGAACACATGATCGACAGAAAAATTGAAAACAGTTTTATTAAGTTTCAGGATGCAATACGACAGATGGCTAATGATCTTCGTAATGAGTTTCGGGCGTATTGTCGTCAACCACCGCGTTCTTCCTTGCAGGATTCGGGAGCTGTTGGTGGTGTGGGGGTTCTAGCTCCTGCAGCTGCCTTGCCTCCGACATCCACTACTGTCACAACAGATCCTGTAATAGAAAACATCTTAAATACAATGCCGCCTGATGGAAAATATGGTTCGAGCAAGGGTGCAAATATTCGCTCCAGATCAAAAGACTCTCAAGGTAAGCTTAAGGATCTTTCCATGGTAAAGAAAGAGCCTCCTTTGGAGGATAAGCCTACCTTAACATTAGTTCAAGATCCGCCTAGTGGTCATTCCTCGAGAGAGCATTCATCACGACAAGGTGTAACAGCTTCCAAAGACCATGAGTCTAGGAGGTCCAGGCACCGAGATCACTCCACTAGTTCCAGTGAGGAATCTGACCATTTTTCAAAGAATCGGTCTTTTCGGGACTGGTCCTCTTCTGATACTGAAATAGAGCATCATCAGTGGGGTCGCTTCAATGAGGATGTTGATGTAGTTTCCTTGGCCCATGTCTCACCACCTGCTCACCAATCGGAATTTGCTTCTGGAAGTTATGAAAAAGAAGCCAGGAAAGTGGCTGTTAGTGAGATCTGTACTAAAACATGGTGCCAGGCATACTCCATCACAGAACTTGTTGGCATGCAGCATACAGACATGGAGCTCTTGCAGGTAATCACTTGGTTGACTACGGCTCTATCTGAATCAGAGCTTAAGTTAAGTTCTCCATCTGCTAGGGTTTTGTGGTCTTGTCGATCTCGGCTGGAACTGTATTTAGGCGCGCTCTACTATCGATGGGAAACATCTTCGGGGCATAACCTCTGCTTCGTTGTACCCTCTAAAAAAAGAAAAGAGGTGCTTAGTTATTGTCATGACCTAAAATCAGCAGGTCATCTCGGAAACGAGAAGACTCTCAATAAAGTTCGTCAGTCATTTTACTGGCCGGGGATGACAACAGAATGTAAAGAATACGTTCAAGGGTGTCCCACTTGCAATCTAAACAAAAATACAAATAAGAAGACTCGTGCACTTTTGAATTCCTATCATGCTGGTTTCCCAACGGACCGGGTACATTTGGATATACTGGGTCTCTTCCAAATAAGTGAACAGGGAAATAAATACATTCTGGTCATGAAAGATCAATTTTCTAAATGGATTGAGTTAGCGGCACTTCCGGAACAATCCACAAAACGTATAGCTCACGAGTTTCTCGTTCATTTTATTGTGAGGTTTGGCTGTCCTGTGGAAGTACACACTGATCCGGGGAGAAACTTTGATGGGTCGTTGTTCAAGGCTTTCTGTGATCTGTTCGAAATTGCAAAGACCAGGACTACCCCATATGCAGTGGAAGACTTAACCGGTTCCCCATGGAACATCGATACTGGTGCCGGTTCAAGGTGTTCTGCACCAGATGGCATCGTAGAGGATCATTTATCTTTTGATTCAGACAATCCTGGTGTCGGTTCAGGGTGTTCTTCACCAGCTGGTATCGTAGAATATCATTCACCTGTTGATCAGGACAATCCTTTTGCTGGTGCAAGGTCTTTCGCTCTATCTGGCATCGAGGATAAAGTTCCACTGGATGATCAGGATGAAAGCAATGGAGTCGTTCCAGTAATCGACGAAACTGAAGCCGGGAAACTTTGTTCATTTCCACCACCGTCCAAAGCAACGCGAGCTGGAAGAAGGATTAAGCGGCCACAAAAATATAATGAATATCTTCTATAATCGTCTATGCGCAGCTATTTTTATCTGCACTGTTTTTATTGCCCCGCCAACATCACAGGCATTACTAAATAATTGGTGGTGGCATTGTTCTAGTCCTCGTTATATTTTAACTATTATTTTATTCCTTTTTAAATGGCTTCTGAGACAGGAGATTTTATACCAGATTATACCTACGATAGCGAGGACATAGCTGCACTGAATGATTCTTTTATATCGATGGGGGGCAGCTCTGAGTATTTTACTGTTGACGAAGTTGGTCCCTATGACACAGACAGTTCCTGTTATACCACCTGCTCCTCCAGTTCATCATCTACACCAACTCCTCAAGTCTCTAGAAAGATAAACAAAAAGAGCTTATGTTCAATTTGCCTCAGGAAGTTTGGACACCTGAAGCGTCATATGTTTTTGGCTCACCTACCTTGGTATTTTGCTCCCTTTACAGCCTGTTGGATATGCCACCGCCGGGAAGCCACTTACAGTCTTCGGGCATGACTTCCATTAATATCCATCGACACTGTTTCATTGGCGACATCAACGAACTAAGGAAATGGCAAGTCACCTTACCCAATGTATCTTTGGTGTAACAAGGAAATCTCTCCAGGATCCAGCTACTATGATAGTGCTAAAATCCATCGACCTGGAAAGAATTGTATTTGAGTCCGACTCACCGTATCTCGCACAATCACCAAATAAAATATCCAGTATTATTAATGGAAATATCGGTCAGCAATCATAAAAAACTGTACCGCATACAATAACAGGTGTTCAAGGGTCCACACAATTTTCATTGTAGCTCTTCACACCTTGGCCAAACGGTAAATAGCTGTAAATATTTCGTCATTTTTGCCAGTTGTTTTGGCACGTCTGCCCGCACGGACTGTTCACTTTCGTCTGGCGGGCGAGGGGGATTTCGCGCGAAATGTCTCGTGCTAGCCTGGTTCCAAAATGTTTCGCCCAAGGGTATGTGTGGGGCATTAAAATGCATAAAATTGCTTTTATTTTAATCATTTTCGTTAAATTTCAATTCGTTTATCTGATTTTTAGACAGCATATAGCATGTTTCTTTTAAGCTGACGTCGAAGCCTTTTGGATTGGGAAGAGTGTAGTGGAGGTCACGTGATTGCTAGTTGGACGATATCACGTGACCACACTATTGAATCACTTCTTACTACGAATCTGAAAGGTACGGTTGCTATCAACGCTAATAGTTTGTCGGCCACGACTACAATATTTTAACTGATTGCCAACTGCACATTGTTACACAGTCTAAAACAGTGCTCACCCTGGGTTCCATTTTTTTTCCGCCAATTTTTATTTTTATTTTTTTAGCCATATATTTCTTCCGCCAAAAAAAGTTAAAATTTTCAGTAATTTTTATAACATTTTTATTTACATTTATAAAATTACAATATCCTTTTCTGCTTTGCAGAAGCACATTTTTTGAAGGATTTTTTAAAATCTGGGAAAACCACCTTTCGAATACTGCTGAGTAGCCAACCATTAAATTACAGAGCGTATTGGTTTTTAATGAATTGCAATATTTGTTTTTTTATATATATAATGTGTCTACTAAATCCTCTTTCACGTTCTGCAGTTGTAACAGGTATTGTGAGCAAACACTTACTAATATCACAAACAGTTTTGGAAATATGTCGTCTTAGGTTAAAGGCAAATTTACAAATGGCAGTAATAGATACATCACATAAATCAGATATTTGAACATAATTGTGAAATGCCATCACTTCTTCGGACAAGTTAATGGTATCTAATTTTAACAAATTCACATACAGGTAACTTCAGTAAGAAATATATCAAACAGTCCTCATAATTTCAAAAATCCCAAACGAATCGATCGAGTATTGTTCACCGACACTGTGTCCGCCATTTTGAATATATACAAACCATAAAAAAGCCACCGATTCGTATTGAAAACAAAATATTAAATCTTTTGTCTCTTAATTAGTTTATTACTACTCTTACCGTATATACTTATCAACACTAATCCGAGATTGATTAAGAGACAAAAGATAGGTATATTGATACCTAAAAAACACAACACAATTTATATGGAAATAACAATCACTGGTTTATATATATATATAGCACGACGTTTCGACAAGTATTCTCTTATCGTTATCAAGCACAAATGATAATTAGTTAAACTAAAAGGTAATATTTATAGTAATACAAAAAACGAAGCCATAGGTATATGTTGTTATATATACAAGATAATAGTTAAATTAATGAAAGGATAATAAAAACTTAACTAATAGTAATTGATAGGGGTTAACAATAATCTAGGGGTAACAAAGACATGAAAGTAATAAGCGATAAGTAAAGTAAACACAGTTATGAGGCCATGTTAATAAGAAATATAAAAACATAAGATGTAGCTGTTATAATCCAAGATGATAGTTCAATTAATGAAAAGGTAATTAACACTTAAATATATTTTAATTGATAAGGGGTTAACAATAATCCAGGGGTAATAAAGAGATACATGTAATAGGCAATAAGTAAAGTAAACACAATTATGAAGCCATATAATCAGAAATGTGTGACAATAGATGTAGCTGTTATAATCTAAGATAATATATTTATGGCTTCGTTTTTTGTATTACTATAAATATTACCTTTTAGTTTAACTAATTATCATTTGTGCTTGATAACGATAAGAGAATACTTGTCGAAACGTCGTGCTATATATATATATAAACCAGTGATTGTTATTTCCATATAAATTGTGTTGTGTTTTTTATGTATTCAATCGCTAAATGCCACTCAAGGATTATATTGATACCTAATTGATTGTTAATTGACTTACTGTCATTCAACCGAGCACAATGGACCGTAACGCGTCTATACGGTGTGGTTATCAACGCTTTGTCATTATGACTAGAAAAATTATTGCCAAAGGTAAAAAAGAATCGCCATGTACATGTAGGAAAAAGTTATCGCCAAAAAATCCGCCAGATTGAATATTTTATCGCCAAGATTATATTTTTATCGCAATTGGCGGAAATGGCGATCGACAGCGTGAGCGCTGGTCTAAAATGCCAGGAGATAGTGTGAACAATCGTTTAAATGCAAATTCCTTCAAAAAGCAAAATGTTTCAAATGCTAAAGATGAAAAATGCTTGCGTTGGTAAATCCACTGGTAAAGTTATTTATTTCACATACTTTGCAGACATTAAAAATTGAACCAAAATGTCGATGATAGAGAAATTGAGTATCCAAGGGATACGAAGCTTTGGCCCAGATGATCAAGATCGACAGGTGATGCAGTTTTTTAAACCATTAACATTAATCTTGGGGCCAAATGGAACAGGCAAAACGGTAAGAATTTTTACAAACATCTTTAGATATAGCCTGTCCTCATTAGCCCAGTCGGTGCAGAATAGTAGAACTTTAAACGTTATCACATTTGCTTTATTTTATAAGAAAAAAACATATTTTGAAGTTAAATCAATGCTTGTCAATTTCTCAGGGATAAGCTTGTTTGAGAAAAGGAAATGAACTAATTTGAGGTTTTAATTTCAGACAGTAATAGAATGCCTAAAATATATGACTACAGGAGACCTGCCACCTGGTGGTAAAGGTGGGGCGTTTATACATGATCCTAAGGTTAGTAGTTTCTTGTTAAACTTGTGTCTTTTTCTTAGCAACTAAATATACAGATTTGAATGATATAGAATTTGATTAATTAAATTGAATATTTCAATGATATATAATATTTGAATACTTACCAAAGTCTTGTTCGGTGTGTGACCACTAATTGACCCATCCTTTAATTTTCAATGTATGTTGAAATTGACTTCGGGAGGTCAAATGCCTTAACACATTCAGCCATTCAATACTAAATCCCCCTATGCCCAAGTGAATTATTGAACCATGTTAAATCTGAAATGACTAAGTTTGTGTTTCTCTCTGTCTTCATTTTGAAATATACTATTTTATCAGTAAAGAAATCCTTTCACTCCAGTTTAAGGTGCTCAAGGTAATCAGATATATGTTGTAATAATTTGATAGTGTGAACATGAGTGTGGCTGTGTAGTTTAAACTTAAGCATGCATTAAAGATTATTCAAGAGCTTAATCTGCCTAGTGCAGGTCTTTATTTAGGAATGAAATGTTTTCTAAAGTATTAATTAGACATTAATTAACTGATCCAGGCCTTAATCAACTTTGGATGGCATCACATAATTGCTCCGATATTAAAAAGATTAAAATGTTTAAGTGATAAATCAAATATGGCGGTCCAAGACGCTTCGAGTCTTAGCTTTAATCAACCAGGACCGTGGTTGAAATTATTGCACACGTCGGCCAAATCTTCAAATGACAATATCTTCGCTTACAATAGAGTAATTTGAATGAAATTTTCAAATTATTCATTTTACATCACCTACTTTCGAACTATTATAGCAAGAATGGCTAGTTCTTATCTATATCTTGAATAATGTAACTTTAAACATACTAGATCATAAGTCAGGAGTTACGGTGGCTCAATGGGAATGATGCTAGTTCGCTAACTAAGAGTTACCAGATTTGATCCAGGTGTCAGCCATATAAGTCTGTTATCTGTGCAGGTCATAGGTTCTACCCCCAGGTCTGTTTGTAACAGTAAAGTCATCTGCCTAACCTAGTGTGTTTACTCCAAATGCTTCAGTTACCTCCTCTCTCCATGAACATGTGTAATATAGAAATGTCGGGTATTTACTTCAAAATTTCAATTATGGTTTTTTACAGATTGCTCACGAAAGAGAGGTTAAAGGTCAGATTAGACTACAGATACGTGATGTAACTGGTAAACAGGTTCTAATAACAAAATCTATGTTAGCTACACAAAAGGTAAAATATGAACAGATTCTAGCATTAATTTGTCTAGCTTTGGATAGATCTATAGGAACTAGATTGGTGACTAGTAAAACTTAAATAAAACAAAGTAGTAGTATTACTTTTAAAATGAAAATAATTTCAGGTGAAGAAAGTTGAGATGAGAACTCTAGAAGGTGTTATAACTAGACATGGTCCTGATGGAGAAAAAAAGAGTATTAACTCGAGATGTGCTGACATGGACAGGGAGGTCAGCTTTCAATTTTCTATTACATACACATACCTCCTCTGTAAAATTGTTGTAAGTTTATGTTGTTTACGGGGGTTTGATGGCCGAATGGCTAGCATGTGCGTGCTGCCATCATGTATCATACGTTCTGTCATTGAGTCAACTGACAGGGTTTTGATTCAACGGTTGTACGTGACCAGGAGTAGTGTCATCTGTCATGTGTTAGACCCGAAATGACCTAGTTTGTGTTGAGTGGACTATAAACCCCATTCCTCTCTTTTTTATGTTGTTTACTGGTACACTTTAGTAACAACACCTTTAACTCTTAGCTGACCCTAGTCAAATCTTGCCGACACCTACAATGTTATCGTTAAGTACCCATGGGGACTTTTATTGACAAAACCGCCCAGCTAAATGCCACATTCTTAGCTTTATAAGAGTTAGTTCCCTTATAAATAGACGTCTTTCACTCGTTTGTTTACTTTTTGTTTGGGACGTTAAACCCCATTTCTCTCTCTCTTTCTCACTTTCTGTTTGACAGTTCACGGATCACCATTATGACCTGGATTTTATGAAGTTTTGACCTTCTGGGTCACTTAGGGGTTAAGAAGTCAGTCTTTAATTGATCTTGTCGGATCATTCATAATTCATGTAGCCAAAGAACAGTGAATTGTACTCAGATAAGATGACAATAATTTCAGCCAAGCATAGAAAGCAGATCCTTGTTTATTGTAGGCAAACCAAAAAAAAACAAATCACAAAAAAAGAAATAGATTAAGGCAGAGGAAGTGAACAAAAAGAATTGATATATTCCTCAATATGAACAAAGTAATACTTTATAATTCTGTACTGTCGTTTCACATTTTCTCAATGCCTATTTATTAAGTTCAGTTTGTTTTATTTTTATTGAAGATGGTATCATCGTTAGGTGTATCTAAAGCTGTTTTAGAAAATGTTATATTTTGTCATCAAGAAGATTCAAATTGGTGAGTTAATTGTTATCAATGTTTGTGTCCTTGACAATGGCCAGCTTAGAAACTTCCCTATGGACCATTATAAATTATGGTAAACTATAAGTTTATTAGTAAAAGGTTTTTAAAGCTAAAGAGACTGACATATTTGTAAATCCAATCAGAGAAGTGCTTCTGATCCATTATTTGTCTTTTTTATTTCAGGCCACTAAGTGAGGGCAAACCTCTAAAAGAAAAGTTTGATGCTATATTTGCTTCTACTAGATATACTAAAGTTTTAGAAACAATCAGGAAATTGAAACAAGAGCAGGTAGGTTGATATACAGATCATATACATCTCATTTTGAAGGATCACCTTCTGTAAGGATCACCTGTACCTGTACTGAAAGGATCCAATTACATTAAAGCCAATTTCTCCCTCTCTTTTATACTATTATGAGTTACTATGGCTTAATTACACTTTTGTATGTTAAAAGGTTTGATTGCACTGGTGTATATTACTAAGGTTTGGCTACACTGTTGTATGTTACACGTGGCTAAGTGGGTAAGGTCTTGGCTCGCTAGCCTGGGTGTCGGGCGTTCCATCCCTGCGTTGGCCGAGAAAGTTCATCTCGATGTTCCGGTGTGGTTTCCCCTTGTCAGTGATACAGACAGTGGGTCTGACAAGGACAGCTGCCTAGTCGTTTGGATGGGACAAAAAATGAGCTCCCATTTACACATTAGCATGCACTTAAAAGATCCCTTGGCAGTTGGAATTACGTTGCTGCCCGGGCAAAAATTTCCCTCATAGCACACTGTATGGCGTATGCCCGTCTTCAATTAGCCAGGTTAGGTGCAGAAGCGTAGTACGTTAAACCCCATTTCATTTTATGTTACACAGGCTAGATTTGTATTTCACAATATCCAAACTTTTTAGCACCCAGAAATTCACCAAATTTAAAATTTGAAGCGGTGGACACATTAGCCGAATCGATCGTCCGAATCCATCAGCGTCAAATATTATTTACTGGAATCTGTGGACAGTCCAAGCGAATGCTTTGACTACTTTAACAGTCCGATTGCATCATCTTTCATGTCTTCAAACAATCACGTGACTTCTCGACTGAATTCTACATTCGACTGAATGCTTTGACAAAGCGGACACACTAGACGACAAACATGTTTGATTCGGGCAAATCATTCTCATTCATCAAAATGAGTGGATACACTAGTCGAAAATCAACGCTGAACTATTTGGCTGAATCTTTCAGCTAGTGTGTCCACTGTTTGATCATCATAAAAAAAATGCACCGATTGCGATCTGGAAGACCAATAGATTGGTCAGTCGTTTAACTAGATGTTAAACATCATTCATATGTTTTTTTTCTAATACAGGATGGTAGTATCAAGATTTTTAGAGAAGAGTTAAAATATTTAAAAGAACGTAAAGAAAAGGCTCTACAGGTCAGTTATCT
The DNA here is from genome assembly GCA_917208275.1 of Patella pellucida. NCBI lineage: Eukaryota > Metazoa > Mollusca > Gastropoda > Patellidae > Patella > Patella pellucida. The sequence goes on along the minus strand of OU795043.1, from coordinate 41,320,289 downwards.
CTAGAATAAAAATATACTTAAGTTAATCCTGCAGTAAATGTTACTGTATTGTGAAATGTTGGGTTAATATCATTGTTTATAGTCAACCGGGCATATTTACTAAACATGAACTGTTCTAAAAAACAACAACAATGCAAAATATGTGTAACAAACTATTAAATCTTATCAAGTCAAAATAGACACATGAAAGAACCATTTTTAAGATTTGTAACTTAAAGGGACAATACCACTCTTGCTGGCTCGACAGATCCAGAAAAAAAAAATTAGCCTTATTTTAACTACTAGATGTATAAGTGTCTTACCTGTTGTGTAAATTATTCACTACATCCTATCTTACTTGTCTAGAGGGTTCAAAAATATGTTTTAATCCAAGTTGCATTTGAAAGTGTTTACGTAAAGCTTTTCAAACCATGTTACGTTACGGCATATAGTTGAATTTTTCCAATTTTTAAAATTAGGTGTGTTAAGATGAAATTTATATCATTTATTAATTGGAATATTGTAAAATAGTACAATTTGTTGACCAGAATAAAGATTGGGACATATTATTCAGTTACAACAAGAGTGGTATTGGGGCTTTAATAAAGAGGATAATGTATTGCTTTTAGATAATACTAACCTAATAAAAACTAATAGTTTACAAGACTTACACATTGCTTTTGTTGTAGATTCAAGCAGATGTAACAAATTTAGAAGTAAAATATACTACATCACAGGAAAATGTAGCACAGATTGAAGAAGAACTCCAACCTCTGCAGGTAGTTAATTCCGACTTAGATTTGACCAAATAAGAATAAAATTTTTTTGAAATGCATGGATTTTTTGTACTTTAAAGTTCATTTAAACAACCAGAGAAATTGATTTTGCAGGAAAAATTACAACAGTTGGGTACAAGAGCAGCAGAAATATTTGAAATCAAATCACATATACGTAAGTCAATTTAACAGCTTTTTTCTCATTTGTAATAGAAGATACAGTTCTTGATTTAAAATGCAATAGTAGTTGATAAAGGATAACATATATCTTTAATGGTGTAGCATATAGTTTATATAACCACAAATGTTGCACGCAATCTAACATGAATAGTCAAAGGAAAATATAGTTAACAATTCGGTTAGATTGAGTTTTTGATCGGCTGTGTTAATTTATGTCTTTAAATGTTTCTCATTTGACTCGGCTATCATCTATTGTTTGTAGAAAGCCGTCAAACAGAACAAGCACAAGTAGAAAAGGCAATAGCTGATTTATTGAAGAATATAGAAAATGAGTTCCAAGGTAAATAATTCAAAATTTTGAAAAGAGATTTTAATATTTTATACCAAACTGAAATGAATCGAAGAACATGGACATCCTATCTAACATTGTGTTTTGTTTCATTGAAAGTTTTAAGTTTTATTACCACTTTGTTCATGAATTAACTTGGATCATTATGGATTTTTTTTTTCAGTTGGCAGCATCTTTTACCCGACATTAAATTTTTGTTATTCTATACTTGCCATTATGGAATTTTCTTTATGTGCATTGCTTGCAATAATTATTAGCATGCAGTAATTAGTATTTTACTAAAGCCCCAATAACACTCTTGTTGTAACAGAATAATATGTTCCAATCTTTATTCTGGTCAACAATTTGTACTATTTTACAATATTTCAATTAAAAAATGATACAAATTTCATCTTAACACACCTAATTTTAAAAGTTGGAAAAATTCAACTACATGCCGTAATATGGTTTGAAAAGCCTTACGTAAGCACTTTCAAATGCAACTTGGATTTAAACATATTTTCGAACCCTCTGGACAAGTAAGATAGGTTTTAATGGATAATTTACACAACAGGTAGGACACTTAAACATCTTGTAGTTAGAATAAGGCTAAAAAAAAATTCTGGACCTGTCAAGCCAGCAAGAGTGTTATTGTCCCTTTAATATTACAGGTTCAACAGAAGATTTAAAAAGGTTGTTAAGTGAATTCCAAGATAAAGTTGAAGAAAGACAGGATAAACTAGCCCAAGTAATTTTTTTTTTAATCTTTTCATTCCATTGAACATTGGGAGGGTTGATGGCCGAATGGTAAAGCATGTCCGTGCTGTATCATAAAGCCTGCCATTGAGTCAACTGTTGTGGTTTCGAATCCCGATTGTACCTGACAAGGAGAAGGATCGCCTGCCCAACCTCGTGGGGTTTTTCCGGGTCCTCCGGTTTCCTCCAACTGCTAAAGACCCCTACGTGCAAGCGAATTATTGAAATAAAATTAAAACATATGTTAGTCCCGAACTGACCTAGTTTGTGTCAAGTGGACGTTAAAAAACACCATTTCGCTCTCTCTCTCCATTAAACATGTGGCACTTGCGGATTAAGATGATAATCTAGAATCATTTGGCACATTTAGATATTTGGGGGTGAGGAAACAGTCGAAGTGAATTAACATACATCACTACCAGTTATTGTTATATATAATTCATATTCTTTGTGTGTATATTTCCATTAAAGATGATGAGTTTTCCCCATTTATAGATATCTAATTATTGGTGCTAATAAACAGTTCCAACATTATCAGGATTGTATCTCTGTTTGAATATGGTATCCAAGTAACTTTTCTTTTCACTGATATCAAAAAAGGTTTATGTAACTGTAAAATTGATTAAATGAATACGTAATTTTTGTTACAGTATGAAAGAAAAAGAGAGAGTATAATACAAGAATTAGAAAAAACTGGTAAAAAGAAATCATCCATGCTTGTTGATGTTGGTAGATTGGACCAAGAAGCTGAAGTAGATTTAATTTTTTTTTTAGATATTTTTATATATATTTAGTGATATTATAATAAATTGAAGTTGATTGACAAATAAAAACCTCTTTAGTTTATTGAATTGGTAATAAAGCATGGATGTTTTGATAAGACCGGTCCAGAATTGGATCACTAGGATGAATATTCAACTTTGCATACTTCAGGAAGCTTCCAGTCTGATTGTTAAAAGATTTAAATATAACAAACGATTTCTTGACAATTGATTATGTAACATATCATATTCTTAATAATATTTGTCCCCAGCCGAACAAAGAAGGGGACTATTAAAATGGGTCTGTCCGTCACACTTTTGGGGACACAACACTTCTTCTATTTAAGCTAGAATGTTGAAATATGGTGTAGGTGTTTATTAGGTGAATGGCTTGTCAGGATTGTCATCGAAAATAATAAAGTGTACATCTTAATATTTTATAGTCTATGTCAATAGTATTGCAGACTAATTAACTGTCTTTGTTTATTATTTAATACAAAGTGAAAATGAAGCCTCCATTATACAAAAAGTACACAGTGTTAAACATTGTATTTTTTGGGTTTTTTGAAAGGGTATTTTTATAATTACATCAACAAATTTAATGACTCATCAAAAGGCATAGCCGGCTGATAGCACCAAAATTAATCTTTTTGCTACGTCTTTTGTAGTATACATTTCTTTGAATGTAGTTAATTAATTTTATCTTACTTATATTATTTCAGGGTCAGAAAGAAAACATAAGAAAAAGAGATACAAAAATTGTTGAGGTGGCAGACAACTACTTGTTTGAAGGTAATTTTATATGAAAAATCTTGTGGACACTCTAGGGGCTAAGGTTATTATTCGATTGACTTGAAATTTATAACAGAATTTATGAGATGAAGATGCCTATAATTATCCTGCTTGGAACAAAGTAAGGAAGAGATATTGAAATAGGGTCTGTCAGTCTGTCCCGATTTCGTTTCGGGAGCATTTCTCATAAATCGTTCAAGATATCTGTCTGAAACCTATAACAGTAGTTTTTGGTGTTCAAATTTGTTAACAGTACATATCTTATAAACCATTCAAGAAATCTTCACGAAACTTCTACAAACATTAACCTATTATATTGTGCATTTTGTTAATTTGGAAACTATTAAAGTATTTTATTTTTTGATGTATAAGCTTAATGTATAACATACAGCAGCTGATTGAGGTAGACAAAGATTTTTGTGCAAACCTTACAGGGATTAGCAACTGTGCCTTGCCGAACTACTATGATCAGAGTAAGAATCTTCTGACAAGCCCCAGTTATATTCAAAGAAGTTTTTCCTTATACCTTCCAAACAAGTTGATGGGTCCGAGATGGTGATGACAAGTCATCTTATTCCAAATATTACAAGGGCTGACTGAAAAGTTCCAAGTCTGAAAACGATCGAGTAATTTGGTTGACACAAACTTTTGCCACCAACAAATATGATCATCGAATGAATCGTAGACAATAAGTACTACAATAAGTACTACAACTGTAGTGTTATTATTGTCTTTGTATCAGACCATTTCCTGAACCTACCCATTAAAACTGGCTATAGGAAGTCATCAATTACCTTCTATTGAAAGAAGACATTACTTGGGTGCATGACATGGGGATGGCTGTATCAACGATTCACCACTGGACATATTACCAGTGTTCTTGGCATTTGTCATGAGAGGGTTGAGGATATTATTTCAAACAAGTTGGAATGATAAAAGTTTCTGCAAGATTGGTGCCAAAGCTCTTGACTGAGGAACAAAACCGTGTCAGATTTTTTATAGTCATATTATCTCTATTATATCTTCAAAAATTAAATATGTTTAAATATTTACAGGTTATAACATAGGTAATATCAGTGACGAAAGATATAAACACTTCTTTGAGGAGATGAAAAATTTATTGGAAACCAAGAAAGCTGAATCTAAAAGTTTAAAGGTATGGTTTAGTTCTTATTATAACTGAAATACATATATTAAAATTATATGTATATACAGATGGTTGGGTTGCAGAATAGTCGAACACCTGTGCTTTGTCATTAGAATGGTTTTGATCCCACATTAGAGACTGCTATGTGCTAGCGATTAAAGAGATTTGCAATCTTGAGGGTTTTCTCTGGTATCCTCCCACTGCTAAAGACTGCTAGGTGCAAGCAATGATTGAAAGAGAATTGTAAATGGCCTTTTTTGAGTTGAGCTGACAGTCCCTTTTCTCATTTGTAAAAATAGGTAGTGTCATCTGTTCAAAAAAAAAGATATTAAATGTTTATATTTGTGATACATACTTTAACATATAATTTCAGTCCATCAATATCAACTTTAATTGTGTCTCTAACTTGATTAAATAGACTAAAATATATTGCAACCGGTTATAAGTGAGTATTTGTAAGTTATTTCTCTAAGATTTATATTCTATTTTACCAGGCTCAATATGAAGACGAGGAAGAGAAACTACAGAAGAAATTAGATAACTTAAAGGAAAGTAAAACAAAACTAGAATCAAGTGAGAGATTAAAGAGAGAAATGATGGTAAGTTGTGAAATTTGTTTTCAATACTTGCTAACAATTCAACAGTTTTCCTCTTTCAATTCTATACATTTCTCTTTTTTATGCCCACTTGTTAATTTTGTGATTGGTCGTCCATTTCACTAGTATATTCCCACATGTTAATTTGGTTGTACATTTCACTTGTATATGCCCACATGTTAATTTGGTTGTACATTTCACTTGTATATGCCTACATGTTAATGTGGTCGTATCTTTCAATATTATATGCCTACATGTTAATATGGTTATTGGTTGTTCATTTCACTAAATATGCCTATATGTTCATTTGGTTGCACATTGTACCATTATATGCCCACATGTTAATGGGGTTGTACATTTATATTGCCCCCACCTGTCCGTCCACATTTATTTATAGTAACACGACAGAGTTAAATTCTTTGTTGATTTTAGTGAAAGTTTGCCATAAAATTCTCGCTCCTGTTGACTGTTCTTCTCACACTTTTAGGAACATTGTTATAATACCAGTCATAATTCTATAGCAGTAATTGTATTCCATAGAATTGTGACCTGTATATTCCAGTCCAATTACTACATGCCAATGAAACAATTTGTTATTGGTAATAAAGAAGACATGGTAGCAATTATTCAAACATTGAAAGAGAAAAATACTTCTAATAGTGTTTTTATGATTAATATATTATTGTTGTAGACGAAGAATAGTGGAGAGATACGTCAGATTAATCAGAAATTAAGTAATATGGAGGTATCTGCCGGTAGACTAGATCATATAACAACAGATCTAAAGAGAGCAGTAAGTTTGCAATTCTAAAATTGGATCAAATTTATAAAAAAACAACCTGTATTATTATATTATGTTCTTAATAATGTAACAAATAAGACATTTGAGAACCACACATGACAACAAATTTTTTGTTACAAAATTATTTTTCTACAATTGGATGTAAATTACAGATGTAGATTGATTTGTTATTGTAGGAACAGGATTTAACAAGTCTAGAATCTAATTTGAACTTGGAGGATGTAAAACGAGAAATAGCAGAACTTGACAAAACTCGAAAAGACTTGAACGTGAAAATCAGTGATTTGAAGTAAGTTTACATGACTAAATCAAATTGAAATTTGTTTGTAAGATTTGGAGATTTATTACATAAATTCATCAACATTGATAACTTAGTGCTATGTGATTGACTGCGATAACTTAGTGCTATGTGATCAACATTGATTACTTTGTACTATGTGATTGACTGCGATAACTTAGTGCTATGTGATCAACATTGATTACTTTGTACTATGTGATTGACTGCGATAACTTAGTGCTATGTGATTGACTGCGATAACTTAGTGCTATGTGATTGACTGCGATAACTTAGTACTATGTGATTGACTGCGATAACTTAGTGCTATGTGATTGACTGCGATAACTTAGTGCTATGTGATTGACTGCGATAACTTAGTGCTATGTGATTGACTGCGATAACTTAGTGCTATGTGATTGACTGTGATGCCTATCAACGATTTACTGAATGTATAATGTCAAATAAGTATGCTGTTAACTTTATTATTTCCAAATCCTTTCTTTTGACCTCAAATGTTATATAAATTATTAATTAGACATTTGTTCATGTGACAACCCTATAAACAACAATCTAGATCATCAGATGGTGGAAACTTAAACAGATTGAAACATGATCACTATTTGATATTTAAATTAAAAATCAATAATCAAGACTTCGTTTATTATCGTAACAACTGTAGCAACGAAAAATCAATACTACCCTACTCTTCAAACAATCATAATCAACTATCTAGAGCATCGGTTGGTAGTGATTAAGAATGGATTGAAACACAGAGGCTATCAATTAATTTAATATGAAAATGGATAATCAAGCCTTTGTTTTGTTATCGTAATCATAACAATGGTAGCAACGAAAAATCAAGACTATTCTATTCTTTAAACAGTCCTAACTTCGCTGAGAATGAAGTAAATTTTCAATTTATTCCTTTTTTATTATACGCCCACATTGAAATGTGGTCGTATATTGCCGTCGCCCCCGTCCGTCCGTCCGTCCGTCCGTCGGTCCGGCGTCCACAATTGCTTGTGGACGCTCTAGAGGCCAAAGTTAATATTCGATTGACTTTAAATTTATACACAGTGTTTAAGGTCATGAGACGAAGAAGCCTATTGATTTTCAGCGATTTCCGATAATAACTGTCTGAGTTATGGCCCTTGATCACTAAAAAAAATCTTGTGGACACTCTAGAGGCCAAAGTTAATATCCGATTGACTTTAGATTTATACATAGTGTTTAAGGTCATGAGACGAAGAAGCCTATTGATTTTCAGCGATTTCCGATAATAACTGTCAGAGTTATGGCCCTTGATAACTTCAAAAAATCTTGTGGACGCTCTAGAGGCTAAAGTTAATAACCGATTGACTTTAAATTTATACACAGTGTTTAAGGTCATGAGACGAAAAAGCCTATTGATTTTCAGCAATTTCCGATAATTAAAATCAGAGTTATGGCCCTTGATCTCTTTAAAAAATCTTGTTGACGCTCCAGAGGCTAAAGTTAATAACCGATTGACTTTAAATTTATACACAGTGTTTAAGGTCATTAAATAAAGAAGCCTATTGATTTTCAGCAATTTCTGATAATTACTGTCAGAGTTATGGCCCTTTATCGCTTATAAAAATCTTGTAGACGCTCTAGAGGCTAAAGTTAATAACCGATTGACTTTAAATTTATACACAGTGTTTAAGGTCATGAGGCGAAGAAGCCTATTGATTTTCAGCAATTTACGATAATTACTTTCAGAGTTATGGCCCTTTATCATTTAAAAAAATCTTGTGGACGCTCTAGAGGCCAAAGTTAATAACCGATTGACTTTAAATTTATACACAGTGTTTAAGGTCATGAGACGAAAAAGACTATTGATTTTCCGCAATTTCCGATAATTACAATCAGAGTTATAGCCCTTGATCTCTTTAAAAAAATCTTGTTGACACTGTCAGAGTTATGGCCCTTTATCGCTTATAAAAATCTTGTGGACGCTCCAGAGGCTAAAGTTAATAACCGATTGACTTTAAATTTATACACAGTGTTGAAGGTCATGAGACGAAGAAGCCTATTGATTTTCAGCAATTTAAATAATTACTGACTGAGTTATGGCCCTTGATCACTTTCAAAATTTTGTGGACGCTCTAGAGGCTAAAGTTATAATAATATCCGATTGACTTTAAATTTATATAAATTGTTGAAGGTCATGAGACGAACAAGTATATTTAGTTTCAATGAATTTAGATAACTTGAACAGCATGGAGGAGAACTTTATCAAAGCCAAACAAATTCCAATGATTTTCTGATAATTACATAATGAGTTGTTACTTTTAATCAGATTTTAGTGTATTATAAATGTTTCATTACCGAAAAAAGTAAAATATGCGACAACTCTTGTTGACTGCCCGGACGATTTAGCTGCTGTGGGCGTATGTTTCGTTGCCTGGCAACCTATGTTTATGTTTAGTATTGCCTTGGAATTAAACTTGTATTGTACAGAACTGAATCACAAGTGCTATGAGCATACACAGTGTAGACTAGCGCTATATAAATGACATTATTATTATTATTATTATTATTTTGTGTCAGCACTTGTGAAAATCTTACATAATGTATTTATTTTGTGTCAGCTCTCGTGAAAATCTTACATAGTGTATTTATTTTTTACAGTACTGAATTAAATAAGTTAACATTAGAATCTAATGTACAAGCTGAAGTTAATATGTATAATAAAGATAAAGTATCTAAAGACGATAATATAAGAAGACTGTAAGTAGTGATTGTTTTATAACCATGTCTTCGATGTTTTTTTGGAGGGGGGGGGCCGAATGATTAGCATGTTGTGCTGTATCATAAAGCCTGTCATTGAGTTAACTGGCATGGTTATGAATCCCCGGTTGTACGTGGCAAGGAGAAGGGTCGCCTGTCCAACCTCATGTGTTTTCTCCAGGTCCTCCAGTTTCCTCCCACTGCTAAAGACCCCTACGCGCAAGTGAAATATTGAAAATAAATTAAAGCATATGTTAATCCCGAAATGACATAATTTGTGTCGAGTGGACGTTAAACCCCATTTCTCTCTCTCTCTCTCTTGGATGTGTTATAACACAAAATAAACATAAAACTGTGAATGAAATACATAGTGCTGTTCAGGCATCCATATTTCCGCACACATGCACACGGCATGCGCAGGCACATTTGCTTTAAAAAAAAATTGCAGGCCCTTTTAAAAAATAAAAATAAATAAATAAATTTTTAAAAAGAATTATTATTGTCATGTAAATCATGTAAAATAAAGAATTAGTTACAGTGCATGAATATTTTGTCATCGTCAAGGGGAAACAACCCAATAAGCTTTCGTAAGCCCCCTCCCCCCCACACACACAATCATACTATATACCTGGCAATTGAATACTCCCCTTTTGAGTATGACCCTGCAGGCACATTTTCAATTGTGTGCAGGCACACTCAACTTTTATAGAGCCCTGGTGTTGTTTGATTTAATAAGGTAGAATTATGAAGACGGAAACTTCTCAAGTTTAAAATATCAATCTATTAACTTATTAGTTAACTTCATAACTGTATTATGCCTACTAAAATTGGTGAATGCTGTGCACCATATAGGGTATGCTTACTCTTTCCAACTCTTAATATCTCTTAATGCTCTCAACTGTGAGAGATTGTTACCCTGTGTTTAACATCTATGTACATTACAGTAAAGCCACATTATATGAATCATCGATTTATCATCTTCAGATGACCATATCTTAAAGTTTTTGTTGTCATTTGATTGAGCTTAAAGGTATTAATTGATTTAGCTTGTCACTGTAGTTATGTTTCCTTTTAGAATTATGTTAGTTTTGCTCACTTTAAAAATAATTCTCAACAGAAAATCAGCTAAGCCTTGGCTGAAGATTAAGTAGTCATTTTCTGAAATAAAGATTAAAACTCCAATGTAGTAAGATATTTAAGTATAATTTATCCTATTGTATTTTCCAGTAAAGCCAAACATGAAGATACAATCAACTATTTATTAGGTGATGGTGCATCAACACAAAATCTGAGAGGAAAATTAGAAGACTTTATCATGTTCGTATTTTATAAGTGGTTTTATCCGAACCATTGTTTTGTTAAAAAAAACTTCAATAGTTAACCTTTAAACTGTTTCTGCTGAGATAATACTGCTAATACATTAATGTTCAATATGTCTTACTAAGCCTTATTATGGTTAAAAGTGACAAAAGCGTTCAATTTGACTTAAGACACAAAGAAATTAGCCATTGAAACATATCACTGTATGGTCTACACTCTAAATAATTTACAGTGTAACATACTTAGTTTTTGCATATTCCTTCAGAAATTTATGATTGTTTTATATTATAAATAAACCACAGTAACCTAGTCACTCTCTTACTTGAGAATCCAGAATATAATTATTAAAATGCTTGTGTTTTTATTTTATAGTGAACAAGGGGACTCAGTTAAACAATGTTCTGAGGAATTACAAAATGCACAAAGGAGTCTTTCTTCTAAAGAAGCACAACAAAAAATGTTACAGTAAGTTGGCTGAGAACATTTGTCTCTAAGTCAGCATTCAATCCAATTTTAACATGCCCATTGAAATTATTATGTCAAATCACACCCAAATAAAACGATTTTTTAATAACAGGCATAGACTGCCAAAGAGTTAAAACTCTCTTTGAATTAGAAAAATAGCTAGTATTTTATTATAATAACTGATTACAGATAAATGTATAATGATGCTAACTATTTGTCTTTATAAAAAAATAAAGTCTTACTTAAGAACTGAGATTGGACTGATTAACAAATCCCATACATTCTAGAGCATGTTAAAATCTATTGATTATTCACTTGGGACAGCTCCATTCATAAATAGTTTCTTAAGTAGGAAAGAACCAAAAAAAAGTATGTCATTTGTCTTTCCAACTCTTACTAGAACAGTAATTTTACATTTATTGTCAATTTCTGTGAGTCATTTAGCCAGGAGGGATGGTTGGCTGAATGGTTGGTGTGACCGCGTTTTATCATAAAGCCTGCCATTGAGTCAACTGGCGTGGTTTCGAATCCCCTGTTGTACGTGGCAAGGAGTGGGGTCGCCCGTACGACCTCATGGGTTTTCTCCGGTTTCCTCCCACTGCTAAAGACCCCTACGCGCAAGTCCTGAAATGACCTAGATAGTGGATGTTAAACCCCATTTCTCTCTTTCTCTCTCTCATTTAGCCAGACTTTTCATGCTACATTAACATCTGTATTTAAATAAACCATTTGAATTGTTTTTTAAATGTACAATTCAGACAACAGTTAAGACAGAAAGAAGATGAGTTGAGGAAATTAGATGATAAGATTTTAACCGTCTGTGGTAGTCAGAATTATGATGATGAATATCAGAATGTTCAACAAAAACTAACACAAACTCAAGAGTAAGTCAACATAACTAATAAATTAAAACTATAAGGAATACAGTCCTGGAAGAGGTCACAGTCTGTAATTCCTATCTATATTAAAAACTCATTTTTGTCGACTGTTGGTCCCTTTTGTATAGAGACAGAAATAGCTGGAGAAACCCAATTATTCATCTGACATTAATGTATGAATTCGATTAATTACTACATCATATCATAGACTTAAATGTTCAGTTATGGGTTACTGTAAGTCTGTATGGAGCTATCATCTTACATTCTAATACTTTTTATGACATCATAATTGGGAAGGATACAAATAACTTAAGAACGCGTCCGCGAGAGGACCATGCAAAAATTGAAAAAAATGATAACCCGGGGGGTCAGCGATTTTCAATCATACTTGGTCTATGGGGACCCCTAGGCGACAGAAGTCACGCGATGCAGTGAAAAAAAAATTAAATGACAACTTCCGGTATAGCTGGAAATTGTTGTTTTGGGTCAAAATTTGCCATATTTCGACCATTTTTTTGCCCAAATTTCAAAACGCTCCTACTCAAAATTTTGTGATCGTAAAATTTTGATATTGGTCAGGTATGATAGGCCAAGTGGTCGACTTAAAATCCTACAGTGGTTTGGGAATAAATTGATCGTGTGGAATTTTCTGTGAGTTATCTTAAAGTGGTCATTTTACATATGTTGAAAACTGTGTCATCCTAAAACGCATGTAGCGGCTTCTTGGCGGGTCTGACCTAGAACTGCTGGGTGTGGTTATGAAGGGCATTCGTTTAAGTATATGTCAGAAGAAAAAAATTGACCGGAACTAAACCCACTAGTGTGCTACAATATTTTGAAAATATGTAAAAAGCAGTATTTTCCATGCGATTTTTCTTTTACTGATGATCGACCACTATCTTAAAGAATAACAATGACCATCGATTATCAACATTAGTACTATATTTATTGTTATTTAAGACTTCCTCGTACCAAATATGTCATTTTGGTAAAAATCATAAAGTTTTTGTAACAAAATCGGACGTTCACGATCATTGTAGTGAAGGGGCGTAAAATTACTGTTGTACAATTCTGCAGAATCAGAAAACTATTATTTTCATTTGTATTCTGAAGTTACTACTCTACTAGCAGGTTAAAAATGTACGGGCTGCCATGGCAAGCTTTTATATCAGCACAATCTAACCAAAGCAGCGCCTTGTCAACAATGATCACAACCATTACTTAATACTCGTTATTTAAATATGCCTGTCAAATAGGGTACTTTGGTCAAAAATCATAACGTTTTCGTTCGCTGGATAGCTGTAGGGAAGGTCATAAGTCATGCATAATTTTGCAGTGATCAGACCACGGTTAGTAAGATCATTAACCGTATAAAGATGGACAGGCAACGGTAAACCAAGCGAAGTGATTCTAGACATTGCAGGATTTCATACAGAGTAATTTCTCGAACTCCTCATTAGATTTTACTGTATTCTTATAGTTACACGGTAATTTTTCAAATAATAAGTATTTCTATCCGGTAGTGACAAATTTCTCCAGTTTAGAACTTTGAAATTTCCAAATGCAGCAGTTGAAAATTTTAAAATGATCGATTTCAATATTTTCGTAGTTTTGCAAGATTTTGTGTTCTGCTTAATAATCCAAATTCCCGCAAGTATGAAGGATTTTAAAATTATGAAAATAAAGTTCAGGTATAATAATGTCCGTAATGATGAACAATCGTACACAAGTAAAAATTAAAAGGGTGTTTTAGTAGGTTTGCTTTTAACGAAAACTTGACATGTTTTTTTTTTCGGATTCACATGGGCGTGTTCGCAGGACCCGAAGTACACAAGACGATGTTTTGGCATATTTACACCCCAATCACCAGTAGTAGATTTATGTATAGTTTGAAAAAAAAGATTAGCAAGATTAATAGAAATATTATGAATTGATATCGTGTTTTTTTTTATTTTAAACTTAATACTGGTAATTGAGTTAGGGGAGGTGGGGGGTAATTATATTTTAGTCACGATTGTCAGCTCTGCTTTTTACAGCGGCACAGAATTCTAAAGGTTTTGTGGACATTGCCTGTCCATCTATACAGAGTCAATGGTAAGATCTGTACTTAGGGGCAGATCATCGTAAAGATTTATGGGCAGTCATGACTATCATAAACTTGATATATCTATTATCCACATTCTCAGGTAAGAAGAACCTCATGGAGAAGCATTTAATATCTGGCGGTGTCCTTGTTTAGGAGAACGTAATGCTTTCCATATTGAAATCCCCGAGGGGACATAGATCACAACAGGACTGGTTTCATAGCACTCCAGACAATCAAGGATAATTCTGACTACACATGCCAAACTCCGGCATATACCTATATGTGAGCAGAAGTGTTCACTTACTTATATTATATCATATTCATAAGACTTATTCTGTGTAAATATCCAATCTCACGGATTCTCTCTTTTCGCGTACGCGAATTATTGAAATAAAACTTATCATAGTCCCAATTGCCTAGCTTGTGTCGAGTGGACCTTAAACCTCGTTTCTCTCTCAAGTCAAAATCATTCTAATCCTAGATGACGACTGAATGGATAATATAAACTTTGTAAAGATGACCAAACATGTGCATCACCATATGTTCGTCCCCAAATGACCTAGTTTGTGTCCAGTGGACGTTAAACCCATTTTTTTTCTCCCCCTCAATAATTCTCAATCATCCTTGCTAATGATTCAATGGAATATATTATGTTTGTAAAGATGTTCATACATTTTCTTCATCTGGGATATTGACAATTGGGACATTTTATCCCAATTTTTTGTGTTTTTAATTTTTTCTGCTTTTTTTATTATGCCTGTTCCGGTCATTTTTATTTTTTATATTGTTAGTAGAAAGGTTGCTGGTTGTGGGTAACACTCAACTTTGGTCCTAGTTCCCGCCAAGAACGAACTACAGCCTCTCAAACTTTGGTTTTCAATAAATAAAATTTTAAGACCGAGTTACGTATCTGGCCAGTACCAAGATATCATTGGCAGTAGAAACTTAAAACTCGGTGTGTAGGAGGAGCCTGGGTAGTCCTACTAATGCCCAAAATTTCGTCTGTCCAAATCAATTATTTTACAAATAACAGATCATACAAATTTAGTTCCAAATTAGCCCATTTTTGAGTATTTTTCTATTAAAAACATATTTTTCCAATTTGCCAGGCTGGTATCAACTGAATCAACCTAATATTTTTCTGCGGATGTATCTGGGTACTAACCCATCTCACAGAAAAAATTTGGTCCAAATCCCCGACCTAAGGGTTATCACCCTCTGCATGGTGCTCTCGCGGACACGCTCTTAACTTAATATCTGAGAAATTCAAAACAAATGAGACATTCTGTGACATCAAATTTTGTTTAAAATCCCTACTTTATTTAAGAACAAAACTCACTCACTCTATTTGATAAATCGCCTTGTGTGTGTGTGTGTGGAAATTTTTTATTGTCCATTTGAACAATGAAACAGACAAGTATATGATGCAATGATAATAAATGCTTTGTCCTGTTTTAAGCGTTCACACTTGCGGTTATAAAACATGTAATTTTATGTATTGTTTGCTATATTTACAGATCACGGGGATCATTATTGGGAGCTGAACACTTCTTTAAACAGTATGTAACAGATCTTGAGAAAACTGACCCATCTTGTCCACTCTGTCATCGAGGATTTGAAACCGAAGAAGATGTTCGTCAACTTATATTAGAGGTAGATTTCACTGGGTATCCATCTCTAGCCTTGTCTGTCTGACGATCCATCTGTCTTCCACATTGTCTTGTAAACACTCTATAGGCTACATTTATCATTTAATCTTCTGAGTGGTATTCAGAGAAATAACTGTGATTATAAACATAATTATTTTAAAGGCCATCCAGTTAACATTCATAGTATGAAAAGACATGGGGTACCCAATATCAAATAGCGAGTGTGATATAATACTAGACCTATCAGTCTTGAAATTCTGGACATTTTTAAATGTTGATATGCCTTAGAGAAATCAGCAGACCCAACAGATAATGAATGTGCCTTCTAATTCAATCTCTTTACATTCATAATATGTTTTGTTTTTCAGCTTCAAGATAAGTTACGAAGAGTACCTAGTAGAATAAATAAAGCTGAGAAAGATTTAGAAGAATATCAGACAAAGTATGATAATATGACACAACTTAAACCATTACGAGAAAATGTAAGTAACATGAAAAACATTATTTTTCATTCAGAATAGTTTCATTTTGAGAACATATTTTATAGCTGGTGAGAATTGATCAATCATGTTGCTTCAAGAAATCAGGAGACTATTGGATGAAACTATGGAACACAACAGCATTGTTTCTAATTGAGTGAGGTTGATGAAGCTTATAGTATAGTTTAATGACATCGATATCTTTACTGATTTCAATGATGAACATTTTCTGCTTAGGCTTATCCTCGGTTATCCAGTGTACTCATTCCGTTCTTCTCCACTGTACCCTGGGATAATCTATGGGGGAGACGCGTTTTTAAGTTATCCGCCCTTGATGAATGTGCTATTATTATCGAGCAATCCCATAAATTGTTATTTGAAAAGGAAATTGGCAAAGGGAAGTTACTCTCATGGGACAATGTTAGGAGTTTGCCTATTCTAAATGCGTAATTATTAACAACCAATTATATATTATATTAATGAAGACCAGACGTTCAATAATAAAAAACATAACAGAATGACATATTTCAGACAAAGAATGAATAGTAATAATAATGCCAAATGTCAAACATAAAGATGTTATACATATTTGAAATTAACAACACATATTACATATTTTGACAATACAATTAAATATAAATAAATTATAAATATATATATTACTTTCATAAATCATTCAGTAAATGGAGTTGAATATGGTTATCTTCCATTATAAAAACGAAGTCGTAACAATTGATTTGTAAACTGTTTTCTGATTGGTTCGTAGATTGTAGCTTCATTCTAGGCCAGGGGCAGATAATTTGAAATCATGGAAACCCTATGGATTAACCCAGGGAATACTGGAGTAGAACAGAATGAGTACACTGGGTAACTGAGAATGGCTTAGGCTAAGCAGCTGTCCAAGATAATTCTGCTTCTAATTGAGGTAGAATGTTGAAACTTAGCGTACAGTGTTGTCTTGAGTTAGATGATGAGCATTTTCTATTAGGCTGTGTCTTTCTGTTTACCCACCACAACTTTTGGAAAACAATATCTCTGCTCTATGATTCCATACACAACTCACCAATGATTATTCATTTGATGGAAAATGTATATTACGAGGGTATATAACCTATTTGGAATCTTCTTTTCAGATAACAACATTAAATGATATTTCTATTCCGGAGCTTAAAACAAAACTAAAGAAACTAAGTGAGGAGATAAGCGAACTAAAAGAACGGATTCAGGATGTAAGTGTTACTTAAGAAAGTTATTTTTATATTCTGTCTTATTTATACTGGGGGGATCACGGTGGCTAAGTGGATAAGGCGCTGGTTCGCTAGCCTGGAGGTCGGGTGTTCGATCCCTGCATTGGCCGAGAAAGTTCATCTCAATTTTCCGACATTATTTCCCCTTGTCAGTGATGCAGAAGGAGGGCCTGACAAGGACAGTTGCCTAGTCGTTCGGATGGGACGAAAAACCGATGTCCCGTGTACACATTGGAGTGCACGTAAAAGATCCCTTGGCAGTTGGAATTCGATATAAGAGTAGGCCGTAGCGCCGCTACCCGGGCAAAAATTCCCCTCATAGCACAGTGTATGGCGTATGCCCTTCTTCAATTAGCTCTGGTTAAGTGCATAACAGTAGGACGTTAAACCCCATTTCATTCATTCATTCATTATTTATTCTGGGGAGTCCATGACCTCCGTTACTTTTCTGAGAAGAAAATCAGGGAACTATGAGTTACACCCGGCGCCTTGTTTTACGAAACAGTTTTAACACCCTGTTCACAATTATAGTTTTGATAAATTGAGCAGTTCTTTTATATAAATACACCAATTAATTTTCTAACAGTTACTCCTAAAGTTACCCCCTTTGATTTACACAGCCTTGATAACACTTTACACTTTATAACAATTTTGAGTCAATTACTCACAGATTCGTCCTGCTTCACTTGGCAGGCAACATGCCTGTGGGCCGCATAGTCATACTAATGGACAACAAACCAAGTAAAAAATTTGGTGGTACAATATTACTGTATATAAAATGAGATTTTTATTGCTACCCAGATGTCTTAAATCCAGGTTCTAATGAGGAAAGCTAAGTCACTCTGATCATTTGCTCCTAGTAAATGATTTTGTTGGAACAATATTAAAGTGGATGCATTTATTATAGAAAACCGATGAGTTACAAGCTAAAGAGAATGATGAAGGGATGGCTAAAAGTATGCAGCCTGATATCCTTATGGTAGATAGATACCAGGGTGAACTTAGAGAATTAGAGAGAAAAATAGCTTCCAAATCAGCCATGTTGTCAGGAGCAGGTGTGTATAGAACTGTATGTTTGTATTGTTAAAATAGTAGGCCTAGGGTTTGTGTGGTCGAGTGATCTAACACATGAACTTCACATCAAATGGTATGTTATTGAGTTAATAAGTAGTATAGTCGGGTCAACTGTCCTAACTGGTGGAATTCAATGAGATCCTCTGGTTTAATCCCACAACTGAAGAACCTTACAAGCAAGCAAATTATTCAAATAAGATTGAACCATATGTTAGTCCCAAAATACTTGCATAGTAAGCCCCTTAAATATGTAGTTACCTACGTATAAGCACATCATACTTTGATGACTATTGAATTAGAAAATAAAACATAGGCACCTAAAATTAGAAAATATGCCATGGCTACCTAATAGCAAGTATTAAAGGGACTGTCCTGAATAGAAAAGAGCCTCAAAAAAAAAGTGAGTACGTATGAAATTTAAACGCCAAAATATAGAAGACTGGTGTATATACCCTGACTCAAAATTTCAGCTCAAAATATTGAGTCGTTTGGATGTGAGCGTTAAAACAGCTTATCCAGACACGTAACCCTTTTAAGATTTCTATTCTTTCGTTGTGCGACCCGATAATTGATTCCCGTTCCTTAAGAGGTCTACATGGTAAATGGTCCATGTGCTGTACTTCATAAAAAAGGTAAACTTCACCGACACGTTATTTTATAAAATAAAAGTCTGGTTTTATCAAATCACCGCATAATATAGTTTGGGACACCGTAGTCCTTTTCAAGATGCATACTGTGGGTTTAAGTTGTTTAAAAACGTATCACATATATTGAGTTATTTGCTCGGCCCTAATGTAGGGATCTTAATGGATTTTAACACAAAATTAAAGAGTTTTATTCTCAAAAACGTTATCGGGATTGACCCTTTAAATAGTGAGTATTAAATTAGAATATGGCCGCAATTAACTTTATCCAATCTTTTTTCGTAAAATGTCTTTTAAAATTTTCTATATGTTTCACAGTGGCAGGAAGAACTATAGAAGTAGTTGTAGAAGAAAAGGGAGACAAGGAACATACAATGTAAGTCATAGGGCGTACTCAATTGAACATTCCGGAATTGAATTCTCTCAATTCAGAAAATAGTGTCAATCGAGTGAAAAGGACAATTTTGGAGTACAACGCATGTGCCGACTGCATAAAAAATATATTAACCAATCATGACAGCTGAAAAATATTTTGTTACTTAGAATATCGTTGGTGGGGAGTCAAAAGGTCGTATGTGGCATATTTTGCGATATTCACTTTTTTGCTTTTTTGGAATGAGAATTTCCGTGCGCATCTTTTAACCTGGTAGTCGTATTTCTAAGCCAATAAAAAGAGGTTTTATAGTCTCCATAGATACTGTTTCAAAAAGTTGTATATCGGGTGTTAATTTTTTTTAAAAAATTTTGAAGTGAAAATGTCGTATTTTCTTGACAAAAAACAACTTTGTGTCTAATCAGAGCATTGCAATCAAACGAAATATGGCCAGTATCAGTTAATGGTTGAATATGTATTATTGAAATTATTGTTGAGGCTCTACTGTATAAAATCTATGAAATTGAAGCAGGTAAAGGTAAATATTTTTAGGACATACGTCTTTGCTTTATAAAATTGCAAATAACTAGCTTTCACTCCTTATTTCTGCACTAGATGTTGAGCTTGATACGTTCGGATCGTTACATACTGTTTAAATGGATACACATACATTTTGTAAATAAATATTTGAGAAAAGCTTCAGAAATACGACATTTTACATACGACATTTTGACGTGACGGTTTTATTCGACATTTTGATTCTTAACCTCGTTGTGTTTTTTGGCTCTCCTGGACAATTTTGCAAAACCCACATACGACCTTTTGACTCCCCACCGACGATATGTCACCATTCTACTCACACCACTTCAGCTGTCAGGACTGAATTCTGTGTCACTCGATTGCAATTCTGTCAATTCAGAACGTTCTAGACTGTGAATCGAGCATCCCCAATATTAGTTCCGTTCATCTTTCATTTACTTTTCTATAAAATATAATCTATGCATTCAAAAAAACTGTTATAGAAAGATATCTCCACTTCAAGCAAATCAGGGTAAAATACACTTGGAAGAATAAATATAATGTTGATGATATATCAGTCTTAATAGAAAGGCAAGCCACTGTGGTTCAGTGTATAAGATGCTATCTAGCTCCAGGTGTTGGTCAAGAAAGTTTCTCAGGAATTTACAGTGTGAATTCCCCATGTCAGTTGTGCATGTGAAAGATTTCTTGACAATTACAATACAAAATAAGAGTAGGCCGTAATGCTGCTGCCTAGTCAAAATTTCCCTCATGGCACACTGTATGGCGTGTGCCTATCTTCATTAGCCTAGTCGGTGCAGAAAATAGGACATTAAACCCCATTTCATATCATTTCATTTAAGGGACAATCTCAACAAAACACTGGATCACAAGAGACAGAAAATGTCTGACCATACAGAGAAGTTACAACGATTGAAGACCAAAGTTCATGATTTAAAATCCGAAAAACTCCAGATAACAAGTGAATTACAACAACGAACAAAACTAGAAGAAAGTAAAATATCTCTCATATCAGATAATAAACAACTTGAAGATGATATTAAGGTAAGAAATAAAAGCTTTCATCTCACCTACGTATTTTTCTGTCTAAAATCTAAAGGGTCGCAGTTGTCACTCTTTCGAAATGAATAAACAATTAAAGTAAAGTTGTAACTTGACTCTTACCTTCCCTTGTAAAATCCTATGGGTTACATTTGTATCTCTTTGATTTGGGAGGTGGGGGGGGGGAATTGATTTCTATGGTGACAATCTGTCATTGTTTATAATTTTATTTCTGTTGATAAAACCAGTAAACTATTTTTATTAGACAAGCCACCCTCCACGTAATGGTTATCAGCTGATTGGAACCAGATTTGTGGCTGATTGGGACCAGATTTTGGGCTGATATCGACCATGACGAGGCTCATTCAGACCATTATTTGAAATATGTTTGCATGACAATAAACGACCAGAGTATTTAAAATATCATGTAATCTCTCAACTTAAAAATTTAATTGTGTAAAACTTGTCTTATCACTGATAGAAATAACACATCGGATCAACTCAATTCATTACTATGCTTTTACTTGCTATTATAGCCCCTTTTACCCAAGTCAAAACATTTCAAACAACATTATTCTGCACCTAAAGAGTGGTACAGATGATTTTGTTCCCTTTCGATTTCACCAGGTCTTTGTCTTCCACTTCAAGATAATTATTTTGTAACGTTCATGGCAGATATTCAATATTTGATATGTTTATTATTAACAGGATGCTAGAGAAGAGATTAAACCACTTGAGGTAAATTTATCATATTATTGTCAAATATCATGGACCTTATAATAGTATTTTATAAGCTTCATAGCATGTTCTTGATTTCATCAACCAATTGTCTTTGGTAACTTTATAGATAATATTTAGTGAAATAACTATGATTTGACTAATACAACAATTTTTTCTTCAACAAATGCTCTTTTGATTCATGGCTGATAGTTCATCCCTGATTGACTAATCACAACATGAGATATATATAGCTGTAGTGTGATATTTATATTAATTTCATTATTTCTAACCGTAATAATTTCACAAATGAAAAAAGAAAAAAATATAACATTGATATTCTGTAAATTTATTTTTACTAGACCCAAATAACTCGAACCAAGGCTCAGAAAGATGATGTTGTGAAAGAAAAAGAAGGGAAGATAGAATCGGCCAATCAGGAGGTTTGATCTTTTGTTCATTTTAATACACTAAAACCTCCAATCAGAATTTGTTATGAATTTTGATTATGAGTCTGAAACGATAAGAATTATGATATTTGTGGTAAAACACAGTCAACACGTTTCAGATGTGGTGTTTTGGTTTGTTTTTTTTAGATTTTCTGATTCATTTGGTGCATTAGATTCAAAGATGTTCAAAAATGTTCAATTAAGTACCATAATCTTAAGTTCTATGTGTTGTATGATAATGAGATAGAAGTTTAAAGGGCACATGTTCTAGTTTTATTACTGTATATATTAAGTTGATATTCGATGTGTTTATTTTAGGTTGAACATGTAAAAACAAATGGTAATCTCGTTAAGAGTATTAATGCCGAAATCAAAAGGTAAAAATGGCATATATTATCATTATAATTTTACGGGAATAGTTTGGATGGCCGAATGGTTAGCATGTGCGTACTGTAGCATAAAGCCTGTCATTGAGTCAACTGGCTTGGTTTCGAAACCCTCCTGGGTTTTCTCCGTGTCCTCTGGTTTTTCTCCCACTGCTAAAGACCCTTACCCATTAGCAAATTATTGAAATAAAATTAAACCATATGTTGGTCCCAAAATGACCTAGTTTGTGTGGAGTGGATGTTAAACCCCATCTCTCTCTCTCTCTTTTTTATTCTCATCTTGCTTGGTAATCTGAATTAAGGTTGAATCTTTCTTCCATTCCAATGTTAATTGGTGTTGGCCGATAATGAAGATTTAACTACTGCTTCTGTTTGAAGTATAACTTCCTTGCCCAAGAAAGTTTCAGACAATGATAGATCTCTAATGTGGCTGGAATAGTGTGATTTTCAGTGCCTATTATTATGCAAGCTGTGTTGGTTTTTAAAAAATAACAGTACTTCAATATAATTGATAATTATTATGTATAATATACTTTATTTAATGTGTATGATTGATAATTATCATAATAAATATACTTTATTTAATGTGTATGATTGATAATTATTATGTATAATAAACTTTATTAAATGTGTATGATTGATAATTACCGTGTATAATATACTTAATTTAATGCATGATGGATAAGTATAATATACAATCTACTTTGTTTAATGTGTATGATTGATAATTGTCTGATATAATATACTTTATTTAATGATTGAAAACTATGAGATATACTATGCATTGTGTAGTGTGTATGATTGATAATTATCATATGTAATATACTTTGTGTGATGTGTATGATTGATAATTATCAGATATAATGGGCATCCTCGCTAGAGAAAAAGGGACATAATTTATAGGCGAGGCGGTCCCACATGACCTCATTGTTTATATTATAACAGTTTTCTTGTTCATTCATTACGAACTCATGTGTTGTCAAACGTTAGTTTTTGTTGTTAAGAGTCATTCCACAAGAAAACCATGCAAAATTATGCAGAATCGAGAAGGTGGGGGGTCGGCAGATCGAGTTCATCTCAGGGGGGTTTTATGGACTCCCCCAGACTACTTTATAACCAGAAGGGCCGATCTCAAAATTTAACCGTTTTTGAGATACAGCATCCGGGTGATTTTTGGCCAATTTTGCCCATTTTCAGGTCATTTTTGGTCAATTTTTAGCCACCTAATGTGGCGAGTGTAGGGATTGATTGGAAATGGTGGTGATTGGGGATGTTAATGGGGGTCTTCCTGTGCCCCATTGTGAATACCATAAAGTCGCATCTATCTTCTGGGTGTAATGGTCAGCAAAATTGTAACATATAGCGAAAAAAACAGAAAATATGCACCTGCGTAGATTCGCTTTATTTTCTATGATGCGGGGGTAGGTCCAGATATCGAAATGGTTTTATGCACAGCTTGATACCCTCTATCGATATAAAAAATAAAATCTCTGTCGCCTCTCTTCCATCAATATACGAAATCGCAAGTCAAAGTTGGTGAAATTTACCTATTGCAAATCTCTGATTCTCTACGAAATGGCTTACTACTTTCATTCAGGCTAAGCTAGCTTGACTCGTTTCTTCACCAAATCATTTATGTATATTGCATTAGCCCTTATTATTAATCATTATTTGATTATTTACGTATATTCGAGATCTAGTGCCTATCTAACAATCCGTCATTATACATTGCAAATATAAATGTTATCGAAACAACAGTTACATGTATGGTTTCTTATTGCACACATCATTGACCGTTTAACACCTCATTTGTTGTCCTAGATCTTCCAATCTTTGATTTTGTAAGCAGTTACACCCAAGCCACAACCGTGCAACTTCCTTCATTTTCCTAGTATGCCACATAAGTTTTTCTTTGTTTTCTCAAAATAAGAAAAAAGTGAGTTACTTGGTTTTGCCTTTTAACGGGAGATAACTTTGAGTTTGATTAGTGCTTGTTATATATAATGTCCAAATTTATGGCTTCTTTTTACTGTATATAAATTCTTGATGGAGGAAAGGGAGGAGCTATTGTTAACTGCAAACGAACATGCAAGAGGCCTTAGACAAATTCATGACATGGACAAACGACTAGGGATTTAAAGTCTCAGAGAAGAAAACGGTCGGTATGCTTGTGAGCAGGGATAGTGGGAGAAGCAAGATGACACTGTGTATGAATGGGAAAACCACTGAGTTTAAAGACCAAACCAAGTTCCATGGCGTAATCTTTGACCGAAGGCTGACCTGGAAACCGCACATCAACTTGACTGTAGATAGATGCTCCAAAATCCTAAACTTAATGAAAAAAATAACGGCTAGCACGTTGGGTGCCAATAGAGTTAAGTAAGCTTGACACCATCCAATACAAAGATCTGTGTATTGCGACTAGCGTAGGGATTGGGACTAGGAGATAGGCATTACTACAGGAAGCCGGGGAGTTTCCCCTCTCCCTAAGAAGAAAAGAACTAGCACCAAGGTATTGGGCTAAGATCTCGCAACTGGGCGAAAGATCCCATACTTTTATCAGTCTACAAAAAACATGATATGTGAGAGATCCTAGAAAGAAAAGCTTCGGCCAAGGTATAAGGGAAATAATCAAGGAACTGCGACTGGGGGAGCGTGTGATAAATGCAATCCCTATACATGTACCGCCGGTCAATCTAGATCTACCACAGAAAACCGACAAGAAACACAACCCCACTGCTGCACATGCTTTCTCTCTAGAACACCTGGAAGACAACTGGTCGTCTGATTACTTGGACCATGTGTACACGGATGGCTCACGCAACCATGAAAGCGGCACCAGCTCGTTTGGAATATACCTGCCAAACGGGGAACAGGGATATAAGCAGGAAACTGCCCAATAACTGCTCGGTGTACACCGCAGAGCTTGTGGACATTCGTGACGCTATGTCATGGATCTCCCACCAAAACACTAGTAAGTTCGTCATTCCAAGCGACTCTCTGAACAGTCTTATTTCAATGCAAAATGAACACTCGGACTAAAGACCAGAAGTCATTTTGGAAATCAGGCAGCTGTACCAGAGAAGGGAAGCAAATTAGAGCTCGTGTGGATTCCATCACATTTCAACATTAGAGGAAACGAGGAGGCAGATCGATTCGCCAACGAAGGTCTCAAGGACACAGCACCACTCCGCACCATAGACTACAGCACCATGGAAATCTACAGTATGGTTAAAAAAACAGGTCAATTCATTCTGGGAATTGAAATTTGTTGAACTTGACAATACAGATTTCGGCTACACAAAGACGGCGATCAATCACCCTAGAAGATACATATGCAGACTTGTATCGAAACTAAGGGTAAAAGAGCGGCTGCGAGACTACAAATGCCAAGTCAGCGTCTGTGAGTGCGGAGAAGAATGTACCACCAACCATGTCCTGGTAGACTGTGAGGATAACATGGAGGAGAGAAGGGAACTAGTGAGAATGATGGAGACTAACAACATACCATTCAACACTAAGACTTTACTCTTCTTGAGACCAGATCTGAAACTGCTAATCTCGAACAAATCCACGCCCTTATGGACACAGTTGGACTAAGTAGAATAGTGAAGTAAGAGGGGGCCACAGTTAGACGGGCTCGGCATCTAAACACTAAACTACATAGGGGATTTATACCAAACTGGCAGGATAATGGAGTAAGGGAGAGTCGCGATCAGACGGACTCGGCATCTAAACACTATTCCGCCAAAAAATAGACATCAAACCTACAGAGTGGGATAGTGGAGTAAGGGGGGTCACGATAAGACGGGCCTTGCACCTAAACACAAATCCCACAAAGATGCCATCTACCACATTAACAGGAGTGGAGTAATTGGGAGTTACGATCAGACGGACTCAACACCTAAACACTATTCCGCAAAAGAAACAGATACCAAACCCATAGAGTGGGATTGTGGAGTAAGAGGAGGTCACGATAAGACATCTACCAATCCAGAAGCAGAAGAAAACATGTACCAAACGATATGGTTTTTATTAAATAAATGGAAGAACTTCCTACAAAACCCAATCCATGGCCTAAGGCCGCAAATGGAAAGATTTGCAAAATCATATTCTAAAAACAGGAAGCAGCTTTGACTCTCCTATTTCTTGATGACAAGCCCTAGGTAGTTACAGTAAAGTGAAGCCATAATTAATTACTTATCTAAAGAACTATGAGGTGTTAAATGGTCCAATGAGGTGTGCAATAAGAAACCATAACTGTTGTTTCGATAACATTTATATTTCCAATGTATAATGACGGATTGTTAGATGGTATACGAAGCACTAGATCTCGAATATACGTAAATAATCAAATAATGATTAATAATAAGGGCTAATCCAATATACATGAATGGTTTGGTGAAGAAACGAGTAAAGCGAGCTTAGTCTGAATGAAAGTAGTCAGCCATTTCGTAGAGAATCAGAGATTTACAATAGGGAAAATTCACCAACTTTGACTTGCGATTTCGTATTGATGGAAGAGAGGTGACATAGATTTTATTTTGTATATCGATAGAGGGTATCAAGCTGTGCATAAAACCATTTCGATATTTGGACCTTCCCCCGCATCGTAGAAAATAAAGCAATCTTCGTAGGTGCATATTTTCCGTTTTTTTTCGCTATATGTTACACTTTTGCTGACCATTACACCCAGAAGATAGATGCGACTTTTTGGTATTCACACTGGGGCACAGGAAGACCCCCACTAACATCCCCAATCACCACCATTTCCATCCAATCCCTACGCTCGCCACAATAGGTGGCTAAAAATTGACCAAAAATGACCTGAAAATGGGCAAAATTGGCCAAAAATCACCCGGGTGCTGTATCTCAGTAACGGTCAATTTCTGAGATCAGCCCTTCTGGCTGTGAAGTAGTCTGGATGAGTCCACAAAATCCCCACAAGATGAACTCAATCTGCCGACCCCCACCTTCTCACCTTCTGCATGGTTTTCTCGTGGAACGACTCTTAATATGGAATTTAATACCAAAACGGTTCTCTTACCATCGATAAGGTCACGTGGAACCGAGTTTTTACTAGCGACGCCTGGTGGGAATTCCTTCAGCGAGGACACCCATTATACTTTGCTGATTGTGTATTATTAACAGATATAATATGAGTGGTAAAGCTGATGAATTAGAAAGATGTAAATTAGAACAAAGAGAGTTAGAAGCTAAAGTCAATGAAAAGGAAATAGAACAGACCGAACTGACGCAAAATATTAATAAATTAAACAAAGATTTATCTACACAGAAGGTAAATATCATTATTTGAAAGTTCGTGAAACACCTTATACTATTTTACTATGGCAGCACAAGTTACCTGAACCCACTGTTTGTCGTGTATTTTGTAAACGGGGAGCAGTCCATATGCTGATTACACTATTTTGTCTTATTACACTAGTTTACCTATACCGTTTTGTTTTGTTTTTTTAGGACTTCGAATTTTGTCTAATGGTTTAGCTTGTTCGTACTTGGTATTTTATTGTTTAACTGTACGAAACACCTAATACTATTTTACCATGGCAGCACAAGTTAACACCCAAGTTTTTGATACGACACAATATGTAATATCTCACAGTTGCGGGTCAAATCTCATTTAGTTAGTCTTAAAGAAAACATAAGATATTTTTAAAATTAGATTCACGTAACAAATATTGCTGGATTTTTGCAACCAACAAACAAACAAAAAAATATTAAATCTTTCATTCTGCTTTAAGAAAACCCATTAGTTTTTGTTCAAGATCAAGAACTATTTTTGATTGCATCTTCATGTTTATTAGAAAAAAATGCACTTTATTTATATTTTATTTACTAGGTTAGAGAACGAGAGCTGAATGACAACCTCCAACTACGGAAAAAAAAGTTAGAAGTGAAGCAGTTAGCTGCCGAAATTGAAGAAAACACAGAAAAACTTGGTGGAGTAGATCTTACAAACATTGAAAAAGAACGAAGAAAATTGTTGAATAAAGAAGACACTTTACAAAAAGAGGTAGCTTTGTCTTTGTATAGGCACATCTGTCAGTGAGATGTATATGAACCAAAAAATTAAAAATATTAAAATATGAAAATTCACAAAAATTGTGGTATATATTGGTACATATAACTCTATAGCATAGTGGCACTCTTCTAGAAAACACATAAAAACTCAGTTTATACACCTTAAATTCCCTATTCCATGGAATTTTATTCTCATAAATGTATTAAGGTTTTAATAAGATGATCATGTGAAATCAGTGGAAATATTTTTTTGAGAGCTTTTATTATGTATGTTTTCAGCGCCATACAGCTACAGGTCGTCTACAAGGTTTGAAAGATCAAATCAAGAGTTCAAAGAAAGAATTAGAGTCACCAATGTATAAAGATGCTAGTGAAAAATACAGAGATAAAGTCATTGATATGAGGGTATGGAATAATATTATGAATGATATTAACATGGATACATGTCAATTAAGGTTCCAAACTTCTCTGTAAACCTTTAGAAACTAACAACAAACCACAGAAGCAAGGTTTTTGTAAAAAAAAATTCCATTGAGAATTTTGTCCTATACCATATTCACTATCTTCAATGGAAGGCTTGATCTCGTCTTAACTACATACATCTTATCAAGCCCTTCATGTAACACTCTGCATATTTAGGCACTAAGTTTGATTGGGTATAGGCCCAGCCTATATAACCAATCAGATTCCTTGGTCGTCGCGAATACCAAGTCTCTCGCTTTTACGCTAAAATGTCTACTTTGATAATCGAGTTATTAATTTCAATGTTCGTCCAATGTCAAAGTTTCAATGGAGGTCTCGATGTCACAACCTCTGATATGATGCTACTGTTGACGTGTTTGCAGAAAATGTAGCTATAATGTCAGAAATGGCACAGTATTGAAGCAACAGTTAGTGTTGTAAAACTCGCAGCCGTTGCTTCACGAACATGCATATTCACAAACTTTAAATGTAAATTCCATTATTTACCTTATTCTTTATTTATTCACAATCTTTTAACAACACAAATTAAAATGGGATATAATTTTGCACTTTTGTAATTTATAGTAGGTTTCTTCTCTACATTCCAATGAATAATATCTGGAAATTTGAATAACAATGTCATTTGCAATCTGTGGAGTATTCACAAGTTGTCATATATGAGTATTAGACATAAATACTTGTAAGCCGTGCAGAATAAGGACGTCAATATTATCAAATTTCCCCTATTTATTTACAGACAACAGAGCTGTCTAATAAAGATTTAGAGAAATATTATAAAGCCATGGACAGGTTAGTAATTGGGGTTCGTCCGTTAAAGATATGTTTCTGAAACTTTGAACACACATCAACCTATTACAGTAGTTGTGCCTTTTGCTATTTAGGAATTTCTGGGATTTATAGTTTTTGTGTTTCCATGGAAACAAATTTGACTTAGTTTTAAGTGTATAATTTTGTTTGTGGGGCATCTCATAAACCATTCAAGATATCTTTCTGAAACTTTGCACACATCAACCTATTACAGTAGTTGTGCCTTTTGCTATTTAGAAATTTCTGGGATTTATAGTTTTTGTGTTTCCATGGAAACAAATATGACTTAGTTTTTGGTGTACAATTTTGTTTCTGGTACATATCTCATAAACCATTCAAGATATCTTTTTGAAACTTTGTACAGACATCTACCCATTACAGTAGTTGTGCCTTTTGCTGTTTAGGAATTTTTTGATTTATATTTTCTGTTTTTCCATGGAAACAAATTTGAATTAGTTTTTGGTGTACAATTTTGTTTCCGAAGCATACCTCATAAACCGTTCAAGATATCTTTCTGAAACTTTGCACACACATCAACCTATTACAGTAGTTCTGCCTTTTGCTATTTAGCAATTTCTTGGATTTATAGTTTTTGTGTTTCCATTGAAACAAATTTGACTTAGTTTTTGGTGTACAATTTTGTTTCTGGAACATATCTCATAATAAACCATTCAAGATATCTTATTGAAACTTTGTACCCATTACAGTAGTTATGCCTATTTAGGAATTTCTGGGATTTATATTTTGTGTGTTTCCATGGAAACAAATTTGACTTAGTTTTTGGTGTACAATTTTGTTTCCGGGTCATATCTCATAAATCTTTAAAGATATCTTCTCGGCACTTATTATGAATTTCTCGGATTTGATCATGGAAACACATTTGACTGTTCAAAATACTTCTAAAATAATTTTACATTCACCAACCCATCATTTTATTTTCTGAAATCCAGCCTTTGTCCTGATTTTGTTTCTGGAGCATATTTTATTATCTGTTCAAGAAATCTTTTTATACGCCCACATTTTCATGTGGACGTATTATGTCTTCGCCCCTGTCCGTCCGTCCGTCCGTCCGTCCACAATTGTTTGTGGACTCT
This sequence comes from Patella pellucida, assembly GCA_917208275.1. NCBI lineage: Eukaryota > Metazoa > Mollusca > Gastropoda > Patellidae > Patella > Patella pellucida. Next base: position 41,289,370 of record OU795043.1, on the reverse strand, counting down.
CTACAGGTCACAATTCTTGTCCGATTTTGACGAAACTTAAAATATAGGTTTATCCCCAAAAGATCTTGGCTGCTTTCGATATTGGCATGTATCAGATCAAAACTTCATGGATTATGGCCCCTGATTGTACGAAAAATCACGTTTTTAGCTTGTGGACCCTATAGAGGTCACAATTTTAAACCGATTTTGATGAAACTTTACAGCATGTTTATAACCCAAAGATCTTGGTTCCTTTCGATATTTGCACCTATCCGAACGTAAATTCCTGAATTATGGCCCCTGATTGTCCGAAAATTCACCTATTTTAGCTCGTGGTACCTCTGGAGGTTACAATTATTATCCGATTTGAAAAACCGTTTGATTATATCACCGTTACACCCTAAGGAAGGTTGAGTTCAAATTTCGGAAAAATCGGACCAAAATTACCATACAAAATGGCCGCCGTTCGTACGCAAATACTGTTAAAAAATAGTATATCAAGGTTGTGGACCCTGTAGAGATCACAATTTTAATTGGATTTTGATGAAACTTGAAATGCATGGTTGTAACCCAAAGATCTTGGTTCCTTTCTATATTTGCGCATATCGGATCGTAACTTCCTGAATTATAGCCCCTGATTATACGCAAAATCGTCTTGGTTTAGCCTGTGGTCCCTCTGGAGGTTACAATAATTATCCGATTTAAAAAATCGTTTGATTATATCACCGTTACACCCTAAGGAGGACCAAAATTACCATACAAAATGGCCGCCGTTCGTACGCAAATACTGTTAAAAAATAGTATATCAAGGTTGTGGACCCTGTAGAGATCACAATTTTAATTGGATTTTGATGAAACTTGAAATGCATGGTTATAACCCAAAGATCTTGGTTCCTTTCTATATTTGCGCATATCGGATCGTAACTTCCTGAATTATAGCCCCTGATTATACGCAAAATCGTCTTGGTTTAGCCTGTGGTCCCTCTGGAGGTTACAATAATTATCCGATTTAAAAAATCGTTTGATTATATCACCGTTACACCCTAAGGAAGGTTGAGTTTGAATTTCAGAAAAATAGGACCAAAATTGCCATACAAAATGGCCGCCATTCGTACGCAAATACTGTTAAAAAATGGTATATCAAGGTTGTGGATCCTGTAGAGATCACAATTTTAATTGGATTTTGATGAAACTTAAAATGCATGGTTATAACCCAAAGATCTTGGTTCCTTTCAATATTTGCGCATATCGGATCGTAACTTCCTGAATTATGGCCCCTGATTATACGCAATATCGTATTGGTTTAGCTTGTGGTCTCTCTGGAGGTCACAATTATTATCTGATTTAAAAAATCGTTTGATTATATATCTCCGTTACACCCTAAGGAATGTTGAGTTCGAATTTCGGGAAAATTCGGAACAAAATTGCCATACAAAATGGCTGCCGTTTGTACGCGAATACTGTTCCTTTCGTTATTTTCACATATCAGATCATAACTTCCTGAATTATGGCCCCTGATTGTCCGAAAAATTGCCTATGGTCCCTCTGGAGGTCACGATTATTATCCGATTTAAAAGACTTGACTCTATCACCGTTACACCATACGGAAGGTTGAGTTTGAATTTCAGGGAAATCGGACCATAATTGCCAGACAAAATGGCCACCGTTTGTACGCTAAAAGTGTTAAAATATGGTATATCAAGGTTGTGGACCCAGTATAGGTCACAATTTTAATTCAATTTTGATGAAACTTGAAATGCATGTTTATAACCTAAAGATCTTGATTCTTTTCGATATTTGCGCATATCAAATTGTAATTTAATGAATTATAGCCTTTGATTGTAGGAAAAATCACTTTCGATTTTGCTTGTTCTCTAACCATCTCTCGAAAATGTGGGCGTATCCTGCCTGGCAGTGCCAGCTTACTATCTTTTAAACTTTGTACAAACATTAACCTATTATATATATATATAGAGAGAGAAATGAGGTTTAACGTCCACTCAACACAACTAGGTCATTTCGGGACTAACATATGGTGTAATTTTATTTCAATAATTCGCTTGCGCATAGGGGTCTTTAGCAGTGGGAGGAAACCCGAGTGCCCGGAGGAAACCCTCGAGGTTGAGAAGGCGCCCCTATTTCCATGCCACATACGCTTACACCAGGGCTGGAAACCACAGCCATAAGTCAGAGGTAGCCGGCCAGCTAGAGGTCAAAGCACGGCACTCTAGACCACTAGGCCATCCCAACCCCCTAATAAATATAGTATTTTATTTTCTGATTTATAAGTTTATTGTTTAGCAAACAGCAGCTGATTGAGGTAGGAAAAGTTTGTTGTGCAAACCTTACAGGGAGTAGCGACCCTGCCTTGCCGAGCTACTATGATCAGAGTATAAAATTCTGTGAATAATATTCCATGTGTCGGAACATGAGATTTGTCTAAAGATTTAGACTCTAGCCACAACTGATGGTGCAAGTCCGACATGCTCTGCTAAACAGGGCAAAACTTTTAGGACCGGTAACACCGTTTGCGAAATCTGATACATTTTTATATTGATTACCAATAGCATAAACAAGTTATTTTTATACGCCCACATTTTCATGTGGACGTATTATGTCGTCTCCCCTGACCGTCAGGACGTCCGTCCACAATTGTTTGTGGACTCTCTACAGGTCACAATTCTTGTCGGATTTTGACGAAACTTGAAATATAGGTTTACCCCCAAAAGATCTTGGCTGCTTTCGATATTGGCATGTATCGGATCAAAACTTCATGGATTATGGCCCCTGATTGTACGAAAAATCACGTTTTTAGCTTGTGAACCCTATAGGGGTCACAATTTTGAACCGATTTTGATGTGACTTGACATGCATGTTTATAACCCAAAGATCTTGGTTCCTTTCGATATTTGCGCCTATCGAACGTAATTTCCTGAATTATGACCCCTGATTGTCAAAAAAATCCCCTATAGTCCCTCTGGAGGCCACTATTATTATCCGATTTGAAAAAACGTTTGAATTTATCTCCGATACACCCTACGGAAGGCCGAGTTCGAATTTCTAGAAAATCGGACCATAATTGCCAGACATAATGGCCGCCGTTTGTATGCGTATAGTGTAAAAATATGGTATATCAAAGTTGTGGACCCTGTACAATTTTAATTTTGATTTTGATGAAACTATAATTGCATGTTCATAACCTAAAGATCTTGATTCTTTTCGATATTTGTGCATATCAAATTGTAACTTAATGACATGTATTTTGGCCTTTGATTGTAGGAAAAATCGCTTTAAAATTTGCTTGTCCTCTATCCATCTCTCGAAAATGTGGGCGTATCCTGCCTGCCAGTGCCAGCTTACTATCTTTTAAATTGAATATAGTAATTATATCTTCTTAATTAACCCTAAACAAATCCATTAGCTATTACACCTTAAAATAACCCTCAATCAACCACAACCAAAGGTAACAACCACACAATGCAGTAGAATTGACAGGTCTGACGAAGGACGTACCTACTCATTTACAACAATTTCCAATAATTGTGGCTCTTGATCACTTTGAGATATCTTGTTGACGCCCTAGAGGCTAATACACAGTGTTTACGGTCATTTTCAACAATTTCTGATAATTACTGCCAGAGTTATAGGATGGCCCTTGATATCTTTGAAATTTTTTGTTGACGAAGGCCAGGAGACAAACAATCAAAACAATTCTAATGGTTTCTGATAATTACTTAATGGACTACATACTCATAATAAGATTTCCATGTGTTGTAAACGTTCTCCTTACTGACAAAAGAAAAAAATATTCGACAACCCTTGTTGACTGCCCGGACGACTTAGCTGTTGTGGGGTATGTTTCATTGCCTGGCTACCTATCTTTATTTCATAAAACACATTATCACAATTTTCCTAGCTAGGCATGGTTTGTTGGGATGTTTTTTATTTCTAACTCTTTGATATGTTATTTTATAATTATCAATACAATATTTCAATTCATTAAACTGATTTTGAATATCTTTCTATACAAATTATTACTTGTGATTATATATTATCATTATTTAACGTAGAGCGATAATGAACTACCATAACCAGAAAATGAAAGACATAAACAAGATTATCAGAGAACTGTGGAGAAATACCTACAAAGGAAATGGTAAGTTAGCTGTGTGGAGTTATTGAATTTTAATTGAGAAGTGGTATCAGATCTTCTAGAATTAGTATGAATCACCACCAGCATCAGATGGGTTATAGTGACAAAAAAAAAATCTTGCGTTCTTTCTCTGAATTATATTTCATTAACCTGGTCTCAAGTCAGAACATACTGGTATAGTTGTATCTCCATTGAGAGGTCATATTTCTACAACATTTTCATGTAACATTAAATTTATGATTTATTTCAATCTCCTTATACATGTAGGTGTGTTATATGCCAGAGAAATTAACTAAAATGTATCGGGGTTTAACGTCCTACTGTTATGCTCCAAAACTTGGCTAATGAAGACGGGCATACGCCATACAGTGTGCTATGAGGGAAATTTTGCGCTATGGCCTACTCTTATATCGAATTATGTCAAGAGATCTTTTACCTGCATGCCAATGTGTACGCAGGACCTTGGTCATCCATCCCATCTTGTTGATAGACAGCTGTCCTTGTCAGGCCCTCCATCCTGCATCACTGAACACCCAATCTCTAGACTAGTGAGGCAGCGTCTTACCCACTTAGCCACTGTGACCCCCTATATGCCAGAGAATATAAAACATCATTTCTGATTACTGTACCGACAATGTACAGCTATTACTACAACCATTATGTCTTTAAATTATATTAAATAATTTAAAGATACATTGTCCCGGTATACAGACAACTCATCCCAAAGACAACTCATCTCAATAGAAAAAACAAGGGGTATTATTAACTGGCAACGCGACTGTTATTTAAACTTTGTTATGGAAAAAGCTACGTAACGTGACTACTAATTGCTAACAGTCTGAATTAAAAAACAGATGTGATCTACAGAGTAGGCTGTCTTTGATTGTCTCCCCGGGTGACCAAAACATTTAAAAACTTACTTATTAAATACTATCTAGGTTACAGAAAACTCACTGAACATATTAATGCCTACAGTGGTTATTTTCAAGTTCGTTATCTGATCACATATGAAATCTATTCAGTTCCAAATAGCATACAGTGCACAGAAATGGCATATAACAGTTATGGAGGGGAAGCCAAGACTGATCCCCGAGTGGAACTTCACAGAGAAGGTGCCGGTAGATTGATTACCGTGAAACTTTCATCTGTATTTGAATTTTTTCTTTTTTTGCCATGAACTGCAGGGCCCTGAACCTTGGCCCCTAGGCCCATGCCTAAACTGGGCTTTGGTTTAATCAATCAAAAATATTAGCATTTTTATACGTCCACATTCATAATGTGAACGTATTATGCCGTCGCCCCTGTCTGTGTGTGTGTGTGTATGGGTGTGTGTGTGTGTGTGTCTGTGGTTCGCCTACAGGGCGCAATTCTTCATGGAATTTCTTCAAACTTGGTATACTTATTCCTTATACCCCAAGGAAGATCCCTATTGTTTTTGGTGCATGCCCGACCCCCGGGACAGAGCCACGCCCATTTCTAGTAATTGTTTGTTTGTCGTCTACAGGCCACATTTCTTAACTTATAATCTTGAAACTTTGCATACACATTCTTTGTACCCTAAGGAACATCCCTATCGTTTGGGGTGCATGCCCAACCCCCAGGGGCAGAGTCACGCCGATTTTCATTTCATGTGTCTTTGTGTCGCCTACAGGGCGCAATTCTTACTGGATTTTCTTCAAACTTGGTATACTTATTCCTTATACCCCAAGGAAGATCCCTATTGTTTTTGGTGCATGCCCGACCCCCAGGGGCAGAGTCACGCCCATTTCTAGTATTTGTTTGTTTGTCGTCTACAGGCCACATTTCTTAACTTATTATCTTGAAACTTTGCATACACATTCTTTGTACCCTAAGGAACATCCCTATCGTTTGGGGTGCATGCCCAACCCCCAGGGGCAGAGCCACGCCCATTTTCTTTTCGTGTGTCTTTGTGTCGCCTACAGCAATTCTTACTGGATTTTCTTCAAACTTGGTATACTTATTCCTTATACCCCAAGGAAGATCCCTATTGTTTTTGGTGCATGCCCAACCCCCCGGGGCAGAGCCACGCCCATTTCTAGTATTTGTTTGTTTGTCGTCTACAGGCCACATTTCTTAACTTATAATCTTGAAACTTTGCATACACATTCTTTGTACCCTAAGGAACATCCCTATTGTTTGGGGTGCATGCCCAACCCCCAGGGGCAGAGCCACGCTCATTTTCTTTTTGTGTGTCTTTGTGTCGCCTACATGGCGCAATTCTTACTGGATTTTCTTCAAACTTTGTATAATTACTCCTTACATGATCCATATTGTTTTTTGGTGCATGGCTGACCCCCAGGGGCAGAGCCACACCCATTTTCTTTTCGTATGCCTTTGTGCCGCCTACACGGCGCAATTCTTACTGTATTTTCATAAAACTTAGTATACTTACTCTTTACACCCTAAGGATGATCCATATTGTTTTTTGGTGCATGCCCGACCCCCAGGGACAGAGCCACGCCCATTCCTTGTATTTATTTGTTTGTCGTCTACAAGCCACATTTCTTAACTTATCATCTTAAAACTTTAAATACTTATTCTTTGTACCATGAGGAACATCCCTATCATTTGGGGTACATGCCCAATCATGCCCGACCCGTCCCCCAGGGGCAGAGCCACGCCTATTCCTTGTATTTATTTATTTGTTTGTCGTCTACAAGCCACATTTCTTAACTTATCATCTTGAAACTTTATATACTTATTCTTTGTACCCTAAGGAACATCCCTATCATTTGGAGTAGGCCCTACGTTCCCTACCCCCAGAGGCGAGCCACACCCAATTTTTGTGTTTACAGGTTGCAATTCTTAACGAAACCTCTCGGTACTTGGCATATGTATTCCTTATTGCCTTAGGGAGTCCACTATTGATTTTAGTGAATGTCTCAACCCCCAGGAGCAGAGTCACGCCCACTTTTTGCCTTTGGAATGTGAAAGGCACAATTCTGAATGCATTATCTTGGTATACTTTTAAGTTATATCTAAGGACAGGAACTATTGATGTTGATGCATGACCCTCAACGCTAAACAAACCAAAAGCCTAGCCTTCTTGACAAAGTAACTTATCAGTCAAAGCAGAATTGGAATGTGGACGTATATTTTAGCGTTAGCGTTATGTTTCTACTATTGCTAATACGGCACCATGGCATTTCTTCACAAGAGTTTTGATTCATTTGTCGATAATAGACAAATGACACAATTGTCACCTGACAACCATAATTAAGATTGCTTTAACCCTTTGAGTGCCGGGTCACTTGTGTAACCCGTGTGCCGGGGTTTTTTAAACGTCACAAAATTCCCATCCCCCAAGTACCACAACCTCTCATAATTTGACTCCAAGTAAAAAATGACAATGATCTCCGATGTGTACAGCCTTTATTCATTCAAACTACAACGAAATCGGTAAAGAAATAAGCGAAAAAACGGCATAAAACCAACCTGCTTTGCTAGCACGTGACCACGCCATTGTTGTGAAATTTGTCTGTTGGTCATCCAGGTATCAAGTCACCCCAGTGCTGCCATCTGACGAAATTTTAGGTAAACATAATTTATAATTGCTGATGTGCCTATCGGACGTACGAGAAACGTCCTAATAACTGGAAATAACGTTAGACCCAGGCACAGTAGATACTTAATATGGGGACGTACATTGTACGTCCCTATGGCACATCAATTACGAAAATTACAACGTACAACGTACATCCTATAGGCAGCTTAAGGGTTAAAATAAAATTCTGTACAATTATGATACAGCCTTCAATTAAAAACGACAATATTTTAAAAATTAAACCTTTGTCAGAAGGTGTATGTTATAAACCAAATTAAAAACGGTAAACCTTATTTAAAACTTGTTAATTGATCTAATTCAATATGTCATGCATCATTGGAATTCTGCATTAGACATTCTATCCGAAAAACATATTATTAATGACTGTTTCTCAGTGTATTCGGTGTGCTATCAGGGGATTATATACTCAATGAAGATATTCATTTACCTATCAACTGGTCAGTGAATCCATCAATGTATGATCCACATATTATATTTAATATCATCCGGTACCTTGAATTCATATGGAGCGTTAAAGACGCTCGATTGGCAAACCATGCTAATTAGGCTTCTCAGATTATGAAACACATGGCGATTCTCACTAATTAGAGGACAAGCAAGTTGATTGACTTCTTAATTAACATGTAATAATGTAATTTAGCCAATAATATATTGATTTATGATGCCATAGTGGCTGGTTGATGTGACTTAAGGAGCCATAAATGGCCTGCCTGATTGTCAATTTTCAACAATTACTATCAATTACTTATTTATATGTGAACAAACTGATACCAGCTTTTTCAACTGTAAATAGATTAATTAAATCAACCTGTCCATAATATCATATTCATTGTATTGGACGTTATATCTGTAATAAACAACAACACTATACCAGCTTGCTAGAAGATAAACAACTTAACATATTTTAAAATATAAGCACTTTATTGTAACAAAAACAAAAGAAACATTAAAAGAAAAAGAAACATAAATAAAATAAACAAGGATAACATTTTATACGCCCACTTTCAATTCATACACATTGTTTAAGCCTATAATTGGCCCTTGATCACTTCAGAAAATCTTGTGGAAGCTCCAATAGCTAAAGTTATTATCTATTGACTTTAAATGTATGCACAGTGTTAAGAGTCATGAGATAAAGAGGCCTATTGATTTTCTACGATTTGCGATAAACACTGCCAGAGTTATGGCCTGTGATCACTTCAAAAAATCTTGTGGCCACTCTAGAGGCTAAAGTTATCATCTGATTGACTTTAGATTAAGGTTTTAAGACAAACAATCAAATTCTAATGATTTTCTGATAATTACTTAATGAGTTGTATTATAAATATTTCATTACCGAAAATAGTAAAAATATGCGACTGTTGTTGACTGTTGTGGGCGTATGTTTCGCTGCCTGGCAACCTATCTTTGGTTATGTAAGAGTTAAATAATCTCTTACATAAGCATGGAAATCGGCAACAATCATCACGCAGAGTCAATCGTTGGCTCAGCGGCGCGTGTACTTTTTACATAAGACTTTACTGGTTTGTGCAGAATGGTGCTTGGTACTCAGTTTGATACCTATTTACACTAAATAGGAAATAATTTTTACATAAAAAAACTTCAAACAGCTTTATTTATTTTTCTAAAGCATAAAAAAAATGTTTTAGAATTTAATTTGTCAGGGGAAAAAAGTTAATATATGTGGCTTATTAAGTCACATCGATGTCATACTTATCAGAATATTCACTGCAGATTAGTGTTTGAAATTGGATGTTTTACAACAGTAAAAAAGCATTATGTAGGTGCTATATTTTTAAATAATATTTCATGATCTAATTTTTTTTCAATATTACTGAAAATAATAAACAGATCTATTGTCATTTAATCTACCAAAGTAAAAATAGTTAACAACATATCAAAATAACATAGCATATCAAGTTGTAATCACTATAACATAGTATATCAAGTCAATTGACTATATAAATATCTTAATTTATATTGATCAAATAACACACTTTGATAGAATAACAACTACTATGGTTTATTTCATCGGACGTTTCAAGCATATGCACACATAAATAATTTATATTGAATTACAGAAGTCCTTGGCCTTTAAGTCCTCACTGATCGGGTTGAAATTACAGTTGTTGATTTCTTCCAAACAACTTTTTTTATTTCTGTTCGACATTCCTTGATTCTCCAGAAATATGCGATAGGATTTAGAAAACTATTCAGTGAAAGAAAAATAAAGATGAAGGCACGAATAGTTTGATTATATGGAAGGAGTAGAACTTCGTCTGTTACACTTATATAGAAAAAAATACTGGCTATCGGTAGGTAGCAGAGAACAAAAGCAAACAGAAGAATAGATATAGTAAATGTTGTCTTTGTTTCACTCCTAGCGAAAGTTCTAAAACTTCTGGTGGCTTCCTCCTGGAGTACCACTGTAACAGGAACGGTTTGTCTGAGATGTCGACGAATTGCCATATATATGTATAAGTACATTCCCAACATGGAAAAAATTGCCGTTAAATATGTCAATGACATAAAACGACATAGTCCTAAGCTACCACAAGCAATATAGTCACACGAATATACACTGCCAAATCCATTCATATAAAAGGAAAAAATAATTCCAAGTGAAATGGGCAAGATTGATATCTTGCAAATTAAAACTTGTTTCCATGTTACCACTGTTCTAAAAAGGAATGGGAACTTTATGGCGAGAAAGCGCTCAACAGTTATCATCACTGCTACAAATAAAGCTATTAATAGAGATGTTAATCCATATGCAACACGGTAAATGCAGAAACTTTCTGTATCTAGAATTTCAGATGGCATCAGACTTATTTGCATGCCAGTGGTTCCAATTAATATACCAGAAATAACAAATCCGGAATAACAAACTTTTAAACGTGGTATAATAGATTTAGTTTTGAGTATCGCTACCCAGGACACAGCATTTAATACAGCAGTAGATAATCCAATAACACCTGTCAATGCTTTTATTGAGATTTGCGCATTTTCTATTCTGTCTGGTAATCCTGATGTGTTGAAATTACTTTGATTTCTATAAAGTTCCATTTCGATCCAGTAATTATAATATGATTGTTTCTCTTCTGATTTTGGATGTCAAATGAATTTTGAGGTTTGATTGCACATTGTAAGCTGATCAGGTGACAAGTTACTAATAGGCAGGATATAAAGATTATGATCATTATGGTGAACATTATGGATTATTTTCTATCTGGAAAATTACCTTTGATTTTAACAGACATCAATCATGTAAGTGCTAATTTTTCTCACATAATACAAACTGTAAAAATAACGAAGAGGGGCTTGGGCACAAAGAAACTTTATTGATGCAAGGGAGATACATTTACCTCCCTGCAGCCAAGGAAATATTTATCATTTATAATAAACAAAGCAATTGAACAACAAAGTCCCAAAGTGTCCAAACCTTAATTAAACAGTGTGGGGTTTTAACTTGTTAATTAGGATAGTGACTGGGCCAAGATTTTGATAATGTCTGTGCGGAGTTGCGGAGAGGGGTCTAAGTATCTCTGGTAACAATTACTGGCCAAGTCACCTTGAATGCAGATCAGATCTGCAGGGATATTGCACTGCAATGCGAAAGAGGCCCCACCCAGACGGAAGCTACATATTCGGAAGGGTTGATGCCTGCTAAGGCGAGGGTGTTGCGGAGTTTGGCAACAAAGATTGAGTAAGTGAGGGGTTAAAGCACCACACCATCAAGGAAAGTGAAACGCTGGGGTATGGTAAGGGGCCGGACTGGTGCAGAAAGCAAAGCAACAGACGGTCACAGGACAAAGCAGCGAGTTAGGGATAACTGGGATAGGTACTCTCAGTTCTGGCTATTGAACCTTTGACAAGCGAACATGTCAATAGCAAATATTAGGCGAAAAATTTAGACACCTGCATATTTTGCAAAGAATGTCAGGGGTAATCAGCAGTTTGGGTTTTGTAGCCTGCCCCCAAGGTGCCTGCGAACTCCCTGGAGCAAAATCGATGCATGCCAGGGATATGACGAGCAGTGACATAAAAATTACAAATAGATGGCGAAGAGAATGCATGACCAGAGTGCTGAATCTACTAGTGCTCTTGTTTATACATTCGACTTTGAAAGTATTATCCGTATAAATAATGACCCGTTTATTAGAAAGGCGAGGGCCCATCTACACAAAGCAGCAATCACGGTCATTGTCTCTTTGTAGTTTATATGCATATCTGCCACATGAGGGAAATCGAATGTCCCAATGAAGGAAAAACCAGTTACCATTATATTTATAGAATCCACCCCCTGCTTCTGTACATACATCAGTCGAGATGGATGTAACTGGAAACCCAAATAACAATAGGGTTTTGCCAACAAGGCAATGCTTCCACCATAGTAGATCGGCCAGCAACTGGCACGTAATGCCCGTGCGATGATGCTCAAGCTTGAGGCTATTCAGGCAGTTCAGAAGACACCGGCAAAATACTCACCACCGCTTGCAAAATTTTATTTTACCGCGAGCGATTGTAGCTGTGCTTTTGAAATACCTTTCATTTCCAAAGTCTTGTCCAACACTAATTTTAGGTCCTCACATATTGTCAAAACTACGACAATTGATAACTATGCTCAAAATAAAGTAATTTGAATGAAATTTTCCATATATTCATTTTGTATTATCTATTTTTACAGACGTATTATGGAACTGTTTGTCCGTCCGTCCACAATCTGTTTGTGGACACTCTACAGGTCATAATTTTTCTGGGGGGGTTGGATGGCCTAGTGGTCTAGAGTGCCGCGCTTCGACCTCTAGCTGACCGGCCACCTCTGGCTTGCAGCTGTGGTTTCGAGCCCTGGTGTGAGCGTATGTGGCATGAAGATAGGGGTGCATTTCTTCCAAACAACTTTTTTTATTTCTGTTCGACATTCCTTGATTCTCCAGAAATATGCGATAGGATTTAGAAAACTATTCAGTGAAAGAAAAATAAAGATGAAGGCACGAATAGTTTGATTATATGGAAGGAGTAGAACTTCGTCTGTTACACTTATATAGAAAAAAATACTGGCTATCGGTAGGTAGCAGAGAACAAAAGCAAACAGAAGAATAGATATAGTAAATGTTGTCTTTTTTTCACTCCTAGCGAATGTTCTAAAACTTCTGGTGGCTTCCTCCTGGAGTACCACTGTAACAGGAACGGTTTGTCTGAGATGTCGACGAATTGCCATATATATGTATAAGTACATTCCCAACATGGAAAAAATTGCCGTTAAATATGTCAATGACATAAAACGACATAGTCCTAAGCTACCACAAGCAATATAGTCACACGAATATAAACTGCCAAATCCATTCATATAAAAGGAAAAAATAATTCCAAGTGAAATGGGCAAGATTGATATCTTGCAAATTAAAACTTGTTTCCATGTTACCACTGTTCTAAAAAGGAATGGGAACTTTATGGCGAGAAAGCGCTCAACAGTTATCATCACTGCTACAAATAAAGCTATTAATAGAGATGTTAATCCATATGCAACACGGTAAATGCAGAAACTTTCTGTATCTAGAATTTCAGATGGCATCAGACTTATTTGCATGCCAGTGGTTCCAATTAATATACCAGAAATAACAAATCCGGAATAACAAACTTTTAAACGTGGTATAATAGATTTAGTTTTGAGTATCGCTACCCAGGACACAGCATTTAATACAGCAGTAGATAATCCAATAACACCTGTCAATGCTTTTATTGAGATTTGCGCATTTTCTATTCTGTCTGGTAATCCTGATGTGTTGAAATTACTTTGATTTCTATAAAGTTCCATTTCGATCCAGTAATTATAATATGATTGTTTTACTTCTGATGTTGGATGTCAAATGAATGGTGAGGTTTGATTGCAAACTGAAAGCTGATCAGGTGACAAGTTACTAATAGGCAGGATATAAAGATTATGATCATTATGGTGAACATTATGGATTATTTTCTATCTGGAAAATTACCTTTGATTTCAACAGACATCAATCATGTAAGAGCTAATTTTTCTCACATAATACAAACTGTAAAAATAACGAAGAGGGGCTTGGGCACAAAGAAACTTTATTGATAATTGATGCAATGGAGATACATTTACCTCCCTGCAGTCAAGGAAATATTTAACATTTATAAACAAAGCAATTGAACAACAAAGTCCCAAAGTGTCCAAACCTTAATTAAACAGTGTGGGGTTTTAACTTGTTAATTAGGATAGTGACTGGGCCATGATTTTGACTACTTCTGTGCGGAGTTGCGGAGAGGGGTCTAAGTATCACTGGTAACAATTACTGGCCAAGTCTCCTTAAATGCGGTTCTGATCGCAGGGATATTGCACTGCAAGGCGAAAGAGGCCCTACCCTGACAGAAGCTGTGACCTGCATAGTCGGAAGGGTTGATGCCTGCTAAGGGGAGGGTGTTGCGGAGTTTGGCAACAAAGATTCAGTAAGTGAGGTGTTAAAGCACCACACCATCAAGGAAAGTGAACGCTGGGGTATGGTAAGGGGCACAATAACAATAGAATTTTGCCATTAAAGGAAACAAGGCAATGCTTCCACAGCAGTAGTTCGGCCAGCAACTGGCCCGTAATGCCCGTGCGATGATGCTTAAGCTTGAGGCTATTCAGGCAGTTCATTAGATGCCTGCAAAATACTTGGCCGCCGCGTATAACACCGTTTGCAAAATTTAATTTTTCCGCGCGCGATTGTAGCTGGGCTTTTGAAATATGTTTCGTTTCCAAAGTCTTATCCAACAGTAATTTTGGGTCCTCACATATTGTCAAAACTACGACAATTGATAACTATGCTCAAAATAAAGTAATTTGAATGAAATTTTCCATATATTCATTTTGTATTATCTATTTTTACACACGTATTATGACCATTTTTGTCCGTCCGTCCACAATCTGTTTGTGGACACTCTACAGGTCATAATTCTTCTCAAATTTTGACGAAACTTGACATATAGGTCTATCTCCCCAAAATCTTTGTTCCTTTCGATATTAGCATGTATCGGAGGTCACAATCAAACCAGACTGCTAGACAAAATGGCCGCCCCTGGCAGACTAATACTAATAGGGCTGTCGAAAAAAAATTGCAATATCAATATATTTCAATACAACCTTCCGCAATACACTATGTCTATACATTTTTCCGGTATCAATGTTTTTCTACTTTCATTTAATATTTGCCGGTTAAGACCATAGTCAATCGTTATAGCATTATATTGTTGTTACGTAAATAAAACAAATCTCGGTCAAATTTACCACAACTACTAATTACTAATTATAGCTATGATGAAAAACGGGAAAACAAAATAAAATTAAGTAAATGTTTTCATAAACAATAGAATATCAGAGGAAGAAATCATGAAATATGCCAGAGGCAGATAAAATAATAATTAATATCATATTCATCAGAATATATTCAAATTTCAAACGGATAGATAATCTGTTTTTTATTTTGGTCATACATTCAATTAATTGTATATAAACTATTCAAGATTTCCGACATAAAAGTGACGGCCACCTACCTAAATAAATGGTGGATTGTGTGGGAACTAGTCAACAGTTATTTTTTCGGATAGTTTTTTTTATGTGCTGTTTTGACATAAATGAAAAGATAGTTAATCAAATAATTTAAAATACAAAATTGGTTCGTGTTAACTTAACTGTTTTCATTAAAAAGACAAAATAACAATATGTTAAACTATTATTATAAACTGGAAAAACGAAGACAGGGTATGGCAACACTCCCTTTAAAAAGTAATTAGAGCTGGACAGGCTGGTACATCTGTGTGGACACTGGATCAAAAAATGATGCCGGCGGGGCGGAGTATTAGAATAGAATAAATTTAAGAATCCCCACCAAACAGAACAAAAAACAGACTTGTTGAGTATAAAGATTGTTAAATTTATTCCACCTCTGTACGTTTGAAGACTGAGGTTCCAGATGACCTAGATACGTATTCATTTCTTTATCAACTCATACAGTCAACGCAGAAGAAGATGAAAACAGTTACCGCCACAGTCATCTTATAGACCATTGACCAATATTCACTTTAAATTATTCAATAATTATTATCAATCTTTAAATACTCTTATTTCATTTAGATATTTTAATAAATAATCAGTTTTTTTTTTGTTTTTAACCTTTTTTAAAAAACAACAAATAATTTTATTATATTTTTTTTTTTTCAATCTAATTTTATTTTGTACATAATTAAATTCAACGATCCATGTTTTTTAACGATTTTTTTTAAAAATAATCTTTACCTGTACCTTAATAAATTTTAAAATCCTGTGACGTAACCACCTTTATTTGTATATAAGGCGTCGCTGGATATCTATAAAACCATTCTTGATAAAGGGTATTTAACCCGAAACGTTGAATAAATTTAACAATCTTTATACTCTACAAGTCTGTTAGTGGTTCTGTTTGGCGGGGATGGCCGATAAAACTACTAAAAATTAAACGTGTATTGTAATAAACTAAGCCTTTATTAAAAGTACCGTATTGCAATATAATTTTTTTTTTTAGAGTATGGTATATAAAGGCTTTGGACCCTCTAGAGGTCACAATCCAATATTGATGGAACTCGAAATACATGTTGATAACCCAAAGATGTTGGTTCCTTTCGATATTAGCGCATATTGGATTGTAACTTCCTGAATTATTAAATATCACAATTTTTATCTGATTTAAAAAAAAAGCCTGTTAATATCATCTGGGTTCCTTTTGATAATCATGCTTATCAACGTAACTTACTGAATTATGGCTCGATTGTTCGAAAGAAAAAAAACTGATTTTAAAAACTGTTTAAATATATCACCTTTTCACCATAATGAAGTTTGAATTCGAATTCTGTAAAATTGAAATAAAATTGACCAACAAAGTGGCTGCTCTTTGTACACAAATTGTGTAAAAGTATGTTATACGAAGGTTGTGGACCCTCTAGAGGTAATGATTTTTATTTGATTTTGATGAAACTTAAAATGTATGTTCATAACCCAAAGATATCAGACCATATCTTCCTGGATTATTGCCCCTGGTTGTACAAAAAGTCACATTATTTTTTTTTAGCACGCTCTTTCTCCATCTCTTGCAAAATGTGGGCGTAACATTATGTTGAAATATTATAGCGACATCCAGCTCTTTATCTAAATCTTACAGAATGCCCCTTTAATTATTCGATCCTGTTAAGACCTCCGGGTAATCAGGGTGTCTTATTATAATGGGATTAATGCAGGTGTTAAATTATATATTTTATCTGTGGAATATGTAATGTAAATGTTTGATAGTCTTCCCCTTTAGTTTTTTAATTTTAGGGTATTATGTAAGTAGTGTAATAATTTGTTGACCTTTCGTGTAGTGTAATAATTTGTTGACCTTTCGTGTATCTATAGTGTAATAGATTGTTGACTTTTCGTGTATCGTGTAGTGTAATAATTTGTTGACGTTTCGTGTATTATGTATTGTTATACCCTGTAAAATGGTTATCATCTAATGTAGCATATTTAGCCCTAATTTCTTTCTCATTCATTCGATATCAAATCTCTTTATGAGAATTCCTAAAAATCATCTAACATCACCAAAATCATCTAATTTGTACTTGTGTACAGTATAAAGCTGGCAGTTTAATTTTGATAATGAGCTACAAATTTACAACAATTAATTTCCCATTCAACGTGTATCATATATTTGGCAGGCATGTGAAATAATAGTAACTAAGGCTCTTAAGCTGCTTAAGAATTGAATGATTTAATGTAATCTTAACCAGTACAGGGAGGAGTATATGGGATGATATATTGATTTACTTGGGTTTTTTTTCTAGATTATAAAAAAATTATCTACATGGTTATTGTTCATCATTAGTCTGATTCTGTATTGATCTGAAAAATTTGTTTTAAAGTTTATTTGATATGTTAATGTCAACCCCCTCATACATCATTCTGTATACTCTTTATAGGTCTGATTTTGGTAAGTGATGATTGTGTGATTTTTCATACAAACTTGTTGGGTTTAATGGCCTGGTCAATCTATTTATTAGATCAAAATTTCGTTTCACTACAATGAGTCGAGGGGGGGGGTAATCTTCACTTTTGAAATCACAAGGTCTGTCATTCAGTCAAGTGTCTTGGTTCTAATTCCCTGGTCGTACGTGACAAGGGTTGCCTGTCCAGCCTTGTGGGTTTTCTCCAAGAAAACATGCAAGCGAACGAAATATTGAAATAAAATTGAACCATCTGTTAGTTCTTTAATGACCTTTATTTCTCTCTCTCTCTCTCTCTCTCTCTCTGTGTTGAGTTGAGTTTTTGTCTTGTAACATGCAGAACTGTGGGTAAAAATTCGCTAAAGCAAAAGCAAAAGTTGTATTTCCAAAAACACACTTAAAACACTGATGCTGATTGGTTAATCATTGACCAACCTTGTATGACCCCTGATGCAATCTTTTTTGCTACAACCGGCCAGATCTTCATATAGTGCAGGACATCGAAAGTATTCAAAAACAAAACGTAATGTAGATCTTGGACTTGTCCTTGCTTCCTCCTAATAGTCCTATTACAAAGGGGGTATCGGGTGGGTGGACATTGAGTCAAGTGGTATGGTTTGGATTCCCCAATCGTACGTGAAAAGGAGTAGGGTCGTCTGTCAAGTTGAATGGGTTTTCCCTGGGTCCCGAAATGACCTACTACGTGTCAATTGGACGTTAAACCCAATCTCTCATTATCTCTCATAAAACAAAGCTGCTAGTGGGTGTGTTTTTATTGCCTGTCAATGTTATGTCGCTTTTTATTATTTTAGATATAGAGACGATAGAAATCAGATCAGATGATGATGACGGTGCCCAGATGAAAACTAGACGTAATTATAATTATCGGGTTGTTATGATCAAAGGTGATGCAGCACTAGATATGAGAGGCAGGTGTAGTGCTGGACAAAAGGTAAGGAAATAGCTACAAAAAAATAACAAAATCAAAGGCTTCCAAGAATTAGGCAAATTTGATAAAACCAAGAGACTTTTAAAAAAAAACAAAAAAAAGATGCTATGATCTGAACTGGGAAGTCCTTAAAACCAATCAATATAAGAGAACCAGAAAACTTGTTGAAAGCATCCACTCTCGTGTGTGGGTGTTTCTGGCTTTGAGATAAGGGCATCTTCTTAACCTTGTGGGTTTACTATGGTTTCCTCCAACCCGTGTAGATGCATATGCTACATATAGTAAAATAAGACTTATCTGTTGTATGACCCACGTCAGAAGCAGACATTAAACCTTAAAAAGAACAATGACAACATAGATATAGGTGGGAGCAGGTCAAATTCTAATAACTAATCATTTCAATCGTGTTTTTTTGCATTACAGGTATTAGCATCATTAATAATTCGTCTTGCGTTAGCTGAAACATTTTGTGTAAATTGTGGTATTTTAGCTTTAGATGAACCGACAACTAATTTAGATCGTGAAAATATAGAAGGACTTGCATATGCTCTAGTTGAGTAAGTAATACTAGTATTATTAGTTAGTCTCATTAATTACACAATTCACGTTTTACAGTTGTCATATATTGTCCTTGATAACCTGGAGGTCCTTTGGTGACCAAGAAAGTTCATCTGTATTTTCCAGCTTGGTTCCCCCTTGTCTGTGATGCATTACAGAAGGAGAGAGGAATGGCGTTTAACGTATATGGGTTATAATTTTATTTCAATAATTTGCTTGCGCGTAGGGGTGTTTAGCAGTGGGAGGAAACTTGAAGACCCAGAGAAAAAACCCAAGAGGTTGGACAGCCGACTCTACTCCTTGCCACGTATAACCCAGGATTTGATACCACGCCAGTTGACTCAATGACAGGCTTTGTGATACAGCGTGTGCACGCTAGCCATCCCGATGCATTACAGAGGATCTGACAAGGGACAATATGTAGTCGTTTGGATGGGCGACGGAATGATTGAATGATTGAAGTGTATGTAAAAGAACCCTTTGCAGTAGAAATTTTCAATATAAGAATAGACTGTAGTGTCACTGTCTAGGCAAAATTTTCATTATAGCACACAATATAGTGTATGCCCATATTCAATAGAGCAGAACAGCAGGATTTTAAACCCCATTTCATTTCCTATTTAAGGACATAGATATTACTACATTATGATGCATGTCTATTTCATAGTTAGAATTTATTTATTTATTCTTTAGAATTATCAAAAGTCGGTCAGGACAAAGAAATTTTCAGTTAGTAGTTATAACTCATGATGAAGACTTTGTGGAACTACTTGGAAGATCTGATTATGTGGAAGAATTCTATAAAGTTAGAAAAAATCAAAAGTATGTATTAGTAAACAAAACTTAATAAATAGTTTACTGAAATATTATATATATAATTTTTATAATATTTTATCCAGTATGTATACAATCTAATTTGAACATCACCAAGACCAAGAACTCCAAAACACTAATTTCCAAGAGAAATAGCAGTGTTTTATTACAAATTAATATGTTTTATGTCTGTGCTGCAATTAAAGATACATTCCCACGAAGGGGTAGCCATTTCCAATAAAATAGTTTGGTCATTTTGGTATATGTTATATGGAAAATAGAGAGAGACATATTGTCTTATTGAAAAAATACTGGATTTCCTTAAAAAAACACTTAAAAGTATGCACTGGGCAATAATGTGAGGGTGGTCCTAAAAGGTGGTCTGTTTGCTGTCTATTTGATTGGCGTAGGAAGTGCTTGTTATATTGCTAACAGTTGTGAGAACAGCCATTTTAATGTACAGCAGACTTAGTGATCAAATGGCGGAAAAATAAGTGGATAGAGGATAATCCAAGGATTTACTTTGTTATTTATGGTAAAAGGGCAGTGAGTAACAACAAATTCAATCAAGTTACGGGACAATTAAGGTGGCTTGAAACAGATTTTTACAACATAGTGAAATTCCTAGTGATTTGATGCAAGCTTTTGATAGATAGATTTGTTTAAATATGTTTATAGCCCAAATATAGACTATAATCAAATCACAAGGTTTGCACATTGTAAGGCATCGAGGGATTGTTAAACACGCATTATTTTAAAAGAGCTAAATCTGCCTTCTACATGACTTTCTTCTGGCCTTAAATCTTATTTAAATTATCGGTTAGACATTAATTAACTTATCCAGACCATAATTAACTCCCGATGTCAAGGCTAGCCTTCGCTATCGAATGGATTTGGATCCTATATATATGCTGCTAACGGTCATTGATAATTAAATCAAAACAATGGATTATCAAGACTATTCTTTTTAACATACTAATTTTAGTAATTATGAACGAGGCTAGACAGAAATGGCAAAGCCAATATCTCAGTTCATAGTGGATCAATTTGACAGAAATTCAATAATGAATGAAATGGGGTTTAACGTCCTACTGTTATGCACTTAACCTGAGCTAATTGAAGAGGGGCATACGCCATACAGTGTGCTATGAGGGAAATTTTTCCTGGGCAGCGTCGCTACAATCTACTCTTATATCGAATTCCAACTGCCAAGGGATCTTTTACGTGCACTCCAATGTGTATACGGGACCTCGGTTTTTTGTCCCATCCGAACGACTAGGCAGCTGTCCTTGTCAGGCCCTCCTTCTGCATCACTGACAAGGGGAAATCACGTCGGAAAATCGAGATGAACTTTCTCAGCCAATGCAGGGATTGAACACTCGACCTCCAGGCTAGAGAACCAGCGCCTTATTCACTTAGCCACCGTGATCCCTGAAATTCAACAAATTACCCTTACATTATCTAGGTTTAAACTTTTATAGTGAGAACTCTCAGCTCTTTATCTAAATCTTACATAATGTATCTTTAAGATTTTTGCTTATGGTTATTCAATAATTGTAATAATTCTATATTTCAGTGGATGTTCCAACTTATTAAAGGCTAAAGTTGAAGATTTACACATGGGACGATAACATAGATACGAAAAATTTACTATTAATAACTTCAATATACAGTTTTAAACTTATTTGATTAAGGGCCTTTGATCTCTTGCTTGTACGTTCATGACAACCCTCAGGGGAAAAGTCAGTTGGAACCAAATTTATATAGTATGTACTGGTAATAAATTAAGTCATATTTGCCGGTCTTTACTACTTCTAAAGGTATGTGTTTTGTTACAAATAATGTGAAATATGTATAGGTTATATAATTATATATAAAAATAAATCACTATAAATGTTTCTGGAAAAGCTATTTTGTTTATACTTATTAAAATAAACTTTAATCCAGCCATGATCGTATTCCCTGCTTTTGTTAAAATGGATATCTTAATGGATTGTTTTTTAATAAGTTCATTTTACTAATGGCTAATGATCTTATTCACCATTTCCTATATTTCTAACTCAATTACATTTTGATATACCTACATTATATTATGTTGTCATCCAAGGTTGTCCATCAAAAATTGTTTTGTGAACTTGGAACAGGCTATGTATTTCAGGAAATCCTTATAACAGTTTTGTTTTCAAATGTGACATGATTCATGAGATGATGAAACCTTACTGGCATTCTGTTTTCTGTATCTGTCTGTTTCTAATGTTTAATTGTCTGGCAATCTTTCTTTAGATATATTAGATGTTCGATCTGGCTTGTTTTGCCAATAATTCTCATTTAAATAATTTTTGTGTTGCTATGGAAATATAACTAGTATTTGATTGTTGATTACCAATAACACATAAATCGTGTAGCATCGACAACATGTCTGTGGTTGTTTTTTAAAACCATATTTTTCTTCATGATATCTGTCCATGATGATGACTACGTGATCATTAATGTACTTGATTGGGTTTTAAAGTCCTTGTGAAATTAATTAACAACATATTTTGTATAATGCTAGTGATTAATTTGTCTCAGTAACAGGTGGCGAAACCAGTAAACCATCATTATTATCCTCTAAAATCCTCATTAACCATTTTATACGCTGACATTGAAATATTATCACATTGACTTTAAATTTATACACAGTGTTCCAGGTCATGAGACGAAGAAGTCTATTGATTTTCTGCGATACTGTCAGAGTTATGGCCCTTGATCACATCAAAATTATCTAGAGGCTAAAGTTATCATTCATTCATATACTGGGGGTTGGGATGGCCTAGTGGTCTAGAGTGCCGCGCTTCGACATCTAGCTGGACGGCCACCTCTGGCTTGCGGCTGTGGTTTAGAGCCCTGGTGTGATCGTATGTGGCATGGAGATAGGGGCGCCTTCTCAACCTTGTGGGTTTCCTCCGGGCTCTCCCGTTTCCTCCCACTGCTAATGACCCTATGCGCAAGCGAATTATTGAAATAAAATTAAACCATATGTTAGTCCCGAAATGACCTAGTTGTGTTGAGTGGACGTTAAACCCCATTTCTCACTCTCTCTCTCTCATTCATGATTTTCTAATAACCATATGTTAGTCCTGAAATGACCTAGTTGTGTTGAATGGAGTTAAACCCCATTTCTCACTCTCTCTCTCTCATTCATATACTAAAAATTAGCATGATTTTCTAATAACTACTTAATGAATTGTTAAGCAGAGTTTAGTGTATTTTAAATGTTTCTTTTCCAAAAAAAGTAAAAATATGCAACAACTCTTGTTGACTGCCCAGACGATTTAGCTGTTGTGGACATATCTTTATTTTGCACTAAAATATAAAATTTTCACAGCTTATTCCATGCTAATATGTACTTAGATTGATATTGCACCAGACACTTAGTAATAAAGCCTTGATTGGTCATTTGCATTATCACTAAATGTCAATTCAAGTAGCATATATAATGTGAAATTTAAATACCACATATATCTTTGTAAATACTGAACAAAATTTTGCAAGTGAGTATTGTGCCAAAATGACACATTGGGACTTTGATTGACAAATACTATAATTATGGTTCATTTTGTAAATCTTTAATTATACCGTTTGTACAGTGTTTACATTCTTAATAAGAAGAAACCTATTGATTTCAGATGGTATTTCCATAGTATTTTCCCTTGATAGCATCCTATTAACTTGAAATCTATATACAGTGTTTATGTTGCTTAGTTATAATTAACCTGTAATTTGTAAATGAAGCACTAATTCCTTGTTAAAAAATATCTGAAACTAAAAACAGATTTTATTAGTGTTTTATCAATGCTGCACTTTTAAAGTTGTATTCTGATTAATATCTTCACCTGAACCCAGTCCCTACATCCCTTGATCATTTCAACTTACATTATGCAAGAATTAAATCTGCCTATTGCTGGTCTTTCGTTAGTTCCTAAATGTTATATAAACTATTATTTAGACACTAATTAACTTATCCAGACCATAATTAACTCTCAATGGCATCGCTAGCCAGCGATATTTACTGGATTTGAATCCAATTTAATCCAAAAATGTTTTTTATCTAATCTAACCAACTTTAGTAATGATGATCGAGGCTAGACCTAAAATACAAAAGCTAATATCTTGGTTCTGAGTGGATCAATTTGACTGAAATTTTCAGCAAATTCCCTTTATATTATCTAGTTTTTTAACTACTATAGAACTGTCAACTCTTTATCTAATCTCCCGTAATGTATCTTTAAGTGATGTATATTGGTTTAGTTGGAAGTATGAACACCAGATGATGTCAGACTATTTTGATTAGTCATCGAACATAATTAACGAAGATATTTGCCTATAATTGTGATCAAGATGAGGCAATGGTTAAAGTAATAATAACACTTCTTCCTATTGCTTCAGGAATATTGTGATACTGTCAATCTTAAAGGGGATATTAAAATAAAATACTGTGTTACCACATCCGTGGCAAAATAAACTGACCCAAACACTGACATTTGTATTACTGTTTTTAAGAATGTATTGATTATTTTCTTATAAATAATATAAACTGTGAATATATAAAGCTAACCCTATTATGCAAATGTTTCCAAAATGATTACATGTTAAAACAATTCGACCATTTTGTTAATTTAAGAGTTTATGATAATTATGTTAATGATTATTTTTGTTATAATGTTTGTAAATAATAAACATTTATATGTTAAATTAAATTGGTATGTATAAAATATTTTATAGAGTGGTGGTATCAATCATAGGGGAACTGCTGCGGCTCAGTGAGTAAGGTCTTCTCTCGGTAACCAGGTAGTCTCAGGTTATCTCCCTGTGTTGGCTGCAAAAAGTTCCCCAGTATTTTCCGTCATTTTTTCCCCTAGTTTTTTTTTTCTTTTTTAAACAATATTTTATTCAGGTTGTCTGAAAGGGATTGGGGAAGAGGCTTAGCCTATGTAAAACCTAGTTAATAGTGCAGGATGGGAGGCCTGGCATTTTGAAGGGGACTAAAAATCAAGGTTCTGTGTTGTAGTGTGGATGGAATGAACACGACACTGCTCTGTCGATTGAGATGGATTTATTCATCATTATTGAAACATACAACATGGTTGATACACGCCATGGAACTTCTTAATACGTCATACATGTCACATGATCAATCTATAAGTAGAATGGAGTTATCTCCCATTGTACAGTAATATTAATGTGATAGCTAGACACCACATTTCCCCTCTCCTGGAAGAAATACAAAACTAGTAAATATGAACTTATATTGTACTAACAATGTAATCTTTAAACCATACTGGTTTTGTTCTTACTCTAGAGCTTAATACGTCATACATGTCACATGATCAATCTATAAGTAGAATGTAGTTATCTCCCATTGTACAGTAATATTAATGTGATAGCTAGACACCACATGTGTACACATTGTCATTTCTCATAGCACACAGCATCACTTCATTAACCAACAATAGCCAAAAGTATACGTTTTCGTAATTTGATTGGCACCAACATTAGATATTAATCAGCTTAGCTTCTAGCGTGGTGGTTTAATCAGCTCACTAATGTCCAATAAACGGATTAATTCATAATATATATTTTAAATTCTAGTTTACTATGGTTCACATATTCCTACAACATATGCACTAATAATTTCACTTATTTTAAACCGTTTCACTTCTTTATGACCCCACAATTAACAATGGCTAAGGCATCATGGTTTGAAATAATGTTTGATACTTGAATTTACATTTATTTTATTTTACTTGTGAAATAGAAATGCCAGACTACTATTTCAGATTCATTTGGATGGGACGAAATACTGAGGTCCTGTTTATATACATTGGGGTGTACGTAAAAGAACCCCTGACAGAATTGGAAAAAAGAGTAGGCCAAAGTGCTACTGTCCGGGTAAAATTTCTATCATAGCACACACCGTACTATATGGCATATGCCCCAGTGCAGAACAAAACACAGGAGATAAACCCCATTTCATTTCAGTGTATCAAGTGCATTAGCCGAGAAAGTTCATCCAGATTTTCCGGCAAGGTTTCCACTTGTCAGTGATGCAGGACGGGGGCCGTACATGGACAGCTGTCTAGTTGTTTGGATGAGAAAAAAATCAAGGTACCGTGTTCACATTGGCGTGCAAGTAAAAGATTAATGCCTTGGAAGTTGGAATTCGATATAAGCGTAGCCTGTAGACCGCTGCCCGGGCAAAATTTCTCTCAAAGCACACTGTATAGCGTATACCTGTCTTCATTATGCCCAGGTTAGGAGCAGAACAGTAGGAAGTTAAAACCCATTTTATCATTCAAGTTAAAGATAATCTCCAAATCCGTCCATTTTCGATAATTAATAGGCAAATTGGGGTAGTCTATTATTAAATTTTAATTTAAAAAGCTACATCAAAAAATATTATTTGATAGCTGTTATGGCCTAATTATATTCTCGTCGGTGCAACAATGTACAATCTTTAATTTATTGAGTCGTTAACGGTTGTTTAATGTAGTTATCTCCCTTGTGTAACATACTGTCCATTTTAAATTAATAAAAGAAACCGTTATTTTGAACATCGAGAACAAAGAAAAAATGCGAACGATTCATTGGTGTATATGTTTAAAACGTTAAATTGAATTCTTGTAATACAAAATCAATACGCGTCCGGGGAGAAGAACCATGATTAGCTGTTCGTTAAGAATTTTGTTTTTTTATACGAGTCGAGGTCAAAGAAAAGATCAGTGTAGTAACTGTTTGCCTTGGCCTATAGATAGTAGACATTTTCAAATAATCGTTTTAAGTTAACTTCCACATATTCTCAGTTTCATAATTATGTAATAAAATCTATCTATCTATCTACAGATCAGATAAAATTATATTAAGATATTGTTACAACGCGAGGGAGGACTTATTCCCTAATAAATTAAAATCATTGAAATAGATGGTAAAACAAGACCGTTAAATGCAAATCAAAACACACTATTAGTCGGAGATTTTGTGTGGATTAGCCAACATTTTGCTATCAACGTCTGTTTATTTTATAGAATGCTGACAAATTATTTGGTTATTTTTCATATAAATGTAACGCATAGCGTATACAGATTTATTTCAAATTCAAATTTTTATCTGACTCTTATATTTAGGTCAGGCGTGTGTGTTTGGACTTACATACTTTACTTATGCTTGCTTATACAATAGTATACAAAAACTCGCGACCCCTTGTTCAATGTTGCGTAAACATGCATAAGATGTTCCCACTGTGACCCAGTTGGACCTAACACTGACCACCTGTCGGTCATCAACTGCTGGCCGCATAAATGTACTTGGCTTTCAGACTGACCAATAGTCCGTGACGATTTGACTCGGGCCAAGTGTTTGCATCTCCGACCTGCCTGTAAATAGGTTTATTTGACTGCTATCGTGTTGATATGTATTGTATCTTTTCAATGTACTAGAAAGTATTAGGTGTATATGTCATCATTACATATACCCTAAATATAAACATGCCCCTGGGTGGCCCACCATTAACAAAATAAAAAAACCCTTATTTATTTTAGAGTGTGATACGGGTTCTGAATCTTTGTACAAATATTTCTGGGAAATTGATGCTGTTTTTTCTCGATGAATTAAAATTTGGCAAAACTAAAATAAACAGTTTAAAATAAATATAACACATGGTATAACCGACAATGGCAAGTTGTGACACCAGTTCTACATACTTTTCACAAATATTTTTATAAGATGCCCGAATATTTAAAACCATGTGGAATTAGGCCAATTGTGAAAGAAAATAATAACACTTATAAGGAATAAGTTAATACTGTAAGAAAAAATGTTTACAATTAAGATCGGACCTTTTGTCGATTTAAATACAAAATCTTTACCTCACTTCTTCGCACTTTATTTTCAAATCTATAACACTTGTGTCTTTGTGGTATACTCATTTGATATTTATTAGAATAAATCATATATCAACCCACTCATTAAGTAAACCATTAATAAAATACTTGAACATAATTTATTTTTAACACCCCACAAAGGTGAAAATCAAAATTCTACTTTTACTACTAATGGAAAGATAAAAAGTTATACGCGTGAAAGTGAATTCAATCTAAAGCTGTATTCGACAAGATAAAAGCGAAACGTCTCCTATTATTTATCGCGGGCCTTATTGATTTACCCTAATCCCGAGTCGGATATTCACCCCGAGTCATATTAATACGTCTTTCATATTAGTCCCGAAATGATCTAATCAGTGTCGAGTATGGATGTCAATACGCCCCACCCATCCACGCACACTGCATAAACACTCTCTCTCTCTCTCTCTCTCTCTCTCTCTCTCTCTCTCTCTCTCTCTCTCTCTCTCTCTCTGATTCAAGATAGAGACAGACGAGACAACAATAGTTATACAAATAAAAAACGAAATGGAAAGAAAGCAGACCAGATGTTCCGAATGTCACCAAGGTTATCTAAAGTTCTGACGATTCACTTCACTTGGTTCATTCGAATAGCAGACGGGACTAGAAGCCCTAACCTGCCCTATTCCTAATAATACTTCTATTTTTCAGCGAGGCGAAAGTCGTCTGCGTTCGTCATCTGGGCACACCCAGAATAAATCGAATAAATCAACCAAGTTTTTCTGTTTGATGAGGAAAAAAAACATATATTAGACTATGCTAGACACTAAATATATATTTGTTAGACATTAAAAATATATGTTACAATGTTTGAGAAGACAAAATAATGACGAGGTAATTAGTCGACTCTATAGGCCTACCATTTATTAAAATAAAACCATATCAGTAATGGATTTAAAGACCAAACCAATGGATGAAAAGGCATTCATCAAATGTAATTATACAGTAGTTAATTAAATTAGAAGACCTTTAATTAGGAGTTCTGGTAAATAATATTTGAGGGAACTCCCTTCAAGTAACCTCTGTGTTTCATATTCGTCTTATGTCGAAAATTATTCTTCGAGTGAAAAACAAAAAATGCGTTTGTTCCAATTTAAAAGCTATATAGAGACGGAATAACTAGTAACGCAATAATTGACGAAATATATATTGTCCATTTACTACATTGGCATATCTGTTGTTAGACACATAATATTGAAGTGTTTGAAATAGCCCAATATAATATTAGTACGGTGCACCTCTGTGGGTTGGAATAATAAAAGGTTGATATTGGTGTTTTTATGTACATGTATTCACGCTTGCAGACTGTGCCATAAAATGAAATAAATATATAGATATGTATAATAGGCCTATTGGCAGCTATAATGACACTGCCTTGGTGGAACAAACCAGACACTATATTTTTGCATCTCCAACTCAGCAGGGTGATTGAAAAGAAATGGACATACGTATACTTTGTTGATTAACTTTTGAACTGATAAAGAAGTTTATATTATCTTTTATCCGGCCATCCGGCCCGGTTGTCAAATAACCTGCGGCCATCAGAAGGCAATCGCAATTGCTAAAAAGTCACTTCATCAATTTGTGACAACCAGCAATCATTGGAACAGCCATTTATATAAGTAGATGTAAGGAAAGTCGATTCAGTTACGTAAATTAACAATGATTATATATATACAATACAGTTATGTACTTTGCTCTTAGCTTCTTATAGGATTATAGTTGAGCTAGCCAACAGAAAAGGTGTCTTCTCATTGTCATAGATTAAAATAACTAAGATTACGTTTGATAGCAAATTCCACTATATAAGAACCTTAAAACTACCCAACCTATAGGCTATAACAACCTCTAGCTATATTTTGGCTCGGCTATTTAATTGGAATATTGGATTGTTCAGCAAAACTTAGAATGCAAATTGGTCTCCTAATTTTCACAGAAACCCTTTTCTACTTCTCCAAATTATTCATGAAGCATTCAGTCACCCCTTTGCAGGTTTGCCTATCTGGGTTCATTTTAAATTTTAAAAAAACTTGGCCTACTTCAATTTTTTTTTTACAGAAAACAGACTTTGGGGATAAACCTTTGTTTAAAAGCCTGGACACACAATTGCTTGAAAACATAATTATGTAACGTTACAATTATCTGAACCACGCTGATAAAATCTAAAGCCGAATAATATTAATTACGTGCCATTTAAATTCATCAGTCATTGCGTTCTTGTCTATTAACAATGTTGGGTGTTAGTTTACTGATGACCGTGTCTCAAACAACCATATTGTTTTGGCTTAAAGACAGTCGGGTTTGCCCAAATTTGGGATTATGAAATAGGGTGAGGGATAAACCCTCTTTTTGTAGTTCATATCAACGTCAGACGAGGCTTACTAAAATTCAAATTGAAGAGACAATGGGGTTTACAGATCACGATTCACCAAACTATTGATTATTCGCGGGTTTAAGGTGCAGACGCCATTGGAAATCCCTGTCACTCGGTTTCCTGCGATTTTGAACACAGCGCAAACCCCTGTAATTTGGGGTATAAACTACTCAAATCGAAGATTAACAATACATCTAGATTCGTCTACAATGTAGTGAGAAATTCTCGCCATGGCAAACTGGGAGGGGGAACTAATTGCTGACGCCCAATCAGTTTAAAACGCCACCAGACATCAGTATTTGTAACACCAACCCTATGGCTCGCCCATGGCGAGGGCACGCTTAAATTAGGGGTAACGAGCGAGAACGACTAAAAAAGTCGATTACACAATCAACTACTAAAGTCATCAACAGTCCATTTTTCCATTCGGATAGTTTTAACACCCTTACAGTAAACCTGTTACAAATAGACTTTTGTACTTAATTCGTTGAAGTAAAGGCCAAAGGCTTCATACGTGAAAACTCCAGTGTCGGCTTTCTTTTTGATGTTAGAGTTGTAAAAGATTAAGCAAATTGAATATAATGAATGAAACCTCTTGAGTGAATGTGAGGAGGGGGATATAAAATAGAGATGAGGCAATGTTTTAAATATGGTATCTCTTATCCTCATCCCCATCTTCTCTAATCCTGATGAGGTCATCCCAAGGTCATCGTGACCATACTAGTTCCAGTAACGAGGCTTTTCAATAAATCTCCACGACAAATCATGTTTGTTTATTGAGCATCGTTTTGCTATAAATTTGGTTTGCTCATTTTTAACGACACTCAAAATCATCATTCGAATAGTTTCACAAGCACCAATTCCCGCCAATTATGCGTGGCCATCATTAGGCGAATGTTGACAACTATCAAGAAAATAGGACAAAGGCATTCAAAATCAACCACAAGCCAATTAACGACGATTTAAAATAAACTCAGAATGAAATATGTGTCTGCGGTACCACTATTGTGGAAGCAGACGTTAAAAGAACAATCCAATCCAGGAGTCAAATACACTGACAATCGATCACGTATTCAAAAAGAAGTAAATTTGGAATAAAACGTTACATTGTTTTTCAATTCTAATGAAGGATTCAATATTGATTCATAACATCACTGTACGTTTTTAGATGAGAATTTGTCACTTTTCGAATCTCGCGAAAGGGCACCGAAATGAACTGGAGGTCTTAAGTTATGTACCTATCGAGAAGATAGTCGATAGGGCCCTACATTAATTAAAACCGACATTTTGAAATAAAATATTGAAGACTTTAGATATGACATTTATTGCATACCGACTATTCAAACGTGTGGTCAATTAAACAGACAAAAAAACACAGTAAAGTTGAGAAGCGATAACTTGAAGTTTTTGGAGAGGAACTTTCAAATTTTGGAACCTCTTGCCAGTGAAGAGCGGTTGTTGGTAAAGTGGACTCTGGAGGTGAAACTGAGAACCCCTAGTTATGTATCTATCGAGTAGTTAGACTATAAATTAAAACCGACAGATATCTCCATGTAGATCTATTTCTAACACTTTCTACCGAATACCAGACGGCATGTTTCCCCAGCACGCCGATTAAATTGTAATTTGGTTGTAATTACCTCTTTGACCACATTTGGTTCTGACAAATGGAGTGTGTTAACTTTCATCACATCTGCTACATCAAGGTGCACCGCCCACTACCACCTAATAATTTCGATTTCATCAATTCATTAGTCTGTTATATGTTTACCAACACACCTTTAAAGTTTTTCTCCCTTAAATCCAGGTTAGGAGCAGAAAAGTAGGACGTTAAACCCCATTTTATTACCCTTAAATCCGGTGTCTTACTCTACTCCAGTCATTGAAGGAAAACACCAGACACATTCTTGTATTTGGATATCAATTTTATAAATTAATAACGTTAGAAAAAAAAGGGGAAATAAATAAAACCCAAGAAAGATGGGCCAAATTTTATAGCAGTTTACTATTTGTAGTTGGGATGGGGGCAAGGTAGCAATTTCACAAGGAAAATTTAATAGGCGTGAACCCATAAAGGGTGAAAATATCCTAGTTTATGATAAATATATTACATAGTCTAAACATAATACATTATATTTTATGACAAATATATTATGTTTATGATAAATATAATACATAGTTTATGATATAATACATAGTTTATGATGAACATGATACAGAGTTTAAGCCAGGGTAAAGGTGGTTCCCTCCCTAGTCGGGTGACATAGCTAGATACATCGTATAGTTGCTCGGATGGGACAAAATCCGAGGCCCCTGGTACACATTGGATGTTGGAATTCTATATAAAAGTAGGCCTTAGCGACGCTGTCGGAGCAAAACTTTCCTTATAGCATAATATAGTCTAAATATAATACATAGTTTATGATAAATATAATACATAGTTTATGATAAATATAATACATAGTTTATGATAAATATAATACATAGTTTATGTTAAATATAATACACAGTTTATGATAAATGTAATACACAGTTTATGATAAATGTAACACATAGTCTAAATATAATTCATAGTATATGACAAATATAATACATAGTTAATGATAAATATAATACACAGCTCATGATAAATATAATTCATAGTATATGACAAATATAATACATAGTTAATGATAAATATAATACACAGCTCATGATAAATATAATACATAGTTTATGATACATTTAATACATAGTATAAATATAATACATAGTATATGACAAATATAATACATAGTTTATGATAAATATAATACATAGTTTATGATAAATATAATACATAGTTTATGATAAATTTAATACATAGTATATGCCAAATATAATACATAGTATATGCCAAATATAATACATAGTTTATGATAAATATAATACATAGTTCATGATAAATATAAGACATAGTTCATGATAAATATAAGACATAAACATATTACAACACAGGTACAGCATAATTTTGCCTGAGACAATGTAATTAATAAAGCGCATAACGCATAATAAACATGGTATAATACACAGTTTGTAATAAACATGTTACAATACACAATTTAAAATAAACATGGTACAGTACACAATTTATAATAAACGAGATACAATACACAGCTCAGCTGCTCTTAATAAACATGAGACAATACACCGTTCATATAGCACCATATTATAATCTATACTACTATAAGAGATATATAATATAATAAATATAATATTCAATACAATGTTAGTCAACAATAAAATAACCACCTTAAATTACAGATGGTAGCATTGTGTAGTAGTACTGTTGACCGAGAAAGTCCAACTGAATTTTCCGCATAGTTTCCCCCTTGTCAGAGGGGCAGCATGCGAATTGCGAATGGCCTGGCAAGATACAACGTATATAGTTGCTCGGGTAGGACAATCATCTTATGTCCCTGGTAGACATTAGCAGTTGGAATTATATATAAGAATAGGCCTTAGCGCCGCTGTCAGAGCAAAATTGCCCTAAAAGCCCTTTGTCCGTCTTCATTAGCCCAGTCTGAGAAAAACAGTTAAAAAAAACCCGATTTAATTTTGTTTCATTCATTCGATATGTCAACTTTGGAAATTTGCGAGTAATGGCATGCATTTGTAAAATCAACAATTCTTAAAGTTTCCCTAAAATGTCTTAATACTATAATGGACGCGCATCTGTTATATTTTGATAGTGTCGTTTCTTCCGTATTTTATATCATTTATTTGTTTTAGAGAACATAGAAGTTAGTCAACATTCCAGTTTAGTGTACATTTGAGAATAATAAATTTGTGAAATAAAGAATCATTCCATGAAGTGTGTGTCTGGAAATTACCCATAATATTTAAGACGTACAGGATGTTACATTGTTGATTTTGCAATTTATATTGGAACTTTGTCAACGTTTCAATGTTTTGTAATTTGAGTCTAATTGTTTGCAATTGATGATGTCTTGTAGGCCTACTAAATATATTGTCAAAGTTTTACAGTTTCTCGATGATTTTTATGTTGCCTCCCTGGTTAAAACAAAATACACTTTGTTTAATTAATTTTGTTGTAATTTAATTTATGGAGTTTTGAACTTGACGAGGGGGGGGGGTGTAGCCGAATAGTTAGCGCGTCTGCGCTGTATCATAAGGTCTGTCATTGAGTCAACTGGCGTGGTTCCGATTCCTCCAGTTGCATTTGTATGCCTACGTGACAAGGAGTAGGGTCGCCTCACTCGCCTGTCCAACCTCGCATGTTTTCTCTGAGTCTCTGGGTATTGTTTGCGATATATTTTCTTTAAGATACATAATAAGGATAACTTATAACCGGATATAGGCCCTATTGTATATGCCTAGTTATCAAAATTCACGTGGTTTAACTTTTTTGCCCGCACTCGCATAAATTCTCGTAGAGCTATAAGGTTTACTCCAACATTGAAATTAAAGCTAATCTCCATTATTTCGGAAAAGAAATGCACTTAAAATATAATAGGCAAATGAAGAACTGTGTGTTAAATATTATGTTTTCCGTTATGCTATGAAAGATGTATTATATGCACAGCCAGGGGCGGACTGGCCCGCCTGTGCGCCTGTGCTTGCACAGGCGGGCCCCCACTTCCAAAAAAAACAAAACAAGATGAAAAAAATATTTTAATGTAAAAGTGAACATAAAGGGTTTAAAAGAGTGTCAAAGGGGGGTTGCAACCCCTATAATTTCTGTTACAAGGCTTTGGGGCCCCAGTTGCCTCCACTTGGGGTCCCCATCCCCATGTCAGCTAGCTATGTCCCTACAATTTCCCTCAACTTGGGCCCCATAATTGACGTAAGCTGGGCCCCACTCTACATGTCAGTAGTCTACATGTGGCCAAGGGGCCCCCTTTTGCTTCAAGAGGGGCCCAATTTTGGCTTAAAAACTCAAAAATACATCAAAATTCAGTAAAAATAGTGATTTATTTTTGTCAACATTGGGGGCCTATAGTCAAGGGTAGGGGCCCACTTGTCATTGGTAAATGGGCCTCTATTCGGTGACCATTGGGTCCCTATTTTCAAAATTCAGTAAAAATAGTGATTTATTTTGTCAAAATTGGGGGCCCAATTGATGACATATGGGTAGGACCTTGTGATATTTGCCCTCGGGCACTTTCGGCGCAGCACCATTCAGCTGAAATAGCATTTTTCTCGCTTCTGGTATCTGGCGGTATTTTTCGGACATGGAATTCAGTTGCAGTAGTATTCAGTCTTATGTCATGTAATACTTGTAAGTTTAAACTACTAATTTGGTTATTTGTACGTTTACCAGTTTAATATAATTAGTCTTTTATCCATAATTCATCATAAGTTGATATATATGTCAATGTCTTGTTTATTATTACTGGCCTACAGTATTACTTTTAAGTAATTTTAATAATTTATTAAGTAATTTTATATTTTAAGTATTTGTTTTTGAAATTCGGCAGATTTACTTTTTCCAAAATTGATCCCCTTATGCTTAGAAAACGATAGGCCTACTACCCCAGAGAAATTCCTCGCCAAAATGGAGTTTTTTACTTTTTCCAAAATAGATCCCCAGATGCTTAGAAAACGGGTTTCCGGCTGGCGAATTTCAAAAAAATTCTGGGGGGAAAACCTCCCCCAGAACCTCCTAAAAAAAATCGCGCCTTCGGCGCTCGGAGCGTCGGGGTTCGCCCTCCGCGGTTGTTCGACTCTAAAGGGTAGGGCCCCTTCAGTTACCCTGCACAGGGCCCCCTTCAGGAGCCCAGTCCGCCCCTGTGCACAGCTGCATATCTATAACAACCTGGGCCCTGTTTCTTTAACTAAAGATAAAATTCAAATTTTAGTAGATACATGTACTTCAATTTTGATTGACCAAGCACTAAAATCAATCGAGTATTATCCAATCAAATTACTAAAATTGGGATTTTTATCTGAGTTAAAATTTCATGAAACTACAGGCCCCTGATTTTACATATTTTTTCGAAGAAGGTCACCCACCCCCTCACTGCAAGTATTCTGTCACAGTGGGCTTCGTTTAATTTTTTCCAGTAGGGCCTATAAAAAAAAAACACATTTGAAGTTCTTTTTTTTTTGCCATGTGTTTCACCTGTAACAGCTTAGAAAAAAAAAACGTTGCGCAATTACCTTTGCGGTATTTAAGAACATTAAATTTTGGGTCTAATGATCATAAAAAAATAATAGAATAACAGACATTTAGGCCTAGATAAGTGTGTCCTACGTTTATTAGGGGTAATTAGAAATGTCATTAATGTCTTTGTTATCGTTTACGATGTATTAAATGAATCGAATTTAGGTCAAATTAATAAATTAATTAAACCCTTATATTTACTCCATTGTCTTCCAATTATTTTACCAGACTGCTCTCTCTCTCTCTCTCTCTCTCTCTCTCTCTTCGTGGCTGATCACCTTAATAACAAAATGAAAATAAAAAATTCACGTAGGCCTACTATTCTGTATGCTATGAAAGATGTATAAATCTCATATGTAGCAGTGCAGATGGGCCTGGTTTTTCACAATTTCTCGGAAGAGTCCCCCCCCCCTACACACACATAAACCAACTATTCTGCGTCCGCCACAGAATGGGCTTTTTATTTTTTATATTATTCATTAAAGATAAAGAGATTAGATAAAAAGCTGCAGTTCTCACTGTTATAGTTAAAAACCTATTTATGCGTTTAAAACTTATTATTTTTCTGAAGTCATTCAGTTTTTAGAGGGGGGGGGGGTATTTAATACACTTATTAACTTATTAAAGCTCATATCATTTTTCGTTGGTTTTAAATGAATGAATGAAATGGGGTTTAACGTCCTACGCTTAAGCACCGTACCTGGGCTAATTGAAGACGGGCATACGCCACAGTGTGCAATGAGGGAAATTTTGCCCGGGCAGCGGCGCTACGGCCTACTCTTATATCGAATTCCAACTGCCAAGGGATCTTTTACGTGCACTCCAATTTGTACACGGGACCTCGGTTTTTCGTCCCATCCGAACGACTAGGCAGCTGTCCTTGTCAGGCCCTCCTTCTGCATCACTGACAAGGGGAAATCACGCCGGACGTTGGTTTTAAAGATATATTATGCGGGTTTTTTTTTCTGAAGCCATTCAGGTTTTTAATAGGTAGAATGTGTGTCCTTTTATAATTGTATATAGGTCTATGTCTAACCCACAAAAGAAAATATTCTTTGCATAAACTTATGTTTAATTAAAAAAAAAAAGAGAGTCTTAACCAAGATGGTCTATTCAAGGTGAATATTGGCTGTAATATTTTTGTAGAATAATATGAAACAAACAATATTTGTTGGTTTAAACAATTTTATTTAAAATTTCAAATAGTTCATAGAACATAGATAAAATAGTTTATAATAAATTGATTAGTAGGCTACAAGGCGTGGTTAGCTATTTTTAGTGAAACATGCGGCAATAAGTGTGTTTTGTTTTTTCATTTGTAGATCTCATTGAATTGAGTTCTGTGTGTAAGAAGTATTCGAGGTAAATAAACATAGGATTTTTACGTCAGAGTTGTAATAACTACAACTTGATAGTATTTACAAGATCACGTGGAAATGAAGATATGTTTGATGTCGTCACTAACAAGCTAAGGTCAGTACGAGGTTGTAATTCACGTGACCATTAATGCAAGGCTATAATTGGTCGGTTTGAGCTACAGCGGGTAATTCAACGGGAGGATCGTCGAGGAAATAACATCGATACGTACACAGACAGAGCGTTTATTTTGAACCTGGTCTGTTCACTTCAACCTTGACTACCACACCCGGAATCAGAAAAAGATTTTAGTTTGAAACTTGTTTTATTTATTTGTTTTAAAAAGTTGTGTCGGCTTTTATTAATTTGCTCGTTTGCAAAAAATTATTGCAGCGAGATTCTTACGGAACTGATTTCAAAATGTCTATGGTTCACGGGAGTTCGTTTCAAATTGCACAGGACGGTGAAAACGAGAACCAAGGTGTTCAAAGAGTAAAAAAAGCTGGATTGACTGCCCGTGGAAATGTAGCAGTTGCCAAACGATCAGCACTGGGAACAATAACAAACCAAAATATTAGAGTACAACCATCAAGGGCCGCAAAGGTAAGTGAATTTGAATATTTCTTCATTCAAACGGGCACCTGCTTTCATTTGACGGAAGTTCACAAAATCGACTTTTTCAAATTGATTTGTTACGATGTATGGCCCATGACTTATTTTCTGAACCGAAATATCGACGTGTTTGTATCCGAGGAGGCCTATCTGAGTATCTCCAAGATCCTTTCATTGGATTCAATTTGAATTTAATTCAGTCAAACAACGTACAACCGATCAACCTGAAGTCTAGTTAGACGACTCTGTTGAAAATGAAGCTGAATAATTTAATAAAATGAATTATGAATGCACGTCCAACAAAAAATATCAATGAATTTAAATGTTGGATGTTTATTGATTTTTATATTTTATATTTCAGTCGGGTAATGCAGATTGCCAAGATGAAAATGTTTTTGCAAAACAGAAGTCTTTCGGATCTAGCAACAATGAAAACAAAGGATTTAAAATTCATGTTGATGAACAAACCGTACTCACAACTGTTACATTGAAAAATACAAGACAAAGTGAAAACGAAGATATAAAATTAACTGACCAAGTGACGTCTTTACCATCTTTGCAAGCATTAGAAGACATCCAAGTAGACAATGAGAATGGTAAGTAAGTTTTAAAAAATGTGGAGGGACATTATTAATATTGTATGATGTGAATTTGGATAACATCTACTAGGCCTAGGCCGAGATCTACTGGAATTTTAAGAAGTGCATGTAAATGAATCCCCACCACTGTTCCCCTTAAATTTATAAACCATCCATAGGAGTATTATTCAGTGCTATTCACCAAAACTTTCCTGACCTAGATATCCATATTGAAACCTTTCCAAGTTAAACTGAGTCCCCCCCCCCCCTTTTTTTTTTCTAAAGCAATTTCATCGGCATTAAATCTTTATTTTCAGGCTCTCCCATGGTATTGGATGTTACTATTGAAGATGCAGAAAAGAAACCCATTGACAGAGAAGCTATTATTCTATCGGTTCCAGAATATGCAGAAGATATTTATAAACATCTAAGAGAAGCAGAGGTATTGAACAAAAAAATTAGACATCTAAATTCTAAAATCAGTGCATTCTCACATGGCCATTGGGCTTAATTGTTCATTACATAAGCTGTCCTTATGATGGTCATTTGGGGATAGGCCTACTCTTTACATTTTTTGCATTGTTTTTTTCAATGTACCAAATATGCTGTTAGAAATAATCAAACTAAAGTATACTTTTAATTGTATACAGATTTGGAATGTCTTTTAAATTGAGTATTGTATTTTTCAGTCGAGACACCGTTCTAAGCCAGGCTACATGAAGAAACAACCAGATATAACAAATTCTATGAGAAGTATTTTGGTCGACTGGATGGTTGAAGTTTCGGAAGAATATAAATTACATCGAGAAACCCTTTTCCTAGCTATAAATTATATTGACAGATTCCTCTCACAAATGTCTGTATTAAGAGGCAAATTACAACTTGTTGGAGCCGCTAGTATGTTTATTGCTTCGTAAGTATGGGTATTTTAATTTTAAATGAAGCTAATCTGTAATGGGTCAGTGCTGCAGGACCGAACAATGACGGCTGTCTAACGTAGTCGCTCAGATGGGTATTAAAACCTGAGGACCAGTGTACACTTAATGAATCCCTTGACAGTTTAAATTCTATTTTTAAAGTAGGTCAGTGCCGCTCGCAGCCGCTGTCAGAGCAAAATTGTCCTTGTAACACACTTTATACATATATGCCCATCCCATCTTCATTAGCAGAGTTTAGAGCAGAAGGCCTTGGGGTAAGATAACACTCTTGCTGACTTGTCGGGTCCAGAAAAAAATTAGCCTTATTCTAACTACAAGATGTTTAAATGTCCTACCTGTTGTGTAAATTATCCATTACAACCTATCTTACTTGTCCAGAGGGTTCAAAAATATGTTTAAATCCAAGTTGCATTTGAAAGTGCTTACATAAGGCTTTCAACCCATGTTACTGCATGTAGTTGAATTTTTCCAATTTTTAAAATCGGGTGTGTTAAGATGAAATTTGTATTTTTTTTAATATTGAAATATTGTAAAATAGTACAAATTGACCAGAATAAAGATTGAAACATATTCAGTTACAACAAGAGTGGTATTGGGGCTTTAACAATTTGATCAAATGGAGTGGAGTTTAAATTTTGAAATTTTTCTTTTCCAGAAAATATGAAGAAATTTACCCACCAGAGGTTTCTGAGTTCGTATACATTACTGATGATACCTATGAACAGAAACAAGTCCTCCGTATGGAACATTTAATATTGAAGGTTTTGTCTTTTGATGTAGCTCAACCTACGATAAACTGGTTTACCGATACCTATGCAAAAATGGCTGATGCTGATGAAACGACAAAATCTTTATCTATGGTGTGTTTCTACCTTTACCTTTTTTTTTTTTTTTTTTTTTTTTTTTTTTTTTGATCAACTTAAATTGTAAATAAACTAAATCCAAATTGTAAATAAACTAAATCCAAATTTACAATTTGAACCCCATTTCAAAATAGCCAGAACTCATGATGGCAGATATCTAAATATATATAGAATTGTTAAGATTCTCATTTTTAACACTGCATCTAAGTAAGCCTATCTATTGTACTTATTATTTTTTAATTATTTTATATTTCAGTATTTATCTGAATTAACGTTAGTGGATGCCGACCCTTATTTAAAATATTTACCCAGTACAATTGCAGCAGCATCTTTATGTTTAGCGAATATCACATTAAGCAGTGAACCATGGGTATGTATTATAATTTACAAATTAATTTGGATAAGTACTGTCATCCTCATAAAATCATCTAGACTCCCATATCTGCCCATTTTCATATTTCTGGGCTAAATCTGTAATTTCCGTGTAGTCCTATTGTTTGCATGATTTTCAAACTGGGAACCAAACTTTGATTTTTATAATCCATTACAACTTTTGTCCAGATAACATATTTGACTATTTCTTGGTCTTGTAACCATTGACATATTTTAAATTTGATATTTAAACCTCATAACCCAGTTTGAGATACCCTATTGTAATTTTGCTAATTTTTGTTTCAGCCTTCAAGTTTAGCAAAAGAATCAAAGTATGAAATTAGTGAATTTTCTGAATGTTTACAAGAAATGTATCAGACATATTTAAATGCACCAAATCATCCACAACAAGCCATTAGAGAAAAATACAAGTCATCAAAGTAAGTTTATTTTACATTTTTTAACTGTCTGACCTGCGACGGCTAATATGCAGCTAGGCTAAATCATCGGATGGAAATTGAAAAATTAATATTCATATGCATATTAACTAATTGGGCCACCTCATTGCCATGTTGGTTGGTAATCTACTGAGGCAAGTCTGAGCTATTGGATATCTTTGTGCCAAAATGATGTAGGTAACTGATCTAGACTTTTGTATTGCTAGTTTATAAATAAATTTAATTTTATTCCAGATATCAGCAGGTATCATCTATCAGTCCTCCCTCCAGTTTGTCCTTCACCATGTAGTCCGCTTCTCTTATCAGATCAGTTCTACCACAGTTCTTTCAACAGCCGACACACCAAATTCAATCATAGGACACAAAATTTTTATATGCATGGATTCATAATCTCATATTTTGTTTTTTAAATCGTTCCAATCATTTTAAATCATTTTAATCAACTGAATTTTGTTTTTAATTAAAGCTATGGTATTGTTTTTATAATAGTGCAATATAAAGATGGTCATTATAATAAGTGATCTAATCATGTTAATAGTGTGAATGTATTTTGATTGTATTTTTTGCATGGAGTGAGTGAATGGGACCAAGACATTTATAAATCAGTGAATTAAATCCAGAGTGAAACCATAATTTTTAATCACTGTAAATAAAATTGCACTATTAATTTTAAAGATTAAGTTTTAATTTAATTTGTTGTGAAATGGATAAATTATCAGTGCAACTTGTAAGTCGGATAGTTTATTTATTTTCAGAGTTTTCCCATTTTTACACACTAAACTGTTAAAAATTCTGTTTCTTCTTTTTCCTTACTTTCCTCATCTTTTGTTTCTGTCTTCCTTCGGCTGTAACTGTGCTACTCTACAGCGTTCTGTGTAAACTTGGGAATTCTCAAATAGTATTGTGTAGATTTTATGACAAGCTTTTGTAAATGGCATTCCTTTAATAAAGTGTACAAAGCTGAACTTGGATTTTTTTTTAATGCCATCTAAAGTTTCTTGAGCAATAACCATGTGAGATTTGTGAAATGTTGATGGGCAGTCTCCTAAAAATGGATTCAAAAGCAGTTTCTTGTCCCCAACTACACATGGGCTCTTGCCAGGTCCCTTTGGCGCTTATAATTTTATTTAGTTGTCTCATCCCAAGTGTTCAAACTAGCTCCTCAAGTCAACAATATTGTGTGACCAGACCAATTTATTTTTTAAGCATGCCAGACACTGCATTGGTAATTGATGACCGTCTAGCTGTAACGGGTCAAACATAAGCTTGCAGTACTAAGTGAGGTGGTTTTCGCCGTTAAATTTTTCGTAAGTCTTGAGAAATGAACCTGGACTTTTTTTTTCGTAACTTAGACAGTTGTCATCATGGCTGCTTAAACTAAATCCACCGCCAAAGGCGCCATAATTGTTTTCTTCCCAGAGATGAAAGTCTTCCGGATTTTAAGATTTCGGTGAAATTCTTTTTTTTTTTGTGATTTTCTGTCTTAATTTTAGTTTTAAAATGTCACAAGAATGCACCACAGACTTCTTTTATTCAAAAAAAATCCTTGGGGGGGGGGCATACCCCCAAACCCCCTAGCTTAACTTGCAGCTCGGTTAATTGCACTTTTGGCGCTCATTCAGGTTACAAAAATATTTTCAGGAATTTTGGGCATGAGGCAAATGGATAATACCACTCTGTGCAGAACTTTTTTTTATATGTAAGACTATTTGAAGGAAATGTGCAACATTCAAATTAACAGATGGGGACCATTGTTTGTATCGAGCAATCTGATTAAAATAGACCATATTATTTCGTTTTTATACTTCGGAATTTCTTTTTACTTGACTATACTAGGAACTGGAAGAGTTATATAACACAGGTTCTAGGTGAGGGAAGGTCTGTTGCAAAGAATACTTAGCGTGTATTCTACTAGAAACTGGGGGGGGGGGGTCACAGTGTAAGACATTGTCTTGCTTTTCTTAAGGTCAGGTGTTTGATCCCTTCATTGGAATTCAATAAAAGAGTAGGCCGTAGCACCGCTGTCTGGTAAAATTCCCTCCTAGCACACTGTATGATGAATGCCCATCTTCATTAGCCCAGTTCCGAACAGAAAAATACAACGTTAAATCTTTCATTTCCAACTAGAAACATTAATGTTGATTGGTTATTCAAATGTTTGACATCATAGGGTCAAAAGCTGCTTGTATGATCCAGGACGCAACCTAACACTACAACTGGTCAGATCTTCATGCAAAAACACTATATGGCCTCTTTTTATTCTTAGTATCACAATTTACATCATTACCCAGCTGCCTGACTTAGTAATTTGTATGCTTGATACGCCCACATAATTTTTGCAAGAGATAAACTAAAAACAAAAATAATTTTTTGTATGATCAGGGGCCATAATCCAAAAAGTGATGGCCTGAAATGTGCAAATATTAGAAGGGACAGATTTATTGATATGAAGATAAGTTTCATCAAAAATGGACAAAAATTGTGACCTCTAGAGGCTCCATAACCTTTGAATAGCTTAATTATATATACAATTTGCATAGAAAGAGCTGGTATTTTGTCAGTAAGTTTTATTTCAATTTTCACAAAATTCCAATCCAACCTTCATTCATACTCCGCAGTGTTCCGTTTGATTAGAACTAATCACAAGAGAGGGATTTCTCGCACCATTGCTTCAGGAATATGACCTTCATTATGATGGAATGGTGATATATCTAAACGGTTTCTAGAATCAACAAAAAAATTGTGATCTCTAGAGTGTCCACAAGCTAAAACGTGATGTTTCGC
Organism: Patella pellucida; assembly: GCA_917208275.1. Taxonomy (NCBI): domain Eukaryota; kingdom Metazoa; phylum Mollusca; class Gastropoda; family Patellidae; genus Patella; species Patella pellucida. The sequence continues at coordinate 41,244,901 of OU795043.1, read as the reverse complement.
ACAATCGGGGGTCACACTATTCAGGAAGTTTTGATCCAATATGAGCGAACCTCAAAGCAACCAAGATCTTTGGATTATAAACATGCATTTCAAGTTTCATCAAAATTCCTCAAAATTGTGACCTCTACAGGGTCCACAACCGTGGTATACCTATTTTTACACTAGTGGGGGCCCATTTTATCTGCCAAAAACGTGATATTTCGTACAATCAAGGGCCATAATTCGGGAAGTTACGACCCAATTTGCGCAAATATCAAAAGAAACCAAGATCTTTGGGTTATAAACAGGCATTTTAAGTTGCATCAAAATTGTGACCTCTAGAATTTCCACAACCTAAAAGCATCATTTTCAGTACAATCGGGAGCCATAATCCATGAAGTTAAGGTCTGATAAATACAAATAACGAAAGGGACCGAGATCATAGGTAGATAAACCTATATCTTAAGTTTCATTGAAATTTGATAAAATTGTGAACTGTAGAATGTCCATAAACAAATTTTGAACGGACAAACAGGGGCGACAGAATAATACGTCCATATGAAAATGTTGGCATATAAAAATAATCTTAAAGCCCCAATAACACTCTTGTTGTAACTGAATAATATGTTCCAATCTTTATTCTGGTCAACAATTTGTGCTATTTTACAATATTTCAATTAAAAAATGATACAAATTTCATCTTAATATACCTAATTTGAAATATTTGAAAAATTCAACTACATGCCGTAACATGCCTTGAAAAGCCTTACGTAAGCGTTTTCAAATGCAACTTGGATTTAAACATATTTTTGAACCCTCTGGACAAGTAAGATAGGTTGTAATGGATAATTTACACAACAGGTAGGACACTTAAACATCTTGTAGTTAGAATAAGGCTAATTTTTTTTTCTGGACCTGTCAAGCCAACAAGAGTGTTATTGTCCCTTTAAATAGAGAGAGAAATGAGGTTTAACGTCAACAATACAGACTTGATCATTTCAGGACTAATATGGTTCAATTTTATTTCAATAATTCATTTGTGCATAGGGGTCTTTAGCAGTAGAAGGTAGGCAGGCGACCCGGAGAAAACCCGACGATGTAAGACAGGTGACCCTACTTTGTGTCACATACAACCAGGGAATTGAAACCACATCAGTTGACTCAATGACACCTTGGGTGATCTTACTATACAATACACACACGCTAACCATTCTGCCATCCATCCATCCACCCCTACCCCTGTTCCCCTATAATTTAAATAACATTTCCTTTTTCATATTTGTTTTATTATTATTTACAAAATACAAATCTGTTCAATTCTTTGTATCTATCTTTTCTTCTTCTTTTTACCAGGTGTAGATTTAGAAGGTTTTGATTGTAAATCTACATTGTCTGAACTACCAGGTACTCTGTAAATACATATGAGTTAATTTATAGTTTATAAATTATATAGATATAATATATAATAATAATTCTTAGTTACACAGCAAAGGAATTTATAAGCAACTTTGATGATAAAAGGTATATTCGTCTTACAGGTGTTGTGCACAATGAAGGGTATTCTCAATTATGACAGAAGATCTGATACCACTTGTCACTAGGATTATTAAGTCCATGATACTGTCTTGTGCTACTAGGATTATTAAGTCCATGATACTGTCTTGTGCTAAGTCCACACATACTATCATAGCTACCATATTTAAATTAATATTGACTCGATGATTCAGTGTTAGCATTTGTTTCTTTCTTGTGTATCTGTGTATTTTCATTTTTAAATATAAGATTCCATGATAATAAATTTGACTGATGACTTACTTTTTAATCATTTGTAAATCTGATTCATCTAAAACAACTGTTTCTTCTTCCTCACTGTCATCACCAAATGAATAAGCTACAAGATATACACAATATATCAACATAATATACACAATATATCATCATCTTTAACATGACCACATCATCATCTATTTGTCATTGTTGCATTAAGGCATGTGCCTTATTTGCCAAATGTTTAATCTGGTACGGCTCTTTGATTCATTGAGACATAAAACAAAAATGACGATGTAATTAAACAAGCCAGTGAGGCTGATGCCCTTGCCGATATTCCAAAATAAATAGATGACACATACTAATTAATTTCATATTTATCCTTCTGAAAATTATTGAGCAATCAACCTGATAATCTAATCTTGGTCTAAGCAGAAATGTTCACAATCAAACTCAGTCAATTTTCACCCCTCAGAAAATGTTCACTATCAATCTCAGTCAATGTTCACCCCTCAGAAAATGTTCACTATCAAACTCAGTCAATGTTCACCCCTCAGAAAATGTTCACTATCAAACTCAGTCAATGTTCACCCCTCAGAAAATGTTCACTATCAATCTCAGTCAATGTTCACCCCTCAGAAAATGTTCACTATCAAACTCAGTCAATGTTCACCCCTCAGAAAATGTTCACTATCAAACTCAGTCAATGTTCACCCCTCAGAAAATGTTCACTATCAAACTCAGTCAATGTTCACCCCTCAGAAAATGTTCACTATCAAACTCAGTCAATGTTCACCACTCTCCATCTGTTACATTTTCACAATGCATTGTCCAATGAAATTGCTTATCTCTGCTTAGCTTCAGATGGAAATGTTAATCATTTAAATCAGTCAAGACATTCACCTAATGAGTTGTTATTTTCCCAAGTCTTGCAGAAAATTCTCATCATCGAATATAGTCATGGTGTTATTATCACTCGCACCCAATTAGAACCAAGAAAATCATGGTCAAAGGTGTCAACCAATCAAATTAGAGGAAAATGTCAAAAGGCAGGGGACAATTAAATTTGTTAACTTATTTTGTGAAGTGTCATCTGTATACATTGAAATATTTGCAATATGGACATACATTAAACGATTAATTTTCAAATACCTCCAGATTACTTGATATATTCTGGTAATAGACTGAGTGAATTGAATACAGTTCAAACACGCATATTGGTCAATCTGATTAGCCTTCTATCATATCATAACCAGACTAATCAACGTATTTGAACTCGATCTAAAGTTATTAATTTGTTTAATCAGATATAATTATCACTTGTATTTGTGCTATATTTACAGCTTTTATACACATCATGTTTCATATTTAAATTTGGTAAAAGCTTTCATGATATTTAGTATGTAACTGTTTTTTTTAAATTCTCACATTGTTCACATTGTTTGATTTATGTATATATTATGATGGCAATAAACTATAATTAACTAACTAACTAGCATACACACTCTAGCTACCTCTATAAAATGATCACAATTAACTCACCTTCTTTCTTTTGTTTTTGTTTGTGTTTTTTTGATTTGTTAGGTATTGATGGTTCTATTTTGACATCCTCATCATCATCACTCATCAACCAGGAATTCCGTCCTCCTTCACCAACAATACCGGTTCCTTTCTCCTACAAATAAATCATATCACTATCTTATTTTTTATTAATAATTAATATGAACTACTGTTTTGACAACGATCTCACATATGTAGCAATTATAACAAAATTACTCATTCAGCATATATTTGTAAATATACAGGAATAGACCATCTCTGTGTTATTAGTAATTAACAGCCAAATCCTTGCTTATGTAAAAGAAGTTCTGTAAATAGTCGTATAGTCGATATAAACGGAGCTCAATTACAAAGTAAAACAAATATTTTGCTTAGAATTACAAAGTATTAAAAAACTGAAAAGTTACATGTTATAGAAGTATGAATGACGCAGGTTTCAAATATAAAATTGTTTTGAGATGTCCATCATGGGATATTTAAATTTAGTTAAGATATTGTGCAATTATCAAATACTGAAATAAGACCTGTTTCCTACTGTGCGTTTTTGCACTGCTGCTGTGACGTTTTGTTGGTGAAAAAGTTAGACGAATGCAAATGTAATGTGACTGTTTTCATGTAAGTGACGAAAACGCATACATATCATTGATTGAATTTATAATTATAAGAAACTTGGCAAGAGTTTTTATGGATGCAAAAGTCAGCTAATAATAATAAAACAGTACTTACTAGAATGGTTACTTTATTTTCCTCAGAGCTGTTATAATGTTAAGGACAGCTATAACCATTTCATATAAACATAGATTCGTACTTATTTAAGACATTTATGTGTTTACTTTACTAGTAGTTATTCATTTGGGAAATGCTCTTTATAAATAGACTTACAATCCTATAATTCAAGTACGATTGAAACTTGGAATGCTTGTTCCTTTGACAATTATTCACCGATTGACAAACTTTGATTTTATATATGATGTCCACAATTCCAAAACTCTGTTATTGGTTCATATTTTAGATGTTTAACTACTTTCCACTGAATAATCAGATTTCTAATTGGAGCTGATAGGCTAAGGCTTATTTCTTATTCAGACACATTATTACTTGACCAGTTATTACAAACTATCCTAATTATAAACCAATATTCAAAAAGATACTCTTCTTGTTCCTGGTTTTCATCATCATCATCCATTGTTTCATCTTTAATCTGTTTGATATCTACCATATCTACATTAGTTATATCAGTATGATGTGTTGTTACTTGTTCTCTTTCTATAGATTCAGCAAAACCATATTTTCTACCTTCTGATCTAAAAATACAAATTATACTTAAATAAACACAATGACAACAATATCATTCATTGTGAAAGACAGGTTTCCAGTTTTCACACAATTAGAAAGAATTGAACTGGGGGTTTAACCCACTCTTATATCAAATTCCAACTGCCATTAAGTACATGAAACCTGTTATTGCCCCATCCAAATGACTATATTGTCTCTTGCAAGGCACTTGGTTCTGCAAAACTGACAAGGAGGAACCACTCTGGAAAATTCTGATGAACTTTCATGGCCAATGCAGGGATCGAACACCGGGAAATCTAGTTAAATGAGCAAATGTCGCACCCACAGAGCCACATGGCTGCCTTAATTGGAAAGGATTTGTTATTTGCACTTGTCTACAGACATAACTACACAAGGATCTCACTAAAAGACAAGCTTTAGTACAAGCTTTAGTACAAGTTTAGGGTCCAACTCTACATTCTCCGTCACAGATTAAAGAGATTAAAAGTACCTAGCTGTTTTATCATTGTCTAGAGCTGTTTGTATTAATTCAGATATTTCCTGTACTTTAACCACTGCTATATTAGAACATCTTAATACCTGTATAAATATATAATAGGAGAGAGAGAATGGGGCTTAACTTCCAGTTGACTTTACATATGATACAATTTAAATTCTATCATTCACTTGAGCATAGGAAAACTTTAGAACTGAGAGAAAATTTGTGAGTTTAAACAAGCGGTCCAACAAAGGATCCAAGCCATGCCATTTGACTTAAGGACGGATAATATGATCAAAAGTGTACATGTTATACCACCCAACCCCTAGAATGTATATTATATACTCGCTGAGGTTACAGTGGTAAGTAATTGTTGTGAATGATAGTCATATATATAAATATAATTACATTCATGGAGCCTTACATCCATCATGTTGTAAGTGAGAGGGATATTCGGTCTCCCGTCCGATCAGGCAGGTTTCCCCCGAGTTCTTCGGTTTCTTCCTGCAGTAATGATCAAAATCATTCGCACGATCTGTGCCAAGGGCCAAATTGAAAACAAGCCTCAGGCTTAATTTGCTACCCTTGTAAAATGACGAGATTATTATATCACAGATATATATATATATTACCAACCTGTTCTTTAAGTAATAACATATCACCAGTTATCTGTAATGTACATATTTCTCTATGTTTATTCATTCCTATTACCATCTTACCATCCATCACTTTCTCTTCTCCATTTTCAGGATCAACTAATAAAAATTTTCTGTAAAATTGAAAGTTAAGAAAAATTTAGGATATGTTGTAGGTTTAGCCTTTAGTAATATATTTTAGAAACATATATCATTAAAGATGCATGATGTAAGATAAAGAGCTGGCTGTTCTCATTATATAGATAATGCAAAATGATTAAAATTTCATTCAAATTACTATATTCTCAACGAAGTTATGAGTGTCTGAAGATGTAGTGTTGATTGTTTATAATCATAGCAACGGTACTGGACAAATAAGACTAAGTCTCGATCATCCATTTTATCATTGAATTTTATGTGGTTGTTCAAATCCAATTTTAAAGTATGACAATTTAAAAATATCTTACCCTTGGTCAAAAAAAGCAAATGAAACACAGATAGGCATATGATGTACACTTAGAGGTACGGGATCTCTATCATCTAATTCATGCTGTAATATAATTTTATATTAATTTTCTACAGGCACAGTATATCTTAATAAATATCAATAGGAATCACAGACCAAAAACTATATTAGAAAAAAATTCTACACTGCCTCCTTCAATTGACAATTAGAAATGAAATGAAATGGGGTTTTAATGTCCTAAAATGAAATCTTATAGAATGATTGGGAAACATCGAACCTATAGGTTATTTCCAAAGTTTCTGAAATCTATATTCCATATTATATTTGTATGTTAATTCAATCTTAATATTCCATATACTTACAATTGTAACATCCTCACCAGATACTGTTACATCAGGACGTCTGAAATTATAATACAAATTAATACAAACAACGGCGGATTATATGTCATCTCTATCTGTTTTTAAGATCAAACTCAAAACTTTCCTTTTCGAAAGTCCTTTGTGATATATAAATCGAGAACAAATCTAGTGAACTCGAAGCGCATTAGAAAATGTGGAAGCAGTGTTTATGCGCTGTACAAATACTGATATTATTATTATTAATAAATCCAATACAATCAGATAAAGGTCAAAAACTCAAATCCCTCAAAAACTTCCTGAATGACACAGATATATTTCTTGAAATTTGTCCTCCTATTTACCATTACATAAAGAAAATATCTAAACTACAGGAAAATAAATTTGTTACTGAAAACAACATATCTTACAATTTCTTATTTCTATTTTAAATGTTTAAATATAGCCAGTTATGAGTATACCATCACAAATGTTAGAGATAGGAGAGGTACTTGTAGCCTGGGTACTAAATTGCAGGTTTTTTGGTGAACTAGATTGGTTTATAATCACCTTTAATGCGCTTACATTAATTGTTATAATTGCATACATTAGTCTTTCATTTGACTACAATGACTAATATTTATTGAGCAGTATCTGATTATAATTTGATGTATTGTTAATCCCTTACAATATTACGAAATCTTAATCTTTAAAAGAAATATAGTACCAAAAATAGTTCAATTCTCTTAAATATTAACAAAGATTTGGTGATATGAAAATTTGTCAACTACTATATAGGATATAAACAATCACTTTAATTGAATTGACAAAAAAACACGTTATTTCGGAACTATCGTATGGTTTAATTATATTTCAATAATTTGCTTGCACATAGGGGGTGTTTAGGAGTGGAAGGAAACCGGAGGACCCAGAGAAAAATCCACGAGGTTGGACAGACGACCCTACTCCTTCTCATATGCAACCGTCGAAAATTGAAACCAGGCCAGTTGACTCAATGACAGACCTTATGATACAATGTGCTAACAATTCAGCCACCCAACACCCCCTCATCAAACAGGGAGCTATCTTCAAAGTTTATCAATCTTTGGGCCTGAGCATTGTTCAGGAATACATAAATACCTAATATTACAAAAATATACAAATTTGATTAGGTTTGATAAAGTTATACCTGAAATGAACTAAAGCTGTTATGGCTGCTATACTGGCACAGTCTAATATATTTCCTTCTTGATTCAGCACATGTATATCTATTCTTATAGTCCAAACCTACAAATAGATTATTACTTATAATTATACAGAAACAATAGTTCCATTTAATAAACAAATTAACATGCTGATATTATAACAGGATCAGTCAGTCACTGTAATCAACATGTGGACAAGTACAAAGATTACTACCGATTATAGCTGGATTGTTTATTAACAATGACTGCTAATTTCACTCACAAGATCATCTCTGACATGTTAATTAAAGATGAAACTATCGGTGCATTGATGAGGTAAGTTCATACTGAATAAATCATAAAATATATCTGCAACAGACGGACTGTAATTGAATGAAATCAAGAGTTGTCGCATATTTTACTTTTTGGGGTAATGAAACATTTATAATACACTAAAATCTGATTAAATGTAACAACAAATTATGTAAATATCAGAAAATCATTTGAATTTGATAAAGTTCTCCTTCATACTAACAATTAGTACACGAAACATTTAATATTCTGGATTTAGCTGTTTCAGTTATCAAAATTCATTGAAACTCAATATACTTGTTCGTCTCATGACCTTAAACACTGTGTATAAATCTAAAGTCAATCGGATATTAACTTTTTTAAGTGGTCTTACAGTAATCATCGAAATTAGCTGAAAATCAATAGGCTTCCCCGTTTCATGACCTTAAACAATGTGTATAAATTTAAAGTCAATCGGATATTAACTTGAGCCTCTAGAGCGTCCACAAGATTTTTTGACATCATCAAGGGCCATTACTCTGACATTAATTATCAGAAATCGCTGAAAATCAATAGGATTCTTCGTCTTATGTCCTTAAACACTGTGTATAAATTTAAAGTCAATCGGATATTAACTTTAGCCTCTAAAGCGCCCACAAGCAATTGTGGACGCCAGGCGGGGGCGACGACAATATACAACCACATTTCAATATGGGCGTATAAAAATGGTAAAAATGCTTAATTCATTCCACTGGGTTGTACATTCTTCTTGTCTTGAAAATAAACCCTGATTGCAGAGAAAATGAACCCAGATCCAGTATTGTAGAGAGTTTTAAATTCATTTACAAGGAATCTTGATGTGACAGTGTACCACTTCTTTGTAATTTTGTTACATAATGTCCCTTTAAATTCATAATACAATTATTATTGATATGGGGGCCATCCATAAATACGTACGCTTGAAGGGGGGGAGGGGGTCACGTCAAAAACGTACAGGTGCGTAAATTCATTGGCAAAACATACGTACAGGAGCGTACATGGGGGGAGGGGGGGCTGAATTTTACCCATTTTGAGGGTACGTACTTTATGGATGACCCCATGTCAATACCTGTACTGAAAGTTTTTTATTTTATATTTTTATTTAATACCTTTTGTCCAGCTACAATACACAGTGATTCTGTATCTAAACAACGCGATTCTTTAATACATCTTTCTAATAAACGGTTTAATTCTACACCTTCATCACTTAATCTGTAATAATAAACATGTTCACATATTTACACATGATAATAAAACACATGGTTGTTTCAAATGTGGGCTTTGAAGAAAAAAATGCTAAAACCACATGACAAGGAGTATCCCTCAAACAAGGCTCTACAATGCGACTGAAACACTCACATTTGCGAGTGAATTTTGACAATGGCGACCAGATATTTATAAATGCTAGGTTTCTGGCGAGTGAACATATCTTTAAGTCCACAATTAACACTATAGCTATCTGAACTGAACTTTTCTCCGTAAAGATAACTAATCGGCAATGATCCACTGAGTCGACTCTCACTCTTGTTTACTTCCTGCGAGGGAATTCTCATTGTGCGTATTATTTATCACAAGTTTACGAGACAGTTGACAGCATGGTTAGCAGACGAATCACACCTATATCGCCATTAATTTACTAGTCTAGTAAAGTAACTTTGTCTCGCAGTAAGTCTCAGTCTGATTAGTAACTCTGATTAGTAATCAATTACTTTCTATTTTTCTATATAAGTAATTACTGTTTTTTTCAATATTATATGTATTGCATATGAATTAATGATAGAGTGTATATTATATTATCTAAATACGCTAAACCACCCAAACAAGCAAAATTACAAGCCTCGCCATTTTCGTCTTGCAGTAGTGTGAGTCCCAGTGCTACACCACCTAATGTGAAACCGAAAGTTAAATATTTAGTCAGCAGTGACACACAAAAACGCATCAAAAGAGAAAGTAAGTACATGTATAATAATTGGACAACCTTCTTTTCATAGACCAGAATCAAATATACATGTAACAAATATACAAGTTTAATGTCTTGTTTAACGATTAAAGTATGTTGTATCGTATTAGTCAGCAAAGGTTAATCGGGAGCATACATAGGTGATGCTGGTTCTTCTCTTTTTGTCTTATTTGACAACATCTAATAATAGAAAGAGCATGCTTCATTTCTCCAGTACACCTACCTGCCAGATTCAAAACTTGGGCATGCCATGGGAGACAACTCTACGTTCATAAACAGAATACCATCGGTAGGTCTGGTCTGTTTCGGTTCCGTTACTTCACATGATACTTGTGCTAAAACCCTAAAATAACAAGAAATATATGTATAAACCATAACATACTGATTAGATTTTCTTTAATTGTAGCAATGCCTAACTAGCAAGCGCACATTAAGACATTTCAGTCTGTCACACATAAATTATACAAATCAATGGTATTCTAACTCCATGTACATAATGAACAATTTTTTGGATAACATAATAATATAGTTTACATAATAAACACGCCACTTTGTTGATTACAATCTTTTTCTCAGCATCATTATTATCATTGTAATAACATAATACTCATTCTAGTTTATTGTAAACATAAAATAAAGGACATTCACACCTTGTTTTTCCCAATTCAACGCTGCAACATCCTCTGTCAATTCCAAATACTATTTTTATTTTTCTGTAATCATATGTCTGTCTTCCATCTATTCTCTAAACAAAAAACATGTAATAACTGAGAACAAGAGTCTACAATATATAGATGAAGAGTATTTCCAATGAATATGAATAAAACAAGCCAACAATGAGGCTGATGTCCTTCTTTGAGTGGCATTCAGTAACTTGACTGTATCACTTCAAAAGTATTATGGTATGTCAGTTACGGGTTTATAAAAATGCAGCATTTCAATGTGAATTATGGTACTTGACCTATCTTCTACAAGGAAATCAAAAAAATGAGTTGAAACGTTGGTTGTTTATAACATAATGGCCAAAAACATTGGTCATAACGGCCCCAAAATTCGGTCATATGACTACATCCCATACTGAATACTGAAAAACACACAAACAAAACACAAAATACCGGAAAACACCCTAAATAGGTAACCCGTTTTGGACCAGGTGAGCGCTGATGAAAGACAGTCAAATTCTTAAACCTTACCGCACCAGAGGACCAGGCTCCGATTTACCAGTTTAGGGCTTTTTCCCGTATTTAGTGTGTTTTCCAGTATTTAGTGAATTTAGTGTTTTTACAGTGCTTTCCATTCGCCAATAGCCATTTATCTGTAATACCAAATAAATAGATGACACATTTATCTCTTTGTGTAAAGCATCAAGCAATGAAATATTTTATTTAGAGCTGAACTAGATACGCGCAGATTACAAAAGACGGGCGCAGGGTCCAATCATGCAGCGTGAACACTCGACTAGACTAGAGGGCAGTGCAATCTGCTCGCGGGGTGTGTAAAATGGGTAGAATGCCCCAATACAAAAGCATGGGGTAACCAACAGGATTAAAGTTTTGTTTCTAAATATTTTTGTTTGACTAGGTACAGGGTGCAATTGTAATTGGCATAATTGTGGGGTTTTTTTTAACTTTTTGTAACAATTAGTCTCATGACTTATTGTCACTTTCAATTTCATCTTATTTATACATTGTAGTTAGCTGTCAACTTTGTTTGAATGTTCTTACTTTTCTATCGGCTATAACATTGAGAATAAAATCTCTTTCACATGTAGAAAGCGGTGTTTCGCGCATTTTATACTTCAATCAATCTCTGATAATAATAAATAGACACACGTGCGTTTGCATTTTGTTTTGACAGAGAAGCGCCACCTATCTACAAATAACTCTTACGATACTTCCGGTGTTTATTGGAAGTGACAGATTATTATTAGGTAAATGTCGCGTGATTCTTTAGAAATGTAGTATTTCCAAATGTTTTATTTGCTTTTTTAATATTTGGTGGTGGTAAATGAACGCCGAGATGGCAGAAAACCAGGATATGGTCGATATTGGAAGCTGCGTAGCTAAAGGTAAGAAGTAACAGACAAACAGTTTGTGAGAAAACAGAAGCCGCTTCAAATTCAAGCGCTTGGCTTTTTTACCGTTCTTCATCTTTGCTTTGGTTTCACATCAACCAGTCGATCAGGAGGCACAATACTGGATCTTTAAAATCGTACAAAATATTTTAATAAAACGATTGTGGGTTAGGGTAAGATCCACTATTGTGCGACCAGAAGCTTTGATGACAGTGGTACGGTAGTCAACTTCGAGTTACAATGTATCTGCCCTCAGTTTACTTCCTTCCTCGTTTCTTCCTGTTCAATGCAATTCTTTACTCCCTGTTCAATGACTAATGAGAGCCTTTATTCCCAGAATTTTTTTGTAGACCATTTCTGAATTTTAAATACCTGTGGCAGTACATTAATAAGTTACAATAATGTCAATAAACTGAATTGTAACTATGAGCTTACATTTTATTTGTATAACTATTATAGGCCTAACGTACTGTCTGAACTAAGATCAGCTCTGAACGCCGATCTCATTACACTTACCCTGAGCGTTCAGGGACCGTCCCATTCAATCAATGTCGAAAATAATTGAAACCCCAGTCAATTTTACTGGGCAACTTTTCACTGCCAAACGATGGACTGTCAATCCGTGTGGGCGCCTGTACAATGTAAACGAACATCTTAGTGAGAAAAATAAGACCTTGCTTACTTCGCTAGAGACAGTATGAGCGACACAACACGCTGTTAAAAATACGTCCCCTCCCATCAAGTTACATTTCCCCGCCATGGCACTCTAACTGCAGTTCAACGTCCATATTCAGGAATGTCGGTCATACAAGACGAAACACAATGTACAGGCGTTACATTGTACAGGCTTTCACACGGATTGACACCCCGTCCAACAAAATTGACTGTTCTCCAATTTTTTTTGGACATTGATTGAATCGGACAATCCCTGAACGTTCAGGGTGAGTGTAATGAGACCGACGTTTAGAGCTGAACTTTGTCTGAACTATGTTATTTTATAAATGGATTTCTTCGATTACGGACAAACTTTTTAACTTTGGTTATTATAAACTTACCTGTGTGTTTGAAATCAACTCCGGTTAAATAAAATCCACTGCACAATTAATTACCACAACTGATTAACTAGGTTCTCTCGTGAAAAGTTGAACTCAAACAAACTTTTGACAAGGGGAAATACCAAAATGGAGGCTGTTTAAGTCACTCTTCGGAAATACCATTTCGTATAAAGGGGGTACAGCTTATTTATGGCAATTCGTGGTATTACCCTCGGCTTGGTATTGAGTTTGGGGGAACGGCCCATATCTCTTTATTATATTGCCATCTTTTTTTACATTCTAGTAAAATCCCCTTTGAATTAATATAATTGTTTTAATTATTTGATAAGTTGAATCCTGACATAAATGTATGTCTCTTACGAGGTCCTATAGGTTTTTGTGCATCTCAGGACTGCCGCAACACGCTTGTATTGCTGAAACGGTTATTGTTTCCTTGAAGAAATTAAGTTAACTATGCACTCGGAAACTTCGGTCGTGCGCTTCATGTTGTTTCTTAAATAATTTATAATACAAGTATAAAGAACTCTAAGATAGGGAAGGTTTAGTTTAAATTATAAATACAACTTTATTTATACGAGTATCTGTGCAATCATTGATATTTTCATTGTGAATTTGGTAGACTGGCCATCAATGGTTTCAATATAATGTAATTCAATTGCCTTTAGTTAAAAATTTTCGTCGCTGAAATGCAAATTCTCGAAATAGTCGCAGGTTGTTTTCATAGGAACACGTGGTTGTCACATCCGCTGTCAAAACTAAACACCTTTACCACAACTTTAATGGTTTTGTCCAACACGTCACGGTAGCCATCATGTTGTCTTGGACTTCACAGGTAAGTTTATAGTAATCAAAGTTAAATAGTTTGTTCATAATCGAAGAAATCCGTTTATAAAATAACATAGTTCAGACAGTAGTATATTTTCTTTTAGAGAAGAACAATTATTAATATTGGCATGGTTTGGATAGTAATACTAAAATATCATATTATATCATTTTCGGAATGTATATGTCATATGACCTGTGTCCGCTTTTGTACGTTCTCCATTTATTAATATTGGGGAATCACAGATAATTTTTTTATGTTTTCTAAGGTAGATATCACAGCTGTTTCGCTATTAATTGGTGAGTCACACTCACAATACCGGTATAACAGATTAGGGGAGTCACAGTTATTTTTTTTTTTTTGTAACATGAATGGGTTCGTATCACAACAGATTAAAATGTTCACTGACTTCGTATTTGCCCATATTTAAGGGTACTGGATGCACGTGAATGTGCAGGTGCCAGTGACTGTCGAGTGCAGACTTAAATTGATTTAAGGTTATTGATTTTAACACTGAACTTAGTAGTGATCTCCAATCGGCTTGGAATCTAAAATTAATGCTCGATGTTTTTGCCTGCAGTCTTTAACTTTGTGAAAGTTTTATTGTGTTGCCTCTGGTGGCTGTGTTTGTCATCTTTAACCACTTGAAGTCCCCATTTTCCAGAGGTCAATCATGTCACCGCGGCAGAGTCTATACTGCATTGAAGGCAAGTCAAGAGCTTTGAGTCGATCTTCATATGGTAGGCCTTGTAGAAAGTGGGACTAGTTTGGTTGCACGTCTTTGAACTTGTTATATAAGGCGTAGGTCGCACTGGGGCATGGGAATACTATAGATCGGGGTGTACAAGAGATTTGAAGAGCTAAGTGAGTGTGAACTGGCACTGGTTCGTTGAAACCAATTGTTGTATCTTTAGTAGTAACCCTATTCGTGAAGGACCTTAGATAGATTAAATGACTTTTTCTTTGAAGATTTCTGATGAATTAAGTACAGTATGAGATAACTAGTATTTCTATAGATTAAGGAACCATCAATAATTTGTTATATATAAGTAGGAAAAGGAAACTGAAAGTTTAAATGAAATAATTATACTTATTCTAATTCTACATGTAAATTCTTATATTTGTTTCCACATCTGTTTTACCATATTTCTGAAGCAATGGCCCGAGAAATTTCTCTCTAGCCATTGCTGGATTGGATTCTGATATTTGAACTTTTGAGGGAGTGTGCCTATTCTTCCTGTTCAATCAAATCTATCACTTGAGTACAGCAACATGACAGTCCTTCGTTTAATCTGGGACCTTCCCTAAATCTTTGGACAGTTATTTAAGGTATTAAAAACGGTGAAAGTCTGTTTGTCTCCATACAGTATTGTTTACTTTATGTCAATGTCGATAGTCTCGTTTGTCACGCAATTAGTTTACTGCAATATTCTGCTATGCACTGGTTAATTGAGCGTTATAAAATAGGGAGCCATGACGTAATGTTATGTTAACATAATTAGTCCAATTTGACGCCCTGTTTTAAAGGTAATGCCTTTGTAAAGCAGTTAGCAATTGGTAGGTAATCAGACTATTGACCAATCATAATTTAGAACAAGGATGTTCCCTCTTTCCAGCAGTAAGTAGTGGGATTAGCTCTAATTAAAACGGAACACTGTGAGGAGTATGCTGTTTTACATGACACTAACAAGTATGTCTGAAGATCTACATCTCGATCTATGACTTAAGGAACTATTCCGACAAATTCTAAAAGAAAAATGTACAATGGGCTCATTAACGCTAGGGTCAAATTGAGGGTGTTCACTTTACCCTTGTTGTATTTGGAAGATGTGGTGAGAAGTGAGAATGCACGAAAAGAATAGCTGGGATTCCCAATTTACTTTATATATTAAAATTATTATTTACCATCAGCCATAACGTACATATATTGATCCACTGGAAATATTGCAACAGTTGTCATTGACGCCTTTCTTTATTTTCCTTATAGCAATAAAATATTAATTGACTTTAAACACTGCTGTTTTAGATTCAGTGAGCATGTCCTTTGTGTTTCGTTCAAAGTGTAGGATATAAAATTTTGTTGATGACAGCCGTTCATTTACTTAATTGGTTTTAAAGAGTGAGCTTGTACATAAAAGGGCCATTTTGAAAATAAATGAATGTGTTTTGTACCAATCGCTTGTTGCACCTTATATTCTGGAATTCTCAATATTCTTCAAAAGCAGGAGAAATCACATTAGAATGGTTGCAAACGGTAAATGATGGCTCATCTTCTTCATCGTTACAGTTGTGTTAATGTTATTGTTTTCAAATAAGTAATTATTCACTTGTCTTGACTCAGATCTCATTTGTTATTAATCTTCGTGGCCGAATCGTGGGTCCATTTGTATTCCTTTAATGTTGTCAGTCTAGTGTAGAAATGGAATTACAAGCATTTGTTTGAATTACATTTAATTGTTACAATGGAGTATTAAATGAGCTGTGTATAATGTGTTTGCGATCGGAATTGGCAATTGTTGTGAGACTTGTGACATTAATTGTGTGGATTAAATAAAGATGAAATTATACAACATGGATGCTTTTAATATACAACATTTCATATTATATTTATCTCTCTTGTTTTATTGATATGGAAAAGTAATAATAGATTAACAATCGACGGTAATTATGAGTTGAGAAATAGCAGAAGTCAAAATCAATATGGCAGGTACATTGATGCAAATGGTAAAACTTAAAAGGGACAATGGAGGTAAATTTATTTGTATACATCTTACATTTTGACAGATTCCAGACTGTATACATGTATGTAGTTTTTGAGCTTTAATTTTCTCTTTTCCAGGATTGTATTGAAAATATATTTTTGTAAATAGCCAAATCAAGGAACAGTTTTGAATTGTGAATCTTATTTTCAGGAAGATAAATTGTCATAGCTTTTTTACAGTTGAGTCTAGTATTTCCAGGAATTGTCTTTCTTCATCATTTTAATGGCTGCAGATTCATGATATCTATCAAGACTTCGTTATTAATTTCATTCCATGTTAAAGTAGGGATGACTTCTGTAAAACTTCTGTCTGAGTTTATACAGTAAATTCTTGTATATGTAGCATTCTGCTCTGATAGGATAGGCTACTATTAATACGTTGACATTATGACTCATGACAAAACATTAACCAGATTGGTTGATTTGACCCATCACAATTTAGTTTTCCTGGTTTCTGTCAATGGCTAATTTGAACCTAGTTGATTTGTACCTCAAATTGATTTATACCATTCCTATATATGTTGTTGAAATATATTGAAATAAAGGTGAAACCTTACAGCATAATTGAATGATTTGAATTAGAATACACATGTGATTTCATGTGTCACCTAGATTACTTTTGCCACGGAGTGATAAGACATGTCACAGCTACAATATTGCAGCTGATGAGTAGGCCTATTATAAGTTAGGATTATTGATGATGTTTGAAAAAATACAATAAACAAATACTGCTACTTGCCTTTTGTTCATATTTAATCTTGTGTTGACTATTGATCCATTCTGATGAGTCAGTTTGGGATTATTGACGATAATTTGAGGTATGAATGAACTAGGTACAATTAAAGTAATTATACCATGTTGAAATTTTTACGTTAAATTTAATAACTATCATGATAAACAAAACTAAACCAAAAGATTGTTAGAAATAAAAAACAATGCTTATGTTGTAATTAAACCTACAGGTTCATAAAAAGGTCAAATGATACCATACACTGTCCTATTGCAATGATGTATTATTAATTAAATTGGTTTGTGACCCACAAATACAAACTGAAATAGCACTGAAATGTCAACTGTTAAATATGATTGTTGTGTGGCTTGTTAAGACAGATTAAGCATAGTTTAGGTTTCATGCACTCATGAACTGATAGAAGTAGATCTTGTGTTAGCTAGGATCAATTATTTATTAGCTTCTAGCTAGCTTTCAGTAATAACAACCATGAACCAGTTCAATTCCATCCAAGACTCTGTGGTCTATATCCATGATGTCTAGCTAGAGTTGATTGGCAGTTATACACATTAGATGAACCCAGCTTATTCATGGCCATACATGTAGCTGTTTTCTTAAAAGAATTGACAATATCATGGTTGATAAAGTGTTGCTATTAGCCTCTTTACACTAATATTAATAATTAGCTGACAATAAGTGCAATATTACTCTCACTCCAATTTTACAGTCTAGTAACAAAATCAAATTGCCATATTGGAAAAACTAAAGCAACAGTAAATGGACCTCAATAAGGAAATTTCTCATCTCAAAAGTGTTTTATAAAAGGATATGGATACCCTGTTTCCTACACAAAACTTTATTTATATATATAATTTAAATTAAAAACGAAAACATTAACTGTAGGGTTCACAAAATATATCTTTAGTAAAGGGGCATTGTGGGAGATTAGATAAAGAGCTGGCAGTTCGCACTATAATAGTTAAAAACTAGATAATGTAAAGGAGATTTGCTGAAAATTCCAGTCAAATTGATCCACACTGAACCAAGATATTCAAATTTTAGGTCTAGCATTAGCAATGGCTAGCATCAATCTTCATTACTAAAGTCGGTACGATAAAAAACAAAGTCTCGATTATTCATTTTAGGAATCACTTATCAATGAGCATTGAGCTGCAAATTGGATTCAAATCCATCTATAAAGGCATGCTAGCGATGACATCAACAATTGATTATGGTCTAGATAAGTTAATTAGTGTTTAGATAACATCGATTACGGTAATAATTTAGATAACATTAATTAATAATTTAGGTAACATTTTAGGCCCAAAGAAAGACCTGCAATAGGCAGATTTAGCGCTTGCATAATACATGCTTCGTCTTAAACATATATTATGTAATGCAAGAGCTAAATCTGGTTATTGCAGGTCCGGTTATTACATGAAATGACCATAATCATCTCTCGGTGCCATCTTATGTGACCAATTTTCATTAGATTTGAATCCGATTTGCTGTTCAACGCCCATTCATGATTAACCTCAAAAATGGATAATCAAAAGTTTGTCAGTAATTGTGACAGCGGAAAAAAAAACAATTGAGGCTAAAGTGATTTGACTGAAGTTCTCAGCATATTCCCCTCTGCATTATCTAGGTTTTAACTATTATAGCTCTTTATCTAATCTTCCAGAATTTATCTTTCATTAAAGTTTCTGGATTTAGCCAAATTCAGCAAACAAAACCAATCTGATTAAAATACAGATCCAACACTACATGAAGATTTGACCAGTTGTATTGGGAGGTCATGTCCGAGTTCGTACGAGTGGCTTTTAACCAATGAGCATTGATATTTCTAGTGCACCTCACGTTAATAACAGAATGTTTCTTTTGTTAATCCCTCACATCATCCAGAATACATGTAGGCCTACATCAATGATAACATAACAATTCTTCCAAATCCTGGGTGTAGTAATAGACAAGTAAAACAAAATTTTGAACTATAAAGAAAGGTAATAGGATCTGTGTTTTAATCAGATCGTAAAAAAAGCATGATATTGAACAGGTTCATTTAAACTAGTTTATTGTTCCCATTATTGTGTTTAACGATTGCCAGCGTTTTATCTCAACTGCATACAGTGCAAACTGATGCTTCAGTGAATATTCGCTTGGCCGCTAGTATCACTGATGACATCTATGCGTCTTAATTCGGCAAAACAATAACTTTTTTCATCCGACAATATAAATTCTAAAACATTTTTTTGAAGTATCAGAAAAATAAATAAAGACGTTTGAAGTATCTGTAGTTACAAAATATTTCCTATTTAGTGTAAATGGGTATTAAAATGAGTAAAAGGCATCATTTTGCCCGAAGCAGTTACGTGTTATGTAAACAACTCACGAGCCGTTGAGCCAATGAGAGACGCCATGTGAAGTCAATGCATGTGTTGAAGACAGTCATATGTGACAGAGATAATTCGTAAGTAATCTCTGTTAAACAGATTGCATACAGTGGTTAAAAAGTGAGCCAATAATTGCTAAATGTGCTGTAAAATTTGATACAGTATTATATCATTTCAAGTCTTGGTTTATAGAGCAAATTTCAGTTAGTTACAAGTTAAGTTAGTGTTTGATTTACTGTTGAATATTTTGGTTTATATCACAGTTAGTGTTGGGCTATTCAGCGATATACATTTATCTCTAACACTTCTTCAGGATGATGGACCTGGCAAGGAATAGCAGCTGGTCATTCGGATGGTATGGTAAATTTAGATCCCTTGTACGCATTGTCATGAACATGAATTTAAAATGAAATAAGAAATTGTTCTCTAGATTTATTATATGCAATAAATTTGTTGCAGAATATTTTAAATAATTACAAAAAAATAAACAGTTTCATAAACAGATGTTATTTCAAAATTGCCTAAAATGCAGTATTGGACAGAAGTGTGATTCATTCCTTTCCCCTTCATTTATAATAAGTAGTTGTTAATGGAGCAGTCAAGATTATTATGTCAAGTCCAAATTGTTTCTAACATGTTTATATTCTACTACAATGTATTCTTTTAAATAAATGATAAATTATATTTTCTGTAATATTTTGTTTACAAAGATCTGCAAATAAAAGCATCAATGTGTGAACATAGGATAAGATTAATCGTCTGCCATAATTTCACCATGGTAATAAAAAAATCAATAATTCTGTAATTAATACAAAATAATGTATATTGTACATAGAGGAGAAACTTATACCACACTTAACGATTTGATTACTTCACCACACAATATATTGTATATAAGATATTCTACCATTCACAATTACTGCTAATTCATTTGTAAGAGTAGAGTAAAGAAGTAAAAACTTAAAGATGCCGTTGACGATTGCTACGTGGGCTCATTAGTGATCGGCTGTAAAACATCTCTGGTGAATGTCAATTGGCACGATAAGGCATAAAAATATATGCTTGTCTGTCCTAGGCTTTGGAAGTGCTCCTTACATAACTCGAGGAGACAGACTGTCTTTCAGTGAAACCAGTATTTTTCTGTTAAAATTTGGTATCTCTACGCTATACTTTTATGGGAAGTAACAACCCAATAAAAATGTCTATATCTTTATATAAGAATTAAACAATGAAAGTATTCCTTTCCTTATACATGACACATGTCACTTTCTAATTTCTTCACCCATATTCTACAACTTTCAACTTCAACTTTTTTATTTGCATATTACGTCCATTAAGAACAGTATACAAAAAATACAGTCACATCAACATACATGCATAAAAAAAATACATTTGACATGGAATACTATATGGGGATAACAAGATATAAATAATGAAAATATAATGAGATAACTTATCCATGTACATGCACAAAAGTTATCTGTAGATTACCAGTCTATTTTACTGGAGAGGATCACAGGATGTGAGTAAAGTAAAATGTGGCCTACTTTATCATAGTAAATGGCAATATTAATAGAGAAAGAATGTGTTTTTACTATATATAAATATTGACACATGCCTAACTTTGATATACTATAGTATGACCAGATTGTATTATGACTGACTGTTTTATGATGGATTCTGATTGATTACAGAAATCACATGGTTTGATTTTTGTGATCAGTATATATTGTTACTACAATCATAGTGTTTCTATGATGGAAGTATCCTAATGTATTCCATTGTGAGTTGTTATCATTATTTTTGTAATAAGATGGTACTTCAGTAATTAAATTATGGTGTCCACACAGTACACGGAAATACTAAAATCAATATTTTTCGTATAAACTCATTTACTTCCTGAAAAATGATTAGGATTTTTTTCTGCTGTGTATGACAAATAAGAGAAATGGAAATTAACGTCGGGCACTCAACAAAACTTGTGCTTTTTCAGAACTAAAATAATGTGTAGCTTTATTTCAATAATGTGTTTGTGCTCAAAAAGTCTTTTGCTGTGGGTGAGAGCCATAAGAAAGGAAACACTACTAGATTGAACCCACGACTTTATGTTGTTATGATCTAAAAGCTCTTAAGTCAGACCAATTGGCCACCCAACCATTATTTTTCTAAACCATAAGAGAGAGAGAGAGGGAGAGAAATGGGGTTTAACGTCCACTCATCACAACTAGGTCATTTCGGGACTAACATATGGTGTCATTTTATTTCAATAATTCGCTTGTGCGTAGGGGTCTTTAGCAGTGGGAGGAAACCAGAGTGCCCGGAGGAAACCCACGAGGTTGAGAAGGCGCCCCTATCTCCATGTCACATATGCTCACACTAGGGCTCAAAACCACAGCCGCAAGCTCTAAACCATAAGACCAATAACAGATTTTACCAGTTATAATATAATGTATTTAACTGAGCATTTGTTGTACAATGCAGAAATTTTGTATTAAGAAAAACATGATATTAACTAGAACATGTTGTTAAACATACATTATGCCAGAGCTGAAAATTCGGATCAAAACTGCTGGTCAAAATGGCTGCCCCTCGTACCCAGTAGTTTAAAATAATGATACATGTATATCAAGGCCAAGGACCCTCTAGAGGTTACAATTTTTATCCGAATTCGAGATGATCAATTAGATGGAGACACCAGCTTAGGGAACCTATATATACTAGTTGGAGGACCGATTTTTAGGAAGTTACAAGTTGTTTAATTGTTCCTGTTATTTGCTCCTGAAATAAAGTGTGAAAGTTCCATTCCAAGAATCTTTTTTTATTCCCAATACTCAGAGAACACACGTGAATGAGCTACATTCCCTGAAAGTCAAACAGTGTTAATTTTAAAAAAAAAACATCTGATCGATTTGTACTGTAACAAAAATCAATGAGGAAAAAATTGATAACAAAATAGTCTGGTTTTAAACCATCTTACTTTGTTAAATCATTAGCTACACTGTAGTGGTACCCTTGGTAATAGGCTATTACCAGTATTATTGTATTTGAGTCATTGTATTTAGACAAAACATTGTAATAGGAGAGTGTTAGAAAACCATTGGCATAGTGTGTAGTCTTGATCATCATACAGTAGTAACTCACTTGCTAGTTATATCATACAGCAGTAATATAATACACTAGTAATTAATAATTATAGTCTGGCAGTATCAAAGTGGCAAGCACTGTGATCTATGATTTTATATAACAGTACTACCCTTATTGGCTTAACACTCTTAAGTTTCCCAATGATTTTCTGATACCTATAATAAACACCGACATAACTTGTATGCACAACAGAGATAAGCTCATATATTAAACCTCTTTTAATTGGTCAATAATAGTGAAGCCATTTCAGACTGTTCACCTATTATACTTCCACTAAATAAAATAGTTCTGCGATATCCAACGGTATTATATTCAGTAATTTAGGTTACATTAAGGCAGATGAGGAAATGGTCATTTTGAAGGGTTGAAGAAGATTATAGTCATGTGCATAGATATTAAACATAAAATGGGGATGGATGATTCCAATAATGGCTATCATTGTTATGGCATTTTGTAGGTTATGGTGTCTGCAGGTTGATCGCTTTGACTATAATAATATATTGCATAATTTGGTGTTAATGGCCCATTATTTGTTGGCATGTCGACCAATTTTTAAAAAATGAGATAAACACAGATCCTGATGCTGTTTTGAGGCAAGGGCAGTGTTGGGATTTCATCCGTATATTCTGGACATGTCCAACACTATTTTCCAAATGTCCGAAAATGTGTGACCAGGAATATGTACAATCGGATAATGAGGCCATTGAGGGTATTATAAACCATGGCACTAAGATGGATTAATACAGTAAAGATATGGTATTTTATTCTCTTGCCGATCTTTGTTCCATATATTATAATGTACTTTATGTAAGTTTATGTACTTGACCTCTAGCTGGCCTGCCACCTCGAGCCCTGGTGTGAGCGTATGTGGCATGGAGATAGGGGCGCCTTCTCAACCTCGTGGGTTCCCACCGGGCACTCCGGTTTCCTCCCACTGCTCAAGACCCCTACGCGCCAGCAAATTATTGAAATAAAATTAAACCATATGTTAGTTCTGAAATGACCTAGTTGTGTTAAGTGGACGTTAAACCCCATTCCTCTCTCTCTCTTTAATTGTATTACATATTTACAACTAAAGTAAACTGATTCTGAGGTCAAATTACTAATTTACAATATAAAATCACAACAACCCTGACATTACATACTTGAAATGATAATGTTGCCCAATTATTAACAAGTTTGCCAACACAGCATGTGATTAATGTCAACATGTATTTAAAGTAGCTAAGTCTCTAACTCAATATCATCCAAAATCTTCAACTTTGAAAACACAAATTATTTGCCAATTTAAATCAACATTGATGCTGTGGTCTTACCGGGGAAAAGATGGGCTTCTGATATCCAATATTTAAGACAAAATAAACATTTTACCATGGGTACGTACACAAAGGGTGTACCATAATCCGTTTCAGTCCCAGTTCTAGCAAGAGACTCAGGGAACGAGGCTAGACGCATTGCACCAAATCAAACGGCGTGGGTAGACTGGAGTAACCAGACGCTAGAAATTTGAATTCAATTGAGACTGCTGACTTATTTCGTGGAACATAACTGATTTGAAATTAGAGTAAAAATGGATGGAAACCATTGAATGTAAATCAGTTTATATACATTCATATTACAGTATATTTTATGCGTTGCAACCCACTTCTGTCCATTTCTAGGTCCCAAATGTTAGCGATTTAGCTCCTTTAAAAGACGCTTAAAACCCCACTGCTATAAAACACTTTGTGCAAATGAATGGTTGTAATAAAGATGATATGCCTTATGTTAGTCCTAAAGTTACCTATATTTCTCTTATCATGTGATGTTGTGTCCATGGAAATGAGTTAAAGTCAGTTGTAAGAGTGCTAGTGTCGACAGCAACTGCCAACTAGTTGCTGTTGAGCAAGGGCAACTGACTGAAACTACATGTAGTTAGTCGACCTCCATTGAATCCAGTAGACATGGTACAAGGGTTAATCAGCGAAATGGATGTATGAGATGTGTTGTTGACGTTTGGGATATAGACGAGGGGAAATGTGTAGGGAGTGATAGTTAGATGTATTATGAATGGTTAGAGTGGCTGTGGTGTTACGGTGCCGCCACCGTAACACCACAGCTTTATGATTTGTTAGACAAGAGTGATGTAATAAGTCCGACAATAATAAATAACATATTTCTGATTTTATTGTCGTCTTTTCTCACTTGAACTGGTTGTACGCCATTTTGAAACTAGCTGACGAAGACAGCTCGGGCGGTGATTATTCGACTCCGGGCTGCTCTGTCAGTATCTAACAAACGCATTTAGTTCGCGTACAATTTTAAAAACCGAATGTCAGTATGGTATTTCTCACATAATTGGTTATCCCAAAAACAGAGTAAACTGAAAGCGAGTAATCTCGACTTAAAACTATAGTCTATAGCCTACTTACTACACTCGTCACTAGGCTTCCTATACATATTATAATATTCCATTTACACCCTTGTTAATTAACACACCTTATCTAGAGTTATAATCGGAATGTTATTTTTTTTATCGAGATCCGTAGGTATTTACCATTTTGCTAGATTTTTATAAGGCAAAAGTTTGTTTTAACCTTGACCTATTACTCAGTTATAAGCCTCCGCCTCAAAAAGAGTTCTTGCCTTTTATTATTAGTATAATGACTTCCTCATGTGCGGCAGGTTAGTTTGCTTCTAAAATCACTGTTTTCCGTCCAAAAAAATACAAAAGTAATTTTCTACCAGACAACCATGGTTCTATTCACCGAGACTAGATAATTTATCTCGGTGTAAGGATATTATCGCTATGGATAAGTTCATACACTGTTGAGAAAATAATCCATTGGTTTGCTTAACAACAAATCGAGCGTGAATCAACTCTGTACTGAAAATTTTGTGCATGATATATATGAACTGTCTTCACACATTCGGTTTATAATTAGCGATACACAGGTACAGTGGCAAGTGTTCTACTTCACAGACTAATACCTCAAAAATCCCAGATTTTGGTACATGTAAAAGAAAAAGAAATAGTGCCTGTGTGCGTGCCAGTAATAGAAAAACTAAGAGTTCTCGCATAAAAATGCATGAACGTACCAAGCGCGAGGTCATCTAGTTGCTGCCAATTGCTGAAATGCCAGTTGCTCCCAGTTGCCAAAATGCCAATTGCTGAAATTCCAGTTGCTCTCAGTTACCAAAATGCAAGTTGCTTTCAGTTATCAAAATGCCTGTTGCTCTCAGTTATCAAAATGCCAGTTGCTCTCAGTTATCAAAATGCCATTTGCTCTCAGTTGCCAAAATGTCAGTTGTTGTAAGATTGTCATAAGCCACACTAAATAACTGAGGTAGTGTAATGAATTACAACCTGTTAGTAGTGTAAGGAAATCGAGGTGCTTCTTACAAGAAGTCTGTTTATCTTAATGTTTCAAATTTGCCCCGTACATCTATTAATAGTTCAAACACCCCTATACGGTATACTAATGATAAGATAATGAGTTTTATAGATTTGAAAATATTTTTTAATTATAAGGTGGCTTCTTGTAGGTAAACACTGTTTAGTTACACTCTTAGATATGTAAGTGTTTAGTTATTTTAAAGTGCACATAAGATCATAATTTTCTATTACATATTATAATAAACAATGATTACTAAATCCATATTACGGAAAGTTCAAATCAATCTGATTAAAATTAACTGAGCTATTTACGTTTTAGTATGGGACAGCCAAAAACGGTTTTCAAATTTTCATGAACGACCTTAATCCGGTTGATTGGCTGATGACGTCACAGGCACTACACATACTATACACATTATCTATCCAATATATCACTGCCTGTATAATATATCACTGTATCAACATACCAACAGTTAACAAGTGTGTATTGTCGGTAATCATTAGCTCGTAATTATGTAAGCTACACATCACTATATAATTCAAAGCATTTTCAAACGCAGACCTTTCTGGTCTTGAATTGTAATAGATTTTATTTGTTACTATAATATTTCCGAGTGTATTTCACGATGCCGAATTATCGTTGTATTATTGAGAGTTGTGGAAATTCCAGCAGAGAAAAGGGGAATAATGTACCGAGGTTTCATAAATTTCCCAAAGACGAAATATTACGGAAAGAGTGGATTGCGTTTGTCAACAATTTAATTACGGATTGGCGGATGCGGGTCGTTTTATCCCACGACTGGTTCACCCCGGGCTGTTTCATCCCACACCTGATTTGCTATCAGGCTGTTTCATCCCACTTGTTATTATAGAAGCAGTTAATTAACCGAGTTGTACTTATTGTCGAATAAACTTCATTGTTTATTATGAAATAAACACACCATTAATTGTTATGGAGTAGTAAAAAAAACATGACGCGAGAGTTGATATCTATCGTTTAGGTCTCGGATATACGAAGTTTGGGACTCTGGTATACGACGTTTGGGAAATATATATATATTCAAAACACGAAAGAAAAAATCAAGAACCACGTGGTTAGTAAAAGGCTCAACCAAACGATAAAACATTAGTTGCACTTACGGTTCTTTGATAATCATCGTTTCTCATGAAATTATATAATATTTATTTAAAACGAATAATATGCTGATGACCTACACAAAAACAAAATAAATATTTACACGACATGCAATCTTTCTTTTTTTTACAAGCCCCTACAAATTGTTAATAATCAGTGAGCTACACCTTGACGACATGCTTGTCGTAGATGTCAATACCAATCGATAAATTGGTGCGAACAAGCCACTGGTAAGTGGAAGGTCAATCAAGTTCGTTAACTATTTGATAAAAGAAAAACAACAAAGTATTACTAAATATGCACAAATTTTCAACAATACATTTTGGCAAGTTTTATACTCGCAGATAAAACAAAACAAAGGAGAACTAGCAGTGTTAATCGCGGTCTCAACAACCGCCAATCACCTAATTAAATAAATGCCAATTAAATTCACAATTGAAATAATAAACGATAACCTGCCTTTTTTAAAATCTGGTGTTGATTATCGAACCCATTCTGCTCAGCGAGTTAAGATTATTGACGACAATTGATTGGTGAATCTGATTGTTAAAGCGCTTAAAAACATTGAATTAATTTAGAATTGCAAAATGCAAAACGTAATTTATTATTCGTTACATATAAAAAAAATCGTTAGTCATTTATTATTATTCGTGCACATTTTCTGATATGGTCTGGTTATTTGAGCCTAAAAATAGAACACATCCCAATTGGTGCATGCACGCTTCCCTTTGATGACAGTTATATCATGGCATCTCATGGGTCGTATATACGATTATTTCACCGTGCAAGGTGCAAATGCATGCTTTCTGATATGGTCGGATTATTTGAACCTAAAAATAGAACACAGCAAGTCTTCTTTGAGGTGTTGTATCATGGACATATACGATTATATCACGAGGTAATTCTGTTATTGAAACCCAAACTGAACGAAAACGGCTCTCGATTATAACGGATGTAAATTTTGTGGAATGCTGAAGCAATTTTAGTTTAAATATCCTTTGTGTGTAAATTACTACTATAGGGCAGGCTGTGTACATGTAATATCAATTCTTTTATTTATAAAAGCTGTAAATAGATAATTTAATGAAATCAATTTATTTACAGCTAAAAAGATAATTTAATGAAATCAATTTATTTATAAAAGCTGTAAATAGATAATTTAATGAAATCAATGAATCTAGTCTCGCAACAATCGGATGGTTTTCATTATTAGATCCGGTATCATCTACATCGCCATCCTCTATGGAGCCACAGTCAGATAGATACGGCTCAAACATAATATATGGCGCTATAGTTATCATTTCTCGCGACGTATCTGTATCCGATACATTGCCAGAGCTAAAAGAACTACTGCTATAGGATAACTCTAAATATTCTGCTTCCATTCTCTCGGTGTATGATAGAATGACCAATAACACGTGTTAATGATTTATTTATATGATTACTACTTAAAACCATTTCGTTTCTTAAATGCCGACAATTAATTATTTCAATTGGCTACATAGATGTCCGTAGCGCCGGCTACACCAATTCTACACCAATCGTGTTTCAATCAGAAGCCAATTGTTAGTTTACGGTCGGCTTATTCTGATTTAAAAGACAATGCTACAGCAATCGGCTTTATAAAACAAATTCTAAATTAAAAAAAACAGATTATTCCGTAGTCAGTTGTTTTATTTAATTAGGGGATTAAGGAACCAGTCAGGCGTTAATGAATACACACGCCGGCTGTATATAGGTAATTAAGGAATAAACATTCCGAATATGCATTTGTACACTGTGACGTCACTAGGGACCGAGGGGATTAAGAGTGTTTTCGATAATTGGCCAAGTCGTTTTTACGGGAGGTCTATATTTGCGACTTTGAGTGAAGATAGCTGATTTATTTTTAATCAGATTGATGTTAACTTTCCGTAATGTGCATATAATAACCACTGTCCATCACTACGCCGAGTTTCTGTTTGTCGTCTTATGAGCACTTTAATAAATATTGGATTTGTACTTTTAGTATAAGTTATAAGTTGAAAGTTATTGACAATCCATTAAAAGCAAATTCTAAAGTAGGCCATGATCATTTGTGTATAGGTTAGTATTTTTGTGAAAATATCTGTGTGTAGGTTTAGTAGTGTTTTAGTGCTATATTTTATGGAGAAGTAACAGAGCAGAAAATATATTTTAAAAATATGTTTAAATTTGTTTCAGGATTTATTATGTTTTAAATAAAGATAGAGTGTTAATTCATTAAGTTTTGTTATGTTAAAGATAAATTATATAAGATTTAGATAAAGAGATGGCCGTTCTTGCTATAATAGTTAAAAAAAATGATAAGGAAATATGAAGATAGAGTGTAGATCAATAATTTTGGAGCAAAGGCTATTCATCAGAGTGCTGCATGCATTAGTGGTTTATTGTTGTCCCCAGAGTGTTTGTCGCATTGCTTGGGTGGAGAATATGCGAAAATCATGTTTATATCATCTATTAAAGAGCAGATATGTGAACTACAACACCAGTGTCGCTGGGGCTGAGGGGGGGGGGGGCGGGTATGGTTTTTATTTAAACATTTATTATTATATAGGAGGGAGGATCCAGGATATTACGAAAGAGGGAGGGGGTACTTTGATATAGAAGGGGATCGACGCTACATTAAAAGACATGTAAACGCGAGTAGAAGTTACTATGTCAGCATATGAAAGTGTTGTTTTGATGATTTTTCCATGTTAGATTTTACAAAATAGAAAAGTATTGTCCACTAACAAAAAAACACATGTACAAATGCGCCTTGTAACGTTTGTATTTTCTACATCTGATCTTTCAACTGTTGTAATTTCTACTTGTGCATAATCGACATATGTAACTTCGACATCGTTTTTTTTTATTCTAATGTAATTTCTCCACATGTCACATCCATCAAGGCGTGGTTCCGATTTTAGCCGAAGCTTGCGTCATAAAAACAAAACCTCCCTTCAAGTAGTCTCGTTCATCCAGACAATATGGCAATATCACTTAAATTAGAACTAAAGTCAACGTGTCCCAAAGTATCAACCAATCAAATTGCTTATCTCTGCTTACCCTAAGAGGAAAATGCTCATCTTCAAACTCCATCAAGGTATTGACCTAATAAACACCTACACAAAGTTTGAACATTCTAGCTCAATTAGAAAGAGAGTGACGGTGTCCCAAAAAGTGTGACGGACAGACAGACAGACAGACAGACGAACCCATTTTAATAGTCCCCTGCTTTTTTCGAAAGGCGGGGGACAAATATATATCTAAAATACAGATAATAAATACAGATAAAACAATTTTATGTAAACACCTGTTTCTAAAATAACTATTCTTATCATACAATTTCATATAATATATATTTAAAAAAAACAGTCATAAAATTTCTAAAATATTATGGCAATGAATATAGATAAAACAAATAATTATGTAAAGACATGTTTCTAAAGTACCTATTCTAATTATAAAATTTCATACATGTTTAAAGCTAATGATACAATTTCTAAAACTTTCCAAGGCAATAAATACAGATAAACAATAAATTATGTAACCTGACATAGGCATACGAGCTGGGAAAATTAGGGCACATATTGAGTCGCTGAAGGTTTCTGTTATATGACACGGCAAAACGTGTTGTGGAATTAATAATAATAATAATAATTTATTTCTTATATAGCGCATTACACAGAAGTTTCAACGCGCTTTACATATAAACACATGCTACATTAAAACTGATTTATCACCCAATAATACATTTGACAGTAGATATCGCTTGTGTCTTAAATGTGATATATACACAGTGTGGTGATATCACTTTACATAAATTTGATTGGTCGATCAAAAAGGAACTACTTTCTTTTATTTTAAAGAAACCACTTAGTTTAGTTTAAGAAAAGAGTGACTTTTTAAAAAATGAAGAAAGAAACTACTTTATTAAATTGACCTTGAAGGAAAAAACTGGGTAAGTATACAGGGCTATACAATAGCTAAACTGCTGTCAAAAAATGATGTATCACGACGCTGTAATGTAATTCGGTTCAGTAAAAGTGAAATCTATACCAAAGAATTATATTTATTTATTTGTGCATGTAAGAAAGGATTGGGTGATAAATAAAATCTCCAACTCGTGTTTTTTGATACCCAAAAATATCAACACTCGTTGATAAAGTAAAAAAAACTTGGCAGAGCCTCAAAAACACTCGTAGGAGATTCTCTATATAATAACAATACTGTGTAGAAGTATTTAAAGATATGATCAGGTAATATACGGCATATGTTAAACTGTTGCATATACACACAGAAATATGATACATTTAATACATTCAAATTTATAATAAAAACAGGAGGATAGAGGTGGCAATATATGTACATGATATGATATTTTACAGCAGTTACAAGTTTTAGGTGTTATAGGATTCCTTAAAAAGATGTGTTTTCAACTGACGTTTGAAAGATTCAGAATTTGAAATTGTTCGAAGAGAGACAGGCAGAGCATTCCAGAGCTTCAAAGGGTAGCCTCGGTCATCCAAGCCCGTTAGTCGAGGGAGCTATCGTGGAGGAGCCATATTGTCTGGATGAACGAGACTATGATGGATGTGACATGTGGAGAAATTACATTGGAAGAAAATACCAATGTCGAAGTTACATATGTCGATTATGCACTAGTAGAAATAACAACAGTTGAAAGATCAGATGTAGAAAATACAAACGTTACAAGGCGCATTTGTACATGTGTTTTTTCGTTAGTGGACAATACTTTTCTATTTTGTAAAATCGAACATGGAAAAATCATCAAAACAACACTTTCATATGCTGACATAGTAACTTCTACTCGTGTTTACATGTCTTTTAATGTGGCATCGATCCCCTTCTATACTTTGAGGCCAAAACCCGAATTATGAGCACTGTAGGTATTAAACACATCTCCTACCCTATTTTCAGTGTTTTTTATCAGCAAAATCATCAGGAACAGATCGGTAGCCTACTGCCTGAAAAAAAATTTGAAAAAAATCTGACTGAAGGAAAGGCACATGGTTTGAAGGAGGTAGTGATTTATGAAAGAAGGTTGAAAATTATTTTTCAAAGATGAGCGTGGTTTTTTTTTAAGAATCTGGTCGAGCATGTTTTTTTAGAATCTGGTCATGCTGATGCCGAAATCATGCTGTGTAACCATAAAATTGTACCTTGTGTCAATATGTTCAATTACTAAATGCCAATCAAGAAGAGTAACAGATGGTTTAATGCTTAATTTTATAAATAATTAAATACAACCTATACTCTGTATACTATTGATTTGATTTGAACTACCTGAAGGTCTTGCTCTTTTTCATGTGAATGTATTTTGTCATTAACCCTGTCCTTCCGTCGGTTCACAATTTGTTTTATGACACTCTAAAAGTCACAATTTTAATCTGGTTTTTAGGAAATTTGAAATGTAGGTTTATCGGACCGTAACTTCATGATTGGTTGAAAAATCATGCTTTTACCATGTTGTCACACTAGTGGTCCCAATTTTGATGAAATTTGAATTATATGTTTATATCCGAAAGATCTTGATTCCTTTTGATAATAATGCATATCAGACCAAAACTTCCTAGATTATGGCCCCTGATTGTACAAAAAATGTATTAATTATTATAAATTACTTTCGTGCATGTTGGTGAAGTGTTTAGTCTAGCAGATTTGTGCTTTAATTAATTAAAGATATATTATGGGAGATGAGATACGAGTTGGCAGTTCTCACTATAATAGTTAAAAACTACATAATGTAAATGCAATTGGCTGAATATTTTAGTCAAATTGATCAACTATGAACCACAGTGAACCATTCGAATGAAAGTTCAGCTTAGCCTCGATCATCATTACTGAAGTCGGTAAGGCGAAACTAATAGTCTTGATTACCCATTAATTTGTTTAATCACGAAGGACAGTTTTCTTGCAAATCCGACAACAATCCAACAAATATCGTAGTCTAGCCTTACCATCGAGAGCTAATTATGGTCTGAAAAAGTTAGTTAATGTCTAATTTATAATTTCTATAACAACTGAAGCCTAAATTAAGACTTGCAGTAATCAGATTTAGCTAATGTAACTTTAATTGTTTTTTTTTTCTTTTCAGATTATCAGCAGATGGATGAGGGGGCAGAATCAGAAACGACCAAAGATGTGAGCCCACGATCTCATAGATTAATACATTTTAATGCTGTACAGCCTGTTAGATATTGCTCAAATGAGATCAGGTAATACTGATATGGATCACATTTTCTATCTTAAGCCATTTAGGGTTTGGGAATAAAAGTTGATAAACACAGTTTTTGATAGAGACGTGCTACTACTAGGTTCAAATAAGTCCTGTCTAATTTTGATTTTCAGGTCAGGCATTTGACTTTTTATTGTTTTATCTTTCTGTTTGTCAAAATGTTAAGATATTGAACAAAAAATGAAGATGTGTGGCTAATAATTTTAATCTGTTCAATTTTCATTTGAATTATTATTATTATGGTATCTTTAACATGATCAATTTATTTTTTATTACAGTACAGCCAAGTATAATTTCTTCACATTCTTTCCCAAGTTCTTGTTCGAACAATTTAGAAAATATGCCAATATATTCTTTCTTTTTATTGCTTTGATACAGGTAAGATGATATTACTCACTTTATCAAACCATACCTGCTTTAATTCTTATGTTTAAGATTAGTGTCCGAGTATAGGGAGCAAAAGATGTTTCTACCGATAGCTAAGGATAGAATTGCAAATACAACATTAAGAGACAAATGAGTTAACAAGCACAAAGATTTGTAGCTAAATAGCTTTCAAGTTACAAGACTCCCCAGCTGGTTTATTTGCAACCTACAACCTTGAGACTGAACTTCCATTGTTTTAGTATGGCAGGTAACTGTCTTCACTGAATGAGTTGCCATTACAAATCTTGCAACCTTGCTCCAACTGTCCCACCACACCATTGATGGGAAGGAGTACATTAAGTTACAAGGAAGCCATCTTATATTATATGATGTCTTGGATAAGAAACTTTGTAATTTCATGTCTTTTGTAATTTTTTATCGCGTAAAGCGTTAAAGCAAATATCTCGTGATTTGTTGACATTAATCTCTTTGTTATTCTTTTTATTTATTTATACTCTAGCTCTAATAAATGATAATTTCAAACTAATATATTTTTTTTTTAATCAGCAAATTCCAAATGTATCACCTACAGGAAGATATACAACAGCGGTACCTTTATTACTTATATTAATGGTATCAGCTATTAAAGAAATAATAGAAGATTTTGTAAGTATACAAGGTTATACATAATTGTTACACTTTTAATATGTTGTGATGGTTTTTTTTGTTTTGTTTCCTTTTTTAATAGAAAAACTAAGGTTTTCTATACAGATAATGTTAGAAAAAGGGATTCCTTTTGATTTCATCATATTCAGTTTGTTTGAAAAGGATTAGGTAAAGGTTACATAAAGTCAATGGAATTATCAGACTTTAAAATTCAAACAAAATGTGTGATTTATATAGGCATTCACTTGTTAACATCTAATTATACCAGCCCAATAGTAGAGATGGGTTATCAAGGGCCGCTAACTGATGTCACAGGCCCAGAAAACAGTTTTTAGATATTGCTGCAGCGACCAGCCAAATGAACAGAACATAAATACTATGTTGTTTTAATTAAACTTTATATCAGTAATCTGTGGTATGTTAATACATCTTAGGGTTGTGTTTTTCTCTTATCTTTCTCTGTTTTTCATCAAATATTTTAATTCTAGAAACGACATAGAGCAGATGATGCTGTTAATAATAGAAAAGCTCAAGGTAAAATATATTTATTTATTATGGATGTAAAACTCACTCCTTATATACTTATTTAATGAATGTAAGACTCTCTCTTTATAATAACCTGGTAGGGAATTTAACTTTACTGTAGTGGTCGGATTTACTGTCAATTAGTAGATCATATCAATAAGTACGTAGTCGAAGATATAAGTCATTATTGAAAATCCCCCCCCCCCCTAAGATTTAATTTTTGCTCCCTCAGTCTAGTCTATGAAAAAAAAAAATAAATGTTCAAAGAAATAGCAGCTCAGATTAATCCAAAACTGTTGTCTTTCGAAGCCACAGTGGCTAAGTGGGTAAGATGCTGGTTCACTAACCTGGAGGTCTGTGTCTATCCCTGCATTGGCAGAGAAAGTTCATTAGGATTTTCCGATGTGGTTTCCCTTGTCTGTGGTGCAGCGGGAGGGCCTCTGACTAGAACAGCTTTCTAGTCAATCAGATGGGACAAAAAAATGGCATCTTGTGTATACATTTGCAGTTGGAATTCATTATAAGACTAGGCCATAGTGCTTCATTAGCCCAGTCGCAGCAGAACAACTGGAGGTTTAATTCCATTTCATTTCATTTCTGTTGTCTAAAGATTGTTTTTGAGTTTAAGGATTTCCCTGACTAAATTCACCGGATGTTAAAACTATTGATTGTAAAACTATTTTATTTTGTAAAAGACTCTTGCCTTAAATGTTTAAGATATATTTTATTATTTTATCATAATAAAATTACCGTAATCAGTGTGTATCTATTAATTTTCTTGGCTTGATAAAGTAAGTCAATGTATATATTTTAATGTTTAATATTTATATTGTAGTATTACGAGGTGGAACTTGGCAGACAATAAAATGGACACAAGTTAATGTAGGAGATATTGTCAAAGTTCTTAATGGTGGATTTTTTCCAGCTGATCTCATTTTGCTAGCTTCCAGGTCGGTCCACATTTTCTTCTTCTCCTTCTTCTTCTTCTTCTTTCATCCTTCTTCTTTTTCTTCTTTCATCCTTCTTCTGCTTCTTCTTTCTGCTCCTATTGGAAATGGGTATCTTGACAGTATCGATGACACTACAATACCAATTCTCTTTAATTCATAAACTAAATTTTCTTCCATTTCTCACTAAACCCAAACTGAGGCTTTTCATTGAATGTAACTTGGTGATGGGAGCATCTGCTTTTTATATTTATAGCTGTTATTCTTTATTCCTATTCTTTGCTTACCTTTGGGACAAACAGGTGTGTACAGACAAGGTGAATATGTTGACATACTTTTCCAATCTAATTAACAACTGAAGAAGACAGGATGTTGTATTATGAAAACAGAAGAGTTGGACTGCCAGCAATTGTCAGCAATGGATTTATATAAGCAGCGCCGGCTTGTTTTCAGATCCCATAATTGAACATTGTATCTTTATAATATGTAAATATTATATAAATATTGTTAGAAAAAAAAAATTGTCACATCTCTCCGAACATGTGTTCTGATTTAGCTATATATTTTTTTAGGTATATTAAAATACCGGTAATAGGGATTCTGTAACTGAAACATGCATTAAGCCACTTTTTAATATTTCTTCTATCAAATTGAGGTATGCATTAGATTTTTATCTTGTTTTCAGTGAACCCCAAGCCATGTGTTATATAGAAACATCTAATCTAGATGGGGAAACAAATCTCAAACTTAGACAGGTTTGTATTTTATTTATTTATGAGTTTTATGTCATGACATGGAATATCAGACTCTTAAGCAGTGTTGTATTTCAGACATTTTTAGTTGGGGTTAACAGAGGCAAGAATTGGTGAAATGAAATGGGGATTAACATCCAGGCAAGCACTGGTGCACAAGAAGTCAGTAAGCTTCCATTCCCTTTCACGAACCTCAATCAAAATTATTTCTTGATAATTTGTTCGGTAGCATATCATATTCTGAAAAATATTTGTAGTTTAACTCTAATTTGCATCTAGCCAATGATGAAAGTTGGTGTAAACGACACTCAGCAGTCACACGTTCTGTCATTGTCATCATCAACTTTGGGAAACCTCCAAGACAAGGGGGAGGTTGGAAGGCTGAATGGTTAGCATGTGCGCGCTGTATCATAGAGCCTGTCATTGAGTCAACTGGCATGGTTTCAAATCCCCGGTTGACAAGGAGTAAGGTCATCTGTCCAACTTCATTGGTTTTCTCCGGGTCGACCAGTTTCCTCCCACTGCTAAAGATCCCTACGCGCAAGCAAATTATTGAAATAAAATTAAGCCATATGTATAGAGTGGACGTTAAACCCCATTTCTCTCCTCCAAGACAAGGCTTTTGTTTAAGTTTTTTGAAATTTTAATTAACTTCATCAAATCTTTATCTACCAATATAATTAGTATGTTGAGACTATGATTTATATATCTGATTCTGAATTAGTTGACCCTAACTTTCAAAGAAGTAAAATGTCTGTACGCTTTTAGAAAAAAGCAAGTTTATTTTGTTTGGAAATGTGAATGACATGTGGGCACAAAGTCTATAGCTATAACTGAAGTTATGGTTATAAGAGAACACTAGTTCATTATGATAGAAGATGTATTTTGTTTACAGGGTACTACACATACAAGTGATGTATTAACAAGTGAGGATTTATTTAATATGAAGGGTGTAATAGAATGTGAATTACCTAATAGACATCTGTATGAATTTGTTGGTAATATTAGACCATCTGGGAAGAGGTAATAATTCGTATATAATAGAAACTTCAATCTAATCTTTTTGTATTCAGTGTCGTAAAGAATTGACAATATAAATGAACAGATTGAGTTCACAGATTTATTTGTGCTTTGTTCTATTGAAATTGTGTTTATAGCCAAGTTTTATCTGGGGTATGAACTCAAATGATTATATGTTAAATATTCAAATGTACTTTTTGGGAAGAAGAATTTTATTTGTAACCATTTTGTTGAAAACTGAAAGGTTTTATCCTGCCACATGACTTTATGTTGCTGTTGAATATTAAAATGTGGTAAGAAGAACTTCTATGTAGGATAATCATTGCTCTCTTGTATTTTACAACACACACTTTTCTCAGTTATACAGACGTTCGTTCGTTCGTTCCTGTAGAACAAACATTCTAATGTATCTTGACATTGATTGGGGTGAAACCTAATGATTATAAACATTTATTTTCATGCCTGTTGCTATAGTTCTATAGATGGTCATTGCTCTTTCTCAGGGATGATTTATTCAGGAACCAAATGAAGAAGATGATTCATACACCTATTCCAGCAAATTTAAAAAATTCTCTAAAGGATAGTAGGGTTGAGATTTAGATAACAGCTAAATATTTTGACTAATATTTTTCAGTGCCTATCCTGTAGGAACTGATCAGCTGTTATTACGAGGTGCTCTCTTAAAGAACACTAACTGGATATTTGGTAAGAATACTATGAATTTATGATTTGAGTCATACAATAAAATACACACTAACAAGAATTCATTTAGATCACCCTAAAATGTGTAGCTGGGGATTGGTGGTGGGGGAGAGAGTTTTACTTTTATGTAAATTGTGACACAGAAAAGAATTTATATAGGATTGATTTTAGATTCACTGTATTAGTTTTTTGATAATCCATATTGCTCTCACAATAAATTATTACTTAAATCAAAATTTAAAAATTTTGAAAATTAAATTAACAGAAATTTAAGCAAAAATTTTGTGCTGATCTGAGAATAGACCAAACTTTAGCATATCATCATCTTCAATAGAAAGCTTGATCTCGCTTTAACTATGTACATCTTATCAAGCCCTTCATGTAACACTCTGCATATTTCGGCACTAAGTTTGATTGGGTATAAGCCCAGCTTATGATCCATTCAGACTCCTTGGTCTTCGCGAATACCAAGTCACGCACTTTCAAGCTAAAATGTATATCTGTGATAAACGAGTTCCAAAGTTCTAAGTTCGTCAAATGTCAAGATTTCTGTGGAGATTGTGATGTCACAACCTCTGATTGGATGCTACTGTTGACTTGTCTGCATATAATGTAGCTATAATGTCGGGAATTGCATGGTATTGAATGTTGTGAAACTCACAGTCGTTGCTTCAGGAACATGGCATATCATTTACTGTCTAACATCATTTGTATACTTTACTGTAGGTGTGGTTGTATATACTGGTCATCAAACTAAACTTATGTTAAACTCTACTTCTGCTCCATTAAAAAGATCAAATGTAGAAAAACTAACTAATACACAGGTAGGGTAAATTGTTTTACCGGTATTTATTGCCTTATATTATATTATTTAATGTTTTATCTATAGTGTCTCATAGGCCTATGTTGGCCAGCAATCATTTGTATTATGTTGTATAATCCCTGTAAATATTTAACCAATTTGTGACACTTTAATCAAATAAATTATTATTATGATAATCTTAATTCAAACTAGATGTTATTTTTGTTCTGTTTATTTGACTAGTGATAACCACATTACAATAGACTACTTTTGACAGATAAAGGAATGAAATGTTTCATTGACAACCAATGATGTCTTAGTCTTTCATTCAAAATAGATATTACTTGACTTGAGGTGTGTGGAAACCATAAATTTGATTGACAAGATAGCTAATTAGTTGACTTGTCGGTAGTCTGATAGAAAGTGATGTTATTTATATTGATATATTATTATTTATTACAGATATTGATATTATTTGTATTATTGGTTATACTGTCATTAATCAGTGCTGTAGCTAATTCTGTATGGGAGAATAAACATGTCAATAAAGATTGGTATCTATATAATAAAGGTTTGTAACAAACTTTTGATTTCGTTTATACCTCACAGCAATTAAAATGTTTGATATTATGAATGATCGATTTAATTGATTTTCCAAGAAAATGATAGATTATTAGTGGGAGGTAGCTCTTGGAAGTGGATAATCTTATCATAATATCAACCCTGATATGACATGCTAAAATAATGTTTATGAATAAGAGAATACATTCTACCTATCTAATAAAAAGGTTTTAATCAATTGTGTAGATCAGAACGATCCCAGACGTTTTAATTTTCTGCCTCATTTAGCCGTAAATACACAGAATGTTCTGTACTAAGAAGACAACAAAATAAAACCAACAAATCTGTCTTCTATATCCTAGAAGTCCTATCATACAAATTGATCCATATAAATCTATATTTTGAAAATATTTTTCCATCTGCAAAAAATTGTAATTCTCTTGCAACTAGACATTTTATGAAAATTTATTTTTCTTTCAGATTCTGAGCCTTCCAATTTTGGCTATAATTTACTCACATTTATCATCCTATATAATAATCTTATACCTATTAGTTTACAAGTAACATTAGAAGTTGTCAAATTTATTCAGGCAATATTTATCAATTGGGTAAGTCTTTATATTAAACTGTTTTCTAGTAGTTTTCTAGATTTGCACGCGCTGTATCATAAAGCCTGTCATTGAGTCAACTGGCGTGGTTTCAAATCCCCAGTTGTACATGGCAAGGTCGCCTGTCCAACCTTGTGGATTTTCTCCAGTCCTCCGGTTTCCTTCCACTGCTAAAGACCCCTACGACAAGCGAATTTTTGTAATAAAATTAAACTAATATTAGTCCCAAATGACTTAGTTTGTGTAGAGTGGATGTTAAACCTCATTTCTCTCTCTCTCTATCCTTCATAGATTTAAGAATAATACTTTAAAATTATCTTACAGAAATATGTTTTTGTTTTTATTTCTACATTAAAAAAAGGGAATTTTAATTTGATACCATCACCTTAGAAATGATTGCATATTGATAAATACTGGTATATATTTATTGTCCCCCGCCTTTCGAAGAAAGCAGGGGACTATTAAAATGGGTTCGTCCGTCTGTCTGTCTGTCTGTCCGTCTGTCACACTTTTTGGGACACAATAACTCTCTTTCTAATTGAGCTAGAATATTCAAACTTGGTGTAGGTGTTTATTAGGTCATTACCTTGATCAAGTTTGAAGATGAGCATTTTCCGCTTAGGGTAAGTAGAGATAAGCAATTTGATTGGTTGATGCTTCGGGACATGATAACTTAAGTTGTAATTAAGTGAGAGTTGTAATTAAGTGAGAGTCTGTCACACTTTTTGGGACACAATAACTCTCTTTCTAATTGAGCTAGAATATTCAAACTTGGTGTAGGTGTTTATTAGGTCATTACCTTGATCAAGTTCGAAGATGAGCATTTTCCGCTTAGGGTAAGTAGAGATAAGCAATTTGATTGGTTGAAATTAAGTGAGAGTGATGAAACTTGCTATATAGTTTTATTTTATCAATACCTTGACTAAGTTCGATAATGAGTATTTTCTGCTCAGGGTAAGCAGAGTGATAAGCAATTTGATTGGCCGAGACTTTGGAACATAATAACTCTCCTTCTAATTGAGCTAGGATATTCAAACTTGGTAGGTCAATACCTTGATGAAATTCGAAGATAAGCATTCACCGCTTAGAGTAAGCAGAGATAAGCAATTTGATTGGTTGATGCTTTGGAACGCGATAACTTGAGTTGTAATTAAGTTAGACTCTTAGAGTGATGAAACTTGGTATATAGTTTCATTTCATCAATACGTTGACTAAGTTCAATAATGCACATTTTCTGCTCAGGGTAAGCAGAGCGATAAGCAATTTGATTGGCCGAGACTTTGGAACATAATAACTTTCCTTCTAATTGAGCTAGGATATTCAGACTTGACGTAGATGTTTATTAGGTCAATACCTTGATGGAATTCGAAGATGAGCATTTTCTATTTAGGGTAAGCAGAGATAAGCAATTTGATTGGTTCATGCTTTGGGACGCAATAACTTTAGTTGTAATTAAGTGAGAGTGATGAAACTTGGTATATAGTTTCATTTCATCAATACCTTGACTAAGTTCAATAATGAATATTTTCTTCTGAGGGTAAGCAGAGCAATAAGCAATTTGTTAGGTCTAGACTTTAGAACACAATAATTCTCCTTCTAATTAAGGTAGAATGTTCGAACTAGGTGAAGGCGTTCATTAGGTTAATGCCTTGATGGAGTTCGATGATGAACATTGTCCGATACTATCTGATAGAGAGTGATAAAACTTAGTGTATAGTTTGATTGCTCAATCCTTTTGAAAAGAATAAATATGCGATTAATTAATATGTGTCATGTATTTATTTTGGGATTTCGGCGGGGGACATCAGCCTCACTGTTGGCTTGTTTGAATTGTTATGTGTGTGTGAAATAGCTTTATTAATTACCGTCCACTTCCTTATGATTTTTCTAATTTGTTTGAATAAATATACTGTAATGGACTGGATTATCAAGACTACATAATACTAGACTATTGTAGAAGGAAATGTTGTTTAAAGTTTGATCCCTCTTCACTAAGATCATGTAACACTAGGGCAGTTGGATGTCTGAATGGTTAGCGTGCATGCTCTGTATCATAAAGTCTGTCATTGAGTCACCTGACATGGTTTCGAATCTGATTGTACATGACAAGGAGTAGGGTCGCCTGTCTAACCTCGTGAATTTTCTACGGGTCATCTGGTTGCCTCCCACTGCTAAAGACCCCTACACGCAAGCAAATTATTGAAATGAAATTAAAACCATATAATGTTAGTCCCGAAATGACCTTGTGTGTGTCGATAGGATGTTAAACCCCGTCTCTCTATCTCTGTCTCTCTTCCTCCACACTAAGATCATGTAAAAGTTTATATATTTTTTCATGAGTGTCTTGTTGTAGTGATGGTTGTATAAGTTTATGTAAGATTAATTGTGTTGTATTTATAGGATAGTGACATGTATTATGATAAAACAGATACACAAGCTATGGCAAGAACTTCTAATTTAAATGAAGAATTGGGACAGGTAATAAGTTTTACTAAATAATATGTAATTGACTTGTATATATATTATATTAAATAGACTGTATTAAATCTAACACTCGGGAGTAATAGCAAAGATTGATACTGCCAAGTTAAGACATTCATTTTAATATGATTCTGAAAATGGTTATACATCCAATCTCTGATCACAAAACTACTGAGAATCATCACATACAATCATATGTTGGATGCGTGTGTTTCGGGAATTTATAAAACATGATTCATATTTTTAAAACATGCATAAACAGAGCGTAGCGTGGTACAACCCAGACTGATGTGAAAGACTGTTCATATTCAATCGAGTTGCCCATTATCAATGAACACGTGATAGCAAAGACAAGAGTGCGATCAACTGAAGACGGAGAAGAAGATAAATTAACAACAGACTTGACCAATACAAAATGCCTACACATGTTAAATGAAATAAAAATTAATGTATTAAAATTTTGAATGTACAGAAAGGTTTATCATTTTTAAAGGGAATAACTTTATAATAATACTTCTGGTTAAAATATTTTGGGTTTTGAGAAACTTGGTATTCCAACACTCTGTGTGATCCGACATATTGTAACCATTTCCTATGATGTAGACGATGTAGTTGTATATTATATTGAGTTTTGAGGATATTATTTGTTGTTATTATTCAGGTAAAGTTTATATTTTCTGATAAAACTGGAACTTTAACTCAGAATATTATGGAGTTTAGGAAGTGCAGTGTAGCAGGAATAGCATATGGGTAAGTATCAGTTTGTTAAAAGATTTATTTTTTTAAGAATGTTTGAGATTTATTTCTGGACTGTCACAATTCGTGACTCAAGAAAAATATATTTGTCTGTGAAAAAAGAAAAAAAGATCTTTGAAAATACTTCAATGGAAGCTGTTTTAACAATGTAGAACTTGCAGAAGCTGAGACCACAGACGTTACCTAACAACAGATTAAAT
Source organism: Patella pellucida (assembly GCA_917208275.1). Taxonomy (NCBI): domain Eukaryota; kingdom Metazoa; phylum Mollusca; class Gastropoda; family Patellidae; genus Patella; species Patella pellucida. The sequence goes on along the minus strand of OU795043.1, from coordinate 41,200,769 downwards.
AGGGCTTGATGTTCTACAATAATTCAAATCATGGACAAAATTTCAGAACTTTTTTTTGATCAATAAATGTTTGATATATTTTTAGAAATATTGAAGAAACATGTCATACTTTTGATGATGAGTCTATGGTTAACAATTTAAAAGAAAATCATGTAAGTTTTTATTATACCTATCTTCAAAATGGTTAAGTTAATTCATTGACGCCAAAAATGAAATGAAATGGGGTTTAACATTCTACTGTTCCGAAGACAAAAAATTCTGACAATAGACTTATAACAATGACAGCTACTCAAATCTTTAAAAGACTGTTTAGAATTTAGATACCTCTATTCAAATGCTACATGGCTAAGTGAGTAAGACTCTGGCTAGCTAGCATGGAGGTCGCGGATTGCTTACGATGTTGGCCACGAAAGTTTAAGATTTTCCATTATGGTTTCCGCTTGTCAGTGGTGCAGGAGTGAGGTCCCGTGTACAGATTGTCTTGCAGGTAAAAGATCCCTTGGCTGTTTGAATTCGATATATAAGGTAGGACTTAGTGCAGCTGTTCGGTCAAAATTTCCGTCATAGCATACAATATAGCATATGCTCTTCAAAGCAGAACAGTTGAACGTTAAACCAAATTTCATTTCAAATGCAAGTCTAAATAAAAGATGGCATTGGTGGCACTGGAGGGACTAAAATCATCACCATTATTCGGCTGGGGTACTTCATATTGAAGGAGGTCACTAATGCTTTCTATTATAAGGGTAACAGTTGAATTTTCTAAAAGTTGATTCCACTAACTGTCATCATTACTTTTGGTAGGATATAGAAAACAACAGACCATTTCCTTTTAGTTTATTCACTTTTTTATGTTTTTTTTCTGTATATTTATTAACTTTTTAAAATTATTTCAGGCCACAGCGGGTGATATTCGTGATTTTTTAACCTTATTAGCTATATGTCATACAGTTGTACCAGAACGTCATCCAGATACAAATACTATCACATATCAGGCTGCTTCACCAGGTATGTAGTAAACTAATTAATCAAACAACCACCTTGATTCAGTGAGTAAGGCACTGGCTCACTTACCATGAGGTCCCCGTGTTCAATTTTTCAGCTTGCTTTCTCCATGTCAGTGGTACAGGATGAAGAGCCTGACCAGGAACATGTACATGTTGGCATGCATGTCAAAGCAACATTGTCAGTGAAGCAGAACTGTGGGCCTGACAAGGACAGCTGTTTAGTCGTTGGATGGGATGAAAAGCTGAGGTCCCGTGTACACATTGGCATACACATAAAAGATCCCTTGGCAGTTGGAATTCGATATAAGAGTAGGCCGTAGCACCGATGCCCTGCCAAAATTTTCCTTATAGCACACTGTATGGCGTATGGCGTCTTGCATTAGCCCAGGTTAGCTGCATAACAGTAGGATGTTAAACCCCATTTCATTTCATTTTTCAATGGGTTTAATTAGGATGTAGTAAGGGGGATAATTCTTTTGTATGGTTAGAATATGATGAAGACAAGAAAGAAATCTCCTGTGTGACTTATACCTGGCTTTTCTTATCAATCTGGGGCCTGTTTCACGAAATTTTAACTAAGATAAAATCCGATTTTAGTAATTCGATTGGATAGGATTTGATTGATTTTAGCGCTTAGCCAATCAGATTTAAGTATGTACTAAAATTTGGATTTTATCTTAAGTTAATTAAGATGTAAGGGGGATAACTCTTGTGTGGTTAGAATTTTTTGCACCATTTTAAAATATAGACCGACATTGAGTATATATTTTCACCAGTCATAAAATATTTATGGGGTGGGGGTTAGGGGATTTGACATTGACATCCTTAGATGGTATCATATATTTTCTTTGTACTTTAATTAGACGAGGCAGCTCTTGTGGATGCGGCCAAAAAATTAGGTTTTGTTTTTACTACAAGAACACCAGAAACAGTCTCTATCGAAGTGGTGAGTTTATATTTAAAGAATTATTTTTGAATTTCAACAATTCTATAGGGGGTTGGTGGCCGAATGGTAAGCATATGTGCGCTTTATCATAAAGCCTGTCATTGAGTCAACTGGCATGGTTTCGAATCCTCAGTTGTACATGACAAGGAGAAGAGTCGCCTGTCCAAACTAGTGGGTTTTCCCGGGTCCTTCGATTTCTACCCAATGCTAAAGACCCCTATTCGCAAGCAAATTATTGAAATAAAAATTAAACCATATTTAAGCCCGCAATGACCTTGTTTGTGTCAATTGGACTTAAAACCCCATTTCTCTCTCTGGCACTGAAAGAAAAGTAACACTGAGTTTAATTATATATTCTCTATTTGAAGCCATGTGTTTTTCTACTTCCTACTATAGTTTAGTCATATATAACACTTACCGCAATTTCATAGTTTATTCAGATATAACACTTATGTGTGTCCAATATGTTTTTCATTTTAGTCTGGTGAAAAGGAAACATATGAAGTATTGAATGTGTTAGAATTTACAAGGTATGTAAAATAACAAACAAGTTAAGACACCAATCTGATTAAAATCTGACATGTTATCTGTACAGGTACACCAGACTTTGTGTTGTGATAAATTATGGGGAATTTTAAAGGACAATATTGGTGCCAGTAATAATCGGTTAAACACATTCCAAATATACTTTTAACGCAGAGATCATTGCTACAATAGCTGAGTTATACACGTTTCCCGAATCAGCAGTGATGTAGTGAAAAGAAAAACACGAGTAGCCGCTCTATATAACTGACTGAAGCGATGAGTGATAATAGATACACGTCCGAATTTCTGCTCACTAATAATTTCTTCGAAGACCAAAAGTTGTGTTTAACCAGCTCTATCACATATGTGATAATGACTGGCACCAATATTGTCCTTTAAACCACAAGCGTTGATATACATAGATTATAATATACTGTAAAAAGCTGAAACAAACTATCCCTGATCTGTTATATACATAATACAGTGTGGAGTATGATTGTTGTACTATTTTATAAGAAATATTTAATATTACCATCATTATCATATTATTTTCAGTGATCGTAAAAGAATGTCAGTTGTAGTTAAATGTCCCGATGGAAGAATACGACTTTATACTAAAGGAGCTGTAAGTTATTCTACATCATATTGTCTTATAATCAAGTCTGGAAATAAAGAACTGATAATGTAGGCTAAAATTCAGCTTTTGTTCCACGTAATTGTTCTCTGTTTTATTTGACTGTGTTTATATTAATATTGCTATTGTAAAAGTTTATGATGATGATACAGAAAAAAGTCTAGAATGTATTATTAATAGGGACATAAGGAGGAACCCTATTGAAATTCAGTATAATTCTATATCTCTGGCCGAATGGTTAGCACGAAGCGTCATTGAGTCAAATATTAGTTTTTATTGAATTTATAGGATACTGTTATTTATGAAAGATTAGATGAAGAACAGAAATTTCGAGATATAACTTTACAACATTTAGAGGAGTTTGCTACATTAGGTTAGTATATTAACATTACCTGTTTATTCACCATGACAAATCACGTTACTGGTTGACATAGACTAGCTCACCAAGACTTTTCATAGTGAGTATTGTTATAAAATGGACAATATAAAGAGAAAGGTACACAATAATGATCAATATTTGTATACAGTAATGTGCTTGACGTTTTTATGGTGTCTGCATATGAGATTGATCTGAATTTTAGGATTGTCAGGTATTGTTCTTTTGACATTATCTATAATTGGATACTGTTCTGCACCGAGCTATTGGAGATAGGCATACCATGGCTCCCAGATCCAAAGATAGACCCAATGCTGAGATATCACTGATTTTATATTTAACAAAAATAAAATTAACTAACTGAATTCCAATTTAATTATTATTGTAGGTTTGCGTACGTTATGTTGTGCTGTAGCTGAAATATCCGATGAGTTCTATGATGAATGGAAACATACATTTTATAAAGCTAGTACCTCTATACAAAATAGAGAAAGAAAATTAGAAGAAGCAGCTGAATTAATAGAGAGGGTAAATGGTTACTTAGAGAATAAAAAAATAGATAGTGTAGTTTTTAATCACAGAAAAAGTCAATACAATAGTTTTTTAAGTTAATTTTTAACAAATCATACACATAATATCATACATGATTATTATATATGTAAGGATTTACAACCATCAGTCCACAATATCTGTGACTACAGGAAAAGATTTTGATTGAATTTTCTTTTCTCAGAAACATGGACTACACAGACTATAGATTGTTTTTGAATTGTAATATTTGATATAAACTTTAAATATGTATTTGTTTTTTTTTTAGAATTTCAGATTATTAGGAGCTACAGCTATTGAAGATAAATTACAAGAAGTAAGTTATTTAAAGATATTTTCTGAACCACTTAACAATGATATATCATAGAGATGTACCAGGAAAATATTTTCTTACCGAAAACATATCATAAAAGATATTTAAAAGCCATTATAAATGACAAGTCTCTCATTATGATATATTTCTTTTTAAATTTTAGGGTGTGCCAGAAACAATAGATGCATTAAGTAAAGCTGATATCAAAATTTGGGTATTAACTGGAGATAAACAAGAAACAGCCATTAATATAGGTTATGCTTGTAAATTATTAACACAAGGAATGGATTTAGTTGTTATAAATGAACATTGTCTTGATGTAAGTATTAAAATCTTCATACATCAAAGTCACAGTTTCTTAAGGATTTGGGGAGTTGGATGGCTAAACTGTTACCATGTGCGTACTGTATCATAAAGCCTGTCATTGAGTCAACTGGCATGGTTTCGTATACCCGGTTGTATGTGGCAAGGAGTAGGGTCGCCTGTCCAACCTCGTGGGTTTTCTCCGGGTCCTTCAGTTTCCTACCAATGCTAAAGACCCCTACGCACAAGCGGATTATTGAAATAAAATTAAACCATATGTTAGTCCCTCTAATTGAACTAGTTTGTGTCGAGTGGATGTTAAACCCCATATCTCTCTCTCTCTGCCTTAAGGATTTCCAAATTAATATTTGGGGTTAAGAGAGAAAGCGATTAGGTTTAACGTCCACTCGACATGGGGGTATTTAGCAGTAGAGTCAACCGTAGGACCCAGAGAAAACCCACAAGGCTGAACTGACGAACCCAACTCATACAACCAGGAAATAGCTAGTTGACTCAATGACAGATCTTGTGATGAAGTGTGCATGCACTAACCATTTGGCCATCCAACCCGCATTCGTTAAGCTCACAAACAACTATTATCTTGCTGATCATTGGTTATAAAAATAAAAAGCAATACACCCTCTCCCCCAGACAAATCTCAGAATGAATTGCCAGTTGATTGGGATGCACAGAGTCGGGGCCCGCGGAGCGGCCACGATTTCGGGGGGGCTACTGACAATAACTCACCCAATGTGGCCTCCCCCACTAAGCACCACACCCATACACCCCCCCTAACCCTTTTTCACTTTTTGGAGCTTTTGGCGACATTTTAATTTTATTTTTCACTATTAAAAATTATTGCCGGGGCTAAAGCCCCTTTAGTCCCCCCCCCCCTTGCTCCACGGCCCCTGCACAGAGTCGTAAGTTTTGATTGTTATAGAGGCACAATGTAATTACTTGTCAAGAAGCTTGTCTCCAACATGACCTATGACAACTGGACATTGATGTGTCTTTGCAAAAGTTTCACACAGCTTTGCATAGTTGCTTGAGTCGAAAATGAAGGATTCTGTGATTTTTCTTTTAAAGACTGAATTATTGTAAGACATATTGCTTACTCTGATTTCGCATATTTTACCTGAAGAGTTACATCTGTTCTAAAAATCGTATTTTCTTACTTGTATTAATCAACATAGTTTCTAATTTATTTTCTATGTTTACATGATTACAATGTTAAATATACTACTTATAGTTGTACTATTTCTATATCTATTTATATTGTAGTCAACTAGAGAGACATTATTAAGTAGAAAAGCTCAGTTTGGTGATGCATTAGGTAAAGAAAATGATGCTGCCTTAATTATAGACGGACAGGTAAATACTTAACTATATGAGATTTATTTTGTATCTCTGACTTTACATACTTGTAAATATGAATAAATTACCAGATTGACTCATTAACTGGCTGTCCTGTAAGTTAAATTGTGTTCCCATGCTTTGCACATATAGCCATAGTAATATAGAAATAAATGATTTGTCTGCGATATCACCTACTATTGAAGCGACAAGAAGCCCCACAAATGAACAAGCGAAATAAAAGATATTAGATTTGTATTGTTGTGTCGGGGCTTTAAAATAATCAGATGTCATACATGGCTAATATTTATTTCAGACATTAAAATATGGTTTATTATGTGATTGTCGTAAAGATTTTCTAGATATAGCTTTATCTTGTAAGGCTGTTATTTGTTGCAGGTATGTAGTCCCCTAGTTGGGGTTTCATATTTAACTTTTATAATATTATAAAGTAGTTTTATTGGGGGAACGAACATTAATTAAACCCAATTCATCTAAATTCTATTTAAATTCAATTTCTAAATCATCTTTTAAATTTCATATTAAAATTCTAAGGTACATAGGCAAAATCTGTGGTGTTTTTTTTTCATATTTATTAAATTTGGTTAATACAGTTTTAGCTGGTGTTTTTATTTGCAGGGTCTCACCGCTACAGAAAGCTGAGTTAGTAGAATTAGTTAAAACTACACAGAAAACTATAACATTAGCTATAGGTGATGGAGCTAATGATGTGGGTATGATACAGGTAAATTATACATTGTATATTTTAATTACCCGTAGTTATTAATTAACTTGTTAATTTATACATAACATTCAATTTGTCAAATGATTCTGTAGATTAGTGATGCTTGTTTACATATGTATTAGTGAAATTTATAAGATTTTAATTGATATCAATGTCCACATGCATGTGTTATTTGTATTTAAGTTTATCTATTTTGATTGTTTACCTCAATTCTTAAAGTACACATGTGCACTTAGTCAGGAAGTTGTGCCCTATAAATAGTACAAAGCAATGAGTCATCTGAATAGTGAAAAGTCCTTGGTTTAGTTACAGGAAAATATAAGGCTTCCAGAATAATAATTATAATTATAATAATAAAATGTAAAGAAAACAAAAGGTCTTACTTTCACCGTAATTATATGTTTTACTACTTTTACCTGATGCTATATATTATAGGCTGCTCATGTAGGTGTTGGTATTAGTGGATTAGAAGGTTTACAGGCTGCTTGTGCTTCAGATTACGCTATTGCACAGGTAAGTTCTTATATACTAATATAATTATCCAATGAAATATAGAATTTGGTACCATGTTATCGATTTAGTTTTATGCCAGTCATGATTTGTTTTTTTTTCTGATTTCAGTTCCGATTTCTAAAGAAGTTATTATTAGTACATGGAGCCTGGAGTTATAGTCGGCTGTGTAAACTTATTCTTTATTCCTTCTATAAAAATATCTGTCTCTATGTTATTGAGGTAAGATATCTATATCTATATTTTTTTATTAATTTCTATAAAAATATCTGTATCAATGTTATTGAGGTAAGATATCTGTATCAATGTTATTGAATAAAGTTCTATAAGTATCAAAGTTATTGAATAAAGTTCTATAAGTATCAAAGTTATTGAATAAAGTTCTATAAGTATCAAAGTTATTGAAGAAAGTTCTATAAGTATCAAAGTTATTGAAGAAAGTTCTATAAGTATATCTGTATCAATGTTATTGAAGAAAGTTCTATACATCTATCTATATCAATGTTATTGAAATAAGTTTTGCAATATTTTTTAGCAAGCTTATTAAAAAGACATGAAAGTTTAGACCTATCTATAATTTTCAATTTATTGGAACATTAAATCTCAATATCTTCTGAATTACATATTTGGCAATACAATGTATTCACCATGCATACAAAAACATTCTATAGGTTATTTAACTGCATGATGTTTACTGAATTATGAAAATTGTTTATTTTATAGTTTTGGTTTCAAATAGTAAATGGTTTCTCTGGTCAGATTTTATTTGAGAGATGGAGTATTGGTCTATATAATGTGGTATGTATATTGTATATAATAAAATGACTTTCCTGTCAAGTTGGACTTATGAAGACAGGCATACTCCATGGACCGTAATTTTGTCAGGATAGCAGTGCTTATGCAATCTCTTATTTCAATTTGTCAGGGAATCTTTAGTGTGTTGTCATTGGTATACACAGGACCACATACTTTGTTGAAACCAGTCTAACGCTAGGTCTTTATCCTGCACCACTGTCTTTTATAACCAAAGCTAGTAGACATGATTATCCAGACACTTACACTGTGTGGAATTTGGAAACTTATGAGTATGACCAAATGAAAATCTGTATTTCTTACAAATGGTAATATCAAAGGGCTTCAGATAGTTTAACATAACTAGCATAAATGTTTACAAGAATTATGAACCTACCACTGAATAAACCAGTTATTTTATATTCCAGGCTTCTTTTTAAATGAAGCTGATATTTTTTTATTATAGATATTTACAGCTGCCCCACCGTTAGCTATGGGATTATTTGATAGATACTGTAGTGCTGATACTATGATGAAAAATCCTATTCTCTATAAAGATAGCCAAAAAGGAAGATTCTTTAATGTTAAGGTAAGGCATTTTTTATAAAAAAAACTCCATAAATCTTTAATTAAAAAAACTCATACCCTCATATCCTAAAAACACAAATAAGATCATGTAAATACTTTATTGACTGTTATTATAGAATATGCTCATGCATATCGAGTAAACACAAGGTTAACAAGCATATACACTAACTGAATAAAACAATATCTCCACAAATCACCACAGCCACTGTTATCAGAACGAAGACAGAATTTGATTGCATTCTGCCAATTCTAATCGTTCACTACAGTACATTCCTTATTATGGTAATATTTTGAGATTGAATTTTATGATTTTTTATAGGTATTTTGGATGTGGATTATGAATGCTATATTTCATTCCATACTTTTATTCTGGATGACTTTAGCAGCACTGAAACAAGGTAAATGTTATGTGTTAATAAGACTTTATTATAATATGATATAAACACAGACATCAAGTGTAATTAGGCTATCTGTTTGACCACAGCCAAAATTATTGTATCTGTAATGAACCAGGAAATTAAGACTCAAATATGCCATTTGATTAATGTTAATAGATACAAAATCTCAACCATCTGATTAGAGGTATTTCAACCTAAAACGTTATAAAGAACCACCTCTCAACTAACTTCAAGTCTGTTTTTACTGCTGTTGTGCGGTTGGTTTTTAATAATCTATTGCTGACTGCTCTCTCTGTCAGCCAGCATCATCGTTTGATCAAACAGCTACACAGTACTATTGACCAGTCCTGCCACTGTTACTCTTTTAAGGAAGTGTTTCCTCCCCCCTCTTTTCCTAATATATCAACCACTGAGTCTGATGCTGCTATCGTAGTAACACAGGTTGCTGGTCTGCAAGTTAAACACATTATGGCTATTACCAGTACCTTTTAATTTGAAAATTGTCATTACAATGGTTATATACAATAAACAGTAATCTCTAATATTTAAAAAATACCTTCTCAACTGCATTGTATATTTTATTTTACAGATATTTCTTTCTCTGATGGTAAAGTAGGAGATTATTTATTTATGGGGAACTTTGTTTATACAGTAAGTAAACTAAGAATAGAATTACATTAGTTCTGTAGTAGAATGCAAAGGACGTTAATGAAGAATTTTGAAAAAAGTTACATGATTGATAATGTCACGTTTTGGGGGATTTGTAAAACCTTCCAAATCTCCCAAATTTTCATAAAATTAGCAAAACATATGTATTCAGAACCACAAGATGACAGCAAATGGTACTTCTTTCATTTAGTGAACGTCATCTATTGAATATGGGAATGAACTCTAATAAAACACTGGGAAATAAATACCACGGGTAAACTTTGAATATGTCCGGTAATGCGGAATAAGGGTTATGAAATGAATGATAATAAATATTATCATGTGTATTTCAGTATGTTGTGGTGACAGTATGTTTGAAAGCAGCTCTAGAAACAGGAGCATGGACTTGGGTAATATTTTGTTGTAGTAATAAATTATACAATACAAGCACATTCTACATGCTAAAGAACAGCAGCTGAGACTTAGTTGTTTTTATAGCATGAATTGTAATTATATGTGTAAACAAGAATAATATATAAAAGATATCCTGTATGTATCAACAACACTAAGTAAATTTGATTTAGTTAAGTGAGTAAGTTTAGTCTGGAGATTATGGGTTTGCTCCCATTGTTGGCTCTTGTTAGAGGTGCAAGACAGAGGTCCTTGGAAAGCTGTGTAGTTGTTCAGATGGGATGAAAAAGCTGAGGTGCTGTGTTCACATTGGCGTTCATTTAAAAGATCCCTTCACAGTTAGAATTTGATATAAGAGTAGGCTGTTGTGCTGCTGTTCAACAAAATTTCCCTCATAGCACAATGACGCACAAGGGAATTATTGAAATAAAAATTGAAAACCATACGTTAGTCCCAAAATGACCTAGTTTGTGTCGAGTGGACATTTAACCCCATTACTCTCTTTCTCTCTCTCTCATAGCCCAATTGCAACAGAACAGTGGGATGTTAAACCCCTATAATGTTGTTAAAACTGTGTATTGCGACCAAAATCATATTGCTGTACAGCCAAACTTGTTGTGATAATGGGGATCGTTCGACTAAGTGGGTCGGACGCTGACTTGCTAGCCTGGAGGTCGTGTGTTTGACCCCTGCATTGGCAGAGAAAGTTCATCCAGATTTTCCGGCATGGCTTCCCCTTGTCATGTAGGATGGAGGGCCTGACAAGGACAGTTGTCTAGTCGTTCGGATGGGATGAAAAACAGGATGTATATATTCAAGTATAGGCAGTACAGTGTATTATATTCCTGGAGTAGATATAAAATTGAGATGATGTCATCTGTCAAGATTCTAGGTATGGATACTTTAATGATTTTTACTAACCTTCAAACCTAATGAGTTTGTTGAACTTTGTATTTATGATTTATTTATTGTAGTTAACCCATCTAGCTATCTGGGGTAGTATTGCCTGCTGGTTTTTATTCCTGATCGTCTATAGTCATGTATATCCTATAGTAGACCTAGCTCCAGAAATGGTGGGAATGGTAAATATATAAATATTTATTTTTTCCTCTAATACATTCTATACATTTAAAAATCATTAAATTTTTGAAAACTAATTTATTGTGTTGTAAAAGGAGAGTGATAAATCACTTAAACTCATCTGAATAATAATCTTTTGAGACTTACACATTGCTCTCCTGGAAAGGAGCTGCAGTGGCTAAGTGAATAAGTCACTGACTCGATAACAAGGAGTTCTCAGGTTTGCTTGTGATGTTGACTAAAGCATCTCTAGTCATTTGGATGGAACAAAAACAGGTCCCTTGCACATGTTGGTGGTGTGCATGTAAAATAGGCGATGGCAGTTGAAATTTCAAATAAGTGTAGTGTCACTATCTGGTCAAAATATTACACTGCATGGGATATGCCTGTCTTTATTAGTCCTGTTGGTCTACTCGAGAGACATCATTCTATCAGAAGTTCTCGTAGATGTAAAAGCTGACGGAGTAAACCAAATTCCAAGGCTCAGTGATTATTTACTAATTGCCAAATAATTAATGACACATTTTCATACAAATTTCATGTGCTTTTCTAGGATCGTTATGTATTTGGTTGTTCTTTATTCTGGTTGGGTTTAATTATCATTCCGACATCATCATTACTCAGAGATTTCTCTTGGAAAGTGTAAGTAAACTTTATTATATCTGTATTTAACGTACGGTTGTTCACAGTGTTTTAAACATGCATCCAGATTGTAGATATGTTTTGTGTTTGATATGAATTAATATACAAGTTTTTTATATATATTGTAGATTAAGGAGATGGTTCTATAAATCACAGAGACAATATGTACAAGAAATGGAATTATCTAATAAAGAAGCTGTTATACATTCATCTTCTCCTAAAAAGAAAAGGTAGGTTGACATATTCTCACCTTCATAATAATAATAATAATAATCGCGTCATTTTACAAGGGTAGCAAATTAGGCCCTTGGCACAGATCGTGCGAATGATTTTGATCATTACTGCAGGAAGAAACCGAAGAACTCAGGGGAAACCTGCCTGATCGGACGGGAGACTGAATATCCCTCTCACTTACAACGATAAAGTTCTTGCCCTGAGCTTGGATTGAACCCTCGTTGCATTGGTGAGAAGCCGCCTCTCTATCGCCACGGCTATCCGACAGCTATATGTCTTCTATCAGAAATGGGAGCAAAGATGCACATAAGAGTTTGGCTAAATCCCAAAGCAAACCTATTTGGAGATATCAAAATGCTCCCCTTGCATTGCACACATATCATAGAAATAAACTGGGTATTTCCACATATTCTTCATCAATTTCCAAGTGTCAAAGGTTCACTTATGTGTATACAGGGCCACAGTTAGATACTTCCTTGCCAGGCCCTTCATCCTGCGTCACTGATAAGTAGCTCACATTCTGAGATACTTTTTTGGTCAGAACCATGCCTTACTGTCATAAGTAAAACGCGATTACATTCCATTTAGTGAACAGTTTGAAATTTCAAAACTCATGTTGTATTTTTCTTGGTTTTATTTTGTTTATATACACAATATATTTTAGACCAATATCAGAGCGAGCTCGTCTGTTAGGATGTAGTTTATTTTCACGACCTGGTAGAATGACACAGACCACAGATCAACCACGTAAGTCTTACATGTCCACTGGTAATATATCAGTATAAATATTGTATAGTTTTAGATACTTATATTCTACTTATTATATTATGTCTTCCATCGAGGCTACGTCTAACAGTGTAGGACTGTCTTGTGTTAGGAGAATGCCTTGTATGTTGTAGTGTAATGTTCAGATATATTTTAATTTGTCTCAGTTTATTATGAATTCAAATTAAATCTGCTGTCTTCCTTATTTTGTTTTTGACTTTTAAGCACATTGATTTGTTTGTTTGGTATCAATTGTTAGCGACTGGTATCTGGAGAAAACTGTTGTTGTAGTGGCATCTATCATGCTGATGGAAGTCATTTAAATGACTATCGTTCTAGCCGCTGTAACCTAAACAACTATTGTCCTAGCATCAGTTGCCTAAACAAATATTGTCCTAGCATCAGTTGCCTAAACAACTATTATCCTTGCATCAGTTGCCTAAACAACTATTGTCCTTGCATCAGTTGCCTAAACAAATATTGTCCTAGCATCAGTTGCCTAAACAACTATTGTCCTTGCATCAGTTGCATAAACAAATATTGTCCTAGCATTAGTTGCCTAAACAAATATTGTCCTAGCATCAGTTACCTAAACAACTATTGTCCTAGCATCAGTTGCCTAAACAACTATTGTCCTAGCATCAGTTGCCTAAACAACTATCTTCCTAACCATCAGTCATCTTAACAGCTATTTTCCTAATGACAGTTATATCTGGACATCTGTAGCCATTACAACAGATATTGTCCTGGGTACTATATTTGCAATGAACTGGATAACAGGAAACTATAATTTGGTGTCTAAATAAGGTTGATAGTAGATTTGATTTTCAGTGTACCGGTAATAGTATTGTATTGTTGTATTATGTTGATTATTTTGAGATATGTGATGTCATTGATATAACAGTTTGTATTACTAACATCATTCTAACATCCCCATGAGCTTGTACACAATTGATAGAAAATACAAACAGTTGCTTATTGTCTAACTCAAACATTTATATATGTTGCTAAAAACGTAATGTCAGGTGAGTGTCTACTTATTTGAATAGTTCAGATCGTGTTCTTTGGAACAAGAACATAGAAATATCAGAGAGATGCAATAATCTGTCTTCAATAATGTCTGCTATTCCAATGAATGTTTCACAGTGTTTTCGTCAAGAATATAGATAAATCCAGGAAATGCTATAAACTGTCTTCAATAAGATCTGCTATTCCTATGATGCCATCTTAAAAATAGAATGTGTTGGACAGTATTTTAATAAAGAACATAGATAACTCCCAAGGAATTCTATAATCTTTCTTAAATAAGATCTGCTATTTCTGTAGATTTCACCTTAAAAATGGAATATTATGTTGGTCAATGTTTGAATCAAGAGGGCCCCGCCCACACAATCTAATTCTACTAACAGCTGTAGATGCTTAACAAAGTCACAATCACTTTTAGTACCTACATTATTACAGCTCATCTCACATTGTGCAAATCATTTGGAATAATTATTATCTTGAATCTGGAAGCTATATGCCGATTGGCTCCATACCAAGACAGTAAGCTAAGACTCAAAATAATAATAATGTTGCTTATATCACATCTTGCCATGTATAATGACTAAAAAGAACTCTTATCTATAGTCATTTCTTTAATTGTAACAATGATTCTTTTTAACTCAATAATAACTATATATCTATTAGGGTGTGAGAATATAGAAACTATTCATATATAATAACTACTTCTAGTTTGGTGAGTTAATGCAATACGTAGTATTATTATAATAGTTGAGTGGCTTTTAGTTTTAGTGTGGGACGCTATACTAATACATATATACTAAAACATCATCATCACACACCAGTAGGATACTAGAGAATAAATTCATCAACATTTAACACTCAGTTGTAAATTTACAGTTGGTTGTCTCTTATTTCTAGACTGTAAACTTGTAAAGCAAGAAATTAATGCATTAATTTATTTAAAGATACCTTCACACATACAAACCATGTGATTTGGTGATATATTTAGAACATATTCAAACTAATTTATCTTTTTCAAATGTTTGAATCGAATCCCTCTCAAAACATTTCAATCGAAAGAAAACTAATCTATTTTTATCATCCTTGTTTATCATGTAACATCTTATTACAAGTTAACTATTAGTAGTTTGTTGTTTATTCCCAAATAACATATAAATTTTGTACCTTCCAAAACATTTCCATGGGTGCAGGATGTTGATGACTTAATCTTCTGTTTCAATATGATTTTAATTCTTGTTTCGCTAGATTACATAAAGATGAACTACTTCATGTTTCATGTATGAGGAATTATAAGCATTAATAATAAGTAGTCTAATTTTATTTAGCCAGGTAAAACTTACTACTATACTCCCATGGGCAAAAAAATCTTGCTTTACAGTATATTTCATGAACTAGTACTGACTACTGTACAGACCTCAATTAAGGGTAGATGAATCCATCTTGGGCCGTATTAGTCTTCAGGAATTACACAACCTCCCCCTCTCCTTTCTTATACTTGGCACACTTGTATCATGTTACAACTGGTAGTTTGCCACAGTATTATAGTTAAAGATTAGTTTTACACATCCAACTTATGTTTTGTGTTCACACTAATTTAGATTAATGCCATCACATACATTATAGATTCAAACTAATTCAATTGGTGTATCATTGTAGGAAACACAATCCTCTAAAACAATTAGCATCACTGACTAATTCACATGTTTTAGTAACATTAACTTGTCATCACCTTAATACTTCATAAAAATGTTCCTATCAGGTCTCCATATAAAATTATACTCACCCCTCAAGTATATTAATTAGAATTTATCATTTTATTCTTTTGTTTAGTTTCACGGTGTTTTTCCATTTTTGGTGTATTTTGGGGGTTTTGATGTGTTGGGTGTGTTTCATTTAGGAGTTGAGATTCTTTGAGTGTATAATTGTTGGGTAATGTTGACAAAATGTTTAGTAGCCCACATGCATCATAAAGTTATGTAAGACACATGGAATAATCTTTGTAATGTTGTGATACACAAATAATAAACATAATAAATACACAATAATTTTTTAATTCACAGAATACAATAAAATTGTAAAACATAAACTGTAATATACATTGAATACACCATATTGTAATACACACTGAAATATCACAATTTTGAATACATAGAGAATCTCCTAAAAAGTTTATTTTTGATCAGTAGATTAGGAAAGTTATCTAACAAGCGATATCTACTGTAGAACTGTTATTGGGTAATATAACAATGTTGTAATACACACTAAATACTACAATGTTGTAATGCACACCCAATACTACCATGTTGTAATGCACACCCAATACCGCAGTGTTATAATACACACTGAATACAACAATGTTGTAACACATACTTAATACCACAATGTTGTAACACATACTTAATACCACAATGTTGTAACACACACTGAATACCACAATGTTGTAATACGCACTGAATACCACAATGCTGTAATACACACTGAATACCACAATGCTGTAATACACACTGAATACCACAATGCCTTAACGCACACATACACTGAATACAACAGCGTTATGAAACATATACAGTAGAATACACTTCATGAAATACAATTTTCTGGTCATACAATCAGAAACAATAATTTTTCAATATACACCAGAAATAATAATGTTGCAATACATGCAAGAAACAAAGGGGATATATACATTAATTTAAAGAAATAGGTTACCATGAGAATCCTCATGTGCAGACATTTCCTTTCAGCTCAAAATACCATGTTTTACTATATAAACTCCTAAATTCCAAAAAGTACAAAGCTAGTCACTAACGCGGTGTTATATTTTTAATTCAGTTATTTTTGCTTATATCACAAAGGTACATAAGCTGTTATATCAAAATAATGTAACAAAAGGAGAGACGCAAAATAAAAAAATCAGAATTTGTGAAACAGCTTGCTGACTAAATTATGGGAATATGTGCACTTATTTGCTTCAATGCAGTAGTCAATATTTTTACATATAAAAATTAATTATAACAAGACAGTGTTACTTTTAAAAATAGATTTGTTTGTTAGTTGTATTCGAATGTAGGTAAAAGATACCTATAAAGAATTTTGATGGTACAGTATAACATTCTTTTCATATAAAACACCCACGCAGTTTCCTTGTTGATCCTGCTGAGTACAAAGCTGTGTTGTCCCAATTGATTACACATTTTCGTAATCTTATTAAACTGCCTTGGATTTTGTTCCATGTATTTTTAGAAGTGAACTGCACAAAACAGTGTATGCTTCGTCTTTCTACAATAACGAACATATCTAATAATCTGAACAATAAAACCTAAAGCAGTTTAGTAATTTCATAAAAGTGTTCTATGAAGAAAGAATTAATAGTGAATTAAGCAGTTATTATTAATAATTTAGTTTCTTCTAGATTCTGTAATATGTTAGAATTAGATACGTTTACAGGTATAACAATATTCACTATTTTAACTTAAGCCTAATATTAACATTGAACTCAATAAAAAGAAAATTAAAAAGAGTCAATCTGAATTATTTCATAATTTTTTGAAAGTATTTTTCATTTTTTTTGTATCAAAACTTAATTCTGAATCATAAATAGATTATGTCTTTTTATTAGGTTCAGATCTGATAGCATCTACACTTCAGCTACATTCTGCTCTCTCACTAATAGCGTCATGTACACTTTCTCCTTGATATCTTAGAATCTTGCTTCATACCACTATACATTATGATTCTATTCAGTTTTGTCCTTGTCACTATCCGTCCTACTCCTGATAAAATTGTGCAACTATTGGTTTGGAATTGAAAATACAGATCACTCTGAAACAACAAACCACCAACCTTTGCTTGTCCCTATACTTAATGAATGTTTTTTTTGATAAGACATTAGACAGATGAAATATATGAAACTGTCATTGGCAGTATGTATGTTCTTTTAATTATGATCTGATATCATTTTCAATTATTTATATTATTGATCCAATTTTAATACTTTTAAAAGTGGTCACATCAAATGCTTATTTTATTATTCGAATATTCTAACTAAATGATTATCCGAATATCCTAAATGATTATCAAAATATTCTAAATGATTATCAAAATATCCTAAATGATTATCCAAATATTCTAAATGATTATTTGAATATTCTAAATGATTATCAAAATACTTTTCAAATATTAATTTCAATTGAAATTAGCAAATTTTTGACGCTTTTTGCTGCTATTTTCTACCTCAAGATTTCGTGATTTTTTGATATTAGTTGATTTCATTGAACAGATTTTATTAAATTTTTCATAGGAGACAAACACAGATCAGATTCCAATTGTGTTAACTGACATTAAATAATGAATACCAATTCCAATTTAAAAATTCAAGTATTTGTGTGAGCAAGTCTTACATTCAATCGAATATTTATTGGATTATTTCAATAGCTGAATTAGCATGTTTTCTCTAAATCACATAATTTAAGGAAAACCTTTTCAAATACATAACATTAGTAAGAAACATATATTAAATGGCTAACAAGAGACAGGTTTTGTAAAATTAAACATTCACCCAGTGGTTGTATATTGTATAAATGTTTAGTTTTTGTTTTCAACTCGGTGTTCTTTATTATTGTCTTCTTATGCTTAATTTAATTTGGATTGGAAGCTCATTTAAATAGTTTCATTTTACATGCTTATTTATTTAACTAATTAATATTTGAATGTACATAATTAGATTAATTATTTTTTTATGAACAATTATCAATAATTGTCAGTTTAAAATTAGTTTAATGTTTATGCTATGGATAGATGTATTATTTATTTTCTAACCTGAGCCTATTTGTTGCGTTAGCATGATTTGATTTATTTGTTTTTTTTATTGTCTTTATAAAATTAGCTCCGTCACCTACTCCTTCACGTAAGTTTATGTTTTTTAGCTTCTCATTGTTTATAGATGTTTTGTGAATTATTTATAGTTAGTTCATATATTAGTAATAATATTCTCATCCGCAAACTAACCTTATTTTATATCTTTATTTAAAACCTACACAATAGATAACTGAAGGTAATTGTTCACTTATTGTGACATCCACATGGCCAGTATCATCATTCAGAAACTTTTAAATACTGGTTCTAGCTAAATAAACCACACCATGATATTTAATTTGAGAAAAAAGCAGTTAAAATTAATGAAACAAACTAAGCAGGACTCACGGGAACCCAAAACAACAGATTTCATGCATTTCTGGTAAGTGTTGACCTGTTTGGCTTTGAGGAATTAAAAATGAGATCCTTTTGGAAACAAATATTCTGGAAGTCCAAAATAGGCTGAATTACATGTTTTGACACCTTGCATGCCGTGATTGGGACATGAACTAAATACATATTTTTACTAACAAGTTTTTATTAAATATTCTATCCAAATTTATACAGAATAAAAGTGCCAATGCTTTAAGGTATTGAGCCAACGTTTGTTTTTTTTCTCCACTAAGCTATAATCATGTCTTTCAATTTGAATGCAAAACATTAATCAGTGGGTTATCAAGTACCTTCAGTTTCTTGTTTCAGTTTAAATGCACGTTTTCAGCCTTATTAATATCTAACTCATTTGATGTATTTCTATGCTCTCTCTCTTTCTATTTATTATATTACACTCCTTTTAACCACACAGCATAACCAATATTATAATAGAGGGGAGGTAACTCTTGGGACTTGGTCCTTAATCTCATATTATCTCCCCTTAGACCACAATCTGAAATATTACAGTTTTTGAATCCCAGAATGTGTAGTGTAAATTGTCTGCAGGAAAGAATTAACAAAAACAAATGTTGCAGTTCTCAGATAAATAAAAATATTCTCCATCGGACAGGTTGGGTGAATAATTATAGAGGTGTTACTAAACCATTGATGTATTTACAGGAGAAAGGTCATCAAGTCAAACTAACTATGGTATGATACTAACTGGGGATGAAGGACTCAATCTTGCATACTTAATGTAGACTATTCTTACGGTGTATATTTGATCTTTTTCACTAATTCTTAATCTTTAAAACAATAAAAGAATACATATATTTATGTAGGCTATTTTAATGGTGAGAATATAAGCTGAAAATTGTGCTTTAGTTGTATTCTAGACATAATGCAAATGAATCAGTAATTCATGACAAGGAATTTGCATGAAACATTAATTTTTCTCACGTTGGCATTTATATACATTACAACAATAGACCTATATTCCTTCTTATATACAGTACACTATTTTCCTACTTTCTTCATTACGTCATCTTTAGAGAACTATATACTCTACTTCGGGAATAAATCTCTGTCCTAAATTACCGCCATATCCAACAATTAAAATATTGTTTTTTAATGCAGCTCTACTCTGGTTGACATCTGTTAAACACAAAAAAAAATAATTAAACCTTTTCATTTTTATTAAATGAAAGCAGAATATATACTTCTCAAAATTCTCAAAATAAGTGTTTTTGACTAAAATTGTTGATTTCGGACTTAAAATGTCTATCAACTAGATTAGTATCTATTCTCAAATGGAGCTAATTGTAGACAGACGGCGAAAGTTTAGTATGCTGTAGAACATGTTAGTTGTCTTCAATCCGTTTTTGGCAGTTGTTAACATGACGGAGACCATATCTTTGATTTTTGATTAAAAATGGGGAATAAGTATCAATTGGTACATTGTTGGTGTTAATGAACCTGAGAATTAGGATATGTAAAATAACGGTGACATTTATATATTTATTATATCATGCTTTGCATATAGAATGTATGTCACCATTATTTTACTACTCAGTTTTCTTGGATTAATGTGTCTTTGGTGCTATTTGTGGTTTGTTGCGTCGATTTTTCTAATGCATTTGCAGGACAATTAAGATGTTAGATGATACCAAACAGTAGGAATTCCAAGCATAAATTGATCTTGAAAAAATATTATTTTTCATACTGATTCACGAAATTTAAAGAAACTTGGTACAATTTGTATTTAGGAGCGTATATATGATGCATTGAAGTTACATTTTTACAAAATTTAATATTCAAATTGTTTATTCCAAGATCATGTAAATGATGTATAAATTTAGTATAACCCACCTCCACTCTTGACAGACCACGGGTGTTGAATTCTAAGCCAGTTAACATCACACTAATGAATGTATCGTGAATTATTAGTACATGTTATAATTCTATTGATGTTCTGTGGTTTTCAAGTGTTTTGTTTTATCTAAGTTGCTCTAACTGTGTAAGTAGGTTGGTTGTTGGGGTGATTGTAGTGGTTTTTTTTCAGCTAACAACATTAAAACTAAAGTTGTGTCATTTTAGAATTCATGTTTGAAAATAATTATTTCATATATTACGAAATAAAGACATACACAGGAATAGATTCCACACAGTGTAAATCCTCTCAAATTTAATTCAGTTCATATCGTCTGCTATGTCATTCACGTCTAATTCTGGATTTAAAGGACCTAAGTCCGTAACTCAAAATCCTCCAAAATCTTCGACATCGAAAACACGAATTATTGGTCAATTTAAATCAACATTGATGATGTAAACTTACCTGGAAAAGATGTGCTTCTGATATCCGATATTTAAGATAAAATAATTTTTCTAAAATTGGTACACGAGTCGTGTACCATAATGCGCTTCAGCTCCAGTTGTATTGAGAGACTCGAAGGGAAGAGGCTAGACACATTGCTCTGTATCACACGGCATTTGTAGACTGGAATAACCAGTCTGAATGGCTTATTTCACTGAATATAACTGATTTGAAATTGGAGTAAAAACGGAAACAATTTAATGTAAAACAGTTTATGTACATTCATATTATAGTACATGTATTATAAGCGTTGCGACCCACTTTTGTAAATTTCTGGATCCCAAATGCTAGTGATTTAGCCCCTTTAAAGGAACAATATTCCTGGCTTTTAATAAAGTGAAGGCAAATATAGATGGCCTCACTTTAAAAAAAAAAAAAATTTTTTATGCAAATCCATCAATTTTGACCTCAGTTATAGACATTATAACAATTTCAGCTGATTTCACACCTCCTATCCTCATCTCTATTATACAAATATAAAAATTGTGGGTTAGGTCTTAAAGCTAAGGTCCATTGCATATTTTGCCATAGGCCACGAAATGTAATTAGGGTTACGGCTAAATCTATTCAACAATCTTGTCAACAATCATGTGCCGCCCCTAACCCTATTTACATCTCGTAACCTATGAAGTAATCTGCAATGGGCATTAACTTTTAGCCTTTACCATAATTGTGCTGTTTTTGCAATACTAGCCAATACATTGTTCATGGAGGTCTATTTATACCCTGATGTGCTAAATTACATAACAGCAACAGTCATTGAATAAAAATAGTGCATATTTTATCTATTTGAAATATGGTTTCTACCAAATTGATTCTTTAATATTTCATTATTTTTTTTTCATGTTTTATAAAATTATATTGTTATACTTTATTGTAGATGGTTATGCATTTTCTCAGGAAGAACATGGTGTTGTTGGTCAGGTAAGATAATCTTGTATATAAACCTACAATAATTAAATTTCTCGGCCAACACTGGGATCAAACCGGAGACCTCAAGACTAGAGAGCCAGTGGAGCCTGTGTCTTCCTCACTTTACCACTCTGGCTACCATCATTGTGTGAATAGTTTACACGGATATCCAATTTACCTGTTACCTTTGATGCTATTTTATGCTGTCATAGCAGAGAACATTCAGAATGCAGTAGTTGAACTAATAATCAAGCTGTAGAACTATTAAATTTATTCCTACTGTGCATGATAAATAGCCTTGGTAAAGGGTAAAGAAAAGATATATAATAAAGAAAGAAAATAAAGGGCTAATTTTCATTACCTAATTTAAAAGGTAAAAATGACTTTGACATAAATTTATTTTATTTTAGGCAAGATTTGTTCGTGCTTACGACACAACAAGAGGAAAACCAGAAGGCTTGTGAAACTTTCATCACACAAAGCAGTCAGTTTCAATTTAAACAAATTTATTACATAAGTAATGTTATGTAGATCTGTATTTTTTAATGTGTAATTTATTATTGTTTTATTATCTTACACGAAATCTTGTAATATTCTTTTTCTTAATCAAAACTAAACAAACCCTTGATGTTATTTTCTTTTCATTGTACATTGTAAGTGTTGAGATACTTTTAGTGATTTTCGCCCTTTTCCCTTTCACTTTATTGAAAGTTAATGAAATGTAACTTGATTGTCATCAAATTCTTGAATGTTGATGAAATGTAACTTAAATGTCATCAAATTCTTGAAAGTTGATGAATTGTAACTTGAATGTCATCAAATTCTTGAAAGCTAATGAATTGTAACTTAAATGTCATCAAATTCTTGAAAGTTGATGAATTGTAACTTGAATGTCATCAAATTCTTGAAAGCTAATGAATTGTAACTTAAATGTCATCAAATTCTTGAAAGTTGATGAATTGTAACTTGAATGTCATCAAATTCTTGAAAGCTAATGAATTGTAACTTGAATGTCATCAAATTCTTGTACAGTATGGACCACCCCCATCATGTCATGCTCTATGTTTGATTGTCATATCAATAGTTGATCATTTATCTTCTGGTGGGAATCGTTATTTCCGATTTGCCAACTATCAACTGATATTTCACAGATAATCCACATTATTATACTATTTATTGGTCCTTGAAAAAATCAAACTTGGTCTACCTCAGAATTTCCCATCCAAATCTAAAAAAAAGTGGTAGACTTCTATTAGTTAGCATAATATTGAAATCATTGATGTACCCTATCATTTGAAAGTAGTTATTTAACTGGATATTTGTAAAACTGCAAGTGGGAAGTGTATTATTTAACACTGTGGATACTAGACCATATCCTAGTAAATAATATGTAGACTCAATTCAATAGTATGAAATATAATTATACATGTGCTTTCTATGCACCCTCATTTTATTTGCTGTCATGAGCATATCTATTGTTGCCTAGCAACATATCTTTGTTTTGGTTTTTTCTAAGAGATGAATTAAATGTTACTTTTCATATGGAATGTATGGTCGCCTCTTTTGCAAAATGGCTATTAGTGTTTGAGAATTTGCATGTATGGTATGCCACTTATTTGAAGTTTATTTATGAAATACTTAACTAAAAATCACAAATTATCTTAGAATTTGTATACAATACATTATTTTTTTTTAATGATTGGCCAAATTATTATTATTTATAAAGTAGGGACCAGGGGCGTGCTGGTGGTAAGGTTATGAGGACGGTATCCTCACGGGCCCCTGTTTGATAACTCCTCTCATCCGTATAAGCGGGCCCCTCTGAGGGCACTAAGACAATATTTATCATAAAATAGTGAAAATTCTCCTAATTTAATTGTAATGATCAGACCTGAATTCAGACTCAGAAGTGGTGTAAAAATGCTTCTCCCGGTTGTCAAATTTCCAAAAAAATTGCGGCGGGTCCCGTACGCCCCTGGTAGGGACTGTATAGACTGTAATTTATTTACATGTATTGTAATAGTAGTAGTAAATCAGTGTATTATGTTAAAGCAGAAAATTTTTATTTCTGTAGTCATCTGTTCATTAAATTGTATTTATTTTTGTATTTTGGTGTCTCATGTGTAAATTATAACAATATGTGATTTAGTTTGATAAGTATTATATTGATTACGTGTGTTCAGTAAATATGGGTGTATATATAAAACATGTAATCTACACAACAGCTTATACTTAACTTTTAAAAGAATTTTTTGAGCATGAGCTGTGTATTAGGCTTGATAAATGAACGACTATTCACTATTGATAGGATTTGTTAAGAATAAGAGTTATTGATCATATAAATTGTAGAATATATTTTATAGCTGATTTATCACAAAAATCATCTTTAGAATTGCTTAAAGTTTATAATTTCACTCAATATGTCAATTTACTTCATATTTAAGATGAATATTGTTGCTATAAGGTGTTGTTATCAGAAATAGACGGTTTATCAAATTTTGCTTTTTGTCTGTTACCAAATCTGATGTGGTTTAGCTAAATAGGTTTTTGTCTGTTTTAAATGATGATTTAAATAGTAACAGGGAGTAACTAGGCTGTGAAAGAATAAAAACTTATTATTCGTTTTACATTTTACTTCTTCAACTTCACTAATCTACTTCCTGATTGGAGGTCTTCTAGAATAGTTTTTGGAGTTTCGTCAGCCTTTAAAACTAAAGCGCTTGGATTTAGATCATCTTTGTCAATGAATTTCTTCAGACAATGATTACTATAGAGTCTATAGTATAGACACTCTTAATACTGCTTTTAATTCACTTATTAGCTCACTAAATTATATTGCATGCATCTTTCTTTCAGAAATTAGATTGTTTATTTTTCTTCCAATGTTGTTATATAAGGAATTGTTCAAATGTACTAATATCTGATTATTAGAGATTTTTTTTAATGATATATTTTACTTAATTTAGTGTGATAGATCTAACATTCCATTTAGTTCTCCATTTAGTATTCTACTTTAATTAAAGTAACTGATCATCATTTAATCCACATTAATATGTAGGCCTACTCTTGATTAATTATTTAACTTTTAATTAAACATACATTATGCAAGAGGTAAATCTTCCTATTGCAGGTCTTTCTTTAGGTCTGAAATGTTATATAAGTAATTAATAAGACATTATTTAACTTTTTTAAAACATAATCAACTCTTGATGTCATCTTTTGTGTCAGATTTTCACTGGATTTGAATCCTATCTGCTGCTCAACTCTCATTGATTATTAAATCCAAAAGTGGAGACTATGTTTTCTATATGAGAACAAATGGGTGGGGGGAGCAAAATCTGTTAGTAAGGGATCAACAATGCATCAGATGATGATCAGCAACTTTAATACATTTTTTATATATTTTGTTTTTTTCTTGGCTTTTTTTTTTAATTCCCCACACATTTTGCTCAATTTAGTAATAATTCATCATTATTTCATTCATTGTTTATAACAAAGTAGTTTTGTTTTCCTGAACACTAAAAACGAGAAATGCTAGTTTAATGCAGACACTTGATTAAGTCAATATTAAGCATTTTGACTATTATTAAAGGAGTGCTGTGCGCGAGGTAGGGTAAGCTTTCCTGAATACAAAGTGATTTTGTCATGTTTAAGATTGAATTGTTGCTCTTGTAGGGTATTCTTTGTGTGTAGAACACCCGGTACCACTTCTGATTCAAAATAAGTATTTCACATAGCTGATAAACTTTTGTTTCTTACTATGTCTCAGGATTAAACTATACCAAAGGTACATGTGTTAATATACAGTAAGGACAATGAACTGTGGTAGTGCTAATTGTGAAATTGATAACACGCATCTTAAGATTTTTGATATAAATGGTTTTATTGTAGTTTGTTTGAAGTTTACATGGCTGAATCTCATAAAAAAAAATCACCAATAAATAAATATGTTTACTGTAGAGGTTGAATGTATTACTACGCCGAGAAGCAGTGCTTATAATTCTAGTCATATCTATGTAAAAATAAGTTGTTGTAATTTACCCTTCACTTTAATATATATGTGCATGAATCTAAATGATACATCCGAAGTACATGTTTATGTTCTATTGTACGGACTACTGTTTCATTTCATAGCTGAACTGTATAAAATCTGAAAGATTATTCCTTAAATGTCTATGAATGCTTTTTTTTCTGTGCTAGTTCTCGTTAGCTTCTGAGTAAACTATAAAAAAAATTCATCAAGCTGATGCGAGTTTCTTATTTATTCATGCTAAAAGCACTAGTGTTGAGCATGCCTCCTCTTTCCTGGATATAGATAATGATACCATTTATCACACGTGTAAGGAGGAGGATGTCTTGTGTTTGATGACACTTTATTCACTTTTGACATTCACTTTGTGTATGTATTTTTATACGCCCACATTGAAATGTGGTCGTATATTGCCGTCGCCCCGGTCTGTCCGTCCGTCCGTCGCCCCGGCGTCCACAATTGCTTGTGGACACTCTAGAGGCCAAAGTTAATATCCGATTGACTTTAAATTTATACACAGTGTTTAAGGTCATGAGACGAAGAAGCCTATTGATTTTCAGCGATTTCTGATAATAAACTTGGTTTGTGGATATAGCGCATTATAAATGTACATATTATTATTATTATTATTATAAAATGAAACAGCCTTTTGATTTTCAGCAATTTCCGATAATAACTGTCAGAGTTATGGCCCTTTATCACTTAAAAAAATCTTGTGGACGCTCTAGAGGCTAAAGTTAATAACCGATTGACTTTAAATTTATACACAGTGTTTAAGGTCATGAGACGAAGAAGCCTATTGATTTTCAGCAATTTCCAATAATTACTGTCAGAGTTATGGCCCTTGATCACTTCAAAAATTCTTGTGGATGCTCTATAGGCCAAAGCTAATATCCGATTGACTTTAAATTTATACACAGTGTTTAAAGTCATGAGATGAAGAGGCCTATTGATTTTCAGCGTTTCCGATAATTACTGACTGAGTTATGGCCCTTGATCACTTTCAAAATTTTGTGGACGCTCTAGAGGCTAAAGTTAATATCCGATTGACTTTAAATTTATACACAGTGTTGAAGGTCATGAGACGAACAAGTATATTGAGTTTCAATGAATTTAGATAACTTGAACAGCATGGAGGAGAACTTTATCAAAGCCAAACAAATTCCAATGATTTTCTGATAATTACATAATGAGTTGTTACTTTTAATCAGATTTTAGTGTATTATAAATGTTTCATTACTGAAAAAAGTAAAATATGCGACAACTCTTGTTGACTGCCCGGACGATTTAGCTGCTGTGGGCGTATGCTTCGTTGCCTGGCAACCTATGTTTCTTTCAGTTTGTATTACCTGTACTGTATGTGTGTTTTTGACTAACCACCGCCTTCTAATACTGTTTGTAATGTAAATATTTTTCTGTAATGGTCAATAATACTCTTTGTTTTCGATCTATAATCCATTATTTCATCTGCATGTCCAAGTAAACTTTTAATTTGATTTTTCCCCCATTTTTGAAATGTTTTTATCTGTTATATCCATTATGGAAATAAAAATCAATCAAGTCAAGTCATTTGTAACTTTTAATTTGCATTAGACAGAGAGAGAGAGAGAAATGGGGTTTAACGTCCACTCAACACAACAAGGTCATTTCAGGACTAACACATGGTTTAATTTTGTTTCAATAATTTACTTGCGTAGGGCCGGGGTCTATAGCAGTGGGACGAAACCAGAGTGGCCGGAGGAAACCCACGAGGTTTAGAAGGTGCCTCTATCTCCATGCCACATACTCTCACACCAGGGCTTGAAACCACAGCCGCAGGCCAGCCAGCTAGAGGTCGAAGCGTGGCACTCTAGACAACCCCAACCCCCCTGCATTAGACAGTGTGTTCACAAGAGAGATGCCTGTCCTCAAATTATTTAGTAAATGCATGAATCCTTTTGGTCATCATCTTAACATGTTTGCCCCACCACCCATCCCTTAAAAACATTTGTTAAAGTACCAACAAGTCAACTATTTTATTATATTACCAGCCAATGTTATGGTCTAATCGCACATTTGTTTTTTCAAAAGTATCGAGCAATCGAACTTTTCACTGAGTATCATCACTCTCTATCAGATAGAATCAGACAATGTTCGTCATCAAACTCCATCAAGGCATTCACACTCTTACTCAATTAAAACTAAAGTTATTGTGTCCCAAAGCTAACCAATCAAATTACTTTTCTGTGCCAAGTGTGAACATTTTAACTCAATTGTGTTCCAAAGTCTCTGCCAATCAAATAGTTTACCCTTAGCAGAAAATGCTTTTTATGGAACTTAGTCAAGGTATTGATGTAATGAAACTATACACGAGTTTCATCAGTTACTTAATTAGAACTCAAGTTATTGTGTCCCAAAGCATCAACCAATGAAATTGCTCATCTCTGCTTAATCTAAGCAGAAAATGCTCATCTTTGAACTCCATCAAGGTATTGACCACATAACTCCACTATTTCCAGCAATAATCTTTCTCTCTGTTATAGTTAACAGATTGTTAAAAGATAACGGAGCTTTGAGCAACCGTCCCCCCTAAAAAGACCTACACCAGGTTTGAATATATTCTAGCTCAATTAGAAGGGGAGTTATTGTGTCACAAACAGTGTGACGGACAACCAATTTAAAAAATCTCCTGCTTTCTTCAAAAGGTGAGGGACAATAACTGCGTCCATTAATACCACCCCAATGACAGTGCTATTGGAGAGACGTTCTTATCCACCAAACACTACTTCATTAACCGTTTAAGGCCATTCTGCACAACTGACATGTGAAAACCACACTGCAAATCAGGGGAAACTTTGTTGGCCAACAATGATCTGCTGGTTAGCAAACCAGGGGCCTGTTTCACGAAATTTTAAATCTGATTGGCTAAGCGCTAAAATCAATCTAATACTATCCAATCGAATTACTAAAATCGGATTTTATCTTAGTTAAAATTTCGTGAAACAGGCCCCAGGGTCTTACTGGGATTCCAGTATTTCAACTGCTGTACCAATATGAATACGGTCTCCCACCTTCCCATTCAAAAGAGTGGACACAATCCTTGTCAACCCTTTTAGGAGGGAAACAGATTGTAACCTGAAACCCGCTGATTGCAAACAAAATAAAAAACAAATTAACAGATCTTTCAGACCTTTTATTTTTCTAAGACATACAAAAAAATACATTTACTACAGTTATAATAGACATTCTAAAAAAAACAATTGTTAACATAAAACATGAGATAATATGTAGCACTTTCAAAATTTTTCTTCTAGTTTTATTTTTCTTTTAAAAAAACGTGGCAAGTAACACTGTAGCAATCCATTTTTAGGATGTCTTTGTTCAAAGGTCAAAGTTGAATCAAAATCAATTTGAAAACTAAAAATATACAGTAAAAGATAGTATACATACATGTTCCCAAGGAGTAAAGGTGGAAATTGAACCACTTTAAACTTTATACAATTTATCATTCAAAATAAAAACAATCATCTAACAAATGTAGTGCTGTAGAAATATAATTAACTTTCAAAATTTACTTTCATTTAAAATTAAACAAAACAATGACAAAGGTTATGACTTCCATGATGGCTAAAAATTTGAATAACTTTAAAAATGATCAATGAATCATTGCAAATTACTGATAAAATTGGTTAATTTTAACAAACTTAAACAAATGAAATAAAAATTCAAGATGTAAAAAAAATAACCAACATTTTCACAAATTTCTAATGAATCGACAAAGTTTGTATAATATTTAAAATTTATATACAAAGCGACTTGAAATATTAGTCCTTTTAAAGACATCAGAATCTCATGTAAATAACTACATCAACAAAAACATGAATGAACGTCAGTTTTTTTTTTGTGACTTGAATGAAATAACATAACGGGGCATGATTGATGATAAAAATGGAGTTGGATTCAAGACCAGACATCAGCTATGAAATTTGTTCTATTTACATATATACAGTAGCATAATTTAAAACTAGTGAAGTCTTTCAAATTAATAAAATCCACAAAGTACAAGTTTCTTCTTTTAAACATATGATATAAGAAGATACCATAATTTTTTGAGATTTAATGTTCAACATTTACTATAGTATTACAACCAGATCAAAATACTTCCATTTTGTTTTGTACTAAGAATAAAGGAAAACCACGCTCAAGTTACATTGCCTATGATCAACCATAATACTTTTGTCCAACCAATGAAAAAGTACATTAGATAATGCTTGACCTCTACTGAGAGTAAATGAAACCATGTACTTTGTGTATGGGCTTCTCATGATAATAATTACAGTTATTCCTAACAATCATTGACAGTTCTGTATTTTCCAACCTCTTTTTCTTTTGCATATCTTGAAATCTGGTCATGAATTATTTACACAAAATGTCAACAAAACAAGAAAAGGAAACAAATACAGCATGAATGATGGTTAAGCTGATGTCTAGAATTTTGATCACATGAATAAAATGAGGTGGTCAAATTACAACATGACTAATTTACTCGTCATCTTCATCTTCTTCATCATCATCATCTTCCTCCTCTTCGTCTTCCTCCTCCTCAACAACCACCTTCTCTTCTTTAGGAGGAGCAGGTCGGCTCTTCTTGGCGGGGGTAGCACCTCCTTTATAAATTTCCATCTCCTGTTAATAGAAAAATTTCATAAAAAGATTTAGTTATATGTTTTTTAATGGTATCGAAGATATTTTAAAGTAGCCAAGTCTTCGACATTGCAAACATGACTATTGGTCGATTTAAATCAAAGTTTATGTTATGTTACCGTGAAAGATGGGCTTCTGGTAGCCAATATTTAAGACACAAAGAAAATTTTAAACACAAATCCTAACTCAGTTTAAATATATTGATATTACATTATTTATGTGTTACAACCAATTTCTAGGTGGAAAAGATTTAGCCCCTTTAAGGTTCCAACGTTACTTCTTGCGACGAGTCCAATATTGAACCTACCTTTTGGTATCGGATCTTGTCTTTTTCTGTCATTTCTTCGTACTTTCGCTTTTCTTTAACATGTTCCCATCTTTTACCTAATTCTTTCGCAACCTCGCCTATAGTATAGTTAGGGTAGACAGCTTTTACTTTAGGTCTTTCTTCATTGCAGAAGAAAAAGAAAGCGGACCTGAAAAGACGAAAAAAACATAAACATAAAATAATTTGTTTTGATAAAACCAAACTGCTTTATATTTATGCTAAAAATGTCCATGTCTGATACTAGAAAGTTATCTCCCTTTTGCAGCTTACTCTGTAGTTGGAAGTATGGAAATCGAAAATCCAGCGATCACTGATTAATACCATGAAAAGATTTACTTAAAGAAAACAAACTTAAACAGCTTTACTTATCTCCCATAATCAAACCCAAGACAAATCCACTCTAACTGGAAATAATAAGTATATAAACTTACAAGGCCCGTTTTGGTGCATTTGGATCTTTCTTTCCTCGTCGTTTTTTACCAGCTTCAGATCCAGTTGGGGCATAGGTCTGCATTTCCTTTTCATATCTGACCTTATCTTTTGCTGCCATATCTTCAAACCTCAATTTTTCCTTGGGAGTCATTTCCTAAAATTACAGATAAGCTCAATTTACTATCAGAAATGTATTGTCAAATTATTTAATTTGATTTTTACAAGGATATTTATGAGAATGCAAAACTAAAATAATTTATAAGTCAAGACTAGATCTTCCAAGTCATATCTTTAAAATTTGCCATCTGCAATTCAATTGCAAAAAATAAATCTAAATACTTCGGTAAATAAACTATACTACATCATACCTTCCATTTTGAGGCACATTTCTTGGTGAATTCAACAAAGACAACTCCTTCTCCAGGATGTTTTTTCTTGTGCTCTTCACGGCAAGTCTGGACAAAAAAGGCATAAGATGACATACGCCCACGTGGCTTTCCAGAATCTCCTCGACGACCCATTCTTAGTTATTTCTATTATTACAAACTAAATGGAATTCTGAAAACAGAGAAAAACAATTGTTAATGCAAATTGTGTATAGAAATTTAAATAATTATGTATCATGAAAATATTTTTTAAAAATTATTCTAAGGTCATTCAGAAGCAGTAATATTAATTAAAACGGATATTAAATAATTTTCCTAAATTTTGTAATCTAGAAGTTGTTTTTTTTTCTACTTTTATTTTTGAGTATTTTGAACAAAAATCTAAATAAGAATTATGATTTTTTTTTAATTTTTCCATAGTCAATCAGAAGCAATATTCTTTAAAATTGATATTAAATAAGTTTCCTAAATTTTAAAACTTATTATTTGTCTACTTTTATTTTCAAGTATTTTGATTGGACACATTTGATAAACCATTACTTTGACATTGTTCCCTATGGTATAAATAGCCAGCCCAGGTGTGGTAAAAAAAATATCAACCAATCAGAGCATCATCATGAATTACTCAAGTAAATTAAAAAGTAGTACCAAGATAGCCAGCTAGACATTACAATTTTGACTTCTTCCTGGGTGATAAGAATTTTTTTTTTAACAGTAATAGATTCTGGTGTTTTAGTTGCGAGGAAAATAACAGTGGAACTAAATCTAACTATTCCTCACAAATGGTTGAATGGGGACAAGAAAAATTTAAATAAAAAATTTCTTCAGAGACATTTAAAAAAAAATAGATTACTGTGCTGCCACTGGTAGAATCCATCATAATCTTTCAATCAAGACAACTTGAAAAAAAATTCAAGCCAATTTAAGATTAAGTCGATTTCTAAAGTAATTCACAAAAAAAAAAATCCTTTTGTTTTATTTTGATGAAATTAAAATTGAGACCAAACACAGAAAGATGTATGGTCTATTTAAGAAAAAAAAGTATAATAAATAAATTAACATAAGAAGGCCACTAATGGCAATGCATAGTATTACTATTAACTAGAGAGAAAAAATATTAAATGCAAAGAAATCAGGATAATCTGTCCATTGCATCACACTAAGAATATCCATCTCTTTAAAATGCACTATATAAGATACCCCCATTGCTATGCTTCATATGATCGCAACTGTCTGCGCAACAATTTACTAAAATTCTCAAACGCCTGTCTAGCTACCGCCATTTGCCTTGAAATTAGAGCAGACAAGAAAATCAAACAAAGGAAATGGACCCGATAATCTCAAAAGAACTTAATTTCACCGATGGAACCTAACAACATTTCTTGACCATTGCTACTAATGTATTATCACTTCACTCCACTGTATTAGGTATACCCTTGTATTGGGAATATTCGCCATAAAGATATCGTTGAATTCACTATATGAGCGCGCAATAGACATGGCTGCCGCAAGTCGACAAACAACTACCACAAAAATCACCTTCTCAATGTCAAATTCCAATCCCATGAATTAAAGACCACTTAAAAATCACCTACCAAAAATCTGACTATGTAAAATTATCTTGACAAAAGTGTAGCTAAATGTTTGAACTTCGTTTTCGAAACACCTATACTTCACTATATGTTATAGTGTGACTGTGAAGCAAATGGTTTTCGCTATGTACTTTCAGACAGGGCAGCCTGTATGGCCGCACAGCTATGTACGACGATATGACAAAGAGAGACGCCCGTCAAATCGACAAAACAATTTTCACGTAAAACGGACCTGGATAAAAATTGCCCATGGAAAAATACATTATAAAACGTAAAATATTGTTGGCTACCAAAAGTGTCCATCGTTTATTCTCTATGAAAAACAAATCAAATCGCAATCGTATGTTTGCTATGCCTCCATCATGGCTACACAGACATGGCGCTCATAGCATTTATATAGGGCAAGCTCAGAGAAGCGAAAATGTAAAAAATACCGTTATCTGAATATTAACAAGTTGTGAAAACACTTGCAATGGCTGGATATTGTGGATATCTACTGCAGAAAAATATTTTTCTATCAAAAAGTTAATTGTAAAAGTTACTTACGACACGTTACTTACCCCTATTAGTCTGTATTGGAGCTGTAATAACGCTGTACACTATACCCACGCTACTTATTTTGCTGTACAGACACTGCTGTACTTAAGAATTTGAGCTGCTGATTGGTTGGATTTCAGATTAACCGCACATTTTGTCCAATGGCTGCGGACCAATGCTTCATGACGTCATTTCATATTTAATGAGGTATACGGACAAATAAACATGGCTTTGTGCGATCACATGACGACTTCCAACACAACGGTCTGGCTCTTCCATGATTGATACAGGACCGTTTACAACACGTGACAATCGATTTATGGCTTCCTTTTTAACTATTAACGCAAATAAACAATACAATATGAATTTTATTTCTAAATAAAAATGAAACCATGACATATTTTTAATGTTTTGGTTGATAACAGCACGCACTATTTCTGTCATCGTGTATATGTTTATGGGCGGGGCTTAAACAAAATATTAAATTTGACCCAACCTTTGACCCCTGAACTCGGCATGCTAAAAATAATCCGCCATTCTGGTCAGCGTAGCTTTCTGCATGGTAAAGTGAAACCTAAACAGTTCAGTATTTTCAACAAAATACGTCGCAGCTGGCGTGTTGCTTCCTATTTCATTGTTAAGTTTAAACAAGTATTTATACACACAGTCTGAAAGAAATTACTGATGAATTTGAGGTAAATATATTTGAATTATTGAAGTAGTAATGCTTTGGATTTTACGGCAAGTCAATCAGTCACAATCAGTGTACTGTAGCTTTTCCACTGGTTTCTGTTGTGGAGGTCGAACCAGAAATCTAGTTTCGTTCTACTCAATGTTTATGTTTCTCAATTTTATCAACACTGCCACTGGCTTATTTGACGTGGTATATTTGTCGTAAAGGTTATCTTATTTTTCGTGACTTTTTTCTGAGTGACACTACAGATTATACTTGTGATGGTGTCATCACTTTTGAGAAATGTATGTATAATGTATTGTTACGTATCGGTCCATGATCATGTCATTCTGAAATGCTGGAATTAAAAGTCATGAGGCTTAATAAACACTGCCAGAAATCAACGGCTGCCGAAATCAACCTGGTTATTTCTGGAGCAAGACCTAGCTCCTTCGGCAGTTGGAAGAAACAAACCATAAATCCTGATTTGTTTAGTTATATCAAGTACAGTCCTGTAATCACACAAACAATATCCACAACTTTGCACAAGACAAACCCGCGACAAAGACACATAAATATACCTATTTGGACATTGCAAATCATAAATAACAGGTGCATATATCAAATGAAGTGAATGGATTCGGACGCCTGCTCAGTAATGGGTTATGTTATAGTAGACCTAGAGACAAAAGCCTCCAATTCGAATTAAAAGAAAAAAATCCCCAAATAACACGGTAAGAAAATGTCAAATCCTGGGATTAAATGTAATATGGCTCCGGTGAGAAAAGCTCCCAGTCCCAAATCCACAAAAGAGACTCTGTACCAGCTGTAAGCATTCACTGCGCTATACAGTTCTGGGCCTAAAAATTTAAAGCGTTGACAGATATCAACTTCACAAATCACAAAACAAATCCACTCCAGTTATCTAGTTCTTGGTATAATAGTTCAAAAATAGATAATGAAAAATGAATATATATTGAAATTTTGTCTGCAGTGTTCTAATCTACTTTAAACCCAGAGCCATTTGATGGCCTTTAGAGTTGATTATGGACTTGTAATGTTAATATGTTTAGATGATAATTTATAACATTTGAAGCTAAAACAAAACAAGATTTAGTTCATACATAATTTTACTTTGCATGCATGTGCAAAAAGCTTAGTCATTTTACAAAACATGTACAATATTTTTATTTTGTTATATTATGTATTTCAGTAACGGTTTTAGTACAGAAGATGATAGTCGAGGTGGACATGATCAAATTTGTTGTTTGATAGATAATAATGAGAGATGTACGAGACAAGCGGGTAATGCTAGTTACAGTAAACGAATACAGAAAACAGTTCAACAAAGAAAACTAAAACTTATAAGAGATGATAGTGTAAGTATAAATGTAGATTTACTGTTTCTACCCATCCAAAAGGCATTATGTATACTCATGTGTCATTCCTTATAGTGCAGGTACAATATACCACTTTAATCAATGTATCACAATTCACAGCCCTTCATGTTTAAGACGCTCTTGCGCTCCTCGACTTAACTTCTGGGGAGCCATTTAATACACTTGCAATTTAACTAAATCGCTCTCCTAATTTTTGACAGGAGTTTTTTTACTGCTCCCACACCATTTCGTAAACGTGAATGACTGGATTCCCCTTCTCAAGATTCTAGTGAATCGTAAGATGCTTAATTGATGAATTGCGATTCTTATGGTTTTCTTATTTGGTACCGGTACTCTCAATTATCCACATCCACAAACACCCTTAAATTGTTTTGGTTCTTATTTTGATCCACATCAATACCTTGGTGTAACTATAAAACATTTATATTTCTTCAACATCAGCAGCGCTAAAAATATCAGACTATTCATACTCAATATTGACCTGGTTATAAATTTAGATTTGAATCATATCGTAGCACTTGAATCGCAATACATAATGTATCTTGACTGCAGTGCCAGTGACAAAACCCAGCAGTAATTCCATATGCAATTGAGTGAAACACTTCTGCCAGTTGCAATCAGATAACAGATGTGGTGAGAGTAGAAGCATGACATAAACAAACGTCCCATTGGGGACTTGTTTTAGCTCCTGTGATTAGTTGGTGCATGTTTCTCCACCCAAAATTCTTTTTTTTTTGGATTGACACATTTCATATGTTTGATAGAATTCAATTCCAGAACATGCAATCAGAAGCATTAGCTAAATAATTGCAAGCTGACCCCGAAGTCAACTGACTGAAGTTAACAGAAATTGAATTGTACTAGTCTAAGATATTAGTACTTATCTTATATTACATGTACATCTTTTGACAGATATAGACTTCAAAATTCATAGGTAAAGACTGTCAGATTTATAGACAAAAACTGATAGATTTATAGCAATCTAATTAAAACAGATCTGATTTTGTATCGTTTTTAATGTTTAAAAGTTTGTTTTACTACACTAGGATCTGGAAGTTATTACCAGCATTTGGTTTAAGTGTGGGATTAGCCAATAAAACGATCTGTTATGGCAACTTCTTAGTGTGCTATGTACGGAACTGTGGGTAAAACACAAGAATTGTCAACACTGATTGATTAATCAATGTCTGACATTAATGGTCAAAAGTTGCTTGTACGATCTGTGACTAGACCTTCCAGTACAACTGGTCAGATCTTCAAGTTGTGTAGGCCATCAAAAGTATTTATAAGTACAGACAGTCTGGCAGATTTATTAGTAAAGACTGGCAGATATATTAGTAAAGACTAGCTGATTTATTAGTAAAGACTGGCAGATTTATAAGTAAAGACTGGAAGATTTATTAGTAAAGACTGGCAGATTTATTAGGAAAGACTGGCAGATTTATTAGTAAAGACTGGCAGATTTATTAGTAAAGACTTTCAGATTTATTAGTAAAGACTTTCAGATTTATTAGTAAAGACTAGCAGATTTATAAGTTGTTTTTTTTCCAGGTTTCTCATATCTATATTTGTGATACGCATAAAAACATGATACAAAGTGTCCGAAGTAAAAGAAAGAGAAAGGATAGTGAAGATGACAGAGGGTCACCTGAAGCAGAAGAAGATGTACCAGATGTAAGTCTGGCACTGAACTATTTTTAAAACTGTTTTTTTCTAACTTAGGCTAGCAAATTGAGTAAACTTGGGTCCATTTTAAATTATTTCATACATTTCTCCAGCATTTTGCTATTTATCCACAAGGAAATATGCTTGCCTATTATTGTTTGCTCTGTCCCTCCATCATCAATAATTCTGTGTGGATGCTGTGGAGATGACGGTGTCCATTTAATCTCGTCTTATGTAAATTTTACATACACCAGAAACTACCAAAAATCTGAGTATGTTATAGTACAGGGTTGTGGGTAATTTTTACGCTGAGGAATTATTTAAATTTGTATTGTAATTTGACTAATCAGGTCCTACAGAAAGTTTAGTGTGTGATGCCTCAGTGCTGAAGTTCCCCACATGACAGTTCGCTTTTGGTTGATGTAGTCGTTGTCTTCTGTTTACTGCCATCATTGATTGTCTAGGCCATAAAAGGGTTAAAATCAGAAAATGTTTGTATGAATTTGAAATTGTAAGTGATTCTTTCATTCTTAAAGAGTTTCAGCGAGTCAATTGAAAAATAAAAATGCACATCTATAATAATTTGTATTGTAGATTGATTTCTTCCAAATGCCAGTGAACACATTAAGGAGATATAAAAGACATTATAAAATTCCTACAAGACAAGGTTTAAATAAGGCACAGTTGGCTGATGTAAGTATTTAGGCTTTCAGACTCTTGTCTGCATCTTGAAGACTACGTTTGTATCAAATATATCGATCAGGCGTTTCAATTTCTAATGCTACTGGATAAAACCATTACTGAAGTTCTAGCTTGAACGGAATGGTTTGAAGTCGGATGTATTTTTGGAATTTTTTAGCTCAGGGTCTAAAAGATAGCCTTTTTATACGCCCACATTTTCATCTGATTTCCAGGGGGTTGGGATTGCCTAGTCGTCTAGAGTGCCACGCTTCGACCTCTAGCTGGCCAGAGACCTTGTGTGAGCGTATGTGGCATAGAGATAGGGGCGCCTTCTCAACCTTGTGGGTTTCCTCCGGGCACTCCGGTTTCCTCCCACTGCTAATCATTGAAATAAAATTAAACCATATGTTAGTCCCAAATTGACCTTGTCAGTGTGAGCGCTAGCCGCTCGCCACTTCGCCAATGGCGAATTTTCATCATCTGTGGCGATAATTATTGTAATATAGTCGCCACTTTGGCGAAAAGGCCATTGTCATGTGGCCCTGTTGGTTCATTGTTTCTCTCTCATGCTTGCCTTTTTAACAAAAACAAACAACCAAGAAACCCATTAAAAATTTCTAAAATAATGTTTTACGAAAGCGTATAGACGGAAGGGATTGTATTGTCACCATTAGTTATCTTTGTTTTCATTGGCTGAAATTGTCATAATATACATGTATTGTCCAATCATGTCTCGTGTACTGAATTACGCACGATTTACAAAATGGCTAGAGATTTCACATTCTTCGATACCGGTACCATAGATATCCTCGTTTCAGCAACTAATCTATCACTCCTAATTATCCATGTCATACATTATCCAATTGCACACAATTCCTTATTTAGGTCCATATAAATATCGTAATTTAAAACAGACCTATTTCTTCGACATCGGTATGACAAGAAATTCGCCCGAATTCCCTATCGGCCTTGGCTGTCAGCCAAGAGAAGATTCATCACGCAAATTCACGTGGATTTCTCCAAGTAAAACAGCGGTACCCTACTGTCAAATCCAATGCCTTACATTTAATATAAAGACGTTGAGAAATGCGCTGATTTCAGATTCTAAAATATTTGTAATTGAATATAAAAACACGACTTGATTCGCACCTATTATTAGACGACATTTATAGTACAATGTCGTGTACGTATGGAGGATAAGTCACGCCCCCTCGAATTCCAAC
Organism: Patella pellucida; assembly: GCA_917208275.1. Classification (NCBI taxonomy): domain Eukaryota; kingdom Metazoa; phylum Mollusca; class Gastropoda; family Patellidae; genus Patella; species Patella pellucida. The sequence continues at coordinate 41,160,782 of OU795043.1, read as the reverse complement.
TATTCCGCTGAAAATTATGTTTATAAAATACTCTATTGACGGTACATAATAAACTTTATTTTTCAAAAAACTTAATTGTTGAAATATACAGTCACAATACAAAGAATTTGGCGCCTTTTCAATTCGAGCCACAATAATATTTATCGTGGTACTGTTGGTAGAATTAGGTCGAATTAATGTGACAGAAATAAGTGTCTTATAATTATGTGTACATCTAGATACTTTATACTCTTAAGTCAAACAAATAAACGTAAGCCAATATACTATAGGTTGTTATAAAATTGGTTCTTGTAAAAGTTAATATCTTTAAATTTCTGCTTGATGTTTTGAATACATATAAGCACTTGCTTCTAGCTTCAAAATGTTACATCCTCAGACTATTTAATTGACCAAGATTAGTATTGGTACAAACCATAGAGGTGTATATATTGTCAATATATACACCTCTATGGTACAAACAACATTTCATGCGGTCAGTGGCTAATGATAAATGTATGTGGCTAATACTTTTTTCATGCATTAGCCACAGTGGCTAATGAATTTTAGAACCTAGCGCTAACACAGCTTGTTGAGTGGACGTTAAACCCTATTTTTCTCTCTCTCTCACTCATCTGATTTTCAGCGATTTCCGATAAAAAGTGTCAGAGTTATGGCCCTTGATCACTTCAAAAAATCTTATGAAAGCTCTTGAGACTAAAGTTATCATCCAATTGACTTTAGATTGATACACAGAGTTTAAGGGCTTGAGAAGAGCAAGTATATTGATTTTCAATGAATTTTGATAACTTGACCAGCAAAATACATGATATTAAATGTTTCGTATACTCAACGTTGGCATGGAGCAGGACTTTATCAAAGCCAATCAAATTCTAATGATTTTCTGTTAATTAGTTAATGAGTTTTACTCTTAATTAGATTTTAGTCTATTATAAATGTTTCATTACCGAAAATAGTAAAAATGTATGACTGCCCAGACGATTTAGCTGCTGTTGGCGTATGTTACGTTGCCTGGCAACCTATATTTTGCTGTTGGAATGTTTTTACAAAAGATGATGATCACACCCCAATAGAATAGCATAACAAGACAACCCAGTCAGTAAAATCCTGTTTCCTTATACATGTATATCAAACTGTCAAATTTGTTTCCATGGAAACACAAATATATAAATCTGACATAAGTTTCTAATTATCAGACGTCCAAACAACAATAATAGGTTGATGTCTGTACAAAGTTTTAAGATGTCTCAAGTGGTTTATGAACTGGGATAGACGGTCTTGCATTTCATTATCCATCCCTTTTCTTGACGTAACAACATGGATGACTTAACTAGGCATTGAATGGGGTGTTAACATTTTATGGACCATTTGCAAAGCTAATTCTGAGACTAACATACAATAAAGTTTATTAAGTTCTGTTTACAATGTGAAAATTTTGCCGGTTCTTTTACTCTTCTTTATGTTTTAAATGACAATAGGTTTGTAGCGATCCACAAAGGCAAGAAGGGGGAGATTAGGTCCATTTTTCTCTGCTTCTTGGCCTCGCGAAGGTTCTCTAGGACATTTGCCACCTGGACTTATGCCATTGGATTTATACCACCCCAGGACATTTGCGACCCTGATGTTTACCAACTGGACTTTTGCAAACATAGGACATGTACCACCCCAGGACATTTGCCACCCGGATGTTTACCACCCTGACTTTTGCCAACGTGCAACCCCAGGAAATTTGCCACCCGGAGTTTTACCACTCAGACTTTTGCCAACATAGGTCATGTGCCATCCCAGGACATTTGCCGCCTGGATGTTTGCCACCCGGACAGTTGCCTTCTGGATGTTTACCCCCCAGATTTTTGCCATGTAGATTTTGGCAAATCTATGAACATTTCCCATGAAATTTGAAATGAATTCTTGCAAACATTTTCATGACAATGATGTTTTGTTTGAAGCTGTATCCACCGCCCCCATCCACATATTTCTCTGTTTTGTCTGCCTTTCTTTCTCTGTCTGTCTTTCTTTGTTTGTTTTTTTCTTTGTTTGTTTTTTTCTTTTTCTGTCTTTCTTTTTTTTTTTCCTTCTACTCTACAATATCGAAATTGTCTGTGTGCACGAATGTATGCGCATGCCCTGGTGTGTGTACATACGGGGGAGAAAAGGGAGGGGGGTCTGGAAGGGAGGATATAAAGATAGAGAGGTATTCAGATGCATGAAATATATCTTTGAAAGTTCCAAAGTTTTAATGTCTCTTTTTGGTGTTTTATTCAGTATCATATAAAATTTTAAAAAGCCAACCTCAGAATATTGGGAAACAGAGTACCATCAATAAAGCAACTAACATCTCCTTTGATTCTAGGACAGGTGTTGGATTTCTTTCATCGGCAAAACATGTCGCTAACAGTCCGGTTGGTAAAAATCCGGGTGGCAGATGTCCTATGTCGGTAACAGTCTGGGTGGTAAAAATCCGGGTGGTAGATGTCCTATGTCAATAACAGCCCGGTGGAAAAAATCCGGGTGGCAGATGTCCTATGTCGGTAACAGCCCGGGTGGCAGATGTCCTAGGGTGGCAAATGTCCTATGACGGTAACAGTCCGGGTGGTAAAAATCTGGTGGCAAAAGTCCGGGTGGTTATTGTCAGGGTGGCAAATGTCCTGATACCCGCGAAGGAAAGGATGAGTAAAAGGGTACTTATCGGCTGCCATAGGTCTATTTTATATGAAATGTCACTTATTGATAATTTTTTCTTTCAGGCTGTAGCCAAGCATTTTAAGAATATTCCTGTAGTGGAGAAAGAAGCTCTGACATTCTTTATTTATATGGCAAAAAATTACAAAAGTCGTTTGGATCAAAAATATATCGACACAGTACCTTGTTAGCAGTTTTGTGTATTTGTGTGTGTACATATATAAAACCCTTATTCTTATCTATCCTACTTTATTATATATATATAGAATATATTCTTGTTATGTAGATAATATATTATTTAAAATGTAAATAATAGGTATAAACATTTATGTTTGATTCATTTGTATTATTTGTCAAATCCACATCCAAGAGTTTTATACAACTCTTGACCCATTTTACCCTTGTTTCATTCATAATTTCATTGTTATTTCCTTTTATTCATGATCTTGACAATGTTAAGAAGTTAATTCATACCTCTGATAACTTGACAGTTTAGCCAACTGAAGCTGTGAAGATATAACTTGTTTGACACTGTGAACCTGTGAAGATAATTATTATCTGTTTGACAGTGTAAAGATAGTTTATGATATAATATCAGATCTGTTTGACACTGTGAGATAGTTAATAAATATAACATCTGTTTGACACTGAAGATAGTTTATGATATAATATCAGATCTGTTTGACACTGAGATAGTATATGATATAATATCAGATCTGTTTGACACTGTGAGAAAGTATATGATATAATATCAGATCTGTTTGACACTGTGAGATAGTATATGATATAATATCAGATCTGTTTGACACTGTGAGATAGTTAATAAATATAACATCTGTTTGACACTGAAGATAGTTTATGATATAATATCAGATCTGTTTGACACTGTGAGATAGTATATGATATAATATCAGATCTGTTTGACACTGTGAGATAGTTAATAAATATAACATCTGTTTGACACTGAAGATAGTTTATGATTTAATATCTGTTTGACACTGTAAAGATAATTGATGATATCTGTTTGACACTGTGAAGATAGTTTATGACTTAACATCTGTTTCATACAGTATATATTGTACAGATTGTTATTGATATAATATCTGTCTGACAATGTGAAGATACATGTAAGTTATTGATACAATTGACACTGTGAAGATAGTTATTGATATAATATATGTTTGATACTATGAAGATAATTATTGATATAATATCTGTTTGATACTATGAAGATATGTTATTAATTTATTAATATAATCAACTATTCAGTTTTATCTCAGCCCATAAATTTGTGGAAAAGTCAAACCACAAATTTTGGTGGTTTTTTTTAGTCCCAGATGTTCGAATGACCATTATAAAATTTCAACTTATTTATCAGTACTGTGCTATGTGCAATAGACCCTTATATACAGAGCTCTCATAAAATGTAGCATATTAAATTGGTAGTTATAAATCTCAAATTAAATATATCTACTCTTTAGACTTAAAAGTTGCTGATTGTCAACTCATTTGTTGGATATTGAATCCCTTGCTAATATCTGACCAAAAATAGCACGAAAATGTCAGAATCCTCTGCACAGGGTTTAATCCAGAGTCACCCGTGTAAGTGTTGGATAAAACTTTTTGATAGGGTTCTTTTTAATCTGACTGAATCTAATCCGGGAGATTGTGTACCATTGTTATGTTGGATTTGTTCGTAATTAAATGTTAATAAATCAATTCAAGTACATTTAATGGAGGATTGGATGTTTTCCGGAAAAAAGCAAATCAGTTGCTTAATGTCATGAATTATGCTGTATCTTTGTCCCTTTAAAAACAAGACTCTGTTGTTGAAACTAGTGACGTCAGTCATATTGATTTATTCCGAACTCGAAATTCTATCATCACTAATAAACATAATATTGGCTCTTGGATACTTTTTAACTGAATCTCGATAGATACCAATATCAGAAATATTATCATTATATTTGCACATTATTATATACCTGCAAATGAAATTAAAATGATAAATCCGTATAATCCTTTCTTGTATTTTTATAAGCCCGCATTTACATGTGGACTTATTTTGTCGTAGTCTCGTCCCTGTCCGTCTAGACGTGACGTCGTCTGTTCATATTTTGATTGTTGGCGGTTACAGGTCACAATTGTTATCCGATTTTGACCAACTTCAAATATAGGTTGATATCCCAAAGATCTAGGTTCCTTTGGATATTAGCATGTATCGGATCGCAACGTGATGTCCCCTGATTGTAAGAAATATCATGTTTTTAACTTGTCGACACAATTTTTATCTGACGATGATAGAACTTAATAAGTATGATTATAACCTAAAGATCTCGATTCCTTTCCATATTCGCGCATATCCGACCGTAACTTCCTGGATTATGGCTCCTGGTCGTATGAAAAATCACGTTTTTAGCTTGTGGTCCCTCCAGAGGTCACAATATTTATCCGATTTGAAAGAAAAACGTCTAAATATATTCCCGCTACACCAGAGGTAACAATTTCTACCCGATTAAAAAACGTTTACGTATATCACTGTTACCCTAACTGACAGCTTTGTTAGAAAATGCTGGACAAATGCCAATGGCCACAATTTTTATCCGATTTTGATGAAACTTACAGTATAAATAGAGAATTTCCTACCAGTCTTTTTTGATATCAAAAAAATATCAACACAAGTTGATATTGTGAAAAAACGAGGCTTTGCCGAGTTTTTTTATATTACTTTATCAACGAGTGTTGATATTTTTTGATAACGAAAAAGACGAGTAGGAGATTTTTTTTATCACCCAATCCCTTCTAGATGCAGAAATAGATAAATATAATTCTTTGCTATAGATTTCACTTTTACCGAACCTGAATACATTATGGCGTAGTGATACATCTTTTTTTTACAGCAATATAACCATTGCAAAGTCCTTTATATTGACCCAGTGTCTCCATCAAAGTCAATAAAATAAAAAATAGTTCCTTTTTAATAAGAAATAAGTTTCTTTTTAATTAAAAGTAAAAACTGTTCTTTGAAAATAAAAAAAAGTAGTTCCATTTTGATTGAACAATCAAATTCGTGTATTATCACCCAATTATACATTCAACAGAAGCTTATGAAATTTATTGCACAAGCGATGTCTACTGTAGAATGTATTATTGGGTGATAATATGTTTTATCCCAAAGATCTCAATTTCTTTCCGTATTCGCGCAAATCGGTCAGTAAATTCCTGATAGTACACAGTTTGAGTTCGAATTTCATGAAAATCAGAGTAAAACTGCCCGTTCTACGTACGCAAATAGTGTAAAAGATTTGTAATACCAGCACCAGCAAGGTTGTTTACCCGCTACATGTCACAAATTTATCCGGTTTTGTTTAAAATGTATATCCCAAATATATGGGTTCCTTTCGATCCTTGTGCTTATTGGAACGTAACTTTTAAGGCCCCTGGTTGTCCAAAAACTCACTTTAAACAAAATTGTGACTTGTTCTCCGTCGAAAGTTTTTTTCTGAAGTCTTTCTTACCCATGCGTAACCGAAGTCGAGGATTTTATCTAGCTTATAAACCGTCTATGTTTACATGTACGCAAAATGAGAATATTAAAGATTTCCCGTAAGAAAACCCCTATATCATGCTTTCTTATGGGAAAAAACAACCCTGGAAGAGTAACCCGTTACAGTTTTAAAGAAAATAATTCAGAAGAATAACCTCAAATTCTCCTGTATAAATCCATAGCCCCAAGTTATTCTGGAGATCAAAAAGATTTACCGTTTTAGGTTTATAACAAGAGAGTAAAATTTCCAAGAAATCACTAGCAAGGTCCCGATATCAATCTGGATGTTGGCCCATCATGTTCCTCACAATTTTTCTGGAGGATTTCTCCTTGTCAGTGGCGAAAGATAGAGTGCCTGGTAGGGCGAAGTGTCTAGTTAATCAGGGTCCTGAACGTTACAAATAAAATTGCCTGTTACCATTGGGATTTGAAATAAGAGTAGGCCTTAGCGCTATTGTCCTGACAAAATGACCTCACGTGACTGATCATGAAGTCGCGGGGCTCCAGTGACAAGATCATTTAGAAGAAATTATTTCGACCTTAAATGGTGGTCTGTTGAGTATATATCCCTGGCATATACTTAGTTAGTGCCGATCTAAATTATTGGGAAATGGGTATTCATTATTTTTTTCTACAGAATTTTGTCAAATGGTTTGGATTGTTCTTACTTGGTTTTATTTTATTTTTATATATAATATATATTTTTTGTCATCAAATTGCACCCCTATGTTGCACTATCGACGATTCGTCACTGACTCCATGGCGTATTCCTGTGTTCGGTGACCATGTTTGTGCAGAAGATAGGAATAAAAATCATTCACTTCATTTCTATTCTGGATATCGCAAGAATAAATAAAAGATTAAATTGTATATTTGACCTGTCTGAGTCTTTCCTTGTATTTGGTAAACTGTAAATAAATGCTTATCATAACTGACATTTCATATTGTAAGAGATATATTTTCAGTTAATTTTCATAGTGGGAGAAAACCGAAGTAACCCCTCGAAATTAGACAGGTAACCCTATACCTACCTACTCCTTAACACGTATGGGACGAAAAGCACTGCAAATGACCCAATGACAGACATTATGCTAAAGCTCATACGTTCGACCCCCCCCCCCCCGCCCCAAAACGAAAGGAGACAAGAGATCAGTTACACCCAGTATTTTCTGTATATATCTTAAAACCAGGCAATGAAAGAAACCTTAGTCTAAAGGTTATAAGTGTATGTGCATAATAAGAACTAAATCTGCCTATTAAAGGGTTCTATTTTTGCTTCAAATGACATATATAAATTACTATTTAGAGATGTATTCGTATGACAAAATAATAAACTTTCTAGGCCATCTGATGGCGCAGCTGTGCTGTAAACAGATTAAAATACGATCGCCATTTAATGATTTACTTTAAAAATAGAGAAACGAGGCTGTGTCTTGATTAACAAGTAGCCTAACGTTGATGCGATAATAAAAAAAAATCAAAATCAAAGTGATAAGGTCCCTGAGAATAAAAGAGTTTGAATAAAATTTCCAATATTCTGACTTATCTATTTTTGAACTATTATCATAGCAAGAACGACCAACCTTTTATTTAAATCTTAAATAATGTATCTTTAATTATCTTACAAAGTAAATTGTTTGTAGCTAATTAGTTTTGATCAAGAAGTTGGTATTTTTAGATGTAGCCAGATTACTTTCTAGTAGCTAAGATGCTCAAATAGAGACGAGATATAAAAAAATACGAGTAAAAGATTTAATTTATAACTCAGCCCTTTCTCATACGCACACATGCACAAATAGGCCTACATAAATGCAATCGTTTAATAAATAATCCATCTCGTGTAGTAGATTATGAAAGTTATCACACAGTACACAGCAGCTAAAGCATCTGAACAGTCACATAATATTCCTGTATAAGAGACATTTAAAAGACACTGTCACTGGTTTTCCTATTTAGCGCGAACACAACCGTCTCCAAAGTGAAACGAGCGATAATTTTATTAATGCCTTTGATAGTCAGATACGTAATGCAATTTCGTCAGCTTTTTGGGTAGGATCGTGGAATAAGCTTTCTTTGTAGGTTTTGGTGTTTTAAAACAAAATAACCAATGTTGAGATTTTTTCTGAGTAGGCATTATTTGAGCCATTTTGTGATAATATTCCAACTTGTATTGTGTTTTCGACTTATTTATAATGTTATCGACATATAGGCTACAGTGATGTTATTAGTATTGACAGGGGTCATGACTATTTTTCAGATTTTTTTCCCAGCACTTCATGAAGATATTTCAAGAGTGCGGCCTTTTTGATGGGAAAATGGGACGATGCGAAGATTTTAATTAGGCCGTATAGTATTTGGTGCGAATATGTGTTCATAATCGCAGATTCGATTTTTGGCACATACATATATCCATGATGGCCACAATTTTGGCGGGAAAATAAGACGATGTGCAGATATTATTAAGTAGTAGTGTTTGGTATCAAATCAATAATATGTTTATGTGGTCACAGATTCCATTTCTGACATTTACAATCTTGTAATATGATCACATGTTCACATACCTAAAATATTTTAAAATTTAGCCACCTCATGTATCGGGGAAAATTGGACGATATGCGGATTTTCATTAACTAGTCGTTTTTGGTGTCTGTCAATATGTTTTCGGGAGCGCTATATACAACTGGGTACAACTACGATGGTCGTATGATCACAAATTTAGCATATTTCAAAGATGGCGGAACGTTTTCTTAACACATTAATATCATTTATTTACTTGTCGTTGTCATTTACATGTCCATTAGCTTGTAGCACATTTACGAAAGCCAGTTCCGTATCGTACCTATTTAATATATTTTCCAACGATTAGAATTATTCATTCGAGATGACCACTGAGCTGATATTGATTTTCCTAGGAAATAACAGCTTAGTCACTCAACCTCCGTGCATTAAGGCAAAGAGAGTGTAACGGCAGTCTGGGCTTGCACCAATAATACCCCCGTCAGACCGGTTAGTGTCCTTACTGTGGTGGAAACGTCAGATACCGTGTGGTTGCCTGTATGGTCGCCAGTGATCGCCGAGTCACGGCGTTTGTTTTGAGCATGCTTAAAAGAAGTGCCAATGTTCTGCGATCTGACCTTGGAATCGGTGAGAATGCCACATTTGTTCAATTTGTAATTTTTTGTGACGTTTTCTAGCGTTGTGTTCACGTTGTGCATTTTCTGGTCGCATCGGTGCAGTAAGGATGCCTCCCCGGTGACTGCACCATACTCACCCCCAAAAATTAAGCAATCAAGAGATTTTTTAAGTCTTCTTTATGTTCTGATGGACAAGGTTTAGTACCTTCCCTGTAACATAAAGGTGGTAACAGCCTATCAAGCATGTGGCTAGTAGCTTCCTTCCAGTCTGGTAGCAACATGGTTGCAGGTGATGTGATTGGAAGGTGGCTGTAACTGAAAAATATACTTGCTACGAAGCCCTGTGGCAAAGATCATGTTATCAACTGACTTCCAAACTGGATGCCGTATGTTACTACTTACACATCCAGGTGGCCCCCTGTTTCCTCCTTTGCATTAATGCACACCACATACCGTAGGTGGACCATAAAATAAAATATTCAGGATAGAGAGACATTATTTTATTTACAAGACCCAATACAGATATCCAAATAACAATTTACTATTTACACTTTTCCGTAATTTTGATTTGAAAAATATCTTAAAGTTTTAATATATTGATTTTTTCATGAATAGCAAGCTGTGTCCGCACAAAGTTGGCCAAATAAACCACCATCAAAAGGTCCTGAAATAAAAAAAAAACAACATTAAATTAACTCATTACAACAAACCTTTAATAGCTGAAAACCATCTGCATGTATGCTATTTGCATTCTGTCAGGGTCCTTTCTGCCAGGGTCGCAGATCCAGATTAAGCTTGTATTAGGTCCCTGGCTGAAAACTTGATGGGCGTCCTTGCTGAAGGAATTCCCACCAGACGTCGCCAGTAAAAAGGCGGTTTAACGTGACCTTATCAATGGCAAAAGGACCATGTTTCGACGTAGAGGGATTAAATTCCATATTGAATGTACAGGAAAACAATGCTGTGCTGTATACAAAAAGGTTACGTGGGACCGGCAATTCTATGAAATTATGTCCCTTTATCTCTAGCGAGGATGCCCATTGGGGCCCTTGCATCCACAGTGTAAAGGAGGCATATTTTGATCCTTGTCCGTCAGGCCTTTTATTTTTTATTTGTTGGTTTACGAGTCCGGCGACATTGAAAACGGCAAAATAGAAATAAAAATAAATTTACTTTTCCTAGATTTTTTTATTGCCGACGATTACAATTTGGAAGAAAAAGTGAAAATAAAAATAAATTACTTGATTCGGCAAACAAATATTGTCATTTTCAATATTTCACGTCAACAAAGTGCTAAATAAAACCTAAAAGTCGATGTTTGGAAGACCGATTGACTGTTTACTACGAAAAAAAAACGCTCGATACGAGTTCGTTCCCTTTATCACGCATGCGTATTGACAGTAATTAGTAATGGCGACATATTTAAATGTTGTCATTTTTAAGGACGGTCGCGAGCTTCATCGTCATTTTAAGAAAGCTACAAGTGATGAAACAGTCGGCGATATTGTTACAGAATTTCTCGATGAGAACGACATCAAAATTCCATAATAGCGGCAGCAGAGGACTCGTGGACGGGTGGAACTGAAACCCTTTCCGATACACCCGTCTACACTGTCACGACAAATCGACAACAAACTGAAAGTAGTGAGGTCGGCAAAAAAATGAAGTAGACCTATTAAAGATTAAAAATTGTTCAACACTTGTGTTGTTATTTTTTCCAAAGTATATATTTCATCTGAATCAACCTATTAAAAAATTGAAAATATTTCGGCTAACTTGTATCTAAAATATAAAAACTAAATTTAAAAAAATCTATTTCGCATGTACATAATATGATAATACATAATAGAGTTAATTGAAAATTGAACTTTAAAATATTTTAGAATTTTTAATCCTAGTCTAAAAAAAAATCAAAATATTTTATAGTAGAATGGTTTTAACTAAAGGTAGGCTCCTGACCAAGGCTTCCATTTCGGCCGTATATGCCGGTCGGGACCTACGGCTCTGGAAAATGACCTACACCCGAGCAGACCCGTAGGTCATTTTGCATGCCGGAAAAATAGCATATTTTGTGCTAAATCATAAAATCCCGGGATACGAAGAATCTCCGTGCGTGTCGTGATGTTAACTGTCGGGTATAATCAAATTAACAGTGTTCAGTAGTCCGCGAATTGACACCACTGCCAATCAATTATCCTAGTGTATATTGCTGTACTCACAATCAACGGAGGATCAATATCAAACAGATTAAAAGCTTGACATTTAATCACGTTAATTAACCGAGTTTTATTTTTTAATCAGTACTGTGTGACCATTCTTAAAACCGAGTTGTTGTTACAGCATATTTGCCGACTTTCATCGCTCGTGCAGCCATATTTACTACATGTATGTCAACATCAAACAGTTTAAAAACATTACTTTGATGTCTTCACTTGATAACTAGAGTTAAGCATGCGAATGATATATAAAGCAGAAATGTTTGCATGCTTTATATCATTTCAAAATGTTGAAATTCCAAACCTCTCAGAATAACAATTGTCGTCAAATGCATCCAACCGCCTATTTTCAACATCGGCCCACGTGGAAGACAAATTCTGTCTTAAAATCTTGTCACAAACATTCCTGTGGTTAAGATTTAATATTCCTACACAAAAAAGTATTGTCGTTTTTTTTTTAATCCTTTTGTTTCCTTTATGTAACATCTGATTGTCGTTACTTTACTTGACACAATAAACTATTTACGCTGGCCGCCATTTTGATACACTGTGAATCAATCTTTACATGCTATCGAGTGCAAATACAAGAACGATCATCTTTGAGCTCCCCAAATATTGATACGAGTTAATAATATATTCATTAGTTTAAAAAGTATGTTAATTATTGTACATTGAATGACTTTTTATAATTTAAATGCATTAATCACTCGGAACTACTTTTCGCCGCGTATGGAGAAATAGTGATCAACAGTCTAATTTGTCCCGTATACGAACAGGTTAATTAAAAGATCGTTGTTAGAAATATAACGTCAAGAATAGTTTTGTGATTGTTCCCAAAATTTTAGAAAGTCGGCTCTCGTAGAGCACACTGTCTCCAGTGACAATAACACGTCACATGAACACGAATATCGACTATTTAAAGATGTTATACCACAACAGTTCCATTTGAGATACCACGAGTATAGCCTATACGGGTGATGTTGTAAAAAAAGTAAGAAAATAGTGTACTTGCGAATGTTTCTTGTTGTTATATTTTTATATTATATAAATCAATAAATGATAATTGGTTACATGTGTTCCTTTATTAAGGGGATGGGTGGGTATAAATGCCGACGTGAGATTAAATTTCTTTGTGACTGTCATTGACCCAATTAAACCCGAACGGCATTTCAATACCATGTTGTTTTATGGCTTCTTATTTTTTGCTAAAAATACCATCACTTTCTCCACGGGAAAAATGACCGGTTGTGAAAATTTTGAAGTGGAAGCCCTGCTCCTGACACATTTAGAACTTAAAAATAAGGCAATGTTTTCTTTCAGCCAGTAAGAGTAGGATTGTTCCTTTAAAAAAATTTTTTTGCCTAGGTTGTATTTCAAGTCAATTTATTTTTTATTTTTTTCGATGACCTACATTATATTTTAAGGGATTTTATTTATTTTTTTATTTCGACCACCTACATGATTTTTTTAGTCCAAATTTTTGTAAACCAACTAAAAAAAAATAAAAGGCCTCACAGTCATACCAAATGTAACTGGTGTATGAGTATGGTAGATTTGATTTATTCCGAACAAATATATACAACATAATAAATGACATTTATTTATGTTACATAACTGTTTTTAGAACTAATTTTTGAGGCCCCTGCGCTTTGAGTAGGTATATCAATTATCTTACTTGCATTAATTTTTTTTGTGTACTAAATAAATAATAGATGGGTATGTGTGTGTGATTTGATACAGTTTACACAATTAATTTTTTTACATTATTTAGCAACATAGATACAATAGATATTGATTAACTTGATTAACTAGACCAAACTCCCTTGAGTTTAGAAGTGAGCGATCTTTTCTTAACAGTTATGCAATTCTCAAACACTCTTCACTAGATTTGTTCATTTTCACTCTCAAAATAACGAACTTTGATGATACTTGTCCAATTTGTCAGTTGAAGAAAAAAAACACTTGAGTGAAAAAAGAGTTTTTGTTGAATATGCAAAACAAATTACCTTCATATTTGAGTTTAACATTGATTCAAATTCTTCTTGATCAATCTGTGGTACTTGATTAATTAAATTCATCAAAAATCTACCAACTGTGTTGTCTGTTTTCACTTTACCAGACTGTAAGAAAAGAAAAAAAATATCATCAAATAACTTTATTGATAGTATAGGATGATAGAACAATTCTGTCAAGAATTTTCTAAAATGTCGCTTAATTTTTTATTTTGTGGCTCGGGGCCGGGGTGACTCATTGAGTAAGGTGCAAACTAACTGACATGGCTGTCCCAGTTTTGTTCCCGCTGCTGTTTGAGAAGGTTTTTCCGGCTTTTCCAGAGTGGTTCCAACTGCATGATGTATGCTAGGCTTCATTAGCCCAGTCAGTGCAGAATATACATTTAATCCCATTTCATTCATTTCTTTTGGTAATACCATCATGGAATTGTCATACTCGAATGTTTAATGGCTTCTGCATGACTTGTGTAGTTCACAAATTAGGTCTTATTCTTTGAAGTTTTTGGTGATTTTCGATATACCACTATATGGCCAATTTTCCGCAATATGATATCATAGTTGGGTCTGAAAATACCATATCAGGATAAATGACTATATCGAGAATATTGTACAGCCCTAAGTTTAGATATAGGTAACAGAAGAATTAATAATTATGTATATAATTCCTGTGAACAGCATGACAATATCATTGAGGGCCACAATCTGTTTGTGTGAGGTCTTTCCAGTGATCGTTAAAAAATGATTCTTACTAAGACATCATCTATGTAACCAATAACAGTTGTTAACATTTCTTGTAGTCTATGAGAAGCTGTTTCAACATGAGCTAAATCTGTCACCATCTGTACTGTTCGTTTAGGATTATATTTTCCTTCTTGTACATGGTTAACTGAAATTACAATTACCATAAATTACACCAACACAAATAATAAATGTTCCCTTGCAATAATTCTTTTGGACACTTATCTTCTTTTCATTGCTTAATCCACGTTAAAATGTACTTTAATTGATTATTCAACACTTAACAAAACTAAACCAAAATATCAATAGATACAATCGGATTAAAAAGAGACTCATCAAAAGTAAGGTTGTGTTATTTCAGCGCAATAGGAATCACAGTCCAAAATATTGGTTTAATTTCGTTCAGTATTTAGAAAGATATGTATAACTGAAATATCATCATCTATGCTGCTTCCTTATGTACATTGTAATAAGCCAGCACATTTTTGTAGTCTGCTGGAACATTATCTATAGTAAGTATTTTGATTTAGTGTTAATCAAATATTAAATAATCAATTCGAGTACATATTAGTGTGAATAAACATGTGAGAAATTTGATATTTTGGCAAAAATGCAAATGATCCATTGTTACTTTGACTACCTTTTTTATATACAATCATTTCAAAGAATGAATGAATAAATAAAATGGGGTTTAACGTCCCACGCTTCTGCACCTAACCTGCGCTTATTGAAGATGGGCATACGCCATACAGTGTGCTATGAGGGAAATTTTGCTCGGGCAGCAACTGCCAAGGGATCTTTTATGTGCACACCAATGTGTAAATGGGACCTCGGTTTTTCATCCCATCCGAACCACTAGACAGCTGTCCTTGTCAGGCCCTCCGCCTGCATCATTGACAAGGGGAAACCATGCCGGAAAATCGAGATGAACTTTCTCGGCCAATGCAGAAATCGAACACCCGACCTCAAGGCTAACGAGCCAGCACCTAACCAACTTAGCCACGTGATCCCCTCACTTTAAAGAAAAATTTGAGATAAAGCAAGAGTTGAAATGAAAATAGCATTTATTATTGATTCAGACTTCTTGGAAAGCCTAAATTTAAGCATAAAATAATCTTACCTCCAACTTTTTCTGGTTCATAATAAACATATTCAACAGGTACTGGAGTAAACATGGTGCCGGTTGTTTTACCTGGAACACCAATTGGTGTGCTATAATATAAAATACCATAATTAGTTAATCAGTGGCTCAGTGAGTTAGTCACTGGCTCGCTAATCATGAGGACTTCCGCTGTTGGCAGGGAACAATCATAAGGACTTTACAGCATGGTTTACCCGTGTCAGTGGTGGGTCTGATCAGGAATGGTGTCTAGTTGTTTGTATAGCACGATAAACCGAGGTCACATGCAAAATTAACCTTTGACAGTCGTAATTTGAAAATATAAGTGGGGTAAAGTGCCAAAGTCCATTCAAAATTTGCCTCATACCACACTGTATGGGGTATATCCGTCTTCATTTAACCCAGTCGGTGCAGAAAAAAAGGATGTTAAGCCCCATTTCATTTCCCCTGATCCCCTACTTCACAGAAATAGTATTATGGTGTAAGCTAAGAAATCATTAGGCCGACTTCATTTATATTTATCATTAACTTCAAAATGTATGAAACTTTTATTAAATAATAGAAAGTAGTTATATCCATATATACTTTAAGTTGTTTGTTTATTTGTGAATATATATGTACTCCAGGGTGCCATCTAAGGAATTGTTTTAAATTGTAAAGTAGTTCATCTCACCTGATGTAACCTTTAATACCCATTTTACCATTCTTTAATGATGTGTCTATTGTTAAATGTATGGGTATTTTACATTCTCTTGAATAATATTCATGAATTAAAACAGAATGACCGGAAACTTCAGAACCAGTTGAATACCTGGAAAAGGAATAAAAACTGCAATTAGTCCTTTCAAACCATATTATTGAAAAAAATCTTATTCACTGGAAATCATAAACTACATGTAAAACTGGATGTAATTTGATGAGCAATAAAATTATGTGGCAATTCGAAATACTTACCATCCTACAACAATTTCTGTGGAATTCACTTTTTTATAAAGTTCATACATTTCTCGTGCATATTCAATGTCCAGAGCAACCTGTGGAGAAAAAAAAGGTGTGAGGAGTTGAAATTGAACTCTTTCTTTGAATACAAACAAGTATGGAACAATAACCTTCACTATGTACATACTCCTCTCAGATTAGAGCAAGAAATGTACTGAAAATAAAATTGATGAGCTGGTTATTCATTTTGTGCTGTCGATCGACATTATTATCAATGTTAACCAACCTTCACTGTTACAATGAACTAAATGTATATGAGGGCGGAATTGTGACTTTGTCTGCCCTGGATATTATTAAAACCATTGTTAAATAATGAGCTAAATGTACCTCTTGTTCTGACTCATTATGAGGGACTGCAAAACAGTTTGTGATTTCCACTGCACCTTTATCATAATATCCTGAAAAAATCAATCAACAACTACATCTAGCAAGAATTAAATACTGTATCATCTAGTAACAATCAAAGCCGTATCATATAGTAACAATCAAATACTAATTTCTTTTACATGATGGTACAAAATTTCTCGGCCTAATCCATGCAGTGTTACTAAAAAGATTCTGTTGAAATATCTATTGAAGATGTATTCTCCTTCCACTTTCGTTTGTGCAGACAATGTATTTATCAAACTTTTCAGGACAGCAAAATAAAAAAATAACTGGATCATACGTTGATGGGTTCCTTGACCAGTTGTTAGGTAGATTTAAAACTGCAGTGAATATAATTCCCTGAGAACTTTGAATACATAATAGAGAGACTGTGGATACCCCCCCCCCCCTGGTGGAATCTTTTTATCAAATTCCAATAACACGTGACATCTTGGTTAAATTGGAATTAGTTCAATAAACCAGTTCTTATTTTTTTATATACATATGCTGACAGATGCTTAATTTTTTTAATATTATTTAGAACGAGGCTAAACACATTCCACAACTCCGGTCAAACAGTGAGGCCATTTCTTATCTGGTGGGCATGCGCAGTAGACTGGAATAACAAGACACTACAAATATCGATTCTATTCGGTTGAGACTCGTGCCGTATTTCGCTGGACATAACTGATTTGAAATTAGAGCCAAAATGGAAACAATTCAATGTAAATCAGTTTATATACAATCAAATTATTTATTATATGCGTTGCGACCCATTAGGGTTAATGTCAAGGTCCAAAATATTAGTGATTTAGCTCCTTTAAAGTGCTAACCCGGTACCAAATATTCCATCTGATTGTTTCATTTTTATCATGTCATTGTTTTTTGATGTTTTAGATCAACACAAAAAAACACAATTTAGTATTTTAGACATTATTTTAAGATTTGGAGGATTCACACAGATTACGTATATGAGAATCCTCTTACATTCTCGCAAAAGACAAAACGAATGGAAATAGAATCTGTGTTTTAATAAAAACAAATTTCTCAGTCAAGTTCATAATATTAAAGGGACAATAACACTCTTGCTGGCTTGACGGTCCCGAAAAAAAAAATAGCCTTATTTTAACTACTAGATGTTTAAGTGTCCCCCCTGTTGTGTAAATGATCCATTACAACCTATCTTACTTGTCTAGAGGGTTCGAAAAAATGTTTAAATCCAAGTTGCGTTTGAAAGTGTTTACGTAAAGTAGGGGTTTCAGGTCACGTAACTTAGTGTGAAATAGGACAGCCAGCAGCCGAAATATAGCCCACTTCATTCTACGGTTCTGAATTACTATTTAATGTAAATGCATTACTAACAATTGTATTTCAATAGTTTAATATCAATCTCAATATCTGCAAAGATTCAGGCTAAAAAAGTATCGGAATGTAAGCGAAATTACCGTTTGTGTACAAGAGATGCTCGCGGGAGAATACCGCTCTGACGTCACATGGCCCTAGATTTTTCATTGCTACGACTCACTTCATTGGTGAATCCGATCGTTAGTTTCCGGGGAATTTTCATATAGAACCAATCAAACGATAGATAACATTTTTGTGATTATCATTGTACGGGATACCTCGAGATCGGACAATTACAGCCGCAGAAAATGGAATTTATCTGCTTTGATGACTGAAAATTGCTAAATTTCGACTAAATTTTTAAAAAAATTCTTGAGGTATCATCCAGATTATAAATATTTGACATATTATCATTCAAATTATTACGATTGTAATAAATTTTAGCTGATAATAACGATCGGATTTCAGTTTTAAAATTAGTACTAGCGATTCTGAAGGGGAAATACCGCTTACGACTCACTCAAATATGACTGAAAAGCACTTATTTTGGTGCCGTGCTACGCATTGACGGGTATAGAGCAGTTTGACTACATTATTGACGGCGATCTCGGATTTAAAAATTCCATAACTTTGGATCTAATTAGAATATTTTGATGAAATAAAAAATATTGGGTAGCATTTTATGTATATTTTCAAAAAATATTTAAATTTTTTTTTCTATCATTTAAAACTTTGACCTAAAACCCCTACGTAAAGCTTTTCAAACCATGTTACAGCATATAGTTGAATTTTTCCAATTTTTTAAATAAGGTGTGTTAAGATGAAATTTGTATCATTTATTAATTGGAATATTGTAAAATAGTACAATTTGTTGACCAGAATAAAGATTGGGACATATTATTCAGTTACAACAAGAGTGGTATTGGGGCTTTTACTTTTCGTAGTGGATATATAACCGTAAACGGTATCCTATTTACTAACGCTATTGCACCGTAAATCGCAATGACGTATATATACATCGTGTGTGATTGGTTAAATAATAACTTCCGTTCGACGTGCGCAGTTGTGCGACACTTCCGTTCGACATGCGCAGTTGATATATTCCACAAGAACGGTAACTTCGTCTTTCAAGTTTGGCGCAGAAGCACGGTTTTACGGAAAAAAACGTAAACCACTGACCGTCTTGGTACTTAAATTAAAACCAAAACCCACAGAAATAAGCCCTTGACCGAAATAGAATAATTTTCTACAATTTATATTTATTATTTTATTTTCTTCTAAAACTAATTCTCTGGGTTCTACCGTAGAAATCCAAGTATGGCTATTTCGTCCTATATAATAATAATAATAATAATAATAACTTTATTTCCAATCAAGGGTCCACAGGGGACATGGTACAGATTAAACAAAGAGAGAAAACCCAAAAGACAGTCAAGTAACAAAATATAACATTAAATAAACAACATATACATATAAGAACCGTATTGACTATAGACGGTATTAATAAGAACATTATTAATGAAAGGGAGATAACTCCACTTAACACTTAGTGTTACAGACCAATATTTGGATATTAATCCAGAAATTATGCAAGACTACATGTACATATTTTACCTGTGTTGTGCTTAACCAAGATAAGGACTTATGGCAAATTCTTGTGCAAAAAACGACCAAGTTCATTTAATATGTCTACATTTTCACAAGTTAGTAACCAAACGTATTTGTTCAGACTACTCAAGTTGATAAAGTTAGAGTTGGATTTTTCAATAACCTCAAATAAACATTTTCTGTCTGTTGACAGATGTGCACAATCAATTAAAAAATGTACTTCGTCCTCAACTTTCCCCGATGGGCATTTTTCACAGAGGCGTGATTCACGATTTAATCCTATATACCTGCCCGTTTCTATTTTGAGTCTATGTGAGGATATTTTGAGCTTGGTGATATCCCTTCGGAATTCATATTTCCTCAAGGATAAATAATTTTCATATCCAAAGTTAGTTTTAAGTTGGACATATAAATCTAGTTTCCCAGTATGTAATGATTCCCTTTGCTTAAGCCAAGTTTCTTTGTGACATTTGACCAGCAACTTTTTCAAATTGGTCTTAAAAGTGGAAAATTTATAAGTTTTTAAGGGCATTTTCAAGAGTTGACAAAGTTCAGTGACAGTGCTAAACCATGACTGTCCCACTTTGGACAGTTCTTTGCTAGTTGTGAGAGCATGAGCTAATAAAGAATCTGGAGATGAGCTCTCAAGGTGATGCCAAAAACACAGGAGAGACTTAACAATTTCTAAATACATTGGCGATCGACCTAATTCGGCCAGAACTGCAAAATTTGAACTCTTTTTGTGTACTCCTAAAAGAAATTTACAGAATTTTACATGCAGCTTATCAGGTTCTATAGCATTATATATCTTTTCTAAAGAGAAGCCGTCTTTGAACTTAGGACTAAGTGTATTAAAAGCTCCCCATATTTCACTGCCATACAATATTATGGGTTTAATAGTATGATCAAATATGTGCAAACTTGTTTTAATCTGAGGATTTAAAGACAATACATCTTTACACAATTTAAAATATGCTTTTAAGCCTTTTTGGTATAAGCTATACTTGGTTAGTGAAAAGGAACCTGATGCAGAAAATATTACACCAAGGTATCGATAAGATGAGACGTTTTCAAGTGTGATACCTTGAAATACAAAGTCGTGTTTAAGTAATCGACCAGCTTTGTTAAAAATAAGAATTTTAGATTTATCAATATTTACTGAAAGACACCAGTCTTTACAAAAGTCATCTAATCTATCAAGTTTTGATTGCAATCCACTTTTACTAGTAGATAAGATCACCACATCATCAGCATAAAGTAAGCAATGGGTAATGCTGGGTCCAAGAGTTACTGGATCTGGGCAATTGGAGAAGTAATCTGGCAAATCATTAATAAAAATTTTAAAAAGGTTAGGGCTTAAATTATCGCCTTGTCTAACTCCGAGGTCCAATGAGAAAGGATCTGTGAGCTTGTCCTTGATTTTGATAGCCGACTTACTTTTCTGATACATATTTTTAATCAAAAAGTAAAAATTTGATCCAACTCCAATTTGAAGAAGTTTTTTATAAAGTCCAACATGAATTACCGTGTCAAATGCTTTCCTGAAGTCAATAAAACACGCAAACAGTCTCCCTTCCTTTGATTGACAGTATTTGTCTGTCAGAGTTTTCAAAATGAACATATGATCTGAAGTTCGATGATTTTTAGAAAAGCCAATTTGGCACTCATGTATGATGTTGTTAGTACATAGAAATGTATTCAATCTGTTATTTAGCACAGCATTAAAAAGTTTACCCAAATTACTAGTTATAGAGATTCCTCTATAGTTGGATGGATTATCCTGTTTACCACCCTTATGCAATGGCACAATATAGCCATCAGCCCAACACGATGGATAGGTTGATTGCAAAAGACATATATTAAATAGTTTCTGGAAACATTTCCCTAAAATAGGCTTGCTACTCTGCAACATTTCATTGCAGATCATATCTATACCGGTGGCCTTATTGTTTTTTAAGTCAGAAATGGCTTTATTAACTTCATCAAGAGTAATATTCATGTCCAGTTGGTTGAAACATTTCTGTTTCTCCAACTGAGAAAGTTCAAGACCAAGTGTTTGGATACGGTCATGAAATGAGCACTTGGGGGTATTTAAGGCACGAAAGTGATCAAGCCATGTCTGTGGCCTTATTTGGTTATCATTCATTGCTTTTGTCCCATCCCTTAATTCTGAAAGCAAATTCCAATAAGATTTTGGGTTGTTATTATGTAACTCTTCTGAAAACGGAGAAAGTAGAAAGGTTAGACAAAGAACGTATGGTGGCAGGTTATGGTAAGGGTTAGGGTAAGGGTTAGGGTAAGGGTTTGGGTTAGGTTTTGGGGTAGGGTCATGGGTTAGGGTTAGGGTTCGGGTTAGGCATCATTGCGAAAACTGCTGAAAACTGCTAAGTCCACGGATCAGAGAACTGCGCATGTCAAACGGATGTTACGGCGATATAGTAAATAGAGTAAAGTGCCGTTTACGGTTGAATATCCACTGCCTTTACTTTTACTATGCCTATGGCATGATGCCCATATGTATTACATGCTGGTTGTATAGAAGGTCTTCTATTGACATAATTCATTAACCATGTTATCAATTACCTAATAAAGAACCAACAACACGTCTCGCATCTTCATTTCGTCTTTCATAGGAGTCAATAACTGTAAAAAGAACAACAGGGTGAATTCGGCACACGAGGTTCGTCGACATTTTGGATAATTAGTACCGCAGTAAATGAAATATGTAGGTCATAGAGGTTTTACGACATCGAAATTATGTTGGTAAAACATATAAAACATACAAAAGGCAAAAAATAGGAGCAATGTTGCACATTCCTAGTGATTTCAAAATTATGTATAATACACATTAAAAAATGACAATGATTTTGATGTGGTTTATTCTCATTTATTCATCATGACCTCATCTTATTTTGTAAGAGGTTTTAAATTAAATTATATAAATAAAAGATTACTATGTGAAATGTCATGACTTATTTGTTGTTAATTTCATGGTTGATTAATATGTAAAAAAAAGAAAATATTATTTATTATTCGGCGCGGAGCTTAAATGTGTTTATAAATAAAACTTCCGGTTTCCTAAATTTAGCACTTTCCTAAAATTAAAATTTCATTTTTTCCTTGCTTAAGCCAGCCTCAATGGAATCATTCTTTAGTTTCACCAAATTTAAGTGTTAGACAGTAAGTGAAATTAGAATGTTACTTTGATTCTTTTACTTTTCGTATTATAATTCTGGGTTTCTACTGCGCGGCATTGTCGAAGTTTTGACTTTGTCAACTTACACTTACACTATGACTAAGTACTGTACTAGGCCTGCACTACTAAGGATGACAACTAAAAATTCAACTATCCCGTATGGCTTTAAATGTGTTATTTCTGGATAGGTCTTTTCAAAAGCTTTACAATGACTCCAAAACGAGCTTGAAAGGCCCTATATAAAAGGGCACAACGTGTCAGAAAGGTCCATACATATCGGACCTAGATTGTTCACCCTTTTGAAATAAAGATATTATTATATTAATGGAGTTATGCCTAATTAATTGTCGCTTATTAACGCCCTTTTTGTCTGAACAGTCCGAGTGTAACAGTGGTGCAGTAAAATTCAACTAACTTTCTTACATAGTAGTGACATCTGCGCTACATATTTTGGCCCAGCACCTATCGATTTTATATATTAACCCTCCCTATGCTATTCTGGTATCCGTGTTGTTTTCTACTTTCATTTTGACGCTGTTGTTAGCTTTCTCTGCAGTAAGAAGAGCAGCTAGAGTAAAAATTTGAAAACGAGACAAAAATCTAATATTTTATTTACGAAGAAAACCACATTTGAGGCCGCAATTTCTTAGCAATGGACATTCCGACAAGGAAGAAAAGCCAATACGCAAATCGTACTGGCATATCTGTGTCGTAACTGGCGACGACGAAATTAGGTCAGCGGTCACAGCTTCATTGGCTAACCTACTTACACGGTAGACCTAGGCCTTTAGAGAGCACTCAAATTTGTAAACCAATTGACCATTTGGACTAGATAACTAGTACCAGGATCAAGTTATTTTATAGCCTATTATTGTAAGACCACTTGGACCGACAGGCCTATTACTTACAAGAAATATTGATATTTATTATTAAGCAATAATACCGGTACTTATAATAACCATTACTATCCCTGGCCTAGCTATGGTACCAGTACTTCAGAAAGAAATTAAATGTTCTCCCACAAACCTTGCAGGTGCCGCGGTGGCTTGCTATCCTGGAGGTCAGGTGTATGATCCCTGCATTGGCCAAGAAAGCTCATCCAGATTTTCCAGCGTGGTTTCTAGTTGTCAGCGGAGGGCCTGACACGAAGAGCTGTTTAGCTGTTTCAGTTGAGTCAAAAACCAAGGTCCCATGTACACATTGGCGTGCATGTAAAAGATCTGTTGGCAGTTAGAATTCAATATAATTGTAGGCCATAGCGCCGCTGCCTGGGCATAATTTCCCCCATAACACACTGTATGTCGTATACCTGTCTTAATTAGACTAGTTTTGAGCAGAACAGTAGGACATGATTCATTATAAGATAATGCTTTATTATTTCAATTTATTTCAAAAGATTGTTCCAACTTTTATTGAGAGTGATCCAACTTGTCTTTTAGAGTGATCCAACTTGTCTTTTGGTTTGGTTCGAGTGGTCTATCAATTGGTCTGATCGATCTTTGCCCTAGTGGTCTTTGGTCGGACTTGTCATTTCATCCCAAAACCATTTCACCTCAACACCATTTCACCCTAAACTGTTTCAACCCAACCTATTTTTTTGATAGGACTGTGTCATTTAATGTATGTTAGAAAGGACATGTATTTTTATATTATAGTTGAAACAATCATATTGTATAATAAACATGGATGAAGAAACAGCATTATGGAAAGGGATGACAGGACCTAGGATGGAGAGATGTCTTCTAGGGAAAGAAGAGATCAACCTACCAGAAATTTTCATGGAACAGGTAAAAGCATACTAGAAACTATAGCTGCTATAAAAGAGAGTTAACTAATTATGCCCTAGTGGCTAGGATTTAAAGATTGCTTTTCAAATTTATAGCAGATATAAAACCTTACCAGTAGTACTTAAAAGTGCAAATGCTGCTGTGAAATTTTCCAATGTTTTCAGGTTTTATAAATAACCAAAAGGTTCACGGTTAGACGTTATATCATAATGTCTGTTTAGAGTCAACTAGCTTGTTTTCAATTCTCAGGTTGTACATGACAAGGAGTGGAGTTGCCTCTCCCCTCTCTGTCTCATAATTCTTTTTAACAAAAAATTACAGTTTGCCATAATAGAATCATAGTTTTATGTAATGATAAATGACAATGATGAACCTTTTCATTGTTTACAATAATGAAGTTATGTTTTTTTGCAATGAAAAATTACAATAATAAACATTTTATTTCAGCCTGATGTTTTTTTAGCTGTGTTAAGTCAAGAGACATGGGATAAAGTTTTAACAGCTAAACAAAAAACACATCTAAAGGTAATCTAAACTTGACTTCCTTCGTTACATTGATAAAGGTACCTTCATTAAGGATAAATTAATATTAATCATTCTTCGTGAAACTTAGTACTTAGATATTAAACATACATTATGCAAGAGCAAAATCTGCCTTTTGCATGTCTTTCTTTAGGTCCAAAATCTTATTTAAATTATTAATTAGTCATTATTAATATTAATAAACTTATCCAGACCATAATCAACTCTCGATGCCAAGGCTTGCCTTCAATATAGACAGGATTAGGTTGCTATATGCTGCTTACGTTTATTGATAATTAAATAACAATGGATAATCAAGACTATGCTTATAAACGTACTATTTTTAGTAATGATCAACGAGGCTAGGCGGAAATACCCATAGCTGATATCTAGATTCATAGTGGATCAATTTGACTGAAATTTCAACAAATGACCTTTATATTATCGATTTTTTAATTATTATAGTAAGAATGGCCAGCTCTTTATCTTAGTCTTACATAATGTATCTTTAAATATAAACTTTGTTTTCATAGTTTCTCTTTTTTTGAAAAAATGAATTTTACTGTAAGTGAAGTATTACATGTATCATAGAAAATTGTTCATACATTTAGCTCAATTTTTGTACTGTTAACTTACCAATATTTGAATATAAATTTTATACCATTTTAAATTCTTATACTACTTTATCTCTAATATGAATTTGTTTAACTGTTTAGACATTTTTACCAACTTTCCCTAATGATGATGAAGAAGAGAAAGAAAAAACACTCAAGTGAGTACCCTGTGGATTGTTATTGATTATCATTTCAGAATTGCAGTTGATTGACAAGGAATTGATTCCTATCAAGTTAAGCCAAACTTGATGTGGTGTGAGTAGAATCATGATGTAATCAAATGTTCCAACTAGCACTGGAAACTTGGTATGGTTTAACTTGGTGTATATAGCCCTAATTTCTCTTCTGTGATGAATTATTCATATCTATAGTTTAAGGGGGGTGGCTCCACTTGAATGAGAAAATATTAAATAAATTTGACATTTATTTTAACTACTTGTTTCTACCACAGCTTATGACATTCAAATATAGATAATTATGTTCCTTGGTGTTTTAGCTTTAGAAGGATATATAACAATCTATATTTTATCAAGCAGTTTTTTTTTTACGCTTTTCCTCAACGGCTTGGGGTGGCCATCCTGGATTATGGGATATGGGCATGGTCCAGGTTCCGAAATGCAAATTATTCAAAAACTTGTGTGATAACAATAAAGTCCTGAAAATTTCAGAGCATTAGCTTTAATAGTTGACAGTGCAATTTAAAAAACAAATATTTTCTCATTTAAGTGGAGCCACCCCCCTTAATTTTGGCTAATAGTGTTCAACTTGTACTTGTGTACAACTTAAATCATAGTGTTTAATTTTGATTACCATGCGTCTAATTAACTAGTGTTTAATTTGTTAATTAGACACTTGGTAATCAAATATAAACACTATGATTTTAAGTTGTACACAAGTACAAGTTGAACACTATTAGCCAAAATTAAGCTATAGCCATGAATAATTCAAAACAGAAGAGAAATTAGGGCTATATACACCAAGTTAAACCATACCAAGTTTCCAGTGTAGAGTGATAGGTTAAATCAGTACCATGTTCAATTAGCTCCCGAAATTCTCCTGTTTAATCAATAGACACTGATGGAAGATTTCGAGAATTCATATCTGTAATGTTCAATCTAGTACCCCTTGTTATGTCATCTCCTTTATGTTACTGATTTGGATATTTTATTGGGAGATTGAAATACTTTTAAATATTAAAAGAGACACAGCTATTTATCTGATTTCTTTTTTTTCCAGAGGATTATTTGCCTTAGACAATTTTAAATTTGGAAATCCCCTGAAACAATTCCAAATTAAGATGAGAGGTAGGATAAATTTTAATTTTCCATGATAACTATTGCTAGTCATGCAGGCTTTTTATACGCCCACATAAATTGTCGTCGCCCTTGTCTGTTCGACGGCCTCTACAGGCAAAAGTTAATACCCAATTGACTTTAAATTTATACATAGTGTTTCAGGTCATGAGACAAAGAAGCCTTTTGATTTTCACCGATTTCCGATAATTTCTGCCAGACTTATGTCCCTTGATCACTTCAAAAAAATCTTGTGGACACTCTGGTTGCTAAAGTTAATATCCGATTGACTTTAATATACGCAGTGTTTAAGGTTGTGAGACAAAGAAGCCCTATTGATTTTCAGCGATTTGTGGATGCTCTAGAGGCCAAAGTTAATATCCGATTGACTTTAAATTTATACACCTTGTTTAAGGTCATGAGATGAAAAAGCCCATCGATTGTCAGCGATTTCCAATAAATACTGACAGAGTTATGGCTCTTGATCACTTCGAAAAATCTTGTTGACGCTATAGAAGCTAAAGTTTACAAGCAATTCACTTTAAATTTATACACAGTGTTTAAGGTCATGAGACGGAACAAGTATATTGATTTTCAATGAATTTTGATAACTTGAACAGCTTAATCCATGATATAAAATGTTTCATATACTAAACATTAGCTTGGAGGAGAACTTTAGCATTGCGAAACAAATTATATAATGATTTTCTGATAACTACATAATCAGATTTTAGTGTATTATAAATGTTTCATTACCGAAAAAAGGAAAAATATGCGACAAATCTTGTTGACTGCCCGGATGATTTAGCTGTTTTGTTGCCTGTCAACCTATCTTTTGTTTATTTATATGTATTGGCCCATATCCAAGCAGTAGTCATTTTCTGATGCAAAGATAATTGATTTTAATGTACATTATTTGCTGGTTTATTTACTGTTAACATATTATTATTGAATTTATCTTACTTCATTTCAGATGGTTATTTTTCCCCTGATATTGCTAAGTATGCAAGTCTATGTCGTCGAGTCAAATTTAGAGAATATAAATTTCAACAACAAAGATATTATTCTGATTTATTGAAAGATATTCTACTCTCTAGACAGGTAAATATCAATTCTCTGAAGGCAGAAATATTTTGATATTTGTCATTGCTTGTCTAAATTGTCATTGCTTGTTTGAACATGAAAAGATTGCACCTTGCACAGCCTATTTATTCATAAAATTTTAGAACTGTATGTTCTTAACTGCAACGCGTCTATTTCAAAATTGCAGAATGTATTTGAACAAGCCCGCCATTTACCCCCAGTTCAACCAATCAAATTCAACTATAAACCTCCCATACCACAACAAAATAAAACAATAGAACAGAGAGTTAAAAAGAAATATATAAGGTAAGACAAACCATCGATAAAAATAAACCACAACCCTTAGCCAACCAAATCTTTCACCATATTGTTCAGGTTTGACAGTGATTCTGGCTAGTTGTTGAATCCATCAATAAGAGATTAGCACAGTGAAAGGTAAAATTAATGCATCATGAAAATATTGTATTCAAAATATGTCTGACTGGTCAATCGGACACCATATTATATTCTGTATCCTTAAGAATGACATCAGTTAATGTAAGAAGACCATGACAGACGGTCAAGTTTTCCCTTAAAACACCATTTTTTGATGATTGTTTTTAAGAGATTATGTGTTGAATATAACTTGATATTATGAATATTTAAGGTTATTAAAAGAAATGAGAGAAGAAATTGGAGTTATTGATACATCTTCAGATGAAGAAGAAGAAAGTATAAGTTCGTATAATATTTTAGAATTGAATAATACAGTGTTTTGCATAATGTTGTCAACCATAACCTGTTGACCATTTGTCTGCTCAATGGGCGTCGTCACTAGAGATAAAGGGACATAATTTCATAGAAGAGCCGGTCCTGTGTGACCTCACTGTATACCGCACAACATTGTTTTCCTGTACATTCAATACAAATTGATGTGTTGATAATCGTTAGTTTTTGTCGTTAAGATGGAATTTAATCCCTGTACATCGTAACATGTTCCTTTTACCATCGATAAGGTCATATGGAACCGCCTTTTTACTGGCAACACCTGGTGGGAATTTCTTCAGCAAGGACGCCCATTGGTCATGCTGTTGAATATTTTGCCAAATTTCCCTCATGTATTTTTGCCAAATTACTCTGAATTGCTGGCCAATGTTTAATGAACTACAACCCGTCAATATATAATGATATGTATTTACCGTGTTTAATATTCCAGGTCCAGTACAGCGTAGCAGACGTCAGTTATTTAAATCACTAGGTCCAATACCTTCACCTGATCCAACTATACCTAGTGTTCTAGCTACATTCGCCAGTAAACCAGTACTTGTTAATGGTGATGCACCAGGTAGGTTGATTTATTCTTCATAAAATTGTGGAGATGAAAGTAAAAAAATTCTCACAAAATTCCTTTCGCCCACACTTACCTTGATGTCAATCACAGACAAATGTTAGAATTGGTCTATATCCTGAAAATAAGCTTCACTCTCAGTACGAAAATAATATTATTAATATTAAATATCATACTCAAAATAACCCTTTACTTAAGCACTGACCAACTTGAGTTAGATATATATTTTATGACTGTAATCCATCTTATTATAACAATCCTGTATGATGTCAGATGTGACAGATTCCACTATATATTGGGGGGTTGAATGGTTGAATGGTTAGCACGTGCAGACTGTATCATAAAGCCTGTCATTGAGTCAACTGGCGTGGTTTCGAATCTCCATTTGTATGTGACAAGGAGTAGGTTCCCCTTTGGGTGTTTTCCAGGTCCTCTGGTTTCCTCCCACTGTTAAAGACCCCTACGCGGAAGCGAATTATTAAAATAAAATTGGACCATATGTTAGTCCCAAAATAATTATTATTATTATTATTATTATTATTATTATTATTATTATTATTATTATTATTATTATTATTATTTTTATTATTATTATTATTATTATTATTATTATTATTATTATTATTAATAATAATAATAATAATAATTATTTTGGGACTAACATATGGTTATAACCTAGTTTGTGTCAAGTGGACGTTAAACCCATCTCTCTCTCTTTCTCTCTCCACTGTATATTAAACTCATGGACGTCTATATCTCAGCAATGGCTTGGCAGATTTATCTTAATTATTTGCACACAGCTTAATTTGAATATCCCTGCCGAAAATCACACCGAAAGCTACAAAACGCTATTCCACTTTTATTAACTCTAAATATAACAGGTGAAACACCACAACAAAAACGACAACGACCGTTCAGTCCTGTAGAAATAACAGATGAAAATTATAAACTGATGTTGAAGAGTCATAAACGCAAGAAAATCGAACAAGCTGTAAGTCTATTTGTTTTAATTTTTGTTTTCTATACAACACAATTTAGATACATTTACTGTGTATCTGATTTTACTTTCAGACTTCCGGAATAATCTTTTATTATTATTATTATTATTTTGGTGTATTTCTATAGCGCATCTTTCACAAAGTGCTCAGATGCGCTTTACAATTCAATAAAATTATAAATATGCATAAAGACAAATATGATAAAAAAATATATTGGAATCATAAAAAAAGAAACAATAAATCTAAATATTTATGTGTTAAACAAGTAATTAAATATTTTTGAAACAAAATAACTTGTGCCAACATTATTTAGCAGAAAATCTGTAACGATTGGTAAAATAATATAATCCATTAGATGCATTTAGTAACTAGATAGAAAGAATACCCTTCTTATTTGTCTGTCCTTGTTTTGAATATGAGTTGAAAAATCAACAGAAAGTTAACCGTACCA
This sequence comes from Patella pellucida, assembly GCA_917208275.1. NCBI lineage: Eukaryota > Metazoa > Mollusca > Gastropoda > Patellidae > Patella > Patella pellucida. The sequence continues at coordinate 41,129,749 of OU795043.1, read as the reverse complement.
TCTCAAGTTTATACATTAGTGTAAATATAGCCCCTGCAAAATTTCCAAAAAACTTTGTTTCCTATGCAACATTAAAAAATTGGAGACAAAACTTATTTTGACATCAAATTCTTGATCATATACATATTTAGTGTATGAGATATGAGATTCATTGTCTATGGAAAACTAATGTGGCTTATCATAGATCATAAGACTGAAAATCTTTGGTTATAAGGATGTTTTTATGTAGATAGGTTAGTATACCAAATTGATTTTTTGTAAATATATTATAGGAATTACCTGAATTAGATACAACAAATATAACATTACAAGATATCTTACAAAGATGTCAGGCTAATAAGAAAAATTCGAAATCTCCATCAGGTACGTGAATTGTCATCTTAAAACTGAACATTGTTGAAGTTCTGTCAGGGGCCTAGATTACAGGACCCATACAAGCTCACGCTCACTTTTGATGATTTGTTGATCATGTGATAGTATTAACAATACACATTATTTTATTGTTTATTGTTTTATAGTATGTTTATAATTACTCTCACAAACAATACAGCCCATCAAAGTGTTTTAGGTTTGGGATAATTTTGATGAATAAAATTGGATCCTTGGAAAATTACGGGAACGGACACTAGCCGAGACAACATTTCCTCACCATTAATTCGCGTATAACCTAAATGACCAACTAAAATAACATGTTAGTCTCTATGTTACACCTTTTTCCATGTCCGTTTTAAGCAGGTAATCAGAACGGCCAAAATGGAGGTGCAGTTAAAAAGAAAATAAAGATGAAAGATGAGAAGAAATTGAAGAAGAAAATAAAGAAGGAAACTAGTGATAAACCAACAGAAGAAGTTATTGATGCTGTATCTCCACCATTACATACTAGAACAGAAAATATTGAAGTATCAGATGAAATTTTAAATCCACATGTTGATGCTGTTCCAGACTTTCCTCTACCAGAGTAAGTTTCTTGATTAACCAGACTTTCCTCTACCAGAGTAAGTTTCTTGATTAACCAGACTTTCCTCTACCAGAGTAAGTTTCTTGATTAACCAGATTTTTCTCGACCAGAGTAAGTTTCTTGATTAACCAGACTTTTCTCGACCAGAGTAAGGTTCTTCATTAACCAGACATTTCTCTACTAGAGTAAGTTTCTTGATTAACCAGACTTTCCTGGACCAGAGTAAGTTTCTTGATTAACCAGACTTTGTCCCGTGAATTGAACGCATGGAAAACTAGTTTTAAACAGATTCCTTGGTTTGCCCTTTCATAATCAAAAGGGTTGGCAACACAATTTATTCCTGTCATAGTTTATAATATAAACTTTATATGTAAGTAAAATTGGTTTGGTATTGTAATTTTCATAATTTTGATTCAGAATGACCATTATAATGGTGGAAACATTGTGTATTTCCATAGAGCCTCTTTTAACTTGTAAATGTTATTCTATAATATATTGATTATGTTGTATATTTTTCAGTAATTCGATGTCAAATACCAAGTTAGAAAATGGAAAAGCAGATAATTTCTTTGTTTTAATACGAGACATTATGTGTGAATTTCCTGACATGAAATGTACACTGCCTAAGGTATTTTTTAATGTTTGCTCATTCTCAAATCTGAAAGTTAATAAAATATGCAATATGTTGTATATATTACTAAGCAGTATAGAAACTGACATGAACAATAACCAAACAAAACATTGGTCTATATCTGTGGACATACTGTTGTAATTAATTATTTATATTTATGTTGAAAAGAAAAGGAATATAAAGATCGTCTTAAAATGGCTTATGTTGCTAAATTAGCTTAACGGAGTTACATAGCTATTTTAAGAGATGTCATTCTTCAGTTTTATGAGTAGCTTGATACTTACTACTTTAGCTTCGACATATATATAGCCATAATATTGAATTAAGGGCCAACTTCACATGCGGGCTAAATGTTTGTATTTCCATGAACTGGACAAGGATAAAGATTTTGTAAGGAAGTAAACTAAGTAGTCTTATTCACTGTAATTTACATGGGACTACTAATTTAAGATTTCGTCAATAGTAGCATGACCACAAGTAAGTAAAATAGATACAGGGATAGTGTGTGAGTTAGTTGTATGTTACTTCGTTTCCACCGAGGAGATATCACAGACAAGGGATAGTGTACTGTTAATTGATTTATAGTTTTTTGGAACTAATTGGATAGACACAAGGATAATGTCATTGATAATTGCTATTTTTGATGTTATTATTTGTACCCAGTATATGTTATTATTGTATATTGTGTAGTTATTATTTGTATATTGTATAGTTATTTATTGTATAGTTATTAATTGTATATTGTATAGTTATTATGTGATACCGATAGTTATTAATTGTTTATTGTATAGTTATTAATTGTTTATTGTATAGTTATTAATTATATTATATTGTATAGTTATTATTTGTATATTGTATAGTTATTAATTGTATATTTTATAGTTAGAGGAGAAGATGAGGGAATGGCAGGAATCTACATCAAGTTCATTAAATGCCTGGTTTAAACAACATACTAACTGGCCTGATTGTGTTTTATCAGCTCTTAAATTTCTATCTGGAGATGCTTTAGGTATGATGTTCTCTTATTTCTTAGATTCACATGACTAAACTTCTCGTTGTTGTTTTGCTGTGGTTGACTGAGAGGAAGCATCTGGACTTTCTCAACTTGTGAGAGAGAGCGAGAAATGGGGTTTAACTCGACACAAACTAGCTCGTAGGGGTCTTTAGCAGTGGAAGGGAACCGGAGAAAACGCATGAGATTGGACAATTTCAAGATAGACTGTAGTGTTTTTAATGTATATTTTAAGAGTGTCGAATATTTTTATTTGCAGGCTATGGAGTAGATAATTTTATACCGTACGTAGATTATAAGGAAAGACCACAACATTGGAAATGGATTGGTGTGAGTCGTGATTCCCCCGATAAATTGTTGCCTTTATATAATTACTGGTTACAGAATAAAGATGGTCATATGTTTGATGGTTTTGAGGCTAATCAGAGTACTCCTCCACCAGCTAGAAGGTTAGTATTTGTCTCATCTCAATTATCGACTAGAATTTCCATATAAGAATTTTAAAAGTTAAGATGCTGCTTGTCAGGTGTGGCATCTGCAAGGTGAGAAGGTGTGTCTTTCAAGTGATTAATTAGGATTGGGAAGTAGGTGGCTGAATGGTTAAACATTTGTGTTTTAGATCATAAGGTTTGCAGTCAAGTGGCGTGGTTTCTATTCCACACTTGTATGTGACAAGAAATAGAGTTGCCTGTCCAACCTCGAAGGGAGGGGGGGATGTGGGTGTTCCCGGGTCCTCTGGTTTCCTCCCACTGCTAAAGATCCCTATGCGCAAGTGAATTATTGAAATAACCATATGTTAGTCCCAAAATGACCTCGTTTATTTTTTCACATGCATGAACTAACCATTCCCCCCCCCCCCCCCGATACTCAGATAAAAGAAACATTTTAACCGTTAAATTTTCATGTCTTAGCATGGGAATCAATAATTAGCTGATTGTTCAAATTTCAGCCAGAGACAAGGGAGATAATAAATCTCCTGAAAAAAATATTGAAAGTAATTGTTGCTTAATAGTTTGTTTCTAAGATATTGTTACAGGTAATTTATATATTTCATATATTATAGTAATACAGACTATAAGATATTATTGATTTTACATAAACTTAATATATTTTGATTTAGTAAAACAGATTATGTGGTTAAAGCTACAACAGAAGAAGAAAAAGATAAATTTAGAGAACAGGTAATGTTTACATTGAAACCTTATGATGATACTTATAATTTGTCTTTAAAATTGATTTAACCTATTAAATTCAAAAATTTCCATTAAAAAAACTAGGTAATTGTAATATTTCCACTTAATTTCTGTTAAGAGGAAATGCAAGGTAGCCTATTATTTTGGAAATTGAATATTGTCATCAGTGTATCATTATTTCTTCATTCCAGGAATTGCTCCCTCCTTGCATAATAAATTATTGTACAAAAAAATATTTGTCCAAAAATGGTTGAAATCTGATCAGAGTTGAAAATTTGTCAACATTCGTGCTTCAGCATCCACTGCATATATAGGATATAGTCAACACAACTTTTGCTGAAATCTTTGGATGAGCCTCTTTTTAGTCTGATTGAATCCAAGTCTGAAGATTATACTGGTTTTGTTTATTAATTAAATCCCTGCTTGAATGTGACAAGGACTAGAGTCCCCTGTCCAACTTCTTAGGTTATCTCTGGGGTCTCCGATCTTGTAAGTTTCCATCCTGGGAAACATTTGAAGACACAACAAATGTAGCTACATGTAAGTTTGGAACTGTATTAAAGTCAAGCAATGTGGTCATTATTTCAGGAAGAACAGCGTTTTTATGAACCTCACAAGCCTTTCACATATTCAGTACATGGTTACGAGTCTGTAGTTGGTCCTGTTAAAGGTGTATATAGTAAAGATAGTGCTATGACTAAAGCCAGAGAACATGCATTGTTAATATCAGATCGTCCAGCTTATGTCACCATACTAACCATAGGTATGTCACATTCCTTATCATTCTAAGGTCATACACAACAAGAAATCTGGTTCTCAGACAATCCTTTCAGATAATCTGATGCGGGTGGGAGAGTCTGTTTGTCTTCAGGGCCCTGTTTCTTGAAATCATAACTAAATCCAAATTTTAGTAGATACTACCATTTGATTGGCTAAGCACTAAAGTCAATATCATATCATCCTATCAAATTACTAAAATTTGGATTTTATCTTAGTAAAAATTTTGTAAAACAGGCCCCTGGACAATAAATGTATGTCAAAAGTCTTAACTCTAAAATGTTTCTCATTAAAAACAATTATAAAAGAGCCCCTTGTTGGGAATTGTTAGTTAGCCCAGCAACAGTTGCCTGGAACCTCATTTGTGATTGTGATTTTCCCTGTCAGTGGTTACTTTACTTATACTACAACCCAGAATAAATTCTAACACAAAATGCAGCCCAAATACAAGTGAGACCTAAGTTGTATTATTAAAAGATCAGCAAGTTAATAATTCATTCTCACTGTATCCAATTTTAACTTGTCATTATAAATTGTTTTCTATAGATACCCCAGTTGCAGTAGATCCCTTGTTATGTTTCAAGTTTAAAATGCAACTTTTATCTGTTGCCTGGTAATAGTACTAATACATGTGTATGTAAATTTGATGTTTTATTATTTCAGTACGAGATGCAGCTGCTAGATTACCCAATGGTGAAGGTACTAGAGCTGATATTTGTGAAATATTAAAAGATTCTCAGTTTTTAGCAACAGGTGTTACAGATGCACAGGTAAATAATGGCATGGAACACTGTCTTGTGTACTAATTATAAAATTTTAGATTTTGGATATTAGGATACCACATTTTCACCGCAAGATAACAACTATTGAGTTTGAATTCATGTTTTTAATTTCAAGTTTTATGGAAAATATTGAGTTTGAGGTTTAGCTCCTTTAATATTTTGTTTTATAGATAAATACTGTTGTTAGTGGAGCATTAGATAGATTACATTCAGAAAAAGATCCATGTGTAAAATATGATGTCAACAAGAAAATATGGATTTATTTACACAGAAATCGTTCAGAACAAGAATTTGGTAAATTTTATTGTCTTATATTGTTTTTGATTTGTTTAAATCTGTGTGTCTGCTATTGTTTAGAGTTCTTAGATATTGTTGCCAAGAGTAACAAAGAATCAGATTGCTTGAATTACAACAGCCCAGTCGAAACAGAACAGTAGGACGTTAAACACCATTTCATTTTACGCTATTGTGCAGGCTGTATCATAAAGCCTGTCATTGAGTCAACGGGCATGGTTTTGAATCCCTGGTTGTACGTGGCAAGGAGTAGGATCCTCCGGTTTCCTTCCACTGCTATAGACCCCTACGGGCGAGCAAATTATTGAAAAAAATTAACCATATGTTAGTCCCGAAATGACCTAGTTTGTGTCAAGTGGACGTTAAACTACATTTCTCCCTCTCTCTCTTTAAATAAATTGAAATCAGTTTTATCAGTAGTATATATAACTGAGATTTGTTATTATTTACAGAAAGAATACATCAAGCACAGTTAGCTGCAGCCAAAGCCAAGAAATCGCTTCAAAAACCAAAAGCTTCAAAAGCTGTAAGTTTTAATTATATTTTAAACATTGCTCTTTTCGGTAAGAATAGTGTGGATTAGTATATACTTCTACATTTGTTTTGATAAAAAATTGTGCTATTATTACATTTATGACTTTGCTGGTGGCCTGTTGACTATGAGGTTACTTTAGCTTCAACTTCAGAAATCCCTATCTTAACTATTGTTGAAGTTGTTCTTTATATTCGAAATTTCAATAAATTTGGTACATTTTTATTGTATATTACAGAGCAAGGAATCCTCTAACAGTACAACCAGTCCTAGAGGTAATAACACAACTACACCCAGTACAACTACAGCTTCGGAAATAAATATTGAAGATCTGGTGGCACAAGCACACGCACAAGCTGTTTCAAGTTCCCAATCACATCAAAGTCCAAAAAGATCAACAACCATCGCAAATCAACTGAAATCACAAAAAAGTAGTCCTAGAGGAGGAGCACAGAAGCAGACGTCTGTGAAACTCAACGTGGCCGCTCATCAGTTAGTATCAACAACATCAGGTCTAACAATTGTTACTGCTTCTCAAGGGTTACAGACTGCTGCACAGCTACTTCAGTCTGCCACTCCTACAACCGGTATAGCTCGTCCAGCAGTAGCAACACCTAATAAGGAAATGATGTTTACTCATGCCCAAGCTCTAAAGATGTTACAAGAAGGTTCTTTAACAGCTGTGACAAATCCACAAACTTCCAAGCAAGAAATATTTTTACAAAGACAGGTTTCGGCACCCCCATCGTCACTTGCTGCTCAAGGAGTATCAGCCACAGCTAAGTTAATGGCTTTAAGCCATGGTTCTAGCGTAGGAACTACGACAGTCTCGTCTCAACCATCATCAGCACCAGTCACAACAGAAAATCCAGTGATGGCACGAGTGGTACAACACGTGTCTGGTGCTCAGATGGTATCAGTTGGTAATATATTAGCTGCAGGTCAGCCTAGAATTCCTGGAGCCCAAGTACCTCGAACAACTACCATTAAAATACAAGGTAAACTCACAACCTAAATAGGATAGCGAAATATTCACTATATATGGATGGTGATAAATTTATAACACTTCTAATGTTTCCCACTTTAGAATATTTATAGTTATACTTTAATGTCCTGTGTAAGATCCCAGTGTTGGCCGAGAAAGTTTATCTGCTTTTTCTGGTGTTTTCCCCTTGTCACATAAAACAACGCTTGACAAGTGGAATTCGATATATAAGAGTAGGCCCTAGCGCCACTGTCCAAGCAAATGATGTATGGTATATGCCCGTCTGCGTTAGCCAAGTCAAAGCAGAATAATGGGACGTTAAACCCCATTTCATATCATTTCTTTATTCCTAGGTGGCAGTATAGTACATCCTGTAGGAGGAGGAAAACCATTTCAATTAACTGGTACCCCAATTGGAAATAATAAAGGTCTGGTACAGATTGGGGGTAAAGGTCATCCATTAGGATTAATACAGACACCACAAGGAACTATTATATCCATACCCCAGATGGTTACTAGTGGTATAATGACATTCTCCCAACCTAAAAGTTTAGTAGCTGTTGGTATGTATTCATTTTTACAAAAATGGTTTATGATGTCATTTCTGCGACGGTTCTACCTGATTAACGAGACAGACTTTCGGTTATCGTGATTTCTTGACTATGGTCGAACTAGCTGAATCTGAATTTCATTTACTTCTAACTATAGTCCGTAAATACTAAACCATGCTATTGTGGCATTGACGCAGCAGTTCCGAGATGGTGGGTGTCGGTGAAAAGTAAATGTAGATTATTTAGAAAGAATCAATTTTTGTTTAGCATATGATTTATTTATCGCATATGTATGTCTGAATCTATATTTGTCTAAAAATTACGCATTATTTCAATATTTGTGCTATGCAAAAAGTACAAGGAATTACAAGGAATTTTTGTTTAGCATATGATTTATTTATCGCATATGTATGTCTGAATCTATATTTGTCTAAAAATTACGCATTATTTCAATATTTGTGCTATGCAAAAAGTACAAGGAATTACAAGGAATTCTGTTAATTGGGGTAGCTGTCCAGACCATCCGCATTCGGTTTCTAGTTCTGACCACTAGTCAGTGTTGGTCAAGAAAGTGCCTCATGGTTTTCAAGTTTAGTTTTCTCTTGTCATTGATATCGGCCGGGTGTGACATGGAAAAGTGTCATTCAGATGTTACTGAAAATCATCTCAAACACCATTTGATTACATATTTTGATTATCTTTTAGCGGGAAGTAAGCCTACCACAGGTGTATCTCTACCGACAACTGTGACATCTTCACAAGCCAGGACCCCTGCTACCTCGACAGCTGTAGGTCAGACTCTACAAGTTGTTAATAGTCAACCTAAAGTTGTAACACCATCACAAGCTGGTATAGTAGTTACACAGTTAGCTCCTGGCAGTATCTCTTTACGACATGGTATGTATACAAATAAAATGTCTTAATTGAAACCGGCTTTTTATACGCCCACATTTTCATGTGGACGTATTATGTCGTCGCCCCTGTCCGTCTGTCTGTCCGGACGTCCGTCCACAATTGTTTGTGGACTCTCTACAGGTCACGATTCTTGTCGGATTTTGACGAAACTTGAAATATAGGTTTATCCCCAAAAGATCTCGGCTGCTTTCGATATTGGCATGTATCGGATCAGAACTTCATGGATTATGGCCCCTGATTGTACGAAAAATCACGTTTTTAGCTTGTGGACCCTATAGAGGTCACAATTTTGAACCGATTTTGATGAAACTTGACATGCATGTTTATAACCCAAAAATGTCGATATTTGCGCCTATCGGAACGTAATTTCCTGAATTATGGCCCCTGATTGTCCGAAAAATCACCTATTTTAGCTCGTGGTACCTCTGGAGGTCACAATTATTATCCGATTTGAAAAAACGTTCGATTATATCATCGTTACACCCTAAGGAAGGTTGAGTTCAAATTTCGGAAAAATCGGACCAAAATTACCATACAAAATGGCCGCCGTTCGTACGCGAATACTGTTAAAAAATGGTATATCAAGGTTGTGGACCCTGTAGAGATCACAATTTTAATTCGATTAAAGATGAAACTTGAAATGCATGGTTATAACCCAAAGATCTTGGTTCCTTTCGATATTTGCGCATATCGGATCGTAACTTTCTGAAAACGCCTTTGTTAAGCTTGTGGTCCCTCTGGAGGTCACAATTATTATCTGATTAAAAAAATCGTTTGATTATATCACCGTTATGCCTTAAGGAAGGTTGAGTTCGAATTTCGGAAAAATTGGACCAAAATTGCCATACAAAAAATGGCCGCCATTCGTACGCGAATACTGTTTAAAAAATGGTATATCTAGGTTGTGGACCCAGTAGAGGTCACAATTTTAATTTTCGATTTTGATGAAACTTGAAATGCATGGTTATAACCCAAAGATCTTGGTTCCTTTCGATATTTGCGCATATCGGATTGTAACTTCCTGAATTATGGCCCCTGATTATACGCAAAATCGTCTTTGTTTAGCTTGTGGTCCCTCTGGAGGTCACAATTATTATCCGATTTAAAAAATCGTTTGATTATATCACTGTTACACCCTAAGGAAGGTTGAGTTCGAATTTCGGTAAAATTCAGAACAAAATTGCCATAAAAAATGGCCGCCGCGTGTACGCGAATACTGTTATAAAATGGTATATCAAGGTTGTAGACCCAGTATAGGTCACAATTTTGATTCAATTTTGATGAAACTTGAAATGCATGGTTATAACCCAAAGATCTTGGTTCCTTTCGTTATTTGCATATATCAGATCATAACTTCCTGAATTATAGCCCCTGATTGTCCGAAAAATCGCCTATGGTCCCTCTGGAGGTCACGATTATTATCCGATTTAAAAAAACGCTTGACTCTATCACCGTTACACCATACGGAAGGTTGAGTTTGAATTTCAAGGAAATCGGACCATAATTGCCAGACAAAATGGCCGCCGTTTGTACGCTAATAGTGTTAAAATATGGTATATCAAGGTTGTGGACCCAGTAGGCTATAGGTCACAATTTTAATCCGATTTTGTTGAAAGTTGAAATGCATGTTTATAACCTAAAGATCTTGATTCTTTTCGATATTTGCGCATATCAAATTGTAATTTAATGAATTATAGCCTTTGATTGTAGGAAATATCACTTTCGGTTTTGCTTATTCTCTATCCATGTCTCGAAAATGTGGGCGTATCCTGCCTGGCAGTGCCAGCTTACTATCTTTTAGATTATTATTTTCAATCAAACATTTGTCATAATGCATATATTCATAGTGATATATCATATTTTTCACTGTTTCTATGCAATTACACGTATAGTGTGTAATCTGTCACTTTTCTCTAAGTACATACCGTGCCAGTGAAAAATGAATTAGATATACATATAAAACATTAGTGTTATGTGAAACATAAATTAGATATATAATATATTAGTGGAATGTGACAATAATTTAGATATGCATTTACCGGTAATACATTAGTGTAATGTGAAAAATAAATTAGATATATTATTATACATTGAAAAAAAATCAGATATACATATTATACATCAGTGAAATGTGAAAAGTATCTTAAATATACATATTTTCACTTAACACAGAAAATTTCACTTTTTTTAAAACAAAGTAATTGGACGTTTTGCTAAATATGAAACCGACTTTTGTTAGGCTGCTCAACACATCCTAAAATTGTCTCTAATAAAAAGATTAATATCTGATAGTGGACTAGTAGTCATCCTCAAATTACAATTTTTCATTATCATTATCAGAAGAAGCTTGTATTAACCAGTAATCAACCATGGTACAATATTGTGGCATAATTATCAATATGTTTGGGGATTTTTTATTGTTGTGAACCCTTCTGTTGTGTTCCCCATGTTGATATTAATGATTTGAGATTATATTGTAGGTTTACATGGTATAGGTCAGAATAAAGTTTTACCTGGTCAAGGTGGTTTAGTACCTACACAGTTTATATTACAACAATCACCTGGTGGTGGTATAAAAACATCTACTACAACAGATAATACATCAACTACACAAGGTATATTATCTACATGGGTCTATCATTTGTCTAGATGCCCTAATGGTTAGCACTACCACTTCTGGAGAAAATTGTTCAAACTCAGATCATATTTTGTTTTGGTTTTTAAAATTCCTCTTTACTTGTCTTCACTACAGCAGGATCTGGAAGATAAGCCGATCAATTGGTCTGTTGAGTCAAGTTCTTATCATTTGGCACATGTAACTGTGGGTAGACATTACCCTACAATGCCTGATCAACAACTAGCTATTTATTACAAATGATGAACACTTCGAAAATAGCAATAACATTCTTTGTGAATATGGTAATTCCACCATCTCGACTTTTCGTGTATACAGCACATGAAGAGAATTACGGGATATGTCTGCCCACCAAACAGGTTTTTGTTAAATGAAGTTGCTTCCCTTAACAAAAACCTTTTCAGATAGCAAAACCTCAGTGTTTGAGACATTGTTTCAACAAATTGTTTTGGAATTGGAAGGAATCCACACAAGCCATAAATCCAAACCACTTGAATTGATGACATACCTTATGACCATCTGATAACACTTATAGGTGACAAGACATCTGACCATGTGTTATATATCTTGATTTCCTCATAGCTAAACCGATCCACTCACATGTTTAAAAATACCATGTGTTAGTCTCATAATGATTTGAATTTGTCTCGTCGTGTGGATCGGACCAAAAAAAACCCCAGGGATCGTGTGTACATTTTGGTGTGTACAAAAAAGAACCCTTGCCAGGTGTAATTAGAAATAAAGAGTATACCGTATTGCCGCTGTCAAATCAAAATTTCCCTCATTCACACTGTAGGGTGTGTGCCCATCTTAATCACTCCATTCGGTGCAGAAAAGTAAAGTAGGACATTAAACTCCATTTCATTTTTTTTTATTTTTGTATATTACAGGTACACCTATTATAGTGAGTAACACGGCAGGTAAAGGAGGACAGAATCTACAAGTTGTTCGAACTGTCTTATCATCACAGGGTCAAATACGTCCAGGTCAAGCTACTATACTTATATCACAACCAACATTACAACAACCTGGTAGTAACGTCCTACAAGCTGGACAGATCATGCAAGCTAATACTAAAACACCTGGTAGGGGATCTCCTAAAGGAAAAGCCCAACCAGTTTATGCTCGCATTATTACACCTCCTCCTGGAATAACTCTAAAAGCTATGGCTCAAGGTCAAACTGGAACACCACTGGGAGTCAGCATGATTCAGACAATGGGAAAGATTATGACAAGTACAGCACCTCAAACTGTTCCTTCAGTAGCTGTTTCACAAACTCAATCAGCAACTGTTGTTCCTTCAGATGCTACATCTCCTTCACGGACAGGAGGTGCTGCTGCTAGACAGGGACAATGATACATTCGTGAATATTTAAGTTTGCTTGTAAACATTCTGTTTGGGGAGATCTTCCTATCTGGACTCATCAATGTTGCTGTGGATATTTATATCCGTTTTGACTTTAGCTGTGGAAGAAAAACAGGGGTTTAGATGTGTTTCAACCTTTCTTCTTTGCTGACACCAGCTGAGAGATTTGAAACATATATCATGGTCCATCCTTTAGTGGTGTTGATTACTGGACACATGCTATGAACATGAAGTAGAAACAGATACTCAGTATATTTCTTTGACGGAGAGTAGTGAACTGTCAGGAACTGCTACGCCTATTCAGGGAAAAATGTTAATCCCAGACATATCAGATGTTAGTGAGTCTTCATTTTGTAAGTGCCATTTCAGGTTCGGAGTAGAGTATTTACTAGCAACTATGTCTGCAGAGTCAACATCAGGAGTTTTAAGCCAATTTAATCCTACTTTGAGGATTTCAGAAAAAAATGGCGCCAAATTTGAATGCAGGTAACACTATTAGATTAACAATGTTCAGAGTTAATGTCAGCAGTACAATGATTAACATGTTCAGAGTTAATGTCAGCAGTACAATGATTAACAATGTTCAGAGTTAATGTCGGCAGTACAGAACAGGTACCCACAGTTACAGAGGCAAGACGTTAGCCTTATTTGGGCAGACTGTGTTTATCATGTTGAGTACCGAATATGGACAATTGGTGTAATGATATTTTTTAATTTGCAATTAGGGCATTCATGTGTGATTACAAATGCAATTAGGTCACCGGTGTAGTTGTTGTATATAGAAACCTATGTGCTACAATTTCTTTGTAAATTGACTTTAAAATAATGAACAAGAATGACAGTTTAAAATAATGAACAGGAATGACAGTTTAAAACAGATTAGAATCTAGATACAAAGAAATTATTATCTATTCTAGGATTGTACATAATTGTTTACAAACACAATACTGGTATATTATAATATACATGTATCAGATGTACATTTGAAAATATAAGTGCTTAGTACTCTATAGATATGTCATCTGTTTTTTGTTATACCAACAGGGAATGGTTGGGAATATTTTAAATACATGGAAATGTTCGAACATTATGTTGAACAAAGTGATATGATACATCTAAACTGACAACAACCCATAGATAATCAGATATTTCCCCACCCCCTCCCTGATTATACGTTTTAGTCATTCTTGATCACCATAGCAAAGATCTTTAAAATTATATTCTATCATAGATGTGAAGTCAGTGGATACATGTGCATGGGTTCCAACGCGGCCATCTATACGCGGCCATCTATACGCGGCCATGTATACTGGTCTTTACCACTCTTCTTCAAAAATGACCCATCAGTCAATCCACGTAGTACATCCCCCAAAGACTAGCATATTTTGGCAAACCCTATTTTCAAACATGGCTAGTTGTTAAAAGAGCCACTGAAGTTATAGATGGAGGGTCAATCAACAGTTAAGTGTCAATTTAGAGCTTAGTTAAGAACAGATAATTCATAATGATTTGGTGTATTGAGATCCTCAACTCAGTTTAAAAATGAAATGGATTTTTTTGTTCTAATTTTCAGACTCATCCTGGCTAATTTTCGCTTGGATTGTCAAGGATCCTTTTACATGCACGCCAACATATACATGGGGCCGGGTACTTTCTTGGCCAACCGACAATATTTGAAATAAAATTAAAAACCATGTTAGTCCAAAAATGACCTAGTTCATCTGGAGTGGCCGTTAAACCCCATTTCTCTCTCTCTCTTCTTGGCCAACCCTGCTATTTAACCCACACCACCTCACACACTGAGCCACTGTAGATCGTGAAAATAGAACAATGGTCCAAATTTGGCTTTAACACAACAAACTAATTAGGATTATTCTATGTTAATTTAATCAGTAGAATAGAAAAATACAAATCAAATAAATGTAGCTAAAAATAGAAATTATGCCACATGCTGCCTAGATAGATAATAATATACTTACAAAACTACTCATTCTATTTAACAATTAGAAATTTTAAATATACAAAATATTATTATATTGTCTTTTAGTTGCCCATAAAGTTCATTTACGTTATTTTCTCGGTGTAAAGTTTGTGCAGTATATCAGGTTTATGTACAGATACACAGAGTTCTAATAAAGAAAAAAAAAAACGCCCCCAAAAAACTCTGAATCTAAAATTACGGTAATATTGTACAAAATATAAAAACATTGAATAAGAATCTATTATGGAAGGTGAAAATAATCCTGATAGCCTGTTGTTAAGAATAAATCATAATTAATAAACCTATATGTACATGGAACACAATATGAATAAAATTATTTATGCTGTAATGTACACATTTTGTTACCAGGAAAAATTCAAGAGACCCAGACATGCAATAACAGCAATTCATAAAAATACCTCATTTGTATAAAATATAGTTAAATTTCAATGTCAATTGTGTTAAAAAAAAGATTTTGCTATATTTTCTATGGAGTATATAAAATTTGTTTAATTACATTGAATTTTTATGTTTTAAAAAAGTATTTTGTATAAGAAGGCCATCAATAATACTGCTGCATTTACAAAAGAAAATTTAAGATTAACTCCTGAATTACAATAATTTTTATTACAATAACAAGCTTGAACTTCTATACCATTATAATGTGCCTGTTCACAAGGTTTGTCAGTCTGTTGTCTACAACCTCGGTTAATCTCAACATATCTTACATCATTAGCTGTAAAAAATAGAAAAATTACAAGTCTAAACTTATTTAAAAACTGAGGAGCAGGGTTGGATTAATGCTGAAAATGTTAACAGAGTAAAGGTTGAGGGGGGGGGACACTCTCCTCATTGTCCGTCATAATCAAGCAAATGCAATTTGTATGTCAGTATAATAGATATATATTTTTGGCACAATCTTATAAAATACAGGCCCGGCGAGTACTCATTTATCTAGGTTATTGCGGCCACTGGACCCTCTCTCACGTTTGGGGACCCTTAATCCGACAGGGGATGATTACAACAGTTATTCCTATTAACACTAATGTATGGAAATAATAGTTAATTATATTTTTAATAACCATAAGCTAAAGGTCATATTAGTTTTTTAGACTAATCAGTCAATAACCTAAGGATAATTAATTTCTAACTATTAACATCATTATTAAGATGGTTACTTGTTCTTGTCCTCTAAATGCAAAAAGACAATGACAAAGAAATGGGGTTTAACATCCACTCGATAAAAATCATGTAATTTTGGGAGTAAAACATGTTTCAATAATTCACTGGCGCGTATGGGTCTTTAGCTGTAAGAGGAACCAGAGAAAAGGCGTAAATTTCAAAAGGAATATCATTATTAACCTTTTGGTGCATTTCTGGCTTATGTCCGTTGTTTTAGAGACTGTATTAATCTATTTGTTTCAAACTGTATCGATCTATTAGCATCAGACTGTATTAATCTATTAGCATCAGACTGTATTGATCTATTAGTTTCAGACTGTATTGATCTATTAGTTTCAGACTGTATTAATCTATTAGTTTCAGACTGTTTTGATCTATTAGTTTCATACTGTATTAATCTATCAGATTCAGACTGTATTGATCTGTTAAGTTTCAGACTGTATTAATCTATTAGTTTCAGACTGTATTAATCTATCAGATTCAGACTGTATTGATCTATCAGTTTCAGACTGTATTGATCTTATTAGTTTCAGACTGTATCAATCTATTAGTTTCAGACTGTATTAATCTATTAGTTTCAGACTGTATTAATCTATTAGTTTCAGACTGTATTAATCTATCAGATTCAGACTGTATTGATCTATTAGTTTCAGACTGTATTGATCTAATTAGTTTCAGACTGTATTAATCTATTAGTTTCAGACTGTATTAATCTATTAGTTTCAGACTGTATTAATCTATTAGTTTCAGACTGTATTAATCTATCAGATTCAGACTGTATTGATCTATTAGTTTCAGACTGTATTGATCTAATTAGTTTCAGACTGTATTAATCTATTAGTTTAAGACTGTATTGATCTAATTAGTATCAGACTGAATTGACCTAATTAGTTTCAGACTGTAATGATAATTTAATAACTTACACCATCTTTCTCCTCTATATTTATAACATGTTCCTTGACATTCTCTAGCATCACTATTTGGTATAGTAAATTCATCACCACATCGATCATCTCTTAGACTTGAACAGGAATAACACCGGATCGCAGTTCCTATAATACACAAAATATAGCAATATTATGTCTTTCCTATGGTGCACAACTGTTGAGCTGAAATTCATAGTGCAGATCACAAATCCTTGAAAAACAAATTTTTGAATTTCTGAAATTAATTTCATTCAATTGTTTACGGCTTACTAAGATATGATTGGAAATTAAAAAAAAAAAAGAATTTGTGAGTTTATTTCAGGATTTCATTTTTATAATATGTGAATTAGACAATAGTCTGAGCATGAGGTAGCCTAAGTTGAATCTTGCTGAAATTGCCAGAATAATAAATGGTGGGATCCTGTTTAAAATTTGGCTATTAGTTGTGGTCCCCTTAGACTATCCAGTGGCCTGTGTAATTTGGATGGGTTAAAAAACCGAGGTGCTGTGTACATCTTGGATACACTTAATAGAACCCATGGGCCTTGACAGTTGAAATTCAAATTTTCCCTTATAGCACACTTCATGATGTATGCCTGTCTTCATTAGCCTGGTTGGGAGAGAGAAATGGGGTTTAACATTCACTTGAAACAAACTTGATCATTTGATTTTTTTTTTTTTTTATTAATATGACATGTTTATGTAAACTGTTCAACCGGATATAGTGGGATAAAACAATTCACGCACAAATAATACTTTAAGTATCGGTACAGATAAAAAATAATCCACAAGCGTGAAAACAAAATACTGCCAACACGTAATTACACTAAGAAACACCTAAATTTGACGGTTCCAGATTTTTCTTAAAAGAATTTTTTTATAACCAGGGGTGAAACGGATATTCCAAGTACTTAACAACATTTCCTGAAATTTATTTTTGTTTTGTTACCTCCTCCTTTTCTATTATTGTAAGGACATATGTATCCATTGTTTTTCACTTGAAAATTGTTTCAATTAAATGAGGCTTGGCTATACATGCATTGTTATTTCTCTCAGTGATTTGTACTAAATTTGACATGCACACATTTACAATTGTTTTTAAAGTTTTTAATATTGTATTACATGTTGTTTTAGGAAGCCTTACTCACATTCATTTTCTTTCTTAAAATTTCATTGACAAAATTTAAAAACAATTCTTTAAAGGGACATGCCATTCAATCATTTATTATACATAAAAATGTTCCCCAAGCAAATTAAAAGTAATAACTATCCTTTAATATATAAGTCTAATTTTTTACATATTCATGATCTATTCTACAGATATATAGGTTTGAAATACAGAGCCCTACAGGGCAGGTTATTTTTACAATGACAATGCAAAGTTTAAAAAAAATATATATTTTGGTGATTATCTCCCTTGAAATAAATGACATCAACATTGTTTAGAATTTGGACTTACCTGTCTTGACTAATGCAATAATTACTAAGAAAAACCACGAAAGCTGTGTAAAGTTGGCCATTATCATATCATGACTTATTCCGCTACTCTTTTTTATACATTACACTACACAAGGCGTATTCTCGCTCGCCTTTTCCTACCAGTACAAGACATTTCAAGGCGGTCAGTTGAACCACCCTATATTATTACCACCTGAGCAGTATTTTTTTACCTGTTCGCCAGATGTCGCACTTTTCGTGACACGAACAACCAGGTCAGTGACGAACGGGATTTGTCTATTAGGTATAATGGGTTAACCAGACAGGGAACACAGCAGGATAGAATTACAAAGGGGATCCCTCGGTCGATATTTGGTGGGAGTATTTATGTCCATTTCACCTCACGATACTCCAGTATTATAGTAGAAACATATATGATATTAAACATAAGTTTGTGTATCTTACTGAAACCAATAACCGGTTTCTATTTTGGGCAAGAATAACGGAAAACACGATGATTAATATTTGTCCTCATAGATCTCCATTAAATATAAAAATATTTTTTGGGCGAAACTGACGTTGTTATATTATTGCCCATTGTTTTATTGAATTGCCATTTTTAATAGGAATTTTGATGGATTGTTGACATAATCGTTTTCACGGTTTCAATGTAGACGCATTAAATACAAAACTATTCTTATTAAATTATAAACAATTCATATCCAAATTTCCGGGTAAATGATCAGGTCTAACCAATATTTTGTGGGGATATCCGATCTCCTTTTTCGTTAGCACTCACAAACAAAGTCTAAAAAACAAACATGCGCGTTTATTGATTCGCAAATTGCGATTGGTCAATTCCATTTCTATCTACCAATCAAAACCCGTGATAAGTCAATTCCGCGAAAGCAGGTTTCTTATAGTCTCGCGGCAAGCGGATTGAAAAGAGTCCGAGGTAATGATTTTTGCAAAGATTAAAGGTGTTGAGGGTTTTGGCCATATCCCGTTGATAATATATCATATTCCTGAAGCAAGGACCCGAGAAATCCTCTCTAGACTAGGTCTAATCCAATGAAACACCACTTGGAGGCGGGGCCCTAGGTGCCCCCCCCCCCCTAAATCCCTAAAAAACAGTATAAAAAAATAGATATGCGCCACAAATCACCACTGACACCTCGATTTTTTCAAAAAATTCTCAGCCCCCCCCCCCTAAACTGGATTTCCTGGATCCGCCTCTGCGTGGAGGAATATGATTTATATCGTCTGAAGAGTATGTCGAATGCTGACAAATTTTCTATTCATTACACTTATCTTTGTAAACATTGATCGGGGATTCGATCCCTGTGCTAGTGAGTCAAAAGACTATATTATAGTAAAGTGATTCAATGCAAATAGAAATGACTAGCCTACACAACTAGTCAAATAACTTAAAATTATATTACAAATACAATTTCATTTATTTTTACTGATATTTTTACAGCATCGCACAAAGCTGTCAAATTTGCCAACAACTTATGCGTAATAAAGTGTGAGTCTTTTGAACTAACCAACTAGTAAGCCGAACAATAATATAACAAAATACTATATCCCTAAGCCTGTATGATCATTATTATGTCAATTTAAAAGTTGAATAATATCGAATATATAAGTATTTTTTCTACCAAGTTAAATATTATAAATACAAGACATACATGTATATTTAATTCACGCAGATATAGTAAATGATCACTAAGAATCAGTTCAATGTTCCCAAAACACATTAACATTTGAAAAGTTTAAGAAATCGTTCGCATTTTCATTTCGATAAGTTGTTTATTTATCCGTGACATCACTTTCTCTTGTTACTGCAATGCACCATAAACGCATTTTCAAGACTAACAAATAGTCGAGAGGGATTACGTTTTACCCCAAATAAATTGCAAACGACACTAATGCAGTATGATACATGTGTCATGTCAGATAACATCGTACTCTAATTCGGCCGAATTTGGCAAAGACGAAATAACGTAATTAAAGGGACAATAACACTCTTGCTGGCTTGACAGCTCCAGAAAATAAATAATAGCCTTATTCTAGTGTCCTACTTGTTGTGTAAATTATCCATTACATCCTATTTTACTTGTCGAGAGGGTTCGAAAATACTTTTAAATCAAAGTCATATTTAAAAAGGTTTACGTTAGACTTTTCAAATCATTTAGTTGAATTTTTCCAATTTGTTAAAATTATGCGTGTTAAGATAAATTTCGATAGATAAAATTAAAATTGACCCAAGAATGGCGTAACTCGATATTGAAAACACGATTTGTTTTGCAATTTAAATCAACATTGGTGTTGTGGTCTTACCTGAAAAAGATGGGCTTCTGATATCCAAAATTTAAGACCAAATAACATTTTACCGAATCGTGTACCATAATGCGTTTCAGCGCCATTTGTAACAAGATGCCCAAAGAATGAGGCGAGTATTCCACAAGTCGTGTCAAACGGTGATGTCATATTCTTATTTGGAGAGCATGCGCAATAAATACTACCGGTGTTGACTGGAATAACCAGACGCTAGAAACTGGCTTTCGGTTAAGACTTCTGGCGTATTTCGCGGAACATAACTGAGACAATTCACAATAAAACGTAAACGATTGAATGTAAAACAGTTTATTCCTATTACATTATTATATATGTTGCGACCCATTTGTGCCAATTTCTAGGTCTAAAATATAATCATTTAGCTCCTTTAAGTTGATCTTCATTTTTCCAGATGTGGTTGTCGATGGCGCTGAGATCAATTCTTATCTGAAATATCAACTTCGAGCATCGATGCCGGCAAAAAATCAAAATTATATCCAAAATAGAGGAATTTTATTTAATCGTCATTTGTTTCCGTTGGATATGGCTTGTAATAAGTCTTGTGTAAGTGTTTTGAGGTTGCGGAGTCTAGTTTCTACTCAAAAACCTAGCCAAGATGGTATAAATTTTAAACAATAATCAAAATAGAATCCAAAATTGCGATTTTTATTCGTGTGAATATTGCTTGCAAAATAACGTTTTCGGGATTAAACTGAATTCAATATTGGGTTTAAAAATCAATTCCGATAAGATTGTCACACATCAAATGTGTGTGTGTGTATATTAGAAACACCACGAAAAACTATAGAAAACATTTACAGTCAGTTTTTGAAAATATATTCCACGCCGGGGAGGAGAGAACCACACCGCAACTCGATTGAGTGGGAACCCCTTGCGAGGCCAGGTCGGAATCCTTTTGGCCCCGGTCCGTAGCTGGTATAATGTATACTGTTATTAAACTAAGGTTCATTTCTGTATGTTATTCATTTCATAAGGTCGTGCAATTGCCACGGTATTACTGTTTTACGCCACTATGTGGGTAGGCTGGGAACGCTCCAATCTGGATTTCGAAATTAATTATTTAAGCAATTCAACCAAATGACATCTACAACCATGTGAATATCCAAAAGGGAAAACTAACGATTAACTTATAATCTGCCATGTTGGATTCCATTTTGGCAGCAATATTGAATTCTACCATGTTCGATTTTCAAAATTCATTTTTAAATCCAGAGACATCGAAAAACATATAATACAGATGGCAAACGCCATGATTGACAATGCCATTTTATTACCAAATTTGGCAGTCATTTAGAAACAAAATGGCCGATACCATGTGAAAAAAATATTTTTTAAAATTTGTTTGGTCAAATTTGTTATATATGAGAAGAAAGTTCCCTCGGATTTCCCAGTGTATGTACCCCTTGTCAGTGGTGCAGGACGGAGGGTCTTGCAAGGAGCAGTGTCTATTCGTTCGGATGGTACCAAAAAGCACGAAATAATCCTTGATAATTTCCCTCGCAGCACACGGTATTGCGTATGTCTGTCTTCATTACCCCGGTTGGTGCAAAAAAGTAGGAAGTTAAACCCCAATACGAATATCGTCTTTTTTCCAAATCTAGTTGTTAGCAGGATAGGTTTCCTTTGTTTATATTATGTATTGTGAGCCTACAAATCACTTTCCGCCTGTATGTTTTATTTTAGCGAGTAATAAGAAATATACTAGGTTGGTGTAAAATAGGAGGAACAGAGAGAGAGAGAGAGAGAAATATACTAGGTTGGTGTAAAATAGGAGGAACAGAGAGAGAGAGAGAGAGGTGCAAAAAAGTAGGAAGTTAAACCCCAATACGAATATCGTCTTATTTCCAAATCTAGTTGTTAGCAGGATAGGTTTCCTTTGTTTATATTATGTGTTGTGAGCCTACAAATCACTTTCCGCCTGTATTTTTTATTTAAGCGAGTAATAAGAAATATACTAGGTTGGTGTAAAATAGGAGGAACACAGAGAGAGAGAGAGAGATAGAGAGAGAGAGAAAGAGAGAGAAATTGGGTTTAACGTCCACTTGACACAAACTAGGGCTAACACATGGTTTAATGTTATTTTAATAATGCGCTTGCGCGTAGGGGTCTTTAGCAGTGGGAGGAAACCGAAGGACCCGGACTAAACCCAAAAGGTTTGAAGGAGGAAGAGAGCTTGAGCTTACCAATTTGCAACGCAGTCTGTAGAAAAAGAATGACGCAAAGAATGTGGACCGTCAAATTTCCGAGAGTGGAATATAGACTTAGCTGTAAGGGTATGTGTTTCTCGTTTAGTCTACGCGGTCAGATAGTTTCAGGGGCGGATGCAGAGGTGGGGGTTTGGTGCTCAGCTACATAACAAAAATTTATAAATCAACACTTTATGAGAAAAGTGTAACAGTTGTGTGCTTTATCCTTTATGATCAGATAGTTGGATGGGATTGACATTGAAAGCATGGAATAATGATATAAACATGTGCGATACCACAATTAATGATTTGCATCAATGAAATTGAATCACAATATGATCATATTAATTCTTTATAAAAATTGACATCAAACGGGGATTTGGATTGCTCTCTTTCAAAAGCTAAATATATATGTATGACTACGTGAATAGAGACCATAAAGACATCATGCATTGTCAGCTGTCAAATTTTCTTAATAGGAGACAGGCAACCCCCCTGCTGCAAAAATTCCTGGATCCGCCCCTGATCTTCTCTTCCACCTGAACTAGTTCAATTTTTCCGACGTTGCCAGCTTAATATTAATAATCGTTAGTCAAGGCAGTGTAATTTATTATTGGAGTTACTTCCCTTACATCACGAAGCATATCCACGCGCTCATGTGCTGACTTGCTACCAAGGTGGGCATTACCTATTCCTATAACAATAACATGATTGTTGTAAAGTAGTATTACACAGCTAGAACATAGATTAAAGACACCACGTTCCCTATATCTATGCGCTTAGATTTAAGCAGATAAAAAAGTATATAAACCCATAGTTTGAGTGATATGTTTAGTTTGCCACCCAAAATCTTAGGCCTACTGTACTTTATTATATAGTTTTTTTAAGTAAAATCGATCTGATTAATGGATTTCGTCTCAGATTAAACATGTCGATGGACCATGTGTCAGTAGAAAATAATTTATCAGCTGAATAAAACAAAAAATATGCAGGTAAATCACTCGTTAATTGTAGCACTGCCAGACTTCCATACATAAATTGATTTAGGTAAACGAAAGTAGAGACGAATTGACCAATCGCAGACAAAATAACCGGAAACACATCGGAAAGCTATAGAATGTAAAAATGTCTAGATTCTGGCAATTTCATTTTAGGATACGTGTTTTAATGGAATATATATATTTCTAAAACAGTAATTATTGTAAAGCAGCTTATGCAACTTACTTTAAGGTATGTTACATTACTGTAAAAGGACCAAACTTTTATACAGTTCATGACAGCTGATGAAATGGCTGCTACATAGTGTATGGAAAACCAAATGGGAGATAATTTTCGTCAAATTGCTATACAATCTAACGCACAAATTCCAGAAAGACTTTTTTTTTTATCAGTAGCATTTTTGTATTTCGGATGTCATATCATGTCGGGCGACATTTTGAACGACAGACTCCCCCTACCTGCAGAGAAGTGACTCTGACACAGTGAACAGCCATGATATCCACATGACGTTATCTAAACGTCACAGGTCGTGAGGTCAACGCACAGACGTAAGTTTGTAAACAAACAAACGAAAGTACAATGACTTCGACGAACAGAAAACCTGCGTCGTATAAGTGTTGTCTGTGTATAATAATCCCCGGAATAAAATAAATGGGAATTTAACAGAATTAGCAAGTTCAAACGGACATTTGACAGACGCGGGGGCCGCACTATTGGCACTATTTTGTGCTTCGGTAGGGTCTTTTTCACATACACAATGAATTTTGCTAAAGTTTTTAGCGAGGGGATTGACTTATAGTTAATTTATTTCAGTTCTAAACAAAAAATAAAAATTTAAAACTCAAACGCAATTTTAAAAAATGGCTGGGATTACTGAGCAAAATGGCTATTTACTGCATACGTGCGAAACAAAGCAAGCTACCATAACTTTCGTCACGTTAGTTACGTACCGTCGGGCGAGACCTGAGCCGCGAGCACCGCAGGTTTTTATCCTGTGTCGGGGGGGGGGGGATTTTTGAAAATTAACTCCCTTAGACTCGATTTCTAAACATTTAAATAATAGTTTCGGAGATTTGATACACTATTTGTTTTGACATCTGTAAAATCGAGATCAAAACACTGCTGCGGCTGACCTATAAAAGAATCAGAAAGACGATTTTGTAAACCCAGTCACCATGATGTAGTATTATGTACGGTTTCAATCATCAAACAGACAATCTTTCAACAAACACATTATCTCATCAAGTAGCTATGTCATATATTTAAACCCTACTTGCTTGATCATTTGCATTTAATTTTAAAGCTACTTTGCATTATCTTCAAACTTCTAGTTTCCCTTTCACTATTGATCGGATACCAGACATGAAACTGACAGGGCACTCGTTCCAGAGTGAGACCGAGGAAACCTCGCTATGCCGGCTGCTGACTGGTTCGGTCAGCCATTAACATGAAATATTATAAGCCTCAGGCATGCTTGACACATGGGAAAAACCTTGTCAGCGATTTTCAAAACGTGTGTATGTTGCCGCCCTGTCTTCAACTTTTGGGCTCAGTAGGTGGCACCGTTTGGCCAGTACGCGGCGGCGGCGCCGCCTAGTCACCATGTTAAACGAAGCTCTGGATCTCTTAATATTAAAGAATTTCTAAACTTCACCCATTGGGTCAATTCAAATCCCGGGTTAAGCTTGTGTTATAGTTGTGTTATAGTGGTGTATAACTTGTGTTCTTTTTATGCCTTAACCTGAGCCTCTCAATTTAACCTTAGTGTTTACACCAGTGTTTACACTAGTTTAATACCAGTGTTAACACTGGCGGGAAATAACAAACACACTAGTGCGTTCTAGTTTCGCTTTTTCCTCCTGTAAATTCTGTTCTGACCACCATCATGTCGCAGATGCGAACAAACTGGAAGCTTGACAAGATGATCGACTGTTTACAGACCCCTATCAGTAAGGTGGATGCCTATAAATTAGCCAGAAGAAATAATAAACTTGATCATTTTTTTACTGACATTGCTATTCCATTTGGGTATACATCACAGCAAATACGTGATTTGTTAAAGAACCTGGGGAAGGAATACAGACTTGTGAAACAAAAACAGTCCATTTCGGGTAGTGCCACCGAAAATGACGATGAGCGGCTACGGGAAAGTCAGGACCTTTACAACATTTTTGAGGATTATTACAACCTGTATTTCCCCAAGGGTGGGGCTTACAAGCCTGCATTCATTGTTACGCCGAGTAAAATTCAGGAAACTACGTCCACAGGTGAGAATTCTTCAGTATATTGCTTTAATAATTTTCGTAAGTTTGACTTTAAGATAGTGAGTGTTATGTGTCGTGCACGAACTAAGAATCCGTGTGTGCATATTATAGAACAATATCACTATAGCTAAAACATTAAGCTGTTCTTTAGTGTCTAACGTAAGATCGATAATACCATGGTTATCTGAGGTAGAGAATAACAAAAAAAAGGAGTTGGAGAAAATGACCAGTTTCCGTAATTCTTGCTGGCCAGGCTAATAGTTAGCTATGAAGAACCAAACTTTTTGGGCGAAGCTTTTCGGATCATTTATAGACGTATTATGGCCGACAACTTGTTTCCACCACACCACTGACGCTTATTGTATATAAGTAAATGCATCGTGTCGAGCTAAGCAAAAGGAATAATAACCTGTTTTAATGTTATATACACGTAACAGGGATTATGTTGCAAATGTTTTAATCATTGTGAACACTGGGGGGGGGGGGTGGTGAATCGGAATGCACGGTAAATAAAGTGACCTGCAATATTAATTACTATATATTTTGTTTTTCTGTTTGATTCACTTAAAATGAGATTATTTCTTTCAGAATCTGATAGTATACCCAATGAATCACAAATGCCTGAGACTATACAAGCACCAAAGTCAAAGAAAAGACGTTCGAGTGAATGCAAGGGAAATGAACAAACCTCGCACATCGAACTGATGCAAGAGCACAATAAATTAATCAAAGATTTAATCAATGAAATTAGACAGGTGTATTGTCACGTACATGATGTTACGCTTGCATCTGCAACGAAAGAAACAAAAATGGGGGAGTCTGAAGCCACTTCATCCACATTAACCAAACCATCAACATCAACGTCTTGAACTGCATCGTACATTATTCTGTTTTTTGTTTCACAAGGATAAACTTTTATGTTTTAAGGGGGGGGGGTCTGTTAAAAATGTTGGAAATGGGAGAAGAATGTTCTCTTAAATCTGCTAACTGTTACCCATCTCACCCCACCCCCACTCGCCTCCATTTCAGTAGCCTGGTTGGTGCAAAACATTAGGACAGTAAACCCCTTTTATTTCAGTTCGTTAACTCTTTTGTAATTCGTGTTACAATGGTTGAAGATGTTTTAGAAGATAACATTATTTATTGTGGTGGGATTATTGATTTTAGAGAACAATATAAAAGAAACATCAAAAGAATAAGATTTTCTTATGTTAACATTTTGATATTATAACTATTTATTAGTTTTAATAAAGTCACAAAAAATTGGTGTATCTGTTATGTAAAACCGCCGTTGCCACGGTACACTTCGAGGCAAATATGACATCATTTTTGGCAGGAAATCTGTTTTCTTTGAGTTGATTTAAACGCCATTTCAATTCTGTTGCGCCAATGGTGCGCTCAACGATTTGACGGAGACGCCTATGATCAGTATTGTATTGCTGCTGATTGGCTTGAAGGTTATTCCCTAAAAAGGGGGTTAAGACGTTGGCATGAAGTCCTCTGTAAGCTGCATCTCCCAACACTACATCATTAGGATGCATATGGTTTAAATACATTAAAAACTGGGCTGACCACTCTGCTGCAGTTTTGTCATGTGTAGCGCCAGGGATACCACTTACGATGTGTCTCACCACTCCTCTCCGGTCCACAATATATTGGACATTCAGGGCATCACATGATTTACCACGTCGGCCACAAAAGAAGGCGTCACCAGCATGAGATGGTCGTTGTATTTTAACAACCATGCCATCAATGTACAAAACCGCATTCATATTTCTGCCATCAGCCAATTGGATTTGATCTCTAAGGTTGACAAGATCGGCTAGTTGAGGAAATGTTATAAATCTGTCCGAAATGTCAAACAAAAAATCCGCCACTTCATGTGTAAATAAATGACAAGTACTCCTTGCAATCCCAAACGCATGGGCTGGCTGACTATAATAACCACCAAACGAAAGGAAATTGAGAAAAACTTCTAACCGCTTTCGGGAAGTTGGGTAACTGGGATTTATGTTGAATTTCTGTTGTCTCCATGTATTATATTCAGTAGAAAGTTCATCTATTTGATCATTATTCAGTCGATATTTCCTTTCTGGATTTTCTTGTAAATCAGCTGGTCTGCGTTCAACATTCCTTTGCCTTCTGTTTTGTACAGGTAAAAACATCATTTTGAGCGTGAAAACTAAAACTAAAAGCCTTAAGAAAAAATTCACTTTTGTCGTCTGCTGTTTCACACCAGTGTTGAAATAAGTGACTTGAACTCATATTTTTTTCAACCCCTAGGGGTTAGTGTTGGAGTTAATTTTAACAAGATAATATCTTTTACCAAGCTATTCTTTTCAAACATGTGTTTATGTAATTAGAAAAAATATTGCACAAAGCTCATTGCCTGATAATTTTTTCTTATACATTTGTTTTTTTAAATCGGAAAATTGATAATAAAAATATAGACAAACTGAGGGGCTCAGGTATAAGTTAGTCTTTGGGTAACACAGATACGACACTAGTGTTCTTGTCGTGTGAATATACCCATGTTTAACACAGCATCAACACCACAGACCTTAACTCGGATTGATTTCAAATACAAAGGGGGTCTCGGGTTGAGTTAGCACAACGTTACACCAGTGCTATACTGATCTAACTGGTGTTAAACACAACACCATCTTAACCCAGGACTTGAATTGACCCATTGTACAAGTGCCTTCCAATCACCGAGATCTCTTCATATAAAACAAGTAACTTCCTCAAATATTAAATAGACATAGTTATATTGGCATGGACTTTGGTGACTGATGACCAACTGTAGGTACATGCAAACCGGGACGACCCCTTTCAGAATAGATGATAGGTCGACCAGTCTAAAATAACAGTGTACCTATATGATATTGTTTTTTTTTTCTTTAGGTCGCTGCTGATGAAAAGCTAGTAGCCTACGAGTAGTTCAGTTAATAACAATTTGAATAATGGTGCTAATTATTCGTAATAGTTTTGGATGCTACTCCAGAATTTCCCAGTTTATAAAAAGTCAGTGGAAGCAGATAATTTGTGTAAGATATTGTACATATATAAAACCACCTGTTTTATTGTTTAATGAAGATAAATATAATGGAGTGACAGCTAATCTACAGCAAGTTGATATTAACACAGTTAAAACAGAAGACTTCAGTTTCCAGTTAGCTGGTTTGTACATAAATATTAAGTTTATAAAATAATTTTCTGGTATTGTTTCCGGATTATTAAACCGAGTTATTCATCACCAAAACGCCACATGAGTGTGTTTAATTCAATATCATCAGATTCGTAATAAACGTATTATAGTACTAAATATATATCGCACATTGCTTTTCTTAAAGATTATATCATATGAGTCATCTCTTACTGTTGGTATATAAATTGGAGGATAGGTATCAAATTGTACCAACAATCTAATACATGTATATAGACCTACTCGACCCCAAAATATTGTAGTATATAGCCATTTTAATATGAACTCGACGATATAGACAGTATGACCAATTCCCGTTTAAAGTTACACTATTCAAGATATAGACAGGAACTAGCCATTCTTGTTATAATAGTTCGAAAATAGATGATGTAAAATGAATTCAAATTGCTCTATTGCAAGCGAAGATATTGGCATTTGGAGGTTTGCCAGGCGTGTGCAATAATTTCAACCACGGTCCTGGTTGATCGAAGCAAAGTCCCGAACCGCCTGGAAACCGCCATATTGATTAAATCAAACTATGGCTGAAACGTTTTAATCTGTTTAATATCGGAGAAATCTGGTGCCATCCAGAGTTGATTAAGGCCTGAATCAGTTAACAATTGTCTAATTAATACTTTAGAAAACATTTCAGGCCCAAAGAAAGACCTGCTATAGGCAGAATTAGCTCTTAACTTATGTATCTTTAAGTAAAAATTAGACTTCCGGTGTAAATTTCATTTCGTTTCTTTATACTTTCTATGACCCCTTCTCCAAAACGAGCTGACCAGTTTCCAATAAAGGTCACTCTAGGGGTCAAATAGGTGACTATTGACGGAAGGACGTAATCTATTAAACTTCTGTTTTATTCTCTCAACTACTCTATTTAAAGATATCTCCCATAATTCATTATTTGCTTATCCGTTGAATTAAAATAAAATGGGGTTTAACGCCCCACCGTTATGTCCCATTCTCTGTCTAGATCTAAATGAATGAATGAAATGGGGTTTAACGTCCTACTATTATGCACCTAACCTGGGCTAATGGAAGACGGGCATACGCGATACAGTGTGCTATGAGAGAAATTTTGGCCCGGGCAGCAGCGCTACGGCCTACTCTAATATCGAATTCCAACTGCCAAGGGATCTTTTACGTGCACTCCAATGTGTACACGGGACCTTGGTTTTTCGTCCCATTCGAACGACTAGGCAACTGTCCTTGTCAGGCCCTCCTTCTGCATCACTGACAAGGGGAAATCACGCCGGAAAATTGAAATGAAATGAACTTTCTCGGCCAATGTAGGGATCGAACACCCGACCTCCAGGCTAGCGAACCAGCGCCTTATCGAATTAGCCACCGTGGTCCCCCTCTAGATCTAAATGTCGTGAAGATTAATAAATCGAAATATAAGTATATAAGTACCGGTAAATGTAGGGGAATAGCACCACTTCAAGGCGGAAATCCACAACACAAAACCCACAATGCATGGACATTTTAAACAATGATCAAGAAAGTTTAGTATCAAATCAAGTGAATGGTTCCGTTGCCAGACCGACTGTAATCGTTTCCTGTCCTGTACAATCCCGGGCCTACGTGCATTACTCAAAATGAAATCCAAAGTAGGTCACAAGGTAGACTACCCGCGACAAACAGAGAATATTATATTATTTCAGTATATGTCATGATCGACAGTGTGTGTTTACAACACTTTCTAATGGTAGCCCACTGAACAAAACGATTTATAACTATTCAGTTTCAAGACATAAAGCAAAAAGTCAAATCGGTTTATTCCAAAACAAGGAATATTTGATAGTATTCTACAATTTACTAAACAATATGAACAATTAAAACAATATGAGCATTTGAAATGTATTAAATACTCATTTATGGCATCTGCCCCCCCCCCCCCCTGAAAAATCAAACACCGAATAAAAGAAAGAAGCAATGGAAGGATGCGATCTGTCTTGACTGCGGGTCGGTTGTTGACCCCGGTTGTCTGCCGAAAAGACGAAATACTTTCTTTTTATCAAAGATGCATTGTGTAAGAGCTGAATCTGCATATTGCAGGTTTTTATTTTGGATTCAACTGTTACATAAATTATTATTTAGACATTTAATTTAATCAACTTTCTAGACAATCGGATGGTGGAGATTAAAATGTATTTAAGCACCGTTGAGATTTACATATATAACGCTTAGTTGGATACTCAAGTACCATTGCTACGTTATATCTGCATACGGTCATAATTTCGCCGAGAATAAAGTGATTTGATTAAAATTTTCAACATATTCATTTTTTATTATCTACTTTTTGAACTATTATAACAATGACGACCAACGCTTTATATAAATCTTACATAACGCATCTTTCAAACTGGTAAAATTATGTTTTGTTTTACCGATACATGAAATACTGAACTGTGGTATTCATGGTGGCTGGTGAGTCTTATAATGTCAAGTTGTTGCTCCATTTTCTTATAATTTCGTCAAGTTTTCTCCGCTTTCGCCCTTGATTAGATGGATGTATGATCTATTTTGTTTTATATCATTATTAGAATCACTAAAAACTTGGAAAGAAGAGAACAGAACAGCAGCCTGGTTACAAGTGCCTATAACACATAGTAGTCTGATATCAATAGCTGGTAGCCTTGGTTTTCAGTACCATCATGCCGAAGGAAATAAAGCTATGTTAAAACTTTGGTTGCAAACATATAGAGAAGATCCAACACCCCTGTTTGCTACACATCAAGTAGGTGTCTCAGGTAAAAAGATAGATGATTATATGAATAGTAATACATGTAATACCGGAATCCTTCGTGGTTTTTAACTAACATTCAAAATCATTTGATTACATGGTGTCCTGCATCTTCAATAGGAGGTTTTATCTCGCTTTAATTACGCACATCTTATCAAGCCTTTCACGTAATACCCCGAATATGTCGGCACTAAGTTTGATTGGATAAAAGACTAGCTTGTGGGCCTATCAAATTCCTTGGTCGTCGCGAATACCAAGTCTCATGCTCTCAAGCTAAAATGTATACCTGTGATAATCGAGTTTCAAAGTTCAAGATTGGTCCAATGTCAAGGTTTCCGTGCGGCTCGCTACGTCACGATCTCTGATTGGATGCTACTGTTCACGTGTCTGCAGGTAACGTAACTATAATTTCGGGAATTGAGAAGTAAACCAGAAACAGTCAGATGTCGTAAAACTCGCAGTTGTTGCTTCAGGAACATGGGTGTCCAGGGGAAAGAGGTAAAATAATTGATTACGTTCGTATCGTTACTTGCATCCGCCGGGGGGTTGGTCATTCTAGAATTTGTTAGAGATTTCATATATATCATTGTTATATTAATTACAGGATTTGTATTAAACGAAGAAAATAATGAAGTTCTGGTTGTCCAAGATAAAGATAGACCCGTAAGTGTTGTTTGAACTTTTGTTTCGTCGTGTATAAGGGTGGGGGTGGAAGATAGCTACGCATTTATTGGCGTGTAGAGGTTTTGTGTGATGCCCCGAGGCCAACTCAAATAAAGGGGCATAGTAGGCCTACCTCGAAATATGAGAAAGGAAGACATTTTAACTATGTAAAAATAGATAACATCACTTTTTTAAATTAAAATTAAATAAGGCCATCTGTACAACAAAGTTAATTGCACTATTGGATTGGATGTCCCGCTAAAATGGATGCCAGGGGTCGTCGCCCCTGTCTAGTGTCACGCATGCCTCTGGTTGTAGTAAAGATAGCTTGAGCTTTCGTGGTAGCACAAATGTATTTTTGGACAAGGAAGTGGCCCCCAGCGCTATTCATATTATTGTTGTTGTTCTTCGGGGAGACGCTCTTCAACAAAAGCCTGAAGCTCCGCCAATTCACGTACAATCAGTGTGATTTCCCCACGATATTAGTGGTGCATGACGGTTGTGAGTGAACGGAAATGCCGCTGTCCGAGCACCCCCCTCCCAACCACCAACCATCAACCAAAGCACATTGCATGACGTATAACCATCTTCATTATCCCAGTTGAGACAGGAAATTTCATTTTCATTTGTTTCAAGATAATAATTAAAATAGGAGGTAGCTGTAACAATAAAACATGTATATATTGCAAAACACAACACAATTTACATGGAAAACAATCTCTGGTTTATACATATATAGCACGCCGTTTCGGCAAGTATGCTCTTGTCGTTATTCACTACAATTGACAATTGTTTTCCACATAAATTGTGTTGTGTTTTTATTGCGCTTAATCCTAAATACCACTCAAGGATTATATGTATGTATTACTTTGCTTTTAGTATACATTATGGAAATTCCCTGGTGGACTTTCAAATCTAGGTGAAGATATTGGTAGGTATAATATATATTCAAGGTCGTATAAATTTGATATTGTTATGATGGTATCATTTTGTTACCTATAGTCATTAGGATGGGACAAAAACCAAGGTCCCGTATACACATTTGCTTAGACGAAAAAGTGCGAGCTGTATCATAAAGCTTGGCGTGGTTTCGAATCCCCGGTTGTACGTGACAAGGAGTAGGGTGGTATGTCCAATCTCGTGTGTTTTCTCCGGGTCAACAGGCGTGGTTTCGAATCCCCGGTTGTACGTGACAAGGAGTAGTGTCACCTTACCAACCTCGTGGGTTTTCTCCGGGTCCTCCGTTTTCCTCAGACTGCTAAAGTACCCACGCGCCAGCGAATTGTTGAAATAAAATTGAACCATATTATGTTAGTTCCGAAATGATCTAGTTTGTGTCGAGTGGACGTTAAACCCCATTTCTCTCTCTCTCTGCATGTAGGAGACGGGAATATGCCGACATAAGTTGTTTATCTTTTTACACGAAACCCAATGATAATATGCGCTCGAAAGGGTGACGGGGGTATCTAGACTTAAATCTCGATAGTGTTTAGATATTTGCATGAAACCAAATACTACTGGGTGCACACTGATCAGCAGTGGGTATTCGCTAGGCCGCTACAATCACTGATACGGAAATGGAATGAAATGAAATGAAATTGGGGTTTAACGTCCTACTGTACTGCTTCGAACTGGGCTTATGAAGACGGGCATATGCCATACAGTGTGCTATGAGATACATTTTTCCCGGACAGCGGCACTAAGACCTACTCTTATATCGAATTCCAACTGTCTTGGGATCTTTTTCGTGCACGCCAATGTGTACACGGGTCACGGGACCTCGGGTTTCCATACCATCCGAACGATCAGAAACTGTCCTTGCCACACTGATAAGAATGACATTGATACGAGTTAATGAGCCACAAATATTAACTTTTTTCTTCCGACATTTTTTTTAATGTATTAGAAAAATAAATAAGACATTTGAAGTATTTGTAGGTAAAAGCTTTTTACTATAAATTGGTATTAAACTGAGTAAAAGGCACCAGTTACGTAACTTGATTGATGTCACGTGTTCTGCAAGGAAGTCATCTTTTACAGAGATATAAGAAGACATTCGTAATTCTCTAGGAAACAGATTGTACTGTGTGGTCCAGCGGCATCTAGTAGACATGGGTATCCAGACTTAAACCTGACAGGCCTCAATATACGTTTCGATATTTACACGAAAACACAATGAAAGTATCAACGAGGTAGTCCGTACAAATCTTTTGCTTCGCACGACAGATTACCTGGTTACGATCATACGCGCAGAGTTTAACCCATAATAATAATTACTTTATAACGAGGCCATTTGTGTATTAGAAGTCTAGAATAGATAAGAAAGAAACGAGCTTCATCGTCTGAGGCTAAACCTATTTCAGTTCAAGACATCTAAACATAGCCGTAATCTAACCAAAAATATAAACAGAACTGATAAGTAGGCTAGACCCCCAGTATGATAGCTCATCATTAATTGTTAATATCCGTAACTACTTATTGCCAAGAGACAATGTTTGAATTTAGTTTAATGGTTGTCTTTGAACACAGATCAGATTTATTGTCGTTATGGCTGAATTTTTATCGAGGAAGTGCATTGTGATTTATAAACATATATTAATAGAATTGGTTGTTGGGTCATAATAAAATCATCTGTCGAAATTCAGACATTTAGATCGCAAATTGTGGAGTTAACCCCCATTTGCGTCATAACGTTACATAGTTCCCAATCGCAATCTAGATGTAGGGTATGGGAATCTGCTGAGGTTTGCCGAGTAAGTTTGCAGTGATCTTTTTCTTAGTCTTTTTGGAATTCCTCTTTTCGTCTCGAATATAACACAGTTTATTGTCAGGACAGCATGAAGCAATTATATTTCTTAATTTTTTAATAAGAAATTATGATTACCGAAGTCTAGCAAAATTTGATTTATTCAGATGGTTATATTCAGTACCCACAGATACATTGTGTATATAAGGTTAGGATAAAGAGCTACCCGTTCTTGCTGTACTATTTCCAAATTAGATGTTTAAAAGTAATCAATTAAAAAGTTTAGTCAAATTATTTTATTCTTGGCGACGGTATCGGTGTATGAAGTTGCACCTTGCAAGAAGTACGGTCGCCTGTCCAGCCTCGTGTGTTTTCTCCGGGTCCTCAGGTTTCCTCCCACTGCTATGGACCCCTACGCGCAACCCCATTTCTCTCGCTAACTCTCTCTCTCTCTCTCTCTCTCTCTCTCTCTATCTCTCTATCTCTCTTTCTCGCACTCGTAAATCTCCTCAATGGACTTCAAAGAAGTTTCCACATAAGGTCAAATATCAAAATGAATCTCCCCGGCTTTGTGATTATGTTATATATATGTACACATGGTTTTATGTAGGATTAAACTATAATAGCATTGAATCATATATATCCCATACCCAGCTTGAAAAAAAAAGGTAATTGCCACTATATTTTTAAAACGTACTTTGTATTTTGACAATAACCCCACGACCGTAGTGCATGTACGTTTGTAATATTTTAACTATATACATGTATATGGTTTCAAATTACAATCAAATTCAAATTGAATAGAATTGAATTGAAATTGTATAAGGACGTAAATAAATGACTATATAATATCATGCTATTTGTTTTATAGGAGATACGGCTGTAAGAGAAGTGTTTGAAGAGACCGGTATTAAATGTGGTATGTAATCTATTATCATTGCTTTCATGCAAGTATATAATTAGTCAGAAGTACGTGCAAAACCTCATCGGACGAAAGATAGGGGGGGGGGGGGGTACGTGCGTGCGGTATCATTAAGCCTGTTTCAAATATCCGATTGTACGTGACAAGGAGTAGGGTCGCCTGTCCAACCTTCTGGGTTTTCTCCGGTTCCTCCCCACTGCTAAAGACCCCTACGGGTAAGCGAATTATTGAAATAAAATGAAACCTTATGTTATTGTTAGTCCAGATTTTACCGAGTTTGTGTCGAGTGAACGTTTAACCCCATCTCCCTCTCCCTCTCTCTCTCCCTCTCATCGGACGAAACAGTCGACACTGTACATTGTAAGAGACATTTAAAGTGCCATTTTTACTGACCTCGCACTGATAGGCCAAGGTGAATCGATCGCCCGAACTGTTCCTAAATATTCGTTCTTGAAGAAATCTCCGTGGGTTTTTATACGCCCACATTTTCATGTGGACGTATTATGTCGTCGCCCCTGTCCGTCCGTCCGTCCGGATGTCCGTCCGTCCGTCCGTCCGTCCACAATTGTTTGTGGACTCTCTACAGGTCACAATTCTTGTCCGATTTTGACGAAACTTAAAATATAGGTTTATCCCCAAAATATCTCGGCTGCTTTCGATATTGGCATGTACCGGATCAAAACTTCATGGATTATGGCCCCTGATTGTACGCAAAATCACGTTTTTAGCTTGTGGACCCTATAGAGGTCACAATTTTGAACCGATTTTAATGAAACTTTATATGCATGTTTATAACCCAAAGATCTTGGTTCCTTTCGATATTTGCACCTATCGGAACGTAAATTCCTGAATTATGGCCCCTGATTGTCCGAAAATTCACCTATTTTAGCTCGTGGTACCTCTGGAGGTTACAATTATTATCCGATTTTAAAAACCGTACGATTATATCACCGTTACACCCTAAGGAAGGTTGAGTTCAAATTTCGGAAAAATCGGACCAAAATTACCATACAAAATGGCCGCCGTTCGTAAGCAAATACTGTTAAAAAATGGTATATCATGGTTGTGGACCCTGTAGAGATCACAATTTTAATTCGATTTTGATGAAACTTGAAATGCATGGTTATAACCCAAAGATTTTGGTTCCTTTCGATATTTGCGCATATCGGATCGTAACTTCCTGAATTATGGCCCCTGATTATACGCAAAATCGTCTTGGTTTAGCCTGTGGTCCCTCTGGAGGTTACATTAATTATCCGATTTAAAAAATCGTTTGATTATATCACCGTTACACCCTAAGGAAGGTTGAGTTTGAATTTCAGAAAAATGGGACCAAAATTGCCATACTAAATGGCCGCCATTCGTACGCAAATACTGTTATAAAATGGTATATCAAGGTTGTGGATCCTGTAGAGGTCAAAATTTTAATTCGATTTTGATGAAACTTAAAATGCATGGTTATAACCCAAAGATCTTGGTTCCTTTTAATATTTGCGCATATCGGATCGTAACTTCCTGAATTATGGCCCCTGATTATACGCAAAATCGTCTTGGTTTAGCTTGTGGTCCCTCTGGAGGTCACAATTATTATCTGATTTAAAAAATCGTTTGATTATATCACCGTTACACCCTAAGGAAGGTTGAGTTCGAATTTCGGGAAAATTCGGAACAAAATTGCCATACAAAATGGCTGCCGTTCGTACTCAAATACTGTTAAAAAATGGTATATCAAGGTTGTGGATCCTGTAGAGGTCACAATTTTAATTCGATTTTGATGAAACTTAAAATGCATGGTTATAACCCACAGATCTTGGTTCCTTTTAATATTTGTGCATATCGGATCGTAACTTCCTGAATTATGGCCCCTGATTATACGCAAAATCGTCTTGGTTTAGCTTGTGGTCCCTCTGGAGGTTACAATAATTAACCGGTTTAAAAAATCGTTTGATTATATCACCGTTACACCCTAAGGAAGGTTGAGTTCAAATTTCGGAAAAATCGGACCAAAATTACCATACAAAATGGCCGCCGTTCGTACGCGAATACGTTAAAAAATGGTATATCAAGGTTGTGGACCCAGTATAGGTCACAATTTTAATTCGATTTTGATGAAACTTGAAATGCATGTTTATAACCTAAAGATCTTGATTCTTTTCGATATTTGCGCATATCAAATTGTAATTTAATGAATTATAGCCTTTGATTATAGGAAAAATCACTTTCGATTTTGCTTGTTCTCTAACCATCTCTCGAAAATGTGGGCGTATCCTGCCTGGCAGTGCCAGCTTACTATCTTTTTTTTTGTAAACAATATTTTATTTCATTTGAAATGGGATTGGAGAACAGGCTGGGCCTATGTTGACTCCTCTCCAGAATTTACAAAAATAAATTTATTTTATGTACCTACACAACATATATACAACAAGAACATACAAAATATAAAATTAATTAAACATAAACTAAACATTTATACATATATACATATATACAGCTGCCGTTCCGTGACTTTATATTAATAGGATATCCCCCCTCCCCCCAACCATATAAAAACCTACCTAAAACGTATAGTATTAACCTAGTATATTATATTATGCAGAAAGTAAATAAATAAATAAATAACAGACGGGATGATCTCGACGTTAGAAACGTTTTGACAATTTTAAAAAGTTTTTAACTGTGTTAAAAATTAACTGATTTTGATCAGATGAAAGGACTGTCTGACCATTTAATAAAATAGCAACATCTCGAAATTGCTGCTCGAGTAAGCCAATAGTTTTTCTGCGGGCATCCGAATGCAAGGAGCATATTAACAGATAATGATAACAATCTTCAAAAAGGTGACCACACGCGCAGACGGGGCTATCCGTTAAATGTCTCAAAAACTTATGACCATTTAAATCGCTGCAACCTAATCTCAGTTTACTATGTATTATTTGATTTTTTCTATCTCCAATATAAAAGTACTGTGGGATAATACGGTCGCTTTTAATCAAGCTTGAATAAAAAGATGAAACAGAATTTGAATTTTGAACTTCGGGTTCCAATGTGTTCCAATCTCTGATCGTCGACGGAATAAATGAATTTGAAAAAATGTTTGTTCTACGGAAGTACTCTTCGAGATTATTACAATTTCTAAGACGATATGGTGTTTTTTTCTTTAAAATAAGGTTATAAATATAAGACGGGGCTAGACCGTTAATTAACTTATAGAATAATTTTTTAAGTTTGTGTCTTCGTCGACGTTCAGCTAATGGAACAAAACCGCCCCACAAATAGTCCTTAGTGCATCTAACTCTAAAGTTTCTAATTGTAAAGCTTATTTGTCTGTGCAACCAGCCCAAATTACGTCAGCATAATCAAAATGTGGTAGAATAAAAGAAGTATAGATGGTGTTTAATGATTTTCTATTAAGTCGATATTTTAATGATCTAAAACAATTGATAAGTTTCCCTACTTTATTACAGATATGATTTATATGGACATCCCATTTGCAATTTGGTTGAAAGTTTAGCCCAAGGTGTTTATGCTCCGATACTTCTTTTATTTGCACCGTGTCCAAATACAAGTGTGGTTGAGTTAAGTTTATTTTAGTTGAAAAAGTTATTGTTTCGGTTTTTAGGGGGTTGAAAGTTACAAGCCATGTCTTCGACCAGTTGTTAATAGTTATCAAATCATTATTCAGGATAGCCGCGTCTGCCCGGGATCCGTTATTTGTAAATAAAGGGAAGTGTCATCTGCAAATAATCTAATATTCGAGTTAATATTATTTACGATATCATTAATATATACCAAAAATAAAAGAGGACCGAGAACCGAGCCCTGTGGGACACCGGCAGGGACAATTCTGGGGTCAGAGGAGGTACCACTAACAACTACTACTTGCTTTCTGTTATTTAAATAATCAATAAACCAATCAAGTAGCCCCCCTCGTACACCAGACGCCCTCAGCTTATGACAGAGTCCAGCGTGCCAGACTCTGTCAAAAGCCTTGCTGATGTCACAGAACACTGCTCTCGTATACTTTCCGCGATCTATGGCTTGACAAAATGAGTGAGTTAAATGAATCAGTTGATAGATAGCACTATCTCCCTTTAAGAAACCACTTTGAAACGAAGTTAGTATAGTTTCGGCCGTGTTCGCCTTTAATTCAAATGACTTTTTTCTGAACGAAGTTATGACTGTTGAATATGTTTCGTTGATCGTTTATAATCGTAACAATGGTATTCGAAGTCTCGATTATTCATTTTATCGTTAAATTTTTTAATCCCGTCAATTATTCCTATAATAAAAAGTTGACAGTTCTATAATAGATAACGCAAATAGATAACGGTAATAGAATATGCTGAAAAGTTCAGTAAAATTGCTCTACTCTGAAATGAGATAATTAGCTTTTGAATTTTAGGTTAGCTAGCCTCGATCATCGGTACGATAAAAACAAAGTCTCGATTATCCATTTTGAGGTTTAATTATTTTTCCAAAAAATGATTCCAATCCGCTTAAAGGCTCAAAACCACTCTTGTAACTGAATAATATAATATGTCCCAATCTTTTACTTTATTTCTTTACCTCTGCCATAATGTATGTTTAAGAAAAAAAAAATCCTAGGGATTAAAGTCTTAAAGCCCCAATACCACTTTTGTTGTAACTGAATAATATGCCCCGATCATTATTCTGGTCAACAAATTGTACTATTTTACAATATTCAAACTAATAAATGATACAAATTTCATCTTAACACACCTAATTTAAAAAATTTGAAAAATTCAACTACATGGTTTAAAAAGCTTTACGTAAACACTT
This sequence comes from Patella pellucida, assembly GCA_917208275.1. Taxonomy (NCBI): domain Eukaryota; kingdom Metazoa; phylum Mollusca; class Gastropoda; family Patellidae; genus Patella; species Patella pellucida. Next base: position 41,088,694 of record OU795043.1, on the reverse strand, counting down.
TCAAATTCAACTTGAATTTAAACATATTTTCGAACCCTCTGGAAAAGTAAAATAGGATGTAATGGATAATTTATACAACAGGTAGGACACTTAAACATCTAGTAGTTAGAATAAGGCTAATTTTTTTTCTGGACCTGTCAAGCCAGCAAGAGTGTTATTGTCCCTTTAAATGCACCAAAAGGCCAGCAATTATTTTCCCTAACAAAACAACAGAGTAAAAGTATTTTCTGTACATTAGAAAGTAATCCAGGCTTAATACAAACAATAACAACGTGGGTTAGATGTCATGTTGGCCATGTGTATTAAAAATGCATTTAATTAACAGGTTATGATTATTAATAATTTTTTTTCAAACGTAAACAATAATTTGTGTTATAATGATGTTATCTACCATACAATAATTCCCAAAGTAAATATTTTATTAGTGACCCTATTTAGAAATATCCATAGTTTACATTGACTTGTTATAAATAAAAAAACCAATTGAAATTTATATAGGAATGTAAAATAATCGAGTTAACTTCAATGCTCTTTTATCCCCGGTTGTACGTGACAAGGTGTACGATCGCCTGTCCAACCACGTGGGTTTTATCCAAGTCCTCCAGTTTCCTCCCACTGCTAAAGCGAATTAGCGACATGAAATTAAACCATATTTTAGTCCCGAAATTACCTAGTTTGTGTCGAGTCGACGTTAAACCCCATTCTCTCTCTCTCAATGCTATTTTCGTAGTAACTATTTTTATTTATGGGTTAATGGGTGACTAAAAGTAAAATGACTACATGGCTCCCGCTTTCACCAGGCAATATTAAATGTCCATCTGGATTATATCTAAAAAGAAAGCTTAGGGCATGTGTACATGGAAAAGGGTAACCCTGTTTGTCTAGCTCCCTTTTATAAAGAGCCCCCCCCCCGCTTATGACGTCATTCAGTTTATTTAAATAACGCCGCATGGAAAGAAGAGTCTGGAAGCGCGGTTGAAGAGGAATTCTCGTCATTGCTCGAATTTCATATGAAAACAGTTCAAGACTTAACAACCGATCGACGCCTGCGCAGTGCTCATTTAGTTTAAGGCCCTGGATCATATAAACTGTTAAACGAGTTGACCTTTTAGTCGAGACGAGGTAAATATCCACACATCGCTGCTAGCCCGTTCCATATAACATTCAGTAACCTACAATCAAGATGTTGACCTTGTATCGTCAGATTTGGACAACAAATTCACCATTTCCAGTTTGTATTAAACACATGAACCGTCAGGATAGAGCCTAAAATCTCATTAACAACGATGGTGGGTTTTTGGGGGGGAGAATTATTGTCAGATCGGCTTCTCATAACGTTAAACATTTCTGATGTATTTCAACCAAATCTTGCCGGTATGCAATCTTTCTTTGGTAGTTCCTGACGGATTTTAAATCTGTTCCTTTGGCAATTCTTGATGGATTGGAACAATTTGCTGGGGTAGTTCTTATGGATCTCAACATGTTCTTTGGGTTCTTCTTGTGGGGGTTGGGGGCGAATGGTTAGCACGTGCGCACTGTATCATAAAGCCTGTCATTGAGTCAACTGGCGTAGTTTCGAATCCCCGCGGTTGTACGTGTCAAAGAGGCGCATGTCCAACCTCGTGGGTTCTCTCCCTCTCTCTCTCTCCCTCTCTCTCTCTCTCTATTTCAAACACGTGGCTTGGGTAGTGCTTATTCAGATCCGTTTCAATAGTTAAGATATATCAATTATTAGACGGTCTGTTGATAGAATTACAAAGCAGGCAGACTGTGCTGTTCAATTTGTTAGACATCTAATATATTTATTCCCATTGATAAGCACTACAATCAGTTTAGATTTTAAACAGACACATTAGTTAGTGTGACATCCACAATATTAAAAATAAGTTAAACCCATTCTGCAAAAAAGAAATGTCTACTTTGAGAACAGATCTCTGCCCCGAATGACTGCTTCCGTATCGGAATGAAGTGTTCACTTCCTTTGAAGCCTTCATTTGTAACACTTTTCTAGGACGCTTCCCCTGAAGTGTATAAAACACTTCATTGAAGCGTTCATGTCTAACCCATTTCTAGGACGCTTTTCCTGTTTTAAGACTTCCATACACACACAGACTAAATAAATATATTCAATTTCATAAAATTCTCTAATTATACTTAGTGTTTTCGACAAAAATCGTCGATGTAGGAATTAATATGTCGGTTAACTAGCTTTGTGTCTGCTCCCAAAGGGAGCTAATCGTAGACAGAAAGTGTAAGTTTCGTATGGCGCTGAAATATATAAAAATTAGATTAATGACCCAACGAGTAACACGACACCTAAACGGATTAATATATGGCGAATACAAATCTGAGGCGAATAAAAATCTGAGGCGCAATTTAAATATTGTCAAAGAAACACACAGACCATTGATAAAAAGAATTATAATGAAAATGAAATTGAAACTGATTTTTTATTTTATTTTCTAAAGTGTAGGAGTTAATTTAATACCTCATCATGTAGCTTTAATTGAGATGACATCTTTGTTCATTTGTTTGATATTAGTAATAATACTAGAGGTGTGAAACATACATTGTTTAGTCTGGGTAGACCGTTGATTGATAGCTGTCAACAGATATGTCATTAGCAATATCATACTGTATGATGTCGTACAGCGGAAACCTACATAATATAAATTACATATTCATATTCACTTCTTTGACCCTTGTCCAACAACCGGGGTTTTTTTTGTTTAAGGCATCATTTAAATATTATCGTATATTGCCGTCATCACGATCGTCTGACTGGAAGTAATTATAGATAAAGTTATCATCTTTAAATTACTGTACTTTATTTTTTGATGGGGGCGGGGATGGCCTAGTGGTCTAGAGTGCCGCGCTTCGACCTCTAGCTGGCCGGTCACCTCTGACTGACTTTAAATTACTGTACTTTATTTTTTGATGGGGGCGGGGATGGCCTAGTGGTCTAGAGTGCCGCGCTTCGACCTCTAGCTGACCGGTCACCTCTGGCTTACGGCTGTGCTTTCGAACCCAAGTGTGAGCGTATTTGACATGGAGATAGGGGCGCCTTCTCAACCTCGGGGGTTTCCACCGGGCACTCCGGTTTCCTCCCACTGCTAAAAACCCCTACGCGCAAGCGAATTATTGAAATAAAAATTGAAAACCATACGTTAGTCCTAAAATAGTTTGTGTCGATTGGACGTCCAATCCCATTTCTCTCTCTCTCTCTGTTGTTGGGGGGTTGGGGTGGCCTAGTGGTCTAGAGTGCCGCGCTTCGACCTCTAGCTGGCCGGTCACCTATGGCTTGCGGCTATGGTTCCGAGCCCTGGTGTGAGCGTATGTGGCATGGAGATAGGGGCGCCTTCTCAACCTCGTGGGTTTCCTCCGGGCACTCTGGTTTTCTCCCACTGATTAAGACCCCTACGCGCAAGCGAATTATTGAAATAAAATTAAACCATGTTAGTCCCGAAATGACCTAGTTGTGTCGAGTGGACGTTAAGCCCCATCACTCTCTTTCTCTCTCTCTCTCTCTCTCTCTCTCTCTGTTGTTTTTTGATAATTTTATTTGGGGTCTTAGATTTCAGATTTGTAGACATACCGCCCGGCGTAATAGTAAATTTGTCTTCTCAAAGGTTTTTCTTTTAAAGGGACAACAACACGATTGTAACACAGCGATATCATAAGTGCATAGAACTTCATGAACTCTGCTAGTTTTGACAATACGTGATTTTGACTTTCACCTGTATATATAAACTCTTGGCATGGTTATATCTTTTTAAATCTAATTAATTCAATATGTCCATTACAAGCTATACATGATCTGTGTACAAGATCCACACGACTTCAAATGTTTATGCACATGCCGTGACAATTGCAGATATGACTATCTGTGTCCTGTTGGTATATAATTGAGAAGTTCACTGACAGTTAGTAAGCGAGGAGCTGGGGTGAGAAGAAAGGCTGGGACGAGTGTATGGACTCACCCGAGTCCAGCCGCTGCCTTGGCAGACGGGCAGAATTGTAAATGTTGTATTATGTAATGTGTTCCTGTAGAAGACTAGTAGATTTTATATTATGTAGATGTGTTCGTGTCGTAGCCTAGTTCGTATAGTTTAAGTACCTGTATTGCTGTATTATGTACATGTGTTCCTGATGTAAATAAATCCTTTATATTTACTAAACCGATCTCCTGTTTTACACTAATACTAATAGTGTTGCACGATTGCTGGCTTGACAGGTCTACAATTTGTTTTACCCTTATTCTAACTACTAGATGTTTAAGTGTCCTACCTGTTGTGTAAATTATCCATTACATCCTATTCTACTTGTCCAGAGGGTTCGAAAATATTTTAAAATCTAAGTTACATTTAAAAAGGTTTACGTAAAGCTTTTCAAACCATGTAGTTGAATTTTTCCAATGTTTTCAATTAGGTGTGTTTAGATGAAATTTGTATTTTCAATTATTTGGAATATTGTAAAATAGTTCAATTTGTTGACCAGAATAATGATTTGGACATATTATTCAGTTACAACACGAGTGTTATTGGGCCTTTAATCCCGATGTGTACTTAATTGCATAATATGAATAATCTTTATTTCCTAAATTCAAAATAGTACACAATTGTGACTTCTGGCTTGACGCGCCATTAGATAAAATTAATTCACGAAAACTTATCAATGGACTAACGGCGCCTTTAGTTCAAGGTATAAAACAATATCAGTTTACTCCTTAAAACATAGGCAAACAAAGACCCTAATACCTGGAGATCATCTTTAATATCGCCTTAAAAGCAGGGGTGACTCTTAACTACCACTTTACCTCACCAGTAGCAATGACAAACCTGTCATTATCCTTTGTGTTGGACATTTAGAAGTAGTTAAAACCAGGGATATCTAAATCAAATATAAGAAGTTTATGGCTTATCTATATACCGTTCAGTTATTTGTTGATATGTATAGATATGTATGATATATATAAGTTGCGGCTCTATGATGTATTGGAAGGAGGAATTATAAGAATAGCTGTGTATACCTACTTGTCAACTTTTGATAGATCCTAGCCCAGCCTACGGGTGATAAAATGATAATAAAAACACTTATTGATATTTACTGATTATAGGTAGATAAATAATAAACAAACCGTTTATCACATATACCTACATAGATATACAAACTTACATGTATATACTATGGTATACTCGAATTTAAAGGAGGTGACAAAGGAGTTAAATTCTTTCGGTAACTGTTTTCATCTGTGTAATAACCAGGGCCCTGTTTCTCGAAATCTTAACTAAAGATAAAATCCAAATTGGCTAAGCGCTCAAATCAATCTAATGTTGTCCAATCAAATTTATCTTATTTAAAATTTCGTGAAACAGGCCCCTGTACGTATCTTGACTTTCTAGATTTCTCAAGAACGATAATTTGAATTCTATTCTTTTTAAATGACTTCACTACCAATTATTTGTTACGGAACTGGTGTGCAAGTTTTTGTTACTAAAGGAAGTAAGGTACCCAGCGAAACCAGATACCGAGCCAAAACGGGTATCGAAAGCATGCTATTCTTGTTAAAAAATGCCACGTCCTTTAAAAGATAGCCAGTTTTATAGCCATGAGTCAATTGGTACTGCGCAGTAAAGATACATTGTCACTAAAGTATGTATCGGATGGTAATTTCGTATACAAGTATGGCAAATTTGGTATATATGCGGAGTACAGATGTCCAATCTTACTAGAAAAATACTGGATTACCTGAAAAACACCCATGGGGCAAGAATTGGACAAAAATGTCACGGTATCACTCACTAACTGGTAACCGGACGACGTGTATGCTAGTTTGACTGAGGGAGCGGTTGTTCTTTTTTGATCGAATGGCTAGGCACATATTGCTTCTAAAAACAGGTTGGGGTAGCTCACAAAGATTTGAGAATTATTTAAACCACATTTTTAATGGATTAATTAGTTTGATTATATTCATTTTATAGTCCAAATATATCATCAAATCACACAGTTTGTATGCGGGAAAGAAAGTATCTTTAAATTCAGCTGCTTTTCGATACGAACTGTTTTCTCCAAGGTTTCAATATTTAGAAATAAAACTCTGTTCCTAACATTTTAAATCGTGAGCCACGGCCTTTTAACAGTTCGACGTATGAAAATACCTACCACATAATAATAATATTCACGTTTAAATGGGTAGACATTTTTGAACGTATATTAATCGTGTTTATTTCGTGTATAAACATGTTTCTTTACTGCTTATCTAAAGTCGACAGGGTTCATCATCCATATGCTTCACAATTCTTCGAGTGAAGCCAACATGACGGAGCTTTGAATTACTAGTAGTTTGAATGAGGTATTATTGTTTTTTGGGGGGTTTCTATATTCAAAACTTCGAGTCTGTGATCTGTAACAAATTGATTCGATATAAGATTTAATTTAAAGAATTGCCAGCTGTCTGAAAAATCTATTCTCGGATAATGTTTTAATAAGAAATTAGCATATAAATTTAACATGAGAATGAAAAATAAGACGCAGTTTGTAAAAAAGCTTTAATAGTACATAGAAATATATAAATAGTCTATTTATATATTTCTATGTAATAGTACATGTACCAGAGATAAAACAAGTAATGGCCATTAAAAAGAATACTATTTTCCAGATTTAACGTCCACTCGATATAAACTAGGTCATTTCGGGACTAACATAAATATGGTTTAATTTTTATTTCAATAATTCGCTTGCGCGTAGGGGACTTTAGCAGTGAAAGGAAACCGGAGGACCCGGAGAAAACACACGAGGTTGGACAGGCGACCCTACTCCTTGCCACGTACAACCGGGGAATCGAAACCACTCCAGTTGACTCAATGACAGGATTTATGATACAGCGGGCGCACGCTAACCATTCAGCCATCCAACTCTTAAGGGCTGTCATCTATTCAAAGTGGAAATCCACGGTGAATAAGTAAGACGATGGTTCACTAACAAGAAGGTGGAGAGTTCGATTCCGGTGTTAGTCGACAAAGTACTTGGAGATTTTTCAACGTGTTTCCCCTTGTCAGTGGTACAGACGGGTGAAAAGATCCCTTGACCGCTAAACTTCGAAAGAAGACGCATGCACATATTGAATAATTAAAATAATATTATGTTCCCAAAATAACATAATTTGTATGTAGTCAACGTCCGATGCCTATATTCCTAAGAACAGTCTATTTATAGTATAGAAACATTCTTTTTATTATTCGATTGTTTACTCTACTTCAAAAGTTAATGTGCTAAAAGACCAATAGTCATTTTCCTTTTTATACGCCCACATTAAAATGTCGGTCCGGCGTCCACAATTGCTTGTGGACGCTCTAGAGGCCAAAGTTAATATCCGATTGACTTTAAATTTATACACAGTGTTTAAGGTCATGAGACGAAGAAGCCTATTGATTTTCAGCGATTTCCGATAATAACTGTCAGAGTTATGGCCCTTGATCACTTTAAAAAATCTTGTGGACGCTCTAGAGGCCAAAGTTAATACCCGATTGACTTTAAATTTTTACGCAGTGTTTAAGGTCATGAGACGAAGAAGCCTATTGATTTTTTTCGATTTCCGATAATAACTGTCAGAGTTATGGCCCTTGATCACTTCAAAAAATCTTGTGGACGCTCTAGAGGCTAAAGTTAATAACTGATTGACTTTAAATTTATACACAGTGTTTAAGGTCATAAAATGAAGAAGCCTATTGATTTTCAGCAATTTTCGATAATTACTGTCGGAGTTGTGGCCTTTGATCACTTAAAAAAATCTTGTGGACGCTCTAGAGGCCAAAGTTAATACCCGATTGACTTTTTACACAGTGTTTAAGGTCATGAGACGAAGAAGCCTATTGATTTTCATCGATTTTCGATAATAACTGTCAGAGTTATGGCCCTTGATCACTTCAAAAATTCTTGTGGATGCTCTAAAGGCCAAAGTTAATATCCGATTGACTTTAAATTTATACACAGTGTTTAAAGTCATGAGATGAAGAGGCCTATTGATTTTCAGCGTTTCCGATAATTACTGACTGAGTTATGGCCCTTGATCACTTTCAAAATTTTGTGGACGCTCTAGAGGCTAAAATTAATATCCGATTGACTTTAAATTTATACACAGTGTTGAAGGTCATGTGACGAACAAGTATATTGAGTTTCAATGAATTTAGATAACTTGAACAGCATGGAGGAGAACTTTATCAAAGCCAAACAAATTCCAATGATTTTCTGATAATTACATAATGAGTTGTTACTTTTAATCAGATTTTAGTGTATTATATGTTTCATTACTGAAAAAAGTAAAATATGCGACAACTCTTGTTGACTGCCCGGACGAAATAGCTGCTGTGGGCGTATGTTTCGTTGCCTGGCAACCTATGTTTTAAATTTAACAAACATATCAGGCTATATGAATGGATGGATGCCATGGTAATACGGACGATTTCAATCAAAATGGCTGACACGGGTAATATGGACAATTTAATCAAATGGCTGAAATGGGTAATATGGACAATTTTTATGGATGATACGGACGATGTTAATCAAAATGGCTGACTTGTGTAATATGGACGATTTTTAAAAAACCGCTGACATGGTTAATATATACTAATTATTCTTCATTGGCAATTCAGATATTTCGATATCAAATGTTGTGAAAAATCTTGGCGTATTCTTAGATTCAAACCTTAGTTTTAACTCTCATAAGCAATATTTGCCAAATTTGCCATTTTCATCTTCGAAGAATAGGATCAATTCGTCATCTTATACCCGAAAGTGCAGCTGCTACACTGACTCGATCGTTCGTGCTGTCCAAAATTGACTACTGCAATGCCACACTTTCTTGAGTGACTGATGAACAAATTTCCAAGTTACAAAGGCTCCAAAATCGTGCTGAACGAATTGTGACTAAAGCTAGATCAAAACCACTCATCACTCCCATCTTAAATAATCTTCACTGGCACTGAGTGCGCGAGAGAATTAACGTATACAATTTTAACTCTGAGAAAAACAACATTAGATAAAACAGCACCAAAATATCTTCAGAATCTCTTGACATATTACCAACCAAAAAGGCCACTGAGACCCGAGGATAAATTATTGTTAGATGTACCGGTTTATAAGATGAAGAAATTTGGTTCAAGGACTTTTCAGTATAATGCACCAGTTCTATGGAATTCTCTAATTCTCTATCACTTTCCATTCGAAAATGTGAAACACTGTCAAGTGTGAAAACCTGGCTGTTTAGACACTATAATTAACTCATGTGAACACTTTCATTCGCCTAGAGCATCCCCAAGTGGGATGAATTGTTGCGCAATATAAATGTCGTTATTATTATTATTATTATTAATTATTATAAGACCAGTTTTGAGAGTATATATTATTTATAATATTGGTCGAAAATTTAGTTGGAATATACGAAACGAAAATAACACCCGATATTAATTAGATTGCTTTCAGAAAGCGCAATTGTTTTCAGGCAGGGTCTGATTTCGAAGAAAATGACAACAGGTAAATCGGGAGTGGGTCGGGGGGTTCTAAATCTAAAGTGCAACCAGTCAAGCCCCTCGCCACTTATTTACTATTTACTAGTGTATTCAGTTATTATGTAAATTGTGGAATTGTTTAAAGGACAATATTGGTAATTATCATGGGATAGAACTAATTAAACACGTTTCAAACATAATTTTAACACAGAGATCATTGCTACGATAGCTGAGTAATACAGGTTTCCCAAATCGAAAGTGACGAACGCCAAAGGAAAACACGAGTCATCCCTTTATAATTGGTAAGCATGTGTTTCCATCCACCGGGGCATGGTGTTATGACGTTGTGGGTTAGGATAAGGGTTAGTCTCGAGACTATGATGACGAAATCTGCAGGCCACAACCCTTAACCTAACCCTGGAAAAAAAAATGCTTACCTTTATAATTCCTTCGAATACCAAAAGTTGTTCTATGGGACTGTAACAGGATAGCTGACAATTCAATAGAGTAATTGCATATCATAAGATAAGAGAACACGAGAAAAATAGAAATAGTCCGTAAATTCCCTTGCATATATTCATGTTATACCATATTCTTTCTTGTTCTCGTGTCTAGTGGCAGTCAATACGTTTTATGAATTGTCAAATATCCTCTCACCGTCTCACACAACAACATTTAGTCTTGGAATGAATTATTAGTGAGCACATATTCCCCCATGTATCTGTTATCACTCGGCATTCCAGTCAGCTATATAGCATCTTCAATAGAAGGCTTGATCTCGCCTTAACTACATACAGCTTATCAAGCCCTTCACTCAACACTCTACATTTTTCGGCACTAAATTTGATTGGGTACTGGCCCCAACCGTGATCCAATCAGATTCCTTCGTTAAATGAGTTACTAAAAATAAGACTACTTTCAAGTTATTTTATTTATCCTTCCTTTAAAAAATCGTCACGATTATCAAGTCTCGCGCTTCTAAATAAAATGTCTATGTGACAATCGAGATGCAAAGGTCAAGGTTCGATTAATGTCAAGGTCCTAAAACTGCTTCAATTACCTGTTTTGGTTTTCTGTGAGTTTCTCAATTGAAAAAAAACTTTCAACGGCTGTAAACTTGTCTCGTTCTTTTTCTGTGGAGGCTGCCATATTTGTTTACTACAGTCACGTGCTACAATGTGAGTGTGTTATGTGCCACGACCTCTGATTTGACAATGATTTGAATGCTAATTAGTCACGTGTAAACACAACCAGCGTAAAAGTTTAGGAATAGCCAAGTGTTGAAGCAAGGGTTAGATGTTGTTAAACTCGCGGCCGTTGCTTCAGGAAGATGGCTATATAGAGGGATGACTCGTGTTTTCCTTTGGCGTTCGTAACTTCCGATTCAGGAAACCTGTATTACTCAGCTATCGTAGCAATGATCTCTGTGTTAAAATTATATTTGTAATGTGTTAAACCAGCTCTATCACATAATAATATGTGATAATGACTGGAACCAATATTGTCCTTTAAGAAAACTGTCTGAGAAATATTCTGTGAAAATTATAGTTTGAGTTATCGGAATTTTTAGTTTAGGATACCATAGTAGGCTAAATGTATCTGGTACATCAGTCGATAACATAACTTTACTTCTTTGTTTGCGTAACTTCCCGAATCTTCAAATCTAGGTTACGTTATAGTAAAAACCTCCATGTTAAAATTATACCTGCACCCGGTTTCTCGAAATCTTAACTAAAGATAAAATCCAGATTTTAGTAGATACTTCAATTTTGATTGGCTAAGCACTAAAATCAAGCTAATATTACACAATCAAATTACTAAAATTTGGATTTTATCTTAGTTAAAATTTCGTGAAACAGGTCCCTGGTGTTTAATCAGTTTTGTAGATTGGTGGTCACCAACATTGTTCTTTACATTGTGCAAGTCATAATATTTTTTTAAAGGAGCTAAATCGCTAACATTTGGGACCTAGAAATTCACAAAAGCGGTTCGCATCGCAACGCATTTAATACTGTATTAAGAATGTATATAAACTGATTTACATTCAATGGTTTTCGTTTTTACTCCAATTTCAAATCAGTTATGTTTGGCGAAATAAGCCAGCAATGTCAATCATGTGCAAAAGTCGAATGTCTAGTTATTCCAGTCTAACTACGTTTGACTTGGTGCAATGTGTCTAGCCTCGTCCCTCGAGTCTCTCAATACAACTTGGGCTGAAGCGCATTATGGTACACGAGTTGTGTACCAATGTTAAAAAAAATTTTTATCTTAAATATCGGATATCAGAAGCTTATCTTTTCTCGGTAAGTTTACATCATCAATGTTGATTTAAATTTACATGAACGACTATAAATTGTCCCTTACCAGTACAGACCCTTTGCCATACAGTCCGGACAAAAGTGACCACGCTGGAAAATCCCAATGCACTTTCTCGACAAACATCAGGATCAAACGTCTTACTCGCATGTTATTAGATTACTTTTTATATTCCCCGTTATTTACATTGAACATATCAGTGATTTTAATATACAAGCCAAGTTTTGCGTGGGATTTCATCTTAATTTAAACTCTCTTTTTTCCCCCTTTTTGGCATGTTTACGAGTTGTGAAAGTTACTTTTAATGTCAATATGTATTTTGTACAACGACCTAACCACTCGAACGCTTAAATTATTTCACGTTTGGTTAAAAATGGTAAGGGTTTTATCTTGAAATACGAACTGAAGTATGATTTCGACTCATGTTGCGATGGTGTAGTCGGGTGGAGGACGGGCAAGGTGTAATCGAGTTTTGTTTTAGTTCATTTCTTCACTTGAAGGAGCTAAAACTCTTGAATTAATGCATGGTTCCATTCGTGTTGAGTTTGGCTTAAGATTATTTCTGTACTTAATTGAGCTAAATCTGACAAACTCTAAAATTATTTTAGACTCGAGTTTGTAAGAAGATGTGTACAACGACCAATTCAATAACTCGTAATTAACGAAAACACGCATGAAAAAACGTGATTGGAAACGGTTAAATTCTAGTTTTGAAGACGACTTGTTTACTAATTATAGTTTCATTTTTGGCTTAACCCACATAACAAATTAAATGAAATAGGGTTTAACGTCCTTCTGTTCTACTCAGATCGGGAAAATGAAGACAGACATGCACTACACAGTGTGCTATGAGGGACATTTTGCGCGGACAGCAGTACTAAGGCCTTCTATTATTTTGACTAACAACTGTCAAGGGTTCTTTTAACTTTTACGTGCACGCCAATATGTACACAGGAACTCGTTTTGTCGTGCCATCTTGACGCTGTTCCATGCCAGGTCCCCATCCTGTACCACTGACAAGAGGAAACCCATTCAGCAAACCTCGACAGATTCCGGTACCCTCCGTAACCTACATCTAGACTCGGATGTATGATAGTAATTGATATGTACCTACGACCATACATTTGCGATGCGGCTTGTCGACTACCGATTTACTTTAACACGAAAACGTTCCGCTTTTACAAAAAAGTCCCAAAATGGCAGCCATGGGGCTAGTCTCGGTCACCTAGAAGCCCCGGATGATAGAGACTACACGGTGGTAGCCATTGTTTATCCGGGTCCTTTAAAGTACATGTAGTTCCAAAATGGCAGAATTCGTCATACATCCGAGTCTAGCAATCTCCCAAACAGAGTTGTCTTCCCCTTGCAGTCCACACTAATCTCTGCTGTCGGCTCGCCACCAAGATTCTTGGTGAAGATAGACAATGATAAAAAATAGGATTTAAAACAAATAAATGATAATATATTGAATACTATTACCATATTGAAATAGAAATGGGGTCACAATTGTAAAGTAACAATGTATGTACAGGGAACTCTTTTGCGTAAGACACGGGTAAAATGGTCGGAATACCGAACTGCGCACGTCGCCGTGCTAATTTTAGAATATAATACACGTGGGTTTGTTTATCAGTACTACCCGATCGACAGGCCCAACAATTAATTTAGAAATGTCTAGTTAATCAAAATCAAATAATTCTCGATATATGTTTGAAGTATGATAGAAAAATCACTTTGCGTGATAAACATTTCGAATTCACTAAAAAAATATAAAATTATAAAGTGTTTATAACGCCAAGAACATTTCGCTGACAGGTGCAATTTTTGACCAAGTAGTAAATCACGTGATCGATGACCTCCGGGTCAAACATTTATTGAACGTGAGCCGACGGCAGAGTCGAATGCTGAGCGAGACTTGCGTGGAGAATGCCGAGTCTAGATGTAGGGTACCGGAATCTGTCGAGATTTGCCGAGTGGAGGAAACCATGTCGGAATGTCCGCAGTACCTTACCCTAATCCTCCATGTTAGCGAGCCAGCGTCATCCCACGAAGCCACCAACACACATAACACATAGTCAGTTATATCTGAACGGAAGACATAAAATTTCAACGACAATCAATTTTTATTCTTGAACTAATATGGTATAAAAAAGGATTATCGCTATTTTGTCTCTTTTGTTTTTGTCTTTACAGAATTCAAATCAATTTTGTCATTTCGACAGCAGCACCAACATCCTGGGGCGTTTGGGCGATCTGATTTTTACTATATATGTCGATTGAAACCACTAACGTTAAACATCAACGCGTGTTCAGATGAAATTCGCCAGTGTAAATGGATGCACATCAGTGATATCAAGCAAGAGGTAGAAGCATCATCGCTAACCAAGAGATTAGCAGACATGATGGAGTTCGGTCTAGCTAATGGGTTTGATAAAATTGATATACATTGTGAAGAAATGAAGTCGGTGTATAAAGGGTTAAAGTTTAAATTGTACCATAGACCTTTCTCTCTACCAAAATCAACAAATTAGACTTCCTTCAATTGTTTCTTATTATTAAAATCTCAATTTAAATAAAATGTGGTAATATAGGGCAAAGATGATTATGGATAATGCAGGGCCTAGATGATTATGGATAATGCAGGGCCTAGATGATTATGGATAATGCAGGGCCTAGATGATTATTGGCAATACAGGGCCTTGATGATTATGGCCTGGATGATTATGGGCATTATAGGGTCTGGCTTTATGTGGGTATTGTAGGGCCTAGATGCTTATGGGTAATATATGGCCTATATGATTATGAATAATGTATGGCCTTAATGATTATTGGTAATATATTCTAGATTGATTATGGGTAATATAGAGCCTAGCTTGGTATATGGGCAATGGAGGGTCTAGATGATTATGGATAATATAGGGCCTAGATAGTAATGGACAAAAACGGGGCTAGATGATTATGGATAATGTGGGTCCAAGATGATTATTTGCAATATAGGGCCTTGGTGATTTTGGGTAATATATGACCTTGACTATTATGGGTCGTATAGGGTGTAAATGATTATGTGAATTGATACTTCAAAGAATTTAATAAATTTGTAACATAATCTTAGTATTTTTATTATAGACCCCCAAACTCCCCCCAATTAGAATAAATGTACCTTTTGAAATATCTTATCCATACATCCATTAACGGGTCTATAGTTTTGGATTATCGAACTTGGTATATGTAAAGGTTAAGTTTTAAACATATAATATCCATGTCAAAATGTTAAAGACTCATTGCCTTACTCAAAGAGTACATTATTCACCCTGTGTTTGTAAAAATTACGAACTAGAATTCGTATGCATTTAAACATGCATTATGTAAGAGCTAAAGACCTAAATCTGCCCATTGCATGTCTTTCGTTAGGCCTGAAATATTATATAAATTATTGATGAAACATTAATTTACTTACCAAGACCATAACCTTTAAAATGGATAATCGAGACTTTGTTTATTATCGACGATAGCCTGGCTCAGAGTAAGGTAATTTGACTGAAACTTTCAACATAATATCGCCTTTTCATTATCTGTTTGTGATCTATTATGGCGAAAATGTTCAGCTTTTTAACCGTACCTAATTGCCCTATAAGTTTTAACTGAAATAAACATGAACCATGCATTGCGAAGTTGAAGACAAAACACCTTTATTGCTCCTGTTTTAAAATACTATAATAATAATAATGCGGTTTACAATTATAATAGATATACCTGGATCAAAGTTGTTTTTACTTTTTGGTTCCTCGGTGAATATGGATCCACGGTTCGATCCCGGTGCTGCCTGTGAAAGTTTCTCGTGATATTTCAGTCTGGTTTCCGCTTGACAATCAGAATTCTACAAAGACTAGAAGGAAACTCAGTTGTCAGGGACAAATTTTCTTCAAAGCAACACTGCATAGTCAATCTGATTAAAACAGAGATCATAATTCGTTTCGTTTTTTTATAGTTCAAATTTCGTTTTACTTGTCTTTACTACACTAGGATCTGGAAGTGTTGTTATATAACCCGCGTTCTTGGGCTATACGATGCACGGAACTGTGGGTATCCTAGTAGAAACATCAACGTGGTTAATCACTCACATGTCTGACGCCATAGAGTCAAAAGCCACCTCGCATGATCCCTGATGCGACCACCTATTACAACTTGTAGTAGAGGCTATCGTTAGTATTAAAAAAAAAACTGTTTCTCGAAATCTTAACCAAAGATAACACCCAAATTTTAGTAAACACTTCAATTTTGATTAGCCAAGCACTAAAATCAATCGAATATTATCCATCAAACTAATAAAGTTTTGATTTTTAGCCTAGTTAAAATTTCGTGAAACAGGCCCATGTATTTTAATCAGATTGGTTGCATGGTGTGTGCCCGTACTCATTAGATCGGATATTGCAGAAACGTAGGGCGTTTTACGCGAATTCTGTTAATATCTATGTTGTTTGTGTACCTTATAAACTTGTTTGACCTTAAACTGTTTGTTTATAAAAGTTATCTCCCGTTTACACTCCAGGTTTGATTTGGCATTGACTTAATGGATGAGATACACATCTAAACCTTGCATCTATTTATAGATATCAGACGAGAAAAAAACTTGGATTAGAAAAGAATAAGGTCTAGTTGTAAAAATGTGTGCTGACAGTCAAAAAATGAAAGTTGAAGTTTACATTTAAAAATAGAATTTCGATAACTTTACAGGTTTAATTATTCATGCAATATGGGGTATTTGCTGTAGTTACACTGTGGGTAATATATTCGGTTTAAAAATGAATTCAAAGAAATCCGACAGTTTGAATATTTATATTAAAGAAATCGCGCCGCTTTAAAAGGCCCAGGGGTATTGCTAGATATTTCAACAGTGCTTAATTCATACGTTCGTGTACGAGTTGAGGCTATGAGCTGACAATGCAGTGGCTGGCAGAGGCAGACACGGGCGCGCGCGCGTGTGTGTGTGTGTGAGGGGGGGGATTCCTTTTCGAGGGTCATCCAATCAAAATCAGTGAAATTAAAATCAAGATAGAAATTATCGCTGCTTACTCTATTGTACAAGTTTCCTCAGCTAATTTATATAAAATGTTTTTTTCATCGGTTTCAATATACTATTAAAAAAAAGTAGGGGATATTTCATTTTAAGTCACCTAATGAAACTGACTTAGAAACAAATGACAAAATGAAATGAAGTTCACATTCATCGATTTATTCCAAATGATCGTTAGACTAAGTAAGGCACAGACTGACCATTATAAGGGTGAAATGATACCCGGGGTCAAACAGCAAAGTTACCACAGCATCACAACAAAGTCAGTAACGGATAAATCCTCCTCTGTTTGCCAAACAAGCATTGATCCGACGCGGCATACTCCTAATGAGACGTCTAATGTCATTTTGGTCCAGATTGTCCCATTCCTGTTGCAACGCAGCAACAAGTTCTTGGACATTGGCAGAACGTTGTTGGCGTTGACGTAACCTCTGTCTAAGCATGTCCCAGACATGCTCGATGGGGGAGAGGTCAGGACTTAGTTTCGACTACGCCACACCCTCCTACGTCTGTCCAAACATTCAACAGTGAACCTTGACCCATCTGAAAACATCACAATGCTCCAGCGTCGATAATCCCAGTGTTGACGATCCCTACACCAACGACGTCTTGTCTGAATGTGATGATCTCTCAAACAAGGGATCACGCGAGGACGTCGGGCGCGAAGGTGACCCCTATGCAGTCGATTCCGAAGACGAGCGCTGATCCGATTTGCTGTGATGAGACGATTTCTCAAGGCCAAGGTACGGATAAATCGATCCTTGGCTTGAGTTGTCGCCCTTGGTCGACCTGGGCGTGGTCTGTACTGTACATATTGTGTATCACGGTATCTGGACCATAGCCTGCTTATGACAGACTGAGAAACATTCATCGTCCGGGCCACAACCGCCTGTGTTGTGCCGATCTGTAGCATGCCAAGGGCACGTAACCTTTCATTTTGGGTAAGCCGACGCATATCAAAATTTGTTTTCTGGTCACTAAAACAATTAAACTGATGTTTCCACCCTGGAATCCAATGCCACAATGACTGTAACATTCAAAGTCAGAGTCGTGCAAATCTTGGGTTGGATCCCCATGATGATCCTAAGCATCACCTGCATTCCATGCGGTAGCTATTGGTGCGTTTGGGCGTCACATGTAACTGGAAATGTTACTTCTGTTAGGTTCTATAGTGACTTTTTTCGTAGTCATTTGCATATTTTAGTATAGTGCCCCCAAAATCAAATATCCCCTACTTTTTATACGCCCACATAGAAATGTGGTCGTATTTTGCCGTCGCCCCCGTCCGTTCGTCCGTCCGTCCGTCTGTCGGTCCGTCCGTCCCTCCGTCCATCGTCCACAATTTCTTGTGAACGCTCTAGGGGCTAAAATTAATATCCGATTGACTTTAAATTTATACACAGTGTTTAAGATCATGGGTGGAAGACCCCTATTGATTTTCAGCGATTTCCGATAATTGCTGTCAGAGTAATGGCCCTTGATCACTTCAAAAAATCTTGTGAACGCACTAGAGGCTAAAGTTAATATCCGATTGACTTTGAATGTATACACAGTGTTTAAGGTCATCAGAGGAAGTCCCCTATTGATTTTCAGCGATATCCGATTTATGGCCCTTGATCACTTTGAAAAATCTTGTGAACGCTCTAGAGGCTAAAGTTAATATCTGATTGAATTAAGATTTATACACGGAGACAAAGAAGCCTAGGGAGTTTCACCGATATCCGATAATTACTGCCAGAGTTATGGCCCTTGATCACTTTGAAAAATCTTGTGAACGCTCTAGAGGCTAAAGGTAATATCCGATTGAATTTGAATTTATACACAGTGTTTACCGTCATGAGACGAAGAAGCCTAGGGATTATCAGCGATATCCGACATTTACTGATGGAGTTATGGCCATTGATCACTTTGAAAAATCTTGTGAACGCTCTAGAGGCTAAAGGTAATATTCGATTGACTTTAAATTTATACACAGTGTTTAAGGTCATGAGACAAAGAATCCTATTGATTTTCAGCGATTCTCGAACATTACTGTTAGAGTTATGGCCCTTGATCACTTCAAAAAATCTTGTGGATGCTCTAGAGGATAAAGTTAATATCCAATTGACTTGAAATTTATACACAAGTATTGAAGGTCAGAATATTAAATGTTTCGTATACTAAACGTTAGCATGGAGGAGAACTTTATCAAAGCCAAACAAATTCGAATGATTTTCTGATAATTACATAATGAGTTGTTACTTGTTACATGTATATTATTTTAGTGTATTATCAATGTTTCATTACTGAAAAAAGTTAAATATGCGACAACTCTTGTTGACTGCCCGGACGATTTAGCTGCTGTGGGCGTATGTTTCGTTGCCTGGCAACCTATCTTTTTGAATAGTATATTTAAAACGCCTTCCTTTCTCACATTTATCCGTACTATTCCGTGTACTTGGGCCTTGTGGCCATACAATCAAGGACTTGACCCCGGGCAGTACCAAACCTCAATACGCCACTATGTCAATGACCCAATAATAAACATATTTAGGGTTTCAGGACGACAAAAGAATAACATTATTATTATTAGTGACTTCATTTAAGCTGTATTTTTCTGGCGGTGATATGACCCTAGGGGAAAGTGGACACTAAACCCTAGTTTATTATTACTACTACTTCTACTACTGCCGAGACTTATAGCGCCAGTACGTTAGATCATAACGTACGTCATTGAGTCATATGGCGTTGTTTCGATTCCCCTTTTGTACGTGACAAGGAGTAGGCCCGCCTGTAAAAACTTCAACGCTCAAGCAAATTGTTGAACCGTTAGTATTGAAATGACATAGTTTGTGTCGAGTGGGCGTTAAACCCCATCTCCCAATGGTGTTTGGCAGTTCGTGAGAAATGTCGAAATATATGTGATCTATAGGTAATCGAGATAGCATATCATTTAATTTCAATAAATAACTTATTTCTGTTAATTTGACAATTAATTATTTTATCCAAACAAACAGAAATAAATTGCTTATTTTTATTTATATTATATTATATTATATTATATTATGCAGCATCAAAATCCTTAAATCTGTAGGGAGCCGTCGTGGCTCGTATAAGGTAAGTCGCTGGCTCACTAGCCAGGGGATCCTGCTGGGGTCCTTACTGGTGTTTCCCTTCCAGCATGGTTCTTCCATGTCAGTGGAACAGGACGGATGGTCTGGCAGGGATATCGTCTAGTCACACGGGTGGGACGAACACTGAGGCCTCGTTGACATTTTGGCGTGCACGTAAAATAACTTTTAACAGTGCGAAATCGAGTCGTAGCATACTGTGTGACGTTTGTCCTAGTTTATTAGCCCGTGGCTGCAGAAACGTGGGACGTTAAACCCAATTTCGTTTCCCCAAATCCATAACGTCAAATCTGGCAATATCTCTTTAAGAGAATCGGGATCTTGCGAGCACGACATGAACTTGATCTTGAACCAGTGGCGCAATCCCCTTTTGTTTTCAAACTTCATTATATCTATATAAAGAATTCTCGGTGATAAGAACAAAGGTGGACGTATTGTATGTTGTTCTATTATGTAATCATGCTAAGTTTAATTTTAATTGTATGCTCATGACTCTTGACTATCCTTTTTCTGTTTGAATTTACGGAATATTGACATTAGGATTTGCTCGACATTAAACAGAAAAAATGTTACTTTTTTTTATTTATCCAAAAATGGGACCGTCGTGATCGTCTTATATTAGACACTGATTAAATAAAGTAGTCGTATATATTGGTCTATCTGTTTATTTTGGGTAAGGCGCTAACTCGAAAATGGTTCTAAATTGAGTCAATCACGCTTAACAAGTATCAGACAGTATATTTCAAGGAACACTTCGTTTATTGAGTCAAATGAATTAGGCTTATCACAATCCAGAGTCCCCCCCCCCACATTTCCCATTTATATTTACACTTTCAAGCCCACACATGTTTTTTTTTTAGGAAATCGTCCATTTCCATTATTTTAAAGGTGTCCGGCTAATTAGAAAAACCATTAAACTATCAGAGCTGTGATATGTTCATTGCGTCGGGATGGAATTCAAAGCCCAACTATTGTTTCTCATTCCACCGCTTATCCCGACCCGTTCTACCAACTTCCGGTATGATAGTCTGCTAATAGGCTATGATAGCAAGTCTACGTGCAAGTCCAAATTATTAAAATATAAATATACGCACACAACTACTACTCACTCAATATACAGCAATGACAGACACGTCAGATTTTAAGTGCCGTTAGACTTACCCTGTCAGTAAGAGTCTTAATATACATGGCTGTTCAAGACTCCCAGTGGCAGAGAAACTTACAAAGAAGTTCCCACAATTGCTACCTTCGAAGAGTGTGTATAATTGTCAGTGCAAACTTGTCTCTGTCTGAGGAAAGTCGGATAAACTCGAAAGAAAAATAGCTTCAGACTTTGAAATCTTGGTATGACAAAACACTCTTCAAATGTGTCGTCACGGACAACGCCGTTGATGATCCGGGAACTTGAAAGTAGTTCCAATGGCGGACTTCGTCACACAGCCGAGGCTAGATGTAGGGTACTGGAATCTGCTGAGGTTTGCTGAATGAGAGCAACGGGGCTGGATTATCGAGACTATCGTTTACATCTTGAAGCTGATTCGAGTGCAAACCGTTGAAATCGCCAAACTTTTAAAGACCGTTTTCCTATTTTTGGGATGGAATGAAAGGTTAACAACCGAAAGAAAACATGCACAAAAAAGTACATTTAATGGCTACAGCACATTGTGATGAATACTGGGTGCTATTATTATTAAATTAATCCTACTTGAAAGAAACTTAGTATATACAACTCTACTGTTTGTTTATGTCTAATGTTATAATTTGCATATCTTCTGTCTGAATTCAACGATCCAGATTGCTGCATAGCTGCAATGATTAGTCTAACAAGAAGCACAGACGTGTGTTTATAACGGGTTGTCATGTTAACGACACAGATACAAGCCAGACAAGATTTCATACAGCTAAAAAAACACCAGCTACAGTGCAAGGTTCTTTAACAGGTAGTTCTTTCGTATGAATTAAAGCTGAACTCCGGTTACAAAAATACATAAATAATTAAATAAAAAAATATAAACGCCCCCAAGCCGCCATACTTTGTTAAATAAATATGGTGGACATGGAGGCAATAAACATATGGTTTCGATTAGATTTTCGCAAGTCAACATTATTATGTTTGATGAGATTAGAGCCGCCCTTAAAGACATAGTTATGTCCCTTAACCGTTGTTTAAACAGCATCGGATATGGCGACATATCCAATCTTAACTATCTGTTTATTGCATAGTATAAGTTATATATAATTACACTGGACATTATGCTGCGATAACCTTTTTGGTGATATACATTATGTGTAAGATATTCATAAGAAGACGTGGCAATAATAATGGTAATAATATTAAGAAAACAATATTTTGTGTAGGTGATTTGATTTGGTTGAAAATTTCAGGTTGGGGTAAGCCATCATTTTGCATCTTATGTTTTAGAGTAAAGCTTAGGCTATATTGTAGTAGACGTAGTTCATATACTTACTTTCAGGCTTACCTGATCAGGCATTTTACAATCTTCAATAAGTTGGTATAAAAATAGAGCAATCAGCGAAGCGTGTATAGATAATAAAACCGGATGTGTACAGCTGGCCGACAAGAAAAAAAAAAGGAAGTGCGATCGGCTAACCTTTCCAGGTTATAGGCCTCCATGTCCGCCATATTATTTATTTCACAAATTAGACACGAGTATGGCGGCTTGGAGGCGTTAACTTTTTTTATTTAATTATTAGGTATTTTTGTATTAGGAGTTCAGCTTTAAAACATTTTGGATATAAACTCCTTGCTTTTTGAGATTTTAGTTTACTGTTCCTTACGCTGTACTAAAACTAACGAAATTAGCTATAGACGATCTTAGATGGGGGAACCTCCACCTAGGTTGATCGCGAGGTTGGGTGACAGATTGGTTTAAGGCGTGTATATTAGACCATGAGTGACGTGGCATGGTTTCTTCGGTTGCACCCCACAGCTGTAGTCTCAAAATTTCCTAATGTCTCTCGAGAGTACTTATAACTCTACCCCCCCCCCCCCCCCCGTGCGAGAAACATCGAGAGCGTTGACCTTTGGAAGATGGTTAAACTAAAAATATCCAAGTTGCTGTATAAAATAATCAACGTATCTAACCAATTGAATATATTATTTACACAAATGTTCCCTTTCCGTGAAATTATAACAGATTAGGGGGTCTCTCTCGGCGCCACACGGATATGCCCTCTTGAAGTGTTCTCACCAGGTGCCACCTTAACAGCATTATTGGCCTCCAGGAAAAACAGTGCACTGGGATACACTATCACCCACAGGAATAAAAATATAAATGGTCGATTAAATTAAACATATATTTATTGTATTGGTACAAAATCAGTTTTGATACATTAGTCACACCATACACAGATTAGCATGGGGTCCATATGTGCACGCAATGGGAGTCCGAAATAGGCGAGCGACGTATTTTAGCGTCCACTTTTTGGCCACATGTCATTAAATCACATGCGAGCAGTCCCCATCAGCATTAGATCGATATAACCTGAGAAGCATTGCACTTTACATTCTAATTGGAAAACAAATCATGGCGCCTGTCTAATTTCCTGAGGTTTCTTTAATGTCCTCCCACAACTAAAGATCCCGGCTAGCAAACCCCTGTGGAGTTTATTAAACCGTGACTATGACGCATCGTATAGCCTATATACCGGGTGAAAGTCGAAGCAAGATAAATTAATTCATAAAAGCACCCTTTTTTTCAATTTATTCCCTCTTCAACATTTTCGTCGACAGAATAATCAGATAAGTGGAAGGCTGTTCGTCAGTTTTAAATGAAAAAGCCCCCCGAAAGTCTGAGAAAGTCAGGGCGGCCAAAAAATGATGTATGACAGAGTCAGGTTGTACTGGCGTCTCTGTTTCGTTTCTGAATCCGGGAAGACGAACCAGACGATGTCTTTAAATAAAAACGGAGTTAAGATTGAGCTGGGTTTTTAAAAAAATAAAAATAAAGTTGGCACACCGAATCTACTTGATAGAAACTTGTACTGATTCGGTTTTTATGGTAAACAAAACGTATTAATTGGGTTATAAACGATCTGGTTACGATGACTATATTATACTGTAACAATGTTTACACAAACTTTCATCTCTAATCAGCCAAGTTCACCCAAGGCCAAGACGTTCGTTCAACTAATACATATATACATGTTTGTCTCCCATCGTGTTTTTGTTTTTATCTGGTCAGTCCATAGTATATGGATTCCTGCCAATACCTATAGGCATAACAACAGGACCCAAGAAGTCAGTGTAAACGTACGATTAAGAAAAGTCAGGGTCACTGGCACTAGTATTTGTAGTTTGTTTAAAGAACGCGTCTATAATGCAAAGTCGTCATACCTGTAATAGCTATTTATGCTCTTATTGGCAGAGTTTTTTTTTATCTTGGACTGAGTGGGTGCTCAAGAAGTTCTATTTCTGTGTTATATCACGATTTAAATTTGATTGTAAACTATTTTATAGTGCAGATTATTACAGTCTGAGTGAACCGAGGTCAATGTCGTACTTCGATATTACTTTTATAAGACCAAATCGATCGAGAGAGATAAATGGGGTTTAACGTCCTCAACACAACTAGGTCATTTCGGGTCTAAAAGACCAAATCGAAATGTCGGGTTCTGCTATCGTTCCTGTCTGTTGATATGACAACTATGATTCCTCAAGGACGTTCTAAATTTGTTGTCTGATCTATTTGAAATTTTAAGGACAAAAACCGAGGTCTCGTGTACACATTGGCGTGCACGTAAAAGAACCTTTGACTGTTGGAATTTGAAAAAAAAATTGACTGTGGCGCCGCTGTCCTGGTAAAATTTCCATCGTAAAGCAATGCATGACGTCAGCCTGTCCCTTCATTAACCCAGCCGGCTCGCTGTCCTAGCAAATTGTCCTTCATAACACACGAAGTCATGTCGTAAGCCCGTCTTCATAAGCCCAGTCGGTGCAATCGGTTATTTGGAATTTGTATGCAATACTTAAATTAAGGGAGACGAAGAAGTGTATCAAACCTCGATAATTATTTTCAGAAAACTGGCCATTGGTTTCTCTGCATATTTAACATTAATATTGCGACATAAAGCCTTTGTGATTATTAGGGACAGCAATGACCATCACTGACAATGGAGTAACCCCTGGGTGCTCTGGAGGCAATGATTATCCGCAGTACTAGTCATAATTGTTATTTGTGATATGCGACCGGTATCAGCCGTTTATAACAGCAACTTGATGAAACTCACTGGAAATCATGGTGATAAAAGGCCAATATTGTTGTCAGTCATAATTACATAGAACTGGTTAAACACGTTCCAAATATAATTTTAACACAGAGATCATTGCTACGATAGTAGACTGGCCCAGTCTCTTCTATTTATTTTACATTTCTATTTATATAAAAGTATTAATTTTTAGTAAACCAACACTTTTGTTTCAATTTTTGTATAAAAAACTTTGAGTTAACCTGTAACCAGCACCAGTGACTGGACAATTTGCGAACTTCACAATAAAATGGGCGTTCTTGCCATGTTTTTCGTCCTACCTTATTTGGAATGATTGACAGTTATCAAGCACACCCCGAGTCAAGTGAATCATGCGTCTCGACTGGAGTGCAAAGTAGTCATAGGTCGTGTGACGTCGTGCGCGTGATCACGACAAATCTAACAACAACGTGACATCAACCCTCAGACGGTCTCAGCATGACTGCTTTGCACTCCAGTCGAGACGCATGATTCACTTGACTCGGGGTGTGCTTGATAACTGTCAATCATTACAAATAAGGTAGGCCGAAAAACATGGCAAGAACGCCCATTTTATTGTGAAATTCGCAAATTGTCCAGTCTCTGGTGCTGGTTACAGATTTGTCGTGATCACGCGCACGACGTCACACGACCTATATCTAACAACAACGTGACATCAACCCTCAGACGGTCTCAGCATGACTACTTTGCACTCCAGTCGAAACGCATGATTCATGTCACGTGACCCGGGCGTGCTTGATAACTGTCAATCATTCCAAATAAGGTAGGACGAAAAACATTGCAAGAACGCCCATTTTATTGTGAAATTCGCTAATTGTCCAGTCTCTGGTGTTGGTTACAGGTTTACTCAAAGTTTTTTTTATACAAATGGAAACGAAAGTGATGGTTTACTAAAAATTAATACCTTTATATAGATCGGAATGTAAAATAAATAGAAGAGACTGGGTCAGTCTATCTTGAACACGTGCTTTGACTTCACTTGGCGTCAGTCATTGGCTCAACGGCTCGTGCGTTGTTTACATAACACGTAACTGCTTCGGGCAAAATGATGCCTTTTACTCATTTTAATACCCATTTACACTAAAAAGGAAATATTTTTAACTACAGATACTTTAAACGTCTTTATTTATTTTTCTTATACTTCAAAAAAATGTTTTAGAATTTATTTTGTCGGAGGAAAAAAGTTAATATTTTGCCGAATTAAGACGCATAGATGTCATCTTTATCAGTGATACTAGCGGTCAAGCGAATATTCACTAGCGACCAAGCGAATATTTACTGCGGGATCAGTTTGATAAAACGTAACATTTTCTAGGAAACGGATTGTCCTTCTGTAAAACAAATAATACACAAATCTAATAAAATCAACAATTATATTTTTTAACCAAATGAAAGAGGTCATACCATGTTACATAGCCTATTTTTTGGATATGTGAAATTTATAAATTTGAATTATCGAGTATGCGAACCTCAACGTTAGTTTAAGCTCTAGACGGTTAATGACCTAGTACGTCACCGATTTACACATGTATGTATATGTATAGGTGTGAAGAGCCGGAATCATACATCGGGTGCCTCAGAAAAAAGGTGGTGAATACCCTATTTAAAGTGATTAAATTAAAAAGTATTACACCAATATCATTGATATTTCACATGTTGTTTCTCTCCAAATTGCAGAGCTAAAAAAGTATTAACACAGTAAAATAGAATTTCAGATCAAGTTTTTCCGAACTGACCAGTCACATAACAATGACCTCAGTTTGCAAAAACAATATGAATATGTCCGCCGTCTTTAGCGCCTTTTCCATTTAGAAAAATAAGAAGGTTGAGTTGCTCCCAGGTTATTTTGACGTGAAAAGGGACATTCACTTCATCGATACTATTACAATGTAAGTTACCGGAATCTACTTAATACTGGTATATGTATAATTACTGGCTGACACAGACCCTATCAGATAAATGCCTACGTGTTTCTTCAGGATGGGGCGACAAGCAACACAATCTAGAGGAGGCCAACCCAGAAAATAGATCATCGGCTATCGCCATTTGGAACAGTCTCTCAGAATGTTTTTTATGAAAGACACACGAAACTATTTACGGATCATAAACTGTGGGAGACAATTCGATCAAAATAGGCAGAATTTAACTTTGATGTTAATAAGAAATTTGAGTTCTGGGTGGAAAAGGTACTTACGTCTACGAACAAAATGGAAAACATAATTTGACATTCTATTCTATAACTCGTATTGTATTAATGCAATTTGAGAGATGGACCTGTAATTCGGAATGGAGTTGCCAAACATTCACATGTATTCCACTTTAAATATTTTACTGTTTTTTTTCTGGTCCACCGAATTATACTCTAGTCAAAATAATCAGTTTCATCTTCTTTCCGGTTCAACACGTCAAAGGGTACTTAAACTCTTGTTTAATAAACTGTATTTAATATCACTCGCCTGAGGTTAATGTCAATATATAATATTATAGGAAACAATGGACGCTCATTTTAAACTATTAGTCAAATGACACGCGACAGACCACGACCTTAACTTTTATGATTTTTAACGTTTTCCCCCTGCCATTCACCTCCTTTGTGTGAGAGAGAGAGAAAGAATGGAGTTTAACGTCCACTCGATACAAACTAGGTCATTTCGGGACTATCATATTCAATAATTCGCTTGTGCGTAGGGGTCGTTAACAGTGGGAGGAAACCGGAGGACCCGGAGAAAACTCACAAGGCTGGACAGGCGACCCTACTCCGTGTCATGTTCAACCGGAGATTCGAAACCAAGCAAGTTGACCAAATGATAGGCTTAATGATACAGCACGCACGTGCTTATAACCATTCGGCCATCTAACCCCCTAACGACCGCCTTTGTACTAGCTAACCATCCAAAGGGCTTATCTATTATCCTCTTCCCTTAGTCAGTATACGTTGACTTTTTCGTATATAAACTTTTCTCTTAAACCGTTCTGATATTTGGGTGGGGTAGGGTCACCCTGAAGATTAAATCTAGACACGAGTTTGATAGACTGCGAGAAAATCTTTGTAGATATGTATTGCGTTACTTGTGTATATTTGTTTAAACGGAGTTCCGTGTTTATAAATGGGGAAAAAGCAATCGTAAATTCGTAACATGCCAAATTATGGTATTTTTACTTGATGTGGCGGTTAAATTCAAATGGCCTTGTATTTGCAAATTTACTCTTATTCAACATTTTCAAATACAGGAAACAGCGTCTAGTCGTTCACGTACATGATCCCTTAATAGAGGGGTCAGCCAAGACCCCCGCCCCACCACTTCTTTACATCTATTTCTAAGGGGTGTTCATGCTTTTTTCAAGTTAAGTTGTTCGATCCAAAAGCGGATGTGGAGGGTCACCTGAAATATATATTATATAAGAATGTATTATACAAAGGTATTTATTTATTCCTTACCTCAAGATGAAAAATGTTTCCCCAAAAAAGTGACATTTCCGCTCCTGTTTTTCCTAACTTTACAGAAATAAAGTTTAAAAAAATATATATATGTATATCAATTTAGAAACTTTTAAATATATATATATATATACATAAAACAATTGAAAAAATACGTCCAGAAATGACTTCTGCTTATCACACATATCGGCCATTGACATCATCAGTTGTCATCTGATGCTGTCAGTAACATGAAATGTTTTGTCTAAATAGATAGTCTCGTGCCCTATATATTTATATGTTAACAAAATAACGCCAGGTCCCCACAAAAAAAATCAATCGGTGAAAAGTCCACACGTAGGCCTGGCATATTTTTTAAATAAAGAAATCTGAAAATGAAATTAAATAAAATGAAGTTTAACGTCCTACTGTTCTGTATCGACTGGAATAATACAGACGGACATACGCCACACAGTGTGTTATGGTCCGAATAGCGGCACTTAGACTTACCCGTGTCAAATTCGAACTGCCAAGGGATCATTTGCGTTCATGTCAATGCGTACACGGGATGTAGATTTTTCGTCCCATCCGAAAGACTATACATTGCTCCTTGCCAGGCCCTCTGCTTTGCACCACTGACAAGGTGGAACCACACTGGGAAATCCCGATAAACTTTCCCGCCAACGCAAGGATTGTATACAGAAGCTCCAGGTTGGCGAGCCAACGTCGTACTCGCTGAGCCACCTTGGCACAATAGCATGTCAAATTTCAAAGTGAGCATACAACATATCGGTTTAAATCCGGTATCGTACATGTATTATCACACGACGTTGCCAGTGGTATAATAAATAATGGTTCATTATACGAGCGCTGAACCCCCCTATTGCTGAGTATTTCAGAAATATTTTCATAAATAAACGACTCTCTAGACAATTGGGTGGCTAAGCTAATGAATGGATTACACAACATTCATCATATCTGCATTAAACGCTAATATGACCGGAGACTGCCGATACATGGTTGACAATGGAGACTTCGTTTATTATCATGGCAATGCTATTTGACAATCGCGTTTTAACTACAAATTTGCAGAAATATTTCATATATATTTTTTTTATTATCTAAAAGATTCTATCTTTGAATTGTTAAGTCGTTCTATAATTTCGCATAATGCGTCTTTAAAATATTAAACGGTTGGATAAATTAAGTATAATACGTCATCAAAATCAGCATTCGGCAAACCTGGACAGATTCCGATACCCTCCGTAACCCTACATCTAGACTCGGTTGTATGACAGTAATTGATATGTACCTACGACCATACATTTGCGATGCGGCTAGGTCGACTACCGATTTACTTTAACAGGAAAACGTGCCGCTTTTACAAAAAAGTCCCAAAATGGCGTCTTTTCTAGATATAATCTCTATTGGGGCAGTGATGTTTTAGTTTGTTGATATAATCTCCATGGGGGCAGCCATTTTTTATCCGGGTCCTTTAACATGGCGGAATTCGTGATACAGCCGAGTCCAGGGCCCGATTCCTAGAAAATTCTTAAGCACGTTCTTGTGCTTAGATTTTAGTCGACTTTGCATTTAAGTAAACTTACCTTATTTTGTGTTCCCAGAAAATTCTTAAGAACGGCCTTGTGCTTAGATTTTAAGTAGACTTCATTGTAAGCATAAGAACGTTATTATGCGTTCCAAGAAAAAACTTAAGCACAACTTCGTTCTTAAACATAGCCAATCTAAGCACAAGTCCCAAGCAAGGTATAGGGCTTGCTTACCAACCTTAAGTCTGTTTCTGCTTCAAAAAGATGGCTGACCGTACTCCGTAGACTTATTCGACGGCATTTCCTACACCTTTTGATACCAAAGACAATTACAAGACAGAGAAAATCCTTTTCCACAAGAAATTAGAATGCTATAGAAAATTTCGCATCTAGGGCCTTATAGGCCTACCCTGAAACCAATTCCTTTATTTGTCAATTAGTAAACAATAGGCTACAAACACACAGGCTGCTTTAAGACCAGGCGCTCTCACAATTATTCAGTTAGTTTGTATGTGTCTGCGTTGTTTTTTTTATACAGTATCTTTTGGCACATTTTATAAATTATGTTTAGGCCCTATAGTGGACATGTCAAACGCATCCAAATCAACCACAATGAAGCAGACGACAAATTTATGACGTAATTCGCATACCAAAGTTGTTTTATGACGTTAAAGAGCATCGTAGTCTCAGTGTATGGTAAGCTTTACCAGTCACAATGTGCTTAGACTTGTACTTGGCCTGTGCTTACGTAAGAATGGTCTTGAGAATTTTCTAGGAACAGTATTTTTATAAGATTCTTACGTAAGTAAAAGTGAAGTATGACTTTGTGCTTACTTAAAGAATTTTCTAGGAACCGGGCCCTGATGTGGGGTACGGGGATCTGTCGAGATTGGCCGAGTGCAAAATCAGCTCAAAAATACATCAAAAGGAACCAGCTAACTCTCGAATTTCTAAAACAATAGGCACATCGCAAATCAGCTGCACAAAATGTAAATGTGCGAAAAATGCCCCGGCCCAGCAACCCCCTCGTCTGCCTACAAATAAGGAAAATGATATTTGTCAAAATGTTAGACAAATCCCAAGTCAAGGGCATGTTCTATCCACATTTTAATGAGTTTTTATGACAGTTTGGCAAACAATTCCATCGTCTCTATTTGTATTCCGCATCTTATTTCGGTCATTCATTGGGATTCAAAAATAGAAAGTTGATTTATTATTGTATATAATATTTACTAAGTATTATTGTGTGTTTCACCATACTTGACAGTTATAAAAGTCACTTACAATAACATTATCACATTCTCATACTGACACATTGAAGCTTCATTATCAAATTCTCAATCTGACACATTGAAGCTTCTGTAGCTATTTTCATGATTAAGTAATTTGTTATTCATTATAATCTATTAGATTATAAAATGGCTTACACTTCTTTACTATATACATTATACTTATTTTAGAATAATAGATTTATCTTATTTAAAAACAAAATCCGATTTATCTTTGATAACATATTCTAGTCCATATATTTTCTACTGTGTACTCAAATAGAATATAATTTTTTTAAAGGTATTAAAGGAAATGATATGAATAGTGTTTAACGTCCTACTGTTCTCCCCCTAAACTGGGGTAATGAAGACGGGAGGTTTTAAAGTGGCTAAACTCAATATCATCCATAATATTTTTAATTAAAAACACGAAATCAGTGTTGGTCCATTTCAATTAATATTGGTGTTGTTATCTTACTGCGAAATTAGCGATCCTTATATCCAATATAGAATACAAAATGAACACCAGTACAAGACTCGCCATTTGTAATTTACAAAGCCCCCCCCCCCCCGCAAGACAATTAAAAGTAATTAAAAGTGACTGATTCACAAACGAAAAAATCAGTTGCGAAAAGCGTGTAGAATGGACTGCGCAACCGCAAAATACTGCCGTTTTATTTGAACTGTTTCAACGAACATTATTGATTAGCAATTACAAATTGAACGTAAATTACTCTATATATATTAAAGTAGATAAAGTACAAGTACTTCTTTGTTTACGGTAGATAAATGCATAAATAAATAAAAAATACGTCCAGGTAAGAAAATCTTCCACTTTACTTCATTATGACATACATTAAATTATAAGCTAGCTATCTGCCTTCTAAGGGCGTCTTCAGATATTAATAATGTATACTCGTATTACATCATAACGGTGCTTTAGACCCGCTGTTGTTTATTTTAAGGTTCCAAAGATTAGAGCTTGTAAAAGATT
This sequence comes from Patella pellucida, assembly GCA_917208275.1. Taxonomy (NCBI): domain Eukaryota; kingdom Metazoa; phylum Mollusca; class Gastropoda; family Patellidae; genus Patella; species Patella pellucida. The sequence goes on along the minus strand of OU795043.1, from coordinate 41,056,190 downwards.
TTCCGCCAATTCTGTTGAGTTGTTCTGGTTTAGTCTGTTGATTCGGATACTGTTTTTGGTAACGCTTTTGCTGCTGTCCGGGGTTTATCAGTTATCCCAATTCCGCGTCTGTAGTTTTGGCCAATTTGTTTTTTTATTCACCCAAGTCTGTAAAAAATTGGCTCGTCAACGGGATATAAGCTACAGTTTTTAAACATTTAATTTTCAAATTTGCTTGCAAAGATTGGTTTAGCGAGCTTCGATATTCGGCTTTCCGTGACCTTCCATTCCAGAGTTACCTCCCCTTTGTCGAAATCCTTTAGAATGCTATAAAGCCTACTATTTTCGACGAATCTTATTCAAATGTTGTATGAAGCATTAGATTCATATAAGGATAATAAACCCTATCGATATTCAGTCTACAGTTTTTACCAGATTTTATTTTCAAAGTAGGTGTGAAGTATTTGGGTCATGCGAGGCCGAATCCTATCAATGCAATGTTGTTCGTTCTGCGACTTTCTTTTCCAGAATTAACCCCTAACGAAAACCTTGTGAACACAATATAGAGGCAACAGTAGTCTTTTCAAATTTGGTGTGAGGCACTGAGTCACGAGAGGAAGAACTAAATTGATGTACCTGAGTTATCTCCTCTTTGCCCAAAACAATTGTAGAGACAAGATTGATCGCAATATTTCTGTTAAGCCTTACAGCGCAGTGGACGCTTACGGCTGCCCCCCCCCACTCCATTCACTTGATTTGATATAATTATTTCTTTTTTGCAATGTCTGTTTTCTGTCTTGTCCGCAGGTTTATCTTGTAGATTTTTGTTTTACTAGTAGTGTGATCCTCCTGCACTTACTAATAGAGACGACGGTTTTTAAAGGTTAAGGGAGAAAACCTGTTGAGTTTAACCAATCTGGAACTGTTCCTGGAATCATGTGCCTGGAAAAATTGTGACCACGATAGAGATAGGGTTTCTTGAAGGATCATAAATCTTTTAAAAACAGGTTTGGTCAACATGCAATTTGAACTATCGGATAAGTTTCTGCTGAGACATAACTGCCGCTTGGGTGCGTTTTTTTTTAACATTCTATTTCCGTGACAATTTTTATAATCTAAAGATATCACCCTTTACCCAAATAGAATATTATTTAAAGAACTAGAGGCCTGTAGGTATATGAAAAACTAAGTTTGGTATTGCTTTTACAGTATCAATACTAAAACGAAACGAAAGTGCCACACATCTGTACTGTTCAAACTTTAGGCAAGGAAGCCACAGGCATGGTCCTATTCTTAGTTCTCACAAATAAAGCAACTTCCATAAATAAACATCTGTAAATACATGTAAGACTAATTGAAAAGGATATTTAGTCATAAAACTGTGAAGTCTATTTGTACGGAATCCGACATCTGCCATTCTATTTTTGATATTAGCCCAGGATACAACATTTATGCAATTTGCTCTATCAATAAAAGTACCTGTCACAGAGAAAAAAGATTTCCAGTCCCTTAAAAAATATCGTGTTGAGATAGTCATCAATTGGCCGCTTATGCCAATGACACTATAGGGTTATTTTAGGTCTAAGAAAAGTGTTCTGTTTATTTTAGAAATATTTGCCTACATGACGTGTGACGAAAATTATAGTCTAGACTTAGACTTATTTACCCCCAGTTATGTCAGTATCGATGTCTGGAAAGTAGGGTACTATTGTCCGTTCATCTCGTGAACTGATTAGTACAATTAAATAGAATAAGATTGATTTAAAACGGTGTCTATATGAAACACTTACCCAACAATGGTAATTGTCCCGCTCTAATAGCTGATGCATTATATTATTTTATATATAGGAGAGAGTAGGGTTCGATTTACCTCAGACAATCATTCGGAGATCAAGGAGGGTATACCTATAGCCTCCTTGGTAGCCTTCTCGGCTAGGGGCTATAGAAAAACACATCATCCTAGCGCGAACGTTATGTAGAACTATCAAGAAGTATGTGGCTCTTGCCACGTTTAAGCCGTTAGGTCTGAGTTATAAAAGTATTATCATAGGTGTTGTTTTTTTTAGCTGTACGTAATCTTTGTAGTTTGCTGTAATCGTTATATAAACATAGTAACAACATAAATAGTGTTCAAGAGTCAGTTTATTGATGATTGAAATAATTGATCCCACAACGTGAAGTCCGAAGAACGTCCTAGAGATAATGTCACATCTATAGTGTCACAGCTTATCTCTTTTTGGCACCGCGAGACAGGATAGTGTCACATATGACAAATTTAATATGTCATCTGTTTATAACTGCATATAGATAAATAAGGGGGTTAGGGTACAGATTGATTTCGAATTATTATGAAAGGCATTGATGTTCATTCCTGTGTATTACAGACATCGCATATCGATGCCATAGTTCTGGAAGGTTGTAAGTGCCACTTATGACCCAAATATCTTTTTTTTGCATATGATCACCAATGCCATTGGGGGCTTCTCTGTGCAAAATTTCAGAACTGTAAGGTAGTAACTTCCACAATCAAACTACTATTAAAAATGTTGATGTCCTATTTGCGTTATTAAGATTGGAATAGGTTTTCCTCTCATACCTCATAAAGTAAATCAGACAATTTTTGACACTTAAGACCTTTCAGAACTATGGTGTCGATATAATCATGTTATCATAACTAGCGTTGCGACATTTCTGAAACATGCAAGGATGAGGCGTAGTCTATTGTTTGTTGCTTAACCGAAAACAAAGCTGTATACATGTATTTGGAAATATACTTTCATTTATTCATTTTAAACGCAGCAAAACGCCAATAGTATAAATCTAAATTCTTTATATTATAAAAAAAATATTGAGGAGTACCGGTTACAAGGTATTGAGTCTGATACAATTCAGATTGACTAATTAAAAAAAAGACACCATAAGAAAAAGAAATCTGAACTAAAAGTAAAAGTGATGAACAATGTGTTGACAGTAATCACGAATAGGGCTATAATTATAATTCTAAGAAAGTTTGGAAAATTATTATGGCGGCAAAAATAATCTCTTATGGTTTGCTGTACATGTAGGTCTAGATATATTTAGTACCTCTTGAACTACAAATAACTACTCGCATACGCCCACCCCCTTTAATTAATGTAACTTTGGTACAAGAGATTATATTTAATAAAAAAACAACGTGAAAGCTGTGAATGAAGGGATATCCACAGTAATTTATTCGTCATCACCTGTAAAGCCAAACCAGGATGTACCGAGTCTTCTGCACGTATACGCCACGACCATGGCGTAGCCTGAAGTTATTCGTTATCTGATTCCCAAATCTTAGCGTAAAATATGTGAATTAGGCAATCTTTGTGGTTACGTTTGTAATATATCCTGACCTTTTCTTGACCGCGTTTCCTAACTTCGATATTCTGATAATTCTCTCCACTAGGGGGCGTTGAGATAAACTAGTCTACGGATAAACACCAACGCAACAGGTATCGGTAGATTAGAGTATTTTGATATTAAAGGGGTAATTCGAGAAATAAGTTGATTGCTTGAAATGCTGAGTGTTCGTTGAAGGTCATCCTCTCTGGTGGTAACGGTGGGTTTATAGAGAAAGAGAGAGAAGGCGGGCGATACAAATTAGACAAACCTCATTGCGCCAAATTCTTCATTACATGTGCATCGATGTATGGGCCGCTAAATAAGTGTTTCTTTACGTTGACGTATACTAAAAGGTTACAAGCTTGAAGAGATTTACAGAAGCGATCGTGTAGGTCACAGAAATACATTAAGTCTGGAAAAGCTCAAATCCATTGGGAAACAATAACCCCGTCATTACCATGGTTAAATCGTTACTCTAGTAATACTTATATAGATATATAGGTGCGGTAAATTCAATCGCAGAATTACAGGAACACAGAAATGAATCATCACAGAGCAGCAAGACATGGAATAAAGTCACAAAGTGTAAAATTTCGCAAGGTTTGCTTCGTACGTCATTGTTTTAAAGGACATATCCCAAGTATACTTGTGCAGTGAATAAAACTGGTTTCTTCTAGTAGACCCAAACAACGGTTGTAACCTGTATGACACGCTCAGCTGTGAAGGGGGTGGGGTGGAGATGAACTTCTTAATTATCCCCTTTGTTTAATTTGTAAGAATGCTTGGTGTCCAATTTCATTCTTGTAAATCATATAACTACCATCTCTATAACGCCCAGCTATGAGAGGTGGTAATTGCTCGCCGATTAGGGAGGGTCGGGTATTTCCGGTGACTATAATGGCCGCTATATAATAATGAGTATTTTGGGGAATATTAACCGTAACCCATTTTAGAAGACCAAACTTGGATCCAAGTTTAGTTTTCTAAAAAGGGTTAGGGTTAGTATTGCACAGAAAATCTAGATCCTCCCTAACCGGCCTACAGGTAGCATCTCCACATATTGATTTAGAGGCTTTTAAATTGTTAGTTAATACCTTTGCGACTCGCTGATTTCCCCAACAACCACATATTGCAGAAGATCCAGAATAATCTATGTGTATATTTTGTAAACTTAAAGCTGAACTTTATAAGATCGTTTTAATTTGATAAATTGTATATTTGGAACTAATCATAAGCTAACCATTATCACCGTTAATTAATATGTTTATGTATATTGTTCATTATTGTATTAGCGCTTTCGAGGAGCTTTTAGTTGGAATTTGGTTACTAATTAGACACGCTTAAAATACAAACGACCGACAACTTATCCTGTTCTCGTTAAAATATATTCCACCGTGCAGGTGTTGTCCATATAATTACTTATTTTGTTTTCGTTTTTGGCTAAAAATATTTCAGATTTTCACAGTTTGGCAGTTTTTTAAACATACCTTCAATTAATACTTTCACAGTTTGGCCAGTAATTTAAACCCACTCTCACCAATAAAGGAAGTGCCCGAATTAAGAACACCCAATTGATATCTTCCTATTACTCCCGTGGCCTAACGTGGAAAAGATGCCACTTAGCATGGAAAACATGCCACTTAGCATGGGAAACAATCTATTAAAACACTATTTATGGATAACCTTCACTTTGGTTTATTACATGACGATCGCATTTTAATTAATTTAAATCTCGACCATCCAGTGATATAGATATATTATCCGTGGCTAGCCATGTAAAACAAATGTCTAAATTTTACTAATTTGAAGCTGGAAAGAAGACCTGCAATAGGCAGATTTAGCTTAAACATGCGTTATGTAAGAACAAAATCAGAAGGTATAATTTGGGCTTCATAATAGGTTTCCCCTTGTCAGTGATGCAGGACGGAGGGCCTGGCAAGGACAGTTGTCTAGTAGTTCGGATGGGACGAAAAACCGAGGCCCCGTGTACACATTGGCGTGCACGCAAAGGGTCCCTTGGCAGTAAGAATTCGATATAAGAGCAGGGCCGGATTAACCATGGGGCACAGGCCCCAGGGCCCCCAAAATTAGGGGGGGGGGCCTACAAAAAAACTCAGTTGCGTCCCTCCTCTAGAAATGTCATCATTTCATAGCACTCGCATTTATCACCAGGGCCGGATTAACCATGTGGCACAGACCCCGGGGCCCCCCACATTAGGGCCCCCCACAAAAAATCTTAGTTGCGTCCAGCCCCCTCCTCTAGAAATGCCATTATTTCATAGCACTCGCATGGATTGGGCCACTGAACTAACGCCAGAATTCGCTAATTTTGTGGCAGAATTTTTTTTTTCCTGTGGGAGGTACTTCTAAATGGCTCGAAACAAATGCCTGAAATGCCCGAAAACCTAGTTTCCGGCCTCCGATTTCTGCTCCCCCTCCCAAAAAATTGACAACCTTTCATTTATTAAATAATACACTTGATTATGATCACATAGTGATTCTCCTAAGGCACTGATGAGTCGGTCGGTGTTAATGGCGCCTACACCTGATCCAAACTTTCTTATATCTCTTATGTGGAGGCTATTGGGCGCCACTACAGGCTGCAGGCGCAGACCAAAGGTGCGGACACCAGGAGCAAATGCCTCTCCCAAAAAATCTGCCGCCATATAAAATACAAAATTGCCACTCAGATATCACCCCAAAGGCAGAAAAACGTGTTTCCTGCATCGGTGTTTTTCACAATTTACTGAGGGAGGACTACCGACAAGGGTGCCGCCCCATAGGCGAAGGGCCTCTCCTATCATCTCTTTCTGGATCGGCGTCTGACCCACCACATGACATTAAAATGTTCGTTTTGGTCGCCCTTATTCACATTTGACAGGACCTTGTTGGTCTTTGGGGGCGCCGCCACCAAATGACATGATTAGAGATTTTCGATCTGGTCGCCCTATCCATGTCGCCATATGGTGTTTCGGACTAGTTCTAGTTTCGCGGATAAGGAGTTTCTCATTTTGGTGCGCTTAACATCAAAATGAGAAATAGCGCTGCCGAAATTGACACAAGTGGGTGGAAAACGGGTTTGTGACAGTCTAATTTTCAAAATTTTCGGGGGGAGGGGCTTCCAGACCCCACCCCCACGTACCCACACGCACCGTTCCGCACTCAGTAACTCGGGCATTATATTGTCGTCCCAAACACTCTGCTGCACTCCCACTTTTACATTCCTACATACGGCCCTGCCTCAGACCCCCGTTGTGGGGCTTCGCGCCTTCGGCGCTGTCGGTCGGTGACCAGGGGCCCCCCACATATTCCAGGCCCCAGGGCCCCCCACATATTCCAGGCCCCAGGGCCCCCACCATGGTTAATCCGGCGTTGTATAAGAGTAGGCCGTAGCGCCGCTGTCTGGACAGAATTTCGCTCATAACACACTGTATGGCATATGTGTGCCCGTCTCCATTAGCCCAGTTTAGGAGTAGGACGTTAAACCCCATTTCATTCCATATGTTACATAAGGACAATTAACCGTGCATTAAAATGACAAACCTTATAGACCATCGGATAGTTAGCATCAATTTAATCATTTATCGTTAAAATAGATAATCGAGACATTGTTTATTTAATCCTAGCTATGATACTTAAGAAACAAGACCATTAAGGCTAGATCTTGTCCAAACTTCAAACATTCATTACTTAATATATTCATTTTAATCATATATTATTAAACTACTATATAAAGAAAGGCCACCTCTTTATCTCTATTTTTACATAATGCATAATTAATTTCGTTTTCACTATATTACATTCTTTCAGATCTTTTTATTAATATTTTTTATTGACTCAACAAAGGGATCAGCATCATGTAGGAAGTAGCATGGATTTGTTGATTTATAATAACACAGAGAGTAAGAGAATACAAATATATTTTTATTATAATTATGTACTGAACCACATCTCCTTCTCATTCCGTTGTGAGGTCTGGTGGAATTAAGAGTGGAACAGATCCCACAAATAAGTCACCGACAGGCAAGCAAACTGTGAAACAAACTTTTACTCCACAATGATTTTAATTGATTCAAAAGAACTGTTTGTACTTATCATTCTGTGGATAAAACGGTATTATAGCCATGATAGGTTTTTTTTATCAATGTACTGATATAACAAACTAGGCCGGTTGGGGAGGTTCGGGAATTTACGGAGTGAACAATGACAGCTTTATATAAATACAAATGAGTATTTTGGGGAATACCCTTTACCCCCATAGAAAGGGTTAGTGTTAGTATCTGCAATATCACTTAGTGTACCCTAGACCAACAAGACGTCGAGGAAAAGGCCCATTTTCGGGGTCTTCTCTTTATTAAACAATATTTTGAGAACACTTTTGCACGTTACTTGTTAGCGTGTGATTGAATAGAAAGATTCCGGGGCGTCCTTGACGACAATCTTGCAGTAATCAGTATAACAAATCAATGTTTTGTTTTATAAGATTGTACAATTTGAAAAACCAAAACAGATGTCCGCCAAATTAAATGTCACTGAGCACCATTTCCCCTTCGCTTCTGTTGGAATTAAGATAATTGTCGCTGTATGCGGAAGTATAAGTTTATGGAATAATCTCAGTGAAAAGGTGATGGATCAAGTCAATGCTGAACTTCAGATTGTTGCGTGATTAATTTGCTTTAAGACTTATTCATCTGATGTGGGAGACCATACAATCACGAAATATAATCATCAAGAAGAAATAAGGTAATATGTAATAGCATCGGCTTGCTGTCGTAGGAGGATATATAGCCCAGACGTGTTTTGCTGCATATAAAAATTCTCAACAAGATCATCTGTCCTCAGAACATTTCAAAACAACCTGAAAACTGATCTAAACAATATATGCGTAACACGCTACTGCTTAGTGCATCTTGGTCATTTGTGTGCAGACGTGGGCGGGGCAAATACAATACTAATCTAATATTGTCGAATTGAATCGCAGTTATTGGTATCGTTTTACGTATAAATGAAATGGGAAGTCCTACAGTTCTGCTCCGACTGGACTAATGTAGACTAGCATACGCCATACAGTGTGCTATGGCGTACTTTTATATCACCTTTAAACTGCCACGGTATCTTTTACGTGCACGCTAATGTATACACGAGACCTCTGTTTTTCGTCCCATCCGAACAACTAGACAACTGTCGTTGTCAGACCCTCTCATCTGCCCTGCATCATTGACAACGTCGGAAAATCTTGATGAATATTCTCCGTCAATGCAGGGATTGGAAACTCGACGCCCAGGCTAGCGAGCCAGCGTCTTACCCACTTAGCCATCGTTTTACCTATAAAGTCTTAGTATATGTTAACAGTTGCCTTTATCCGGGTCTTGTTTAAATCCTACTCGGGTTAGAAACTAGATTTAAAATACCATTAGTCCTAATGGACAAATCAATTCAAAGTCTTTACAGGCTTACTGCAATTGGTGTTTAAGAATTTAAAACAATCAACACTGCGCATGATCAATGGGACTTTAATTAAACATTATATTCATTAGTAACCCTGAAATCTTACTCTAATTTAGTCTGTATCCATTTACTCTGGGCGCTTTAAGGGACAAAACCATTCTTGCTGGCTTTACAGCTCTAGAAAATAAATAATTTACTTGTCCAGAGGATTCGAAAATATTTTTTAAATCCAAGTCACATTTGAAAAGGTTTACTAAGGCTTTTCAAATCATTTAGTTGATTTTTTCAAATTTTTAAAATTAGGTGTGTTAAGATTTATTTTATCATCAATTAATTGGAATATTGTGAAATAGTACAATTTGTTGACCAGAATACAGATTGGGACATATTATTCAGTTGCAATAACAGTGGTATTGATCCTATAAGCGCCATCTATGGATGCTACTACACCAGCTGCCCAAAATAGGCACGAACGATAACCATGCATATTGCAGTTTCCTGGTGTGTGTACATTTAAAGGCATGTATATTGGTGAATATAGATGTAGGTATTTTAATCATAGGGTGGGGTTATTACGTGTGTATGATGATTAACAAGGGTAGTGGTTTAATCTAACGTCTTCAATCTGTGATCACTCCATCATCAAAATGCCTATAAGACAAATGTTTTATATTGTTAAGAATCGTCTAGGGACCTGTTACGTGTTCAATTTGCTATGATTAGTACTAAACTTGCCAATACGATGATGTAGGTAGTCCGACATTTGGTAAGTATTATTAGATTATATAGACAACAGTTATGATAGGTTTCTGGTAGGTCTTCACCTGACTCTACTAAACATAGTAATAATTATTAGATAGCTTCGGTCTCACTTCTAGACTCCTAGACGTAACACCTCTTTGGTGGTGGACGTTATAAAAATGTTACGTTTTTGATATTCCTGATATTAATGGGGCATATGTCAATATTAAATATATTGGTCCCAAAATATAACAGATGTTAAGTTATAATTAATTGTTTAACAGTCGACAGAATATAAGTATTAGCAAGTAAAACGACGACTCCCTCTTACTATTTCGAAACCAAAACGGAATCATTAAGATCATGGGTATAGCATACATTTTATCGAAACAGCAGATCAGAAGAGAGAGAGAGAGAGAGGGGTTTAACGTCCACTCGACACAAACTAGGTCATTTCGGTCTTTAGCAGTGGGAAGAAACCAGAGGACCCGGAGAAAACCAACGAGATTTGACGGAGGACCCTACTAGCAGACCAGAGCAACCTATTTCAAAACTATGTTATCACGTACATTAAAGTGGTTTAGCTCCTTTAAGATGACAAAGACCTTTTCAACATTCAGATAATTCGTATGTTATTTCCGAAAAGTACTTAAAATTGTTAATTTCAGCTGAACTCGAATCGATATTGACATAAAGCAAATTACGAAACGTTGAACAGAGGATCGTCTGGTTAATAATACCGATCATGTATATTCCTCATTGACTCATTAATGGCCAGGTCTGAAATAGAACTTTTATCTTGGTTCCACATTAAACAGTGCACCGCTTTCGGTTTTTTGAGTCACGCAGCCACTTTATACCTGGTAATATCGCCACAGTTACCGGTTACCCTGATTTCATTTTCTTTTATCTGTCTATGACTTCATTATTTCAATTAAAACGTTTAGTCATTAAGACTATAATTAGGCAGTAGTCTAATTTTATTAAATCTCGCCATTGTTATTTCAAATATAAGTAACACTCGTAGTAATAAAACACCATGCAGCCGAGAAGACAACATCAATCAATTCTAGACACAGACAATCATCAAAGAAGAGTGATCGTTTTGGTGCACCGTATTTCTATAATATGATTTAAAATATGATTTGATTATTTTGTTGTGTGTTTTATATTCATTTTGCACTCATACCCAGGTCATTGACATCTAATGTCAAACATTAATCATTAAGTTGCCGTGGTCCGGCCATTTAACTTTCCTCTTTAGTATGGCGTGCTTAAGAAATACTACCGCAAGCATTAAGAACCATAATGATTTATGTTCTATTTTGGCATAATACGCCTTATATCTTAGGGTGTGATGAAATGAAATGAAATGGGGCTTAATGCTCCCGATTGGCTAAAGAATACGGACATACGCCATTCAGTGTGCTATGAGGGAAATTTTGTCCTGATATGTACACGGGACCTCAGTTTTACTTCCCATCCGAACGACTATATATACGTTGTCTTTTGCCAGACCCTCTGCCCTGCAAGAGGGAACCACGGCGGAAAATCCTGATGAACTTTGTCACCCAGGACTAGTATTGAACCAGGACCTCCAGCTTAGTGAGCCAACATCTAACTCACTAAGCCACTGCGGCGCCCAAACGATGGGATAATAGGCAATGTTGATTCAAATTTAAAGCCCTCTCAAGTTTAAAGTGGACCTTAGGCGTAAACTTTGTGAGATAATTGTGTTATTTAACGCCCTATTTTTCTGCACCACCCGGGATAATTGTCAAAGGTTCTTTTACGTGCACACCAACGAGTTGAGCCGCTGTTTTGGTCCTATCCGAGGTACTTTATCGGCCAACACCAGGATGGAACCGGAACATCCTAGTTATTGGTAAAGCCCCATACTCATTAACCACAGTGGTTCGTGTCCCAGAAATAAATGAACACCGAAAAGTTGTATCATAGGTTCCAGAAAGAAACAGAACGGATCGAATATCTATGTAACCGGTTTCGGCAGTTCTGAAAATGCCCAACTTAACACCTCCACGTCCCTTATATGACCATCCAAATAGCACAATAAAAGCTCTTGACAACTTGGTATAGTACCTACCGGAATTAATTTGAAATCTTTCATTTTCGCGAAAAGAGTTCTGGAGTTATTGTCTATGACATGTGTAGCATTATAGTCGTGGTGGCATTATTTTTAAATCTATAGACAAAGAATAATGAAATATTCAGCTATCTTATTTCTCTATTTTTTGTCTATGAATTAAAAAACAATGTCGCCACTACTATATTGCTTCACATGACTGATTGATTAATCATCAAAGTACATTACCGTGGTTAATTATTAATGGGCTGAAGGGGATATCTTTGATTTTAAGAAATTTGAGAATTTAGAGATATTCACCCGATTGTTGATTATTCCTGCATTGATGAACTATTACTCCTGAGAGCACAGTTCTAAACTGATCCACAAAAGTTGTTGGGATTGCGTTAAGATAATCCAATATTCAGTATGTCTGTACATTTTCATTTTGTGAGTTGTTCTATTGGTCAGTGCCTTTCAAACTTGCTGGACATATTCATCGACTCGGTTGACATGGTCCATATGAAAACTATTCACAGGGTTATTGTCCCTGACATCGAAAGTTTGTCAGACCAGTGTTTAAAAAAATTAAAAACATAAAATGACTGGGACTGTTTTACTTTCAGTTACCATATGTGATTCGGAGTATATCATCTATTGCCCTATTTACCTATAGATCGAGCATATTCTTTCTAGAACATATACATATCTTTCCACTTCTTAATGCCTAGCAAATCAAAAATTTGTTGCACGTTGGTATCGAGGACTGTGTGTTAACTTGAAAATGACTCCTATGGTGGAGGTTTCGCAGATCATCAGTGGAATAGAAAGTTGAAGACTAATGATAAACAGTGAAAAGAAATCAAAAGTAGAAGAGGGCGGTCCTAGAACTTTTTTATTTGGTCTAATAGTCTCAAACGTGGCGTTGAACGCCTACCTTTGTAGAGGTCGCCGAGGTCCAGATCAAGAAGAGCCGTACGCAGTGACGGCAATCCGCTTTCCTCAATAAATTCCGGGAATTGAAATATATACTGTGGAAGGGTAAACTCCTAAAGTAGAAGAGGTTATTTTTCATTAAATTTCGTGACAAATATCAATATGAACAAAATAGCACCGAGTTTGTCCAACGGTCAAACGGACAGTTACGATTACGGGGAGAGGGGGGATCCAGGAGGGGGTTTGCCAGCCTCCCGTTAAGGAAATTTGACAGCTGGCGTAGGCATATATATTGACCGGTTCAAACCGGATTTAAATGCATAATTTGTACCCTTCCCACCGTATTAATATTCTAAATTTTAAATAAAATCTTACACTATAATTTTACACTTTTTACTTCTAACACCATTTAAGGGTATTTTAAACCCTATATTACTTTATTTCTCTATAATCAGTTTATCAGAGAATAAAGTGGTTATAAACTAATTGACAACCAAATTACATAACTGACCTATTGACATCTAAATAATCTCTTCACTTCTGTATGGTTCTATTGTCAAATTACGCCAATGGAAGAATATGTAAATTATTATAGCCAGATTACTTAATTGGTCTATATACATTGATTGATCTAATTATTCTTGTAATGACTATACCAGGAAGACTATGTAGATTAATGTCAAGTCTTGTATTATATACTTTTAACCTTTTGTTGTATGTTACTTAATATTATTTATAATCCATTGTCATGGAAATTTATTGTTCTAAGAATGTATATATATATGTATCGTATTTGAATATTTTATAACATTATTAATATCTGAAGACGCCTATAGAGGGCAGACAGCTAGCTTATATGACTTAATGTATGTCGGAATGAAGTAAAGTGGATAATTTTTTACCTGGACGTATTTTTTTATTATTATATGCATATAGCTTTTTGAAGAGAGAAATAAAATCCCGTTTGATGTCAACTTTTATAATGAATTAATAGGATCATATTGTGATTCAATGTCATTGATGTAAAGCATTAATTGTGATATCACATGTCTATATCATTATTCCGTGCTTTGGATGTCAACCCCATCCAACCATCTGATGATTAAGGATAAAGCACACAGCCTTTACACTTTTCTCATAAAGTTTTAGTTTCTTAATTATTGTTATGTAGCTGAGCAAGGTGGGGTTTGGACCCCCCCCCCCTAAAAATAACTCCACCCAACAAAACACAAACCCCACCTCTGGATCCGCCCATTGATCGGTAAGATGCTTTATCAATCAACTCATTCATTTTTACAATGATGTTAACATATCCGGTAAAACATATAATCTATAATGCTTCTCCGACTAAATTACAATTATGGATATCCCGATAGCTAATAATCAGCTTGTAATTTTGTTATGAATGAAAATTTAAAATAATTATAGATATACACACCTGTAATAATATTGATTAATTACCTGGCGTTTTCTGTGTCTGGTCTTCTGATTCATAAAAAACAGGCAGGAAGAACCACCACCCATATATTAAAAAAATAATAACAGACAAGAATTACATGTATATGATAAACTCAATTTATCCTTTTAAAAAATAACGATGGTATATCAAAGACACCGTCAATCTTCAAAGGTCTACCTTAACGATAAGAAGTAGTTAATGAAAGAGATACACAGAATATCCAGCCTGTGCCCGTGGATGTTAATTAATGTTTTAATCATATATCTACCATTATAACTTATACTTACTGTAAATCTTATCATTTATCTTAACGATGCTGATAGAAAAAAAAGCGACTCCACCCTATTCCTCATGCACTACTTTGTTGAACCAGTTTATCTTAAAGCCACTGTCTGAAGAGTAACGGGATTATCGACCGGCACTACATGCCACTTAAAATTCACAGAATACTTTTATTGTGTGTTGTCGGTTATTGTGAAGATACTGATCCGGCTTTATGGAGATGGACAACTCCCAAAGGAATCCAGAAACTCAGTTTGGGAATCGAAATGAAATCGGGTTTGACGACCTTAGTTTATGTGCGGACTGTGCCAATGAAGATGTTTTGCCAAAATTCCAATGCTGTCCCGTGCCTGGGCGATTGCATGGCCTCCTGTACATCGTTAGAAACATCACTTCGAAATTGTTTAAAGCATTACCATTAAGAAAAACTATTAGGAAACTATCTTAGTGACCCAATCTTTACTTTTTTAATTTAAACTATGATGCTAGTATTGGACATTATGCGTTATGGGCTAATTTTCCTTGTCTGGAAGAAAGTATTAATTGTAACGACGGACAAGACATGGCGTCGCTACTTACTGCAGCTATACTCTACCAGATAATTCATTAATCAGCCCAAAGGTGCGGTAATTTAATTTTTTGGATAAATTTTAAACGTCGCTTGATCTCTTTATATTTACAAAAAGAAAACAAAACGTAACCTGGTCTAGTCAGCAGACGTTTAATGATCTGCTATACACATTGCATCTATAGTTTCAACCACCAAGAATTGAACAAGGTGGGATTGCGAATCCTGAGCAGACATTTTTGAAAAGGAAAAATCGTTTAACGCAACAGCTGCAGATTAATATATACGATCATACTTTATGTAGAAAGTCGCTTATAAATATAGATATTTAATACGTATACCACCTGTATTTAAAAAAAAATCATTTAAAGGGAATTCACTCAGTATTACATAGTTCCTGTAATAGCTTAGAACAAAGAAGGTAACGACACATTTACCACAGTCGCTGGTATACATCGATTCTATTATTATAGACTTGGTCATTCCAGTCTGTACTATTCCTGCTTTGATCACCACGGCTGTAATACTTGCTGTTGTTGACGAAGCAGAGACAATATAAGCTGGATGATTGAGATTAAAACCACGTAGAAGAATCTTATAAGATCTCAACCGTGGCCCCGTCAACTTTACGTCATGGCCTTAAGAAAATTAGTTGGCGTGTTAACCATCAATACGCCAACGTTTAACAATCCACATAGTTTTTTTTCTTTACAAGAAAATATGTCTATTTAATCGTTTAACAAGAAGTAAGACTTACAAACAGTAGTTAATCATTCCACTCCGTTACACTATTCTGCTTAATGTCTTTACCTGTTTCTTCAACGTCTTCGGTTCCGTAAAATCATCAACATTTTTTCTTGACTTGATTCTGAGAGAACGGTTTACTCGAAGTTAACTCATTAAGATATTACTCTCTCGCGAAAAATAATCTTTCTCTCTCACGTGCATTTTACTGATATACTCCATAGCTTAACTAAATGAACCTGCATCTACATTTTTTTGGTTTTTATATTGGAGGCTATTTTACCTCGTAAAACTAGCTCCTGCTGCTGTGTTCATCAACAGTTTATTTCATAAAACGACGGAAAGTAATCAACGCATAGATAATAACGAGACTGCACTCGGTTGTAACAGATCCTTTTTGATATACAGTAAATAGGTTATAAAGATAGCCAAGTAAAAACCGTGTTTTCCTCAAAGATCTACTTGTCTAAGCGCCTAGAACACTTACAGAGCCCCAAACCGACAAAGTCCCATGCGACACTGACAATTCGCAATCTGGTTATAAAACACAGATCTTATTTCGTTTCGTTTTTTTATAGTTCAGAATTTCGTTTTATTTGTTTTTACTATACACACAAGGATTCAGAAGAGTTGTTATATAACTCGTGTTGTGGTTGATGTGAGGGATTAACAATTAAACGGTCTGATGCAGGAACTGTGGGTATCCTACTACTAGAAACATCAACGCTGATTGGTTAATCAAATGTCTGACGTCATAGGGTCAAACGTGGCTCGAATGACCCTGACGCGACATCCCACTTCAACTGGTCAGATCTTCATATAGTAGAAGACCTAAAAACGAAACGAAATATATATATCGATATATCGATAATCTATTAGCTGCAATCTACCAGGCAACATTATAGAACACCCTAGAACATGGCTTTATTCTGGAAATTATCACACAAGATTATTCAGTTTTAAGCAGCAGATCTGACAATTGCCGCTTAAGTGAGGGGTGAGATAATCCTGCTTTTTTAGTGAGGCCTTGGCTCTAAACGGTCCAACGCGTGCACTTTAGATCACAAGAAATGGCATTAAGTCAAATGACATGGCTTCGATCGATCCTACACTTGTTCGTAGCACGGTGTAGGGTCGCCTACCTAACCTCGTAGGTTTTCTCTGGATCCCCCGGTTTCTTCCAAGACCCCTATACGCGCAAGCAAATTATTGTTATATGTTAGTTCCAAAATGGCCGAGTCTGTTTCAGCGAACGTTAAGCCCTATTTCTCTCTCTAAATCTCAACTTAGCATCCCTTCGGTACCTTGGTACGACATGTATTTCAATTATTATCAATTAAGACGCAATTAGTGTTGCTCTGTTTACGTCAAAAAGGCTTTAGTCACACTTCAACAGGATATATTTATTTCCTATTAACCTGTTGGAGTTGTTCTGGGAGAAATTAACACATCTTTTGATATAATAATTAGGCGTGATCAACCTGACCAACCTATCTAGGAAACAGTCAATAACAGTGAAAAACTATATACGTCATACTAATCGTCGTGTTGTTTTTTGCTGTTATGTTTTCTAAATGAACAATAAATCAAACAAGTACGAGTGTACTATGACCAGAAACCGAACATGATGTCATCGACGCCATCTTGAAATTGTGACATTATATCAAAAATGGAAGTCCGTCACGTACGGGCAACAAGCATGCCAAATGCCATGTCGATCGTACGTGCTTGACCGAGACTTAATCTTTTTTCCAAGAAATTCATCAATGAGATAATTAGTGCTTGGGACTCTGTTCCCGACCAAACATTTATATTATCTGTTATGTCCGATTCCTACATGTCGAGCAGTATCACCTACGGGATTGAATAGAAAAGCATTTCAATAATAAGTTACACTCTCTCGGATTGGTTATGCACGTAAATGATCCCTAGGTAGTTGGGGGTTTAAAGAGAGTAGATATGAACAACACTTGCTGAAACAAAATTATCACCCTTGAATTCCAGCCTTTGTAACGTTAAAAAACTTTAAAACCCAGCAAAGAGTATGATAATAATAAAAGTAGACGAACAGTTAAGCCTGTTCATCAATGTCTAACCTGATTTTAGGTTTTAAAGAATCTAGCCATTTTTATGAAGTTTGATGAGGTTCAGGGTTCGATCCTGGTGTTAGTTTTCAAACGTTCCTCGGAATTGCCTGCTTGATTTCTCCTTTGTCAGCAATGTAGTGTCTAGTCTTACGAATCGAGTGATGCAAAAAAACGAGGTCCATTTATATATATAAAAGAACCCGTAGCAGTTGGGACTCGAAATAAGAGTAGATTCTAACGCCGCTCTCCGGGCAAAATCTCCCGTATAGCAACCAGCATTACATACGTTCGTCTTCATTAGATAGGATGGCGCAGAAAAGTAGGACGTTACCTCCCATTTAATTCCATTTGAAAACAAGGTTTAGACGTCACAATGAGATTGAAACTAATATGTCTTCTCTCTAGAACGCTACTTATATCGCCGAAATTTGCTTCTAGTCCTGCCCTTTAATTAAAAACACTACAACACCCTCTAAGGGCCCACAGCCGTGAAAATCGTGAACAAGTTGTGGAATTAGCTTATTACTTTGTAACATGGGCGAGTTTAAGTGGATCATTAAAAGGGGATCGTAGCAGGGTTCGTCCAGTTCAGACAGTTTATAAGTCTACAAAGACAGATAGACGAAGAGGGAGATTGAGATGTTTCAAGGACTATTAATATTGTTCTTTAATTGTGTGTTTTATTGAACTATTTGTGTCATTGTTAATGTGTAAAGGAAAGTGACAATCAAACAAGTGGGAATTACTCGGAACCCATCGCCCTTAACATTTTGTCAGTCTCTTAACGTCGCCTACAAGTCTCGTAGTAGAATTGTATTTGTCCACTTGATAGTTAATGATATGTTTGACGAATGTTTTCTAGACAGTATTGTATATTAAGATGTTTTATATCAAAGTTATTTGTGCTTACACCTTTACTATAACCTTTTCTCAGTTCTTCTATAAATGACGGATACTGTAACAGTGCATATTTACAAAATATGCACACATAATTTATTTTAGATATTTTACTTGTATGTATTTAAAAGATTGTATATTTTATAGATTATAAAGTTTTTTTGAAATATATGTTTATTAAAGACGTTGAGGCTAGAATGCAGTAAAAGCATCATAAACCTTGCCGCCGATTGAGTGTCGATATATTTTAGTCAATATTATATAATTGTGTACCTGTACCTTTATTGATTGTTTATCTAGAGGTAATTAAGTAAGAGTAATGGTGACAGCTTAAACTTTTAAAAACAATACCATAAGATTAAACTAACGCATTACTCAGATTGAAGAGACTTGACATATTAAATCAAGCGAGTCTCGATCTGACCAATGGACGTATTTCATAAATGGTTTTCCACCAATCAAAAAAAAAAGTTTAATCTTATACGTGGATTGTTCATTTGTTACCGGGACTTTTGGAAGATATAAACAAGCTAACTAAATTTACCATTATATCTTCACTTAATAAATTACTTCGAAAACATCAATATTGGATTGATTCTTGTATTCAGAAAAAAACCCACCAAAACAGCACTTTTATAATTCTACCGTATAGGTAGACGTTAAACTTTCTAGACTTAGCAGACCTACGATAATGTCGTTCGTTTCCGTCCTATTGATTTGTGTTTATTGGGGTGCATGTATATTTTATTTGAAATAATAAGACCCGTTCGTATTATACAGGTGTATCAAATTTGTAGTATTTTGAGAGGATCTCAAATCCCCAATCACGTGCCAAACCCCGGCAATCATTTTTATACGCCCACATTTTCATGTGGACGTATTATGTCGTCGCCCCTGTCCGTCCGTCCGGACGTCCGTTCGTCCACAATTGTTTGTGGACTCTCTACAGGTCACAATTCTTGTCCGATTTTGACGAAACTTAAAATATAGGTTTATCCCCAAAAGATCTCGGCTGCTTTTGATTTTGGCATGTATCGGATCAAAACTTCATGGATTATGGCCCCTGATTGTACGAAAAATCACGTTTTTAGCTTGTGGACCCTATAGAGGTCACAATTTTGAACCGATTTTGATGAAACTTTACATGCATGTTTATAACCCAAAGATCTTGGTTCCTTTCGATATTTGCTCCTATCGGAACGTAAATTCCTGAATTATGGCCCCTGATTGTCCGAAAAATCACCTATTTTTGCTCGTGGTACCTCTGGAGGTCACAATTATTATCCGATTTAAAAACCGTTCGATTATATCACCGTTACACCCTAAGGAAGGTCGAGTTCAAATTTTGGAAAAATCGGACCAAAATTACCATACAAAATGGCCGCCGTTCGTACGCAAATACTGTTAAAAAATGGTATATCAAGGTTGTTGACCCTGTAGAGATCACAATTTTAATTCGATTTTGATGAAACCTGAAATGCATGGTTATAACCCAAAGATCTTGGTTCCTTTCAATATTTGCGCATATCGGATCGTAACTTCCTGAATTATGGCCCCTGATTATACGCAAAATCGCCTTTGTTTAGCTTGTGGTTCCTCTGGAGGTCACAATTATTATCTGATTTGAAAAATCGTTTGATTATATCACCGTTACACCCTAAAGAAGGTTGAGTTTGAATTTCGGAAAAATCGGACCAAAATTGCTATACAAAATGGCCGCCGATCGTATGCGAATACTGTTTAAAATGGTATATCAATGTTGATTTTGATGAAACTTGAAATGAATAGATATAACCCAAAGATCTTGGTTCCTTTCGATATTTGCGCATATCGGATTGTAACTTCCTGAATTATGGCCCCTGATTATACGCAAAATCGCCTTTGTTAATAGCTTGTGGTTCCTCTTGAGGTCACAATTATTATCCGATTTAAAAAATCGTTTGAATATATCACCGTTACACCCTAAGGAAGGGTGAGTTCGAATTTCGGAAAAATTGGACCAAAATTACCATACAAAATGGCCACCGTTCGTATGCGAATACTGTTGAAAGATGGTATATCAAGGTCGTCGACCCTGTAGAGGTCCCAACTTTAATTCGATTTTGACGAAACTTGAAATGCATGGATATTACCCAAAGATCCTGGGTCCTTTTGATATTTGCGCATATCGGATCGTAACTTCCTGAATTAATGCCCCTGATTATACGCAAACTCGCCTTTGTTTAGCTTGTGGTCTCTCTGAAGGTCACAATTTATTATCCGATTTAAAAAATCGTTTGATTATATCACCGTTACAAGCTAAGGAAGGTTGAGTTCAAATTTCGGGAAAATAGGACCAAAAGTACAATACAAAATGGCTGCTGTTTGTACGCGAATGCTGTTAAAAAATGGTATTTCAAGGTTGTGGACCCTGTAGAGGTCACAATTTTAATTTCGATTTTGATGAAACTTAAATTACGTGTTTATAACCTAAATATCTTGATACTTTTCGATATTTGCGCATATCAAATTGTAACTTAATGAATTATGGCCTTTGATTGTAGAAAAAATCACTTTCGGTTTTGCTTGTGTCGGATAGCCGTGGCGATTGAGAGGCGGCTTCTCACCAATGCAGCG
This sequence comes from Patella pellucida, assembly GCA_917208275.1. NCBI lineage: Eukaryota > Metazoa > Mollusca > Gastropoda > Patellidae > Patella > Patella pellucida. The sequence continues at coordinate 41,034,984 of OU795043.1, read as the reverse complement.
AGGGTTCAATTCCAGCTCAGGGCAAGAACTTTATCGTTGTAGGTGAGAGGGATAATCGGTCTCCCGTCCGATCAGGCAGGTTTCCCCCGAGTTCTTCGGTTTCTTCCTGCAGTAATGATCGAAATCATTCGCACGATCTGTGCCAAGGGCCAAATTGGAAAAAGGCCTCAGGCCTAATTTGCTACCCTTGTAAAATGACGTGATTATCCATCTCTCGAAAATGTGGGCGTATCCTGCCTGGCAGCCGCTGGTTGTCTTTTACATTCATAAGCATTTTTTAAAAATAAGTTTCCCGCATATTCTGTTGTTTCCAATCCGCCTTTTTGTGTCTCTCTAATTTGTTAGCTGACTCCTGAACTACTATATCGTTTCTGTCCATTTAGTTGTTCTGATGGGACGAAAACCAGAGATCATGGTACAGGTTGGCGTATACGTGAAATAATCCTTGGCAGTTTTAATTCGATATAAGAGTAGGTCGCAGCGTTCCCGTCTGGGAAAAACTTTCCTAATAGCACACAGTATGGCGTATGCGCATCTTCATTGGCCCGGTTTCTGTCCATGAACATTGGGGTCAAGATGGAACTTAAGCATGTGTTTAAGATTAGTATGTAAAGAACAGTTTTGACTTCTAAACTTTGTTAAATACCAATGCTAGATTGCCTGACACAATGTGGCGTTAAAGCTACAATTTCATATTTTAAAGTTATATTTTTAAATTTATTAAAATAAAACATTAAAATAGATGATATCCACATACAGTCCTACCTTGTTAAAGAATAATCCTATAATTCACTATTGCCAGCTGAGAAATTTACAAAAAATATCATTTTCAACTTCAATATCAAACGTTTGGACATAGTTTTCCATGGAGGGAATAGGAAAACAAGGGAGGTAATTGTGTTATTATTTCCTGTGTCAACGGTTTTTAAGGGTAGGAAATAATGCCAATGATCGTATAATAGTGAGTTAATAACCTATTGAGCAAAAGACATAGAAATAATTATGTTTTGACTTTCTTAGAAAATATGAAATTCTCGCTTTAAGCGATATTTTAAAGGGTACCATCTCTTTGATTTAGAGAAAAAACTAAAAGTTTTAATTTAATTGAATTTTTTATGCGTTCATTGCAAAATAAATCTGGCCTCGTTAATGGGTAACACTGGCGTTGACATGGAACTGATTTTGTATTCTTCAGTCAACATTTGAAGTCATAAACAAAACAAAAATCGATTTCCGTTTTTATTATACTGTAGATAGTGAAATTAATCATATTTTTATATAGAGAGAGCTTGGTTCATTACACATCAGATTTGAGCTAAATGATAAGGTCCTTTTTCGTGGTTAATTTAGATATTCCTTTATTTCTTAAGGTCCGGTCCCAGTGGGCAGTGGCCGATCGACACAAAACGTATGCAAACTTTCGGGGGTGACTCCATCCGTTTTCATCCGCAATGGATCTACTGTAGTTATTACGATTGTCAAAGTAATAGAGAAGACAATATCTGGCTTGGTTTAATTGAACAACACAACACTTAAAGAAAGATACATTATGCAAGATTTAGATAAAGAGCTGGTTGTACTTGATAGAATATTTATAAAAAGATAGGGTAAAATGAATATGTTGAAAATTACTTTATTCTGTGTGAAATTATCAGTGTTTGAAGTTTTGATAAAATAGTCGCGATTGTCATGTACTATTGATAGAATAATAAAGTCTCAATTAACCATTATAACGTGAAATTATTAATTGGCGGGAGAGTTCTAATCCATGCAATATATATGCCACCCGACTAGATAGCTGTCCTTGTCAGGGCCCTCCATCGTGCACTAATGACAAAGAGAAACTTTCTCGATCAACATCGGGAGCGAACCAGCGACCCCAGGCTAGCGAGCAAGCGTCTTACTCACTTAGCTACCGTGGCTCGCGCGCAATAGGAATGTTTAGCTTTTACATAATGCATCTTGAAGAAAAAAGACTATCAGTTGATGTACGCTGACGAAATCTAAATAATCAGCCAAGTCATGCATGATCAATTCAAATCACTTATCTAACTAAAATGTGTTGAAAATCACTTGACATGTTTCATCAGTCCAAAATGAATAATAGCGATCCGTCAGTGAGTAACATACCAAAATAAAATCTCGCGTAACAGTGATTGCGAAAAGGGAATATAAAATTATTTTATTATTGTTATCCAAATCATATCATATTTTTGTGGAAGGTCTAAATGTGTGTAACATCAAATGTATCCTGTTCGATATGCAAAAATTCCAGCTGTTATTGTAAGAGTCAATTTTTAATTAGCTAAGTTATATATTTTTCTAACGGATGGGGATGGGGATGGGGAGATGGATTGGTGTCTAGTGGTTTTAAGCTCGCGCGTGAAATCACAAGGACTATCATTGAGTACATAGGCGTTGTTTCGATTCCCCGTTTGGACAAAGAGTAGGTTGGCCTGTCAAACCTCCTGGGTTTTCTGCGGTTTCCCCGAATGCTAAAGAAACCTAAGCACAAACGAATTATTGAAATAAAATTGAACCATATGCAGTCCAGACATGACCTAGTTTGTGTCGAGTGGACGTTTAACCCCAAATATTTCTCTCTTAAACCCATGAGCACGCTTGAGATTACGCCAGGAAGATCCCTGCTACCAAGTACCTAGGCGAAAAGTTGCGCTTCTATCTAAATTTGTTCAGGTCCAAAACCGAACATTAAAGCTCTGCATATTAGTATTGTATAATATTTGTGCTTGGATCTTTCTGGTATATTCTACAGCTTCCGGGAAAAGTTTTGGAGAAAAGGAGAAATGACGCACCTGAAGAATCTGAAATCCCGAGATTCCAAAAAGTGAAAAGCCACGTCTGTACTAAGTGAGTACTATTTGAACATTTTTAAACAGTTATTTCAGTCTAGTGAATAGATTAATGTGTAATCGGTGAGAGGGGTTGGATGGCCGAATAGTTAGCACGTAGCAAAGAGTAGGGTCGCCTGTCCAACCTCGTGGGTTTTCTCCGGGTCCTCCGGTTTCCTTCCACTGCTAAAGACCCCTACGCGCAATGGAATTATTGAACTAAAATTTAACTATATGTTGTGTCGAGTGGACGTTACACCCCTCTCTCTCTCTCTCTCTCTCTCTCTCTCTCTCTCTCTGTACTAAGTGAGTACTGGTGTAACAGTTTATTATTGTCTCAGTAGAGTAGATGAGTACACAGTTTAAATTAACCTCAATCAATCATCCCGGGATCCGGAGTAGTGACAACTGACAAGTAGTCCGGGATTGCAGGGAGAACATCCTATATGACATATTTGTTAGAACACTTCCCGTTTGCGCGGGCTATTAAATAAACGTAAAATTAAAGGAGCATTCTTTGTTGGTTCACGGGTTCTTATCAATTAATCTACCATTGTATGTTTGTCCGAGCCCTAATGGTCCGGTGTTTCTTCCACTCGCAACTCCACCAGATCTAGGAGAAGGGTGGTGATGCTTTAATATATACATGTAATTAGAACATACATTTCAGCGTATCCCATACATGATGCTGATATCTCTTTCTGGGCAATACAATCAGAAAATGCTGCAGGATCCGGATAATCTGGTACCTTTCGAATTGTAGTTGACACTCGAAACCATTACTATCTGGTACCTTTCGAATTGTAGTTGACACTCGAAACCACAACTATCTGGTACGTTTCGAATTCTGGTTAACGGTCGAAACCATAACTTTAAACAGAATTAGATCTCTTCGATTTACCCGCGAAACAATCTATAATTAACTGCTACAGGACTACTACTACTATCACTACTACAAACATATTAGCCTATATCGGCTAATACAACGTCGTAAACAACCAGAAGCTATTATTTAATAACAGGTCGATATGTAAACCATCTTCGCTTAATTTCAACACAAACAAACAACATATAATTTCCACTAATAGACGCTTTAATTCACTATATTTTCCGTGTTGTCATAGTATTAGGCGGAGCACTAAGTGTTGATATGGTTCAACGATCGATTTAAAATTTTTAAAGGGCATATACCCTGAATTAATTATTAAGATATGTTTTTTGACTTTTATGAACTTATTTGTCTAAGAAATAAAAGCAAAGTGATTAACATTCCTTAACCGCTCGTGCGACAATTTTTTCAAAGTAAAACAATGGGGTTTAACGTCCTAATTTTTCTGATCCGTTTGGGCTAATGAAGATGGGGCAAACATTTCAAAGGTAAGGATATCTAATTTGTATAAAATAATTGCATTAAAAACGAAATTGTGAATTTTGTGTATATTTTTTGTATATTTTGTGTATATTTTGCTATTGGAGTATAACAGAGATTACGCCTTTAAATAACAAAGTAAAATGATATCATTATTCAAACTACCTTAAAACAACGTCCATTAATTTGCTGGAGTCATTATAACTTGAGGCGAACGACCGTACATCACTGTTATATCGAAAACAATCACTTAATATACCTTTGAAAGTTGTTTTGCTTAAAGTAAGTGCCATGTTGACCTTTGAAAACTATTTATGCTTTTGAAAATACTAGAATACAGAGCAGGTCAATAGTTTTACTACGGTTGATAGTAAAACTAGGCCTAATCGTGTGTGGTATTTAACCTCAGAACAAATAAATTGCTTGTAAATTAGTTGAAAAAATGTTCATGGTTCTAGGTTGCCCATCAGAACGGTGGATTCGCCATTTTGACTGGAAGTCAATTTTCCTTAGACATTAGAGAGAACCGCCCGCGGTGCTAGAGTACGATTTAACCAATGTTTATTGGCATTTGATCACCTCAATTATATCATAATATCGTTGCAGGGTACCGTTACTACAGCCCGGTTAACATTTTCAGCAATCATTTACGCAAATGTTTGGCGTCATGTACGTGTATAGTTTAACTGTTACTGGGTCACTGGACATCGCTCGCTAATAAAGCATAATGGTTTAAATGAACTTCAAGATTCTTTTTACTTAACGGTCTTTCTTTTTTTCTTACATAATTTGCTAGTAACAATGTTAATAAATAATCGAGACCTAGATAATATGTGAACTTTTTAAATAAATGCGAATTGGTATCTTTGTCTTCTAGAAATGGAGTACATTCTCTGCCTCGTGAACGACATCTGTTATTATTTACAGATAAACGTCTAGAGAATATATTTGGAGTTCAGAAACCAAGAATACTACACTTCTATAACAGGTAGTATCAACGCCACCCGCGATTGTCTGTAAATCAGTTCTTTCACACAGAAAAGGTGCACACCCTGGCTTGTGCACCCCGCTACGCGATAGCGTATAAGTCTGTACATTTATGTTACCATGCATTCAATCACATATCCTCTTTCGTTTCGTTTTTATAGTTCAAAGTTGCGTTTTACTTGTCTTTACTACACTAGGATCTGGAAGAGCTATTATCGTTGACGTGTTCTGGATGGCGTGAGGGATTGGCCAATAAAACCATTTGTTGCAGTAACTTATTGGTGTTTTGACGCACGGAACTGTGGATAAACCATTAGAAACGTGATTGATTAATCAATAGCTGACGCCATAGGGTCAAAAGCTGTCCGTATGACCCCTGACGCGACCTATCGCTACAACTTGTCAGAGTTCCATGTAGTGTAGGCCATCGAAAGTAATAAAAAAAATAAAACGAAATATAGATCTATAATTTAATCAGATTGCCATACATTCTAAATTTCACTGGGGCCTTTCATAAACACAGACCTCAAAGTTGCAATCGAGAGTGTTGTACACAAGACAGGGTGTCCTGCATCTTCAATAAAAGGATTGATCTCGCTTTAACAATGTACATCTTATCAAGCCCTTCGCGTAATTCAGATACTAAGTTTGATTGGGTATACGCCCAACTTGTGATCCAATCAGATCCCTTGGTCGTCGCAAATACCAAGACTCGCGCTTTCAAGCTAAAATGTCTACCTGTGATACTCGAGTCCCAAAGTTCAAGGTTCGTCCAATTTCAAGGTTGCTGTCGGGTTCGCTTTGTCACAATCTATGATTGGATGCTACTGTTGACGTGTCTGCAGATAACGTAGCTATAAGTTCGGGAATTGTGAAGTAAACCAGCAACGGCCAGATGTTGTAAAACCCGCAGTCGTTGCTTCAGTTTGAAGAGTTGAGGAGTTCATAAAGCAACAAATTTTACCATACACTTTATATTTCAGAACGTAGTACCAATCGGGAGGTAGGTTTGATCAGACGAATAGCTATTAGAAGATTCAGGGGACTGCTTTGAAAATAAAGATAAGTGCGTATAGTCTAGTAAGGTGATATTACTCTCCCCATGAACTCGCCGTCAATAATTAGTGATGAAATGGCGTGATATGTCGGGATTACCTTTCAAATAGAATTCCGATGCCATCGAACATTAAAGGAGCTAAATCGCTAACACCTAAGACATAGATATTCACAAAAGTGGGTCGCAACGCATATAATACTGTAATATGAATGTATATAAACTTATTTACATTCGATGGTTTTCGTTTTTTCTCCAATTTCAAATCATGTTCCACGAAATAAGCCAGCAGTCGCAATCAAGTGCACATTTATAGCGTCTAGTTATTCCAGTCTACATAACTCCGTTTAGTTTGGTGCAGTATGTCTAGCCTCGTCTCTCGAGTCTCTCAATACAACTTGGGCTGAAGGGCATAACGGTACACGATTCGTGTACCAATGTTAAAAAAATTATTTTATCTTAAATATCGGATTTTAGAAGCTCATATTTTCCCGGTAAGTTTACATCATCAATGTTGATTTAAATTGACGAATAATTCGTGTTTTCGATGTCGAAGATTTTGGAGGATTTTGAGTTACGGATTTAGGTCCTTTAAATGATCAACAAGTCAATCATGTATTGTTGTGTATGACCACGATCTAGACCCCGTAAGATGTGCATTCAGATATTTCAGCAATAACTGAACTGTTTTGGTCATTATAAGAATTAAGTGGCGACACTTCGTGAATTAATTATAATATTTATGATTTCTGGAGGCTATCGCCGTATGGGTTTTAATCATAGACGCAATGTAGATGATTGTGTGTAGTTGTGACATGTCGTGTTACGTCTGGAGGCCATGGTATCTTTTGTTTTGCTTTGTCGTTTTCTGTATTATATTTAAAGGTCGATTTATTACTCCATGTCCTTTATCCAACATTTCTTTCGACATACCCGTCTTCCATTAGCCAAGGTCAAGTGCATAACAGTAGGACGTTAAACCCCATTTTATTTCTTTCGACTTAAAAAAAAAAGAGATTAGAAAAATATATATTTCGAAATTAACAAAAAGACAGAAGTATGATTTAGGCAGAAGAAAAAAATAACCCCATTACCTAAAAAATTCATTGTATCAAAATGCTATTGCTATAAAGTTCATTCTCGAGTTTGCAAAAATCCGAATGATATTCTGTCCACAATTTATTCATACACAAGGGGAATTTTATGAATTACCCGTCTTTTTAAAACTAATATATTAAACCTAAATCGTTATGTTTGATACCAGCCTGCATTTATATCTTTGGGTCTATATATAGACTGAAATTAATGACATGTACCGGTCAGGCGGTAAGAGTTTGAAAAATTGGATGTATTGTGTCTACCGAAATATGCCAAATTGTGTAGCCTATAATTAAAGACTTCCTTATAGCTGTTTTATATTTTTCGAAGTTTGAACTGCGAGAAAGCGTAACGTTGACGAGAGAGAAAAGAAATAGGATTTAACGTCCACTCGACAAAAACTAGGTCATTTCGAGACTAACATGGTTTTCATTTTATTTCGATAATTCGCATGTGCGTAGGGGTCTTTAGCAGTGGGGGGAAACCGGAGGACCCGGAGAAAACAAACGAGGTTGAACAGGCGACCCTATACCTTGTCGCGTACAACCGGCGATTCGAAACCACGCCAGTTGACTCAATGACAGGCTTAATGATAAAGCGCGCACGTGCTCAGATTAAAAGGGACATAATGTGTAAAACCCTTTTAGGCTGTGGGTATTCTTTATAATTTTGAAATAAACAAAAATGGTTCTAAAAACCCATTTTAAAGTAATATGAATGTATTTAAACGACAGTCGTTTTCGTTTCCTTAATCCTCTAAAGCCCCTATACCACTCTTGTTGTAACTGAATAAAATGTTCCAATCTTTATTCTGGTCAACAATGTGTACTATTTTACAAAATCCCTTACGTAAGCACTTTCAAATGCAACTTTGATTTAAACATATTTTCGAACCTTCTGGACAAGTAAGATAGGTTGTAATGGATAATTTACACAACAGGTAGGACACTTAAACATCTTAGGGTTAGAATAAGGCTAATTTTTTTTTCTGGACCTGTCAAGCCAGCAAGAGTGTTATTGTCTCTTTAAAGCCCCAATACCACTCTTGTTGTAACTTAATAATATGTTCCAATCTTTATTCTGGTCAACAAATTGTACTATTTTACAATATTTCAATTAAAAAATGATACAAATTTCATCTTAACACACCTAATTTTAAAAATTGGAAAAATTCAACTACATGCCGTAACATGGTTTGAAAAGCCTTACGTAAGCCCTTTCAAATGCAACTTGGATTTAAACATATTTTCGAACCCTCTGTACAAGTAAGATAGGTTGTAATGCATAATTTACACAACAGGTAGGACACTTAAACATCTTGTAGTTAGAATAAGGCTAAAAAAAAATTATGGACCTGCCAAGCCAGAAAGAGTGTTATTGTCCCTTTAAACACATTTTAAAATTATTATTTTGTCGTTTGTAAATCATCCATTACTAAATACTTTCACATTGTCTTGTAGAGTGTTTCCCTGTGTTCATTACAAATTGCGCCCAACAGCGTCGATTACATGACTCGTGTACTGCTAAAAAAATGTTCTCTGTGTCTTAAATATTGGATATTAGGATCCCAAAATTTTAGGGCAAGATAACAACTTCAATATTGATTGAAATGGACCAATATCGAATTTTACTTTGTTATTTATTGCATTAGAAGGTTTAGCTCCTTTAAATGTATATTACTGTTCCGCTTACTCACCTTTATCACGTGAATGTAAGTAAATGTAATACAATACATAATTCAAATTGTTTATTGTATTTTATAACCATGACCAGACAAAATACAATAAATAAACATACTATTTTAATCTTAAAAATCGTGATTTTTTTTTTACATAATGTGCGGAATTACGTTAGTATTTTGGGTCAAATGTGTTTTTAGGGAGTTATTTTATTAAACTGATTGTATCGTATGCTTTGTCGCCCAGTGAATTTTCTTTAGAATCAACTATACTGGTGGTCGGACTACGTGTGAGAAGATTTCTTTTAAAATTTTAAAAAATATCTATCCCTTTATCCTAGCTCACCGGAGTTAGAGCGAGAGAGAAATGGGGTTAAACGTCCACTCGACACAATTAGGTCATTTCGGGACTAACATAATTATTGTTTTAATTTTATTTCAATAATTCGCTTACGCCGGAGCACCCGAAGAAAACCCACGAGGTTGGACAGGCGACCCTACTCCTTTCCACGAACAACCACGGATTCGAAACCACGCCAGTTGACTCAATGACAGACTTATGATACAGCGCGCGCACGCTAACCATTCAGCAACCCCCCCCCCCCCTCCCAAAGTTAGAAATCCACGTAAAGCCGCGTTTCTCAACCTGGCAGGGTTGTCTCGCATCCAGGGAGTGAATGAGCACACTCCCAGTAAATTCAAAAATGGTCATATAAGGGTTATGGAGTCCTTTAAGAGGTGAAGTTGCATTTCAAGATTTCAGTTGTCAACTTCTTCACTGGCTATTTCCAGTGTTATGCCGTTCGTTACAATCTAGATTTTCAACGCTGGTTGTGATAAAAACTAAATAACGGAACAGACTGAATGTCCGAAATGACATGAGATTAGCACTCTCAAACACTGTTCCGAGAATTAAAAAAAAATTGTTTGTGACTATCACCAGGAGCAAATTTTGCAATAAACTAGAAACAACGTATTTTCTATAAAAAAATATATTTGGTGATTATTGAATCTCAACTTCGATCCGTATTCATTCCATATTAAATGTCAGTGAGGTCAGGGGTGCAGGCCAGTGCAAGGATCCATTTTCAAGTTCCTGAAACGCCAGGAAGAGTGCCTGAAATGGCTGGAGATCGCGTTTCCGGGCTCCGAATTCTAAATTGAACCATGGCTCCACAGTCAGTAACCTCCTAAAAACTTTGGGGGTAAATGGGTTAGTTGAGAATTCGTTCAGGGGTGAGCGATAAGAAAAGGTTGAGAAACGTGGACGTAAAGTGACAAGGTTGTCATATTGTCAAAGAGACAATACTGTCTTAGACTTTACCGTAAAAGTAAAGTAATGAATTTGGAAGTTAGGGTGTCTTGTGAAACGCGCTTTTTTTGTACGCTAGGCAAATCTTTCATTTTAAGTTGCCCTGTGAAACTGTCAATAGGACGTTAAACCCCATTTCATTTCATTTCTGTGAAACTGTTCCCTGGTCCATATTGTACTAACTTGCTTGTTATGAAACAGGATAATGTTTTACAACGATGTCTTGAATTATTTGAATAATTCATAAACATATTGACGTTAGCACTCGCTTTAATATATATGTAATAGGTTTCACACGACTTTATTGTTTTTGAAATAAATAAATCCAAACGACTAGGGAGCTGTCCTTGTCAGGCCCTCCGTCCTGCATCGCTGACAAGGGGGAAACCACGCTGGAAAATCTTGATGAACTTTCTCGGCCAATGCAGGGATCGAACACCCGAGCCCCAGGTTAGCGAGTCAGCGTCTTACCTACTGAGCCACGTGACCCCCCATGGCTCAGTGAATAAAAGGATGATTGGCTAATCTGGAGGTACCGTGTTCGTCGTGTTGAAGATATACCCCGTGGTTGTTAATATACACACAGAAAACATTTCCTGTTGGGATTCTCTATAGCTTTAATAGTAAATCAACTTGTATCCCTTTAAAATGACAAACGACTCTTTATCAGTGCAACTATAGATGGTTCTAAGTACAATACATTTATTGTTTTTTTTGTAAAATTTGCAATAACACCCACACTCTGATAGATCTCAATATAACAAAAAAAACTCTCTTTAAATATTTAAGTAGAAATAAAAAACAAATGGGTTGCTTTAGATATAAACAAATAATACACTCAATACCACTTTACATACATGATGGCAAACTCAAGATACACTTATCCAAATATATTTATTGAAATAAAACATTGCGTAAAAACAGCAACTAAAATCATTTGGATACATCCATTGAATTAGATTTATTGTGGGCGGTAAGTTGTATCAAAAAATTGGAAGGTGTTTTTAGTACATTAGTATGAAAACTATCAATAATTAAATACATGTACACGGAAATGTTAAAGGTGTATAAGATACAGTTCTGTTTGGATTTTCGTTTTTTAATAGATGTATATATAGAAAATATCCTACGAGTCACTTTTGATATTTTACATTGACCCAGTGTTTCCATTAAGGTCAATTGAATAAAAATAGTTCCTTTATAATAAGAAAGAAGTGACTTTTAATAATAAAAAATAAATAAACTGTTCTTTGGAAATAAAAACAAAATATACGTTGAACAAACACTATCTTTGAATGTAGCTTATACGCTCGGTTTAAACCGAATTATTTCAACTAATTGGACTTTTTTTTTCATTAAAGTGGCTAAAAATAAATATTATACTATTATTCAACAGGATTAAATAGAGAGATATATTAAAGACGCAAAATACTAAGCACAGCACTGCTGGATGGGGAGGGGGGGGGGGTCTTTACATGACGTATATCCCAGTTTTTTAAATTCTTGCGAAACAACAAATGTTTTTAATTGATAACAATAATATAATCATACAATTATAAGTATGTAGATGGATAGAAAACAACCAGTGTATAAAAACTTTTCGGTAACCCGGTAACCATGAATGGATTCAGCTCAACTCACTGTGTTTTTGTTTTGTAAAATTTAGTTCCAATAAATATTATACCTTTTATAATATGACGGAAAGAAAATGAAATAACAAAGGTTCCGAGAAATAATCATGAGAATTTAAATTATAAAGAAATGTTGTACGCCGGCAGACAAAGTGAGGTATAGTCCTCCCAGAATACCACCTCTTGCAGTAAGGATTACTCGTCTACGGCCCAAGAAACACCTATGATAAAATTCACATTTTAGTAGATACTTCAATTTTAATTCGCTATATGCACTAAAATCTGTCTAACATAACCCAATCAAATTACTAAAATTTGGCTTTTATCTTAGTTCAGATTTCATGAAACATGCCTCAGTTAGTTTGTCAGAATGTAGGTTATCCAATCTTAAGGTTATAACAAATATATATCATTAGGTTAATGGCTTTCATCACGGTTCTTCTAGAAATTAGATGCCAGACCATGGAATTGACACGAAACGAAACAAAGAGAGATGTACGGAGCTGTATGTGTGTCAATCAACTATTAAATTGACAGAGAAAGTAGGTTTTATCACATTAAAATGACTGTGTGTCAGACAGGTATTCTGTCGAATTATTGAAACATTCTACTAATGTACGGTAAGAGTACAAGAGGCATTCCTGTAACTTCCGGCTTATTTGAAATGATACCCGGAAGTGTCAAACAAGAACGTAGACAAAGTCATTTCCAAAAAGACAAATGTTTCATACTAAAGAGGTTTACTAATAACAAAACCTCATATTATTTACCATCTCTCTCTCTCTCTCTCTCTCTTTCTCTCTCTCTCTCTCTATCTGTTGACAGCATGGGGCAGCCATTTTCAAACGTTGGAATTTGAAGTTGTAAATGGTATTTTGCCAATTTCTCAGCTGGCAATAATGAATTATAGGATTAATAGGATTATTCTTTAACAAGGTGGGACTGTTTATGGATACCATCTATTTTAAGGCTTTATCTTAATAAATTAAGGGGGTTGGGATGGCCTAGTGGTCTAGAGTGCCGCGCTTCGACCTCTAGCTGGCCGGCCAACTCCGGCTTTCGGCTGTGGTTTCGAGCCCTGGTGTGAGCGTATGTGGCATGGAGATACGGGCGCCTTCTCAACCGCGAATTATTGAAATGTAATTAGACCATATGTTAGTCCCGAAAGTGGACGTTAAACCCCATTTCTCCCTCTCTGTTAAACATGCATTATTCAAGAGCTAAATCTGCCTAGTGCAAGTCTTTATTTGGGCATGAAATATTTTCTAAAGTATTAATTAGACATTATTTAACTGATCCAGGCCTTAATCAACTTTGGATGGCATCAGATCGCTCCGATATTAAACAGATTAAAACGTTTCAGTGATAAATCAAATATGGCGCGCCCAGACGCTTCGAATCTTAGCTTTGATCAACCAGGACCGTGGTTGAAATTATCGCGCAGGTCGGCCAAATCTTCAAATGCCAATATCTTTGCTTGCAATAGAGTAATTTGAATGAAATTTTTAAATTATTCATTTTACATCATCTACTTTAGAACTAGTATAGCAAGAAATGCTAGTTCTTATCTATATCTTGAATATACGAGTTCGGGCAAAAATCGCTCATAGTACACTGTATGGTGTATACCATTCTTCATTAGAATAGTCGGGGCAGTACAGTAGGACGTTAAACCCCATTTCATAATAACAAGAACAATGTGAAAACAGGTTGTTTTGTTTTTGTTTAATAAATATTTCAATCCATTATGGGATATCATAGGCTGCATTTAATATGACGGTCAGTTGAATCTACGTTGAATTTTAAATAAATGTATTCCGTTTTATTCATAGAAAACTCGGTGATTTAAAATCCATGTTTTTTTTGTAGCGAGAAATAGAGCTATTTGTACTAGGTTAAACATAATATTGATTCTGTAGGAATATGTTTAAAGAACGACTATTTGTTAAGAATCATTTGTTTTTAAAGAGGTTTTATTGGGAGAAAAAAAACTTTAAATTAACGTGAAACGATCGTAAGAAAGGTCATAGGGAAGGTCTCGTGCAGAGATCATCACTTCGAGTAGAAGGGAAGAAAAACACAGAAACGTAATTCGGATAATGTCTTGTCTTACGCATCATCGATATCAGTATTTACATTGCAAACAATTTGTTCAAGACACTAGAAGTTCGCACAAGCCACCCCCGAGCTACACCTCTTGTGATTGCTATCACACGTGCTCAAATCTCCTAAAAGAACACCCCCGACCAAGAAATACTGTTTATCCATTCCCATTTATTTCGGTAAATTGATCAGAATATCAAACTATGCCATTCACAAAGCATCGTCTGGTGTTGTGGAGTTTCAGTTTATTAGAAATGTTTTTTGAGAAATTGTTATTGGTGATGAAAGAATCCACTGGTTCTAGTAACATTTCCTCGGTGCCACAATCCTGTAATTTCAAAGTAGATCTTACAGTCGTTTCTTATTGGTATTAAATTGTTTACATTTACACAACGGTCAGGTCTGACAAAATCTTCAAGGAATTGTCAACTGACCTGACATGATTTTAACCAATCACCATGGCTACAATACAACGATAACAGAACATTTGAAATGAAGTCTTTAAATCGCAATGTAGACCAAAAATATTGAAATCAAAGTTTAATCAAATTGAAATAATTAGATTGTAATAGCTAGCTGTGGTAAAAGATAATTACTTGGGGGTCATCATGGCAATTAAAATAGCCACAGCATCATAGACTACTGTCAAGTCATGAAGGGGGTCACCTGGATTTAAGAGGACAGGAGGACTTTTTACATTAATCCGAGGAGAGCATTTGGATGTCATTACGGCAGGACCGTAGCCAGGAATTATTTTTTTTGGGGGGGGGGGGCAAAGATGTTTTCGGGAGGGCCAACTAGCATGGGCATCTGCATGAATTTTGCGGTAAAGGCCAATTTTCTTGTGATATTGAGGGAGCAAGACTCAGTATTGGGAGGGCAATTGCCACCCCCCCCCCCCGTGCCACCCCTGGCTACGGGCCTGCATTATGGACCTCATTTTGTTCCACTGTAAGAAAAAAAAAGATAATGGTCTCCAATCACGAAACGACAAGAATGCTAAAATATTTATATTCTATGAATTAAGATTGCATTTATTTATTTATTTCTGTTCATTAGCCATCATGTGAACACCAATCTGAAACGGGTAAACGTTGAACACCTGGATTTATAATATAATAAGTCTGATGGATTTCCCATGGAACTGAAAGCGCTAGCTTCAAATATGTAGTTTGTTTTATTTTCAGACATCTTATTTATTTATATATCACCGGATTCGAGGGCTGTTTCCACAACTTTTTTGTAAAATAAATAAAATATAATATATACATAGTTTTATGTTATTTGTTATTGATGATATGGTTGTGATATGATGAGGTTTTTCTTGGTAGGTTAATTGTTAGAAGGTTAGCGGTAAGTATAATACACCCACCGGGGACTTTAATTTGTACCGTCTGGTTTCTATTTGACAAAACTGGCTGGAATGTAGTATAAAGTAAAGATGCTGTTATATGATATGACATTGTACCCTTCTAAACGGTTATAAGTAAAATCAACAATCAGCATATCTCACATGAGCACAAATAAATGTCTATATACCAATAGTGTCTGTAGGTGGTCAAAGCTGTGTGTACCGTACGTGAGCACTTTGTATTGAAATCATCTCAAGAGTTTTTCTTGTACAATTTAAACGTTATTGTGAACGACTATATATTGTTCAAGAATCATTAATACGCCATTTTTCAAATAGTTGATTTTAAAGGTGCTGCTTTTTATATTAAAAATACAAAAAAATGGATTTGGGTAGTCAAATAAGAAGATCAATATCATTTAACGGATATACACAGGCATCAATTCAAGACAACGATCTTATCATTGACTACAAGACAATCACACCACCAAGACAGAATCTGTCATGGCAGAGCAATCACACCACAAGCAGGGCAATCACGCCAGAAACATCTATACTAAGCGACTTTAATAAAAGCACGTCTTTCGAAAACCACCAAAAAACAGGCAAGAACTTCTTCTTTAAGAACAGCAACAACAATCATATAAACTCTTCTCAATTGCACCCGAAATCGCACAGTGTGAAACCCTCACATCAGAAATTGTTTCTTATTAAAATACTCTGAATCACGCCAAAGAAAGCAGAAGAAAGAACGAATCACCAACTAGACATTTACAAGGGCATGCTTAAATCTGGACCAGTAGAATGATTCCTGTTTAGCGTTCGCGACCCCCCCCCCCCAGCCTCAGATGTCATAAATGCTATTACGTGAAGCGATGTATATACATAAAAGCATTCTGAACGGTCGAATTTTATGATGCACCGTCATATTTTCCACCTTGAGAAACTTCCGCTTAGTGGAATAGTCACAGGGATCTATTTTGGTCTACAATTAACGGAATGCAGGAATAGCTAATTTAAACTATAGTCATAGCATAGTCAGGAATGTTTCCGTAATGGCCACACATGCTTGTCGTACGTGTAATTGCCGTGTATGCATGCTATAACTGTGGGTCATTTCAAATCGTCATTAGTATGGATTGTGGAATTCCCTTTTCTATATCTTTATGCGAAATTTGATTATAGTTATAGTTCGAACTTTCTTTTCTGGTGTAGTTTAGGTCATTGAAAGCATTATTAAACGAAACGAAATATAGAGCTGTATTTCAATCAGAGTGCTTGATGTGTCACTTTAAATATGAATAAATCTGAACCGGTTCTAGTTGATATGTCTATTGTCAATACATACTATATAATATCTACATAGTACCTATAATATCATGTATTTATACATATGCCGGTAGCTATAAAGGGCTTGTATACTTTTGTGATAGGCACGAAGTGCGAGAGGCACGTGGGGTCGCATGCCATCAATGCCAATTTCGACAATATTTCGACCGTTTGAAGCAAAAGTTCTTTATTGTGTAAAATTCTTGACAGGATTTGCCTATTTACAGTGTTGTATTGATATGTCTAATATATGTGAGATAAATAAAACTCTGATTGACGGGCGGTTAATATCAACGAAAGAACCGGTCTTACCTGTTTTATATTGATAATATATACTCGTAGTATTGGTGGTTAATATAAAAGAAACACGATGATACTGTATATTATCAAATCTTTAACATAACGAACAACAAATGACATCATTATCATGAAGTTTATTCTGGAGAATTTGGAGTAACCGTTAACGCGGGTAGTATTTTGTCAGAAGCCTGACCATTGTACACATGTCCCGGTGCATAGTTATAGGAAACCTACAATTATACGATCGCCATTAAAATTATGCGTATGTCTGGACTATGAGGTGGTTCTTCCACCGTATTGTAGCCTCGATTATATAGCCATAAGCTGTCAAAGGTATTATTCTCAGATCTGATTTACTGAAGACTTTTAAACTGGAAAAAGGGATATATTCAATTCGATCCGTACTTCAGTGACGCCAACGCAACTTGTTATAATTATTCATTAATATCAACAGTAGGTCTGATAAATTCCTTATAGGCATCATTCTTTGTCATGTTCCTGAAGCAACGACTGCGAGTTCAACAACATCTGGCCGTTGCTGGTTTTACTTCACAATTCCCGAACTTACAGCTGCGTTATCTGCGGAAACATGAACAGTAGCATTCAATCAGAGATTATGACATAGCGAACCCCAAGGAAACCTTGACATTGGACGAACCTTTCACTTTGCTACACGATTATCACGGGTCGACATTTTAGATTAAAAGCGCGAGTCTTGGCATTCGCGACGACCAAGCAATCTGATAGGCTCACAAGCCGGGCTTGTACCCAATCAAAGTTAGTGCCGAAATATGCAGGGTATTACGTGAAAGGTATGATAAGATGTATGTATTTAATGCGAGGTCAAGCCTTCTATTGAAGATGATTCTTTGTATGTTATCTCCCATTGTGCAGATAAACATTGTTATTGGGTCAGATCATCCCAGCCTTTCGATCTTGTCGTCCAAATCATTCAATAAAAGGAAAATTAACGATAGTTGCTTTCAAGCTTTATAGAATCAAGAACTTTCCTAGTCTATTCATGGTTCCAATTTAATTTGTGTATATATTTTGAGCTCTTCTTTAATTTGCGCTGTTTTGTGCCGTATCGAATTGTGTCGTTTCCTTGTATTTTCAATTTGACTTCCAGTTTAAGATGTACTATACGAGAGCTATATCTACATATTGCTGGTTCTGGTTCAAATGTTATATAAATTATTATTTAGACATTTAAGAACAAGAAAAGCTTATAATTAATCCTCTAGTTAATCAGATGATAGAATATTGATGAATTTAACCAGTCGCGCCTTATAATCGACTAACGTTAAAATTGACGTCATTTAATAAAAGGCTTGACAAACGAGACTTGGTTTATTATCATGACAATACTATTCCAAAACAGTAGGGGATATTTTATTTTTAAGTGTTATTAAAGTCACCTAGTGAAACTGACGAAGAAACAAATGACAAAATGAAATGAAGTTCACATTCATCGATTCATTCCAAATGATCGTTAGACTAAGTAAGGCACAGACTGACCATTATAAGGGTAAAATGATACCCAGCAAAGTTACCACAGCAACACAACAAAGTCAGTAACGGGCAAATCCTCCTCTGTTTGCCAAACAAGCATTGATCCGACGTGTCATACTCCTAATGAGACGTCTAAGGTCGTTTTGGTCCAGATTGTCCCATTCCTGTTGCAACGTAGCAGCAAGTTCTTGGACATTGACAGGACGTTGTTGACGTTGATGTAACCTCTGTCCAAGCATGCCCCAGACATGCTCGATGGGGGAGAGGTCGGGACTCAGTGCTAGCCAAGGTAATGTGGTGATGTTCTGTTGTTTGAGGTAACCTGTAACGATCCTGGCCCTGTGACATCTTGCGTTGTCATCCTGGAAGATGAAACGGCGGCCATGACGCCGTGCGAACGGCACAACATGGACTGCCAAGATGTTGTCCCGGTAGTACTGGCCAGTAACACGCCCTGTAACAACATGTAAAGCCGTTCTTCCAGCAACAGTGATGCCTCCCCACACCATAACAGAACCACCCCCAAATCGATCATGTCTGATGACGTTAACGTCTTGGCAGCGCTCGTTTCGACGCCGCCACACCCTCCTACGTCTGTCCAAAAAATCAACAGTGAACCTTGACTCATCTGAAAACATCACATTGCTCTAGCGTCGATTATCCCAGTGTTTACGATCCCTACACCAACGACGTCTTGTCTGAATGTGATGATCTCTCAAACAAGGGATCACGCGAGGACGTCGGGCGCGAAGGTGACCCCTATGCAGTCGATTCCGAATGGTCTGATCACTCACGCTCACGCCAGTGTCTGTTTGAAGACAAGCGCTGATCTGATTTGCTGTGATGACACGATTTCTTAAGGCCAAGGTACGGATAAATCGATCCTGGGCTTGAGTTGTCGCCCTTGGTCGACCTGAGCGTGGTCTGTCCTGTACAGATTGTGTATCGCGGTATCTGGACAATAGTCTACTTATGACAGACTGAGAAACATTTATCGTCCGCGCCACAACCGCCTGTGTTGTGCCGATCTGTGGCTTGCCAAGGGCACGTAAACTTTCATTTTGGGTAAGCCGACGCATATCAAAATTTGTTTTCTGGTCACTAAAACAATTAAACTGATTTTTCCACCCTGGAATTCAAGGCCACAATGACTGTAACATTCAAAGTCAGAGTCGTGCAAATTTTGGGTTGGACCCCCATGATGATCCCAAGCATCACCTGCATTCCATGCGGTAGCTATTGGTGCGTTTGGGCGTCACATGTAACTGGTAATGTTTCTTCTGTGAGGTTCTATAGTGACTTTTTTCGTAGTCATTTGCATATTTTAGTATTATGCCCCCAAAATCAAATATCCTTTACTTTTTTTGAATAGTATAGTAATTTAACAGAATTTTCAAAGATTAGTATTTTGTTTTATTATTATTATAGAAAGAATATTCTATAGTGATCTTTTTCGCTGCTTAAATTAATTGGTCGTCGCTTGTTAAAACGGATGCTGGATTGCGGAAGAGTAACTTGGCTTAGGGCGGATCCGGGTCAACCGAGTTTCCATGACGTTTAATCTAATTAATACATCGATCACAGTTATTTCCTCTTTTACTGTGTGAGGTTACTGAAACAAAACAATCTAGACTATCTCGTAAATCATTCTACTATGTTGATGCTTTAAGCAAATAGAGTATTATGTTTTTGCCGTAATGAAACGTTGTCAGTAATAATACAATCCATGGTCTTATGTTTTACAACTTTTGATGTCTGTTCATTATACAAGAGATGATTGTGTTTCTATAATCGATATCTTCTTTGGGGGTCATTTTTTGTTGTTGATTCGGGGTAAACGGTCACTTTGATTCTGGGTTATCCTTTGATTGCGATGATAAACACGTTATTAAATTTAAAGAGTTTTCTGATTAGCATTGTCTCATTAACTTGTTGTTTTTTTTACTGAAAAATCCCAGTCCTACTTTACAAGGCCTAATGTCAAACATGGAGTCGTGTATCTCTAAGTTACTGTAATTAAGGTAATCACTCTTTCTCTCTTTGATTGACCAGAGAAAAAGTAGAGCAGACGTTACATAAAACTGCACTGGGAGCTCTGTGTCGCGTCCTCAAAAGAACACTATATTTATGAGTTTACCATCATCATAATAATAGGATTTTTTATTAATTTTCAAGAAATTGGACGAAGGTCGTGGAATGTAGCGATAATAAACAACGGGCGTGCCGGGATACAAAAAAGCGATAATAATCAACGGGCGTGCCGGGATACAAAAAAGCGATAATAATCAACGGGCGTGCCGGGATACAAAAAAGCGATAATAAACAACGGGCGTGCCGGGATACAAAAAAGCGATAATAAACAACGGGCGTGCCGGGATACAAAAAAGTAAACAAAACATTATCAATAAATAAAACTTTATCACATTTTTAAATTGGAAATGGGTGTTGGTTGATATCACTCCACTTGCGGAGGTCATGGTATTCAATCTTTTAATTTAAGCGATAAATTCATATTTTCTAAGAAAGTCAAATCATAATTATTTATAGATCAGGGGCCTGTTTCACGAAATTTTAACTTAAGATACAATCCAAATTTTAGTACATACTTAAATCTGATTGGCTAAGCGCTAAAATCAATCTAATACTATCCAATCGAATTACTAAAATCGGATTTTATCTTAGTTAAAATTTCGTGAAACAGGCCCCTGTTGCTTTGTCAAATTACTATTACAGTCATATGGATCATTCTAGCATTTAAAATGTCAGGACTGTGCATCGATGCCATGTATTTTAAGATTTTATTTTAACATTTCTGAAAACCATTGCAATTGTCGCTTTAATATAGTGGTCCTAATTTCTGAATTACAGACCAACGCTCCAATTATAATTGTGTAAGGTATGTTTATTCTCTTTGAAGGTCGCGTAATTGTCTCACATACGTTTGGTATTCGACATAACACAATTTAATAGGATGCTATTCAAAGCTGTAAGTGAAATGTCCATGGCGTGTTTTTAGTTTGAATTAATTTAATAGGCTGAACGATTCTTTCTAAATGGCGATCTGTATATGAAATCCAAGAATTTAGGTTTTTTCAGAGCCTATTTAATAGACCGAACGAGTCTTTTAACACTTGTCTATATGTGCATCTGTCATGATATCTTTACAGTAGTGGTTTTGTTATATCAGAGTATATCTTTATATGTTTATTTATATATTTACTCAAACGAATTGTTTTTATATAAACTGAGATATCAGGCCATCTTTTCTATTTATCACGATTTAACGTAACCTGATAAAAATCTTGTACTAAACATTTATCATGGCCTCAACAAGACTGTTAAAGGTGTACAGCCATGAACATTATTTACTCTACAAAAATAGACCTGGGAACGTATTGCTACATTTTGAGGGGTATAGACGCATGGAACCTCACACTGAGCGGGCCGGAACTGGCCAACAGTTCATGTACGCATGTGTCTTAATGAATAGTTTCCAAATGGAACAGCACAGACAACGGATACTATATAACAGTGTATAGGTGTACAGATGCCTTTACCAATCAGCGGAAGTGAAGATAGCGTTTCGATTTGAGAAACCCCGACTGGGTGATCCAGGATATCAAAGGAAACGCACAGGGTAAAGTCCTAGAATTAACAGAACACTACCAAGTGCGAGCTAAGACTGCGGACAATCTTCGGTTAGGAATTTTTCCAACATTATAAAAATAACAATGCTATTTGGCACTACATTTCAACGTCACCAACCTCACAACTCTTGTATCCTTCCGCCTCAAAATCATGAATATTCACCAAAACCTGGCAGAAAATGTATTTGCAAACCTGTTTTTTCGATTCTACACCAAAAAGTCAACAAAAATCGCCATGCAAAAGGGTGAAAAAGAGAAAGGGAGAGAGAGACTAAAAATAACTTTCACCCTACATTCGTGGGTGACGGCCCATGAATATTAGGAGACCTGTGTCCAATTACTTTTTTTTTTCATCCTAGTACTCTCCCTTTAACATCGGTAGGTGAAGGTAAAACTGGTAATATTTGTGCGGACATTGGATCGCATCCAAGTAGACAGTCAGATAGTAGTGTTTAGATATGTTTACAAAAAAAGAGGCAATGACCCACACTGACACACATATTTGAAATAATTTCAACAAGTGCTTCACAGCATCTAACATGATTCCGAATTATAACGGATGCCTGTTTACGGGTTGCTTGTTAACAATTGACAACCGTACAAGATATTTTGGGTGGGGGTATTTGAAACAAGCTCATTATTTCCTGATAGTATTTGGACGTTTATGGTGCTGTCCTAGTATGGCGTATATCCCCATCCCGACCCCCTAGTTCAGTGATGCACTTATAAGTACATAGGCGTTAAAGTTAATGCGTATCACTTCACGTAAAATATACAAGAATTCGGTGACGAGGTTAACAATTTGAAAGGAATCCACTCTTTGGCCGCCTACTATTTCACAATTTGCGGTTTGACGAATATTAAAAAATATTAAATTATAATTGAAAAGAACGAATGGTATGTTTGAAAACATTCTCAAACAGAACAATTCGTAATGAAACACTCCCACCCCCAAATTGTTTGTTCACTAATTAAAAGCGAAATTTATTTTGATGAGTAATTTTATTATTAATATAAACCAGTGGTTCCCAACCTTTTGTTGGTGGCGACCCCATTCGGGAATTCAGCATCTGATCACCACTCCACGAAAAACCAAAGTCGCCTTTTACTATGAACCATCATGGGGGTCGGGATGGCCGCGCTTCGACCACTAGCTGGCCGGTCAGCTCTGGTTTCGAGCCCTAGTGTGAGCATATGTGACATGGAGATAGGGGCGCCTTCTTAACCTCGTGGGTTTCCCACGGGCACTCCGGTTTCCTACCACTGCTAAAGACCCCCTGAAAAAAATTGAAAACCATACGTTAGTCCCAAAATGACGTAGTTTGTGTCGAGTGGACGTTAACCCTCTCTCTCTCTCTCCCCCTCTCTCTCTCTCTCCCTCCCCCTCTCTCTCTCCCTCTCTCTCTATCTTTCTCTCTCTCCCTCTCTCTCTCTCTCCATGAACCATCATAATTATGTACATTTATTATTGTTTTACTTATTGGACAACATGGTGTTTACATGTTTACACCCTTATAAATATTGACAAATATATCATTGTTCATTGCACGTGTTTGTGAAGCTATTGTCTGATTAATTCACCATAAATTATGAAATGTTATTGAATGTGATTGTTGCTCCTGTGTCTCAGCGACCCCACGAAAAGTGCTTCGCGTAGCGCGTAGCAGACACAGAGGGTTGGAACACAGGATCTAAACAATCTTCTCAACAAATATGATTGGTGTATTTTAATTTCCCTGGAATGGTAAGGATGTTGAACGGGCAATGAACTTTGGTGAACTGTATTGCATGTTGTGCGGTCGCTGCACTTATGATCATGTCGTATGCGATCGGTGGCTTTAACGGTCCGACGCGCCATCACTGGAGTCTGGAATGGGCTGGTATAGTAGCCTTTCAGGACCGGGTTTGCTTGGTGTAGGCCGCATTTCGGAATCCTGCAATGGGGATTCCGAATTTCATTCGAAAATTTCATCGGATTTCCCGACACTGTCGCCCGCAAATTTACTAATTATTAAGTCCCCTACACCCTGTTTGTAGGGATACACCAGAAACGACTGCCGATGGTTCGTAACTCCCCCTAAAAATTATTTTTTTTGTGGCCTTGGCAAATTTGTTGATAGCTGATCTGCTGGCTGAATATGAGTGCGAGACGATTTCCTGATGGTGTTAAACATTCCTTGACATTTTTATTAACTCGTTATTTTCAGAGATGAAATTACAGAATTGGGATGTCGGAAATAGTCTCAAATTGCGGAAAATGGCCTCCCATTTCCAAAAATTCAAAAATTAATTCTGTCCCATACGCCTATGCATTGGAATGAAAATATTCCTACTTATTCACTATTCCTAACAGGTTAATCAAATGGTCAAAATTTTCTCAACTATTCCCATTTTTAACTAGTTAATTTCTTATGATTCTTGATACAATGATAATACGACGATATGATAATTTCACAGGTTGATGGTTGAAGGTTGATGGTTGTAAATCACTTGCAGGCCGGGGTTTGGGCCTAAATTAATCGATTTATGAGATATATTATTTGACAGGGATTATAATCAGATATGCCAAAAAAAACCGCTATATATGGGGTTCATTTTTCAAAATTGTCCAGGAGAGACCACCGGAGCCCCCGCTCGGGCTCCGCGGTCACAGTAAAAGGGGCCGCTCCGACTCGGGAGACCGGGCCGGTTCCCGGCCCCAATCCGCCCCTGACCTCATACTATCCTCAAGTGTATGAATGCTCTTATCCATTGAAAGATTGGATTCTTCAATTATTATTATCCATTGCCAAATTGAAATTGTGAGAACGCATACTCAATTATCCATTGTCAGCATGCAGTCCACAAGTATTCATCATTCATGTACGAATGATGTTCACAGATGAAAGAATGATATGTCCAATCGACGATTATCTTGTCGGTATTACATTGGTGGGTTTTTTTCTTCAAAATTTCAACAACAAACACATCAATGATGAGTAGGACCTGTAATTAATGTAAGTCGTTGGTGTGTAGATATTGCACCGGATTTTTCAGAATAAGGTACAACGGCAGTGACGGTATAATACAGCGGTGGGTGGGTCCAGAGGGGACGGGGGTGTTAACATTCAAATTAGATAGGGAATGGTATCAAATATTCAAAAAAGAGCACACTTGTTACTTATATGGAATGATAATTGTGACTTAGATTTCAAAAGCCAGGGGCCAGGAATAGAAGGTAATATAGGGACATGTGATCTAGGGCTATAAAAGAGTCACGAGCCCCACTCCCCTGTTGCCTTTAAACCAAATATACTCCCATTAGGAACTGGTGTGTTAACAAATTAATAATAAAGAACTTTTAAATAGACATAATCGTCAATTAAAAGGCACATTATTTATAAGTAACAATATATAAACAGAAAGGGTTAATGGCCGTTAAGATAAACACGTAAGTGGTATATAATTACCCAGAGTGCAATGTGTACTTTTAGTTTGCATTTAACATGGGTTATACTGTATTCGGCCTTTTAACCGCATTATGAGTAATGTGTTATAATGTCGGTATCTAAATTATTATCAATTGACCTTGAACTGTGCTGGCAGTCTTGGCACTTAACAAATTCCTTATATATTTTAGACATGCCGCTGTTTACTAGAGAAAAATGTAATAAATAGAGAAATAACTGGAAGTTGTTACGTCATATTTCATTTATTGACATGTCATTAATACTCCTACTTACTGCCACCATTTTATTAATACCAGGTTTTTTTCGTGAAGTAGGGGGGGGGGGGGGTGCCGAATGGTTAGCATATCATAAAGCCTGTCATTGAATCAACTGGTGTGGTTTCAAATCCCCGGTTGTACGTGACAAGTAGTAGGGTCACCTGTCCAACCTCATGCGTTTTCTCCGAGTCCTCCGGTTCCCCACTACTGCTAAAGACCCCAACGCGAAAGAGAATTATTGAAATAAAATTAAACAATATGTTAGTCCCGAAATGACATAGTTTGTGTCGAGTGAACGTTAAACCCAAGCCGTGGGATGCGTTTGGGACAGCAAGTGTAGCCACTCAAATGGGTTTTAAACTGTCTGCATTATTCGTGCCCGTGTTGGAGATTAGTATGCTCCAACTTGTTTCTTCACAATGTTTAACGTGAGCAAATCCTCACAGTTACGTCATATCTTGAACGGATTAAACAGGGTACACTGCGCACAACGCAATCATTCCATCCTTGGCGTTTATGACGTTTCAAGCGCCACCTCGAGGTAACGCTGGAAAAGCTAAAACATGACGGAAGAAATATTATCGAGGTCGCTGGCCGAAGCCTTTGTTTTAGTGTGGATCAGTTCAAGCTTTTTTATCGCATATATGAACCATCAAAAAAAGGCCCCAAAAAGTTGACGTACTTTTAGAAACGGGCACATATTATTATCATACGATAACAAGCTTTATCAGCTTATATTTTATATAAGCTGATAAAGCTTGTTATCGTATCCTATATTTATTATAAAAGATAGTAAGCTGGCACTGCCAGGCAGGATACGCCCACATTTTCGAGAGATGGATAGAGAACAAGCAAAACCGAAAGTGATTTTTCCTACAATCAAAGGCTATAGAGAGTCCACAAACAATTGGAAGGACGGACAGGGGCGACGACATAATACGTCCACATGAAAATTTGGGCTTATAAAAATAATTTATAACAATAACAAAAGATAGTAAGCTGGCACTGCCAGGCAGGATACGCCCACATTTTCGAGAGATGGATATAGAACAAGCAAAACCGAAAGTGATTTTTCCTACAATCAAAGGCTATAATTCATTAAATTACAATTTGATATGCGCAAATATCGAAAAGAATCAAGATCTTTAGGTTATAAACATGCATTTCAAGTTTCATCAAAATCGAATTAAAATTGTGACCCATACTGGGTCCACAACCTTGATATATCATATTATTTTAACACTATTAGCGTACAAACGGCGGCCATTTTGTCTGGCAATTATGGTCAGATTTCCCTGAAATTCAAACTCAACCTTCCGTATGGTGTAACGGTGAAAGAGTCAAGCGTTTTTTAAATTGGATAATAATCAGGACCTCCAGAGGGAACCTAGGCAATTTTTCTGACAATCAGGGGCCATAATTCAGGAAGTTATGATCTGATATGTGCAAATAATGAAAGGAACCAAGATCTTTGGGTTATAACCATGCATTTCAAGTTTCATCAAAATCGAATTAAAATTGTGACCTTTACTGGGTCCACAACCTTGATATACCATTTTATAACAGTAATCGCGTACACGTGGCGTCCATTTTGTATGGCAATATTTCCGAAATTTGAAATCAACCTTCCTTAGGGTGTAACGGTGACATAATCAAACGATTTTTTAAATCGGATAATAATTGTGACCTCCAGAGGGACCACAAGCTAAACAAAGACGATTTTGCATATAATCAGGGGCCATAATTCAGGAAGTTACAATCTGATATGCGCAAATATCAAAAGGAATCAAGATCTTTGGGTAATATCCATGCATTTCAAGTTTCATCAAAATCGAATTAAAAATGTGACCTCTACATGGTCCACAACCTTGATATATACCATTTATAACAGTATTCGCATCCTAATGGCGGACATTTTGTATGGCAATTTTGGTCCAATTTTTCCGAAATTGGAACTCAACCTTCCTTAGGGTGTAACGGTGATATAATCAAAAGATTTTTTAAATCGGATAATTATTGTAACCTCCAGAGGGACCACAAGCTAAACCAAGGCGATTTTTCGTATAATCAGGGGCCATAATTCAGGTAGTTACGATTCGATATGTGCAAATATCAAAAGGAACCAAAATCTTTAAGTTATAACCATGCATTTCAAATTTCATCAAAATCGAATTAAAATTGTGATCTCTACAGGGTCCACAACCTTGATATACCATTTTCAACAGTATTCGCGTACGAACGGCAGCCATTTTGTATGGTAATTTGAGTCCGATTTTTACGAAATTTGAACTCAACCTTCCTTAGGGTGTAACAGTGATATAATGGAATAGTTTTTCAAATTGGATTATAATTGTGACCTCCAGAGGTACCACGAGCTAAAATAGGTGATTTTTCGGACAATCAGGGGCCATAATTCAGGAATTTACGTTCCGTTAGGCGAAATATCCTAAGGAACCAAGATCTTTGGGTTATAAACATGCATGTCAAGTTTCATCAAAATCGGTTCAAAATTGTGACCTCTATAGGGTCCACAAGCTAAAACCATGATTTTTCGTACAATCAGGGGCCATAATCCATGAAGTTTTGATCCGATACATGCCAATATCGAAAGCAGCCGAGATCTTTCGGGGATAAACCTATATTTCAAGTTTCATCAAAATCAGACAAGAATTGTGACCTGTAGAGAGTCCACAAACAATTGTGGACGGACGTCCGGACTGATGGACGTCCAGACGGACAGGGGCGACGACATAATATGTCCACATGAAAATGTGGGCGTATAAAAACACAAATACAAGCTTACAATTTTGGGTTATTTCTTATAAATTAATTAGGAAGTAAATATATTTCTTTGCTTCATTGACTTCCATTTAATTAAAAACAAAATCCTCATATTCGGGCCCATCTTCAGAGATTCGCATTAAATCAATTAAAACACTTAAGGAATTTCTAAAGTTTGTTTTTAATCGATTTTGTGTAGAGAATCCTCTTTCACAATCAACAGTTGTAATTGGGATTAAAATAGCACATTTTAATATTTTAATCAAATTCGGAAGTAGCTGAAAATGGTTTTCAATAATATTGGCAGCACATTCTTGAAAGCTGAAAGTTGAATAACTACCAAGAACTAATCTTTTGTAAATCATAAATTCAGACTTGCACTCATCTGGATTTAATATAAAATTATTTTTATAATTCTCTATTACTCTGTTGAGTTCAAGATTTCCATACACACCTAAGTTCATTATTTTTAACAATGTTTAAGGGCAATAGTGGCCCAAAACATACTAAAATAGATTTGTCTGAAAATCTGTCCTGTTGATTGTTTATTATATTTGTTATATATTCTGCAGATATTTTGTAAATTTGATCTCTTTGGTTGGAACAATATTTTCACATTTATGTCAGAAAAAGCACCATGTTCATTGTCACATAATCGAAAGTCTTCAAACCCATCTAAATTTTCATTAACATTCTTCTTAACATTACGGAAAGTACTTTCCTCATCAGGTCTAGCGTATTTGACTTTACCATCAGCAACAACAATAAATTCTTTTAACTTGCTTACAAAAGATCCTTCATTTTTTTTCAAATCTTGTAATGCATCACATAAGCTGTCAACATTACAAGGTATTGAACTGAAATCCAGATTTTCTGTTTGAAACACTTTAGATAACTTAAGACAAAAATGGTAATATATCCATTAATAAATAAGTAATTGCAATAAATTTAAATTGTTCTACTTCAGCATACAGCCCTCTAGCAACTGGATGTCCCTCAGCTTCAATTGCTAAAGCTTCAACCAGTGCTGGATAAGTCCTATAAATAACTTGAACAGCTCTATCAAGACTTAGCCAACGAACTGCATGAACTTCAGCATATTTTAGCTGAGGAATATCCATTGCCTCTGGAATGTATCTTAGCCGATTTGTTCTGAGGGCTGAGTTGCTGAAGTAGGCAAATACACTAGACACTGTCCTAGAATATTCCTTTAAGACAGGAATTGAAGTTGCAGCCTGGGAAGCAGCCAGAGCACATCTATGTGCAGCACAATGTATCCCAATTAATCCAGGAGAGTATTCTCTCAATTTGGCAACAAGACCATTTTTTTTGCCAGTCATAACACTTGCACCATCTGTACTAATGCCTATCATATTTTTTACATTCATATTTTTTGATTTTAGTTCTTCCAAAACTTTTTGGAGCATTGTGTCTGCATTTGCATTTGAGTCCAAAATACCAATATTATTAAGGAGTTTGGTTGTAACTCCTTTGTCAAAATACTAAATATAAATTAAAAGTCTTTTTGAATTTGCCTTGTCCGTACTTTCATCCAACATAATAGAATAATAGAGGGATTCTTAAACTTTTTGAATACAATCCTCCAAAATACACTTTGAAATTCAGTATAACTTTCTTGGCAGGTATACATTGGCTGATCTTCCTTTCTTAAATTAAGTCCTAGCAACTTTTCCAATCGTACAAGTTTTGGAACTTTTGTTATAGCAATTTCTTCTTTTCCCAGCCAATAAGCACATTTAAGATATGAAGTAATATTTTCTTCGTCTTTTTCAATTTTTTTCATAACCAGTTTTTGTAGGTTTTGCTGATCTTTCATTGTTGTTCTTGTTAAAGCATTCAAATGACCTTGAGCTAAAAAAAAAACCCAAGAAAAACAAATAATTAGACAGATGCAAAAATTTAAAAAATTGACGAGACTTACCTTGGTACAGTTGAAGTCAATTTTAAATTATGTGAGTCATGAGACTCACTGTAGGGATTAAATGAGAGCGTAGCACGTGCCGCAGATTGTCATTCTTTAAAGTAACAAAAATATATAAGATTGAACAAGAAAATTATAGTAGATTCGGATTCCATTTTATCATGAGATTAACTTGTATGTGCACAGCTTACACAAGCTGGCAAAATTGTAGGGATGGGCGGGAGGCATTTAATCCCTACAGTGAGTCTTATGACTCACATAATTTAAAATTGACTTCAACTGTACCAAGGTAAGTCTCGTCAATTTTTTAAATTATATTTCGTCATATCACTTCCGGTCATAAATGAGACTTCAAAGCTGGTGAAATCTTTATATTTGGCATATAACATATACATATAGTAACAAAGAAACAACAAGATTGGCAATTTTAGTTTATTCTTTGAGTACTGTATCCACAAATCTAGAATTTGACGTAGATATTATATCCTTCTTATAAAATTTGAAAAAAGTTCCTGCATTTCTCCAGCCACCAGCATGCAGAATATCCTGAATAGGAACAGAGTTTTTATGAGCCTTAGAACATACGGCCGACCTCACTGTATGTGAACCATAAACATTGGTGTCTATATCAGAACGTTCCATCACAGTTTTTAATCCATCTAGACACTGTGTCCCGGGACACCTTTTTATGGGGTTTAATAAAACTCAAAAATAATGAAAACTCGTTTTTACGAATATCTACTGTTCTTTGTAAATATTCTTTCATGGCAGTATATACACAGAACCTCCTATCTGGAGGGTAAGCTTTCATTGACACACATTTAACACTAGCACCTGGTCTGCTCTGTTTTTGTAAACCACTGAGTTCAAAAGAAAATTCACATTTAGTTTTAACCATATTCTTTATAGATAAAAGATGAATAGCATGTACTCGTAACACATTTGTCAGTGCAATTAGCATTGTAAGTTTCAGAGTTAAGTCTTTCAAACTTAAGTCCTTCACTGGCAAAAGCTTCTTTAAGTAAAGCAAAACTTTACCTACATCCCATGTCACCATATGTCGCGGTTTCGAGGGTCTCAAATTAAACACACCCTTCATAAATTTTGCTATAACTGAATGAGTTCCAACTGAATGTCCTTGAATAATGATTCCCATCGCTGATAATGCACACCTTGCTGTGTTTAGGGAGCTATAGCTTAACCCAGTTTCAAAAAGTTCTGTGAGAAAACTTGTAACATCTGCTATAGATGATTGAATGATACTAATCTTCTTTTGACCACAGTATTGTATCCATCTCTTAATGAACATGGAATATTGTTTTTTAGTCCCAGTTTTCCAGGAAGCCAGGAGAATTCTTGTAGACTGTTCAGAAAGACCTTGTTCTTTATATGATTTCCGGAGACATGGCAAGCGATCAATACCAACTTTCGTCGAAGGGGATGACTCTGATTCTGTTTGTGTGTCAATGTCAGCAAGTCTTTCATTTTCGGAATCAGTAAAGGTGGATGAATGAGTAGTTCCATTAGATGGGCAAACCAAACTTGGGTTGGCCATAGAGGGGCAATAACTATGCCTGTAGCTTCGTCCTCTCGTATCTTCTTGATACAGCGTCCCAATAGGCTGAAAGGAGGAAAAATATATACACACTCAAATTGATTCCAATCAACTGTAAATGAATCCACGAATAAAGATTCTGGGTCTGGACTCCAAGATGCAAAACAAGACACTTGTTTATTGAGCCTTGAGGCAAAGAGATCAATCGTTGGAGTGCAAAATTTTTGACATATAGATTGAAATATTGATGGCTTCAATTTCCATTCAGTGCGGTCATTGAAAACCCTTGAGCAGAAATCAGCATCAGTGTTAGATTTTCCTGCAATGTGAGAGGCAGAAATCCACAAATTATGGTCTATACACCAAAACCATATTTTCCTAGCTGCCAAGTTACATGATGCAGACTTCATGCCACCCATATTGTTGATATAGCTGACTGCCGTAGTGTTATCACACAAGACCTTCACATGCATAAACGGCTGCAAATGAGTTTTAAACGATTTTAGGGCAAATAAAACAGCCAACATTTCTAGATAATTGATATGATTCTGTTTCTCTGAACATGTCCATTGTCCCCCTGTTTTAGCAACAGATTCCAAAACAGCTCCCCATCCTTGGAGGGAAGAGTCTGTTGTTATTGTCATATTTGGGTTACCATGGGAGATATGGCGTATCTGACTATGTATATTTGTATACCACCAAGCAAGTTCAGACTGCATATCATGTGTGATAAGAACAAAGTTATCAAAGTTACCTTGCTTTTCCTTTAGAGCCTGTACCTTACTTGACTCCAAAATTCGATAAAATAATGGCCCGTATTCTACGGCCGAAAAGCTTGATATGATAAGACCAATAACATGAGCCAAATCACGAATAGTAACTTCAACTTTCTTTGAAATTCTTAAACATTCATCTGCAATGTAAGCTTTCTTGTTCTCTGGAAGAAAAACAGTCATGCTACTAGAATCAATCACATTACCTAGAAACGTAACTTGTTTTGATGGTTGAAAAACACTCTTGTTTGAATGAACCATAAAACCTAAATTTTCTATCAAATTAACAGTGGTCTGTACACTGTGGTTACATTCATTTTCAGATTCTGCTAACAAAAGACTATCGTCAATATTTCCTGAGCACTGAATACCTGTGTTTCTAAGCGACGAATAAACTGGCTTCATAAGCTTAGTAAATAGTAGGGGCGCCAGAGAATAACCATTTGGCAAGCATGTATACTGAAATATTTTTCCCCCCCATAGGAAACGAAAATATCTCTGATCTTCCTCAGCTATATACTAACAGAATAGTATGCGTGTCGGATGTCAATCGTGCTCATAAAACAATCTTTTGAGACCAAGTTAAGGGTAGATTCGAATGTATCCATTTTAAAATGGCGATAAGGTACAAACTCATTGAGTTTCTTTAAGTTCAAAATCATGCGAAACTCTCCATCTTTCTTAGGCCTTACAAAAATTGGCGAAAGAAATTGATTTGACTGAGGGGTTACCTCAATAAGAACCTTAGTTTTTACCATATTAGAAATTTCTGATTCAATAGCTTCACTCTCTTGAGTGTTAAATTTAGGTTCAAATTTAAAGTTATGTTGATTTGGAGAGATGCCATCTATAAATTCAAGGTGACAGTGTTTGACTATATCTAGAACATGGGGATCAGAAGTTATTTCCTTCCATGCCGAGGAAAAATATTTCAAGCGCCCTGCCGAGAAACTCACCTTATTAGTTGAGTCTGTTAACTTTTGCTTCTCAGATTCTGGGGCATACTGCCCCGTCTGTAGTTTTTTGAAGAATACTTTAAATTAGCTTGTGCTTGTGGTTACATGGCACGACCTCTGCCTCTTCCATATCGCCCTCTTGATCTACCTCTCCAGGGTCTACCTCTTGAGAAAGAACTTCTTTGGGCATAGTTCTGCAATTTCTGGCCAATGCGACTGCAGTCGGCTATTTCTTTGGCTAACTTGGGCACATCATCTCCAAATAAAAAAGTGGTAAAAGGCTGTGACTGTGCACACAAGTGCGAAAATTCTGGGCGTAGATCAGCCTTTATGAAGTCCCTTCTAGTGAGGTTGATTTGACGGTTTGAGTGACCCAAAAGGGCTAAACTGTCGTTCAGTTTATCTATAATTTCTGGTATGGCTGTACTCAGCAAGTTAGGAGTCTCGGCTATATCTGCAAGAGAATCTACTGCTTTAGCAGACTTGATAACCAAACTTTCAATGGCCTGCATTTTCCGATCAGAACTCCTCGATTCTGGTGTCATAATGTCCCATACTAACTGGTTTGTTTTTACCGGTACCAAACCATCACAATTTTTCGGACAGGCTGTAACTTCATCCTTAGTTAAAGCATTGTACTGGTCCTCACTCATACCATTTTTGAAGAGTTCATTTACATTATTAGCCAGTACTACATCAACATTTTTGTCAACGACAGAGTCAGACGGTTTGAAACGTTTTGACATTAACAAAAACCTATTCTCAGTATCGCCACCATTTTCATCCTTTGAGGGCGACGGAACTAATTTCCGTTTATGGAACGGATGATTTTGGCTTGGATCAATATAAGACTCCTCGTCAGTTTCACGTTCATATTGCTCATCATATTCGTCTTCATCATAATTATAATTATATGATTGATTTTCTAAAGTAACAAGTCTGGAGGCTTGTTCTTCTTGTTTTTCCTGAATGTCTTTCAGAATTTTTATTATTTCTGTATTTACAGACGAATGAGTCGATGAATCTCTTGAAGATTTTTTACTGCTTCTCTGACCAGCGTGCAGTTTAGAACCAGAAGTTGACGGTAAAGGTGAAGCTAAAGTCGAGTCGATTTTTGACTTCGTCATCTGACTAGCCATTACCGGAGTTTTTTCACATTTCTCCTTGGTTATTTGGGTTGAAAGTTCCGTATAAACATCGGTACTATCCTCTCGTAAGGCTAGGTTTAAATCTTTCCAGCCCAAATCAACTTTACCAGCCGACGAACTTCTCAAGTTCTTTTTGTGTTTGTCGTCCGCCATCTTGCCACAAACGAGTCCGCGACTCGTGCAATTTTATGATTGTCGTAAAAAGTTTTATAAATATTTATTTCTTTCAAAAAAGAAAATAAATGCGGCAGACAAATATCAAATAAATGACTTAGTATAAATCCTTGAACAACTGAGACAAGACTCAGTGCGGCAAATAGAAGACCACGTCTTCTTAGTTCAAGTGTAAACGCTACAATGACAATCTGCGGCACGTGCTACGCTCTCATTTATGACCGGAAGTGATATGACGAAATATAATTACAGATTTAAAATAATAAACAATGTCTTGAACTTAAAAGTTATATTTTACTTAATTTGAATCAGCGGCATTGTAG
The DNA here is from genome assembly GCA_917208275.1 of Patella pellucida. Classification (NCBI taxonomy): domain Eukaryota; kingdom Metazoa; phylum Mollusca; class Gastropoda; family Patellidae; genus Patella; species Patella pellucida. The sequence goes on along the minus strand of OU795043.1, from coordinate 40,999,403 downwards.
GCCTATACAAATAATACAATATAAAAACAAAAAGCTGTATATCTTTAATTATAATAGTAAATAAAAGTAATTAAGATAGTAAGCTGGCACTGCCAGGCAGGATACGCCCACATTTTCGAGAGATGGTTAGAGAACAAGCAAAATCAAAAGTGATTTTTCCTACAATCAAAGGCTATAATTCATTAAATTACAATTTGATATGCGCAAATATCGAAAAGAATCAAGATCTTTAGGTTATAAACATGCATTTCAAGTTTCATCAAAATCGAATTAAAATTGTGACCTATACTGGGTCCACAACCTTGATATACCATTTTTTAACGTATTCGCGTACGAACGGCGGCTATTTTGTATGGTAATTTTGGTCCGATTTTTCCGAAATTTGAACTCAACCTTCCTTAGGGTGTAACGGTGATATAATCAAACGATTTTTTAAATCGGTTAATTATTGTAACCTCCAGAGGGACCACAAGCTAAACCAAGACGATTTTGCGTATAATCAGGGGCCATAATTCAGGAAGTTACGATCCGATATGCACAAATATTGAAAGGAACCAAGATCTTTAGGTTATAACCATGCATTTTAAGTTTCATCAAAATCGAATTAAAATTGTGACCTCTACAGGATCCACAACTTTGATATACCATATTTTAACAGTATTTGCGTACGAACGGCAGCCATTTTGTATGGCAATTTTGTTCCGAATTTTCCCGAAATTCGAACTCAACCTTCCTTAGGGTGTAACGGTGATATAATCAAACGATTTTTTAAATCAGATAATAATTGTGACCTCCAGAGGGACCACAAGCTAAACAAAGACGATTTTGCGTATAATCAGGGGCCGTAATTCAGGAAGTTACGATCAGATGTGCGCAAATATCAAAAGGAACCAAGATCTTCGGGTTATAACCATGCATTTCAAGTTTCATCAAAATTGAATTAAAATTGTGATCTCTACAGGGTCCACAACCTTGATATACCATTTTTTAACAGTATTCGCGTACGAACGGCGGCCATTTTGTATGGTAATTTTGGTCAGATTTTTCTGAAATTTGAACTCAACCTTCCTTAGGGTGTAACGGTGATATTATCAAACGAATTTTTAAATCGGTTAATTATTGTAACCTCCAGAGGGACCACAAGCTAAACCAAGACGATTTTGCGTATAATCAGGGGCCATAATTCAGGAAGTTACGATCAGATATGCGCAAATATTGAAAGGAACCAAGATCTTTGGGTTATAACCATGCATTTTAAGTTTCATCAAAATCGAATTAAAATTTTGACCTCTACAAGATCCACAACCCTGATATACCATTTTATAACAGTATTTGCGTACGAATGGCGGCCATTTAGTATGGCAATTTTGGTCCCATTTTTCTGAAATTCAAACTCAACCTTCCTTAGGGTGTAACGGTGATATAATCAAACGATTTTTTAAATCGGATAATTAATGTAACCTCCAGAGGGACCACAGGCTAAACCAAGACGATTTTGCGTATAATCAGGGGCCATAATTCAGGAAGTTACGATCCGATATGCGCAAATATCGAAAGGAACCAAGATCTTTGGGTTATAACCATGCATTTCAAGTTTCATCAAAATCGAATTAAAATTGTGATCTCTACAGGGTCCACAACCTTGATATACCATTTTTTAACAGTATTTGCGTACGAACGGCGGCCATTTTGTATGGTAATTTTGGTCGGATTTTTCCGAAATTTGAACTCAACCTTCATTAGGGTGTAACGGTGATATAATCGAACGGTTTTTGAAATCGGATAATAATTGTAACCTCCAGAGGTACCACGAGCTAAAATAGGTGAATTTTCGGACAATCAGGGGCCATAATTCAGGAATTTACGTTCCGATAGGTGCAAATATCGAAAGGAACCAAGATCTTTGGGTTATAAACATCCATATAAAGTTTCATCAAAATCGGTTCAAAATTGTGACCTCTAAAGGGTCCACAAGCTAAAAACGTGATTTTTCGTACAATCAGGGGCCATAATCCATGAAGTTTTGATCCGATACATGCCAATATCGAAAGCAGCCGAGATATTTTGGGGATAAACCTATATTTTAAGTTTCGTCAAAATCGGACAAGAATTGTGACCTGTAGAGAGTCCACAAACAATTGTGGACGGACGGACGTCCGGACGGACGGACGGACATCCGGACGGACGGACGGACAGGGGCGACGACATAATACGTCCACATGAAAATGTGGGCGTATAAAAAATTGTAAATTTAAATGACTAAAATATTGTTTAAATAAAATATCATCATTGCCAGAGGTTGTTTCCTTCTACAATTTATTTATATTCCTTTCCCAGACGAATTTAATCCCTTGCGGATACTCTTAAATACATGTATCTATTGAGAGCCCTAATGGAATTGGGCTTGTACAGGAAATCCTTGTTATAAGATAGATTTAGCCTACAGCGTAGACCTTGCGGAAGTTCCATTTTGAAGACTCCAAGATCTAACACCACATATCAAAAGCTCTAGATTATGACCATCACAAAATTCAGAGTATATTTATCAGCAATGAGAAAGATACCTGTTAAAGCGAGAATATCATATTTTCTAAGAAAATCAAACCATAATTATTTGTATGTATTTTGCTAAATAGCTAGGTTATCAACCAACTATTATACGACCATGGGCATTATTTCCCTCAAATCAATTACCTCCCTTTGCATCCATGCATAAGCTTCCTTCAAACGTTGAAATTTTGGAGTTGAAACTGAGATTTCTGCCAATTTCTCAGCTGGCAATAGTGTTATAGGATTAATAAGATTATTCTTCAACAAGGTAGGACTGTTTATGGATACCATCTATTTTAAGGCTTTATCTTAATAAATTTCAAAAACATTACTTAATAATTTGAAATTGTAGCTTTAAATGAAATCAAACACAGCATCTAACATCTTCTCTGCTTCAAATGGTCCGATTTTCGCTCTGACAGCTTATAAAATGTGGATATATGATGTGACTTACGCACTGACCTGGTAATTACAGTCATTTCTGAACCCACGTGTAGGTCATTAATCACATTACATAAGGAATGATATTTTAAACGAATCAAATTGATGAATCAATTTCTCAATCAACAAAAGCGGGAGTTGTATCTTTTTTGCAATTATGATATCAATATTTCCTTATATATTTTAGAAACCACCCTCACATATCACACACACTGCTACAAGGCCAGACAGAAAAAAGGAAAAGGCAGAACTGTATGCCAATAGAATGCGGTGCCCCGGAGAAAAAGTTATTATGAAATGGATATTTAAAAATGTGTTGGCGTGTATTTTATTACATTAATAAAGCATCAAAGTGCCATCAAAGTGCCATCAAAGTTAAAGGTTGAATATCTGTCAAATAAGATCATCATGCTTGGCAGTAGATTTTACCGATTCAGAATGAATTAAATAAGTTTGGTCAGAAAGTGTGGATGCCGTTGCTCTAACTGTTTATGGACCTGTGTATGTTGGATATTAATAACATGTCCGACATCCGTACGAAAGCACTCGTGAAGGTAAAAGAACTCTTAAGAGTACGCTGTGATGCCGATTTCAGGGTAAATTTTCCTCATGGCACACAGTATGGCGTATACCAGTCTTCATTAGCTCGGTGGAAGGGAAAAGCAAGAAGTTAAACCCCATTTCATTTCATTACAGCAACCTTCATTATGCCGTTGTTTGGTGTCAGCCCTGTGTGGGCATCTTTATAAATGGGCACCAGATCGGAACATTACACTAATTAGTTGGATGGGGTGTTACAATTGAACATAACACGGAATGTGATATTGTCTTACAAAAATATACCTTCTTAATAAGGCAATATTTACCCTGTCCCTGCTTACAGATATGGTTTAATTTTATTTCAATAATTCGCTTGCGCGTAGTGATCTTTAGCAGTGGGAGGAAACCATCGTATCCGGAGAAAACCCACGAGGTTGGACAGGCGACCCTAATCTTTATCACGTACAACCGGGGAATCGAAACCACGCCAGATGACTCAATGGAAGACCTTATGATGCAGTGCGCGCACGCTAACCATTCGGCCATCCACCCATCCAATATGTTTATATTGTTAACCTTCATTTTGGTATAGGGTTGTCGTAAAATAAAATAAAACAAAACAAAAACCCCAACAAATATGCCGTGTTATAATGATAATTATAAATAAAATTTTTTATCAGTATAAAATTATACCATTAAAAAACAAATATGGGGATGAAACTCGGTCATCATAGGAACCCAAGATAATCTATCAGTGTGGCCCACGCAAATGTTTCTACGTTTACTGCCTTAATTATACCTATAACGTACTAGTAGTTCCCGACTATATATTGTTTCAAATTGCATTAGCCGTATGGAACTTCATGGATAGAAATATTCGTAACGAATTTAAACAAAGAGCTGACTGGATAGACGTATATATTAACTGGTGTACTCAATAGCATGTCCAAACTAATTAGTTATTCCTGCTTGATTTTAAGAAAAGAAGCTGATAAACGTACTTGACAGCCACTCTGTGAACATCCAGACCAAGTTTGGACTTTCAACTTAGTTAGAAGCATAGTTATGGTGTTCCAAAGCATGGGCAAATTGAATTGTTTAGCCCCTTTTAGCCCACGATATTGATGCAGTACTTTGAGTAACAGTGGTGAAACTTTGCATGGAGATAGTTTATATTATATGCCAAGTTTTACCACTGTCACTCAAAGTTGTCGTGTTGCAGATTATGGATTACTTAAAGAGCTTATCTCTGCTTATCCTAACCACAAAATTATCTTCACCGAGCTCTGTCCAGACCTAATGAACATCTGCACCCAGTTTGAACATTATACCAAAGTCTCAAACAATCAAATTGCTTACCTATTAACCTTGTCAAGACGTTCACCTAATGAACATCTACAACAAGTTGAAAATTTTATCACAAGCAATGCTTTTGTGTTTCAAGTCTCAAGCAATCATCAAATTACTTATGTATTTGCTTAGCATAAGCAGAAAATGCTCAACCTGACCCCCATTCAATGACATTTACCAAATATAAAAAATATCTACACGAATTCCACTTTGATTAGAAGCAGAGTCATTTTGTTCAAAACGGTAAATATCCCATATTTTCCAGAGACAAACGGTTTTTTGACCACCCACTCCATGTAAGTACTGTATAAATGCAGGTAATTTTTGCCTTTACCGCGATAATCATCATTTTTCTATTTAAAATAAAAACACCCAACCATAATATAATGCAATTCTCACACAGTAACAGTGAAAGATGTTATCAATGAACACTTTATCTTAAAAAAAAATTAATGGAAAGTCTATTAACAAAGAATCTGTGTAGATAGTTTCTAGAAATATAAACCATTCCATCAACCAATATATTTCATATTCATCACATCTTTTTATAGCCAACCATCTTACAAAAGACAGATAGTGTAAGTATTTTGCGGACTGATATCATTTATATTAATGTGTTTTTGAGCAGGTGTTATTACACATATAGTTAATAGGTTATGATAACAACAAATCAGCACTTACTTAGTAAGTATTTGAACAATTACTACGGTGATTACAGGTAAATGATAGTTTCAAATTGTTTCTAATGGTATTAAAATTGATATAGACTATGACATTTTAACAGTTAAAAGAACTGGTTGTATCAACAAGTCATTGGCTAAGTTCACATTGCGTACCAAACGACTTGATGTATATAAAAACCGTTACGTTACTAGAGGTATATTGCTTCGTGTAAAAAGTGGCATCCTAGTACCTCAGAATGAACGCAACGTTCCTTAATCTACGTTAGAAGTGGCACCACTCGCGCGAGATATCGCTCACACAATGTGTCAATGCCGCCATTTTGCAGAGCTGTCAAGACAACAAATCTATTTCGTCTGGTTACACGAATCCTATCTTGTCAGTGTGAAAATACCCAATATATCTGTATCTTGGTAGTTTAACGTTTTCTTCCAGATGTGACAGACAAGAAACAGAACCGGTGATCACATCACTTTAATCAGTTACTTTACTCACCATCATTTATTTAAATATCTAGCAAGTGTCTAAGTCTATTCAGTAGTTTACATGGCTACGTCTATTTGTTAAGGCCAACTCAATTTTCGTAGAGATCGCTGAAATGTACAAAAGGTTAGGCATGCGATTGTTTGCGAGATTGTGGGTTAGGGTTATGGTAAGCGTTAGGGCTAGGTCCAGTGTTGGCAACGGAGAGATAAACCAATCCGTGAGTAAAATCTTAAAATCTACGTTCTACCCTGTTGTGGTTTATTACAAATTTAACGTTTAATACATGATGGGGAACCTACATGATATCATGGACCGGTCCTTCTGCTTTTACAATGGTGCATTCTATACTTGTGTGAGTTGCTATAACATAGGGTGTACACCCTGGTTTTGAAGCTTACCTTCGATATAGGTGGGTGGACGAAGTCGGGTCTGACAAGATTTGTGTTGTGAACGAAGCGTAGATTTAATAGCTGCTCACCACCTAGTGTTTACTTGCTTGAATCTACAACCTTGGCAAGACATCGCTCAGTACCCTTAGTACAAGTTAGACTTAACGTGAAAACTTAACATTGTTATAACTTCGTTGAAACTAGCTTAATATCAGTTTTATTACCACAATTGTCTTTCAATTCTTAAAATGGCTGGCGAATTTAAATATCAGCGCTATTCGTCCGTTATTCTCGTAGTTATTGTCCTTGAATTACTCAAAATTAATATCCAGCGAAGGCATATTAGTCGACTTTTTTCATCAACTTTTGATTAAAACTCTAATTTTTACTTTGTCAGTGGGGGATCCAAGTCGAATGCTCGTCTTGGTCATTTACCTTTAGAATATGTTGGGAATTATTTAGGTTGTAATGCCTAGTAAAAGTGTGACCCTAATGTATAATTTCTGAGGAGAACTCGAGGGGTTATGCCCCTTGTTGACAAACAGTCGTTAGCACATTAGGGATCGGAATTATAGTCAGATCTTTATTGGGTTGCTTATTTTAGTCAAAAGGAAAGACATTTTAATTTTCAAAAATTTCCGACAAAACATCCTGTGATAATTTTTTTATACGAAATATAGGGATTTGGTGTTTGATTTTTGTCGATATCATTTCGGTGGAAGTGGACGTTAAATATAGATATTGCACACATACATTGATTTTCAAACATATTCTTGCACTCGTTTTCCTAAGAACATGCAAATTACGGGGGCCGGACAGTAAAGTTACTGTCTCGTTGGTGTACTTTCTATTTGCATCAGATATCCTAATGTCCTCTTTTGATTTTCGGGATAGACAAAAGTAACATCACGGAACACTGCTCAACCTGTTAATTACAGGTTAAATGACTGTTATTTGTCAAGTATTTAATTAAATAGAATTTAGAGAACGTGGCCAGGTGACGATGATCTAAACGAATGATGAAAAGAAGTGTGGTATGAACAGGTTACCGTATTCTTTATTACTTAACAATTATCATAAGTGTGCTAATGACCTCTCATTTACTAACATAACTCCCCCTTTGTTCCTCACTCTTAACTGATAAATTGTCTCTTACCGAACAATTTCCGAAAACACTCGAGTGCTTAATTGGGTGAATAATGATTACGTTATCTACGAAGCATGTCATGAACTATTCTAGTCATAACATTTTAACGTTACGTAGAATTAACAATTGACGTGTATTTAACGTTACGTCATGGTGATATGTGTGTGTGACTGAAGGTGAGTATTGTCTCAACGTAAGTTTATCTGTACATGACAGCTATCATATCTATTCAATGTCGATATCAGCTGACTATCAATACCTGTCATTATTCACACGCATTCGATCATTACTCAATTGTTACAGTTTGCTTCATTTTTGTTCATTTCTTCGTCCGATCAAACTGACGGTGAGCGTAATACCAAATTGTGACAGACTCGAAAGAGAGTGATAGTTGATAGCATTATCGCAGTCTTCGCAGAGTATTTCGCACAACATTCTGGGCCCTGTTTCTCAAAATCTTTACTAAAGATAAAATTGAAATTTTAGTAGATACTTTAATTTTGATTGTCCAAGCACTAATTTCAATCTAATATTACCCAATCAAATTACTAAAATTTTGATTTTTTATCTTAGTTAAAATTTTGTCAAACAGGCCCCTGATTTCAGTACCAATGTATCCCTCAAGCGTGAGACTAAAACTGAAGCAATGAATACTAAAAATGACACATACTAACACTACTGGCAAATACTTACTTAGTCATCTATTTTATTTATTTATTTTCTACATTTATATCAACTTCAATCGTTTCCCAGTATTGACATATAATACTATAGATAAATTTACAAAAACACGGCCTTTATCACCGAAATTGAAGGAAAATAATTGGAATTATCTCTATTCCTTCTCAATAAATAAATAGACGATAAGTCTACACTGGTACCATTGAATAATAAACTCTTGATGTTTCACTTGTAACACTTGATTCTATCATCAAGAATTGAAACACAATTGAAGTAAATTGGTTGACTATTGTCGGTAACATGAAGAAAAGCCCCTCAGTCACACAGTCGTTAATGAATAAAGAGGAAAGAATAAGCCGCATATCAGCTCCTTGGCGCAAGCCTTTGAAGAGTTCGTGAGAATTGTATTGATATACTTCAAAACCTATTCAAAACTATAACTTTAATCCTCGGTGGTCTTTAACAAGGCCACCTGCATTAAATGTTATTTTATTATTAATGCATATATATTTGTAATTCTCGTCAAGTCGAGGACGATAATTTCAAATAAGTGTATGAGTGTACTTATAACTGTCAGTACACTTCTGTCTGTAGTACATATTTATTGTTTAATAATTGATGTTTTTTCTATCAATTGCGTGTCGATAAGACTTATATCCGCATTAGAATGATATATTTAGTAGTATAATTTTGTCATAAATCTGGTTATTTTTTTATGTATGGCCTTATATGACGTATAGTTTGAATACGAACAAATAATGTTTAGATATATAGTAAAGTAGATATAATGAATAGTCTATTGCCTCGGGGTAGACTAGCGTGCAGACGAATGGACAAACACCAAAATAATATCCCATTCAAACCAACTTACTTTTCTCGCTTAACATTTTTGGTCAGCTTAAAGGGCCGAATAGTAAAAAAATGTGAAACATTGGTTAAAATTTATTGATTTACATTCACCCCTCCCACTCCATTCCTATACAAAGGGTATTCCTGGTAATTATTTGGTTAATGAATGATGTTCGGTAATTATGGTGTTTCAACGTACATGTATAGGTTGATCATTGATATCCCGATTTAATTTTTTTAAAAAGTAATTGTTTCCGGCGCTATTCGGTTGGTCAGTGTTTGGGAGCGAAAGACTCACACTATTAACTTCAGAATAACCATGTGTCTATTTCGAATAACTTACATGTATATTCACGAATTACCGGTTTTTTTTATCATTTGCGACACTCTGCTATATATTATCACAAAAATCCTTCGGTCAGACAGAATTTTAACAACTTAGAACGATAAGTACACAAATTTACCCTTAACAATGCATGGTTTATAGTTCTCCGAGACGGGGTCTGTAGACGACGTTTATGGATATAGAAAAAAAAACATAAACCAACAACCCTATGTTTAAACCAACCAACAAATCTGAAAACAACGTTTTAAAAAATATTCCCAAGTCTCTGAAAGCCGACGTTAAAAATCGCTGCCCAAAATAAACATATAAACATGTAATAAAGTGGTTAATAAACTAAGGTTTTGTTTAAGTGAGAAATCGTTTGATCTTAAGGATTGCGTTCCGTCTATGTACAGTACATGTATTCTAGTCTGCTTGGTGTTGTGAGAACTTTTTGGGGCGTTAGGTTCCCATGTTTTACACACTCTATTTAAATAAGATGAAGGCACTTGTGTACTCACTTACTCTCCTTCTCTTGTCGTCGGTCATCACCACTCACCCACACTGTCTAGAAATTATTACAGAAATTCTGCTTCAAGTCATCCTTCACACCCGCCCGCCAAAATGAAGATTTGTGTGTTTTAGAAGAGAATGAAATTCTTGAGTCGGTCACTGATGTAGATTAAAGACTAATACGTCATGTGTACATGGGTAAATATATTTACCTCACACTAATACCTCCCTCCTAATCACCGATTACAGCAGGTACATAGTATTAATGTATTCCTCTTAATATATTTCAATTCTTACTTAATCTAGTCAATTTGTGTCTTACATTGAAGTCACAACCATCTCGGTTAATAAAAATCTCATTTTAATACAGTTTCAATGTGGTTGTTGTAACGAGCTTAAATTTGACTACTTAGACCCTCATCGTCAACTCCTCTGTAATTGTGACAACTTTTGAAATTTAATCCGCAAACCCCCAATATCGCGCCTGGGTCGGAATTTTCATCTTTATAATCATCACATGACTGCTTCATCGTCACCCCATTCTCTTAGTCGTCATCACCCAACCAATTTATTTAAATTCAACCAGTTTATTCTGAACAGTAACTGCGTCCTTCTGTAATATTAACCATGTTCTTTTTATTGTCGTAATCTACTCCAGGGCATGACTGACAGGGGCGGGACTGACTCAACTGCAGCCAGGGACCCCAATATGATAGCGGTCCCAAGTTGTATGATTTTTTTATTATGTTGCATATGCCTGTGCCAAATAAATATGTCCACCATACTTCTATATAAATTGCATTTGTATTAGTGCGATGGACAATGACCAGAATAACCCCCCTTTATAACGTTGATGCAAGAGCCCCTGTAACATTTGTATAGTTTGGATGCAGCTATGGCGGGTGTGGCGCCAGGCAGGGCAAGCTTACTCTTTCGCACACCTGTTACCACTGTTTGTCGTGTATTTTGTACCACTCGGTTTTTTGTAGGTCTTGGAATTGTGTCTAATGGTTTGCATAGTTCGTACTTGGTTTTATTTTAATTGTAGCCAAGGGTCCCATGATATGCAAACTTAATTCGGTCCAGATTGCTGCTTTCATGGTCATCTTCAAATTCTTCCTTACCAACACCCACTCCTTTGAACGATTCCACGACCGTCTCAATTACCAGAACCTGGAATTGTGTATACAATGTATATCGCAGCCATTCATAACTTTTTGGTAGCGTATAGGGATATATAACACTATGTCAACTGTGGAAGAATATAGGGGACATTTTGTGCCGCGCAAACGTGCAAATTTACAACGAAATGGGGAAATATAACCCAACTCGGAAAAAAAATATTTTCAGAGATAAAACCATCAGAACAATCACAATATATCGGCATATTAACAACTTAATTTTGTGGTATATATCGCGCTATTGACCCCTATAGGCTTCCATATAATATCCTTCGCGCTGTACATCCTTATATGTTTTCATATAATCGTCATCCCCAACTGCCTTATCGCCACTTAGTCATCTTCATCCTCAAATTTTCATGTCTTCGTTATCAAAATTCTGCATCGTCATGATCCAGAAACTTGGCTGTCAACCCACCTTATTACTATCACCGTATTATCACCAAACGCATTCTCATGTCCCAAATGCCACACATCTTCCTGTTTAAACGTGATCATAATCGTCATTGTCACGATTATCTTGTTTAAACGTGATAATACATCCACCATTATCACGATGATCCTGTTTCAAAGTGATCATAATCATTTCCACCATTCACCATTAATCACTCTCCATACAAAATTAAATAAATATATAATAAAACACTGAATTATGAGTATATTTTGCTTACATAATATGGAGATGGGATTTAACCACTTTTCTATGATATATATACCAGTTATTGAAGAGAAATTTGGTGAAGTGTAGAGGGTTAAGTAAAAAATGATAGTGGTATGAAAGATGTAGCTTTTACCATGATGATAAATACGTCATTCAGACCGTCTCTTCTGTTATTTCATTCATTCATGTTTTTCTTTATGTCGAAATTCATTAAACAGAGCGTTGTGACGTCACGAAACGCTCTTATTAGAACACGATTAATTCAAATGTTACTATTCTATTTAGACTAGCTAAAAACATTTCTTGTGGAATATAAATACTAACGATAATTGTGTAGGTGTATACTTGCGGCTGTTAAAGATACTTTCGCGCGTACAAACTGTGTGATTTGATGATAAATCTGGACTAAAAACAGATAAATCTGGACTAAAAACATATTCAAACTAATTAATCTATCGAATCCCTCTCAAAACTTTGTATTTACGGGAGATACCCGAAGGTATAAACATTTTTTGTTAAAAGCCATGTTTGTCAATAATTGATTGAGGGATAATCCATTTTTCAGAACGTAATTTACATACTTACTGTCCATATACCATACATATTGAGGACTAAGTAAATTCTTGAATTTTGTTCTGTCTACGTCATTTCCGCCATTTAATTCCAGTCTTTGTACGTTTACACCCCTCAGTGTTCCCCAAGCCACCTAACCATTTGATCAAGAAATAAAGTCCACTCCCTCACTCAAGCTAGCATACAAATGAGTCGTAGGGTTGCTAATAAGTAATACCCTGACGTTTTTGTCCAGTGCTTGCTCCATGGTTGTTTTGGGGGGATATTCCAGTATTTTTCTGGTCAGATTGGGCGTCTATACTTTGCATATATACCAAAGTTGTTCCCAAATAATTAACAATTTTCATGGGTATAAGGGACCTATTATCTCAGATTTATTGGAACCGCAAGCTTGATTCGTGGACCAACCATCATTCTGTGCCCATTGCCGGCCTTGTGTAACTGATGGCATCGGACAAAATTTGCTTTAAATCTGTTCTTCGTGGGGGAAGGTGGTAGAACGCAAAGCGTGTATGCAAATTTTTGATTTTGGGGTATTCAGCCCCCATCCCACCCCACTCCGCACATACACACACTCCACTCCCGTTACCACGAAAAATGATAAATTAACGGAAAAGGACAAATGGCGCAATCGACAGTAAACTATAGCAAATATACCGGGATTGAGTACTCCTTTGGATCCGTTCAATTTGCAATCGCCTGTAAGACAAGAACGTTATTGTATCTCCCTCTGACTAATATGATGTATATTATATAATTCTTACAATTGTTTTATGTCTATCGTTGACGTTTTTAGGAAGTAGGCTGCATATTAGTATCCCCACGTGTTAAAAAAATTGGTTGATAATATATGACGTTTACAACTGACACTCTGGGTTTTGGATTGACACGCGTCAGCACGTGATATCACACGAACGTATCAGTGAATAAAAACCAAAGTATGGCTGCCACATCTTCCATAGACTGGCCCAGTCTCTTCTATTTATTTTACATTTCGATTTATATAAAAGTATTAATTTTTAGTAATTTGCGAGCTTCACAATAAAATGGGCGTTCCTGTCATGTTTTACGTTCTTCCTTATTTGGAATGATTGACAGTTATCAAGCAAGCCCCGAGTCACATGACATGAATCATGCGTCTCGACTGGAGTGCAAGCAGTCGTGCTTAGACCGTCTGAGGGTTGGCGTCACGTTGTTGTTAGATATGTCGTGATCACGTGCACGACGTCACACGACCTACATAATGCAGGTTGACCTACTAGATGAGAATGAAGCTCTATTTGCCCAGTCTCTAAGAATTACGGGTTTTTTTCGTTTTTTTTTTTGGAGAGGACTGGCCAATTTTTGGTGTGTGGAGGAGACTGGCCACCAGTCTACATCTTCCATTGTTGTGTATCTATATGTTTTCTGGTGTTGTTATGAGTTCTAAAGCTTGTGTGAATAATAATAGCGTGGGTAGTTTGATTAAAAGAATAAGTACACTTTAAGCTGTATTTCCAATTTACATTTCTCAGAATTAGGCTGCATACTTAAAGTAGCTATGTCCCTAACTCAATATCATCCATAGTCTTCGACATTGAAAACGACGCGAATTATTTTTCAATTTAAATCAACATTGATGTGATGTTACCAGTAAAGGGGGTTGGGATGGCCTAGTGGTCTAGAGTCCCGCGCTTCGACCTCTAAATGGCCGGCCACCTCTGACTTGCGGCTGTGGTTTCGAGCCCTGGTGTGAGCGCATGTGACATATGTGACATGGAGATAGGGGCGCCTTGTCAACCTCGTGGGTTTCCTCCGGGCACTCCGGTTTCCTCCCACTGCTAAAGACCCCTATGCGCAAGCGAATTATTGAAATAAAATTAAACTATATGTTTAGTCCCGAAATGACCTAGTTGTGTTGAGTGGTCGTTAAACCCCATTTCTCTCTCTCTCTCTCTCTCTCTCTCTCTCTCTCTCTCTCTCTCTTACGGGAAAAGATGTGATTCTGATATCCAATATTTAAGGCAAAATGAACATTTTACCATTGGTACACGAATCGTGTATCATAATGCGTTTCAGTGCCATTTGTAACAAGGGATTCAGGGAACGAGGCTAGACGTTCTCCACAAGTTATACCAAACAGTGACGCCATATTCTTATCTGGAGAGCATGCGCAGTAAATACTTTCGGTGTAGACTGGAATAACCAGACACTAGAGATTGAGACTTTTGGCGTATTTCGCCGAACATAGCGGATTAGAAATTACAGTAAAAACAGAAACGACTGAATGCAAATCGGTTTATATAATTCATATTACATTATTATATGCGTTGCGAACCATTTGTACAAATTTCTAGATCCCAAATATTAGCGATTTAGCTGCTTTAAGTCTTGAGAGCATACAATCAGTGACCTAGCCTCAGTGATCGCCAAACTGCTTAGGGGTTGAGAAATAAATCACTATTATCAGTGGGATACATGCGTCTTGGGAGTTCACAAACTGCAATCTTCTTGCAATAAATCTTATCTTTTGCCGGTGAAAAAGTTCTCCACAAAATAGTTTCGAATATCTTAACTAGTCTAGGTCATGCGTTTTAGATCACAAGGTCTATCACCGCAGTGTTTATGGATAAAATAACTGTTACATTGGTTGATATAAAATAGCTTGGTTATGCACTGTGAATTTGATGGATACAAAATAGTTTGCTTATGGACTGTCACTTTTATAGATATAAAATAGCCTGCTTGTGGATTGTCACTTTGGTTGCTATAACCCTTGTGCGTATACAAGATGTATTTCGGGAACCCACGACCATATCCTTAACGTTTGTGAGGAACTGGTTCATAATTGTCTAGCGTGAATTTTATACATGTCGAGTTATTGCTGTAAATAGAACGAAAGTAATGCCGAGGCAACATTCTTCATTTGACAAGATACTATGGGATTTACATTATCGGACCCAATGGATTTTGTGGACCCCCTCCCATTTCCTTTCAATATTTTGCTGGTTACAAGTGTGTAATTTTATTGTGTGCTCGGTGCTAGCTTTGTAGTTGGAATCTTTCTTATTGATGATATTGTGTTGGTCATTCTAGTATCTGAAATGAAATCTAGGTACTCTACCACACCCATCAAAAGACGATTCTGTATGGAACAAGACAATTAAGTTATTTGAAGATTTCACTATTATTAGCTCAAATATATTTTTACTCTGATTATTATACAGTCTTTATATGCAGCTGTAGTTTGATGGTATTTGAATAAAATTATACTTCCCAAATTCGATTTATGTCTGAGGTCTTATGTTGCCGACAATGTCTTTCGTGCGGCGTGTCCGCAGAAGGCTTAACATAATATGTATGTATGGACTGCTACTTTGGTGGAATTGTGTTAAAGTACAAGGCACACATTCGTGTCCCAATTATCACATAACTGTAAGACAAAACTAGGAGTTCGTAGAGGACTAATAATACTAAATCGTTTATATAACAATCAATCAAACTACTGTCTTAAAATGTAGGACTACAGTTTGTGGCGTAAAGGTGACGGTGTCTACTTTTTGTTCGTTACAATCTGTGTTCCACTAGTAATAGCGGTCATCGAAATCTTAAGGACGACGAAGTATAGGAGGACATGTAAATTAGTGTGTGTTTTTTTAAAATAAAAATCTACGCGCATCTGGCGTCACGAAGTAATACTTTAGACAAGATTCCAAATATAAACATTTTATAAGAAGAACTTAGGTCTTAGGTGTATATTTGTATCTGTAGATATATAAATTATAAATATTTTATATAAAATATATATATATTTTATAGGAATAACTTAGGTGTATATTTATGTCTATAGATAGTATCACAATTATCAATCTTAGTAAATAATTTACAAATACATCAAACTGTAAGAATTATATGCTTATTTCGTTCATCATTTACTGTAGGGAGGATTTGTTATTTTTTTACACCATAAACAGCTGAAGGAAAGATATACTAATCTAGGATATAATCATACTTTTATGTGCACATATATGCAAACAAACATCCATATATAGACATTTAAATTGTTTTATAATGAACAACAGTAAGAAGGCTGGGTAGAAAATTGGGATATTTTTGAGACAGAGAGAGAGGGGGAAATGGGATTTAACGTCCACTCAACAGAAATAGGTCATTTCGGGACTAACATACGGATTTTTTTTTTTTCAATAATTCGTATGCGCGTAGGGGTCTTTAGCAGTGGGAGGAAACCGGAGTGCCATGATGAAACCCATGAGGTTGAGAAGGCGCCCCTATCTCCATGCCACATACGCTCTCACCAGGGCTCGAAACCACAGCCACAAGCCAGAGGTGGCTGGCCAGCTAGAGGTCGAAAAGCGGCACTCTAGACCACTAGGCCATCCCAACCCCCCTGTTTTTGAGACAGTGTAAGGGATGTGCTAATCTTATATTTTATAACGTTTCTTTGTTTTAAAGCGGAAATTTCAAATTTTAAGTTATATTTTTCAAATTTTAAGTTATATTTTTCAAATATTAAGTTATATATTTTCAAATTTTAAGTTATATTTTTAAAATTTTAAGTTATATTTTTAAAATTTTAAGTTATATTTTTAAAATTTTAAGTTATATTTTTAAAATTTTAAGTTATATTTTAAAAATTTTAAGTTATATTTTTAAAATTTTGTGTTATATTTTAAAATTTTTGTGTTATATTTTTAAAATTTTAAATTATATTTCAAAAATTTTGAGTTATATTTTAAAATTTATTTAAATAAAGCCTTTAAATAGATGGTATCCATAAACGTCCTACCTTGTTAAAGAATAATCCAATAATTCACTATTACCAGCTGAGAAATTGGCAAAAATATCATTTTCAACTTCGAAACGTTGGAAAATGGCTGCCCCAGGTTGTCAATAGCAAAACAGGGGAGGTAAATGTGTTTTTATTTCCTGTGTCATCTATTTTTGAGGGTTGGAAATAATGCCCATGATTGTATAATAGTGAGTTGATAACATATTGAGCAAAGACATAGACATAATTATGTTTTGACTTTCTTAGAAAATATGAAATTCTCGCTTTAATATCGTAGATATATTTTATAAGTAGTTACCTTATGTATTTTAAATAAAACCTAAAAAAAAAATATCGTGTCTTTCTCGTCGCCATTCGTCCGATCCGGGCTTGGAAGCTCTTTCAAATATTTATATATATTATATTTTATTCAAAACCACAATTTATGTTTCGAAATATCAAAAAATCAGCATCCCAAACTTTCAGAAATTCCAGACGTTTTCAAACCAAGTGATGAGCGACCAAAATTTTTAGCTGGCCTGATTGAAAACTTGTGCAGTCAACGCATCAGAAATGATTAACTCTTAAAACTTCTAAAATGCACAAAAATAAATTACTTTCCGGGGTTCTGTGAAGGGTAAGAACCGCCTGCCTCGCACACATCTCACGTCAGTACGTATAGCTATATGAAGTGATTTCTTGTTTGGTTTCAGATACCGGAGCTACGTGTGGGCGACCGACCATCAGATTAACCAGCGCAGTTGTTTACATTCAAACCAGCAATATATTCAAACCATGAAACGTGGGCCTAGAAAGATTAAGTATAATCTGCCAGTCGGACGATGCCAGTCACAAGTAGAAACAGACCGATTGTTTGGACTTAGATTTCAAACGTCGAAGTCACCTCGTATTAATTGTCACCACCAAGGTTAGAAGCTCGCGTTAAGGGTTACAATTTTATATAAAATAACTTAATTACCATAGCAACCGTGTCATAATTCACCTCCTCATCATTATCATCATCATCAGCAGCAGCAGCAGCATCAACAACATCAGCATCAGCATCAGCATCAGCATCCATCATCCTCCTCACCTATCCCCTCAACCTTAATACCGTCATCGTGGTCATTGAAAACAGACCCGAATCATTAAAAAAAAAACAATGTTACTATTATTACTAAGAAATTAATCTCCGTTTAACTCATAATTCTTGAGATATACATATATATTTCAACCAAATTACGAGCAGGCGATCCGTGCGCCTGGTAATTTGAAAAAAAGGATGCTATTTTACTTCTAACATGTTGCCACCATCTAATGACTAAGCCGACCCCACATTTCGTCTATAGGTAAGGAAAATAGCCATATCAAGACGGTTACCATTGAAGGACATTCCAAGCATTCTATCGAATTGTTATCTTCGTTTATAGAAACCGATGAAGCGTGTTAACTCATTAAAAGTCATATCAGGAAAATTACATGAGGCCGAAGGAATTTTGTAATACAAATAGTCCGTGTGTACACGGCTTTAGAATTCGTGTATTGCCGTGTATTTGGGACTTTATCGTTAAGGCGATGTAAGTAAACAGAATTTACAATATCAATGAAATTTAAGTGTATCTTGTAGGTTGGGACTCTTTCTTATTTAGACAATTCAGATGAAGGAAAGGACAAAAGTCAGTTCTATGTTAGCATTTAAGATGTAAATAATGAGATAACATCTTCAAAGATAGATTAACATTGCCTGTTTAACAATAAGGACTGTTTTCACCATTTATATACACACACTTCTGACAGGGTGTGGTACTAACCCTCATAATATATCTACTCAAATGTCTGTCGCATTCGACGGAGTGATATATAAATAGTCTAGCACCTGCAATTAAAAAAATGGTGAATGTTGCAAGTAAACTATGCCTTGTAAATTGCATTGTAGCTGAATTATTTGGTCATAAAGGTTCCAGTGTGCCAGTTTCAATGAAGCCGTAAGAGTGATCTATAAAATATGATATAATAAATCTAAATTTAATGTTATAAATCTGACCTTGTTATGTCATAAATCTAACCTTGTTAATGTCATAACTTTCACCTTGTTAATGTCATAAATCTCACCTTGTTAATGTCATAAATCTCACCTTGTTAATGCTATAAATCTTACCTTGTCAATGTATAAATCTCATTCTGTCAATGTATATAAAGTTAGCTTTGTTACTATTATAACTATAACTTTGTTATTATTATAATTATAACCTTGTTGATATTGTAAATGTAACTTTGTTAATGTATATGAATCTATTTTTGTTAATATTATAAATCAAGCTTTGTTGACATCATAATTGTGACACTGTTTTTTTTTTAAAAATCTAACTTTGTTATGCTATAAAGTTAACTTTGTTAAAGGGACAGTCCCGAATGGAACAGAGTCTCAAAAATAAAAGTCCGAGTGCGTATGGAATTTAAACGCCAAAATATAGAAGAATTGTGTATATACCCTGACTCATAATTTCAGCTCAAAATATTGAGTCGTTTGGACGTGAGCGTTAAAGCAGCTTATCCGGACACGTAACCCTGTTATGATTTCGGGTCAATTCATTCGTTGGGTGACCCGATAATCGATTCCCTTTCCTGTAGAGGTCTACACGGTGAATTGTCCATGTGCTGTACTTGATAACAAAAAGTAAATTTTACCGACACGTTATTTTTATAAAATAAAAGTCTGGTTTTATCCAATCACCGCATAATACAGCTTGGGACACCGGAATCTATTTCCAGATAAAGACTGGCGGTTTAAATTCTATCGCATATATTGTGCTAGTTGCTCGGCCCTAAGGTAGGGGATTTTTAGGGATTTTAACACAAAATTAAGCAGTTTTATTCTCAAAAACATTATCGGGGTTGACCCTTTAATGTTATAAATCTAACATTGCAGACACCCTAATTACAGTGATATTGTTTACTGAAACAAATGTTCGATAGTTTTTCGTCGCAATTCGACAATATTTCCAGTCTGTTTATGCCGTAATATTATATGTCTGTGCATGGAGGTTATATAAAAAGATTTAAATGTATTATTCCTTATTATATTCATAATAAATTTTATGTCGGCCATTTTGAATAATTTCAGATAATAACGGTTAATCTGAAGAGTCACGTAGTACGCTTCGTTTGTGGCACGTGGTCCTTACGTCTTGGTAGTTGAAAAATCATAATGAACGCGTGTCCCCTCTTTGTTAGCTCTTTAATCTATTCTTTATTTATGCAAATCCATTATTCATGTAGATATTGTATATATATCGTCTACTATTTATATACAAAGCATTGATTTATTCTCAATTAATTTCTGATCAGTATTATAACATATATACATATCCCCAGCCGTGACGCTATAAAGGATATTGACCAAATTTAAACATTAAAGTGTAGTGTTGCAAGAATATATTATTGTGTGATTTTTAAAAAAAAAACATGTTATGGGATCATGGACGTGTTTTAATTGTCACGGTGTTTTATTGTTGTATTGAAGGGGGGTATTTAGATGTGGGAGGGTACTGCCGGGCCCTGACAAAACCCACGAGGTTGAACAAGCTACTCTATCTTGTCATGTACATTCGGGGAATTAAAACCACACCATTTAACTCAATGACAGACCCTATGATCTAACGTGCACGTGTTACACCATTCGGTCAACCAACCCCCGCATCTTTAGAACATAGCAGATGCTGATAATATTAACTGATATATTTCCTTTTACGTTTTAATTTGGGGGTTGGGATGGCCTAGTGGTCTAGAGTGCCGCGCTTCGACCTCTAGCTGGCCGGCAACCTCTGGCTTGCGGCTGTGGTTTCGAGCCCTGGTGTGAGCGTATGTGGCATGGAGATAGGGGCGCCTTCTCAACTCCCTAGAAAAACGCGGAACGAAATTAAAATATTGAACGTATTGAAATTTTGATTATCTCTGATGTTAGTAAAGTAAAGGTTACTAGTTCCATGTAAAATATCAGTCTCGTTTAAATTTAGACATTCTGCTGTTAACAGTTAAGTTTGCCTACGTGTGTGTGTTTGACGGTGACATTTCGGCACTGGAAATTGGGCGGTTAAATAAAAATCAAAAAGCCTGAAGAAAAGAGAGAAAAACATCCTTAAACAAATGAGTTAACTGATTTAGAATTGATGTAAAAAATGAGTTTTTTTGTTAATTTCCTACATCATCTTCTTTTTTTTGCTTGCATTGATAATTACCCCCGAAAAAAAACCGTAGACTTCAATCTGGACACAAATAAATTATCTTTTCACCGAGTGCACCAATTAAATTTTATAGAATCAGTGCGCCCTTAAAACAAGCTTTTGTCTCAAAAAAAAAATTTCACGTGCATAAACCCTGGCTCAGAATGTATAACGCTCGCTCAATAACCAGTGGGTCTCGAGTTCAATCCTGGTCTCACTCGGCTTTCCGACGTGGTCTGCGATTCTCGGTGGTGCAGGTCGGGCGTCTTAGTAAGGAACATCGTCTATTCATCAGGACAGACAACAAGGACCATTGACAGTTGGAATTCGAATTATAGATCATCAGCCCGTTCGGTGAAGAAATGTAAAACTTTAAACGACCACGTTCTCTATCAAAATTATTTGTAGGAACATCTATGTCAATTTCAAATTCTGCATCTTTATGTGTATATCTATAAAACAAACTCCAGCAGGTAAGCAAATTCCATTTTGCACACAAAAAGAATAAAATTAAAATTCTTCATCAAACAATGCCATAAAACTTAAACGTTTTGCATACTCCCTTCATCTAATTATAAATACATGCATAATTATATCTATTTTCATCAGCAAATAATTCAATTCCAACAATTCAGGTATTTGAAGAATCTATTTTAAGTTTCGTCATAATTTACTAAATTAATATAATAATTTGATGACAAAAAGGTTTTCATTGTATTTTATCTCGCATGATAATTTAATATTTTATACATTATCAGCATCCTGTTATGTTCTGAAGATGCGGGGGTTGGTTGCCCGAATGGTGTAACACCTGCACGCTAGATCATAGGGTCTGTCATTGAGTTAAATGGCGTGGTTTTAATTCCCCGAATGTACATGACAAGAAGTAGAGTAGCTTGTTCAACCTTGTGGGTTTTCTCTGGGTCCTCCGGTACCCTCCTACATCTAAACTCCTACGCGCAAGCGATTTGAAAAAAAATAAATTGAACCATATGTTAGTCTCGAAATGACCTAGTTTGTGTCGAGTGGACTTTAAACCCCTTATAAGTTTGTATGGTTGTTATTTTTTTGGTAAAAATGCAATTTCAAAAACTCGAACATTCTTTATGATGTATGTTAGATAGATTAGGTATATATGTATAATTTTATATTTATTAGTATTACTCAGGACTGCTAAAAATAAAAGAACATTGTGCCACTTTAAGAAACTTGTAAAATAGCAGAAGATTCATAAGATACGGTATTACAACAATTGAATATTGTCTCGCTATATACCAAATACAATTTGCATTATTCTTTAGATTTGCCCACGTACTTAATAGCAAATGGGATTTGTATTTTCTCTTTCAAAATGCAGAACATATCTGAAATAATATTGTTTTATTATGAGCAATACTTATCATAGATATATTAGCTATTTTCACCTGGCGGTGTGTGGTCACCCTTGACTTAACTATACGACTGTATATGAATGCATATAGTCTACGTTAAGCACCTTTATTCACATAGTGATAATCTTTTGCTGTCGGCGGATAGGGAAATAATTCACTTTTAATATTTAACGAATCATGTCTCGCCCTTATGAACACCTATTTTGTTAACGAGCTCGCGTAACCATAGCTGAGTTAAGGTGAGATGAGGAGAGATGGGCATCAACCCCTTGCAATGCCTCGGGCCGTGTCGCCATTTCCAGACTACGTGGTTTACAGACATGGTTCATTCAGTACGTGTTCTTTTATCATCGAAGACAAGCCGTCTGTCCAAATCCTCTTGAATATGGGGTTACAATATAAATACAAAGACATCGGCGTTTCAATATTTCTTTATTGAGATTCAGCCTTATGTAGGTAATAAGCTCTTATACCTATAAAGAAAAAAAATACCACGGATCTCGTCTGGGCTGTTCTCTTTCTTATAGTGGGCTAAATATGTGGGAAGGTATGCAAGATATCAAAGTAAAACATATATCGCTCAATATGGGGGAGTGACACGCGCACAACGTCCATCTCTTTATTGTCGCACTTTTGTGAGCACGTGGCCAAGCCTCTTGGTCTATCAAAAGTCGAGCCACGACAAATCGCTTAGTTCCGTTTTATATCAGTTATCTCTTCAGTGTGAAACCCCAAAATAAACACCGGCTTAAATGGCCACCAATTATTTTTTGAAAGCATCAGTAGTTTTCAAGGGAACTTGACGAAAATGTATCCAAAGCGACCATTCTTCTTTTGTTGAGATCATTGTAATCATAAATATTTTGGGGTGTTTGAGGACCGCGTAGTGGGACACGAGAACGTGTCGAGACACGAATGCCTTCCTGGCCAGAGAAGGATAATAAATCGTATTCTGTTCAAACTTATCTCAAATAAGGGTCAGACCAACATCCATATATACATGTATATATAATCTCTCCAGATTTATTTTTAAATTTGTATAAACAAGTTCTCTGAGAAACTGGTTTTAAACTCTTCTTTGATGGGCATTTGAACATATCAACACATTTATGGATAAACAATTACTAAGTTTTATATTAAGCGACGTTTCGACGATGATACTCTCGTCTTTATCAAGCAAATGGTACGGGTATGTGAATAGTAGGCATAGTTTTAATTGTGGTTTTAAAGTATTACCTAAATTTGAATGAGTTAATAAAACCTATCTAGAAAATCTGTTATGTGCATATATTATTATGATGGACAAATATTTAATCATGGATATCTACCGTATCTACGTGTATTTGAATTTGTAGGTACTCATCTGTAAAAACCCGCAGGCGCGAGCGAGTCATTTTCGTAAGCTCGTCGTGTGAGCGTCATTGGGACAGTAATGGATGTCGATTTCGTCGCCTGCGACGAATTCCCAACCATTAAACAATCACTGTCACAAGATCAACGGTGGCAAATTAACTGTCGCCAGTACAGATATTGCTGTGTCGAAATTTGTCGCCGGCGACTAGTTCCAAAACATCAAACAATCACTGTCATAAGATCAGCGGTGGCAAATTGAACTGTCGTCTGCACAGATATTGCAGTGATTCGACAGCATCGCTGGTTGTCTTAAAGTTCTCGTTGTTTCAAGAAACGAAGAAATTGGCCACCATGATTTGAGTATTAATATATTTCATCACCATCCCCCGTAAACACGGATGTAATAAGCGAGATCTGTATATTATTTAATGATATTTAATATATATATATATCCAGTGCTAGCGAAATCTGACATGCCCTTAGCAACAGAATTTAAATATGCAGGAACAAAACGCTAAAATAGCGTTCTGGAATACCAAACGACTGTTTCATATACACAAAATATTGCAAAAAAGCTATGAAGTTTAAGATTGCTTGAATAAAACCCCAGACCGTTACTTTAAAATATTATTATCGAAGGGCTTATGAGGCGAGACTTTACAACTGGTCAGTGACATCTATATATCATCATATAAGATATAAAGGTTACAACTCAACTATCTTACCAGATAAGTTAAGCCCTTTTTATAGGATAAGCCGCTAAAATCGCTCAGTTGTCCAATTCATTTCACACCGTCTTGGCGCCACATTCCTTCCATAAATATCATGAGTCGCAAAAAGTAGATTGGTTTTTGATAGCTACTTGCTAAAAGAGAAACCTACATTAATCTTTTATTTACCTGTTTTATTATAATACATAATAATGTCTACAGTACCGTGTACTAACCTTTTTGTTGGTGTTGGATAGAAAGGGAAACTCTTGCCATAAGAATTTTGATATCTTATTTAATGATTGTGAATAATCCTTCATATAAAGATAACCAGGGATGATTTACCGTTGAAGTTCTTTATCTATCAATCTTTTATATAAAATAACATCAAAGATGTTTGAATGTATGTATGTATGTATGTATGTATATTCGCTCGTAACGCGTTGTCGCCCATCACTCAATCCACCACCACATCCACCCCCGATCGAATCTTGGCCTCGTGCGCAGTCTTAGGCGCAGTCGGATATCCTAACAGTAAACGTTATTACTGGACTGCTTCCCCTTCTATCACCCATTTGCACCGACAACAGCTTTTCATTTGTCAATAAAGGTCAAAGTATTGCATAAAGTGACCGACAAAAAAGGCATATTACAAATATACATAATTATTCTTTACATCATATCTAAAATCGAATGATGTCATAAAAATTTACAAAATTATTGATAATTGAAATATTGACATATTATGTTAATTTATGAAAATATTTAAAGTTTGGATACTATGTGTAGGAATATGACAATCTATAAAATATGTTTCCTTGTCGGTCACTTTCTTCAATAACCTTTTTGGATTATTGACGGTTGTTGTCAATGATTAATAGGACCGGTGTAAGGGCCGTATGCAGGATTTTAAAAGTGGGGGTGAAGCAGATTGGTGGGCGCCAATATAATGCCCAGTATCATTTTATATTGGAAAGCTTGTCAAATGTTTTGTGGAGGGAGGGGCGCCATTATTTTTCTGGGGGTGCTGTGTACCCCCTGCACCCCCGCTAGATACGACCCTGACCGGTGCTGGAAATCTTTTGTTAAAAAAACCTTCAACTTTTTAAAAAAAAATCTGTTAGATTGATCAAATGTATGAATGGTTGTTACCTTCTAGAAGACGTCAAATGTTAATGAACCAGAAAGATCCCATAAAGTCGAAGGAAATCAAAAATAGGGAATCATTTTGAGAGAAAGTTCAATGATACATTAAAAATAGATCACTTCCATTCCGTATATTTTACCAGGACAGTCCCCACTGCCCGTTTGAAATGATCATGGGCCTGTTTCAATTTTAATTTTGACTACAAATTTTAGTAATTTGATTGAATAATATTACATTGATTTGAGTGCTTAGCCAATACAAATCGAAGCATCTACTTAAATTTGGATTTTTTCTTTAGTTAAGATTTCGAGAAACAGGGCCCTGAGAATCATTTAGAGATCATTATTGGGGGTACGCCGTGAGAATGTGTGAAAAATATTTCTAGTTTAGTTGCTATTCACTTGCTTGAAGAAATTTCCACGAAATGTAACGAAACCTGCCTAATCAATGCTAAAAACCATGGGCATGTCAACAAGCATTTAGCTCAATAATAAAACAGCGCGTTCCTTCACCACGCTTCTACATTCATCAATTCATTCCGCTTTTTTCCTCTCTCCTTAATCTATTTGAGGTTTACTTTAACGCAAAATTTATCGTGCGTTGACGATATAACGAAGATTGTATGAGGATAGCGGAGAGCTCGTCGTTTCTTTGAATTTAACTAAGTGCAAACTTTCCCACAACTATTGTGTTTAAACAGTCTCTGTCTGTTTGGTAGCAAAACATTTGGCCGTAGTTTTAAACCTGCTTCGTCTAAAAGCCAAGTCGTCTCTCACAAGTTTTTCGCGTTTACCTGAACTCTTGTTTTTAATACATATATTTGTGACCTGTTTATCAAATAATACCAACCATTTGCTTAAAAAAGATATGGTGGAAAATTTACAGTCAAAAACGATTAAATATTTACTACTTGAATTAAAGCAGCTGTTTTTCGGGATCCTGAATATTCTAATAATCATTTGCAAGATTTTTGGCCTTTATTCTTGGACATTCAATCTATGGAAGACCAAACAGCTCTTTATTATGTGTTCTTAACTCTTAGTTTTTAATTCACAGTTCTTAATTCTTATTTCTTCCTTTGTTGTTATATTTCGACATTTGTATACTAAAATTAACATTTGTATCTTTAAATCAATATATGTGTGTTACAAACCAGACATTTGTCGTGTCAGATTTGTAAATTGTATCTTTGTTTAATTGAATTGTCCGGGCAAAATTTCCCGCATAGCACACTGTATAGCATATGCAATTCACTTTTCGCCCAATTTACGAAATTACAGTAATGGATCACTGGAATGTTTTTTCTACATGTATTTATCTTTTGAAAATATTATTTTTTTCCTGGCACATTCATGGCACATTAAAAGAGATAAAACCTTCTTTCGTGTGAGCAAAGAATATGTCGCAATTAAATAAAAACCTAATTACCAAAAATAGACTACTTTCAATTTAACTACAGTTACGGTCATCCAGCGATTTTTATTATTGCATGCAGACTTGAATCTCAATATTTGTCTGCTAAACCGATTTTTTTGTATGGTGACTTATTGTATGCCGGGTTATTTGGCATTTGACAGCCAACCACTATTATACAATTATTGTCGAAATACGACAAATAATGGAGAACTAAGAATTAAAGACTATGAATTCAGAACTAAGAATTATCGACTTTGAATTAAGAACACTGTATAAAGAGAGGTTTGGTCTTCCATATCCATCGTGTGAGTAAATTGTTGTTAACGTGTTACTTCGACTGTGTATTCAATAGCTTCTTGTCGCCCCTGTATCACTATCAGTATCACTGCTCGTATTATGCATAACAGCTTATTATTGTTTAAGGCACACAAATATGACCGTACGAAATGTTTATAACCCAGTGCAAGTTTGAAATGGTCAGACCTTAAGTTAGAATCGGGGAATTTGAATAAATTTACGACCAAAATTATTTAAATGACAATATGTATATCAATTAACTGGGGATTAAACAAAGATGGCCGATTGTATAGCTTCGTTTTATCTTAGTTCTTGAATTTCTGAATGGTCATGTCATGTTATTAAGTCTAAACTGGCGTGGTTTCGATTCCATGGTTGGCGTGACAAGTAGTTGTGTCGCCTGTCTAACCTCGTGGGTTTTCTCGGGTCCCCCGGTTTCCTCCAACTACTAAAGACCTCACGCTCAAGTGAATTATTGAAATAAAACTGAACCATATGTTAGTCCCGAAATGACATGGTTATATCGATTGAGCGTTAACCCCCATTTTTCTCTCTCTTTCTGAAACCAGACATACTTTCTTTAGTTTTACCTTTGGCTTCACAAATAATCATATGTCAGCCCGAATATCGCCCCTAATCATAGATTTTGACGTCTAACAGTCTATTTCTGACGTATAAGATATGAAACTGTCAAAATTTTCAGAATATAATATTTCTTTTCCTAACAAGATAGAAATACTTATAAAAAAAAGCTTGTCTACGCCTTGTAAACTATATACAAGGGATATCCCAGTAGCCTATATCCAAAATACTTCTCTCTAAAATTTACTGTGAAATAGGTGGAGTCTCGTTACTATGACTTAGTTTTATCGAAGATAAATGAGGAACTAATACAACTAAATTAAATTAAATATACATGTCTTCTATTACACAGATCATCTTACGGAAAGATTGGGGCGATTTATATTGTCTTTGAATCGTCTCCGATAATAATCTGAGAAGCACCATTAATAAATACGAACAGCTTATTACAGCCACTAAATAAATAGTTTACGACCATACACTAATAATAATTCTGTTAATCCTCGTGATTTTATTAATGCTCGGTTGTTGAATTAGATTAAAATAACGGTTTTTAAATAAAAGTAGTGTATATTTGTGAGATACACATGGGTCGTTTTGTCCGCTTCCTTCGAGGATGATATCGTAGACTGGTTTGTTGCACCTTTAATGCATGTCTGGAGGCAATCTCCTATCCTCTGTGATTATTGTGTCTCGTACCAGGCATTCTTTTCAATAAATTCTACGTTTACCCTTCCATAGGAACTATATTTTCAGTTTATGTTTTATGCCCATTGGTTGAACGGGTGCTCTTAAGATCATAAGGTCTGTAATTTCTATTCCCCACGTGTTCTTGAAAAGAAGTAGGATCCCCAGTCCAACCTCGTCGGTTCTATCTCGGTCCTCCAGTTTTTTTCCACTTCTTAAGACTCATAAAGCGAAATATTACAATAAAATTGAATCATATGTAGCCGAAATGACCTATTTTATCACCACTGGACGTTAATCTCCACACCTCCCTCTCTTTTTCCTCACCTGATTATATCGAATGAGGGTGCAACCAAATATATCAAAAAATAAAAAAAAATAAATGTTTTATGAAAGATGTTAGAGAAAGGAGTTTACTGTCATAAAAATCCACATTGTACATTTCTCTTTTTATAATTTCACATAATATCTGATTTCTTTTTATCTTGAGGAATTCACCAATAGCAATGGAATCTTGTAGTAAACACCTTTTTTTTGCTTTTAGAATACAGATGGGCCTTTTTTGAAAAACAGTCTGTGGCACTATAAAGATCCGATAGGGATAATGTTGCAATATTATCGCTTAATCACCCTTGCGTCAGATGATATCGTAGTGTTTAGCTCCATTTAAAAGATGTATCGAGAAAAGGTGTAATTTAGTCTTTGAGTAGTTTATACTCACTGAACCTTTTGTTCTTACAGATCGCAGTATAATGATTTAAAAAACCCTAGAGAGACCAAAGAAGTCTAGAAGACGATCAACGTTCAGAAGTCGCGTTAACTTCAAAAACCTTGTGCCTAAGAAGCAAGGATCTACACGGTGTTGCTGATGTTAGTTTTAGCTTGTAACCGAAGGTTTAGGTGCTGTTTTCGTTTTATTGATGTAAATCTATTCTTAAAATTGTTTAATTCCTGTGTGTATAAGAAGCAGTATTTTGTCTTTAAGTGTGTAGTAGTTGAACAAACGAAGATTAACGTTGAAACTGTTATGCCAATTCTAAACGCCGAGTTATTATTGAGACCTTTTGAAGCCCAGTTCCATATGTTTAAGCAAGTCTTATTGGCCTTATGTAATGGAGATGTTTCCGATGATTCTCAGTAAACAATGTCTGGTAAATTAGAGGTTTGGCCAACTGCCGAACTACAATCATGTTCTACTATCGTACGGTACAAATATACTACAGCGGCAGTAATATTGTAAATTGGTCATGGTTGCCATTTCTAATACAAGTTTTTCTGTATAAAATACTTGTCTCTTGGGTTTTGCGGTTGCTGTACTAATTTTCTTTTCACTATGGAGAAAATGTGCATATTACGTATCCCTCCGCGAACCATTAACAGTGAAGGATGGTTTTACCCTGGGATTGTCATTGCACTTACCGGTAAAACTAAACAAATGATGCAAACTGAGAACATGTGTGAACCACAGCCATTTTAATAAATCCCGGAACCGATCCCTTAATACAGTTCAAAGTTTTATGACCTTCCCCTTGTTATCACATACCGGCCCGTGTTTTCCTTAGATCTATATGTGTATTTCGTACATCTATTCCAAATACTGTACGTAATGATTACTGAGGGAGGGGTGTTATAGGGAACATAATCCATAAAACGTAAGACAAAGAGGAGTAAATAGGTGGAATTCATAAGTTAGTAATTATCAAAATATCAACAACCAATTGTGAAGTAGCACCATATGTCCAATTAAGAGTAGGCTTATTCTGCAGATATTCATTTACAGTGACATATTTACGGAACTATGAAGGGATAGCTGACCATGGTGCCTGATTTGTGTACTTGATTAGCTTTTGGGATAATACGTATACAGTATGGACCTAGTATGGATTATGTATGGTAATAAGGGGAAACACGTGTAAAACTGACAAAACAAAACAAA
The DNA here is from genome assembly GCA_917208275.1 of Patella pellucida. NCBI lineage: Eukaryota > Metazoa > Mollusca > Gastropoda > Patellidae > Patella > Patella pellucida. The sequence goes on along the minus strand of OU795043.1, from coordinate 40,968,526 downwards.
ATGTTCAGAAAATATCTTTGTTTGTCAAAAACATTAAATTATTGACAGCAGTATTCCATGATAGTCGGTTGGTGTTGATGAAAAGCTTTGAATATTATATTACAACAGATATATAAATACTGTACACATAAGCCTATATAAACTAGAAATCTTTTCCGAAAAAGAATATTACAAACAGCGTTTCATTTTGAAAAAAATGCTGAAAATGGATTTGAAGAACTAATGCTATTACATTAATCCGTCCGCTGTTAATCTACCATTGTAATATCTATACACAAATTTTGGAATATTCTGAAACAATTATGATTAGCTCTAATCGGTCACCTATGTTCTTATTTCTCTTGCTAATAATGATACAATAAAGGTACAATAATTAATAATGATGATGATCACGTTTTTTTACAAGGAAATAGTAAGGCTTGGAGATCGACCCCTGTTAAAGGCCTGAACAAAAATGTGCTTTTCATCAGATGAAAATATTCAAAACCCTTCTTAGCAAGTACAATCACAGTACGACCTTGCTAATTTAAATATTCACAACCCTGTCCTAACTAATATCATTCTAATATCAATATGTCAAAAATAATCTGAGTATTTTGATTTCATCTTTTGATTTTTATTTGAAAAGTAGTTTATTTTATCAATAACTACTTCATCTTAAATAATCCAACAAAATTTACAATGTCTTTACAAAATGTACACTAGTTAGACGCAATAGCCCTGAGATTAGTGGCACGTTTATTATATTACATAGATCTAATACAGACAATAGGGCTAATAGAGAACTTTTCTGTATCTACAATTTCTTCAATTTAAAAGAAATACATTTTGCCCAAGACGGGCTAGAATCTAAACAATACTCGAAACTGTATGATAAATATATGTGCTAAAATAAAGAGCAATTTCGATTATTCTCAGTATGGTGAAAACACCAACCGAGTATCAAACAAATGGAACACAAGTTTCGATTGGTCAAGGCACAGAACATAATCCTACAGTGTATGTCCTAGAATAAGTGCGTAGAAAATTTCACTAAAATTTACTTTATGTGGCGAAAAAAAATATTGCGTATAAATTTTTACCGCTGAATCCTAGAAGACTATACTTGCCAATCAGTACGGTGATTAACCAATCGAAACTTAAGGAAATGTATGAAATTTATAATCTTTTGAATTTGATAAATAAAAAAAGACTATTTTAGTATGCCTTTTCAATACTGAATATAAAGCGTATAATAAAGTCAAATCTAAAATACTTATGCAGAAACTAGGGCCACCGGAAAAAATCTTATAATTTCATCAAAGTTCTTTCTGGGTGTGATCTAGAAGACTTAATACCACTTTTTAGTAACCATTATTTTCTCCGGGAGTTGTTCACTTTATCTAAAAAAATACTTCCTATACAAAATATTGCACGATTTTGAGTAGAATTTTTCGAGAGTTTTATAGAGATATAGCACTGTCTATTTCAAAATACTTAAGACTACCATTTATTTCGAGGCATGATTTTATTTTGCTACAAAGTGGATTTAAGCCACACAATTTACTACATCTATATAAATAAAGAAAAAAAGAGAAAAACTAATGACTTTAAGAACATGGTCCTACGTTTTGTTAAATACAGAACATCTACATTACGGTATATGGTGGCGATGAAATCCAAACATGAGTTGTGGGGAAATATAGAATGATAAATGAAGCCGACATATTTTAAAATGGATGACATGATATTAAAAGAATAAATATAATGATATGATGTGTCTATACATGCACCAATAAAATATGACGAAACAATTTTGAATAATATGACATTAAATTATAATATTTTATAGAGAGATGGTGAAAAAATGATCAGACATATTGTTTGCTGGACGGCATGGCGTAAATGTGTGATAGTTTGTGATTGGCTCATTTCAATAGATCATCGTCCAATAAAAAATGTCTACACTACTATTTCAGTTCTGCTCCCAGAATTCCACTTTGATTACTTTGACGTATAGTCCATCACAGTGTTTGTATGTGTGGGGGTAATTTAAATATACAACCACGTTAGTTTTACTGAGACACAAAAAATAAATAACTATATTCTATCTTTTTTATAAATACACATTCCCCCCATTTCTACACACAGAGCAACGATCGGTAGTTTGCATTGTAATCTGTTTTCACTCAGCACATTCATTCACACGCACACAAATAACAAAATACAATCTTATCTATCTGTTTGTAAGAGAGGTTTTGTTGTAAGTTCTAAAGATAACCGTTCAGTCTGTTGCTCTCTATATTCGCGCAATTTGCGTTTGGTTCTCTGTCTTCGACCCTCTTTACGTCTGCCGCGTTTCGAGTGATCGTGACGTTTCGCCCGATGTCGATGTCGATGGCGACGTTTATTTGATTGTTTCCGTCTTCTCTTACGTGCACGTTCACAACGCTTTTTATGTTTACTGTAGTTTTTAATCATTTCGTCTAATAAGTCACAGAAACGCTTACACCTTCCTTGGTATTTTTCTTGATTTTTATATATCTTTTGTAATTTGGAACACCAGCGGCGCCGACGACGACGTCGCTCATTTTTTCTCTTTTTAGCTGGATCAGGAGTCTTTGTGTTACGTCCCACTAACGTAACAATCCCAGTTCTAATTAACCTCGCACTTTCTTGTTTAGCTCTATACATTGACTGGGGCGGCACTTGTACCGGCAAGAATTGTGACATGGCTTGAGAATTCCTAGCATATAGTCCCGGTTTCATCCGACCATCTCGCTCTATGCCCAGATAGAATTTTTTACGCTTTTCCTTATGACTGGCATGATAATATACATTATAGTTGTGGATATTCCTAAATCCTTCAGAAAAAGCACAATCCGGCGTAACATTTCTCTGTAAAACAAAAATATATACAGATGGTTAAATAATTGCAGATTAAATATACAATTAAAATGTTCAATGTAAAAATAAATAATCTTTTGTAATCTTTTTGTACCGATAAATAATTTGCTTCTGAATGTAGTGGAAGACTCTATGCCCAGTATGCCACTGTGTCGTAGCAGTTTTGGGCGGTATGGCCAGTACTCACTATACAAAGCATGAATTGTAACTGGTAATTGAACTAGCAATACACAGGACAGGGGTTCTATGAAATACAATTGCTGTTTATTAATGAGCAAAATTTCCACTGTAATTGCATACCATAGACTACATTTTGAATCAGTTTGGCGAAGAGACATTTTCCGCGGATGTATCGAAAGCTATATACACTCTGAGGTAACAATGGGGGATTCAGACCCCCCCCCCTCCTCCCCTGGCCTATGCACACCATCCGTCCTAGTAAGCCTTTAATGTCTCGTTCAACATGATAAAAGATATATAATTATTACTCACACTGGCATATATATGGCTTCTATTGTCCATACACAGGAAGAGATTACTAACAACACCTTTAATAGCTATCGTATCTTTAGGTTTTTGGCCATGCGTAGAATTCGTCACATACGATATCAACATAATAATACCTGCAAAAGAAGTAAAGAAAAATAAATAAATATGAAATAAGATAAGCATAATGGTATATATTTCTTGGGGAACGATTGGGCTCTCATTCGCCAGATGACTGAATTATCATCGGGAGTGAATCTGGCGTCACTGAGGGTATGCTACATACATTCTTGTTTATTATTCAAAAATCTAAAATAGTTTCAGATAGTTTCATATAATTACAATTATGCTTCGTTTCTTTTGTTCTGTAATCAAACCAATTTTCTATGTAATCCGTGGTCTGACAACGACAGTTCTATGTGTATTAATTCGGCATACACTAACCTAACCCCATATGCATCTAGGTTTTAAAATCTACATAATTCACAACAAAACAACGTCTTGTAAACTAGCACAGACCATATTCTTAACTGATAAGATCACTTGATCTTGGTACTGTCTTCAAAGAAAATACATGTATTTCAATCTTGTTCTTAACAAGACTAATTACGGGTCCACATATGAACAAAAATAAATGGGTGTTAAAAATGGTAGGGGAGGGGTTGGGGGTAATCTTAGCTCCATGACAACGGTTAATAGAGATATAGAGACAATTTAACAGTATCAGATATCAAATAATAAGCACCCTGACCCTAACTGATAAAGGTCATCGTCCACGTATTTATACACATCTTTGTACAAAGACTACAAATTTGATCAGTATGCACCTTGTAGTAACATTCTCTTAATTTACAACATGTTGAAAGCAGGTTGTATTAGGTTTCTTGTTTATTGTCATGTTAATTCAGGAATCAATTACTCTAAATAAACCATCTCCACCAAAGGGTACTACAACTCGCCATTTGTTTTATCTGAGCAAACATGAGTCGACGTAATTTGGATACATGACGTTCGTTTCTTCGGACCGATTTGCAAATAATAAAAAGTGTGTCTTCGTATTAATGTATGTTTCTTTGACCTGTTATTAAGTATGATAAATTAAATATATCCGTATACCTTATGGCCTAATGGACAATTAAATGTTCCCACTACGTACCTCCTACACTATTTCTTATTATACATATATGTACACCTACAGTAATCCCTTTTAAACATATCTGATTCAGCAAATGTCGCGAAAGACACATTTTAATGGATTGGTTTCAAAAATCGACCATAACCTATCCCAATATCTATGATGATGGACACACGTAAGATCAATATAAATGTCAACGAAAGACGTGTGCTGTTTTAAAACTGATTGATGAGATAAATCTTTAAACCGAATGTTTAATTTATCATAGTAATATGTAGACTGAACTGTATGTCTGTCTATATATGAACTGGGTGATTGACGGGTGTAGATGATAGCTTTTATACCTATACTAATATACCCCATCAAATCTTATAAGAAGGATTACGTTGCCCATACCTATCATACCTATTATCAGATCTATATAACTGCTGACTTCAAAATTTGAATAATTTAATAGGACAATATATATCTCGCGAAATATTATAGATTTGATGTCCTCGTCAACTCCTAGTGAACAATATTGAAACCTACAGGTTTTGTACGCCTGGACGAGTTGAACGGAGTCAAGGGGGCGTAAAATCAATAGGCCTACATTATTTTTGGGGCTGACTGCAAATTTTAGTTCCATAAAAAAGAGCAAAAATGCCTTTTTACCCTAACCCTAACCTACAATCTCAACAACAATCACGCGCCCTAATATTTCTTATATCTCAGCGACCTTGACGAAATCCTGAGTTGGCCTTCAGAATTTGATCAAGCCCAACGACTTTCCTGTTAGCCACTTGAACTAAATAGCTATTGTTAGCATTCAAAATATATACATATACACCTTAACGTTGTATAGAATAAAAATCCCGAATGAATTCAAATAAGCCCTACATTAATATTATATTATAAATTAAATGGCCATGTAATTTGACCCGCCGATATCATAATCAAAATAATTAATATTCATGATGACCTATCACCCCAATGAATAAATTAATTGGCTTCTCTATGTATGCTTACAAAACAAGATATATATATATTGTGTATCTCAAAGATTGAATAAGCAACCAATATAAGTAATAATCATGGTGATAATCAATAAAAACATGACATTTTATTCCGTAAGATCTATATTTAGGTGCATAAATACCACCAACCATTTACCAAATCCCTTAATTATGTGAAATCTACAGTTGAATATACACAGTAACGTTATTTTACCAGTTTTTCCCAAGTTTACGAAGTTTAAATTATATGAATTATACTTTCCTTGACTTTTTACGGGTAAATTGCAAGTTGACGATGTGCAGTCTATTGGAATTACGTTCTTGGGTTGTATTTAATAAAGAGTGCTCTTTCAAGTAAGTAGAATCATATATAATTGATATATCTAAGCAAATATTTCCAAAAATGTGACGATACGTCATTTTGTAGTAAAAGAAACTGGTTGGATATTGGTGAAGATATTTCTCACGTTTTCCTAGTAAGGAATCATTCGAAAATTGTATTTTTGCCTTTCAGCCACCCAGCCCACGACCCTTTCATACCGCCTACATAATTTTAAAGTGACAGTTAATGGTTTTGACAGATTAACTAAAGATTAGCTTTGATGTGATTTGACATATGAATACGTTCTACCACTTCCTTTTGAATTATTACAATGCCCCAAATCACGATGTCACTTCGCACCATATCGTTAATGGTATGATTCTTCGCGGAAGGATTTTACCTGATGTACATTTAATTGAAGTACAGAATAGCAAAGTCATATAAACAATGTTCGTATACCTATAATATCATCGTATATAACGGAAAATAATTGCCATACTGAAAACTAATCTGTTCAATACCCCACATCTCCCAAATCCCACACGATTATAATATGTACACCAAATATTATCTAAATTTAAATATCTTTGATATGGGTGGTCAGTGTGTAAACGATATCGCGGATTTAAGAGGAGTGAAAGGACGTCTGTAATTGAGCAATAAATCCGTTACTAATCGTATATAATTCATGTGTTGACCCTTACGATTTAGATATATATAATTCTCTATGACAATAATATACACTATCCTTTGATTGCTGTTAGTATAGAAGTCTATAAGCCGCTATAGATTTGCATAGTCGCGTTCTATATGGCAAAGAACGGTCAAAACCCGTGATTAAGGTGTTTAAGCCATCAAAATCTGTTGAAAAACTGTTTACCTTCGTCAGTTTCCGACCCACGATCTTTTTTTCCAGTGTAATATATTGCATTCAGAATTGTGCATTGAGCTGAATTTTTTCTCCAATTCAACAAATATTTATTTATAGGGAATTTTAACATATAATATTTAAGGCAAGTCGAGACTTTGTTTGTCAACTGACAAAGCACCGGCAATTAGCCAAATAATTCCTTTGTTAAACACTAACTGTAGTTATTGTATACGGTGTAAGCTATACATAGTACATACTACCTATAGGACATATACACACATATATATATATAATGTTGTCTCACCTATAGTTAATACAAATAAATCAAAGCGGAAGGTCATACGTGAATATTATAATTTAAAAAGATATACTAATATGTTTTGTTAACCAGATTCAAAATGGCGCTCATATATTCAATATAGGTTACTGTCTAACGTGAATTACATAACGAATCCATGTTGTTCCAATATCGATGCTATGACCTGTACTTAGTTTCTTACCAATATCAGAGCTAAATACTCCTAATAATTATCGTATTGATCCAAATAAAGGATTATTGTAGGGGTTTGGGCGATCCACTCTCCTTACAATAACAACTTTCTAATTTTGTCACAATTCACATTTAGTCAAATATCATTTTATTAATTCTTAATTTACAACGACAACCATTCCATCTGAAAAATACACTTGGTCCCCACTAACAGTAACATTGGTTACGGAAAATATGTCTGTGCCTTTAAAATAAAATGATAATTGTTTCATCGAAAGAACAAACAACATTTACACGTTGTAGAAACGCGTAACTGGGTTGCTTACAGAGTTATCTTATATAGGTTATGCTATCATAGGATTTCAAGATATGGTTGGTTCACATTTATACACGCGATTCAACTTGATTCTTTTATTGGAAGCAGTTTCCCGATCTGGTTCGAATATAACGAAACCCAGTTCTCTTAAACTCATCGAACTATGGCCGTCTGCTTTTTATCAGGTGCTATGAACATCAGTTTTTACTTATCCAGCTAAAACAAATTTTATATCAGTTATGTCTTTTGATATAAGTAAAAGCAAGTTTATGTAACATCTCTTGCTTACCAAAGACTAAATGTTTTTTTCATATTTTTTTGAAAATAAATCCAGATGCATCCTAATCTGAAAAACGTGCCCAGACACCTCCATGAGACGTGTTGGTTTATATAAATTTCTTGTAAATATATGCATGTACTGTTTAAGTGCAGAAGAATGTTATTTACATTGATATGACTACATTTATGTTTCTTACAATGCATTACTCGAGCTTCATATTTGTTTAGTAATATGATTTTTTTCATATTATAAGGTCTTGCATCTATTGAAATTTTAAAAAATTAATACAAATTAAAAATTCCCTTAGGGGCTACATTAGTTACATTTAATAAGTTAGAAAACAGCGTTTTGGGGGTATTTTTCGTTTATTCTCACAGGAAGACATTTTGGTTTCAAATTTCCAAAGTTACTTTTCGAATCAATTTGTGATATATTTATCGAGAAACGTATTACTGTCTAACCAGTTGTCGAAAATATTATTAGAAGACACCTGAACATAGTATTAAATAATTGTCCTGTATAAGATTTCACATATATTTATTATTAGCACCCACTCAATATGCGTGTTATATTTATTACTGCGCAATTCTTTTATATTGCCCCCCCCCCCTGTAATTGAACTATACCATGTTTATCACATAATGGCGAGCTCCGAGTTTTGTATATCGGCAAGTTTTGAAGTTAAACATACTGCGTTTTAAAATCTATATTTAATAAATTACATTAAGTTAGAAATTTTAATATAAACTGCTCTGCGTTTCCATTTGAATTGATTAAACAAATTTTTTTCCTGTTGATCTCTGTGGAATCATTTTCTTTGCACATTAATTTAATATCTAGCAAATGTTTTATGGTTCATTATCTATCGAAATCAAATAAAAAATCTGTGCTTATCAAAATAATTAATTATCATAATTTCGAAAGTTTCCATTCCAACCAACTTCACAACGAAATGAACTGGGATTTAAAGTCCTATTTGTCTGCTCCAACCGGAATAATAAATCCGCAATGCAGAGTATGCTATAGCTGGAATTCCAACTGCACAGGGTTATTTTACGTACACGCCAAAATGTACACAGAACCTCGTTTTGTCGTATTCTATCCATCCTCTGTTCTGCACTACTGACAAGGGGAACCAATGCCGGAATATACCAACCAACCTTTACAATGAATATATGAGTTTGTATATTTTCACGACAAATATAAAGTGTCTCTGTGCATTTACTCTACCCATATTGCACATAAACGTTGTGTACATTTTAAACTAGATACCTGTTAACGTATATCATTAAACTAGGGGTAGACAGTGGGTCTATATAAAAGTGTGCCAGACTCCTAACAGACTATATAGATCGTTTTGTATCAAAAATGTTTTCGTTACAGGATAAACCAGAAGTTCTGGTGAATCTCTCTTCAATGCCATATATCAAATTATGATCTTGTGGAAACTAGGCTAATATTTGAGACGTTACTCGTGTCTGTGTTTATAATATCTTTGCACCCGTCGAGATGAATCGATTCCATATATCATCCTTCCAATATACACATATCCACAGTTTGTATATAAAACAGGAGGACGGGATAGTCCTTACTGGTGATTAGTTTGTGGGGGTCTCCTAATGGTCTTGTCGTGTCGACGTTTATTATTATTTCGCCTCCTGTTACACGCGCCTTTCCACGTGCTTACACTTACGGGGTGAATAAGTTCAGGGCACGCGTTGAGACTTGTATAGAAATGGTATATACAAAGCAAGATGCTGTTAATATGTCTAGATATACAAATAATCTACCATAGTCTTTAAATTATTTTCCATCCATAGCCTATTATACAATAACCGGCACAACAATGGATGTTTTACGACAGGTCAACACGAAAGCTGCCTAACGGTGTCCGGTGTTAAAATTTATTAATATTATAACGCAAGAGAAAGACTCCAAAATTTGCCCCTTGCGGAAGGCCACGTTATACTACCGGACTATTTAATTACTAAAAATCTAAATTTTAGGAAGATAATTTATACAGAAGTGATATCTGTCAATATTTAAATTCACTATCAATTAGAAACGAGATAATGTTACAAACAAGGAAACTCTGCATTGGACAATTTGCCAGTATCCTCGTGGGACTACATGGTAGTTTTCAGTTTAACAAACTTTGACAGAAGTTCCATGGCACATCTAATATCAAAAGAATGAGAGCGTCTTATACACGATAGTTTATCTATGGCGGTTTCGAATTCCTGTACTCCATAATCTAAGAAGTCAGATTTAGAGTCAATTTCACCTGACCAATAATTAAACGATACCCCTGTGAACCCCGAATAGCGCCCTAAACATCTTACGGCATAATAGAACACTGCAAATTTGATCTATACTGCTATCAGGGCGGAGGTCATTTTCAGGTCATTCAACGGCTTGACGTCCATAATGACTTAAAGAGTTTCGTAGCTCAAATTAAGCCATCAAATAATATGAATTGAAATGAAAAACTTTTCTCTAGCAATCATTAAGTTAAGACATGGTAATTGTCTGATTATCTCATTCGAGTAGTAGTCATTGAAAAACGCGTGAAATAACCGCCGGCGTCGACACACAATAAGTGCTAAAAGTAAAGCATTCCGCTGAAGAGTGTGAACACTTCTATCTCTTTTTGCGGCATTGAATCGCTAGAGGTAATCTCGTTGAAACATTGCGTAATGAAATACGTAGCAATGTGAAGTAGCGAGAGAACTGTATCTAATTGCTATTTGACGATCTGTGCTTAAACCATCACAAGTGGTTTGATTTCCAAACAATATGCTTAATTCCGTTTGCTTCTATTGTTACAGATTTGATGAAATTACCCTCAAATTTTCACAAATTTGCTTAATCAAGTACATTCTAGTGCCTAAACGAGCAAGTTTGGCATTAAATTTTCAATAAATACTTTAAATTATTTAGGCACATGGTCTATGTTTGGGGTATTTTTTAAAAATAATTTTCTGTTGATGACCTTAAGTTCAGAAGACTGTTTTTTCATTATAAAGGATTTTAGCGAACATCTTCAACTAAATAAAAATTAGCTTCATTAATCATTCTGGTGTACGTATTGGCTTGTCTTAAACATTCACATGTGTCCCTGACAATCCCAAGAAATTTTCAGCAAATTCTTTAAACTTTTTTAGTCAAGAATTTTGACCGATGCATTTTAAAAGAACAGTTTCAAAGTAAAAGTTACGACGGTGATTCGAGACCTATCTTACGAACTCAAGACGTCACGGTACGGGTAAATCTGTAAGGCACTTAAATGGATTATTGGCATTAGTCGTTCTGGATAATCCTGTGACTTTAATTAGATTAAACGCGGCTTAGTTTTAGGAGAAGCAGACGAAAGGGATTATTGACGCGGTTCGTTCAGCGAGATTTTCGTGGTTATAGAAAAAGCAGACGTGGAAAATGAAAGGCGACGAGACAGTGTGTGAAAGCGAGACGGGTCTAGTATTGGAGCGTTCTTAGCGAAGAGATGTTAAAAAGTTTATTCTTTGACCCTTCCTGTTCCCAGACCCCAAAACAACACTGAGAACAAAAAAATACAGCCCACTCTTTACATCAGAGTCAACCTCGAGATTCCCCACCTTTCGTCTAACATAGAATCACGTAATGACTTGTAAGAGAGTGGTCAACCGGTGTACAGAACTTCGAGTGGTGTGTGACAACAAATTTTCCAGTCGCCATCGGTGCAGAAAAGCTAAGAAAGACGAACATTTTTGAAATTCAGACTTTACTCAAAATGAACAGCCTGTGCTCGGTGGTCGATTGAGGGAAATTGACAGTTATGGATGTCTCTCAGAATTTTAACGTTCATACTGTATATGAGAGACAGAATGCATGCCCAGAGTTCTATAGTCCTTTTTATTAGCTTTACGGTCTGCTATGGATTAAGCTAATTGCTTTGAGTTGTGGGTTTTTTGACCTTTCGTCTTGATAATCACCCGTCAATGTCTTTGTTTGTTTTGTTTTGCACTAATCTCCTTGTCACATATATTACAAATCCAAAATGAAAAGCCGTCGGGGAGAACTTTATGAATATTAGTTTGTCTTAGCTCAACAACTTTATAGTAGGTGTATACAATGGTAGCATTAACACACATTTGATACAATTTATCATGGGGATTTACCCGAAATACAACATTCAATAGACTATATTGCATTGTTGAATTCAGATTGATTATTCACGCCGGGATCACTCCTTAATTTGTCCCCCAAAAACGCATATAAATTATAAGGGGTTTCAACTGATAACATTGGCTACAGTTTTTAAGTTTCGCAATCCAGCGACATGATTTTTAATTTTCCATATATCTTAACTCTTCCGATAATACATTCACCCCAGGATCATATTTTGTTTAAATATTTAAAATGCGTCATTAATATAAAATACTTAAAGTTGGGAAACGGAATAGTCGTATATGGGTTCATTTGGAAACTGTGAGTCATCTTCCACGAGGAAGTGTAAGTTGACACATTCATTTGATATCGAATCTTAATTTTTCGCGTATGACAATCAGATAGGTTGAGTCTGTAAGAGAAGTATGAATATCCCCAAAGTAAAGACTTTCACTATTATTATATTATATGACAAATATCGAGATCTTTAACCACGCGTTGGTGTAGGTATGGCCAGGCCATGGTAAGTAATTTTCAATAACCTATACATTTCCCAAAACGAGCATCAAAATATCCCCGAACATATTTTAATATTCGCCATACAATAAGCTACAGCCCGGTAAAACCCACAGACAAATGTTAAACTCATTAAATGTGTTCTTTACATCGTAGACCGCCGTAGACTGCCATTTCAAAGTAAACCGGATCAGTCCCAAAAGATTTGTAAAATCTGCCGATATGAATACCTGGGTGAACTTAAGCGAACTTTTATTAGGTATGTAGATAGGAGAGAGTAGCAAATGCTGTTCTAGAAAAGATAGTTACAAATTATTAAGAGGTACTTAACTTTCCATTAATGATTTTGTACGATACGTTTGGTTCGCGTTTCGTTATGGCTTGTGTGTGGAATCAGACGACCCAGATGAATGAAGCCCTGCGCCTCAGTTTATGTAATATTAACTTCAAACTAAAAGTGCGCCGAATCGGATCAAGAATTACATGTTTTCGGTTCACTTGAGTTTCTCTGTCATTTAGACATAACAAACAGAGAATCGTGTACATATATCAGCATTTACATTTTATTTACGAAACTAAAGATGCTTTCATATGTATGCTTAGAGATACGCACACGAACATACCAGCACTTGTTTCCTTTCAATTGTGGATTTTCAAGAATGCGCGATTGTTCTCTGATATTAATGGTCTAGCTTTTCATAGACAATCTAAAAATATGCATAGATATAAAGCTTGATTGTATATGTAGATCGGTGGTATACAAGCAAGGAGTTAAATTCATTGTTAACACGGTCACGGTATGATACTTTTCAAGAAAACACATCTGCAATCCGACTCAAGCATGTATTGTAGTCTCCTTTCACTTGATGTACGTCATATAATAAGAAGGTTACATTCACAAACGATGAAGCAAAATTTAAAGTAATACCCATCGTATGAACGAAATTATAATTGTATTCCCGATACGCCAAATCTTTAATAATTAAACAGTTCAAATACTACAACAAATAATAAATTACCACCATTTGATTGGCTTAGACGTAGAGTAAGAAATTCAAGTGTAATTAGAACTTTGATTAGTGGGAAAGAAAGTTTTCCAAACCCGATCTTTAAATTTTATGATTGAACTTTCAATGGTTAAAAAGAATTGGACTGTCACTTTAACCTTTGATATCGAGACTGTAACATTCCTTTCTTATATATACATACATACATACCTGTTACAGTAGGTAATCTATCTACCTATGTAAATTTGTGATTGCAGAGGTGTGAAATTTAGCTATATGGTGATTACACCAGCAAGTGTCCAGCAAGACGTTACAATATAATGATTGATGACTCGAATGTAGCCTCGTCTTATCAGTCATTATATAATATCTACATTGTATAACCATACACAGATGAAACATAGATAAAATATTACTTACATTCACCTACCACCCAGCGTGCATATATACATAATTGATATATTTGAAAGTGAATCATAACCAGGTTATTTGAGAAATTGACTCGAAGTTTCGCTTGAATATATTTTAATAATTTATATTTGTAAAAGGTACGAATGGCTCTAAATCCGTTTTTCGTTTTCACACTTCTGGTGATTCTGGCATGTTTGATCCGAGTTATTGAAACACAGTCTATTTTAATACACCATACAAATGTTTTTATAATTGGGCCACATCGACGATGTAGGTCTACACACCTGCGAATAGCAGACAAACAGGTATATCATCCTATCGTTATCACTATGAATTTCAGACTCACGGAAAATTATTTGTAAATATTGAGTAAATCAGGCGCATCTTACCGATTTTGTATCAATGCATACAGTCCGTCGTTGCATTGATTAAGAGATAATAAAATATTCATTTCCAATATTAGAATAACTATAAAGTGCCTGTTCATGGTATCTTGAAGATGGGATCAAAAGACATCCCAGATATAGACATTTTAACATGTGGTTCTCCCTTGACCGATTCCCGTGATTCAATTATATCTCTCCGTGTAGACATATGTATTATATGCTTAATTAGACCCCTTCGGTTCCAATGAACTGATAGAATCCACGCATGGTGTTAACATATTCTGTCAGTTTCTTTATGCAAAACGACTTCACCTAAAATTTGTATATACCATTATATTGTTCGTATAAAATCAAAATATCTGGGTGTGTATACATGTATACTCATACTGTTAGGGTGACACTATTCGAAACAATAAACCTTAAAGAAATAGATTGGGCTTTGAATTATACCGGTTTTCAACTATATAATGGCATTAATTGTCCTTCAAACATTCAAATAAATAAGCGCACGTATATTTTGACCTATCCTGTATTATCAGGACCTATAGTTCGATAGCCAATTGTTCTGACGCCTCATTAGATTTACCGCCAATTCCATGTAGCACAAGTAGAGTGGAAAATGGTCGTGTAGTGTGTAGTAGTTAAGTGTGGTTAGTTTAGAGCGACAGGGGTAGTGTAGTATGAAATAGTTAAGTGTGGTATATAGTAGTGTAGATTTACACGTGTTAGTGTAGTATGTAATAGTTAAGTGTATTATATAGTAGTGTAGTGTGTAATAGTTAAGTGTGGTTTGTAGTAGTGTAATGTGTAATAGTTAAGTGTAGTTAATAGTAGTGCTGTATGCAATAGTTAAGTGTATTATATAGTAGTGCTGTATGCAATAGTTAAGTGTATTATATAGTAGTGTAGTATGTAATAGCTAAGTGTAGTATATTGTAGTGCAGTATATAATAGCTAAATGTACAGTACATGTATATAGTAGTACAGTGTGTAATGTGTAGTATATATACATATAGTAGTGTAGCATGTACTAGTTAAGTGTTTGTAGCATGTACTAGTTAAGTGTTTGTAGCATGTAATAGTTAAGTGTAGTATGTAATAGTTAAGTGTAGTATATAGTGGCGCAGTATGTAGTAGTGTAGTGTGTAACAGCTAAGTGAAGTACATGTAAATGTATGTACACATGTAGTTGTGTAGAGTGTAATAGTTATGTGTAGTATTTAACATGTACATGTAGTAGTGTAGCATGTAATAGTTAAGTGTAGTATGCAATATGTAATAGTGTACATGTAGGGTAGTTTAACTTGACAGATGGTAATGTTGGATGTATGTAGTGCAGAGTGGTAGCTACAATAGTATATATTGACTTAGGGCAATATATTACATACATGTATGTAGTTGTGTAGTGTAGTATATAGTAGTGTAGATTCTAGAATAGTAATGGTAGATACAGGTAGCTGTGGAATTATGCATGGGACATACAGCTCACGGCTCACCGATGACCATAATACATTCCACACACTACTATATGCTACTCCTCTAAACCACTTATATTTATTATGCTTGTACTACGCTACATTATTTTAACCTATACCTTACACTATACCCGTGCACTACATGTACTATCGAAATAACAGAAAAATGTGTTGTTGGACTAAATAAGCCAGTAGGCTGTTGAGCCTATTATAATATAAGATACATGATATAAGACCTAAAATGTTTCAGTACCAACTTACTACCAACCTAATGAGCAATAATACATATTCAATTATCAAAAAAAAAACCCACCATGGCGACAGTTATAGGTGTCAACTGTCTCTGGTCCAGGAAAAGTATATCCTGTCAGGTGCACTCCACTCAACTCATTGATAGAAATGAAAATCTCAAGCCCCTATACTGTCACAGGTCCAAGCAAAGCATCCCCTGTAGCGTGTACGTCACACATTTCATTTGAGAGATAGTGGCTGATACCGAGTTTCGGGGTATTATTGTTAAATAAAACGACCACACCCCCGATCTATCCCAAATATATAATCATAAATAAAACAATTATAATGTTTTTTTAGGAACCTAATCATTCAAACTATATTCTTTAATTTGATTGTATGTCACCTAATTTCCATTTCTTCATAATCATAGTACTAGTCCGTATAGTATATTTTTCCCTTAAAAATCAATTAATACTGTTACACAATTAATGGTATTGTGGCAATGTCTATACACGATTGTTGAGATAAGAACATCCTTTATTGGTGATAACATTCAGCTTTAATGCAACAAATATGTGATACAGAATGATATACGCAGGTTAAAATAAAATGCCAATGAAGATGAAAGGAGAATAGACTTCGATACGATCTAGATAGTAATTAACTCTCTGTGTTCGTTTTGTGGGACGATTTAGGCGATAAGAGAGTATCGAGAGACGTGGGTGCGATACCGCTGTGTGTAACAGCATACAGTTCCTTGCACACATATTTAATATACCAGAAAATAGGTCATGCAGCGAAAAACCCAAATCCGATATACATTTTTGATAGGTAATTAAAAGCATAATTTGAACGGAAAGTTATGAATGTTGACGACGTTCGAGATCCACCGTTAGATATATTAAAGATAACCTATCTACTTACAGCCCTACTGACTGGCAATGTACCCAAGTTTTTATCAAAACACCCAACATTTTGTGATAAGTGATCGTACTGTTACACCTCCGATGATCGGGTTTCAAACAGTTACAAAGTCTGCCTATCAAATATATATCGTACTCTAAATTTACTATTACAATGATATTTATTACATGTTAGCGCATGTGTTTTCGATCAACCGGGATCGATATTCCATAAATGTTCATCCGATAATATACAATACGAAGCTGGATGTGATCTATGGTCGCTTAATATATACAGAGTTTTAATATTCCTTTTAAATTTGCTAAAAAGATACTTCACCTACATGTATGTATATATATACAAGACGTACGTACAGCACACGACCGATAGAAAGTAAGAGGAAATTTTGATCTGCTGAAGACAAGTGGTAAAGCAATCAAAAGTTTGACAATCTTTGCTACTTGAGTGATAACCTATCTTTCAAGTTCCACACAGATATACATACATGTATACTCTGTTTTCAGGAGCCGGCACTGGTGGATTAATAAGGGCGCTATACCGGTCTCATCAATAAATGATATAACAAAACTATGAGGTTATGTTTATTTTATGTACATGCATGTCTTATGTGTACCTTCATCATCAGCTGACGCGATTGATACATGTAACGTACAGCGATGAGACATGCTGTACTTAGACGCGAGTAGACTTGTAAACTATTTTGCTACACGCTTCAGTTCGTCTTAACTTCCAACACCAAAATAACACAAACCACGTCTTGACATGCGAGCCTCGGATAAAAAAAATATACTATTCCTGTCAAACGTATCATCCGATAGTAGCCAAGACACCTTCGGCGTGATTATAGTGTTCGACTTGCCCTGACATGTTCCTCTTAGACAATGGGTTTTAAAATTTTTTTACGAGCATTTAAGTGGAAACTTAATAGGGTTTGTCATTATCACATTAAGAAAATATTTATCAGTGTATCAAAATAACTAAATCATATCTACATAATATCATAATTAGATACATGTTTTAATAACGCAACGCATGAGCAGCGTAACAAAATACAACCGGACTACGTGTTGCGACATTACATGTATGCAGCAACACATGGGATAACATGGACTGATTCTTGGACTAATACATCTTTTGAGAGTTATGCGATTTTAGGGGTATTTTTATCTCTTAAGGGTAAGAGAGCTGTCTGTCGACAATGCAATTATTGTTACATTTCTTGTAAAAGTAATTTGCGGCAATCAAGACTGGATATAAAATACATAAATAAGCAGAATGATCTTACCGTACATAGTCTTTTCTCCTAGATTTCCTTTTATTGTTCCATTCGGGTGGATCTCCAGATAGTGACCTACTCTATTCTGTAGATACTGACCCCTGTCCCTAATATTTTCCCACCTTCTTGGGGTACCCCGGTGGGCAAGAGTTGGAATCGGGGGGTTGGGTAAAGGTGGGATCACCGTCTGTAGTTGTAGAGGACCAGTGCCTAATGAGGTGTTCATGTCCCTTTAAAGCACCCTCGATACGTAGAGCCTGCATCCAATAAAAATATCTATTGACAGCTTTTCATAATCCATCCACAATAATAAACGTACTGCAAGAGTTTAAAAGTGTATAAATCTTAATCCAAGGTTATCACTGTAAAATATTCCTCTCTTTTAGCAGTTAAAATAAATAATTCTGTCCCAATCTAGGGTGTGTAACCACAGCACTTCGATAAAACCATAGCTGTGCATCCCCGAAATATTTCGGACTTTTCGCTTTTTAAGGTAAACGAGTACGGTACTGCAGCGATTGTCCAATGTTTGGTAAAGCGACGGTAGTCGCTAAGTTTCTACAATTCGTAACACTTATTTGACTATGATCCGTCTGATCGCTATGTCCCATTGAGGTTTTCATCCAAAAACACTTCTACAAGAAAACGTCTTCTCCTGCAAAATAAAAATAGAAACAGTCATTAAGCACATGTTATATCATATAGAGTTTTAAGCTTGGAAGAATTTGCAAAAACATCAAGAAGAAAATACTATTTTATGAGGCTAAGAATAATACAATAGATTCCACAGTTAACCACTATAATAAGACGGTTTGTCAAATAATGTATTAGATTGCCATCACGAAAAGAAAATTTTATGGTTATACCTCGAAGGCAAAACTTGTACACCGATATCTTTTTCAAAATACATGTTGAGAAACCATAATTCGTGGTATAGGCTTACCAAGCTTTCGGACACGAGGAAATTATTTCATGAAACAAACTTTATTAAATAATCGACGTTTTATGAAATACATTTTATGAATATTTTATTGAAAAATTGTATCTGGACATGAGACATTCAACTGTCAAAAATCTCAAAGTTTAAAACAGCGCATTTGAAGCGTTTTACATTAAAAAAAACTTTTATGAAAAGCAAGAAGTTTTTAAATGTTACCAGTCGTATTATAATCCTTCGGTAATTTTAAACCAGTTGAATATACAGATCTATATATTGTCCTGTTTGATTTACTTACATTTACTAAAAGTAAGAGTAGGCTACACCTTTTAGATATTAGACCTTTAATCTCATTAGCTTCGGGTGATCTTATCTTAAAATGAATTTAACATCGACAAACACTGTATTTTGAAGACTGATAGTTTCACATAATAATTAAAACATCCAACATTGAACTGTCAGTTTAGTAAAAGCACGGTAATTTTTTCCCCTCGGTAAAGTTTCCTAAGTCTACGATATGATGTATTGAGACACACTAATCGGGCCGACAGAGAAGGGCTGATATTTATAATGACTTATAAGAGGCGCATGCGTCATGCTCGCTTCCGCTTTTTAGCTGAAGGAAGAGGTCTACATTTTCAATTTCATCGTAGAATTTTACCTTTATTTATCAATTCAGTTGATTTGTAAACTTGGAAATTAACACCTGGACGATAAAGATTCTTAATTGTGTTTAGACACCAGCATGGCTTCGCGGAGAGTGATCTCTCTTCGGAGATTGCTTCATTCATTGCCCAGTCGAACAGCTCTCACAAGTCAACACACAACGAAAAATACAAGAAAGTTTGTTTTTTGTGCATTTGGATGTGCTATAACAGGGGCCAGCTATTTGATGTACCGGTCCTGGAAACATGGTGATATATCTCATGTTTTGCCAGTTGTATATGCACGAGACACAAAAGAGGTAAGTAGAGCTAGCGACCTATATAACATCGTAAACACTGGCGGTAGACCTCACGTCACTACTGTCAGACTCAGAGTCAGTAGCCCTAGCCTGTAGTAATTCAAATTGGAAAGTTGACCTGTCACTTCAGTAATAATTACAGGGCTGAGGTCTATGACAATTCCGTTTAACAGTGTCACACAACAGTGTTTATGCTTGAGATCAATGAGTTGTACCTAAATGATATTGTTCAAAATATAACATACATATCGACTCCGTCACTGATAGCCTATTATTTACTAATAATAGTTAAAGGAGCTAAATCGCTAACATTTGGAGCCTAGAAATTCATAAAAGTGGTTCGCAACGCATATAATACTGTAATATGAATGTATATAAACTGATTTACATTCAATGGTTTCCGTGTTTACTCCAATTTCAAATCAGTTATGTTTGGCGAAATAAGCCAGCAACGTCAATCATGTGCAAAAGTCGAGCGTCTAGTTATTCCAGTCTACTAACTCCGTCTGACTTATTGCATTGTGTCTAGCCTCGTCCCTCGAGTCTCTCAATACAACTGGAGCTGAAGCGCATTATGGTACACGATTCGTGTACCAATGTTAAAAAAATATTTTTTCTTAAATATCGGATATCAGAAGCTCATCTTTTCCCGGTAAGTTTACATCAGCAATGTTGATTTAAATTGACCAATAATTCGTGTTTTCGATGTCGACGATTTTGGAGGATTTTGAGTTACGGACTTAGGTCCTTTAAATAGAAAAAGCATTCTCTATTAGGCTAATATTAGACTTAATATGCTAAATTAGGCCTAGTTTAATAAATAAAAACATTTCAATCCGTCTATCAGATCTGATACACATCTTGTTTGGCTGAAATGTTTTAGTGCTAAACAAGTTTTGTGCAGTTTGAACAAAAGTATTTAATTAACAACATAGTCAATACTATTATAAATATTGTAATATATGTGTACAGACTGCGTAATATATAATATGTAATTTTTACAAATTACTGAGGAATTAACTTATTCATAAATACCGTTATTTTGGATTGTTCTGTACCTACATGTCACTGTAATGGACTGAAATATTAATCTTAACTTTACTTTATAAAAATAGAACTGATTTGTAAACCTGCTGCCATGCTGACTGTTAGAAGACAGTTAGAACTTGCATGAAAAACAGTTAATCCTACAGTTAATGAGTTATTAAACAATGGTCTGTTGTTATTTACACAATCATTTTATATTTAGAATATAAAAATTATAAGCCTCTAATGAAAAAGTATTACCTTTGGATGCTACATACGGAAACTCATTTCTTACAGTAACCCTATAGAAATACATATGGAAGTTCAAGCCTATGAGAAAGAAGATCAGTCCTTAGTGATCCACCAGAATTGTTTAAATATATTTGAGGAGCTTCGATATTGCTTTAAATATATCCCCATATTGACTCCTCCCCATCAAAACAGGTACCCGTATTTAGAGTAAATATTAGTATTCATTCAAATCAAATATTCTCTTTAATTAAGATTGTCAGTGAAAAGATGAATCTTTAAAGTAAGGAGTCAGACATAAAGATACATGATGGAAGCAAAGTTTACTTTCTAAACAAAATGGGGTTGTTTTATACAAAATCTTGCTTTTTTTATACAATTTACTAATACTCTGGGTCGACTCCTCTCATGATTGATATCTCAACACCCTAAGAACACTATAATAACACTACAAAGGCGTCTGGCTATTATTAAGTGGGTTAATGTTTGGGCTACTATAATGAGTGGACAATGATTGGGTGAATCAAATGATTCTGAGCATCATTTACTAAATTATATTAAATTTAGATTTGATTACGTACATGTGAGCCAAACTGTCTTAAGCCAGTAGCCCACTAAATGGATACACTTATAAGATTAAATGTGATGTTAGTGCAGCATAAACATACCCTTACTATCTACAGAGGCTACAGTATGTACATGTACTATGATGCGCGCCATTAATTATATAAATCTTGATTGAGGAGAGGTTTTTGTTGAGAACCTTTCACTGTAAAAAAACACACCATAATTCCTCTTTTTTATTTATTATTTATATATATGTACCATTGGCAAATGACAGAAAGTGACTCAGTAAGCTATGGTACTTAGAAAAAAGTCCCGTCTACATAGACTCTAAATCATTTGTTCTTAGTAAGTAAGTAGGCCTACATGTACCTCAGTCTTTTGAAACTAGGAGAGCTACTTTTGACTTCCGTAAATTTTAACACATCCATCAAATACAGAAAACTATGGCTGTATTTTGTTCAGTGATTTCATATTTTTATTGAGTTAATGAAGAAGGCAAGTTATGCTAAGTTGATAGTGAATGCTGTCTGGTTGCAAATTTACAAAATCTATTGCTGCCACTTGGTGAAGCCTAAATCATATTTCCTATAGTATTGATATAATTGATGTAAAATAATAACTGTGAACAAACACAGTTTTTAAACTTGTGTATTATTCATAAAAATAGAAAACAGGACTCCGGTTTCCATCACCATGTCCATGTAAAAACATTTGAAATTTGAATTATATTGACACAATTGGTATTGGATACTATTTTAATGCTTCTATTTAATAGCAATTGAGGATAAAAGCTAAGAATTTATTAGGATAATTATTGTAATTATTTGTCTAGCAACCATTGATAATTCTGACAGAAGGAGTTGTTTCCCCTGCAAGCTTTTCTCATTCATCATTGTGTTAGCTTATTGAAAATAATTTTTTGTGTAAATGTATTTTGACGTGCTACATGTAGTATTGTTTGTTCTACTTGTGTTACTGTAGACAATGAATGACAAACTTTCGTTACTCCTGTGTAAATAAATGTAGAACTTGCTCAACACGATCACCAGCAACTAAAGGCTTTTGGTTATGGTTTTGATTTTGAGAGTAAACCCTGCCTGAAATAGAAACCAATTAATTTTCTATCATGTTTTCTTAGCAGTGTAAGCAATGAAAGCAGACATGGAAATCTTTTCTGTGAAGGCATTAAAACAATTAAGTGAAATGTGATCTGGAAACAAAGGGCCATTACAAATGTATTATTTGTGCCATCAGTGGTTGTTTTGTGTTTGTAATTGACTAGGATATGATAGTTTTCACAGCTTTACTTTAAAAATAAATACTATTTAAAGGTAGTTAGTTTGCTCACAAAGGATCAAAATTGGTTAAGTTTAAGGTTCCCACAGCCTCATCATGAGAACATTGAAAAATATATAACACAATGTCAACCGTTAAAATATCTTTCTTTCACATCTAGTCACTGATATAATTTCGCCTTTTACAGATTTTTTTTGTATAATTAGTCACACTTCAATATGTTTATTTAAATCTTTCAAATAATTTGACATTTTCTCACATTTCTTTTGATAACTATTTGTACTACTGTGTATTTTACCGTGAAAATGCATAATATATCAAATATGATTATCCTACGCCCAATGGATATCATTACAATAACTGCCCTTATTATCGTGTGACGATCTATTTACATGTATAATAGTAAAGATTTAAAATAAAAATATTACTGATGCTTTGTTTGACTTTAGCTATAAACACTGAATATATCAAGATTGTCTTTGAAATGTTATTTGTGATGCAAAGCATTAAACAAGTCTCAGCAGGCATGTGAAAATTTCAGATAATTTTTTTCAGAAAAAAATGAAATTAAGATTGTTGAAGTAGCAAGTTATTTATTCATACAATGAGAAAGATTCTAAATCGATTTAGTTATATAAACCCACATCACCACTTCTTAGAGCTATGCTACATGTATCTAAAAAATATAATTTAATCTTTAATCTATATTGTTTTTTGTTCCTGTTTCAGTGAAAAATATTGTTTAAGCTGATAATCTTTTTGGGATAAAAATCAAAATGATTTACATGTTCATTTACCTCAACTTTATTATCCACACCTTTTAATAAAGAGCAGATTGTAATTGGTTTATATTTCCACACAGAGTTGGTCAAGCTCAAAAATTTCTTCTGGCTACAGAGTTATCTACATACATGTGTAAGCTCCCCTGACCATTTCCTAGATGTAACAAAGATAACTTTAGAATGGAATATCATACATGTATCACTAACAGATAATTCCCCGATTCTCTGAAATTGAATAACATGTATTTCTTACAATATTTTCAAAAGTATTCCTCAATGACAACACACCAATGTCAATACAGTATTTCAACTCTACCTTTATTATATGGCCTGGACAAAAGTTTCCTCCAAAAATGTGATGAATCAAATCCACAAGTTATACATGTTAATGATTTTATCAACTGTCCATCAACAGCGAACATTGAACAGGATTTAATGTTTACACCAACTTATTTTTTTTTGTCATGGTTCAGTCTGCCTCCATTATTTAGTGCTTGGTGCTGATCCACCCTGTGTCGCATTTGTTTTTTTGTTGTTTTTTCTGTATTACACAAGAGGTTTGTAAAGATAGAATTGGTAATGTTACACTTAATGGTGTATTTTTTGAAACAAGATATTGAGTGAAATACAATATATATTTGCAGGGTGTTTAAATCTCCCCTGATATTCCAATGACAGAACTCTTCAACATAACACCCCATTTTTTTTACCATGTTTGTTTTCATTGCATTAAAAACTAGATAAATTACCTCAAAAGAATTTTTCTTTCCCATAACTATATTTACAATTGCTGTGTGTGTTATGTAGAGTTATTCAAG
Organism: Patella pellucida; assembly: GCA_917208275.1. Classification (NCBI taxonomy): domain Eukaryota; kingdom Metazoa; phylum Mollusca; class Gastropoda; family Patellidae; genus Patella; species Patella pellucida. The sequence continues at coordinate 40,943,731 of OU795043.1, read as the reverse complement.
TCATGTAACCGAAGGTTGTCTGTTACACAAGCAAAAATACATGTGAAACATTCAAAATAAACTTTGCGATTGACTTGGATAGTGATACATTGCTTTTTGTATACATCTTAGATGCCACCATGTTAGATTCTCTAATATTTCAGATTTGGTGAACACTATTTGACTCAAATTTTAAACTGTTAAATTAAGAGATTTAAAGAGTGAATGTTTTAACATATTAATTATGAATTATCTTTGTTTAAGTTCTCATTCCCAGAGTTGTTATTCCCAAAGACACAAGTCCTTTACTTCTTAGAAACAAGACCAGGCCCTTGTTTTATTTATTTACAAATACACTTCCTAAAGTTCAAATAAAACACTAAAATATTCTTCTGTTTTACTAATGGTGATGTCACAGTAGAAAGTACAAGCTGTCAGATTAATAGTTCAATGATCAATTTAAAGATACATTATATAATATGGGAGATTAGATAAGAAATGGCAGTTCTCAATATAATAGTTAAAAACATGATTGATAATATAAAGGGAATTTAATGAAAATTTAATTCAAATTGATCCACTCTAAACCAAGATATTTGCTTTTGAATTTTAAGCCAAGCCTCGCTCATCAATACTTATGTTGGTACGATAAAAAACATAGTCTTGTTTATCCATTTTTTGATGTAATCATCAGTGCGCATTGGACAGTGAAAATCTGGAGATGACATCGAGAATTGATTATGGTTGGGATCGGTTAATTAATGCCTAATTAATATTTTAAATAACATTTCAGACCCACAGAATGACCTGCAATAGGAAGATTTAGCTCTTGCATAATGTTTGTTTAAATATTTTCACTAGAAAATATGTAATAAAACAGTTTTACATGTGTATAGGTGGATATTAATGTTGTTATTATTTTTCGCAGTGTGAGGTCAAGGTACTTTTACCTTGCAATCAACTAACATCAATAAGTTCCTCAATAAATTAGGACAAACCTTTGCTTGCCATTTGGAAAGGTCAGATGATGGTTTAATCCAGTAAAACACTTGTTGTTCATTGTGGGTAACCCAAGTCTGCATGACTCATTGCAAACAATCTTTCCATTTCTGCTGCTGATGAGATCTAAACGATAAAATGTGGTTGTCTTCATCAACATTTGAATGTTGGTAGAAACCTCACAAGAGCAATAGGACAGCACAGTTTGAATAATAAAATAACAGTGATATAATAGTTCTACAGACAATAGTAGTGTTCAAGATTTATTCAAAACCATATTCAACTTTTGCCAAGCCAAGTATTTCAGCAGTTTAGTAGAGGTAGAGCATTTTTGCATTGAAAAGAACCAGCAATTGTAAAAAATATTTTAATTGGGACCCACGTCTAAATCACTCCTAAACCCTACCTCCCACATGGAAATCTTGAGCAAATGATTACTATAAATGTATATTAACTTTTCCTTTTTTCCCCCGATCAACTACTGAACACCCTCAATGCCTTACAACCTTTATGTAAGTTCAGAATTTGTAAGCTTCTAATCATTGTCTGACTGTTAGTATAATAATTTGAATTGGTGCTACCTGTATTTGTTTTGTGACTACGGTGTTGAAGTTATTGTGTGGGAGGTATAGGTGTGGCAAGGGGAGTTTATGCTTTTCAGGGCCCGTTAAGCAAAGGTCGTTAATCATCAAGCAACAATAGTTAACTGGTTAATAACAGTGTTTACGACTGCATTGCTCAGCAGGACAGTTGACCGTAGATGGGTTAACTGGCTAGAGGTGAATTTGGAGGGTGGTTATTTAGGCAAGGTTTAGCCCAACCCCAAGCAGTCAGACCACACACTCACAAAACTTGACCCCATAACCCCTTCAAATTCCTTAAATATTGAATGAACAAGATAATCAATGAATTGAAATATTTTTGGGGAGAGTCATTTGGCTTGTCTAATATTGTTGATTACTCGTTAAACACAGATCATTAAATTGTCAGATAGGATGGTCTGATGATGACATTATACTTCTCAAGTGGTTTTCAACATTGCCAAAGACACCTTTGTAACACGAGCCAATTGATACTATTGTCAGATAAATTGATTCTGTTTAACTGATTGCTCCTTCATTCTTCAGAAGAATCTCCTGGAATGTGTAAGCTTACACGAGCGTCTGCAAAATATTTGATGAAAAGATTATGCCCCTGTGGATAAAGGAATTCGGAAACCGGCTGTAGAATTAACGTAAATGGAATGATTATTATAAAGGAATGTAGAAGAGGAAGCAGTTTAAGGGAGCTATATGAACTTAAGATTTTGTTCATTTTCAATTACTGCAAAAGAATGCTATTTTCATACCAGAGTATAGAAAAACCAAAGATTATCTATATTCTTTTACAATTCTCACTGCATGTTCAAAGCAGTGTTTGCACAGTTACTGGTGAATCCTCAAAGGAAAATATCAGTGAGGGAATTATTGTATCAACATGATTGTAACATGTTGTTATGCATCTTTAGATCATTAGTAACTTTTTATTGACGTTTGGTTTCCACCTATACAAACAGGCAGGCTTGTCCCCATTTGTGCTGTCTGGGATTTGGTGGCCAGGCCTCTCTGCAAAATGGAATTGTTTTAGGAAATGAAGTTTTCTTACTAACATATTCTACCAACATTTGTCTTCCATTTTCACTTCTAATTTTTATCATGTAATAAATTGATACATTATGTAATGATTACTAACACCTTTTGTTGGCATGGAGGTGTTTAGCTGGCATCATGGTACCGAACAACTAACTTCAGTCCTTTACCAATGTCTGAGACACTGCTGTAGGTATCAGTTGAAACGGTTAACTCCTAAAGACACACATTCCTACCTTTATGATATTCATGTAATCTTGTTTTACTACATTTTGATTTCATTGTTTTATCATTTAAAGTATTTTTGCACTCTGAGAAATTTATTGTTTTAGATGTCAATACCAAATGTTCACAAGATGTTGATAAAATTACATTTCTATTGTACTTATGTCGTGATAAAAGTTTATGAAATCAAAGAGTTTACATTTGTTTCGAGTGTCTATATTGGTAGAAAAAATTACAATGTATAAAAAGAGAAGCACACTAACTTGTTCCACTAACTTTTTAATCTAAATTTCTTTCACAATAATACACTAGGGCCAGTTTCATCCTCGTCTGAAAGTTATACTTATATTTATAACAGGAATGAGGAAGTGCTGCTGGATCTGCTTACGCCTAATGCAAGGATGCAACGTTTGGTCGATAAGGGGAGGTTGCCTTTTTATTTGTTAATTGCATCTTGGGGAAAGCTTAGGGTTCTCTTTCAGCTTTAAATGAATGGTATTTTATGTTTATGAACATTTGTATCGTTTGTTCTCTGTTGTGATGTAAAATTTGCCTGTCATTGTCGATTAACACCAGTAGTTTAATACCAAATGGCATGACTAAAGTTAATGAACTATTTGGTCTTTGGGTCTTCATTCAATGTCTTTGCCATTTTACTTCTGGCCATTGACTAATGTTAAATGTTAATGATTAGTTCTTGTTGTGATAGACTTACTCCAATTCAAAACAATACCTAATTACATTTATCATTAGAGGTTATAACAGCTTACTATTTTGGGCCCTGCCTTTGATGTTCGGTAGTTACAAGGAAGGAAATCAAATCAATAGTGACAATAATAACAGGTTTTTGTGAACATCAAGATGAACTTTATGATTCCTATTGTCATTTACAGAAGTTGAACCTAATCGTTTGCTTGCAAAAAAATACAAAGATAGCACAGGGAATATTTTACTTTTTTATATTTGATTCGCAGTTTCCAGAAAAATTGTGTAAGAATGCTAATCAATTGATTAGCAGTTTTTTTTAGTTTGTAATAGAATTCTTATTTCAGATAATTATGTGACAATAGCAATACCCATTTTATTTGTATTACCAAACTGTTGTTTATATAAATTGATTTGATAATTGTTTAGTGTATGAAATGTCTATTTTCTGTCTTGTCCGCAGGTTTATCTTGTAGATTTTTTTTGATTTTGTTTTGCGTGTAGCGCAGTTCTCCTGCATTTACTATTAAGAGTTTTTATTTTCAGAACAAAATTGTCAAAAATAAGAACAAACTGTTCTCTTGGCACAAAAACATTGCAAAAACTTTTTTTTTTTTAGCATTTGATTGTTGTAATTACACAAACTTAACAAAACACATGAAACACACAATCAAAATACTGTACACCTATGTATACGCGTGGTATGCCTTGCTAACACCATGGACCTTGTATTATGAGGTCCATGCTAACACGCAGTCACTGAAAATTGCATACATTGGTGAAAGCACCTGTCAATAAGGCGTAGCACTTAGCTAGTGCTAAAAATAGATTAGATTTTAATATTGGATGAATTATTAGCGTGGCTCTGCTCCTGGGGGTCGGGTATGCAACAAAAACAATAGGGATCATCCTTAGGGTATCAGGAATAAGTATGTAAATTCTCAAGATGGTCACGTAAGAATTGCCATCGCTGCTTCATATTGAGCAACTTGTTTATACGACTGACTTATGCGACTGAACTCAACGACTGAGCCAACTAAAACGTGGATTTAAAGAAGCTAAATCGCTAATATTTGGGACCTAGGAATTGACCCTAATGGGTCGCAACGCATATAATAATATAATCTGATTGTATATACACTGATTTACATTAAATTGTTTCCGTTTTGAGTCTTAATTTCAAATCAGTTATGTCCAGCGAAATACGGCATGAGTCTCAACCGTATTAAGTATTTCTAGTGTCTGGTTATTCTAGTCTACTGTGCATGCCCACCAGATAAAATATGGCCTCATCGTTTGACAGGAGTTGTGGAATGAGTCTAGCCTCGTTTTTTCTGGTCACTTGTTACAAGTGACACTGAAACGCTCTATTGTACACGAATCGTGTACCAATGGTAAAATGTTTATTTTGTTTTAAATAGTGGATATCAGAGGCCTACCGTTTCCAGGTAAGATCACAACATCAATGTTGATTTGAATTGACCAATAATTCATGTTTTCGATGTCGAAGATTTTGGAGGATTTTGAGTTATGGACTTAGGTCCTTTAAATTCATCAAAACCTTTTATGTCTATAAATAGCACACAACATGTTTTGCTCTTGTTCCACTGGACCGTTGCAGAGGCACGTAAAGAGTCTTGATGATATAGACAATAAAATTGCGAGATTTGAGATTTGTTTTGATGTGTTTTACGATACTGAATGGTTTTAAAGTTAAAGGTAAATTATTTTTCATAACTTTGATTCGCACTGAAGCAGGGTTTTATGCTTATAATGCTAATCAAATATGAATTTGATTCGCAAATTGGACGTTTGAGTCTCAAATTGTGATACGAACCCGGTTGAAATATTCCCTGAGACAGCACTAGCCTGTTTTTAGAACACAAAGTGCTATGAACAGAATCGAGGAACAGCTGAAAGTGAAAGTGAACATACCACATAGAATAATGCCATAATTGAAAGTAGTAACTAGTACTGTTCATGAAAGGTCATGCATACCCTGCCTAAAAAACAATTTCTCCAGAATTCATGTGATATGTTCAGGATTTCATAAAGAGCAAAAGCACAAAATATCTATAGAACAAATACACTTCCCCCCACTTGACCAAGCTGTCATTGAAATAATTTATTAAATGCAGTTTGCTAATTTCATCTTGTGCACCACAGCACAAATCCATATATGAAATTTATCTAAATATTTATTTGCTTGTAAGCTTAAGAAACTAGTGCCATCTTATTTTCAGAGCATGGAAATATGAATAATAAACGTGAAGTGATCATATTAAAATAGAAACATCGTTATTTATATAGGAGCGATATATGGAAACATTCAGGTGTTGTTGGGTGGCTGTCGTAATCGCTTACATATTCCCAGCTTTGTTGTCCTATTAAGCGATACTCAAACACAGTAACAGTCTGCTTAACACCATAGCCAGATTGAAACAAGTTGACAAGTTGAAACAATATGGGAGAAATAACAGCAGCCTTACCCATTGTATAAGCAATACAGAAAGGGAGGGGTGCAGGACTTGTGACAGTTGCCTATTATTCTTACACTGTTAAGAGCAATTATCGACCAGTCTATAGCAACAAGTCGCATAATGATGTTTATAGGAAAGAAACATTAAACAACTAATCATACTTTTTCTCTGCATTTGAAACCAATCATGTGATTAAATTTAATACACAGGTTTCGCCCATTTTCTTTATATTTGACAAAGAAAACAATATATTTTCCTTACAGTAGTTTTCATTTTTTCCCAAAAGAAAAATACATGACTGGAAAGGTGTAGCACTTCAGATTTTGAGTACTTTTTTGTAACTTGAGAGAAAACTGTACCCATTGGAATTGTATTTTCATGGTGATATACTTAAGAAAAAATGCACTACAACCATGTTTTACATAGTGTTTGTTACAAAACGGAATCATTCATATACCACACCTGAGGGGAATTAGGAACTTGGTACACCCAAATAATGGTACACGTACTTCATTGTTGAATTTTAACATATTAAGTCATTTTTATTTATTTTAACCACAAAATCTTGTCTTTATATAATTAATTGATGCAGGGGAAGCACAACATTCAATTATAAAATTGATACGATGATTATACGATATACCAAGTTTTATAAATGTTTTACAAATAAATCTCCTCAGACAGGAGCAAACCATCTTTCACAACTTCGTATGGTTTTGAACTTTGAACTTAACACTGTATCCAGTCTTGATGACGACCGTGAAAATAAGTTTGTTTTCGATACTATCGACATTTCATTGCCGATTATCGATAGTAAAAATCACTATCAATACCCAGCCCTAACAGTAAGACGTTAAATCCTTTTTTATTTAATTTTATTTTATCCTTGCAATAATCTCAGTGTTTAAATTATATCTTGAACGTGTTCAACAAGTTATATAACATAATGTGATGATGACTGACACCAATATAATATTGTCCTTTAAATGTAATGTTAAAAACAGATTTTTTCATAGCCCTTAGGAAATATTAAATCTTTTATTTGGTGACCTTGAGAGGATCTTTCATAGCAGTAAGCCAGTATGTAAATGAATACCCACTTCTTTTTTTATTTTGGACAATTAATCTACAAATACATTTATATTAATTTGATGTTATCACAGTTTCTACAGAAGTTATAAATGGACTTGTTCATTGATAATTACTTATTAACAATATATTTTAGACATTAAGTATCCAAATGAAGAAATTATTGACTGGTAATGAAAAGGATGTTACATGTAAACATCTGATGAATAAATAAATAAATTGTATGGTTGTTATTTTAAAAACGTTTAACCCAGTACAGTATATGCACCCCTGTTTAATTAATGATTTCATATCCTCCCGCATTTGATCCATTCTTCAAGAAAGAAATCATATTGGGGTAATCAAATACTATGATGATATGTAATACATACTACAATATATAGAAAAATATAACTACCATTATACAAAGGGTGCAGTCAATCAAGATATTTAATTGTCTTTTATCAACACCTTTTGATTGCTATTACACTGTTAAATACACAACTAGGGTTACTTATATTTGATCTACTTAGGCAAGAGTGACTAACAAACAGGGTTAACTCAATACACAGAGCTTAATTGCATTTTACCAATACACAAGGAGCTAATGGGCTGTATTCTCCTTTCCTTGGAGGAAACTTACAACTAATTCAATACACAAGTGGTAATCCACAACAAATGAACTATTTGCAATATTGCACATTATCAATAGCATACTTTGGTAGACTAGCTGTAAAAAGTATGGTCAATTAAAGAGGTTTTTCAGTTTACAAAATATATGTAACACCCCTGTCCTAGAGAGAAATCTGAATAATTTACTTCATGTTACAATAATTTTTGTTTGGTTTTTATTTTCAGGAAGAAAAAATTGCACCAAAGACGACCTATAGAGAATTAAGATTTCGTCAGTTTGCCTCTGCTGAATGCCATGGCTCCATTTACATGACTCCTCAAGATTTTCTAGAATCGGTTACAGAAGAAACACCAAGACGTAAGAATAAATTTTAAGAATATTTTTGTCTGATAAGAACTTTTTTTGTTATCATAAATTGATTAACCAACTAAATGAATTTGAGTTTTCTGTTTGTTAATTTAGTTTTATGAGATATTTATGATTCTGTACTCCTAATTTAATTAAAGTCAAAATTTGATACTTTTCGTTTGTGATACATCAAGAAAATTCACTTTGTCATCTGTTACCATTGCTCTCATCCAGGTTTTAAACCTGCTGTAAACTTCAAAGGCATCAATTAGGAGACTCATAAAAACAGCTACAAGGTAACAAACGGTTCTTTTCAGGCACTTATGTTTTAGTGTGGAAATTAAATTAGTTAGTGCTCCTCTCAGTCAATAAGGTAGTAATAAACAATCTCTTGAAATATATTGTTTGAAATAAGAGACTGGGTTGGCAGTGTTCAATACCTAAATTCTTATAGCTACAGTACATGTATATTGGTAATAGTGGATACATAGACTAGACATAATCTGCTCCACAGGTAGCGTTTTTTGCTTAAAAGGAACATTATGTCTCACAAACCCGTACAAACATCTCTTGATTGGAACCAGTTTTTGATCAATCATTGCCCAACAGTACAGTATTTTATAATTCAACAACTAAATTCTTTATCTAAACAAAAATGCACTAGTAGTATCAGACCCCTAAAGATACTCTCTGCCAAAATAAAGTTCCATGTTAATGGAAACTTTGATAGACTAGTAAGTAGTTTCAGCTGTTGTCTTCTTCAATATTTCTGATAATAAAGATGTAATTTAGGAGATGATGGATTATTGTCCTGTTATCTATTGATAATGATAGTGTATTTTAGAAAGTAAAATTTCTAATTTGTCAATAATTGATGCTGAGAAGAAGTTTGTCTCGTCAAACTGTTCATGGAAAGCAAATTACACACACATGTTAAATCCACTTTTCCTTTTAACTTGTCTTTTGTGGACAGTTCACTGCTAAAAAGACAAGCAAACATCTTTTAAGTACATATTTGAATATTTGACTGTGGTTATGAGAAAAGAGTCGTTTTTTCCTCACAATCACAACCATTTTTTGTTTCATGTGAAAATCCAAAACTAGGTTTTTTTTCCACCAATTGTTTGGTGAAAGTTGATTCAAGAACTATTTGTTACTTTTAGGACAAGGCTTGTATCTAAAATTTAAAGTTTAGCATGCTTTGACTATTTTACTGTTATGGTTTTCATATATCGCTCTTATTGTTATATAGTCAAAATACCAAAGGAATTAGCCAAGTTGGAGCAGAACAGTAGGAGGTTAAACCCTATTTCATATATATATTCAATGAAATTGCAAACCATTAACGATTATTTTTAAAACTGGCCTAATATATTGGCTGGTGTCCTAGAAACAACTGACAAAGTATAAAACACACTTATTGAAGAACAATTACGAATATGTTACTTGCTTGAAATGTTTGAGGAAATATTCTCAAAAATCAGGCCCGAGGCTAGTGGGGGGGCTGGGGGGGCAAGTCGCCCCCCCATGGCGGTCCCTGACGGAATATTTCTGTCTGCGTCTGAAAAAAATCGCGGGTTAGCTATCTCGCATTTTCGCCGGGAGAGAGTTTTAGTACGACATATCCTCTCAATTTCTGCCGAGAGATAGTTAATGTCATAGAGGCCTAAATTCACTCTCTCGGCTTCTAACTTTCGTGCTCTCCCCTCCTGCTTACGGCAGTCGCCGATGACCTTCGTTCGTTGATTTTTTGTCGTCGGAAATTTATCTTCCTCGCCCCCCCCTATGTCGGCTAAAATTTGGTTTCTGGCTTCGGGCCTGTCCCAAATAAATTATTAATTGTGTAATAGTCTATTGTTCGAACCAACTACTAAATGCCCCTATGTGGTTTTGTACAGTGTAGTTTTCATTACCAATTTAATTATTTAGCTCTTTACACAAGTGACATGAGGAGCAGGAGTTTTCTGGTCAGTTGAAATACTGGTGTATAATCTGCTAAAATTTTTGAAACAGATGGTTAACAATATTACACTTCAGAAACTCCAGTTGGAATACTGAAGTGAAGGCATAATATGACAAAGAGCTTTTTGTGTCAACAACAAAGCTGAATATAAAAGGAAAAGTAACTGGTATATGATGTATCTGCATAAAATTAACAAGAAAATAGTAGCAATCAATTTTCAAAAATCAGTTCATTAAAACAAAAAATATGTTTTTCTGACCAAAATTAATTATATTGTTACGGACTTATTCTAGTCACCTTTCTCTATTATTAGATCAAATAGAATTACAAGTAGGTAAATGGGAATTTTTCATTTAATTCCAAGAATGACAACTTTGTATTTCAAAATGATTGAAAACTAAATCTCGAATTTCAATATATTTATACCATATAACTTTTTCATATTCATGAAAGTTATAAACTATAAAACTAATTAATTATATGTAAAAGGCTCAGAAAAAAGCGTTGTTTAGTTCTGTGCAGCTGTTAAATCTTAGACTGCACCTTTATATCACTTTAGTAGATTTGAGAAGTTGAATGAATTTAAAAGCTCCTTATGCTTTATTTGACTTGGACCTTAGTGTATTTGTTTAGTAAGGAATGAAGAATGATGGGGAATCTATTTACATACATCCTTATTGTAATGATAATATAGTATTAAAATTATCCTTAAAATTTATATCTTCGAAGTTAAATTGTAGGTGCATATTTTAATTTTTACTTTATATTATTTGAAAGAAATATTCTTTGTATGAAACACAGTAGTATAACAATGTAGTATGAAATAGTCAAATATAAATTTGATATCTTCAAAATATTGCTAGTATCTACTTGTATGCAAAAAGTGACTTTATCAGGTTTGGAAAGCATGGCCCTAAACTATCAGTTCAAATTGTGTCATATTAGTACAAGGGAATAAATCATTTGGATGAGCATGAATTATTAATCAAAGTCTTACCTGAGAGTTTGGTTGTGACCTGATCAATGAAAGAAATTTCATTCACAACTGACTCAAATAGGGAAATAGAAATTGCATAAGGGTCTATTAATAGCTGATAACAAAATCTTCTTGTAAATTATGACATAGTTTTTTAAATAAAGACTACTCTTTTGTCTATATTCTGAAGCCTAATAATTAGGGACTTGTTCAGTCCGTGCCTTTGGAAATGTGAGATATTATTACAAGTCCTATAGTACATTAGCTTGCTAACTTTACGACTTCAATGAACAAAGTTAGATTTCTTTACTCAATGAAATCTTTGCTTCAAGAAGATATGTCTGGACATGTCCTATCTGTCAATGTTAGTTTTGACCGAGATTGCAGTTTTGGACTCGACGTCACATCTCGTCTTTCTTTATCTAAGAGCTCTCATTATATGAATGAAACCAGTGTAAACTAGTGAGACTTACTAAGAAAAGAAATATCAAGAATCCCAGCCTATCCCATTGTTGGCTATGAAATATATATATATATATATATATATATAGAGAGAGAGAGAGCTCCAAAAGAAACATTGCCAGGATGCAACATTGTATATAAATTTAGAAAACATGACCTTAAAACAACGAATGTGTCTGACAACTAAAGGTTCCATTTTGATTTTCAAATACCCCTGTTTGTCTTTTCAACATACAGTTTGTTTTCAATAGTCTTGCAATGTTGTCTATGATTCTCTTGGATGTCAGTATATGTATTATTAAAAGCCTATAAAAGACAGTGGCAAATGCAGAGAAATTCATGGCTATTTTCATGAATGCATGTTTTGAGCACAAACATTTCTTCTCTACAAAAAGATTCTCTTGAAATTACTTTGCAGCCAAAACTAAGCCTGTAATACAAGGTCATTAACAATTAGGTTTAAAACGTCTCAGTTAGAAATCTATTGTGAACATAAACATTCATTTCAATATACCATATGAAAAATGTATTTAAATATGAGCATAGTTTTAATACATTGAATCTTGGTAATGTAAACTCTGAAAAGCAGACTGTAAAAATTATTTCTAATAACTATTACACTTTTAACCACATGTATTACATATTTTTTCTAATTGTATTAACAGAAACCATTAATAACCATTGACTGTTTCTGTGCTTCTTGAATGATGACAATACCTATAGTAAGAGTTTCTGTAATAAAGACCATCCAACTTTGGTGGGCCAGTTCTGGTCTGAACTGAGTGTGTGTGTGAAATAGCTGTATTTAACATCCGCATTCAACGAAGTGATATCTCAAATAATGGACAGTTCCTTGCATATACTAAGTCAGAAAATTGGATAAAATTTAAATGGTGCAAGAAATGTCTGCATTACATGGTGTTGAATGAAAACATTTAGATAACTTGTACTTGTAGATTAACCTTTCAGTTTCGCGCTACCCTAGTAATTATTATTAGGTGTTAACTCTTTGTTATAGTGCGACATCTTTTCCTCTGCTTCTCCCTTCTAGTTCATGGAATGTTTATCTTTTAATGTCAACATTGTAAGAAGTTGACAACATTAGTATTTTGTTGGCTTGTCAAATATGTTCGGTATCGACTTTTCCATTAGATAAAAGACTGTGGAAATTAGCTAAACAGTCGCGTTTCAACTTAAACTTGTATTTCTACATCTCTATATTTACTTATACATAGCTGGCAATTTTATGCCCGCTTTCTTCTTACATTGAAACTCAAAGAAATATAGAAATGATACAATAGCATGTGTAGTTACCTATTTGAATTCAACACAGACCATTTATAAACAGTTTGATGTAAGGTATTCAAGATGTAATTAACTTAAGGCAAATAGATACAATGGTTTACACATTGTTGGAGACTTTCGTTCCACTCTTTGATCTTTTACAGTTTTCTATTGAAACATTTACTGATGTTGTACTTTTAAATGTATCAGGATTATATTTTGTACATATGCATGTAAGTTTTCTTTGAACAACAGTGGTCATTGCCTTTTAATAAAACTTATAATACTGGTAGTTATATTTTCATATGTCTTTTGCTCTCTTCGAAATATTGAGCTATGTTACCAAATGTTCAAGTTTGTGTATTGACTAATAAAACTTATTATGTAAAAAGCTTAAAAAAGATTTTGTATCTTAAAATTCAAGCCTGGAGATAAGGCACCTGTCACAGACAATGTCAGGCACAAGTACAGGCTTTGTCAGACACAAAACCTCTGGTACCTGTCATTTTCTTTGACAGTAAATTGTCGTTTTTATTGATATTATTTTTAAGCATGTCTGGCAGAGACCAGCACTAAGTTTAAAATGTCCAGTACTATTTCTTTAAGGCCTGACATTTTGTAAGGTACATCTAAACCTGTTATTTCCTGGCCCGTTAAAATTCATCGCTGGAAACAGTTGTTTTCTTTCCCTCTTATCCATTGAAAGAGTCATTTTCCCCCTTTAATCAATCAACAGTCAATATTGACCATTTCCAAAAGATCACTATCAAGCCCAAGCAGACCTAGCCCCTGACAAGGTGGAAACAAGCTTATACAAATTCTTCATGGACTGTGTTGAGAATCGGGATGCATGCAGCTATCTAATTTTGTTTCATATTGTCGGATATTATTAAAGACATTTATAAATACACTATGATCTTGTATAACTTTTCTTCTAATTCTTCTACAACAAGGTTACTGGAAAGATTGTAAGTATAGCTCAATAATACATTTAAATAATAATGATGTCTAGGTTCTTTTAATATTGTATTATTTTGCATGTGATAAGCCAGTTACATAAATTATTACAATAAGGTAGTTAGCATTGCTCAACTATATACCATGTTGTGGGTAGTATTTGGTTTTTGTTACATGTTTTATGTTTAGAAATATAATATAATTTTTTCCTGTTAGAAAAGGTAATAAAATAGATTTTATTAAATAAGTTTAAAGTGAGTCTTTCTCTAATTTAGGATTTTATTATTTTGTTGTGTCCGCTGTTACCCTTTCAAATTATCCCTTTTTATTGACATGTTGAGAATTTGGTTAAAGTTACATTATTCAAGATATAGATAAGAACTAGCCATTCTTGCTATACTAGTTCGAAAGTAGATGATGTAAAATGAATAATTTGAAAATTTCATTCAAATTACTCTATTGCAAGCGAAGAAATAGGCATTTAAAGATTTGACCGACCTGTGCAATAATTTCAACCACGGTCCTTGTTGATCAAAGCTACGACTCGAAGCGTCTAGCCGCGCCATATTTAATTTACCGCTAAAACGTTTTAATCTGTTTAATATCGGAGCAATCTGATGCCATCCAAAGTTGATTAAGGCCTGGATCAGTTAATTAATGTCTAATTAATACTTAAGAAAACATTTCATGCCTAAATAAAGACCTGCACTAGGCAGATTTAGCTCTTGAATAATGCATGTTTAAGTAACTGGAATGTTCTGGATATAAATCGGACATGCAAAGAGAACTTTCAGGATTTGCCAAGCCAGTAAGTTTCTCTCTTGTTAATGTGACACCTTCCTCCACTTCCCAGTCCCCAATGGTAAAAATCCCCCTTTTGGAAAGTGAGTAAAGATCTCCCTATATATATTCATTTCCAAAAATTTTATTAAGAATTTGACTAAGTTAAATTTGATTTTATTTCTCCTAAACTGCGAACACCCCCCCTTGTTTTAAAATAAAAATTGAAATCCGCCTGTTCATAATTTCAAGATAGTAAGCACATGAATTAACTGACCATTTCATTTGTCAAATATGCAAAGTTCATCATATTTTCATCCCAAATAAATACCGTACCTATGTGAAAGCACAGAAACACCAATGCACAGATAATTATCTATTTCACTTTCAATTGAGAACTGCTAACCTTATCCTATTTTCAATCAAAGCATGGAACTGCTTTGTGGTATTTTGAATGTAAAAAAAAATATCTTGGTCAAATTCTTTTTGATTTGTTTAAAACCCATTTATTAGGGAGGCATTATACCCACTTTTCAAAATGGGTGATTTTTTTGGGGATGATTATTACCAGTGTGATTTTTACTGGGAGGATTATTACCATACCAAAAAATAAAAAAAGGTTAATCTTAGGCTCTACGCCTTTCATTGGTCTCATTGGTCAGTAGGATGTTAAACCTGATTTCATTTTATTTCATTGAGCGCCCAAATTTAAATGTGATGACTTTAAATGTGACATTTAAAATGGAGATAATGTGTGCTTTCAGTAGATATTTGAATGCCAAATTGACCTAAATCATCACTTTGTGGACAAAGTCAATGATTCTTGTGGAAAAAAAAAGTGTCTGTTCTTGACAGATATCTTGCATTTCTATATTACATTACTCTTGGTGGAAGGTGACAACACATGTAGCATAATGGATATGATCCTACTCATATCTTGAATGATGCAAGGCCTTTGTTGAGTAACCCTATGCAGAAAATTTCACCGATGTGAGACAATTGAATTATTCTATTGTCGTAGTTTGTACAATTTATGTGCTTCACGTGTCATTTACACACCTCTACTGTATGTAGTCTCCGTAGGTTTTTATATTTCTCTTATTTTATTTATAAGTTCATGGCAGTAAGCCATCTATCAAGGTTATCTTGAGACACCCCCTATTTTGCTGCACTGGAAGCAAGAAAGGACATTTTATACAAGACTTTGGATTGTCTGGAACATTATACTGTTTACATTCTAATGTTGTCTTTTCTCTTTACTTCCTGTCGAAGTGAAAGATTGAAATGACTGTGCCGTCAACCATAGATATGCCGTTAACCTCCAGTCTCCATTAGACTAAATAAAGACGTCTATCAATGAAATAAAGCCGCTTCTATTGAGTATTTTGAGAGGCTCTAGTCTAAATCACCCAGATGAAGAAGGCAAAAATGCAAAATTTTGGAATGTCTCCGTCTGCAACCTCTGAGTGTTGGACCCAGGTGTTAGTCAAGAAAGTTTTGTAGGATTTTCTGGATGGTTGCCCCTTGTCAGTGTTGCACAATGGTAGGCACGGCAAGGAACAGTGTTGTTTGGATGGTCAAAAAAAAAATGCTGTTTACACAAATATCTGAACATGTAATGTAGAACATAATTTGAAATTTGAAACAAGAGCATGCTGTAGTGTCGCTGTCTTGTTGAAATGTACCTCTTACTAAGAGTCTTAGTCTGATTAATACAGAAAGGTAAACCTCATATCATTTAATCTTGATTGATGCATAGTTCTTCTGAAATTAGTTTTGGACATTGATTTAAAGCAATATTATGTTTTGTGATTTAACAGTACGTTGAGTCTTTTCAAATAGATAATTAAGTAGTTCATGAATATTATCAATTTAATGATATACATACATCATATGTAATGAACCTGGATTATTTTACATATTTTGTGTCATTTATGTAAGCAGGTGCACTGTCTGGTCTCTTGTCGTAATAGCATATGATATGATATTCTATTTACTGTATTTAGGTAATACTTATGTGTCTGCATTGTTGCGATCACGTTGATATATCAAACATAGAATATATTGAATTCAAATAAACATTTTATATTACAATAACACTGTAGGTGGTAACAAATTAAATGATTTTTAAATATCTAGTTTGTGAATTCTTTATAAAAGATTATACAGTATATGCTATACACATATTTTATAAATGACCTATGTTTACAAACTTGTATATGAAGTCTATAACCATTTGCCCATTTCCCACACTTCAGGGAGTGGGCAAATATGGAGTCAAAAAAAAAGTATAATTTTAAAAGACAGTGAAAGTCTAAGGTCTGTTACCTAAAACTTGGACGGGTGGGTTGGTGGTTGCCTGGACATTCTAATGAGTGTGTTAAGTTTTAGATCCTAAAGTTTGTCTTTAAGTCAACTTGGATGGTTTTGATTCCAAACTTGTACATGACAGGGATTAGAGTAACCGGTTTCCTCCCACTGCTAAAGACCCCAATACACAAGTGAATTATTGAAGTTAATTGAACAATACATGTATGTAAGTTCCAGAATGACCTAGTTTGTGTCAAGTGGATATTAAACCCTTTTGAGACTTTACTACAATGGGAGGTTGGATGGCTGAATGGTTAGCATGTGCACAGGCCTGTCATTGACTCTACTGTAGTTGTTTCGATTCCCCAGTAGGATTGCCTGTCCAACCTCGTGGGTTTTCTCCAGGTCCTCCGGTTTCCTCCCATTCCCTAAGACCCCTACGCGCAAGCGAATTATTGAAATAAAATCGAACCATGTGTTAGTCCAGAAATGACGTTTGAGTGGGTGTTAAACCCCATTTCTCTCTCTCATTGATCCATAATTGGGTCCCTTAGCTTCTGCAAAGGAAGAATCTGTGTACCGGTACTGGTACTTGTGAAATGTTAACCTCTGATCTAAGCTTACCAAGATGGATCATCAATAAAATACAGCATATTATTAGTATTGGCCTCCGATTTAATATTTTGGCGAACTTGATTTTACCAAGGGCATGAGTTAAAGTGGTTTTTATTTGTTTTAATGTAGATAATGGTAGGTGTGTAGGATTTATTATGTTGAATAGACATCAGTAACCTTTCAGACCTGTATTTCTTTCAGTAGATTGTCAGATGTTAAAAGATTTAGACCACCAGATAAAGTTAGAACTATAAAATAAACTCAGCTATTCCTGATAAACTCAATGATAGATTTAGCACTAATTAGAATAATTTGACTCCTTTTTTTATCTCTATTCTTAGATTTAATTTGATAATTCTAAACCCATGATGATGTAGTTTTAGACTTCCTTATACAAACATGTCCTAGGACTGTTAGATTACTAGTCTTGCATGTAGATGTATCTTACTAGAATTTAAAATATCGATATTCATTAGAATCTAAGCTCTGTTATATTGATAACATTTAATGAAAACCGGTAAAAAATCATTGCAAGAAGTTTTGGTTCAGATTTAAAATCTAACCATTATACCCTACTTTCATCTACAGGATATTTTATGGAAGCAATACAGTTGCGACTGTCACATTACTGGGAAGCCAAAACTAAAATTTGTCCTAGGGCTTTTGGCGACAGCGATTTAATTAAAATTTTATTGTCCCCCGCCTTTCGAAGAAAGCAGGGGACTATTAAAATGGGTTCGTCCGCCCGTCCGTCTGTCTGTCTGTCCGTCTGTCTGTCTGTCTGTCCGTCTGTCACACTTTTTGGGACACAATTACTCTCCTTTTAATTGAGCTAGAATGTTCAAACTTGGTGTAGGTGTTTATTAGGTCAATGCCTAGATGGAGTTCGAAGATGAGCATTATCTGCTTAGGGTAAGCAGAGATAACAATTTGATTGGTTGATGCTTTGGGACACGATAACTTTAGTTCTAATTAAGTGAGAGTGATGAAACTTTGTGCATAGTTTCATTACATCAATACCTTGATTAAGTTCGATAATGAGCATTTTCTGCTCAGGGTAAGCAGAGCGATAAGCAATTTGATTGGTCGAGACTTTCGAACTGAATAACTCTCATTCTAATTGAATTAGAATGTTCAAACTTAGTGTGAGTGTTTATTAGGTCAATGTCTTGATGGAATTTGAAGATGAGCAATTTCTGCTTAGGGTAAGCAGAGGCAAGCAATTTGATTGGTTGATGCTTTGGGGCACGATAACTTAAATTCTAATTAAGTGAGAGTAATGAAACTTGGTGTGTAGTTTCATTACATCAATACCTTGACTGAGTTCGATAATGAGCATGTTCTGCTCATGGTAAGCAGGGCAATAAGCAATTTGATTGGTCGAGACTTTGGAACACAATAACTCTCATTCTAATTGAGTTAGAATGTTTACACTTGGTGTAGGTGTTTATTATGTCAATACCTTGATGGAGTTCGAAGGTGAGCATATTCTGCTTAGGGTAAGCAGAGATAAGCAATTTGATTGGTTGATGCTTATTAAGTTCTGATTAAGTGAGAGTGAGGACACTTGGTGTATAGCTTTAGCTTTATTACACCGATACATTGACCAAGTTCGATAATCAACATTTTCTGCTGAGGGTAAGCAGAACGATAAGCAATCTGATTGGTTGATGCTTTGGGGCACGATAACTTTAGTTGTAATGAAGTGATGTAAGTGATGAATATAGATTCATTTTATCGTTACCTTGTTGACTAAGTTCGATGGTGCAAATTTTCTGCTTAGGCTAAGGAGCGATTAGCAATTTTATTGGTCAAGACTTTGGAACATAACTCTGCCTTTAATTGAGGTAGAATTTTGAAACTAATGTAGAGGATCATTAGGCGAATGTCTTGACTAAGTTCAATAATAAACATTTTGAGCTAAAGCTAATATTTTGAAAAAATTAATGTTCGATTAATTAATATGTGTCATCTTATTATTTTGGGATTTCGGCGGGGGACATCAGCCTCACTGTTGGCTTGTTGAAATTGTAATTTTTCTGATTTTGCAACTGAATTGTTATATAATGGAATTTCTTTAACACCCATTCTTGCCCGAAAATTTGTATTTATGCCAATCAATTATATTCGAAATGCTTACCATTATTTATAATCGCTAAACCAATAAAATTCACTTGGGTTTAGTCCTGCAGAACTATGACTGAACCTGGAAATTGTATAAAAAGTTTTTTTTATAATTGATTTTAGTAGTCTAATGTGCAGGTTCAAAATTTGTCTGGTAAACCTTGGTCACCCTTGAGCATTTTGAGAAATTCAAGATGGCGTCCAAGACAGCCGCCACATCAAATAATCCCCTATATCCCCATTGTATTTATTCTAGGATGATAATTTTGCTGTGTAACCGTACATTTCTGTGGTCAAGGAATACACCTAAATCATTTATTATATTGTGGGGTTATTAGATGATAGTAAAATCAAACACACCAGCCAATAAGGCCCTTAAAATAATTCTATTGTGTCTTTAAGTAGCTGGGGATCACTATGGCTAAGTCAATAAGGCGCTGGTTCGCTAGCCTGGAGGTCGGGTGTTCGATCCCTGCATTGGCCGAGAAAGTTCATCTCGATTTTCTGGCGTGATTTCTCCTTGTCAGTGATGCAAAATTTCCCTCATAGCACACCGTATGGCCCAGGTTAGGTGCATAATAGCAGGACGTTAAACCCCATTTCATTCCTTAATTCTTTAAGTAGCTGTGGGATGTTCCTGAAGAGCAAGTTTTCTGTTAAGTTATTATTTAGCAGTACTGCATTAATTCAATAATTGCATGCATGTACAGGACTTTAAAATTACCCTGTTACTCTAAAGATAACTGGATTAAAATATGACACTAGTATCACTCTTTCATTGAACAAATGTCTACCCAATATGCTCAATTTATGGATACCAATTTTGTTTTGTCCTACTGTATTGTTTCTTGTATTTTTCAGCCCGTATTGGTCGTTGTAAACTAAGCCCTCCGGAAGTAGAAGCCATGCTACGATTGACGCCAACCCGCTCAAGAGGTTCAACTAAACTTTTTCGAAACTTACACAACAAAGGTAAGGTAATTCATGGTATAGCAATGTAAACTTCAAAATTTTCTTGTGTTCCATCCATAAACCTAGAATTCATATTCCATAAATCAACATTTTAATAGCAGTTAACTAAAAAATATACATGTTGACAGGAACGGTTTAAAACATTTATGTAAAATACCTGATTACAAAACATAAAGTTGTTTGTTTAGGTATAATATAAGTAGTAAAACTTTTTCAAATCCTTTTTAAAGGGCAAAAATACAATATATTTTACTTTGATAGTAAAAGGAAAGCTAATATCTCCCTTTTCATCCCACTTGTTGTTATATTTGTATAGACAGTATTAAGGAAACTCATTCTAGCCTTTTTAGTTGATCATTATTTATCATGAATACAAATTATTACCTTACAATATATATCATTTGATAAAATAATTCATGAGGAAAGTAAAGGCCACCTGTGTGTTTAAGATAGTGAATCTGATCAAAAGAAATTGAAACATATGATACTTGTTGATAGTAGAAATTGAAGAGATGCGGTCAACTTTGATATTTTTTTTACATAATCATGTTAAATTATAAAACATATATTAGATATGGTTAGTTTCTTCTCATTATATCATTTTGCAGGTGTTTAATATTTTCATTTTTCTTTCCATAAATCGTTTGCAGGTATGTGTTTATGTTGCCAGTTTGATATGATATTTATATTAACTTATTTGTTAAACACGACTCACTTTATTATTATTATTTGTATAAAATAAAAAATTTAACAAGTTATCCGTAGAAGGAAGCCTTATTCATTGTTATTAGCAATGAGCAATTGTCATGAGCCAATTTCTAAGATATAGATGGTGAAAAAGTTGGCCTGTTTTGCAAAAATTCTGCAGGTCGCATTTCTGGACCATAAAGTATGTGTCTCATCATGATAGTGAATAGGAATTTTAATTTCAGTCAAATCTAAAACAGATTCCTTCAGTGTTTCTAATGGCAATAAACATGACGAGTTTGGCACATCAATTCATAGTGACATCTAGAAAGGAAATTTTGTTTCCTATCTGGTTGGGAACAGTCAATAAGTGGCCAGAAATCTGTAGAGAACCTTTTGGAATTTTACCCCTGGCTTCACTTATTAGGTTTGGTAAGAAAAGTGTGCCTAGTCATTCAGAGGGAAATAAAAATGAGGGGAATCCGTTAATAGATTGTGTCGTATGTATTTCTAGTTCAATTTTTATGTCGACGTATTATGTCGTCACCTCTGTCCGTTCGGCTGTCCGTCCACAATTGTTTGTGGACTCTCTACAGGTCACAATTCTTACCCGATATTATGACGAAACTTGAAACATAGGTTTATCTCCAAAAGATCTCGGCCGCTTTCGATATTGGCATGTATCGGATCAAAACTTCATGGATTATGGCCCCTGATTGTATGAAAAATCACATTTTTAGTTAGAGGTCACAATTTTGAACTGATTTTGATGAAACTTGACATGCATGTTTATACCCCAAAGATTTTGGTTCCTTTCAATATTTGCGCCTATCGGAACTTAATTTCCTGAATTATGGCCCCTGATTGTCTGAAAAATCACCTTATTTAGCTTGTTGTCCCTCTGGAGGTCACAATTATTTTCCGATTATATCACCGTTACACCCTAAGGAAGGTTGAGTTCAAATTTCGGGAAAATCGGTCCAAAATTGCCATACAAAAAGCCGCCGTTTGTACGCGAATACTGTTAACAAATGGTATAACAAGGTTTTGACCCTGTAGAGGTCACAATTTTAATTTGATTTTGATGAAACTTGAAATGCATGGTTGTAATCCAAAGGTCTTGGTTCATTATGCTATTTGCGCATATCAGATCGTGACTTCCTGTATTATTACCCCTGATTATACGCAAAATCGCCTTTGTTTAGCTTGTGGTCCCTTTGGAGGTCACAATTATTATGCAATTTAAAAAATTTAATTCGATTTTGATGAAACTTGAAATGCATGGTTATAACCCAAAGATCTTGGTTCCTTTCGTTATTTGCACATATCAGATCATAACTTCCTGAATTATGGCCCCTGATTGTCCGAAAAATTGCTTATGGTCCCTCTCGACGTCACGATTATTATCTGATTTAAAAAAACGCTTGACTCTATCACCGTTACACCATATGGAAGGTTGAATTTGAATTTCAGGGAAATCGGACCATAATTGCCAGACAACAAAATGGCCGCCGTTTGTACGCTAATAGTGTTATAATATGGTATATCAAGGTTGTGGACCCAGTATAGGTCACAATTTTAATTCGATTTTGATGAAACTTGAAATGCATGTTTATAACCTAAAGATCTTGATTCTTTTGGACATTTGCGCATATCAAATTGTAATTTAATGAATTATAGCCTTTGATTGTAGGGAAAATCACTTTCAGTTTTGCTTGTTCTCTAACCATCTCTCGAAAAATGTGGGCGTATCCTGCCTGGCAGTGCCAGCTTACTATCTTTGTAGTCTTTTAGTTGTTTTATATATTTTCTCTTTTACTGATATATGATTGTAAAGCGCTTCTGAACACCGTTGGTGGAATTAGCGCTATATAAATGTTTTTTTTTTAATAATAATAATTTACATTCAATGGTTTCCGTTTTTCCCCAATTTGAAATCAGTTACGTTCGGCGAAATAAGCCATGCAGTCTCAATCTAGTGCAAATTTCTATAGCGTCTGGTTATTCCAGTCAACATACGCCATATGGTATGGTGCAATATGTCTAGCCTCGCTCCTAAAGTCTCTTATTTAAACAAGGGCTGAAGCGCATTATGGTACACGACCTGTGTACAAATGTTAACAAAAATTTTTATCTAAAATATCGGATATCAGAAGCTCATCTTTTCCCGGTAAGTTTACAACATCAATGTTGATTTAAAATGGCCAATAATTCGTGTTTTCGATGTTAAAGATTTTGGAGGATTTTGAGTTACGGACTTAGGTCCTTTAATGTCGGCTTCCACTGAGGGTAATATCACAGACATGTTGTCTTATTTTGTCCCCTACCTTTTAAAGAAAACAAGTGACTATTACAATGGGTCTGTCTGTCTGTCTGGTGAGCATTTTCTGCTTAGGGTGAGCAGAGATAAGCAATTTTATTGGTTGTTACTTTGGGACATGATCGCTTTAGTTCTAATTAAGTGAGAGTCAGAGTAATGAAACTGGGTGTATAGTTTTATTCCATCAATACCTAGACTAAGTTCGATAATGAACATTTTTTGCTCAGGGTAAGCAGAGCGATAGAAAAATTTGATGGGTCAAGACTTTGGAACACAATAACTTTCCTTCAAATTGACTTAGACTGTTCAAACTTGGTGTTAATGTTTATTTGGTGAATGCCTTGATGGGGTTTTGAAGATGAGCATTTTCTGCTTAGGGTAAGCAGAGGTAAGCAGTTTGATTGGTTGATGCTATGGGACAGCCAAACTTTCGTTCTAAGTGAGAGTGATGAAACTTGGTGTATTTCACCACATCTATACCTTGGTGTAGGCGTTCATTAGGGGAATGTCTTGATGGAGGGGGAATTGTATTATGAAGCCTACAACATATGTGTTCGCCCAGGGCATCTTGAGTCGGAATACGGAAAATATAATTTTGGACTACAGACAAAATAAGTGAAATAATTGATTTTGATTGAAATTGAGATTTTAACAAAAATGAGTCTATAAATCGACTATCTATCGATACAAAAGATCAAAACATCAATAAAAGATTTTAAAACGCCTTTATTTGAACGTTTTGTACGGGTACCCCATTCATAAGTCTGTCATATTTCTTAAAATTATCGGTAAAATTAGTTATGTTTCTTCGCTAGCAGCGGGCGATCGCTCGTTGCTCTTGCATATTAATTGGTATTGTTGCAAAGCGGAGAATCTCTAGTTTATAAATACGACCAAAGAATTACCGATGAATTCATTTTGAAGGAATACAAAGGGGTTTTAACACCCCTAAAACTGTAAACAACCTTGGCTTGTTGCTATGCTGCCAACACGACTCACTTGCTGATTGGCCCAGACAACGCGTGCAAAGCATTGTGGTTCCGTGGCCGGATCGAGGCTCAAACGATTGATAGAAATTAGATTTGAGCAATGTTATGGACTATCTACATGCGATTTTCTATGAAAAATGGCAGAAGCAATTGTTGTTGTTTGATGTATGTTTATTAAAGATTAAACGTCCAATACATTACATGGAGCAACATAATTCTGATCGTATAATATAGATAGCCATGGAGTGTTAATCAAAAACATCGTAAAATAATCAACACGCTGTTCGTGTCATTGAGTAACGCTAATTTGTAATCACTTCTCACGTACGGTATTAGGGATTAATTGCTTGATAACTGACAATGATAAGGCCGCCTATAATCCATTATTTACACCGAATAACTAATCAAAGCGGTGATGATTTTATAATTATCTCGTTTGGTCTGTTAGAAAATAATTTATAGCCCTTAAATGGAAATAAACAAAATAGCCAATAACCTTTTTATGAAGAGAACTTTATAGGTGAATTCCGTTTACTGTCGCTTCATACGGCATGCAAAGTAAAGAATGCATATTGGATATTATTCTATTATCATAATGGATCAGGATAATAAGAACGACCAATGTGTCGAAATCCGGCGATTATCGAGTGGGAAATATGTGCCATTGTTTAATTACACCGCTTCCAAAATGCACGAAACTAAACCTAAGCATTTCATGCCAATGATTCTATTAGGGAATCATAATTTTTGGGGTATCGTTACAGTATCGAAGGCTGAAAATAACAATAGAGGACACGGAACATTATGTGTTACATTGTCCAAAGTTTACCAATGTTAGAATTCAAACGGCGATAGTAATACTACCTTGCATGTACATTTTTAATACAGTCCACAAATTTATACATATTTTTACTTTATCTAAAAGACTACAATAACCATCGTAGAATACTAACTGAATTCAAGGTTATTATACATCTGACGGCCTTGAAATGTTTTATGAAATGGTAAGGCACTGTAAATGTCACTAACTATTAAATTACTTTTATGCACGATTAATAAATAGTGAATACAAAATACAGCACTGTTAATGTATTTGTATGTGCAGTGTATATATCATACGTCTATTTTAGTATATTTATTAAATAAGGAGACGAATAAATATAAGACTTTGGTTAGTTTTTGAATCCTTAACTTTTGACAGTTTATAACGTATAACATGTATCTTATTTGAATAAAATATTGTTCAAATTAAATTAACCTTAGACTTTTTGTACACCCAGAATCTTAATTACAATTGTAATGCTGTGGCGGCTTCTTTGATGATTAGAAGATTAAAATAAACTACTAAACTTGATTACCCAATCAACAACCTTAATCGTCCGACCACTAGCACCAAGGTGCTAATTAATTAAGGAGATTAACTGAAGTTAAACTCACCAAAGTTATAATATACAAACTTAGACTACTAATGTATACATTGTTCTAAATTACAGTTAGAACAAGAAATATGATTTTACTACAATATTCGTCAGCACCCTTGAGAACTTATAGAAGAAAATATTAATATTAAACGACAAAATAACGAATGATTTAATGGCATGGTTGCTGTGTGATATTGTTTTTTTTATAAACCTGTAACGTTAAATCTCTGATCTTTTGGGTATGTTCTATGCCCGGTATATCCTGCTTTCTAAATTTATTTATATAAAGTTCTTTAAACCTGTATCGGGTTATTCTTCCAGGGTAGGTAGGTTTGTCCATTAGAAAACATGATATACTGGCATAAGTTTTTTTTTACGGGAATTCTTACTAGAATTCTCATTTTAAGTACTTTTAAACATAGACGGTTTATAAGCAAGATGAAGTCATCGACTTCGATTATGCTGGGGAAGAAAGATTCAGAAAAAACCCTCGGCTTACCGGCATCGGTTTATCTCGTTCTCGGGCTATTTTCTTCAGTCTTTCTTCCCCTGCATAACCTCAGTCTCGTGCTTTATCTAACACAGAACATACCGACACATTTACCTTGCATACCTTGCATTTTCTAAAAACTGCAGATTTCAGTGAATTCAATTAATTTTCAACTAACCGAGAGCTCTCATGACCGCCTTTTCCATTCACGAACGTTACCGATGCCCTATGAATTAATAAATTAAATTCTCGTAATCTATTGTAGCCTAATCTGTACACTGGTATCGTAACTGTGCCATACGTAAAACTCCATAGTATAATTACTATACAATGGCTATACTAACTAATTTCAGTTAAGGTGTTTTGTCAAACCATGTTAATACTGCATCTATGATCATAACACCTAGTGACACCTATTTTAATAAGAACTCGGCAGTCAAAACAGTAGACCAATCAGTACCCAATTAATTAAGATGTATACAATAGTCAGACCAATATTTTCTGTTGCATTATAAAATAATTTGTTATTATGTTCTATTAAATTTATGAGAGTTTTTTAGTATACTGTTGTTTTTTGAAAAATGTTCCCCTTTCTTATACTTGATAGCATACCCTACCCTTAAGGTGTGACCATAACTGATGAGTGACCATAAAATCATTGAATATGTAAAATGATAAATATTCGTTTCATCGTCCCAAAACCATGTTTGTCGTCTTTAGCGACCCCGAAAACCCCAAAAATGATATATCACACGAGTACCAAGTATAAGATCTCCAATAATTGGTTTGGTGGCCATTTTGTAAAACAAGATGGAGGATACAGTCCGGTCGACCCTTTGATACTACAACATTTGTGTGCCTAATAACACATTTAAAATGACATGGCACCATGCGGTTACAAATATACGGTGACAAAATCAGAATTGTCATTTTGGTCGACATTTTGATAAAACAAAATGGTCGATATTGTCGGATTAATTTTATTATTTAGGCCGCCATTATGAAAAACAAAATGGCAGATATTATCTGAGCGACTCCTATACTGCAATTTTTAATGCAGTAACCCCCAAAAACCTCCTGTAAACAATATTCCACGACAAAAAAGCAAATAAATGGCCTGGTTGCTATGGTATTTTGTTTTGAAACGTACCAAATCTTTAACTTGATTTTTCTCAAAACTTACTTTGGTGTGTTGGATGGCTTCAAGCCGCCACAACTCAGTCAATTTATGCCCGATTTAAACAAACTATACATCAAATTGAAGGTATTGAGTTGCAGAATATGAAAATAACAATAACTCAATTTTCGAAATTCCCTCATTAAGACTCAGTATGCCATGGGGGGTCACATATACTATTGATAGAATTAAAGTTATCAATAAAATACAGCATTTTTAAGTACCAGCTGGTCTAGGGTAAATCTCCATTATGGCATCTACTGACTAGCAACAATAATTTGACATCAAGCGACAATTTTCGGCCCAAGTATTCAAAATTTGACTTCTTAAGACACACATATAATTATCGTGATATTTGATAAATTATTATCACCATTTGTTTTTTCATTATTGCCCAACACTAATTCTAACTGATGGATAGTGATGAAATTTAGTGTATACATGCATTTTTACTACCAGGTACTTTAAAATTTGCATGAGTTTGATCATTAACATTTTATGCTTAGACTAGGCATAGGTAATCAGTTTGGTTACTCGATATTCTTGAAAAAGATAAATGTGCAATTAATTAATGTGTCATCTGTTTATTTTGGGATTTCAGCAGGGGACATTAGCCTCACTGTTAAAGAGCACATATGACGACAAACTAAAACTTAGCGAGTCATAGCCAGTGGTTATAAAATGCACATTACGGAAAGTTAACATTTATCTGATTAAAATTAAATCTGATTAAAATTAAATCTGCAATCTTCATTCAAAGTCGCAAATATAGACCTCCCGTAAAAACGACTTTGCCAATTATTGAAAACACTCTTAATCCCCTCAGACGCCAGTGACGTCACAGTGACCGAATGGATATATTCGGAATGTTTATTCCTTAATTACCTATACAAGTACAGCCGTCGGTGTATCTATTAACGCCTGGCTGATTCCTAATCCCCCGAATTAAATAAAACAATTGACTACGGAATAATTTGTATTGTAATTCATTTTAATTTAATTTTGTACGTAATGTTTAGTTGCTCTCGTTTCTCACGATAGCGATTTTAATACCCTCTACCATCGTGTGCAGTTTAAGCGATTCGAGATACATTTTTGTCAAAAGAGTATTGTGGTTCTAATTTCCCCGAGTAAAAGAGTACAAGAGTAAAAGATTTGGTCATGCAAAATATATTATAAAAGTCAAACATGACTGAAGAGCGATTTGTAAATGACGAATCGTTGTACAGCGCCTTTCTTTCTGCATGCGGAAATAGACCGTAAAATGAAATACGAAAAAATATCTCAATATACGTTAGAATTAATGGTACAAATAAATTTTTTGGTAACCATCTAAACAGATTGAGAAGGGTCATTAATTAATCAATCCGACTAGAGTTATACCGACTTAGGGTCAATTAATTAATTTACATCTTGGTGTTAACAGTGATTGTTAGTGGGATTAAGAATGTTGATTGGGTAATTTTCTTTTTTACGCAGGCCAGATCAAAGGCATCACTCTAGGTGGAACGTGTGACTAGATTCGTACACACACACATTATTTGTATAAAATAATTAATTTTTACTCATCAATCGTTTATAATTATTATTTACCCAATAATTATTGCTCAGCAGTGTTTTTTAATCAAGTAGTCTCGTATTACTATTGTTGATTGCCGTTTATGCAATTTAATTTACTTGATATGAATTTATGAAATCTGAATATAAATTATATGAGGGACAAACTTGTGTGATACGTTTATGTTACAATGTCTAACATCGTTTATCTTCTTTATAATTACACAATTTTGCTTGCATACACTATTTTGCCTATAACGTTTCTAGGACTTCGAATTCTGTCCTATGATTTGGATGGTTCGTACTTAGTTTTTATTTTATTACAATGGCATTGGCAGTTTAAACAACATTCAATTGACTATGGGGGGTTGGGATGGCCTAGTGGTCTGGCTTGCGGCTGTGGTTACGAGGCCTGGTGTGAGCGTATGTGGCATGGAGATAGGGTTGCCTTCTCAACCTCGTGGGTTTCCTCCGGGCACTCCAGTTTCCTCCCATTGCTAAAGACCCCTACGCGCAAGCGAGTTATTGAAATAAAGTTAAACCATAATTATGTTTTTCCCAAAATTACCTAGTTGTGTTGAGTGGACGTTAAACCCCATTTCTCTCTCTCTCTCAATTGACTTCTGAATATAAATTATTCCAGTGATAATGTCTAACATCGTTTATCTTCTTTATAAAAAAAATATTTTACAATTGCATTGACAGTGATTTACTACGCCCGTAATTAGTGTATGGAACCGTACATGGTAATAAGATTCACAGCGTCATCGGAAAATTCCATATTCGCTGTCAATTTCAAATGGAGCTACAATAAAACTAATAAAAGGTGTTCTTTGTGTATAGAAATGGTTATCATTATTATATATATAATGGATATATCGACAAATGACTGGCACCAATTGTATTTTTGTACTTATAGAGAATAGTTTGGGATATCAAGCATTATGGGGTTATCAAAATTACCGGTAAATGCGCTAATTGCTTGGGTCGTCTTCATTTGTCACAGGGGCCTATTTAAACTATGGCAATTTAAATGGATCTACAGCATGATACGGCAATTGAAATTTCACTCTAAAATATTCCAAAAACAAATGACTAATCTATAACAACGCAAGACGATAATTCAGTGATTATGATTATGCAATTCACGTGTTAATTGGACAGAGACGTACACACTTGCCAACTGGCGGTGTGTATTGTATAGATAACGTCCACATTATGTGTACTGCCAGTGACGTCACCAGCCAATCAACCGGATTAAGGTTGTAATTGAAAATTTGAAAAACGTTTTTGGCTTTCAGATACTAAAACCTCGATAACTGAATTAATTTTAATAATATTGGTTTGAGCTTGCCATAACATGGATATAGTAACCATTGTCTGTCAGCACCTTTAATTAAGATTTTTCGTCTTACGTGGTCTTTAACATTGGCTTATTTTCTTAGCTTAAGCGCAGGGGGTTTTCTTTTCTTTTAGTAGTTCTGTTTATGTAGGGAAATTTGGAGAAAAAGTGAATAAATCGGGAAATTTATCACCTGTAAGTGCTAAAATGATTCAGAAATAAAATAGGTTAGATTAGAATATACTTGTCTGGTCAATCAGATAATAAGTGTCTTATTGTCCTTCCAGCTTGTCAAAGGATTGGTATGAAACCGTGAAAAGATCTATTCCCAAATTTAATTCGAGGTGTCTACCCTATGACAACAAGTTTTTATAGCACATCAATTAGAAGATTTGCTCAACAGAGCAAGAAATTTTTCTCTAAAGTGCTTTTATCCATTTGTTGCTTTAGGTTTGAATAATGTGCCTTGTTTGCTTGATTAGTTTTCCCACCCTATTTAAGTCACAATGTGAAGGTAGACATATGCTGAGTGAGTCGTAATGGTCTACCTCAAATAATTTATTTTCTTCACTTCAGAAGAAAAAAATAGATTTTCATGAACTAGAAAGAGACTATAAAACTGACAGATTTATTTTTAAAACTAGAAAAAAAGCTGTTTCACCTGTAACAATCTAAAACAAATTGAAACGATTTTACTAAAGTAGAAATCTGTACCAAAAGTGTCTTTAATTGAAAGTGTTTTACACATCAGCCATGATTGGCTTAAGAAATTTAAGATAAATAAATTAAGATATAAATTCTTTAAAATCATGGCCTCTTTTATTAAAAGAGACATTTTAGTTGTGTTTTCAACCATTTAATCAATTTATGGATAAAGGTGTTAAAAACATGAGTCCAGTGTTTCACATTTAGTTAAAAAATACATTTAACCTCATCAATGTTGTAGAAACATGTAGCGTCAGTCAGATTGATTTAAAGTACTTTAAGATCTTATGCTATAATTTCTGTACTCTGTACATGATCTGAAGATGATGAAAACATTCTATGTGGAAAAACCAAATGTAACAGGATTGTTATTATTTATACTACAAACCTACTCACAAAATCTGGTCTTCACACAGACAACAGTTCTTCTTCCTCGCAAGACTTAGCCTACTTGTATTTAAAAATTATTGATAGCAAATTCAGATAAATTTTGAATAACCCATGGACCACTATAATAAAAATGAGCACATACTCAATAATATCTTAGAATGATTCCCAAACGAAACTTACTGTATGCAATTTGCAATTGATTTTTAGGATTGTCAATGGTCTTAAGTTGTCAATGGTTTATTTAATTTTTGTGTGTGTGCATTTTTCACCATCTGTGTTTTTAAGTTTTTTTTCTAAAATACAAACCGTATAGAAGTAGAGAAATATTTTTCTCTACCAGTATTATTTTTGGCATGCAAAATAAAAAAGATAGGCTTACCATTTAATTGAAGATCCATGTTATATAGATAGTATAACTGTTTCACCAGATTAATCCATTATATTAAAGCTTTCAAGATCCCATTGTTAAATATTCCAAGGAACTAATGGTTTTATATTATTTACAGACTGAAACAAATAATATTTAACTTAACAATAGTCTTATTTATGATGCCTGGGTTGTCTTTGATTAAAATGATTCATTCCAATTCAGTCATCTTAGTCCTAGTTTCTAACACCAACTGATACTGAAATATGATTTGATTAGGATCATTTACTATTACTCACAATAGATGTTTCATAATCCTTATCCAGTCTAATCTGACATCCAGTTAAAAAATTTATGAATGGGTGTAAAATGTCTTAATCAAAAATACTGTAATCAGAACATTTGTTGAAATGTGTAATAATATAGCAATTGTAGTCATTCAAACCTCTCACTTTCAATATAATAATACAGGAAATATTCAAGGTAATTGTATCCAATTAAAAATAAAGTAATACCTTGGTTCATCACTTCCCAGAGTCAACATTCACAGTATTAAGAGTCTGTCCAAATATGAAAAGTTAGTCATTCATATCTTTCATTTAAACTCGTAATGTATCTCATGATAAAATATGTAAAAATGAATTCAAAGATGAAGAGTTACCGTTTTATCCTATAAACATTTCAAATGTAATTAAACAGGCTATGAAACAAGTTGGGCGTCTGCTTTCACATCTACACTTAAAATGAATGCATACCAAGCGGTCAATCTTTGTTTGATTGACCATGGCCAGGACCAGATGGACATTAAGGTGGTTATTGTAATACCTGTATACAACTGTCAAATAATGTGTAGAATACTCAAACAAACTGTTCCTTTTAGAAATGAGGCCTCTATTTTACACCCACCATATGACATTGTTAAAGTGATCACGAGCTTTGATATCTAACTGATCTTACAGGTAATGTCAAGGAAGTAATACATGTACCTACATGCATGGTATATGATAGTATTTTTATAAATATTATATAGAATTTATTCAATAGATAAACCCAAGATTTAAATTTAACATTTATTTACTAGCATTCCTTTATCAGGATTATATCAATTTTTCAAACACTTATATTGTATTTTGTTTGGATGAATTGAAGTGGAACTTGATATTTTAAGCAATAAAAACATATTTACTTACTGCCGTTTTGTCAAATTGCATTTGATCCTGCTTACCGGGGATCTTAATTGGCTGATTAATGTAGGCCTCAGCCGTTTAATAAAGCCGATAGATAAAAGATAAAACAGTATGTTATCATAAATCAATCTGCTTTTGGCTCAATTACAAAGAATTATTATCTGTCAATCAACTTGTAAGCTACAATCCGTAACAGTTATACTATTACTATAGTTAGAATCGGCCACATGGTTCATGATCTGAGTAATTAGCACATTGAACTGTTATTATGATAATCCTGTAAATATAAAAGCTTGCTGATTACTCATAGCACATCCAGTATGTTGCCTTTGTAAAACTAGGGACCCCGAGACCAATAAAGAGGATTCAAAGAATCGGCTCATTTAAGGGTAATTTTGATAATCTTAAATGCTTGCTGATGATTTGTAACATGACTTGTACTTAGCGGACTGATATCCCAAATAGTTATCTGCAATTACAATGTTGCAAATGGTGCCGTCCAAAATTGGCAATATATCCATCCGAATGCTCTCTTTATTAAAAGATATTAATTATCGCCAGTTAACAATGAACTCAATTTTGGAATTCACGGCAAAAAAAGGATTTTTCAATGACTTTGCATAGCATTAAACATCTATCATGCCACAGCAATCAAGGCTTGAATTCTATTATTATATAAGGTTCCATGCCATTTAATGCATTCTACCATTTCATGTCATCTCTTTTGACCCAATTCTGGCCTCTGGCTGGCTCATTTCAAAGTTGATAGACAACCCTGCTGCTTACTTTGTCAAAATGAAAATGTAATTCTCAAAGCTTGTGCCTAATTTATCAAAGTATCACATCAGATCAATTGGATTATTTTGATCAAAATTACATAAGCTGTGCTCCTTTATAATGTGATGTTAAGACATCTTACAGACTATTAGTTCTAAAAGGGAAACTGGTCTATGATTAAGATATGGGTGGAGTGAAGTATGGTTAATCAAAAATATCAAGTTTTCTTTTTAATTTTGATTACATAAAGGACATCTTCTTAGTAAACAATATACGTTAGAGGGTTTGGCTTGTCTTGTCATCATGTTAGAAAAGACTTGTAAATATCATATAGGTAAGAGGTATTAATGCCAGCTTCTGCTATGACGTGATGCACCACACTAAGTACAGGTGTTTGATGTATTTATAGGCTAATTGTAACAGGTAGGTCTAACGATTGTACCCAATAACTTTCTACTATATCATCTCAGATAAAACTAGCCATGTTGGATCATGGTAAAAGTTGGCAGTTGGACAAAGTTAGACATTTAATAGTAAATGAAAAAAGATAACCTTGACCATGGCTGCAAGTTGACTGTGATAATTCTGATATCAACTTCCTGTTTATGG
The DNA here is from genome assembly GCA_917208275.1 of Patella pellucida. Taxonomy (NCBI): domain Eukaryota; kingdom Metazoa; phylum Mollusca; class Gastropoda; family Patellidae; genus Patella; species Patella pellucida. The sequence goes on along the minus strand of OU795043.1, from coordinate 40,909,204 downwards.
AAGGTAATGATAGATTTGTTTTTAGAAGATGCAATAAATTTACCAAGCTTGGGTCACACTTTTAGCTGCTTCAAATTAAATTCTCATACCCCGATACTTAGTGACTTGATTAAGGTATCGAATCAGGCGATTCGTACAAAAAGCTGTAGTAGTGTGAAACTTGACCATCAGAGAGTTTGACCAATACCAAATAAGGCATATGGTGATAGGGCTTTTTCTGTTTATGCACCCAAATTGTGAATGAATTGCCAGTTGCGATGAGGGCCATCTGTGACTTTAATGTATTTAAAACAAAACTCAAAACTCACCTCTTTAAATGTCACTATGTTTAAGCTATATATTTTGTATCATGTGATTTATGTATTTTTGTAAAGCGTTTTGTGATAATGTATGTAAAACGCTATATTAAGAATAAATCATTCTCATTATCATTATCATTATTATGAGTCCAAGCACAGAGTTCACAAAGCATTCTCAGACTTAAGTTCAGAATTTACTCAAAATTGTTCCCCTTATTTTAACAAAAATATAGCCCTTTATTAAACGTTTGTTGTTTTAATATATTAAATACACCAATAAGATGCTATGTGCAAAGTTTTGTGTTTCTGGATCAACAATATTTCTCATAAACAGTGATTGAAAGTTGAGTAAATTCTCAACTTAAGTCTAAGAATTCTTTGTGAACTTGGGCCCTGTCTAAACAGTACATGTGTGATGGGTCATTGATTAATTTGAAACTACATTATATTGTGAAAGTTGAATTTCGAAAAGGACTATAAGTTCAAAAATGGTTCAGTTCGGTATTTAGAAAGATATCAAATTAAAATTTGTCAAAATTCTGCAGTCAATATAAACGGCATGATTAAAACAACTCATTATCTTTGCAAAAATATTTTAAAACCATTGCTGTCTAATCAAATTGAATATATTTTAGCCTGTTTGAAGATGCATGAACATGAAAGTATTTGTGGGATAGTAATTTCCAATAAAAGTATGTCAAATTTGGTATATAAAAAGTAGAGACACCCAATCTTACCAGATTCCCTGATAAACACCCAAATGGCTGGCACAGGGCAAAAATGTAAGGGAATTATTAACTGGCAACATGGCAGCTTGTCTGTTAATATGTATGGTTAATGAACAGAGAGTAATGACAAATAATGTGTGCGATTAAATGGTTTTGAAGTAAATTTTTGTTAAATTAGTTCAAATATGTTTTTTAATCCAAAATATATCATCAAATTAAAAGCAGTGAAAACTAGTGTGACATAATAATATGACAATCAGCAGGTTCAATGAAATTCAAATGAACACAGTCCATGCCAAAGACCCTGGAATTAATTTGACCTTACCAAATTATGGTGCCTCCTTCGATTTTTCAGTCTTGATTATGTCTTTTTATATAAACATTAACAATGAACTGTTTTGGTAAAATAGGTTTGCGGTATCAAATGACCAGTACCAAGTGAAAACATAGATGCCAATACAAATCAGATTAATTTAGCTAAAATATGTTTCTGTTATGGAGAACATTTTACATTTGAAGGTAAAATTGTTATGCTTGAGAGTATGAAGGAAAAGGGGATTTTTTTTTTTTAAAGTGAATTTGGGTATTGTGATCAGTCTATTAACAGCTATTAGAAAAGTGTTTTCTGAAAATTATCTAATTCTTCAGTGTGAATTTCTTCACTTTTGTTTTGTCTTCAGGAGAACAACTGGTATGTTAAGTCATATGTCACAGGTATAATCGTTTTTCATTCCTTGTTTGAATTTCAAGATGATGTTTTTCATGGGATTCTATGCTCTTGTATAATCGACATTCTAGGTTTGATTAGACTATGTATGGATAATTGACAGATGATAATGTCAAAATCATACAAAACATACAATTTCATCTGTTGCAACAATTTAGGAAATTGGCCAACTTGAAAAGATGGTAATTGTGCAATTCTGTAAATTGTTGGATAGAAATACAAATATAGATCCTATAAGCAGGAAGCCAAGGTGAAGACTATTCTAGTGATTTTCTGAAATTGGATAAAAAAACAACAAAAACCACCAATACCTTAAAAGTTATACTAATCAGGTTTTCTGCAAGAGTAAGCATACCCATCTTCTTGTGAAACATAATATTGCTTTTCTGGAGGTATGGTTCGGGCCCTTTATTCTGTATGTCTGAGTAATTAACCAATGAGATTAAAGTAGGAGTAGTTCCACACAAGGTTTATCATTTGTCATATGAAAATTGGTATTATAAAAACTTGCACCAATTTAGAGATACTGATCATCATTTGAGGTGTTTTGTATCCCTTATTGCAAACAACAATTACTGATCCTTTTTCTGGTAATGCTCAAAGTGTGCATGGATCATGTAACTACCTCTGAAATCGTTCACAGGTAGTTACATGATCCATGCAAACTTTGAGCATTACCAGGAAAAGGATCAGTAAAAGGATACACAGGATCACTATCAACTTTTAGTGAAAGTAATAACAGAATTATTGCCCTTGATATTTCATCCATTACAGGTCAAAGTCTCACATTTTAATTACTTTAATTCAAGAGAAATTATCACTTATTTACACTGTGTTCATTTACTTGCTAAGACAGCTTAGCTGCTTATCGAAACTTCACCTACGTTATGTTTGTTGTCAATAAAGTCCATCACAAGACTTTGCCTGAATTCATGGACTAACAGTTGACTTCATTCCATTCAAACTCAACCACAGAATCTTGGAACTGTGATGTAGACCAAACAGCTTCGAGCAGCAAGTTACATATTGGACCCACTAAACATTTAAAGTTGTTTCTACATAAAAAAAAAATTTGAGCAGAACAGATTTTAAATCATGTTTCTCATTATATTGCAATTACTAATGCACAATATACATACTTTTTGTAGAACACCTAACTAATTCTCCAACTGGTATGTGTAATGACTGTTCATTTGCAAGTTATTCAGACAAACTTGTATCTGCTTGACAAGAGTCGTTTATGAATATGATTCTCAATATTTTTGGGGGGTTGTTGATTGAACAAAATGGTTTTATTACACAGAAATGGCAGTGTGCCTGCGATTCTCCAGTATTTACAAATTTCTAGGTGATAAAGGTGAACAACCGGTAGTATTAATTACTGTTAAGGAAAGCTTGCTGTTGTTATATGATAGAAACCTTAGAACTAATCCTCGCCTTATATTTGGATATTTATTTGTTGAAATATGACAAGATAATTAGTTTATGGAGGTGGTGGAGTGGACTGGTCAGTAGTAGGCTTAGCAAAGCCTGGTATATATCTGCTGTACACTACTCACTCAACAAATTCACTGCAACATGTGGCTACAATAACAGATTTTTTAAACATGGTTAATATTAATAACCTTTCACCAAAAAATAAACAAAGAATCTAAATAATTATTGTATACTAATTGAACACTTTAGAGTTCTACTGTAAATGTCTATGTCTATTTCCCAATCAAAATGTACTCTCATAATATGTGCTTAATCTCAAAATATACCATATTTGTTAAACTCTTTGAAAACCACTAAAATATCTTTAAGACTAGTATATACGGTAGAAGTTTCCAAACTTGGATGCATAAATTTTTCCAAAAGCAACTTTTAAATCCTAAGTTATTGTTCTTGGTCACTCAACAGATATCCTTGCAATTCACTTAGGACAATTTATGTCAACAGTTTCTGTCAACTACTTCTAGATTTATTACTCTTGCTAATTTGTATATTTCTCCAATTTCTTATCACCATTTTAATTATGATCTTTACTTTTTCAGGGCTAATATCTTACACAGAGTATCTGTTTCTATTATGTGTGCTAACAAGTAAGTTTATACTTTACTTTTTTAATCCTTATATTTATGGATCCACAGATGATGGTTTAACACATTTTGACTGCAAGGTTAACACAAGGTGACCAGTGGACATAAATTGTGATCATGAGTAACTCTTGTATAAACCCTTAATACAGTAATTAAGGCACTGGCTCTGTACCAGGAGGAAGTACTTGGTTTTATCAGGAATTGGTCAACAAAGAATGGTAGTTTTTTTCAGTGTGGTTTTCCCCTGTCAGTGATGCAGTTTTGGGGGGGGACGGGCGGGAAGAAAAACCAAGGTCCAATGTGCACGTTGCCGTTCACATAAAAAAAAAAACATAATAAAGATTTTTGTCACTGGCAAAATGAAACGTGTGTTCCATTCCTGTCTTCATAAGCCTGGTTGGTGAGAAAAAGTAAAACATTAAACCAATTTTCATTTCATTTCTTTTGGTAAACTTTTTATCAGTATAGACCGAATGGTAGTCTTCAAGAAATAATCACTGCTTCTGTTTTTGTTCATCTTTTCATCCTTGTCCTTTCTGGTTCTGAATTTTTGCGGTCAGTTCCGATTTTTTACAATCCTTTTGCTATGATATTTTCCCTCTTAAGTAACTCAAGCACCTTGTTTCAAAAGCGTAATATAAAAAAAAATCATTATTTTTTTCATGACAAATTTCTTACTGGTTTACTCCAAAATATCTATCCATAACTTTTAAATTCTGCTTACCGGATGTCAGCGATGTAAACATTAACATTACGGTATAGTAGACTCACCCTAGATTAAACGACATCGCCTGTTACTGTGTACAAGTAACATGTCTATCATACTATATCTATGATGGTACGTAATCGTTGTCAGTTCTTTTGCACTTTTAGACAAGGACTTTAAAATTTATGGAAGTGGAAATAGTTTGAACAGAAGGTGGAAAGCCAACTTGTGAGATGTTCTATACGTAAAGTCATTGCCCAAAGAGTCGTGAATTATTAACATTAATTACAGAGGGAGGGAGATGGAGAAGTTTAGAGCAACACATTCTAGCCTAGACAATTATACAGGGTCAATTAAAAGATCGGATCTGTAGTACAAACATCATTTTATTTGTTAGTAAGTACCCGGTATTGTAAGTGGTAGAGAAAAAAATTAAATATAAGTTTAGCCAAAATTTCTAGCATATAAGTATACGGATACACAAATTTTGAAATTCATTATCGGACCCCCCCCCCCATTTCCAGGTCTTTTTTGCCAAACAGCTAAAATCATGTCTGTTTATTGTCTTCTTACTCATGAGGACATACCATAATTTTATGTTTGCTTTTTTGTGTAAATTGTTTTTGTTATGTATTAAACATAAGATTTTATGGCATATCAATTTCGATTATAATATGGAGATCAGCGTGCAATAAAATCTGGCAAGTTTGATATCACACCCCCTAGTTGATGTTTATCATCTCTACCATTGAGTTACGGAGCAATGCACCTTTAAGTTGATAAAATGTTGATATATCAGGTTTAAGAAATTAGAGTAGAGATTATTGCTTATATATTTTAACCCCTTTGATAAGAAGACATTGCAGCTACTTACAATTTGTATATAATGAGTACAGATAGAACTGTGTTGAATCTGACCTGTTGAATTTTACATGCTTAATTGGAGATATCTTGTCAAAAAGATAAAATTTATATTTGAATAATTTCTAAAAATAAACAGCTTATAACTAATTGCCTGGTCTAAGGCCCACACAGTATCTAAATGGTTTGCTTTGCAGGGATATTAATGCTGTATTTGATATCTTTAGAAATTCCATTCCCAACATGTTTAAACTTTATCTCATTCAACTTTTATTTATTTGATTTATTGTAAGCTTAGTTATATATTTTATTTGAATGTAAAAAAAATATCAGGATTTTCATAATGGCCCACCTCAATGTAGAATATTTTTTTTAAAAAAAATAATGTGTAGGCGTAAGCTTATAGTCAGTGACACATTGAATTTAACTTTGAACACTCCAGTAAAATATAACATAAGGAGTTTTGATAGCCAGTAAATAAAAAAATATCCACCCCCAACTTTTTCTTAAGCGGTCTTAGTCATGCCTATATTATTCCTGTAAGTACTGATGTATTGCTATGACAATAAGAGCCATCAAGGTGTCTACAGGAAATAAAAAGGTTCAATTTAAAACAATCTATTTATAAAAACAGAATCTTTTTAATTCAATTGTCTAATGTCTGGCACACTAATGAAGCAGCAGTGAGTAGAATTACAGATTTAGCTTTAAATCGCTGAGGTGTGACTAGAAAGGCAAGTGGTGGTCCTTAAAGAAAAGGTGATCGCGGAAGAAAAGCGTCTGATAAAAACTTGCGAAGGTGGGATTGTTGCCAATACATCTCTTCTATTGTCTACAACTACAATAAGTGCTTCAGACGCACATCAACTGGGTAGCATGGGTTGTCTACCTTGTAATTTTACTGTGTAATTAAAGGGTTGAGTAGCACACAATAAGACGCTAAGCAGCTGGCTAGCTCAGTGTGACCACCTCTTTGCTTGTTGGTGGTTGTTGTGTGGCCCGTGCTGACTTCTTTCATGCCTTTATAGGTGAAATGAATGTCATTTAACTCCTCATTTTTACTAACAAATCAGTATAAAGAAGACAAAAAACTGTCTAAATAAGCTACCAGCTGATAAAATTGAAAGGCTTGTCTTGTTTGATTTAAAGACCTGTTAATATACCATGTATGTACAGTCAGTAAGCATATAGAAATACTTTGTACAAAATTGGATGTGTTGGGGGTGAGATAAGGAAAGATTTAAGTTCAGCAAGGTACATGCACTAAAATACTAACTTGAGTTTTGAATGTCACAGTATAAAACTAACAGGAAAGAAATATGGTTTGATAGACAGAGTAAGGAGTCCAGTTGCGATCTTGAAAATAATATAATCCTAAAATTATTGGTGGCAAATGGTATGCAATTAAAAAGTCAGGCTTGAAAGGTAAAACCTAAAGATTCTCAAAATTTAAGATAATACCAAGTCCTTGATATTTGGTGCCATATTAGAAAATTCCTAATCTCTAGGATTCCAAGTCGAAGGTTAGAAGAACTTCCCTTCATTTGACATACTGAATATGTTCAACTATAAAGATGGTTTGTTAGTATTGAACCATTGGACCTATATCCTAACAAACCTTCTTCATGTTAATATGAATCTACATAGTAACCAATTTTCAAATTTTTTTAATATATTGCAATACGACCTTCCATGATACACTGTATCAATACGTTTTTACGATATTGATATTTTTCTACTTTCTCATATTTGCCAGTTGTCGTAAATCTTTTTAAGAATGTTTTTAACGTGACGTTCATACATAGAATTCTTATTTATTTTCTTATTTCAGATCATAGTCAATCGTTATAACATCATATTGTCGTTATGTAAATAAAACAAATCACAGGCAAATTTACGACAATCACTTATTACTAATTAAAGCTGTAATGAAAGCCGGGAAAACAAAATAAAATTTAGTAAATGTTTTCATAAACAATAGAATATCAGAGGAAGAAATTGTTGCGGTAGATAATGATGTAAGATAGCAATATTGTTTCTTTTATTGGTTGATATAAGAAGCCAAAAAACGTGACAAATCATAAAAAGTTTGTTTTACAAGCAAACAGGAGTTAGCTGCACGCGAAGAAATTAGCATCATGATGGCAGGGAACCAAGTCCCAAAAATTGCGGCAACTCGTTTTATAGGTCCAATTTCAATTGTCATGAAATCTAAAACAAATAGTGATGCCAAGCAAAAGCAAGTTTTGTGTTTCAATTGATCACTACTACTAATCACTAAATTTCCCCTCTTGATCAAATGAAGTACTAGATTCCAGGTGGCATATTTTGGAAATCACATATTGATAATAAAACAGATATAAAGTACTTTTCTCATACACGAAGGAACGAATGTAATTAATCAGATATAAATTTTAATGCCAGAATCCATAATAAGGACATGGTGTGCTTTACTTGAGAATTGAATTGAGTGATGATTTTGATTGTCAAGTGATTTTCCACTTGTTAACAAGAGGTCACACCATCTGTTAGCGTGACGTTGACCTTAATGTCACTCTACCTGGTCAGTTAAACTTTGAAACAATGATTGTGTCTTACTCTCACCAGTTATTGCTTTACATGACTATTTTATTGTACACAGAATGCAATTGAAAATAGTAATAACATTTGTTGTTTCCCCAAAAGTGGTGTTTTTAGAATAGTGTCAGAATAAAAATTAAAAAAAATTAAAGAATGTGACTTGAGACTAAAAATCTGCTTACTAGAGAAGACATACTCATCTTAGGAGGTCTAAAAACAGATTTATCACAAGTAGCAATAACATAATTATGTCTCTCTTTTGAGCCGACTTGAACATTTCTTGGGTAAACTTATCTGTGAATTACCATAATTTATGTTTATTGGCCATTTTATAATGTATAATTAGGGATGGCAAGAGTTGCACCAATGAAACCTATATCATGTGTGGACCAAGCAAGTAGCCTACCTTTTAAACTGATATATTGGATTTGTTGACAGAAAACATTAGTCACTGGGTACACCTTATCATTATCAATGAAATGTTACACGATAAAGAATCAGCCTGGTAACAAGTAATTTAGAGAAAATAATTAGAGGTGCCAAATAAGTTTGTTTTTACATGATGGAAGAGTTTTTAATAATACTGACATTTTTTAACCTAAAGGTAGTGCTAGAGTATTTGTGGTAGACCTCGATAGAAGAGACTGATTTAATAGTATATAGTTAGCGTAGATTTAATTATTTGAGCTGCCAGTTTCATCTCTTATGCAGATCAAAGGCCAATACCTGAGGATTTTATTTTGGATTCCCGCTGTTTGGTGTATTTTACCTACATCAGTTAAAACACTAGCGAGACAATAAAAAGGTGACTGAACCTCACCAGGCGTGAATCAAGAACAAAAAATAAGAGAATCAAAAAAGAAAAATCTAAATATGACCCAGACACTAGGACAATGCTGGTTTTGTTTTAGCAATTGTCAAATAAAAAAGAATAGTCACCCCCCTATATACGATTATCCTTTCATGTATTTTGTAATAAATTGTCTTGTTATAATTTGTATGAGTAGGAGGTGTGATAAATGGAAATCATATCTGGTTAGAGTAGGCTTCCCACAAAATACTTAAAAAGTTATCCAGATTCATTTTTTTATGCCCACATTTAGAGTTCACATTTTCTTTTGAGCAAGTGTTGGAGAAAAGTTATTGATGAATTTTTTTCAAACTTGCATGGTTTAACACTTAGGCTTACTAACCTGTTCCTCAAGATTTTTTAGTGTGACTTACTTTTGTCAGTGGTGTAAGGATGGAGGCCTGGTAAAACTTCCTCATATTACACACTACATGGTGTATGCCCATGTGCAGAAGAAATGGACGTAACACCCCATTCCATTCATTATGAGGATCTGTTAGAAATTATTTTGTTGGTTTATTTGCTATTGCTGGCAGAAGGCTATCCATCTTGTTAAATAGTGAGATTTGATAGGCTTGAATTTAAGCAAGTCATTGTGGTAATTTCCGCCAAAGATTTGTTATCTACTTCCTCGGTCCCCCAAACTGGAAAAAGCCGATCAAGGTATAGTAAGTACAGTATCATAAGATGACTAATATTGCCATGGACTGGAGGCCACTCTATATATATTATTATGACGTTAACCCTCTAACACTAAAATACTTCGGAGACTTTTATTTTGATAATGACCAAGGTTTGTTTTTATCAAGTGTATCAAAGAAATGATTTCTGCTTTTAGTAATTAATATTTAAATTCATTATAGAGTACCTGGGTGGAAGCATGATTTCTGTATTCAGTGATAATGTTTACATTCATATCCTAGCTCAATACTATTAATACATAAACATTTTCAAACATCTGGAAACTGAACATTATCAAACCATTATCCATGTCCATGTTTTGGAAAATTTCACTTGGATATTCATCGTCACTATTTGAACGATGAGACTCTGTAGTATTTTCTGTAGATTGCAAAATATGGAATATATAGTTATAAATCTGTTTGTTACTTGGTATTTGTTGACAGATGTCAAGATGACAGCAAAGGCACGATTTCCTCAGACCATAGACATAGGAACTAAAAAAAGCAGTTTGATTAGAGTCAACAAGGGTGTTTCTGTTGAAAATAATCGCTACTCTATATGGTTAAAATTATTAAGGTAAAAAATATAGATGTGAGCTGTTTCAACAAGATGCCAAGCCTTGATGATGTCTGTATAGTTTTGCCACTTCATCTCATGATAACAAACTAATTTGATTATTTAATTTACTGTTTGCTTTGATTTTTTGAGGAGCAAACTGGGTTGGTTTTGACTAAATGTGTAACCAGAACAAATTGTGTAATTGAGTGTAAAATAGGTGCACTGGATGCTTGAGCATATCACCTCAAACACTGTTAAATTGGGCTGTAGAACAATCAAATGTCGGCTTCATCTTTTAGCATCCAGTAGACATAAAGGTGATTAGCGGCGACATTTACAGGTTTCACCAACTGCCTGAAGATTGTTAAGTTTTTAGCCTTGTTGTAACGAGATATCCTTCATCTTGCCTGATATTTGTTAATGATATACCTTTCCTATTTGTCTCTTTATTAAAACAAGAATTCTTGCCAGCAAAGTTTACATTCTGTATTGTCTAGCTGGTAATCTGAACATAAATCATCAAATTCAAATCTTCTGCTTTCTTCTCTTGGTGTAGGTGAGAAAACATGGTAGTTGATTAGGTCACAAGAAATCATACTGATGTGTACTAACTCATCAAAGATGTTGGACAAAAGCTGGTCTTAAAGTACAAACATGTGGTGGAGAACTGCGTAATAATACAACAGAGTTTTTGTTTTGTAATCGTCATCCATCACCCATATAATAGGAATAGACGGTCCTGAGAATTAGATCGCACGTACCGGTAGCCCTTGGTATTATTTATCTCTTTGGAGATAATGAAAACAACACAATCCCAAGCTAAACTCGGATCACCAACACTAAAAAAAAACTTGCTAGGAAATTCACAAGAAGTTATCGACATAGCATCAATTAACTATATTATGACAATATCTGGCGGTACATTTTAAGAATTCAAGATTCCCCTCCTCCTTACTGAACAAAGATCTTGTGTCAATATTATGTTGGTCACACATGGTGTACAGATGCTTTGAGAAACCAACTCAGTATAGGCAGGATTTGTTGCATTTCCATATGAATAGTATGACTAAATGGAATTGGATGAATAAAAGAAAAAAAGAAAGGTGTTGAAGGAAAGGAAAGGAGAACAAGACCACCTGAAATTGGCAGACAGTTAAGGAAAACCACAGAAGAAAATCAATTTAGAATGCTTAAACAGTATGTTATGATGTATTCGAAGTGAGATCAGATGACGTTGATGTAACATCAGCTGAACATTATTTCACCTCACACTCGTCAATAAATAAATCAGGATATGAACTTTCATCTTTTCCCTACTGATTCATTTACTTGTGTCTGCTGTTCGAAGTTTCCAACTGAGTTACCACATCTGATCTGTCTGCTCTAGAAATTCAAAACAGACGCGAAGAAAAAGTAAATTTGTTCCTGTTGTGTAGTTTGTTATCCAGGCATGACATTGGTTTCAAAAAGTAGAAGAAAAAACAAACTGTATATTTCTTTAAATTTATAAGCAAATACAGAGTCAGCAAATAAAATTTTTGATTTCTTTGGTAAGACAAAAGCACTTAATTTGTTTTAAACAACATCTATAAAGAATACAGAATGAAGCATGTAATTAAGACAATGAATATTTGATGTGTGATATCAGAATCTGATGACATCACTACAAGTTGATATGTCTTATGATATATTTGGAGATCAAAGGATATCATTTTGACTTAAGGTGTGTAAGGACAGAAACACTGATTAAGTGAGTACTTTTCACTGACTGGCAGCTATGGAGTTCACCAAACATAAACATGCAGTATTTCTTTGTTTATCAGAATTGAAATTATACTTTTAATTTGCCAGTGGTACAATACCTATGACCCCCACAAATAGGATAGAGAAATGTCAACAAAAAATATAACAAATGTTTAGATCTTTACAATAAAATGTTACAAATTTATTGTTTGCAACTTCTTGAAATTATTTTTATAATGGATATCACAAGAATAGCCTCTGTTTATAACAGGACGGTAAAATTAACTTATATTCACTGAAGCATTGTGTGATGAGCGAGATGAAACATGTAGATTAAGATGAATGATTTAATTAAAAACCACTGTTGCCTATACATGTATTTATCAAATTACATTTTTAATATAAAACTTGATTTTTATGTGAAACTTATTATTTTGACAACTATAGACATGTAACTTAAGTAAAAACATGTCTTTTGGATATTAAATTTGTATTCATTATTTTGAAAAAATGATGATTGAAAGCTAAATATGATCAAACATGCATCAACAGTAGGCCTACAATGTTTTCAGCAGTTTAAATTCATGTACAGAAGTTGGTGATTTCTCTACTATGTCTATGCATGTTTACTATAAGTGTATATGCATAGGCTGAGATAAAACCATAAATATACTTCAAATAACCTATGTTACCGCATCTGTTTGGAAATGACAGAGGGTAATTTTCTGTAATGCAACATGTGATCAACCACTGCTGCTACACAATTAAAATATTCTGGACAGGTTTACAAATAATGGTCATTAAAATGAATGTTGCAATAAAGATGCTGATGTGTATACCATATATAGTATTCCTTTGCTTACTAGTTTTATATCTACTGTAGATATTGATTATTAAACATATTATAATTAGAAAAGTTTCAAACATTTATTACCCATGCTTACTATATTTATACAGTGCCATAAATAAGTCTTAAGATACTAAGAATAACAAGTTATTTCTTTTGCTCCTGGTATGATTAATCATTTCCCTGGACAAACATTCTACAGTATTGCCGTACAATTTCAATTTGCTGCATGCAACTCTAATATTAAATGAGATACATTTTGCATGCCTTTATTTTTTTAGAACCTATATTGAGTTTTGTGCGAAAGCTAAAAAACATGAAATTCGCAGTAATATTTTTTCTAGTAGTTTTGTTTCTTACTTAACATTATAGTGGATATCCACTTAAAAGGCTAATATCACAACCATCTTCTAGGATAAAAGTATATGTCACACACCAATTTAACAGTATTTGATAACAGAATATTGATTGATGCATGATTGTAGTTAGCCAAAACCAATCACAACTTTTGGTATTTTTTAGCCTAGCAACTTTAATGTTGTTTGGTCAGTTCAGTATAACTCCAGACTGGGGTTTAAAAAGTTTGATGGTACCTTACAATATAAATCTTAACAATAGAAATAGACTTGTACAAATAGAGTAGTCAACAGATGGTTTAGACAATAATAATTGTAGAGATAGTCTCAGGTTATCAATACACCACCATCTAAATACACTTATCAAGGTGTTGGAATGTATGTTGAGATGCATTATCAACCTCTTCTAACCCTCATTTCAATTGTTTTCATTTAGTATCTTCTTTTGATTATAGCTCAGATTTCATGCTAATATTTCTGAATCATGCTAGCAAATGTAATTATATGAAGGTAAAAGAATAGGAGTGGTCGCAACAGTCAACATTTGAGGAAGAAATGGGCAGATGGTCAGTCGTCAAAATTTAATGCCCAGTTGTCCACTACTCATTCATTGAGTGATCTTCAATATGTATTAATTAACAGGTATTGTTCCATAGCAGGTCAAAATCTGTCCTCCAATGGTGTGATCATTCTTATCTTAAATTCTTTAAATGAATTGAGTAATGCTAATAATACAACCACCTTACAAGTGGCCATTCAACATAGAAATCCCTAACTTTTACCTGATGACCCTTTGCCCTCAACTCTATCATAAATAATCAGTTGTTACTTAATTTAGCTATCATTTTATAAATATTTAGGTATTAATATTAGCTGTGATTTTGTACTGTTAATTTAAGTAATTAATTCCCCTAATTTACATACATATAAGGATGTTACTAAGTTGGCAATATCTTTCTTGTGGGTTTGCACACAGGTACTTGTAACATGAAAAATCTCTAATGTCTAATGTATATTACGTTCATGCAAATAACTCGTCTGAAACTACTTCTCTTTCAGTACAAATATATATAGCACAGTGAGGAACAGTATATAGCATCTTTCTTTGTCTTTAATTTTCTCCAATATCAAATCCGTCAGCCAACAAATCTTTTTACTCGCCCATTTACTTAAAACATTGTACTTTCTAACAAGACTGTTTCCGCAAACACCACAGTATTATTGCATATTTCTATGGTGAAAAACCAATCTTGTATTTTTATACGCCCACATTTTCATGTGGACGTATTATGTCGTCGCCCCTGTCCGTCTGGACGTCCTTCCGTCCACAATTGTTTGTCGACTCTCAACAGGTCACAATTCTTGTCCCATTTTGACGAAACTTAAAATATAGGTTAATCCCCAAAAGTTCTCGGCTGCTTTCGATATTGGCATGTATCGGATGGAAACTTCATGGATTATGGCCCCTGATTGTACGAAAAATCACGTTTTTAGCTTGTGGACCCTATAGAGGTCACAATTTTGAACCGATTTTGATGAAACTTGACATGCATGTTTATAACCCAAAGATCTTGGTTCCTTTCGATATTTGCGCCTATCGAAACGTAATTTTATGAATTATGGCCCCTGATTGTCCAAAAAATCACCTATTTTAGCACGTGGTACCTCTGGAGGTCACAATTATTATCCGATTTGAAAAACCGTTCAATTATATCACCGTTAGACCCTAAGGAAGGTTGAGAATATAAATCGGACCAAAATTACCATACAAAATGGCCGCCATTCGTACGCGAATACTGTTAAAAAATTGTATATCAAGGTTGTGGACCCTGTAGAGGTCACAATTTTAATTCGATTTTGATGAAACTTGAAATGCATGGTTATAACCCAAAGATCTTGGTTCATTTCGATATTTGCGCATATCAGGTCGTAAATTTCTGAATTATGGCCCCTGATTGTCCGAAAATCGCCTATGGTTCCTCTGGAGGGCACGATTATTATCCGATTTAAAAAAACGCTTGACTCTATCACCGTTACACCATACGGAAGGTTGAGTTTGAATTTCAGGAAAATCGGACCATAATTCCCAGACAAAATGGCCGCCGTTTGTACGCTAATAGTGTTAAAATATGGTATATCAAGGTTGTGGACCCAGTATAGGTCACAATTTTAATTCGATTTTGATGAAACTTGAAATGCATGTTTATAACCTAAAGATCTTGATTCTTTTCGATATTTGCGCATATCAAATTGTAATTTAATGAATTATAGCCTTTGATTGTAGGAAAAATCACTTTCGGTTTTGCTTGTTCTATATCCATGTCTCGAAATGTGGGCGTATCCTGCCTGGCAGTGCCAGCTTACTATCTTTGAATTAATGTTACACAATAAAAGCTTATCTTTTTCAATTTTTTAAAAAGTATTTTGGGTCAAACAGATACAGGTCTTGTTTCAAGATATATGGGTATAGCCATTATAGTATGTAATAGAATGTGTTACATTTATCTGTGGGTTATTTGTTTCTAAATGAGTTATGAAATTATGATTAAGGAAGTTTTGATCACTTTTTTGTCCAGAAATTATGCAATTGACTATTTAAATGTCGTAATATAGTTCAGTTGTTTTGAAGGAAACAAATTATGGCAATGATCTTTTATATGGAACATTGAAATCTTTGCCTCCAGCAAGGATAACATCATAAAATGTTCAATATTTTTCTTTGTTATGGACAACTGTTGATATATAAAAAAAGGATTCTAAGAGGACTTAAGGTAGGTGTAAATGTCAGTGTGATGCTGCTGAAGTCGTGTTGAAGGGCTACATGATCAGATACCAGAAAGATCAAATATCATAAGCTGAAGGACACCAGTTTTTTTTCTCTTTTTTTACTCCGAACACATCTAGATATACACAATTCATTAAGAAAATCTGCTCAATCTAAACAATATTGGAAGTATTATATGCTCGAGGGCAAGGTAAGTTAAATGTCAGTAATTTGCGTGCATGATGTGCTCTCAGGCAGAGGAAAAATAAAGGCTTTTCAGGTTATCCTATTATGTGCTTTATGAGCAAGTTATAGGCCCATGATATTTGGTTACTCTCTAGGGAGCACATCCCTAGTATAATGATCACATGTGCCTCTTTGATGTCATATTCTCAAATGTTACATTATTTTTTGAAACCAAGTTTCGGGAGTAGTCAGTGCTTTTTTTACGGATAAAAGTCGGCAATAGATTTGTGAGAGTTCATGAGGTTAGGCCATGTTTGTGATGTTTAGTTAGTCTACATGATTTGATCGGGCAATGGTATATTATTAATACATTATGTCTCATCTGACATGTAAGGTGCTGAAAATCTGATTTTATTATATATAAGAGACTCTTCTTTGACAAAAAATAACACTTCTTGTTTGTCATGTGTTGGCAATGAAGTAAAATGTGCAATATGTTCTCATTGCATGTATCTCTATGAATTTCATGTGTTTGGGCAACGAAAAACTGCAACTCCTCAAAATAAGAGTTGAGCAAAAAAACACAAGGACTTGGTTTGTAATAAACTATAGCTTTACATGTGGGTTTATGTAAACTTAAAATTCCTGATAATGAAAAAACATAATTTAAAAAGAAAAGTTGGATCATAAAATATGTATGAGCCACAGTTGATGGAAAATAACTTAAAATTCTTCTGAAATTACCCCATGGTTTGTGTTCTAATTCTATTGTATTTACGAGGTACCTAAACTGTCATCCTGTAAGTGGAAATCATTTTTACTTACTTCTATGATTTTCAGTCGTTAAAAAATCCATAAACATGATACAAGAATTTCCAACAGAGCATATATAAATTGTGCCCAGAACACAGACATGATAAAAACTTAAAACAGTATAGCTAACTCAGTTAACTATCTACATGTGAACATCCTCATCATTGATGCCTTTGTTGCACTTATTTGGATTGAAGCTTTTGGTACAGTGATGGGGACTACCTTTCAAGAAGGTCACACATTAAATAGATACAATCTCTAAAATTTCACAAATAGATGTTGGTTTGGAATTATTAAGATGAAATAAAGTAAATAATTGATTACATGCATTTTGTCGATTCTTATGCTTATAATGATTTCATATTGTATTATCGCTCAAATCGGTGGCACACAGATTCTTCAAAGACAAGAATGTATTGATATTTATTATGCAGAGGAAAATTAAAGTTGATTTCTTTATGAACTTTCAAAAAGAGTTACTTTTAAATTTCTTCTACTTTATTTTTGATAAAACCTCCAGTTTATTAGATTTTAATTGGATGCTACCTTTAACCTATTGTCTAGTATTGAGGCGGACGATTGGAATTGGGTAATGACAATATACAACTACATTTTAATGTGGGCAAATAAAAACTGCATCTTTGTATCTGACATTTTGTTGCACCATGGTGGTGTGGTTTCAATATTCGATTGTCAGATGAGAGAATGCAGAGAGCGGTAAACGATAAAATATTTTTACGGGGTGTTAATCAAAATAATCAGTTTGTGAGTATAATCAGGATGTTGTAGATGTAATATTAGTCATACCTTGCTGTTTGCCAGAAAAATCAGCTTTTATCTTTGATTTCAAACACTCTATATATTATGGTTTATGTTAATCTTATCTGATGTATATTAAATCCATATTTTCTACCTGTGTTAAACATATTGCATTAACTTCATCCTGTTCAGTCAAACCTACATTTTTATTAACTGTGAAATTAGACCAATTCATTGTCTTACAATTTCCAATAACTAATTTATCCTAAATCAGAGATTTACCAAAGTACAACAGAGAGTTGTTAGCTTTGTGAACACCTCAAACAAGAAGTGGTATCAGGATTGAAAAAGAAATGAAGTCACATGTGCGATCTATTTGAGAAACCTAGAAATATTCTTGGACTGTGTGACTATTAGTATTGTGCCACTGTTGGTTTTTTTCTGATGTTAACTTCATTTATCAGAATCTAGAATCAAGGGAAGCCATGGTGGGCGGTGACTCACTAATCTCTGGTTGTCCCTGTTTTGATCCAAGGATCTGATAAAACAGTGGGGCCATTGCTGATGTGGGTTAGTTATCATTTCAATGATTTATTATGAGTGACCAATTTGTTACCTCTTCCATAACACAGATCATCCAAGACCAAGAGTGATAATTAAATGAATTTAAGACATTTTTGATGACAGAGATTTCTAACACCAACTGTAACCAGTTAGCTCCCATTAGTACCCATTACTTGTGAAAGTATTTTCCTTCAATGTGCCTACATTAGTTTGAATTTCTTTAAAATCATAATTTTCTGGATTATTGTACAAATAAATCCTGTTTGTTGTTAGGGTGTTCTCTATCCATCTCTTGCAAAATGTGGGCCTATCCTGCCTGGCAGCCGCTGGTTCTTTTTTTTCTTTGAGTTGCTTTTCTTTTTTGTTGGTTTTTTCATTTTGAGTGAAGGCTGCTAGCATAGTGGATGCTTACGGCTAGCACCCGGATCTATTCATGTGATCTGATATGTGGGTTTGTTGTTTGTGATTTCTGTCTATTGGGTATTGTCCATAGATTTGTCTTGTGTAATTGTTTGTGTTGGTGCAGTCCCCCTCTGTGGCTAGAATGATGATCTACCTAATAAAGCAAACTACATGAAAGGCTGTTGCTCAGTCTAGTATTTTATAAAGGTTTTTATTTACATACTGGAAATTATTAGATTTCATTACACATAATGTATATATGTTGCTTGTGTTCAAATGATTTGTGAATGAGGTAAGTTGGATTAGAATTGATCAATCTTTGAATGGGTATTGCCAGATGGTTTTTAAAAGGGATGATGACTATAAGATTTATTTTAGCACAGGAAAATCCACATTGCATCAGGTCCTAAAATACCTGTGAGATAGGTAAACATCTTTAAACTACCTTTACTTAAGATAGTACAAATACATCCGTATTCCTTGATAAAGCTGTGACTGATATCTGTAATAGATATTACTTAGCGTGAGAAATACAACAGTATACCTTCACCGTACACCGACTATGAGATGTACACTTATAGCTTCATGTATGTACTGATTCACAAAGAGATTTTTGTTTACTTATATTCAATTCATCACTTTCATAACACATACATATTTACACACTGCAAGGAAACCAAGAAAAAAAAGCCTTGGAACACAATATAAAGCTATATAAACATTCAACGGTACAACTAAGTTAATTAATTTGGGCATTTTTGCCCTTCACTGTATCCCAGATTGAACATTATTTGTAGGTGGCCAACTTTAATTCTTCTTCATTAAGGATGTACAAGAATCTAGATTTCAAGTTACATTGTGTAAGAGCTAAATCTGCTTATTACAACTTTTTCTTTCAGTTTTAAAACTTAAATAAATAATTATTTAGACACTTATTAACATGACAAGCCTATAATCTAGGTCGGAATTTAAATGGATTTATCATCTAATCAAAGGTGAGATTGAAAAGTTTAATGAAAAAAATGGACTTGAAACTAAGTCTAGGTTGTCAAGTACCAATTACAGTCATAACTTTGAAAGAAATTTTCAATATATTTATTTTTCAATGCCTATTTTTAAACTATTATAACTAGAATTTCCAGCTCTTTATCTAAATCTTACATAATACATCTTTAAAGGGAATTTGTGTTTGATGTGTGTAGAGAAAGACACATTTCCAGAAATATTTGGTGCTGTAGCAGACTAGGAGATGTTGCTTTACTATTTTATTTAATTCATTAATTGTATTGTCAAAAGGTAGATAGTTCAGACACATTTTTTATGCAATATTTTGATATCCAACATCCATGTGTATATAAACTGTCTAGACTTTTACAAAAGACTCCATTCATCAGAATTGAGGTTGACCTATATTTTCTTACCATGTATATATATGAATTGAATACCTATAGTCTATACTTTAACTGTAATATATAAGTATAGGCCTTTTTTTTAGAAATTGTGTTTGATACTTGGTATCATTTAAGAAGGAAAAATAATATGACAAATAAAAAATGGTGTTTTAGTGCTTTTTCATTTGCCGGGACTCTTTGCTGATCATAAACTTATTACAGCTAGAAACCATACTTACACACTATATAGTAGCTTGAGAAATCAATCTTTAATCTGTAAGGTTTATGCTTTTAATTAGTCAATCAGATGATCCAACTGCATGTAAGTTTGAAAGAAAAAACCCTCAATAACTCTTGACTAACATGTACACAGATAAATTACAAGAATATGGGTAGATATGAGTATCTATCATATGAGTACATGTTATCCATGGCTGATTGTGTGTGTGCTGTTCTGAATATTGACGCTCTCACAGGGCATCTAGTACCACTTTTACAGTATGGGATTTTACTTGTAAGGATTAAAGATGCATCTCTTTGTAGCATCATTTAAAAATGATCTTAATTGTCTGATGGTCTGATCCAGTAATATCCAGAACTGAAAATTGAATTACCTTGTTTTGACTAAAATAAATGTAGATCAAATGGAGTTCTTGGGGGCTTGCTGAATGTCTTAATTAGTTCAACACTGGAGGCAGAAAGATGAGTTGCTATTATTGACCCATAGTAAAGTAATCAGAATATCTCTACTTTTTCATTATTAATTGTATCCTAAAGTATAAGATTTATTATTCTTAAGGTGATCATTGAACTCTTATTGTATAAGTTATAAGTAACCTTGTATTTTAGAAAGCTCAATTCCAGCCTTCCTAGCAATATCATGGCGCCTGGTTCTTGCTTTTATTCATTCAATTGAATGAGAACTCTTTAATTTTAAAGAAACATTTCCACAATAGTATTTATAGCGTAATTACTTCCAATAAAAGTATGGGATATTTGGTATATATGGAAAAATACTAGATTCCCTGAAAACATCCATTCAGCGCCTGTCCCTAACAGACAGCACAGTCTGTCTTTTGAGTGTTGTCAGATATCCTCTTACAGTCCCATATAACAACTGTTGTTCTTCAAAGGAATTATTAGTGGGCAGAAATTAAGCCGTGTATCTGTTATCAATCGTCGCTTCAGTCAGTTATAATATAGAGCAGTCGCTCGTGTTTTCCTTTTCGCTACGTCACTGCTGATTCTAGACATGTGTATTACTCAGTATTGTAGCAATGATCTCAGCGTTAAAGGAAATTTAGCCGTGCATCTGTTTAAATTGTCGCTTCAGTCAGTTATATAGAGCAGTCTCATTGCTGATTCGGGACACGTGTATTACTCAGTATCGTAGCAATGATCTCAGCGTTAAAAGTAGATTTGGAATGTGTTTAACCAGCTCTATCACACATGTGATAATGACTGGCACCAATATTGTTCTTTAACACTTAAACATTGCACTGGATGGCTTATATTGTATGCAGAGGATACCAATTGTCACAAAAATTTCAGTTCATCTTATCTTTCTTAATACGGAACAAAATTCAACCACTCTTGGGGTGATACTTGTTTTAGAGATTCAACTTTCACAATATTGTAGTTAGTAAGAGATTCGAAATACATAGTGGGGGTTCTTCTACAGTGAGTATACTGAGGCACCATTGATTTGACTGACAGTGCTGTCCAGGCATAATGCAGCCAAAATTTGATTTTTGGCATGATTGTGTAGTAAACAATTACTGACACAAGAAAATCAACAACAAGCAACAGAGGGAATGACAACTTTACTTTCAATGTGAAGCACAGACACAAGGTGTAAAAATCTAAAGGCAGTTATGGTGTTGTTGAGTCAGACTTGATCCAACATCAGGAAGAGTGTAGTCGTTCATGAATGGTTTCAGTACAAATGAACCTGTATCCTTTTCGAAGATATTGATCGGTAATGCGGGAGTCTTTTCAATACATACATATATACATAAAGGTCTTGTCTGATCTCTGGTGGTTACTGTCAACTGGAAACAAACAGTCAGCCTCAGGATGCTAATGTGGCATTGAAACCTTCAAGGGAAAGCTTTGGTACTGATGTTCTCATTGATCCTGGTTCACTCTTATTAGTGGTGCTGGACGGAGTTCCTGGCAAGAAACAAGGTATACTTGTTGGGATGGGACCAGTGTCCGAAACAAACATTTTCCAAGCACAGGCCCGGAGGACCTGTGGGTCACATGATCATGCCGGTCCTTCAGGTGACACGCAGGCCCAACCAATAATAATAATATTTATAGTTTCCTAGCGAAACAGAACGATCAGCGGAAAGAAGTACATATTTTCCATTTTTCATTCACGTCCTGGCTTGAAAATCATGTCAGTAATATTCCTGAATAAATTACTGTCGTTGTTTTTTAGGTGGGTATAAACTGAAACAACACAATAAAATGGTATTTCTTTATCATAACACAATTTGTAGTTTTTGTCTATCACGTAACTTGCAAATATGTTTTTATTCATTCCTCCATGATAAACACACGGCACAGTAATCACGTTAATAACCACAATAAAAATTGCTTTAAAAAAAAATCCATTCCACTATGCCATATAGCTTTAAATGATAATAGCGATAATATGTTTAAAATTAAAACTCTGTCAGCATGTGGATAAAATATAAAAAAAATTATAACTAGCATCGCCGGTTTATTGACCTAGAATGGCTAGAAATGCCGACCGATGTCGCGTGTCATCGGCGGATTTGACATTGAAAAATTTGTCGGAAAAATACATTATTAATGACTGTTTCTAGGTGTATTCGGTGTTCTATCAGAGGATTATATTCAATTCAGATTTAAATTTCATTGACATGTAGGCCCTACTGGTCAGCGATACCATTAAACGAATGACCCAATTTTATACAGAGCGTCGAAGAAGCGTGATTCCCGAGCGAGATGCATAATCCATTCCGCGGTATGACTGTTAATGTTATTGTAGCCAACAAGTACGTTGATGGACTACTTGATCAAAAATTATTAATTAACCCGTTAAATTTAGCCCGAAAATAGATTACTTTATGATACCATAGTGGCCGGTTTATAGTTTTACAAAGCCGACTAAAAACAGTTACAAATCAGAGGCTGGTTACGCAAGTCAATGTTTGGAAAAACAGCAGCTTCCGTTAAACAATAACTGTCAACTATCGGAGACACGGGGCGCAGTGCTGCTTTTCTATGGCAGTTCTACCATTTCCAGAATAGTCGTATGTGGACATACATGTATAACTGTGCGTGATAAGAAGGCGAAGGTCCGACGGACCCGAGTGAAATAGGCAAGCAAGAGTCCTCCGATAAATCAGTCGGCCTCGGGCCTCCGGACCGACGTTTGTGTCGAACACTGGATGGGACAAAAACAGAGGTCCTGTGTACACATTGATGTGCTTGTAAATGGTCCCTAAGTATTAGTGCTGGCTGACAGTGTCTGGACAAAATCCTTATAGCACACTGTATAGTCTTCATAAGTACATCAAGATTGCACAAGATTAAGGTCTATCTCTCAAATAACTAATCCAAAAAAACAGCTGAATATAATAAGGTTTTCCATCCTTAAATTGCGTCAGAAAATGTTTCAGATTTCTTCCCCCATTGGTAATTTTCTGTGTACCGGTATATTGACATTTGGAAATACAATAAATGAATTTCTAATGAGCTTTAATGAAAAGAAATTGATTGTAACAGATTATTCACTTAGTTACTTGTGTTTTCTTTCTTCGGTATTAATTCGATTATAATTTGTTTGATCCAGTCCCTAAAGTATACAGCCATCAGCCAAAAGTCTTTTATTTTATGTCTATATCCTGATACTTACTAATGTAAGCTATTGATTTTTTAATGATATAAAAAAGGGTTCAGGCCTACTCGATCCATTAGTAAGTTTATTAATAAACCTGAGCCCCTGAGGAGGCTAAACATTGCGTCAAATAACCATATGACCCATAGAAGTAAAAGAAGTGAAGCCATGAAATTTTATGCAATATATTGCCAAATAGCATTAATTTACGAAAAGTATTTGTTCCTTTGTGGTGCCGTTACTATTTGACAGCTGCCCATATTTAGCATCCTATCTGTTTTTATATTTTGTGTATGAAAACAGTATCATCCGATCAGTTTGAAATTTATAGGCCTACACATTAAATTCCAAAACAAGGTCAAAGTTTTAACCAAAAACGAGTTCAAACCAGGAAGCGAGAAAGTTGTTTAATGGTCTTGTGCAAGACATTAAGTAATATATAGATAACGCACTTGTGAAATATCAATATATTACTTATTGCCTCTCACTCAGCCATTAAACTACTGATATTTACCTAAATTCTAATTAGTAGATCTTGCACAATAGGAAAAAGGTGGTTCAATATCTTCAAGCTATATAAAAATACTAGCTCAATTTTAATACATATTTCATACATACAAATATTGAAGTTATAAATGAGGTAAAAAAAAGTAAGTAGAAATAGATGGGTGTGTAGGTATTACATAGCTCTCATTTAGTGGTCAAAGGAAATTATAAGCAACATTAAAGGGAGGAATTTTCTAATTAAGGGGAAACAACTCCAAATATTACTTTGACTTGCCTGGGTTATGTCAATTTTGTCATATTTCTTTTGTATTTTGAGTTAAATTTATTGTGTGTGGTGTTAAATTTTTGATTTACAACGTATGTGGAATTTTATTGTGTATTTCAGAACCACATTCAGGTTTCCGTATCGCCTTCAATATGTTTGATACAGATGGTAACCAAATAGTTGACAAGAAAGAGTTCCTTGTGGTATGTACTGTTATTTCTTTTAGGTCAATCCACCATATGATATCATACTCTCTCTATTTCTCATATCACAGAAAATAAATTATTTTGATATAGTGTTACTTAAAACTTGAAAGAGAGTTTAATGTTTTTTCTATGGACTAAAAATATCACTGCAGACAGAGAAAAACTACCTCACACAGTCATAGAAAGTTACATTTTTAGATTCTGGATTTCTCTCTTCATATCGGTGGTTAAGGATGTAACGGGTCAAAAAAATTTGAACCGGTTAACTGATCGGCAAAAAACCGACCGTGACCGGTCAACCGCCGAGATCAACCTGGCCAACGATAAAAATTCTGTGGCCAACGATAAGCAGATTCAAGCTAGCCAACTATAAGAAATTAGCTGGACGACCGTGACTGCAATGAAATCACGTGATAGGTACAGCTAATCCGTGCCTTCGACAAATAAGATAAACTGAAAGTATAGTCTATTTTGAGTAATTAGATTACTGTTGGACAGCGACCTATTTCTTTCGCAAACAACGAGCATTTTTCTCTTCTAAAGTACGTAATCAAGAATGTGCCAGGAAATAACTGATAGATACAAAGAGCGATAGAAACATACTTTCCAGTGATGTATGACACGGTGACTGGAATTTCGTATTAAGATCCGTATTTAAACATTTTAAACACTCGAAACCGCCCTCTCTCTCTCTCTCTTCTCTCTCTCTCTCTCGGTCGGTCAACCGGAGGTAGTACAATATGGTATGCTACCACGTGGTCGTCACTCGCGCAGGTATCACATGCCGTCGTGTGACAGATCGGAAAATTGCTTAAATATTATAAGTGTTCGACCCGTTATAAATATAGGAATATTCTACGGCCCTCAACCTCAATATGCAGTGTTATAATCCATGTATTCCATTTATTCGCGCGCACAGCATGACTTTTATTTTCATACGCAATACCAGCAGTCAATAGTCAACCTGTAGTGTCCTGTAGTCAAGATTATCCAGCCCGAAGATACAACGCAATAAGAAACGACGAAAAGATTATACCATTTGCCCATGTGCCAGAGGGACGATTTGTTCACGGCATAATTTTAGTACTACGTTTTCGATCAGTGAATACGTCCGTATCATTACCGGGAAAGTTTTGTATCAACGTGTAATAAGAACAAGAGTAGAGAGCGTGGGCTGTCGATATACACTGACATTTTTTTTTTATATAGAACGAGTAACGGTCAGGGGAATATCGAACCGGTCAGCTTGCTAAACTGAACCGTAACCGGTGAACCGAGTGCCTGTTTACATCCTTATCAGTGGTTGAGATGATATTAGTTGTATCATAAAGACATGGGTGTAGTAGTGTAGATTATTACATCAGCTGCATTTATACAGAGGTTCTGGTGCTGTAGAATACATAATTTTGTCGAATATTCATGGCTTTTAGGTGTAAATAATAATTTGAATGGATCATTTGATCGTTGCCTCTTTTTATCTCACAATTTTCCAAGATATGAAGTTATTGTAAATAACTATAGTTTAATATGATTTCTAATTATTCTATGGTATGGCTATGAATCTAGTGTGACTATTAAAGAATATGTCTTTTAAGTAAGCCATGATATTGATACTGTGCACAACCACTAGCTACTAGTACTAGCAAGCCATGAATCTTTTATCAGACTTAAAAAGTACACCAAAACTACAGTGAATACGTCCGTATTATTACCGGGAAAGTTTTGTATCAACGTGTAATAAGAACAAGAGTAGAGAGCGTGGGCTGTCGATATACACTGACATTTTTTTTTTTATATAGAACGAGTAACGGTCAGGGGAATATCGAACCGGTCAGCTTGCTAAACTGAACCGTAACCGGTCAACAGAGTGCCTGTTTACATCCTTATCAGTGGTTGAGATGATATTAGTTGTATCATAAAGACATGGGTGTAGTAGTGTAGATTATTACATCAGCTGCATTTATACAGAGGTTCTGGTGCTGTAGAATACATAATTTTGTCGAATATTCATGGCTTTTAGGTGTAAATAATAATTTGAATGGATCATTTGATCGTTGCCTCTTTTTATCTCACAATTTTCCAAGATATGAAGTTATTGTAAATAACTATAGTTTAATATGATTTCTAATTATTCTATGGTATGGCTATGAATCTAGTGTGACTATTAAAGAATATGTCTTTTAAGTAAGCCATGATATTGATACTGTGCACAACCACTAGCTACTAGTACTAGCAAGCCATGAATCTTTTATCAGACTTAAAAAGTACACCAAAACTACAACATGTTTTGTACTACATCAAATTTTAAGCCCAACCTCAGTGTTCCTGCAGCTATTAATCAACACTCAATATATCTTCCAGCTTTTATGAAATGCAAAGATCTTTTCATGCAATACATTTTTGCTATTCTGTGCTGTAGAATAAGAACAATTAAATTACTTAATTTTGCTTTTAATCATAGCTTAAAATAAATATTCAAAATTTGTATAATATTTTGACAACTATTAATGGACACTGCTTCACACAATAGTTAGAATATTATGCAAGAACAGGAAGAACTACATTTATAATCAAAAGCAAATACGGGTATGGGCATATTTTATACATTTTTAGGACTATTGTCAGCCGGCTATTTAAAACGTTAAATTAATTTAATTAAGATAATTTACTATTACACTGTCTGTTTGATACGCATTTAAAATGTTAAACCTGAAAAGTGTTCATGGTTTTCATTGCATGTTTTCTGAAGCGTGGGATAATTTATGTTACCGATATTTTGTTAGTTAAAACATCTCTGAAACAAACAAAACAAGACTGACTGCAAACAAAAACAGCAAGATCTAAATTTTATAAATTAGGGTAAGAAAAATAAGTCATTTTTGAAGACAAAATGCTGGAAAGCAAATTAATCTAGCAAAAGGGGTCTTCAAGAAATCTCATTTAGCCATCTGAAATAATGTTGCCCATAATGTAAGTTCATCATGTTAAAAATCTGTATATGATGAAGGCACCATACAGTACCTGCAATGTCTTATCATGTATTTATATTTAATGTATTAAAGCAGAGTTGCTGCTGCCATGCCAATTAACAACAATAAATATGCTTCATTTAGTGCTGTCCCTAGTAAAATACAATATTAAATGTGAAAATGTAAGCTCTAATTGGAATATCAGTATTTACAAAGTTATGATAGAAATTATACTATTAGACTGTCAATTCACCACAAAGATATAAACAACTAAAGAGTTTACAGCAATTTTTTAGAGTGTAAGTGTGTTAATGTACACAAGTTTTTGTGTATTAAAAAATTGAGACCTCAATTGAGATATCATTTGCCAAATCAAAGGAGTTTTTTTTTATTTTACAATTTTCTGTTCTATTTGACATCATTTGGCCTTAGCTTTGCATGTTTTTTTTAAATATTGGCATGCATTATTTAAATATAACTTTTAATGTTACAATATATGAAAACCGTTATTTTATGTTCAGTTTTCCCAAAGGCCAAATGTTGACAAATGAAATCGTAATCAGGGACAGAAATTGGGTTTAATGACCAATCAGCATTCGGAAAAACATGGTATATTTTTTTATTTCAACAATTTGGTTGTATGCAGTCGAGGAACATTGTGTAGCTGAAGAAAACTCCACATTGAATCCATTTGGCCAACCGACTCACCAATCAAAGTTAAGAATTATGTACTGGTAATCATTACCTGTCTCACTATAAGGAAAAGGTTGTTTTTAGATAAAGATTTTACAGTTTGTGAGATATGAATAAACTAATTTCACTGTTTGTTTTGACTCTTCTAAGAATAGTAAACATTCTGCCATTTGAATAAAGGAGGTTTTTATCAAACAAATACATGTTGAGATCCAAAGTTGTTTGAAAGCAATAATTGTTTTCTTTGCTCATCCATCTGTTCCCTTATCTATCTAAAATTGGATGATGTGTGATGAAAGAAGCATTAACTTCATCTGTCACTTCCTGAGTTGGATGCCTTTCTTATTGAGCAAAAAGGAATCAGGCACCTATATTCTGAAAGATGTTAGAAAGTGGTTATCTCTTCTTGTCTACCTCTTCCACACATCAAACAGAAAACATGGAAAAGCAAAACAATCCACCAATCACATGTTGTTAGATGTCACTAACTACAATACCAACCTACCTAGCACCTACCAACAGTTATGTAACACATTGTACCAATCTTTTATAGAAATAAGACTAGATCTGTCAGCCATATGATATTTGTCCCCCCCCCCCCCCGCCTTTCGAAGAAAGCAGGGGACTATTAAAATGGGTTTGCCCGTCCATTCGTCTGTCACACTTTTTGGGACACAATAACTCCCTTCCTAATTGAGCTAGCATGTTCAAACTTGGTGTATAGTTTCATTACATCAATACCTTGACTTTGTTCGATAATGAGAATTTTCTGATCAGGGTAAGCAAGGCGATAGGCAATTTGATTGGCAGAGACTTTGGAACACAATGACTCCCCCTCTCATTGAGATAGAATGTTCAAACTTTGTGTAGGTGTTTATAAGGTGAATGTCTTGATAGAGTTCGAAGATGAACATTTTCTGCTCAGGGTTAGCAGAGCGATAAGCACTTTGATTGGTTGCGACTTGAACACAATAACTCTCATTCTAATTGAGGTAGGATGTTCCAACTGATAGAGAGTGGTGAAACTTTGTGAATAGTTTGATTGCTCGATGCTTTTGAAAAAAATAAATGTGCGATTAATTAATATGTGTCATCTATTTATTTTGGGATTTTGGTGGGGGACATTAGCCTCACTGTTGGCTTGTTTATGTTTAATATTTCACATAGCTAGCAATGGGAAATAAATCAATATTTGAATGTGTTATTTTTGTTAGTTGACAGGTATTCTTGCTTTAAAGGTAAACTTATTATCAGTGATTCAACCATAGTCAAATTTTAAATACGCATGAGATATGATTATGAATATTAGCTTTGTAATACTATATTCATCAATTTACTAATTTTAAGGCGCTGAGTAGTCTAAGATATGCACTTACTTTTCAACACCAATCTTATTAAGAATTTGCATCCTTGTTCCATCTGTAAAATAACCCAGAGGACCCTTAACAGTCTGGACTTGCATTTAGTTTTGTTCATACCAAATTTGCTTAAAATCCATGCAGGCATAGGTTTGGAACATAGTTCGTAAATAAAATTGGTATTGTTTTGATGATAAGTAGTTTGTCACCCCAAATAACAAAAAGTGTCATATCTTATAAAGAAAACTTACAATGCTAGCTTTTTATACGCCCACATTTTCATGTGGACGTATTATGTCGTCGCCCCTGTCCGTCCGTCCGGACGTCCGTCCGTCCGTCGGTCCGTCTGGACGTCCGTCCGTCCGTCCACAATTGTTTGTGGACTCTCTACAGGTCACAATTCTTGTCCGATTTTGACGAAACTTGAAATATAGGTTTATCCCCAAAAGATCTCGGCTGCTTTCGATATTGGCATGTATCAGATCAAAACTTCATGGATTATGGCCCCTGATTGTACGAAAAATCACATTTTTAGCTTGTGGACCCTATAGAGGTCACAATTTTGAACCGATTTTTATGAAACTTTACATGCATGTTTATAACCCAAAGATCTTGGTTCCTTTCGATATTTGCACCTATCAGAACGTAAATTCCTGAATTATGGCCCCTGATTGTCCGAAAATTCACCTATTTTAGCTCGTGGTACCTCTGGAGGTTACAATTATTATCCGATTTGAAAAACCGTTCGATTATATCACCGTTACACCCTAAGGAAGGTCCAGTTCAAATTTCGGAAAAATCGGACCAAAATTACCATACAAAATGGCCGCCGTTCGTACGCAAATACTGTTAAAAAATGGTATATCAAGGTTGTGGACCCTGTAGAGATCACAATTTTAATTCGATTTTGATGAAACTTGAAATGCATGGTTATAACCCAAAGATCTTGGTTCCTTTCGATATTTGCGCATATCGGATCGTAACTTCCTGAATTATGGCCCCTGATTATACGCAAAATTGTCTTGGTTTAGCCTGTGGTCCCTCTGGAGGTTACAATAATTATCCGATTTAAAAAATCGTTTGATTATATCACCGTTACACCCTAAGGAAGGTTTAGTTTGAATTTCAGAAAAATGGGACCAAAATTGCCATACAAAATGGCCGCCATTCGTACGCAAATACTGTTAAAAATTGGTATATCAAGGTTGTGGATCCTGTAGAGGTCAAAATTTTAATTTGATTTTGATGAAACTTAAAATGCATGGTTATAACCCAAAGATCTTGGTTCCTTTCAATATTTGTGCATATCGGATTGTAACTTCCAGAATTATGGCCCCTGATTATACGCAAAATCGTCTTGGTTTAGCTTGTGGTCCCTCTGGAGGTTACAATAATTAACCGATTTTAAATATCGTTTGATTATATCACCGTTACACCCTAAGGAAGGTTGAGTTCAAATTTCGGAAAAATCGGACTCAAATTACCATACAAAATGGCCGCCGTTCGTACGCGAATACTGTTAAAAAATGGTATATCAAGGTTGTGGACCCTGTAGAGATCACAATTTTAATTAAATTTTGCTGAAACTTGAAATGCACTGTTATAACCCAAAGATCTTGGTTCCTTTCGATATTTGCGCATATCGGATCGTAACTTCCTGAATTAGGGCCCCTGATTATACGCAAAATCGTCTTTGTTTAGCTTGTGGTCCCTCTGGAGGTCACAATTATTATCTGATTTAAAAAATCGTTTGATTATATCACCGTTACATCCTAAGGAATGTTGAGTTCGAATTTCGGAACGAAATTGCCATACAAAATGGCTGCCGTTTGTTCCTTTCGTTATTTTCACATATCAGATTATAACTTTCTGAATTATGGCCCCTGATTGTCCGAAAAATCGCCTATAGTCCCTCTGGAGGTCACGATTCTTATCCGATTTAAAATCTTGACTCTATCACCGTTACACCATACGGAAGGTTGAGTTTGAATTTCAGGGAAATCGGACCATAATTGCCAGACAAAATGGCCACCATTTGTACGCTAATAGTGTTAAAATATAGTATATCAAGGTTTTGGACCCAGTATAGGTCACAATTTTAATTCGATTTTGATGAAACTTGAAATGCATGTTTATAACCTAAAGATCTTGATTCTTTTCGATATTTGCGCATATCAAATTGTAATTTAATGAATTATAGCCTTTGATTGTAGGAAAAATCACTTTCGATTTTGCTTGTTCTCTAACCATCTCTCGAAAATGTGGGCGTATCCTGCCTGGCAGTGCCAGCTTACTATCTTTAAAGTACTCATCGCCTTTAATTTAAAATCTTTCATAATACAATCATATGCCCATTGATGATAATACAAAACTGCCTGCTTTTTATATACTCATATTTTATGTGGGAATAAATCAAAATCTAGTCCTTCTAACCATGAAAAATTGAATGTCATCTTGTGAGTGTATATTTGTTGCCTGGAAACACAGTCTTTCATTATTATTATAGTGCTGAAAGAATTTTCATGCAAGAGGTCTCTTGTTCATGCTTTTTGCAAAATCATAACACATTTTTGGGTATAGTACACACAGTTTAAAACCATTGGTGATTTTATTTTCATAAATAAGTAACATAAAATTAATAAAAATTTGGTCATGGGCAATCATTTTAAACCATGTCATGGTAATGTGCCATTGGTTGTGAAATATTTGTAACCTTATTTAAAACATAATAGTTTTAATATAAATTATAGGCTCCATTTAGTGAATGAAGTAATTTAGCATTACAAACATAGGCTAAATTTAGTGATTGAAGTAATTTAGTCTTACAAACAAATAGTAATAAATAAAGATTCCCACAAAATTGTCAATGTCATTCCTTAAGTTTTTTTAGGTAGAAAACACCTGTCAGTTATTTGAGTTATATAGCTCATCAACCCTACCGGTATTTGCATTAAAATTTATTTTTATATAGATGGTGGTTGTATTTTAACAGAAATTGCATGATATAATTCGTATCAAAGGTTATATAACACTTGTTAAATTTGTTAGTAAATAATTGATTATGTATAAAAACTAAACCTGATATATGAATGCTCAGATTTTTAAGATATTGATTAATCATTATTGTCTATGCCTCAAATACAATTTGCAATTCTTGTTGTACAAAGCAAAAAAGTAAATGCAGCCCTGGCAATTTTTGTTGGCAGTTAGTAATTTCTGATGGATTGTCTCTGGCATACTCAGAAGAAAACCAAATAAATATGTGAGAATTAAATGACAGTGATATGATATTATTGTTCTCAATGTGCAAAATCTAAATGATTCTCTGAAGTATCTTTTTTTATTGTCTTCACAGTAATTCTAGTTAGAAATCTCGATTATGACAAAAAAAAAACATAGTATATCCATTTTCATTATGTAAAAGTCAATTATTATTAAATAAAAGATGATGATTGACAATATAATTAAATTGGCCACTAACTTTGTGCTAAAATCACTGATTTTTGCATTGATAGATGTATTTTATATGTATAATGCAGCTAGTACTAGTGAATCAGATTTTTTTAATAATAATAATTTGGGAGGAGGATATTTAATGTTTTTATTCAGCAGTTTTTGCCAGGGTATAATTTGCCGATTGCTGCCATGAGTGGAAATTAATGCTATAGACATCATTCAATTATAAGAAAATTATGTCTAATTTTCCAGATTTATTTTGATTGCCTATAATCACTAATTACATATTTAGTTTCCTTGCCTAAAATATCATTAATTCAATTTAATACTTCATTGTCATTATTTCACTATTTGCAATTAAAATGAATTTTATTTTGATATTTTTTTGGGGTAGATCTGTATTATTTTTATGTTATTATATCAGATATATTTTTTTTTAAACAAACATGTCTATTATTTTGTCATTTTCAGTTGGAATCTTTCTTCGCTCTTCCGTCCAATCAGAGAAAATTTGTTCCAAGGGGTCGCAAAGCACTGGATGAACTTTTGGCCGTATGTTGTCATCACATTGATCATGGCTTGTTTTTGCCGTGCTGTTATTGCCTCCTCACATCATCCCTATCATAACATTGCTTGCAGCTGTTCATTTTTCATTTGAAAATGATCTAACACCATTTTATTTATATCTCATTTTGTTTTTGCTAATCATCACATTGTATTTAAAAAGCATTATTCAGTACTTAACATCAATATAAACATCTATGCAGAAATCTATAATACATTTTTTAAAGCCATGTGGCCATTAATCAAGAGAAATTTTAAATGCAAATTACAGAAATATTTTAAATTGGATTACATTTGAGACCCAAGAAAAATCAGTGACAAAATAGATTTATCTCCCTTCATATCCATTGGTTTTATTTTGGAAATTATTGGTTAGAAATCAGTTTTATTCTTAACTGATTATAAGATGTAAAAATTGAACGTACATATACTTATGGGTTTCGCAGTACATAATACGGGGACATACTACATACACTATAGAATTTTGTTTCAGGTAACTTATGAAATAGGATACACTGTACATTAGAACCACTGATAAATTAACACCCAAGAAAATTATAACAATATTTTTTTTTATATGTTTGTTTTTGCCTAAAAAAATTAATTCCTGTTTGTCTAATATTTTGATTTTTTTGCATGGCTGTGGATAGAGTATTAGCTAGTTATGTCATGTGTTTGTTTTTATTTCTTTACAAATGTAATGCCATCTTCATTAGCCCAGTCGGAGTAGAACCTTTAACTCCATTTCATTTTATTTCATTACAAATGTAATGTAACTTATGTGAAGCTTTATGTCGTTTGAATTGTTTTATTTATCCCTTGCTGCATTTTTTAGTTACCCTTATTACTATTTGTTTCTTTATTACTGTTGTTTCTTGATAAGATAATTAAAATTTGATATGCAAATTGAATAATCGCTGACTTTATTAGAATTGAACTATTTTTTTTTATTTTCTTATTGTATTTTAATAAAGTGATGTTTAATTTTTGGCATGTAAATTTATGTAACATATTTTAATAATATTTTAATTTTTAAATATTGTGTTCACCTCTCGCCTTCTTTGCCCTCAAATAACCAGTTTTGTGATAAAATGGTGACATCTTATGATCAAAATATGACGAAATATTTAACAAATTTGTGACAAAATTTATTTTGACAGAGGAGAACACCATTTTAAGATGTGTAATTTTTTTGGTATGTCGTCTGCACACTAAGCACTCATTCTACACAAGCCTTATGTTCTGCACATGAAATTGTTAAATTTACATACACATATACACAGCAAACCCTACCACTGTAACACCCCATATCTTCCTTGGCAGTTTCTTATATATTTTTTTACTCTGTCATTGTGTATCAATTTCCAAAGTTTAACACCCATTTAGCACCCATTAAAAAATTACAACAATTTCTTTCTCAAATACCAACCTATATTTGGCTGACCCTGGGCAGAGCATCAGCAAATCACAAGCAGAACATGAGGCACGAAGAATGTGAGCATGCTGTATATATTAATTATTATATTTATTATTTTAACATATTAATATTAATGTGTGCAAATATTCTGATTTTAACTATTGCAGTTGGAACAAGTGTTCAGCAATCAGCCTGATGCCAAGGGAGATAAATCCAACAAAGACGTATGTGAAATGAGGGTTTTAAATTTCAAATTTAAATGATGTATTTCTCAAGGAAGAAAAAAACTATGTTTAACTTTTAAAAATAAATAAATACAGTAATTAGACAGACAAAAAGTTGTGTAGAAAATAATAATATCACTTTTATTTTTTTTTGTCTTACTTCAGTCTTCAATTTATATGAAACTAATAGTAAGTAATGACAACAAACTTTTTTCAGTTGTAGAAATAACTCTTGACAAACTGTTCTTCATGAATTGAGCAAATGAAGTCAGGCACAACTTCATTGTGCTATCAAGAGAAACTTCGCCTGTTAACAGTTGCGTTTCAGTCTACCTTTCATGTTATTCCAATTATCAAGAGTTCATTTATGTGCAAGCGAATGTTTATATAGAGCCTCAGGTTTTCTACCCATTTGAACAATTAGATGATGTTCCTTGCCAGGTTTCACCGCCCCTCCATCCTGACAAATGAAATGGAATGGGGTTTAACATCCTACTCTTCTGCACTGAACTTGGGCTAATTGAAAACGGGCATACGCCATACAGTGTGCTATGAGGGAAATTTTTGCTCGTACAGCAGTGCTATGGCCCACTCTTATATCGAATTCCAACTGCCAAGGAATCTTTTACTTGCACACTGTTCTGCATTACTGACAAGGGGTAACCACGGCGGAAGATGAACTTTCTTGGCCAATGCTGGAATCGAACACCCGACCTCCAGGCTAGAGAGCTAGCGTCTTACCCACTTAGCCATGTGAACCCCCCAATCCTGACAAGACAAAACCACCATGCTGGAAAAACCTCAAAAACTCAGATCTTTAATCTTTTAAAGGGACTATCCCTGATTTGAACAGAGACTCGGGGCTAGAAATTCGTCATTTTTTGCGAAAAACTAAGAGGATCCTCATATATGCAATCTGCGCGAATCCTCCAAATCTTAATTAATAATACCAGGTAATAATAATGTGTTAAAAACAAAATTGTGTTTTTTGTGTTAATCTAGAACAACAATGATAAAAATAAAACAATCCGGTGAAATTTTTGGTAAATACTAAAATAGTGTAAAAAGTAATATCTAGACAATGCCGTAGCCAAAATAAACTGATACGGCACGATGCCATTTCTTTATATAATACAATTTGTAGTCTTTTGTCCATCACGTAACTTGCACCACTAGTCAAACGGTAGAATGATCATGTGACAACCATAACCGAAATTGCTATAAAATAAAATTCAGTATGACATATATCCTTCAATAATATTTAAAAAATTAAACATCTGTCAGCATGTGTATAAAATAAAATAATCATAAAGGTACCCGTAACTTTCGAACTGGTTTATTGACATAATTCCAACCAAGATGTCACGTGTTATTGGAATTTCAACATTGAGATTCAGTCGGAAAATTTTCCACTTATGTGGTCACGATAACAAAATTCTTGAATCGGTTAATCGGTCAGCCAAAAATCGTATCGGTGCTGATTAATCGGATACCGTATATAAACTCTATAATAATGTAAAATAATGTTTCTTTGGTTGGCTAATAATCTCTTTGATATGCGTGAGCACTGAATAGCTGACCGTATATTATTTTAATACATTTCCTATATATATTTTAATATATATAGGGATAATCATATTGACGCACAAGGCGGTACAAATAAAAAAAACATGTGTCTTTAAAAATTGGCAACGTATGCCGAGGGAGGTGAATAGAAGAGCCTCCAAGCTATATTATTTTAATACATTTCCTATATATATTTTAATATATATAGGGATAATCATATTGACGCACAAGGCGGTACAAATAAAAAAAACATGTGTCTTTATAAATTGGCAACGTATTCCAAGGGAGGTGAATAGAAGAGCCTCCAAGCTACGTGGTAATGTCCGGTCGGGGAACGTTTTATTGGTCATCTCAGACACAGTAATGTCACATTCTGATTGTGAATTACAAAACAATATTGCAACTGAATTTAAAATTAATTTATACATGAGAATTTTATCGCTCGTAAAAAATGCATCTACAACTCCCCCGCCTCGTGCGGCATGCATTCAGTCCATTTATTATAGGGACTTATTGGTGTACGTGATTGTTGACAGCTATTTCACGCCAAAAGCAACAATTTTACACATTTTGTAGTAAGCCATGCCTAAAATGGAAGACGAAGAATCAATGCGACATCGAGTTCATGGCCGACCTTGACTTTAACCTCTGTGGAACTCACAGAATCAAATCGCCACTCGAAAGGATAAAATCATGGAACCCAAAACTATTTCGTTTCAAGGTTGGTATGCTAAAGTAATTTATTTTAAATTTTTTTTAAGAAGGATTAAAATAAATAATTAGGAAACCAATAAATTTTTATCGTAACTGAAATATGCAAAAATACTATACTTCTAAAAGACGTCGCCGGTTTGTGATCAGGGAAGTTTCCACACAATTTTTTACATAACAAAGATAACGGCTAGCCAGAAAATTATCAAAATTATAAGTTCGAAGTGAACAGTAAACAAAAACAACAATTATTTTATTTTATTTCTCATGTAGTATGCTATAAAGTAAGTCACACATTTGAGACAATTCTTCGAGATTTTCTTTTTTTTCTTCTTTTTTTTCCGAAAGTTTTACGCGAATCTTTATAGATTCCCACCCTTAGCTCTTGCGAGAATCCTTGCGCGAATTAAATTTGCAGATTCGCTTCGATTTCTAGCCCTAAGACTCTAAAATAAAAGTATGAGTAGGTATTGAATTCAATCGCCAACATATGTAGGAATGGTGTATTCACCCTGTCTCATAATTTCATCTCGATATATTGAGTCGTTTATCGGGACACGTAACCCTTTTAAATTTCGGGTCAATGTTCCAGTCCCTAAAACTTTTAGAGGTTTATACAGTGAATGACACATGTGCTAACTTGATAATGAAAGGTATATTTCACCTACACATTATCCAGACCCTGCATAATACAGCTTGGGACACGGCTCTCCATTTCCATACAAAGACTGACAGGTTTAAAGAATTTTAACCCAAAACTAAGCAGTTTTATCCTCCTAGATATTATCCTTTAAACATGCATAATGTAGGAGCTATATCTGGCTATTGCTGCTCTTTCTTTAGGTCTGAAATGTTACCTAAATTATTAATTAGATAATCAAGACTTTGGTTATTATCGTATGATGATTGAGGCTGGCTAGCCTGAAATTGAATTGATAATATCTTGGTCCAGAGTGAAACCATTTGACTGAATTTACAGCATATTCTGCCTTTATTATCTTTTTTTAACTATAATAACGAGAACTGACACCTTTTTTTATCTAATCATACTAATACCCCTTTCGAAGTAAAAGTAATGCGGATACAAAAAATTAAATACATCATTTGAATTTGAAACATTTCATTTGGTTTTACGTTTTGTTTCTCTTTATAGTTTATGTTTCATTTGAACTAATCCTGTTTTTCTTTTAGCATTTTGGATAAATATTTTATTTTTGTGTGTAAAAACAATTAATATAAAAAGAACTAGATTTATTATTTTCTTACCATTATTAGACATTAATTAATCCTTTTAGACTTCACATATATAATAATTAAACTTATTTGAATGAATTGTTAACATTTTTCTTCCAGTATATCGAACCATTGGTTCTTGAAAAATATACTGTGATGGATAATATTTTAATGCTCATTCTAGTCATGCTTATATAGCTTTCAATGTCTGTTTATTTATGTGGTCATTTCCGTCATTCACATATTAGTGGCTAGAATAATCGATATATCTTTTTGACGTCGGTTGTTCATCTAGTTGTAAATATTTTTCAACAATCACATCCAGAGATTATATACTGGTTATGTATTCTATTAAAAATTAAGCTCATTCAAAGGAATATGTCTATTCCCTGGCAAACTATCTATGTTGACCATAACGCCATATTTGTCTTCTGGATTTCTATATAATTGTTATGTGTGCTGCAGTCCACCTGCACTCAACTATTACGGTCAATATTTCTCAAAGAGAATTCTTTAGTGATTCAGACTAACCATATAATTGGATCGGCTAATTAAGATTTAGCGCCATTTATAATTTTAATCATTAGTATATACTAGCCCTCGCTAACAGCCGCTTTGAGGTCTAGACTATTAATTGTATAACATAATTTTCAAAAGTGTAATAGCCAATAGGTAGAAATAGTTTAATTAAATTAGACATGCAGTTAAATACATTATAATTTTATTTAGGAGATATTCAGTAAGTTCCTCTACATTGATCAAAAATTAAACATTTAAATACTGGCAATGAATGTTTACTTATTTAAATTTAGTTCATGAGTTTGAGTATAGAAACTAAAAATCTTGTTAAAAGAGGACAACTATGACCTCATGTTATTCAAATTTTGAGAGGACAATTTTTCATAAATCAAAAGTTTCAGAATAACAAAACCTGGTCAATGACAGTTAATAATATGATGTTGTGTTTTTTTTATATTAACCAGGAAAGTATACCTGATGTACAAGATACAACTTTATTGATACATTTCTTTGGTCAGAGAGGTTCAGACGTACTTAAATATGATGACTTCTACAGGTATATCAACTTTATGTGAAATTATTGCAAACCATCTATTATTTGTGTGATTTAAATATTTTAGAATCAAATCAGATGCGGTATTATTGAATGTTATGTGATTGTTCATGGTGAAACTAGGGAAAGCCTTGAGGAACTTTAAAAAATTTGGTAGTGCAAAACCTCATCTAATTTGTGGATTGTATCTGTGACCCGGCCCTTGATAACAAACCTTGTTCAAAGTCAAAGAGCAACAATTATCATTTGAACCATTGTTTTGCATGGAAAGGAAGACTTTTTTTAAAAATAAATTTCTGGAGCTATGGTGGCTCAGTGAGTAAGACGTTAGCCCACTAACCAGATTATCCCAGCTTAGATCCAAGTTTTTGCCGAGAATGCTCCAGTCTGGTTTCCCAACGTTTAGGGCACAATTTCTAACATGGGAGCTTTGAAAATCTGTATAGATGCTCCAAACAACTTTGCTAGTTGATGTATTTGTTGACTTAAAAATAACAACAGGATGGTATGACAAGCACTTGTCTAGGTTATTTTTCCATTTATAGAAAAGCTATTTTTGCTAACAGTAATACAAAAAGTTTTGCTCAGTTTTTTGAAGATATTTATCTGTTTTTCTTCCATGCAGATTTATGGAAAATTTACAGAGTGAAGTTATTGAGCTAGAATTTTTAGAATTTTCTAAAGGAATGAATACAATATCTGAAGTAGATTTCGCTCGCATTTTATTGAGATATACATTATTAGATAAGGCAGAAATAGACCAGTGTATTGATAGGGTTAAAGAGCGCATTCCGGAAGAAATGGTAAGTATTTCTGAAATTCAAACTACCACTTCCTTATTGTAGAACACCTAATACCACTTGTCATATTTTTTACTTTTAATCATATGCATAGTGAAAATTCATGTCTTACTGTATGATTATTTTGTGTTAATTTGACTGTTTATTTGACTGAAGAATAATTTCATGCCCTTTCTTTTATTTCAGGGAATATCTTTCAAAGATTTTAAACAGTTCTGTCAGTTTTTGAACAATTTAGATGATTTTTCAATAGCTATGAAATTGTACACATATGCTGAACAGCCAGTTTCACAAGGTAACTGATCTTTGAATTTTACAAAGGCGGGTCCAATAGAGAAATCGATAGGTCGTATCTTTTTTTTCCATTTGTACATGGACTTGTGAATGACATATTTTACCACGAGGGTAGCCATGATTACGTCAATGACAATTCAGTTTTTAATGTCTAATGGGTAGAAAGAATACCAAAATCACAAAATAAAGCTGGAATAATTATACTTAAAGAAACAGAAAATATTTTAATTTTTATTGACAGATGTCAAACATGTGCTCTGTCAACCAAGTCACTGTATTCCTCTAGCTAGACATTTGTACTATGAGCTTTAAACACTTGTGGTACTAGCCAATCAACTTGGCGATATAGAGAGTGTATAGTCTATTTAAAGACTGGTAATCCCCAGTACTTTCTAGTTTCTAGCTGTATTGAGTATGACAGCGGCTCATTCTGCATAAAAAAAACTTGGATTGCCCTCATATATATAAACAAATTTTATCTACAAGTTTGCCGTTTTTGAACACAGTTTAACTGGGAGGCTGGTATGTTGGATATTGTTGGTATTTAGTATTTCAAGATAAATCAACCATGAAATAATGTAACAATCTGGTCCAAATTGTATGTTTTCAGTTATTGAGTCATCATTGTAGAAATTAATGCTACAAACTTACCATTTTACAGTCAAATTTATAATAAAAAAATTGATACCATCATTTCCCATGCCAATTTCTACTGATAACCAACCTAGAAATTTATAAAAAAAAAAAAAAAAATAGTTAATATAGACTGCATATAATGTAATATCAGAGATAAGGTGGCTATGAAGACCTGGTTATCCAGAATGTCAGTGACTAGTTTCGTTTGTATTGAACTCTTCAGACTGATTGGACTCACATGTTGGGCATTTTTATTTATACTATTCCAAAACTTACATTCGGGATAACCAGGTCTTCATAGCCACCTTATCTATTATATTATCTCACCCTCTGCTTACAATCTCGTTATGTCAAATTTTGTTGATCAAATCGATTGGTCGTGATTCCTTCTTTTGCCTCAGAATCAACCACCACTTTGACGGAAGATATTCTCTCGGCTAAAAAATATTTTTTCTCTCCGCTACGAGAGATACATAGAATCAAACCTGTTAATAAGAAGCCGCTTATTTGACATTGACAAATAATCGAAAGGTGAATAGGCTTTTCCGTCCAGTTAATACAATGGACAATCTGACATCGGTTCACATAAGAGAGACACGTGCAAGTCGTCTCCTACTTACGATTTCCAAGGCATTATAGTCCCAAGTCATGACTCTCTTACAAATAAAACATTGAATCACACAGTATTTAACATTCTTAAACCTAACTACTTTATGGATTCAACGACAAATCTAAACTTGGGCACTCGAACCATTTTTATTTTTGTATCACAATACATATAATGTAACCTTTCTAACATAAAATAGTCCATTAGCCTTTCTTTTTAAATATTTTTGTATGCTAACATTCGTCACTATCTATCCATCGTCAGCACCCCAATTTTCTTCTCCATCCAGGCTATTTTAAAGGTCTCTGTAGAGTAGAGGCTAGATTTATCTTTTTATCTTCCTATTGAATTTCCAGAACTTCTGATTTTTATGTAGAATCTAATGAACATTCTAGAGGCTAAGTTCTTATTTTATATCCTGTCTTTGAAGCAACAATTGATAAGAAGTGATTGCCCTGAGATGTGTGGTTTGGTTTAAATTTTCATTTTTATTTATTTTACAGAAGATTTCCAGAGAGCTGTAAAGATCTGTACAGGTTTTACGTTAGGTAAACATATTGTTAATACAATGTTCCAGATATTTGATGTGGATGGAGATGGTCATCTTAGTCATCAAGAATTTATTTCCATTATGAAAGACAGGCTGCATAGGGGTTCAAGGGTAGGTACTCATTATTTTTAAGTGTTAAGAATTGTATTAACTTAGGTGAGTACTGTATGTTTGAAAGATACCGGTACACAAAAAACTTAAATCTCCCTTTTCTCTATTGTTATTAATTCATTTGTTAGATTTTTAATTCACATGTTAGATATTGGATATTTCCACTGTTTTCAATGGATTGTGCTTCTATTTTAGTTTTTCATTGGTCGATAAAACATTTATTTATTATCATTTACATATCCCACTACATTTAATTTCATTTTCATAAATTATTATTAAACTCATATCAATTATTTTTTTATCTTTTTTCAGTCCCATCTTATGCACACACAAGGAAACTGGGAGAATTTTCGGGCATGTGTCAAAACTGAAATGAAAAGTTTTTAAATGTTTGTGCACTATCTTCATTCATATGATTGCATAATTTATTGATAACAGTATATAATTCACAGATTTATTTTACTATACCATCTTCACAAGAAAAATTAAGTAATTTAGTAATATATTACTGACTATATAATAAGCTGTTAAAAAAAATTGTTACATGGTATTAAAGGAGAACAGCAGCCATTGCATTTATTTTGTACATTCACATCAATTTTTTGACGAGTATTGTAAAATTGCTGCAAGCCAGAGTTTTTGTGATTGTTTAATTTAAGTTGCTGGAATTTTTTGGCTAGTTATTGCTCACAATAGGGAAATGACTTACGACCCTTTATAAAGCTGGTAGCTGGCGTATATTCATGGCATGCCTTCAATACTTGTAAATACTGTATAATTATGAAAAAAATCTGCAGTGTCTGAAGTTCTCCTTTTAAGTTCTGATTTTATGAATGTTTAAATATATTATTATAACAGATCATGTAAATCGACATTTACAAGAACTAATAAATTCACGGTTCACCGGTTCTTGACTCTAAAAAATGACAAAATGCATGTTTTGTTTTTTTTTCATATGGCTTTGATGACTTTTCTTTAGATCTCTTTATTCCCTCATGTTTCGTATTTCTAAATGGTTATGTCAAAGTGTAGGCCATGGCCATTGTTACTTCACTTTCTTCCAATTATAATGTAATGTACTACCATTTTTGTATGCGGGAAAAAGTTGATTTTGCATTCAGTTATACAAAATATAACATCAAATACCTATAGCCTCAAACTTGACGCCCAAAAAATATTGTAAACCACTT
The DNA here is from genome assembly GCA_917208275.1 of Patella pellucida. Taxonomy (NCBI): domain Eukaryota; kingdom Metazoa; phylum Mollusca; class Gastropoda; family Patellidae; genus Patella; species Patella pellucida. The sequence continues at coordinate 40,865,005 of OU795043.1, read as the reverse complement.
TTAAAGAATAGTTTGTATTGGTTATCTTAGAAATAAAAATGAAATGTAATTGTCTCTTTAATATCTTTATTGAAATCAGTTAAGCAACATTACATGTACTTGATTCATGGAAACTAAGGAATTGGTTCAGAACTCGAAATAATAATTCTTATTAAAATTGTTTGTTAAATACAGGAACAGAAAGAATGGTGCCTAAACAGAGTTATAGTTCTTTATTATTAGTGGTGTTTAAAAAAAACGAAAGCTTTCTTAAATACTAATAGTCCATTATTCTTCATAATTGAAGGCAGCATTTCCATACCCCAACTTTCTCAAAACTTACTCAATGTGACTTAGGTGTGATATGGAAATGACCCCTTCAATTAATATTCATTTGGTTATATTAGACCGTATAGTGTCATACATAAAAATGCATGAAAGTTTCTCAACATGTTCGCAAGTAAAGTAGTATTCGACAATGTTTACTTTTATCTCAAGTTTAGTGCACTGCTTTGAAGGGGTATTGCCAGATAATATCAAATTAATTAAAACATCATTTTGTGTGTTTATAAGAGTTACTATTGCAAACAAATTTACCCCAAAAGACACTATACAAAAATTTTGAGACTATAAAATTGCATAGATATATGTTTGTAAAAGACAGGGACATGTTTGTGGGGTACATGGTTGTATTGGAGAGCCATATTTAACCAGTTCAGTTTCATTATCAGAATTATAAAAGGAATTAAATACTATTTTTGATAAAGTTTCTTTTAGAGGTTTGTTGTATTGAACATTGATTACAGATCTGATAATGCCACTTTCACTGTAAATGAATTTTGTTATTGTTTATATCAGTAGATGAGATATTTTATAGTAGTAAATACATGTATTGTTAATAACGTTTTCTATTCTATTTATCTTTGTTATTTACATGTGATATAATATTACTGGAATGTTTTCTATTCTAACTTATTGATTAAAATATATAAAACTTAAATTTATTGTCTGCTTTGTTGATGAGTTGTGTTTGGTTCTATTTTTATGCACATTTAATAGAATTTATAATATGGTCACACAATTTTCATCCAAATTTAATAATGAAATTCGGTATGTGGCTTTACATTAAAGAGATCTGAGCTCTTGATGCTGTCAATAGTAAGCTAGATTCATTAATTATTGCCCTTGTCGAAACTTAAAATTATTGAAGTTCATGTTAAAGAGAGGGAGTACCCTTATTGAAACATATTTTATGGGGTTAAATATCCCCAAGATGGATTATTATGATGTTGATTAAGACAAATATAGCAAAACTACCAAATAGAATCTGCATGTTTCCATCCTAAGTTCGATATTTTTTTTAGATAATGACCCCAAAATAGCCCTTATTTCACTGCTGTTATTTCCACAACCAAATATAGTGTCCAATATGCAGAATAAATTGCAATATATGCAAAACAATTAATTTCAAAGGACACAAAATTGCTGCTTACATCTTATTGATCTTCTACAAATATCAAATGAAATATGACTTTTTGGTGGTAAACAATTTATTCAAGTTTTATAAATGCCCAAGTACGTAAAAAAGGGGATGAAAGGGTCTTAAGATTTCAAACCAAAAATGAGATAAATTTGGTTTGAGCCTGTTACCCAATGAACATTAATTTTAAAACAATTCAACCAAATTATCAAAAATGTAAGTCCTATCAATAAACTTCCGGGCCCTGTTTCTCGAAATCTTAACTTAAGATAAAAATCCAAATTTTATTAGATACCTCAATTTTGATTGGCTAAGCACTAAAATAAAACCAATATTACTAAAATTTGGATTTTTTCTTAGTTAAAATTTCATAGAAACGGGACCCAGGAATACAAGTGACGTGTCAATTTCTGTTTATTACTGAGCGACCACGTTTCGATTAGGTTTCTCTAAGTTTTATCATTGCTAGAAAAAGACAAAAGAAGCCCAACAATTGTATTCCATAGAAAGTGTGTCTTGCATAGTTCAAGCCCAAATTACTACTCCCACAGAAAATAATGAAATGGTTGAGGTGGGGGGGGGGCAAATACAAGTATATTGCTAAAAATACCTTTTTTGAAACGCTGCAGTGAGTGGGTGTAGATAATATGACAGGGAGTTAGATATGCATAGGCTACAAGAAAGGGTGGGGAATAATAATAATACGAACACACAAAAAACTAATTTAGATTGTCAGGTCAGTTTTGGGTTCCGGTGTCTGGTAAAAGGGAAATGTACAACCCAGCACCACTCACTCTGCCTGCCTCTTAATAACCCCGCGCCACTGGCAGGATGAACTACCCGAAGATGAGACATGGATGTATCTCAGAATACAAATTGGACTTTTTTTTAAAAAACATATGACACGGCTTATGACAACATTCAGTTCCCTGTCAAATGTTTCAAAGGCGTCCGTTTCTCGACAATTTGTCGGCTTGTTCAGTCGGTTTATAGCCTTCACATTCCCTCACCATGAAAAATACAACAAAATCGTGAATGATAGAATGCAACTCACGTTAGCAATATTTCAAATGCTAATTTTCTGAACTAGCCTAGGGTTTCTTCTGTGTTGAGGGAAACCGGAAAACCAGACGACACCTCACGCGCTCACGCGCGCTCGGACGAGGGCAATCATAATAGAGTGATCGTTCCTTGTTGTCATTCAAATGTCTAGCCTGGAGATAGCCACGTGTTCATCACCAGTTTGTTTAATTGTATAATAGCCAATCAGTGTTGGCTAATTAAACACTCAACATTATTATTGCTCATCTATACAGTTTGTGCTATTCCCCAACTGGTCAATGAATAGATCTATTCTGGACCTCGGGTCCTCACGCCCAATAATTACATATTTGGTGTTGTATGCAGTTGCCCGGTTATCCAGTATTTGGTGCAGGTGTTGATGAAACAAATGCAAAGTGATATTCATCCTCCCCCTTTTCAATCTCTAGGACAATGTCTTTTGTATAATACTGTTCGGGTACTGTTAAATGGTGATGACATTCCTTCTAATCTGACAAAATGAAGAGCGTCTCAATAGTTGACCACATAATTAGTAGGCCGAAGCGATGAGCGACGGAGATGTTTTTCATGATAATTGATTCCATAACATTTTCAGTACTCTGATCATTCCCGGGGGGGGGGGGGGCACTAATAGAAGGAGTTTTACCACTGAAAATGTGTACCACAATAAATAACAGAAACTCACCATATATACACAAGTACAACATAGTAATGTTGTTATGAAGTAATCAATATAGTAAAGAAGAATTTAATGATATAATTAAACTTGAAAAATTTCTGTTAGTTTTGTTTTATTTTGAAAGGCCATGAATCTATTTTCGACTGATCGTAATTTTTATTTTGAATTCCATGTATACTAAATGTCCAAAAGAAAGTACATTTTGCATTCCGTGCTGCATCAACTAAAGTTGTTTTCCATTGTATGTGGTATTTGGGTACAATGTCAATTTGTTTCATTTTGTATTTCTTTGAAATGTTGAGTTCGGACGCAAGAGACAAACTCAGTAATGTTTTATTAAATGTTTTTAATCTAATCAAATTTTAATGTGTCTACTGTCCTCTGGACATTAGTATATATGGGGGTGGGGCTTACGGCGACCCCTACTATCCCCAGTGCCTCTTACTGTTTTAATTCAACCATGGGATCTGATGCTAAGATTTCATTCTGTTTACAGAACACTCCCTATATAAGCGTATGTATACACATACGATTATGGTTGATGTATAGATTTGTGTTCGTGACAGGATTCGCCAAATTATATTAAACTATATATTCGTTAAATATTTACATAATATAAAGATACGGCAAGTTATTATGGGATCCGAAGACAAGCCCGAGCTTTTTTATAAATTCATCTCTTTCGGGTTAATTGGTGGAATGCAATGTGGCGCGCCTTGCGTTTAGAGTTTTTGAGCCACCACCCCCTTGAGTTTTAGCGCCCTGTCTAACAGAAAAAATAATCACGAGATTTCAATGCGGTTTTAATAATCATACTCATAACGCTCAATCAGTATCACTTGGATCGGATATGCTACATACCCCCCCCCCCCCCCGCCCGAAATGTCTTGACGTAGGGAGGAGAGACACTCCCGTCCACTAACAAAATAGGTTACAAGAGACCATTATCAGGTTTTATCTTATCACAGTATCCCAATTCAGCTCTAGACCCGACATAAAGGTGGAACTTGGGTTGTGGAATTATTTTCAAGGTATAAATAAGACGAATTTTGCCGATGTGTATACTTTCATCATAACATATTTTTGAATTTTAACAAATTTCTGATTTCATGCCATGACCATGTATGAAATCACAAACGATTTTATCAAATTCCGATTTACCGACGATTATTAATATAGATATTACAAATAATGAAAACACAACGTCGTACCAGTGACCCAGTGAAACACTTGAGAACTAGGTCAAATCCTTACCTATTCTTCAGGTAAGAGATTAATAAACTAATCTGTTTAGGCTAGGTCGGGTCGAACCAACAAGGAATACATAACATATTATTTAAAATAGAAATACAGCCTACCTACGAGTATTTCTAACGGTAAAATAGTTAGATTAGAAAAACATAACCCAGTTTAAGACGTTACGTGGACTTACTAAATAGTTAAACCAACTAACTGTAAATAGCCGGTGAACTCACTCTTTACTGACCAATCATCAAGCGATATCGATTTTCCCGCCCATTTAGCGGTGCCTTTATCAACACTTGCTGGCATTAAAATGTCCATTTCACCTTTGATCTGTCTCCTTACCTGATTCGCAATCTCTGATTCCGGATTTTATTTTTAAGGAATCTCTTTATTTTAGTTGATTGTAAAAATGGCTAATATGTTCCACGTGGAAAGGATTTCGTGTGTCAACTGTAAACGATGCCAGTCTTCACCGATATCAGAAGTTGCCGTTCGTCAAATGGCGAGAAAGTTAAGAAGAATAGGGGACGATATGCAGAACAGACATTTTTCTGTCCATGAACAGTTTTGGTTATTTTTAAGGAGATTAACAGCACCCTTGGGATTTAATGTAACTATTTGGAACTGGGCTCGACGAATACCTTTAGTTAAATAACTGTTTAATAGAAGATATTTTTTTAGTGTTTGAGGTAAGTCAGAAAAACATTTTTTTTTTACTTTTGCTGAATTATTAATTTGAATACTTTTAATAAGAATTTTAGAAAAAGAACCTATTCTGCTTCCTTCATACATTAGCTAAAATTGGTGTTTAAATCCTATTTTACTTCAGGTAATTATTAATTTATAACAACATTTATTTTGAAAACATAATGTTTATTATGATCTCTATATTTCAGAAACGATAAAATATGAACTAATAATATGGCGTGAATGTGCTATAGAATATAACGGTGAATATTTAAGACAATAAAAAGAAAAACGTGATAGATAAAACAAAATTAATCGAGTGATATGAAGGAACTCTTTACACTCTGTTTGCGGTGCCAAAGATTTTGAAGAAAGTTCCAGATGTGGTGATGTGTTTTGACTTAATTTAGTAATTGACTTAATATAATTATACCAATAAAAATTCATGTACGAAAATGTAAATATCATGACATAAATGTTTTCTTATTTATATAATTTTCATTTTTGAAATTTAAATTTCATAGAGGCGTAAAAAAACTAAGTTGTTCTTGCCTGTATAAGCTTATTATTTAAAATATTTAATGCCTAGTACTGTTATTTATTTTCCTTATAGATCAATTCCTGCATTATATATAGTTTATATTTATAGAAAATATACATTCTTGGTACGCTTTATCAGTAATTATACAAATTAGAATATTATATTGTTTAAATATATTTAATCATATTATTTTATGTTGTATTGTATTGTGAATTATAATCATATTATTTACAAAATGTCTCGTATTTGTGTCAAATGCATTATATAATTAAATTTAAAGAAAATGAATTGATGCCATGTTCTTTCTCACAAGTCGAGTTGTTAGAACATACTTGTGATTAGTCAAAAATAACCAAAAATGTTTTATTCTATTAAAATGAAGCGCTTGTAATTCTCTTTCTATTGATATATAAATCAATACCATCGCTCATTTCAAAATGTCTGAAAATATCGATAACAAATATGTTTTAATTGCAATTATCTCAAAATCAGGCATTTTAACTTATCACAAGTGTGTTCTAAACCCTCGAAGTATTAATTGTGATTTCATACACTATGTACATGTATAAAGTCATAAAAAAATAAAAACAAATATTGACGTCTAAATATTGTGGTCCTTTGTTCAGAATGATAGCTTTAGTATTTTAGTTGTACAGGATGTAAACGTGTTCCTATTGGTAAGCATTTGTTTCCATCCACGGGAGCCTGGTGTTATGACGTCATATGTGTATTGCGGGTTAGGATAAGGGTTAGGCTTGACCCAGGGTTAGTGTTAGGACTAGCTAGCCCTGTCTACATCTCGAGACTTTGACGAAATCTTTAGGCCACAACCCTTACCCTAACCCTTTTCCTAACCCACAATCCACATATGACGTCATAACACCAGGCTCCGGTTGATGGAAACAAATGCTTACCATTCCTATTAAATAATTCCCTTACTTCATCAGTATGGGTACTTAAAAGGTAGAAAGTAACACAATTTTAAAAGTCTTCTTCGAAGATGTTAATTGATTATGCGTAACATATTTGAAACCTGTTGATATTTCTGGGAGGCATAGTAATGTTTTCTTGTGATCAGTATAATTTTATGAGTCATCTTTTGGCTTATAATTTAACCGTATTTATAGTTTACATTTTGATCAAATACATTCGCGAGGGGCGGAGGCCAAAAGAGCATGTACTACAGGGTTGGGGACATTGTTTTAATTACGGGCGTTGTTTCCGTGGTGCAGGGCTTGGCAATGGCTGTGTCTAGTCGTTCAGGTGGGACAATTAACCGGGGTGCCCTGCAGACATTTGTATGCATGTAAAATAACCATTGACAGTTGGAATTCGAAATAAGAGTAGACCGTAGAGCTGCTGTTTAAGAAAAATTCCTCTCATAGAAAACCGGCGTATGCCCGTCTTCATTAGCCCAGTCAGTGCAGAATAGTAGGACGTTGAACCCCATTTCATTTCATCCAGTTTTTACTACTTGTTTATTTCGTGAAGCATTGGATGTTAAAATAAATGATGCCATTTATAAAAGAAAGTCTTATATGTATATGCATTTGCGTTGATTGGACAAGGGCATTGGGTCGTCAAAATTAATTTCTCATTGGCGCCGAGTGCTACTTATCTTATTGTTCCCTCTTTCTTATATTGTTTGGCTTGGGTGGGGTGGGGGACATATTTCGAAAATAGACTAAAAATATACGCCAATGATATTTCGCTTGGTGTTCCTTGATCCATGAAATGACTTCATCAGACTGAAAAAAATGTTCATTTTCTTCGAGGATTGGCTATATAGTGTTTCTGTACACTAAAGTAATACACATTATTTACCTTTGAAAAAATATGTGAACGGTCTAGCTTGTTGTAGTACCCTGGAATGGAATACTACATAGGATGTCCCCATAACCAAAATGTAATTTGCCTCACGAATTATTCATATAATACTAATAGTCTATTTATAATGCACTGTTTCCATGACTAAGCATGCTCAAAGCGCTTTAAGTTTTATGATTTCCTTTCTTTATCACGGGGGATCACAGTAGCTAAGTGGGTAGGACGCTGGCTCGCTACCCTGAAAGTCAGGTGTTCGATCCATGCATTGGCCGTGAAAGTTCATCCAGATTTTTCGGCGCGTTTTCCCTTTGTCAGTGATGCAGGCCTGACAAAGACAGCTTTCTAGTCTTTCGGTTGGGACAAAAAACCGAGGTCCTGTTCACGGAAAAGATCCCTTGGCAGTTGGAATTCGATATAAGAGTAGGCCGTAGCGCCGCTGTCCATGCAAAATTACAGAACAGTAAGACGTTAAACCCCATTTCATATCATTTCTTTATCACGGTTCATATGATTTGACATGATTACCTAAATATTGGCATTATTAACACGTCTGCTGATATGATTAGACCGCGGTGTTGTAATACATAACTACCATAAGGTATATTATCTCAGAAATCGGTCAGTATGACAGTACACCTATATATAGACTTAATACTGGTCATTGGTCATCAACGTAACATCATAGAGATTGAAGTTTATTAATACATAGCATTAACTGTAAGCTTATATCCATAATCAGCTAAATTACTTATATTAATGTAAGGATGAAAGATAAACTTGACATTAATGACTTTCGTTCTTCTTGCTTTGTATCACAAAGGAATTGGATGTCAGTTATTTTGATTAAATTTAGATTAAAGTACAAACTTGCCATGGTGTCCATCTAGCCGAATTTCCTGTTTCTTAAACAATTTATTTAAAAAGTTCACAGACTAAGAATTCTTAGTATCAGGAAATGGCCCAGCTACGCATTTGCTGTACCAATAAGTTATAATATATGATGGCAAAATCAAACAACATTGTAAAAAAATCTGTAATGTGTGGTATCAAACCAGACAACAGCACCATCAGGTAGTCGAAATTGATAATAACTAAAAATGACTATGATACAAGCAAAAGATGCACCCACATGCAGCATGTAGCACCAACCCAGAAGATATCGTATTGAGCTAAACAATCTGTGATACTAGAAAATGTTATCAGCTATATACTTTAATGTACCAAGCTAGACAATGGTAATAGCTTCTTTGGTGTTTTTGTACAAAGCATATTAAATGGTGTTTGTTCCTAAACTCGAATAAAAACAAATTATCAAATACAAGAAAAAAGTAAACAAGATTACAATATTTCCCACCAGACGAACGAAACTAGTTACATATTGATGGTAGCAGAAAAAGGATACCTCGAACATAAGGCACTGGACATGTTGATTTGGATAATTTCCGAACAGGTTCCGTTTACACATACGGCGTTTGTTCATCACATTTTTAGTTGAACGACTATTTTCTATCTAAAATGGACAATATTAATGCCGAAAAATATATAGAGCAATTAAATTTGGATTAGTTTTTCAAAGTATTAAGTCTACTACTAAGTTTATTTTATACATGAGAAACAGTGCTAGTTATCGTATAATCGAGAAAGGATAGGAAACATAAATGAGACGCAATGATTTTAATTTCATTAGAAATAAAATGAAATGTGGTTTAACGTCTTACTTTTCTGCTCCGATAATTATCATTAGAGGCAATAATATTCTGTAGGATACAATTTAATCATCCAATCCAATTAATCAGCTAGAATTATTTGATATCTTAATGTAAGATTAATCTCAGACCAATAACAGATAATGAAATGTTTTTTAAGATCAAGAATCCGGTCAACCCGCTAATAATTTGCTAATTCCAGCAAAAAATATACCCAATATATTACTAATTCCCGTAGCTGTTTCATCATGTTACGAACTCGTTATTGTATATTGTATACCGATACGACATGTCCGCCTCTATCCAGGTCAACTAGATAAACAGTGTTACCACATCACAAGTAGAGATTAATGGAGTTTCTGATTACTATTATGTAACACATTTTCTTTCCCGCCATAACCAATATTCCCGTAAGTGCGCCAACAAAAGACAAGAACCAAAAATAGAAAGTTTTTAACCATCGGCATATTTTCTAGTTTGGGTCATTTGTTTATATAGACCTGGGGACATCTTAACTTTGACATATCAAGAACGACAAATACATTATATCACACTTTTTTTTTACATATGTCAACACATATAGGGCGAGGACATAATGTATATTTATGTAGGCATATATTTACCCCTGTGTGACATTTGATTAACAATAAACACACTTCTTGAATAATTTCTATTGTATTGTGTCCCAAACGATCGATAATTCTTTTATTAGACAACCTTTCAAGTCCGAATTCTATTGAATACCTAAACGTTTCTTGATTGATTTAGACTACTTTTTTGAAAACAATCTACCGATGTGGTTACTTGTATAGTTCAATTTTACTACAACATGCTTGCAGCATTCGTATTTCCTGTAGCATATAGCAGACCATGACTTATAGGGCAATATACTCTTCTTCATTAGCCCAATCGGAGTAGAACAGAAGGATGTTAAACCTCATTTCATTTCATTTCTATTTTCCATTTAACCAGAATCCCAAAAGATCAAGAAGCATGAATATGGTCAAATCATCAATGCGCCCGTTTTATCTTCGAATCATCTGTTTTAAAATCTGTTGAGATATATAGTGAACCCCCGTGTAATATAATTATCTTATTGTCGTTAGGCCCACTGGGAACTTATTTGTAATGGTATGAATAAAGACACTGCTACTTCAATTGTCAAGATGCAGTTAAAGATTTCAACCTCGTGCGTTTTTTTCTTGCAATACGCGCATGCGATAAATTGAACCATATTATGCTGGTCTCGAAAAGACCCAAGTTAACTTCGACGTGCTGTTTAATGTCAGTCACATCTGAGTTTCCAGATTTTATATCTAAGGCATCCCTAAAAAGAACTTGTTTTGTGGATTTGATAGTTTTATTTCTAATTTTCCTATCCTTAAAGTTGCTTTCCTAACCTTAACTTTGATTTTCTGATTTTAAATTTGATTTGTCTAATTTGAGATTTGATTTATCTAATTTAAAATTTGATTTATCTAATTTAAAATTTGATTTTTCTAATTTGAAATTTGATTTGTCTAATTTAAAATTTGTTTTAATTAAATTTGAAATTTGATTTTTTTAATTTGAAATTTGATTTTTCTAATTTGTATTATAAATTTTTCATTTAGAAGTTCATAATCAATTTTGAAAACTAATTAGTTTATAATTCAAATTATAATATATAATTTATAGTTTTTAATTTGTAATTAATGGTTTTTAATTTGTAATTTATAGTTTTTAATTCGTAATTTATAGTTTTCTATTTGTAATTTATATTTTCAATACATCATTTATAATTTTCAAAACATTATTTTAAAGTTTTAAATTATTTTTAAAATTAAGAATAAATAAAAAAAATAGGTAATCATAAATCCAAGAAATTGAGCTCCGTATATTTGTAGCCCTTGTTTAAAGGTGTCTATATTTATCTCTTAAATGAAATAGGTTAATGATACTATAATAACATAGACGACCAGACAGTGTTAAATAAGTGGTAATTAGTAACGGGTAAAAAGGTAATTAACCTGATATATGAGAGAAATTATTACTTATTACTTCAACTTGACATCAAGACTATAATAGACATAATAGACTTATACTATTAGTTTCCTGTTATAAACGAGAGCCGTATAATTAGTCATTATAACACTGCATGGGGATATTAAAAAATAGAGCTGTTATATTGCAAGAAAATATATAGAATTGATCTCAAGGAAATATATAGAAGTCGTATACATCTCAAGAATAAAACTGTTATATCTCAAGAATAAAACTGTTATATCTCAAGAAAATATGTGGAACTGTTATAACACTGTTACATTTATCCCAAGAAATATATAGACCTCGTAAATCTCAAGAAATATATAGAACTGTTAAAGTTTAAAAAGCAAAAATATTTTATACCCACAAACTGTTGTGGATATGGTGCTCCGAAATTTAACCCAGGTAAATTATACTCAGTTTGATTAAATTTAAGTTAAATGGAGTGGTTTCGATCCATCCTGGGCTTGTACGTAGGGTCGCCTGCCTTATCTCGTGGGGTTTCTCCGAGTTTTTTTGGTTGCCTCCATGGACGGCGGCACTACGCTTTATTATCTTTTTTTCGAATTTAAAATGTCAATGTGCATTTGGGGTTTCGGATTTTCCTTGCCATACCCCCGCCGTGCACCACTGACAAGGGCAAACCACACCGGAAAATCCTTAAAACTGGGAGTGAACATGAGACCCAGTGATTAGAGATCCAGCGTCTTATTCGCCGATACGAGCCAGCAAAAAAGAAATCCTTTTGCATAAAGTGTTAATAGTTTTTTGTTTGTCCTGGAGAGGGGTCACGGTGGCTAAGTGGATAAGGCGCTGGTTCGCTAGCCTGGAGGTCGGGTGTTCGATCCCTGCATTGGCCGAGAAAGTTCATTTCGATTTTCCTACGTGATTTCCCCTTGTCAGTGATGCAGAAGGAGGGCCTGACAAGGACATCTGCCTAGTCGTTCGGATGGGGCGAAAAACCGAGGTCCTATGTACACATTGTAGTGCACGTAAAAGATCCCTTGGCAGATGGAATTCGATATAAGAGTAGGCCGTAGCGCCGCTGCCCGTACAAAATTACCCTCATAGCACACTGTATGGCGTATGCCCGTCTTCAATTAGGTTAAGTGCATAACAGTAGGACGTTAAACCCCATTTCATTCATTCAGTTTGTCCTGGAACGTGTTCCCAAGCTCCGTTAATCTTGTTGTTCATGGGGGCGATGATCCTCGAAAATAAAAGCCACGGGTTTTGCCAATTCCGGTACGATCGACATGAAACTTGGCATGTTTGTTTCTTGAACAGTTGTGCATTGACTGTCGATAGCGCAATGCTCGGTTCCCGGTCCATAGTACACTCGTACTTTAAAAAAAAAACTTCTCTGATTTCTCTTCAAATAAGTACAATCGGGAACTTTATAAAGTTATCCCAATAATTATCACCCTTATGATATTTCTAGTCTGATTAGCCTACTTATAAATTGCCACAGATGAAGACTATACACGAGGTATGTAATAGCCTATTATATAATATATATTACTGGAACGGAAATACTATTTAACCCAGATTGTTTTCTTACTAATAAGTCTTATTTTAGATTGATAAAAGTACAACCCAGTTCTTACTTCAAATTGTGCGGCCACAAGAGAGAGAAAGAGAGAGAGAGAGAGAGAGAGAGAGACATTGAACACACTCTGTCAGCATGCTTGCATTTTAACGTCCACTCGACACAAACTAGGTCCTTTCGGGACTAACATATGGTGAGAAAGAGACAGAGGAGATATAGAGCGAGAGAGAGAAAGAAAGAGAGAGAGAGATATTGAACACACTCTGTCGGCATGATTTTTTTTTTTTTTTTTTTTTTTTTTTTTAACAATATTTTATTCAAATAAGATATATATTATACATTCACTGACAAAAGTTAAGGATTCAAAAACAAGCCAAAGGCTTATATTAATTCGTCTCCTTATTTAATAAATATACTAAATACACATATCAATACAAATAACTAAAATGAACAAAATGTACAAGTATAGATTACATATTTATATACAGTACACAAATAAATAAATAAATAAATGGGTCACAGTGTCCAGGTTTCAAAGTTAATTTACACAAACAGAAAGTAATGTTATTTGGTGTAATAATGTTGTGATTAGCGAAGCAATTATTTAATGGTGTTGATAGCAGTTGGGGGGTGTGCGAACCCAAAATTGTTGATGGGGGAGAGAGAGAAATTTAAATCAAGAGTAGACGGTAGGTAAAGCCACGCGAGAACGTTTAGTATCATCATATAGAAGGCGGTAAATAGAATAACCAGAAGGACATATTTAATATCACCATTCGATCAAGATAGAGTTAATAGAATTAGTAGGACCCGATTAGTATCAACAGTCAAGAGAATAGGTCAATACAACAGGGTGCTGTAAATAAGACCAGCAGAAACAGGATGAGTATCGTCAGTCAATAAATATCAGGACATGGACGGATCATTAATCAAGGAACAATAAATTAAATCAAACCAAATCAAATCCGGTGACGGTAAATAAAACACAACATGACACACTGTGTGTAATTGCGTGGTGTAATAGGTAACATCAGTCGAGGAGACGGGTAAGTATCATGAATCAAGACAATAGGTAAGTAGCCTCGATCAAGAGATGATAAGTAGATGCAGTCTTAAGTGATAAGTATCATCCACCAAGAATCAGTAAGCAAATACAGTTGGAAACGGTAAGTATCAAAAATCAATAGACGTTAAGTACTTTGTTTAATTTTACTTAAATCTATTGGATCGGTTTATGAATAACTGAACTGCGGCAAAGATTTCTATATTTGTTGAAGACGTCAAGAGGCTGTTTCCATATAACAACGTTCTAATCTCCCGGTGTGTATATGGTAATAGTAATATAGTTTCTTGTCTTTGTTTTATAAAGTTGGAGCAGTATAATAAATAATGTTTACTGTCTTCCATAGTGTGACCACATGTACACGATGGATTATCGGAAACATTCATTAAGAACTTGTGGTAGTTCAGACCACTTTTCTGACATCTAAGTCTAGTGTGAATTATTTGGAGTCTTCGATCTCCTTGGTAGTAGTGTTTAGGGATCGTTTGGTCGCTTTTGTTTAGGTGACCTTTGAACTCTTGCAATGTTGAACTTTGCTTTACATCTTCGGGGAGGTTATTCAAGAATAAGACCGTAGAAGGGAGAAAAGACAGTTTATATGTAGTTGTAGATGCATATATATTTCGGTAATGTGATTGGTTACGTGTAGCGTGTGGATTAAGGGCAGCAACTCTGGGTGGAACGAGTAATGATAGGTAGCTGGGGGTGTGTTTGTGTATCATCTTGTAAAATACAATGAGTTTGTGTCTGTGTCGTCTCTCTTTTAATGGGATAAATCCAGATTCTTCATATATAACTTTATGTGATGTTCCTCGAATAAGTCCGGTAACTGTTCTCAACGCATCAAGCTGAAGTTTCTCAATTTCAAGAGTCTCCTGGCCTGTACAATTATCCCATAGGACATCTGCGTAGTCAAATAAGGGGAGAATAAAAGACTTGTATATGGTTTCGAGTGAATTTCTTGAGAGTCTAGACTTAAAACTTCGAAAATGGTCGACAGTTTTAGAGATTTTGGATGTTATGTAATTTACATGCTCTGTCCAGTTGCAGTTTTTTTGAAGATAGACGCCCAAATGTTTATGAGAAGAAACTTCACTTAGAGCTGTGTCGTTGAATGTTAATTGGAAGGACGAAGGTTTTTGTTTTCTGGAGAAAGTGGTACTGGTGGTTTTATTGGGGTTGAAGGCGACTTTCCAAGTAGAAGCCCATTTGCTAATGGTACAAAGATCTGAATTTAGAATTCGTTGAGATGAAGTGGGATCTTCAATTACAAGATAGAGTGAAGTGTCGTCTGCAAAAAGTCGTATATTTGATGTTATATCATTGACTAGGTCGTTTATGTAGGCAACAAAGAGTAGAGGGCCTAGTACTGATCCCTGTGGTACTCCTGCATGAATCGTTGACGAATTTGAAGATACACCGTCGATCACAACACGCTGTTGTCTATTTGATAAATAACTCTCTAGAAGCCCATGAATATTTCCACGGATCCCAACAGCGTGAAGCTTAGAAAGAAGACCTCGATGCCAAACCCTGTCAAAGGCTTTACTTATATCAAAGTATACGGATCTCACTTCTTTGCCATCGTCAAGAGCTTTACAGATTTGGTCATATATATCTAGAAGAAGGTAAACTGTGGAATCGTTCTTAATAAAACCAGATTGGAGTGGTGTTAATATATTGTGATCTAGAAAAAAGTTGTATATGTATTTATACAGACATCTTTCAAAGACTTTGCCAATGCAGCTTAATAGAGATATTGGACGGTAGTTGTTGATTGAAGATGGTGTACCCTTCTTTAATATAGGTGTAACATGGGCCTCTTTCCATTGATCTGGAAATACTGAGTTTTGTAATAGGAAATTAAATAAAATTGTGAGTGGGTTTGCCAGACTGGTGCAACATGATTTAAGGATTTTGTGATTAATATTGTCTGGCCCCGAAGCTTTACCTACTTTGAGTGTTGTAATGATATCTCGGATTTCAGATTCCTTGAAACGCGGGGTTTCCAATTCAAAGTCATTTGCCGGAATAAATGGTGGATCTTCGTTTAAGTTTTTTAGATTGGATTGCGCAGTAAAATAATTGTTCAGAGCATTAGCTTTATCAATAGCATCATATAAGATTTTGCCTTGTTCATCTACAAGTGGGGGAATAGAACTTTTATTCTGCTTAGAATTTAGAATATTTGTTTTAACCAGTTTCCACCATTTCTTTTCAGTAAAATTGTTTTCATTGATTTCGCGATCAATTTGTTGATAGAACTCGGATTTTACCCTCCTTACTTCGCCAGTTACATGATTTCGCTGATATCTGAACTTAGCCCAGTCTATTGGAAGATTTGAGCGTTTTGCTTTCTTGTGAAGACGATTTCGCTTACGAATAATTCGGCGAATATAACCATTCATCCAAGGGCTATCCCGAGGACGTACGGTGATTTTTTTGTGTGGTACATACAAATCAATACCTTTTGAGATGATATTAGAAATGTTGTTCACTAAATCATTTGGAAGTACCTCTTTTTCAACGTATAATTGATTCCAGTTAAAATTGTTATAAAACCGATTAATATTTTCAATGTCCATAAGTTCATAGTTCCAGATTGTACGAGAATATGCATGTTCGTGTGGTTTTTCTCTACATATTTCAATTTCTATTGGGCAATGGTCACTCAAACCGGCGTCAAGAACATTTGAGGAAACGATGTGATCTATTGGCCAAATCAATAATACAGTGTTTGTTATCTTCTTTGGCTAAAGAAAAACTTTCTTCTATAGCAGCCCAATGTGCCACCGTAGAGTTGGGCTTACGGTAGAAAGAACTAATAAGAAAATTTCCAGTATTCAGTCTAATTTCTACCCAGATTGCTTCGACGCCATTAACATGAAGATCGTGACTTGGAATGAAGTGTATGGAAGATCTAATGTAGATGGCGACGCCACCATAACCGTCATCCCTGTTTAGAACAATAGGTGAATGAAACCCTTGCAATGATAGATTTTCCATATTCGTGTTTACTCCAAGCCATGTTTCTGATAGTGTGATGATGTCAACATCTTGAAATTCAACCTGGAGATTGTCAACTTTATTCTCAAGACTACGAATATTTAAGTGAATAATCTTAATGTTTCTTGGCCCTGGATTTTGATGGACGTCACCGCATAAGATAAGCAGAAGTAAGTTTAAAGAAGAAGTGGAGAAGGAGAGAGTCACAGATATTGAAGTTCGCACACCCAAAAAGATCAACTGAAACATGAAATTGACGTAATGAATTCGCTAACCACAAAATGATAAGACTTTAATAAAATATATAACAACAGTATCAGTACGATTATATCCATTTTTCTTGTGTTTTTAATGTGCGTGTCAATTGTGAGAAGAAGATTATATGAAATTAAGTACATGTGTATGTAAACAATGTTTAAGACGCAAACGATATATACAAAAAATGTAGATAGAAACAAGAACATATATACAAGAATTATAGAAGTTTTAAATGATACTTCTATATTTGTTTTGAACATGCGAGTGATTTGGTGGCGGGGGGCGAAGTGGTGTTATGATTTTGAGATATAAGGATGGTATATATTTTACTCTGCAGCCAGAGTGTGGTGATGTGTCATATAGGATCATAGCATACAATGAAATATCTGAAACAATATAATAAGAAAAAGTTAGGTAATCTATGGTTATGTATGTTGATGTATGTTAATATCATTTAGCAGAGTCAACTGTTTCAACAATAGTTTGTGTACAAAAAGCATTATGTAAGATTTAATCTTACAGAGTGAAATATTTC
Organism: Patella pellucida; assembly: GCA_917208275.1. Lineage (NCBI taxonomy): Eukaryota > Metazoa > Mollusca > Gastropoda > Patellidae > Patella > Patella pellucida. The sequence continues at coordinate 40,847,363 of OU795043.1, read as the reverse complement.
GAACCAATAAATAGTAATGGACGTGCTTATAGTTTATGATAAAGTCATAGAATAGAGTGTCGTAGTTCAAACCAATATATGGTAAGGTAAGTAGTTTATGGTTTAGGATCAACTATGCTAGTACACAGTGTATGGTAATATCATAGGATATAGTGTCGTAGTTCAAACCAATATATGATAAAGTACGTAGTTGATGGTTTATGATCAACCATACACAAAGTACAGAGAGAGAGAAATTGGGTTATAACGTCCACTCAACACAACTATGTCAATTTGGTGTGTGCTAGGTAGTGTTTGGCAATATTGTGTATCTATAATTATTGCTCAACTATATCTGGTGTATTTGATGCTATATTTCATGGCAAATTTGATAGGGTAAATTAATCGATATAACTATTAATCCACTATAAACAATGTAAAATATTTATAGAATATAGTGTTGTTATGTCAAAGCAATGATATGATGAGTGAGTTGATCAATCTATACTTTTTGATCAACTATAGATAATGTATAACTTTCATATGATAGAATGATAGAGTGAAGTATTTCAAACCAGTATATACTAAGTGTGGTAATCAAATCTATACTTTGTGATCAACTACAGATAATGTATAACATTCATAGAATAAAGTGAACAATTTCAAACCAGTATATAGCAAGTGAATTTAACTAATCTGTACTTAGTCATCAATGATAATATATAACATTCATAGAATAGAGTTAAATATTTCAAACCAATATATGATAAATGAGGTAATTAATTTTATACTTTGTGATCAAACATCTCAAAACTAATGTGTTAAGGATAACAGCTTTTGTGACAGATGTTTTCGACCTCCCTTGTTATGGTATGGTAAAAAAAAAATTTGATCAATAATTTTGATCAGCTCTAGACAATTATGGTAATACCATAGTAAAGATAAAATGAATAACATTCATAGAATAGAGTGAGATATTCCAAACTAATATAAGATAAGTGTGGTAATTTTGTATACTTTGTGATCAAATATAGATAATGTATAACAGTTGTGGGATATAGTGGAACGTGTGCTAATTGTTCTATGCAAGTACTTTGTAATCAACTGTAGGTCATGTATAATAATATTCATGGAATAGAATAAAATATTTCAAACCAGTATATACTAAGTGGGTAATAATTCTGTACTTTGTGATCAACTGTAGACCATATATAATAATATACATAGAATAGAATGGGTAGTTTGTCTGTACTTTGTGATCAACTGTAGATCATATATAATAATATACATAGAATAGAATGGGTAGTTGGTTTGTACTTTGTGATCAACTGTAGATCATATATAATAATATACATAGAATAGAGTGGGTAGTTGGTCTGTACTTTGTGATCAACTGTAGATCATATATAATAATATACATAGAATAGAGTGAAATATTTCAAACTAGTATTTGATGTGTGGTAATAAATATATACTTTGTGTTCAACTAAACAATGTATAATATTTAAAGAATAGGGTGAAACTATTTCAATCCAATTTGTAGTAAGTGTGATAATTTATCTATCTACAGCAATATATAACATGCATAGGATATTATGAAATATTTCAAACCGATATATGATAAAAGATTTACTAAATCTCAAAACCAATATATATTATAGGATAAGGGAGATAATCTAACATCCCTTTTTTTGACAGATGTCATCAAACAATCCTTTTTGTTATTTCATATGATTTAGAGATGGATAGTTATATAAAATACTATACCATAGAAATAGCATGAGTTATCTCAATCCAAATATTTGATATGATAAATTTATCTATGATTATTGATCAACAAAAGATGATATATGATAATATCAAGAAAAGAATGCACAGATCTCAAACCGAATATATAATGAGGTAAATTATTCTAACAATTAATGATAAATTAGTGATGATGTGTGGTAATATCATAGAATAGAATGAAATATCTCAAAAGCTAGTACATATATATGATAAAGTAAATTCATCAACAATTATTGATCATCTATAGCCAGTATGTGGTAATATCACAGAAAGAAGTTTACACATCTCAAAACTAAGTATATAATAAGGTAAATTTAATATTTAATTATTGATAAGCTACAGATGATGTATGGTAATATCATAGAATAAACATCTCAAGTCAAATATATGATAAGATAAGTAGTAGCTAGTCAGTGAAATCTTTGAAATCATTACATGATAAATGAGGTAATTTTAATACTGTATGACCAACTATAGATAATGTATAACATTCATAGAATAGGGTGAAATATTTCAAACCAATATATAGCAAGAAAGTTAGCTAATGTGTAATTTGTGATCAACTGTAAGTAGATGATGTATAACATTCATCGGATAAAGTAAAATATTTCAACCCAAATATATGACAAGGGAGGTAATCTATAAAAGATTTCATCAAACATCTCGAGCTTAATATAAGTAATCTATAGTTTGTAATCTACTAAAATTAATGTAATGTAGATTCACGGATCAGGCGATTAGTCTATAGTTTAGTCTATAATTATTGACCAGAGTATAATATACTATCTCAAACAAAATATATGATAAGGTAAATTTAAATAATAATTATTGATCAGCTGTAGGTGATGCATGCTAATATCACAGTTTAAACATTTTAAGCCAAGTATAAAAGATAAGTTTATCTGTGTCTTTATCATCTGATATAGAAATTTAGAGTGTTGTTTATCAATGGTAAATATTTTAAAATATTCACGAATAATATCATTTAGCTACTGAGCCAAATGTATAAGATAAATGTATATTTACTTTGTGATCAACTGTACATAATGTATTATAACATTCCTAGTTTGAGTGAAGTACTTCAAGCCAATATTATGATAAGTGTGGTAATCAATCTATACTTTGTGATCAACTGGAGACCATATATAATAATATTTATAAAATAGAGTGAGATATTTCAAAACCAATTTATGATCAAATATAAATAATGTATAACAGTTGTGGGATATAGTAGAACTTGTGCTAATTGTCCTATGCATGTACTTTGTAATATTCATGGAATAGAATAAAATATTTCAAACCAGTATATACTAAGTATGGTAATTAATCTATACTTTGTCATCAACTGTAGATACTGTATAATAAACATGGAATAGAATAAATCATTTCAAACCAAAATATGATAAGTGGGTAATTATTCTGTACTTTGTGATCAACTGTAGATCAAATATAATAATATACATAGAATAGAATGGGTAGTTGGTCTGTACTTTGTGATCAACGGTAGATCATATATAATAATATACATAGAATAGAGTGGGTAGTTGGTCTGTACTTTGTGATCAACTGTAGATCATATATAATAATATACATAAAATAGAGTGGGTAGTTTGTCTGTACTTTGTGATCAACTGTAGATCATATATAATAATACACATAAAATAGAGTGGGTAGTTGGTCTGTACTTTGTGATCAACTGTAGATCATATATAATAATATACATAGAATAGAGTGAAATATTTCAAACTAGTATTTTATGTGTGGTAATCAATATATACTTTGTGTTCAACTAAACAATGTGTAACATTTAAAGAATAGGGTGAACTATTTCAATCCAATTTGTAGTAAGATTATAGGATAAGGGAGATAATCTAATCCCTATTTTTTGACAGATCTCAACAAACAATCATTTTTGTTATTTCATATGATTTAGAGAAGGATAGTTATATAAAATACTATACCATAGAAACAGCATGAGATATCTCAATCCAAATATTTGATATGATAAATTTATCTATGATTATTGATCAACAAAAGATGATATATGATAATATCAAGAAAAGAATGCACAGATCTCAAACCAAATATATAATGAGGTAAATTATTCTAACAATTAATGATAAATTAGTGATGATGTGTGGTAATATCATAGAATAGAATGAAATATCTCAAAAGCTAGTACATATATATGATAAAGTAAATTCATCAACAATTATTGATCATCTATAGCCAGTATGTGGTAATATCACAGAAAGAAGTTTACACATCTCAAAACTAAGTATATAATAAGGTAAATTTAATCTTTAATTATTGATAAGCTACAGATGATGTATGGTAATATCATAGAATAAACATCTCAAGTCAAATATATGATAAGATAAGTAGTATCTAGTCAGTGAAATCTTTGAAATCATTACATGATAAATGAGGTAATTTTAATACTGTATGACCAACTATAGATAATGTATAACATTCATAGAATAGGGTGAAATATTTCAAACCAATATATAGCAAGAAAGTTAGCTAATGTGTAATTTGTGATCAACTGTAAGTAGATGATGTATAACATTCATCGGATAAAGTAAAATATTTCAACCCAAATATATGACAAGGGAGGTAATCTATAAAAGATTTCATCAAACATCTCAAGCTTAATATAAGTAATCTATAGTTTGTGATCTACTAAAATTAATGTAATGTAGATTCACGGATCAGGCGATTAGTCTATAGTTTAGTCTATAATTATTGACCAGAGTATTATATACTATCTCAAACAAAATATATGATAAGGTAAATTTAAATAATAATTATTGATCAGCTGTAGGTGATGCATGCTAATATCACAGTTTAAACATTTCAAGCCAAGTATAAAAGATAAGTTTATTTTTGTCTTTATCATCTGATATAGAAATTTAGAGTGTTGTTTATCAATGGTAAATATTTTAAAATATTCACGAATAATATCATTTAGCTACTGATCCAAATTTATAAGATTGGGTATATATACTTTGTGATCAACTGTACATATGTATTATAACATTCCTAGTTTGAGTGAAGTACTTCAAGCCAATATTATGATAAGTGTGGTAATCAATCTATACTTTGTGCTCAACTGGAGACCATATATAATAATATTTATAAAATAGAGTGAAATATTTCAAAACCAATTTATGATAGGCGAGGTAATTTTTTTTTCATACTTTATAAAAATCATATATAATAGTATAGATAGAATAGAGTGAAATATTTCAAAACCAATATATGATAAGTGTCGAAGTGTGGTAATCAATCTATAATTTGTGATCAACTTGACACCAAATATAATAATATTCATAGAATAGAGTGAAATATTTCAAAACCAATGTATGATAGGTGTGGTATAAATAGCATTAGTATATTTATTCACATGTGCTATGAACAATTTTTTATTTGTTTTTCTTTTAATGCCACATCCCATATGAAAATGTTACCCTTCTACCATTCGGCAAACCTCGACAGATTCCGGTACTCTCCGTAACCTTCATCTAGACTCGGATGTATGATAGTCATTGATATGTACCTACGACCATACATTTGCGATGCGGCTTATCGACTACCGATTTACTCTAACAGGAAAACGTTCCGCTTTTACAAAAAAGCCCCAAAATCTGGTTAACCTGTCCACACCCGTTGGTGGAGTCGTCCACACGACTTAGTATAATTTCTGGACACATAATGTATTTGTAAATAGTATAGTTTTTCTGCGTGGTCACCCTTTCTATCGGTAATTAAACAACAAAGTAAATAATTTCTGGATATTGTAATTGTAATACGTTTTTTGGAGTCGTCCACACGATGTATTTTTAATTAGTATAGTTTTTTCTGCGTGGTCACCCTTTCTCCCGGCAAATAAACAACAAAGTAAATCGTTTTATTCCATAAATAACAAATTCATTAACAAATTCATAAACATATTTAGTTGTGGACGACATCACTAATAGTTGTTGACGACATCACTAATGCCTTGTGGACGACTCCACCAACGGTTGTGGACGACTTCGCTTGTGGACGACTTGACTGGCACCCATCTCCTTGGGGCAACCTTGTTTATCCGGGTCCTTTTAAAATAGTTCCAAAATGGCAGACTTCATTATACAGCCGAGTCTAGATATAGGGCACCGGAATCTGTCGAGGTTTGCCGAATGACCCTTCTACATGTGTTTTGATGAATTAATAATTCAGACGAAGGAAGGAAGTGTAACATGGGGGATGTTCATGGCTTTAAGTATTTGGCAGAGATCTTCCTATATGCGAAATCCAAAAGGAAGATACTCTACTCAAATCGTTTACTTGTAAATAAATATAACATTTAATAGAAAAACAAATAAAGGTAGGATTGTTGTTTGGGTATTATTTCGATATAACTTAATTAAAAGAATATAAGATTTGAGTGAGATAATCAGAGTAATACTATAATTAACTAATCATGACTTGTGTCAGACATTTATGAATCATCCATTGCTGAGACATCAAAAAAGGAATCGTCAGTAGCAGCACCGTCATCAGTGTTTACACCTGATGTAGTTTTTGTGAATCTCATTTTAATCTTAAGCGATTCCAGCAGAGTATCGAATTCTGATTGATTTCGTATGAGCTTTGTATCTCCGTTACGTGTTTTCACAAATATAATACCATCGCTACACCAGGTTTGAGATATCCTCTTCTCTTTAAGTAGCAATCGGGCCCTGAAAGCTATAGATGCTCTTTGTTTGGTCATATCATCATTTATGTAAATGGGATGTCGAAGCAATGTCTGTGATAGGATTGATAAAACGTGTGGGTCAATAGTTTGTTCTGCCTCTTGGTCGACTTGGCTGGGTGTGGCTCGCGACGATGCCTGATTTACCCTAGGAGGTCTGATCTTAGCCAGCTTTTTTCCATTTTTTACGAAGGCTCTTTTGGTGTAGTAACCTCTAAATCTTACAATAATGGGTCTTGGCTTTGTGTTTGGGTCATAATTGTCCGGTGCGCCAACCCTGTGACTACGGTTTATATCGTCTTTTGTAATGACAATATCAATAGCGCGCCCTACCTCAATGACTAGTTGATCTGTATCCTCCCCGTCCTCTTCTACAATACCAGATATTCGTATTCCTTCACGCCGTCCATATTGTTCGAGTTCGTCACATTTATATGAAAGTTCGGTTATTGTCTTATCTCTCATGATCAGATCTTTTTCCAGCGTAGACACTTTATTCTGTAGATCTTTTATTGATTGTTGTAGTTGGGGGCTTATGATTTTTGCCATGGCGTTAGCTATTCGATAAACTACCCTCTCGTCCTGTAGCGCCGATAGAATTTTATCAACAAGGGCGTCAGCGGGCATTTTTTCAGTTGAGAACTCGGACTCCGATTCACTAGGCTTTGTCTTTTTAGGATCTGTAGAACTCGAGCCTGATGTCAGTCTCTTTCTTATAAGATCAAAACTCATAATATAGTAACGATTGTACTAACACTGTCAAGACTTCGACTAGTCACGCACACATGCAGGTGAGTTGTAAACATGTATTCAGTGTAAGTGTTACTAAAAATAGATGGTCACACCCGACAGGTGAGAAATTTATTCAAATTCTTACCAATAACATATTCTCGACTTAAATTTTTAGATGAATCTTATATATACGATGTGCTTAGATTATACAAGAGTCCAAATTATCATCAGAACTTTCCAAACCCCCATCCACCACCTATTTGCACTCAGTGATCACACAACCGTCTTACTTGTTGTCGCCATCTTGATTACAAAAGTCGGCATGATTGTATTGTAACGTCCACTCAAAACAAACTACGTCCTTTTTAGGGTCTAACATATGGTGAGAAAGAGATATAGAGAGGAGAGAGAGGGATAGAGAGAGACAGGGGTTTAACGTAGACTCGACACAAACTAGGCCATTTCGGGACTAACATATGGTTCAATTTTTTTCGATAATTAACTTGCGCGTAGGGGTCTTTAGCAATAGGAGGAAACCGGAGAAAACCCACCACGTTGGACAGGCAACCCTACTCCTTGTCACATACAACCGGAAAATCGAAACCACGTCAGTTGACTCAATGACAAACCTTATGATACAGCGCACAGGCGCTAACCATTCGGCCATGCATCCCCACCCCAATACAGTACGGTATATGGTTAAATTTTATTTCAGTAACTCTGGTATTAAGCAGTTGGAGGAAACAAGGGAACCCGGAGAAATCCGACGAAGTTGGACAGGCGACCCTACTCCTTGTCACGTACAACTGGGAAATCTAAACCACACTAGTAATAACAATTGCAGACCTTATGATGCAACGCGCACGAGCTAACCATTCGGCCAATCAAACCCCCCGAAATATAACGAATACCTGCAACATCGTGACGAAAAATGACAAAATCTCTGCGGAGAATTTTCAAAGTACTCATATAATGTAATTCCAAATGTAACACTATCGTAGTGAAAACAGATAAGAGTTTTGTAGATAAAGGATTTATTTACACCAGGTATCTAAAACAGCTTCGGTTACATACATTCAGCATGAATACAGCGGCAATACATAACATTGGAACTATTAATACTACGGGAACTCATCTACAGGAACACATCTATATAATATTTAATCTACTAGTCTTCTACAGGAACACATCTTACAATATAACATTTCATCTACAATTCTGCCCCTCTGCCAAGGCAGCGGCTGGACTCAGGTGAGTCCATACACTCGTCCCAGCTATTCTTCTCACCCCGGCTCTTCGCTTTTTAACTGTCAGGGAACTCCTCAATATATACCCGTTACACACATGGTCATTTCTGCAATTGTCTCTTTTATCTCGTCATTGCATGTGCATAAACATTTGAACTCGTGTGGATCTTGTACACAGATCATGTATAGTCTGTAATGGACATATTGAATTAATTAAATATATTAAGAAATAGCCATGCCAAGAGTTTATATATACAGGTGAAAGTCCAAATCATCTATTGTCAAAACTAGCAGAGTACAATAAGTTCAATGCAGTTAAATCATAAATGATATCCCTTTGTTACACAAATTGTCTGATATTTAATAAGATGGGGTAGGTCTACATGATCTACTTTTCTACAAGAACCATGTGCAATACAGTGAGTGCCTAAAACGAGTGGATTTAAAGGAGTCAAGTCTTTAACTCAATGTCATCCACAATCTTCGACATTAAAAACACTACCTTTTGGTCATTTTAAATAAACAAAATCATTCCCTATTCAACAAAATCATTTACTATTCCCCGCCATTTACTATCTATCTTCAAACGTTTGAATTTGAAGTTGAAAATGATATTCTTGCCAATTTCTCAACTGACAATAGTGAATTATAGGATAAATAGGATTATTCTTTAACAAGGGTGGGCTGTTTATAACATCTAGTTTAAGGCTTTATTTAAATACGTTTTAAAAATATAACTTAAAAATACGAAATTCTAGTTATCATTGGAAATGTGTTTCTATGGCTCTTTGAATCTATCAGTTATTTCCTGGCACATTCATAATTACGTACTTTAGAAAAAGAAGCATCCTTTTTTGTAGAAAGAAAGGTGTCGCTGTCCAACAGTATCCGGATTACTAAATATTGACAATACTTTCAATCTATGTTATTTGTCGAAGGATCAGATCTGCCCTACCAATCACATGATTGTATTGCAGGCACGGTCATCAAGCCAATTTCTTATAGTTTTTCGTGTCCTTGTGTGTGTGAAATAGCTTTATTTAACGGCCGCTTCCACCGATGTGTTATCCTGTAAATACCCTGAAAAATGACGAGATTATTATTAATTATTGTATTAATATCTAATAGTTTGCTGGCTTATTGTATGTCAGGTTGATCTCGGCCTCGATTCCGTATATACTAAGTCACGTGATATCCCACATTTGCATATCAGACTTAGTGCTGTGTGCAAGATGCCATGTAGACGACAAATATGAGATGCGACAAGACGTAAATGTAAAATGTAATGAGGGAAATATAAAATGTAGACACGTCATTAAAGGCATTTTCCAATAAAACATTTGACATTTGACATATTGCATTTGACGTTTTACATTTAACTTTGCCCTTCGAGGTATTTTGACTTTATCATTACCGGTATTAAGACATTGTACATTGTACTTTTTAAAGTAGTCAATGAAAGGTCTTTTTGGCAGACCATTTAATATTGGCATCGATACCCTTCCATATGATACCGCTGTTAGACCCACTGACAATCAGAGGCTTTGCGTCATGGTTTTGAGTGTTGGCGCCCCTTAAGTTTTTCGCTCCTCGCAAATGGCAAAAACTCACGCGGTGTCAATGCGGTTTTTCAACATTATAATCATAATGCCCAACCAGTGTCAAACATATACCGTGGGTCAGATGTGCTACATGTCGATTCTAGCATGTTCCACATATCCCAGTATTACCCGGTGGCACTGGGAAGGACTGTCATCCCAGCTCCTTTCACGCACACACATATTAAGGTTGGATTGGGGGGGGGGGGAGGTTTACCAGCTATTCCAAACATTTTTCTTAATTCTAGACAAAATTAGGAATCTAATACAGCAATATTTTCATCTAATGTGTCTGTTGTTTTTCGATGTGCAGTCTTTAACCATAAATTGTCAACAAGATTTGTAGATCATTAATCAGTATAAGCTTCAATAATCAGATCTTAATACTCTTTTGTGGTAGTTCACCCAAAACTATAGGTGCGCACGATGTTCAAACAACACAACTGAACGACACAATGAGACTGAACATATTTTGGCAAATCATCCTTAATAAATATGCAACGTAAAGTCAGCGTTTTTCGTAATTTGGCCAGAGAAATCCCATGCAAATAATGGTCGCTCCTCGCTAGTTTACTCAAAGATATCCCACAATGCACATTGCTTTCCAAATGGGTTATTTATCTATGGTCAATTAATAATCTATACCAGTTAGTATAGAGTTATTTCCCTGTAATAAACGTATCCCGTTTTCCCGTATCGTTGTATAGAGAAATTAACTAAAATGGTTTTTACATCTTACTTTTCTGTACCGACCGTAATGACAGACATATAATCAACTCTCAAGACAATCGGCATCATTTTTAAAATGATTTAATATAATAATAGAAAAGTGAGATTTGGTCAAGTAATGTTTTATGATCCAAAAATGCAGGATAAGAGGGGAAAAAATTAAGGGAATATGTCTATTTATAACTCGCACTACATCAACTCGCACTACGCCAACATACAACTAAATCTACATCCGGGCCTGCCATGATGGGTTACAAAAGGGGTGGCGTCTTTTTATCGAGGACATGGTACCCTCTGTACCTATAAACTTCTGTTAAGGCACGATCATATTAAACATCTAATTTATTCAATATTTTATTTACAAGCTATACATGATCTGTGAACAAAATCCACATGACTTCAAAGGGTAAAAAGTCACAGGTTTTTTTTTCAAATTCAATAACAATATAAACAATAACATACATATTTAACCTTTCATTACACATGTTTATTACACAGATGTAACTAGACTGTTTTAGTCTTTAGAAATCAGCACATTTTGATATCATTGCACATTTGACATGGCATATCAGCACATCTGAGATTTTAATATATTATAGCACATTTGACATATCAGTACATCAGACATTTTAGTGCATTCTAGCCCATTCAACATTCTAGCACATCAATACTCTTTGTTAATTCTAATGTTCCATCCAACTCCATGTTAGAATTCTGGGATAGGTTTGGCACCGCTGACATATAAGTTATGAATTATTTACCTGTGCATTTTTTTACTGTGACTTAATTAATTGTGACTTTTTTCCCTAGATTCGACGAGATAAAATAACAAGGTGTTCACTTACAGTTACAGTTGGTAGCCGGGAGGAGAAGAAATGATTGGACGAGCGTATGGACTCCCCCGAGTTCAGCCACTGCCTTGGCAGAGGGGCAGAATGGTAGATTCAATATGGTTAGATGTGTTCTTGTCGTAGTAATCGTTATAGTATAGTATAGTTTATGTATTGCTGTTGTAATTATGTAGATGTGTGATACTCTGTTCCCATTGTAAATAAACCATAATATTTACGAAACCGATCTTCTGTTATACACCAATAGTGTTACATGGTATAGTATTGTCAATAGATTGGTTTACACCTGACACCCTAACAAATGTAATTTTTTCAATAATTCGTTTAAAAATAAAGTGAATGATAAAGGACTTGTAAGGTATATTTTACCGATGTGTTCTCCCTTGTCCATATTTTGAATTACACTGAACTTCTGTAAATATGTTTGTTTTGTTAACTTATTATTTATTAATATTTGATATGTATGTGTACTGACTTTGCCTCACTGACCACCTACAATAATTATATTGTAATGGAGAGGACTCTTTTGTTAGTTTTAGTAACTTTTGTCCGATCCGTTTACTTTAAAGTAATTAAATATGATTAAAAAAGGACTTATCATGCACCCTTCTTTAATTCAAATATTACACTTAAAGAACTCCGTGACTCCAGTTTATCAATTCGTATACAGGATTTTTGTTTGTTGATGACATATTGATTTTAGTACACCTGCAGAGCAATTAATGACATTTAACTTAGCACATATTGCAATTATATGGTGTCGTGTCCCGAAATAAGCGGTCTCGTGTCCACTTTTTTGTTATGAGGTATATATGTAAACATATACAATTATTGTACGTTTTTGTAACTGTAAATTTGAGCTATTCTACACAGTATTTCTAACACTAACGGAAAATCTATTTGCATATAAATCAAGTCACGCATAAAAAACATATCAGAACTGGATAACTTGCACTAAATCAAGTCACACATATAAAACATTTCAGAACTGCATAACTTACACTTAGAAATAATAAATCACATGCCAAAATAAAATGCATACGCTCATGAGACCATACACCTCTCTATCATAAATGTCAGAGATGTAAGGTCATAACTTCCACGAAGATTTGCTTTTATAAATGTTAATATCCTAAAAATTATGAAATTGACATGTAGCGTATACCGCCGATTGTTGACTAATGGACAGGGTGTATGGCGACATAATACGTCCACAAAAAAAAATATGGACATATGAAAGCGCGCGTGTGTGTGTGTGTGTGTGTGGGGGGGGGGGCTCGAGTTCTCTAACTTGTGGGCTTGAGATCACAAGGGTTGTCATCCAGCCGAGTATCGGGGCTTCGATGCAACTTATGTTTTTAACAAGGAGTTTGAAAGCCTGTTTTGCCGAATTTGTTGGATCCCAACACAAGAACCTGTGTTAAAAATATTCAACACAACTTTGTGTTCTTTTTAACACATAACTTGTGTAGATTTAAAAAATCTTGTGTTTTTTCATATAATTAACACCAGTAATGTGTCATTTTAATCTATTATCAATTACATGTATGTCGTGAAATATTAAATCGCATAATAACCACTAGGTATTATTTGTATTCAGAGAAAACTTTTGTTTGCTTTGTGAAGAAAAGTCTGGCATAATCAATAGATTTTTTTTTTGCTTTTTTTTATTGTTCAATATTACCGATGTAGTAATGTGTATTTTTTAATTGTATAATATTGTTTATAGTGTAGTAATGTATATATTATAACTGTATAGTGGGTTTACTCCCACTGTGCCAGTTTTATTGTTTATAGTGTAGTAATGTATACATTATAACTGTATAGTGGGTTTACTCCCACTGTGCCAGTTTTATTGTTTAGGGATTAATCAAATAATTAACGATGCAACAATGGGTATTAGTTGGATTAAGGGTTAAGGGTTTACCAGAGGAGTAACAGTTTAATTTAATACTTTATTCCATTTTAAATCTAGTTTTTTTACACATTATTATACTAAAATACAATATTTAAAGTTTTTAGCACATAATGTAAAATTTATTATTTAAACATTTTATTTAATCAAACATTTCCTATTATTAATACATCTTCAACAAAATACATCTTAAAATCCAACTAAATGTGAGACAGCATCCCTACTAACATCTACTTGAACGTTTACCATCTTGTGATATCTGTCAGATCAATGTTGTTGACAAATGCAGTGGTTCCATATATATAGTGTCCTCTGAACGGAGTTAACCACTTGAGTAAGTTTTAACAAAAAATTACTTATAATCATGATAAAATAAGATGAACACAGTTTACATGCCATGTGCTGAACGAATAAACTGTTGAACACAGTTCTCTACACCATAAACTTGGCACACTTGGTTAAGCCAATTAAGGCTGTTAATTCAAGTCCGATAATCCAGGATAATCCAGGGATTAAAAACTGGCACAGTGGGAGTACCCCGTATAGTGGAGTCCAATAATAAAAAAAAGAGAAAATATTTTCGACTGAAAAAGTACTGTTTTATAAACGAAAACTACAATAAAGAGGTCGAATTATGAGTACTGATTTTTTTTAATGCTTTAGTTACATTAACAAAAGTTTATTAGGGTAATATCCACTATTATTTTGAAAATTTGTTACGCAGACAATAGCTTGACATAAATGGATGTTAATTGGTGTTAAGATGTCTGTAGTTGCAGATTTTTATTGACCCTATAAACTGCAGGTAGCTCAAAGGAATATATAATGTAAATGTGATTTTAGCACATTGGTGTTTTTTTACAATTGCTTCAATCTGCGTGGAAAAAATATTAAAGTCTTATTTAATTTGAATTGGTTAAAATCGAAATTGAAATTTATTGATTAACTGAAAAATGAAATTTAATCTGTCATACGTCAATTAAAAATTATTACCAAATGTACCTTTCCTACTATATATTGTTAGTGGCAAATTATGTAATGGATTATAATAGCGAGGTTCAGTTCAGGTACATTGCATGGGTGCCAGTAAAGTCGTCCACAAGCATTCGTCCACACCTGTTGGTGAAGTTGTCCACGAGGCATTGGTGATGTCGTCCACAGCTATTGGTGATGTCGCCCACAACCAAGAATAAGACTCGTACACAATTTACTCGTACTCGAACGCCGATGTTATTTGATTTCACGGATCACGGTGGCTAAGTGGATAAGGCGCTGGTTCGCTAGCCTGGAGGTCGAGTGTTCGATCCCTGCATTGGCCGAGAAAGTTCATCTCGATTTTCCGGTGTGATTTCCCCTGATGCAGAAGGAGGTCCTGACAAGGGCAGCTGCCTAGTCGTTCGGATGGGACGAAAACCGAGGTCCCGTGTACACATTGGAGTGCATGTAAAAGACCCCTTGGCAGTTGGAATTCGATATAAGAGTAGGCCGTAGCGCCGCTGCCCGGGCAAAAAGGTCACAATTTTGAACTGATTTTGATGCAATTGGCATGCATGTTTATATCCCAAAGATCTTTGTTCCTTGGATATTTGCGCCTATCCGAACGTAATTTCCTGAATTATGGCCCCTGATTGTCCAAAAAGAGCTGACAATTATTATCCGATTTGAAAGACGATTGATTATATCACCGTTACACCCTAAGGAAGGTTGAGTTCGAATTTCGGGAAATCGGACTAAAATTGCCATACCAAATTACTGTGAAAAAATGGTTTATCAAGGTTGTGGGTTGATAAAACTTGAAATGCAAGATTATAACCCAAAGATCTTGGTTCCTTTCGATGATTGCGCATAACGGATCGTAATTTCCTGCATTATGGCCCCTGATTATACGCAAAATCACCTTTGCTTAGCTTGTGGTCCCTCTGGAGGTCACAACTATTATCTGATTTAAAAAATCGTTTGGTTATATCACTGTTAAGCCCTAATCAAGGTTAAGTTCGGGAAAACTGAACTAAATTGCCACACAAAATGGCCGCCGTTTGGTATATCATGGTTGTTGACCCTGTATAGGTCACAATTTTGATTCGATTTTTATGAAACTTAAAATGCATGGTTTTAACCCAAAGAACTTGGTTAATTTCGTTATTTGCAGATGTCGGATCATAACTTCCTGAATTATGGCCCCTGATTGTCCGAAATATCTCCTATGGTCCCTCTGGAGGTCACGATATTATCCGATTATTATGACTCTATCACCGTTACACCCTACGGAAGGTTGAGTTCGAATTTCTAGAAAATCCGACCATAATTGCCAGACAAAGTGGCCGCCGTTTGTACACGAATAGTGTAAACATATGGTATATATAAGTTGTGGACCCTATGTAGAGGCCACAATTTTAATTCGATTTTGATGAAATTGAAATGCATGTTTATAACCTTTGATTGTAGGACAAAATCACTTTCGGTATTGCTTGTTCTCTATCTATCTCTTGAAAGTTTGGGCGTATCGCGCCTGGCAGTGCCAGCTTAATAACTTTCTGAAATTTTACACAATTATCACTTAAGGTCAAAATATTTATATTTACATCGTTCAGTGGGTAAGAATTTGTCCTAAATTTGTATGCTCGACGCGAGAGGGTAATTCAATTTTTTGCTACGTCGTCATCTTTGAAATTGATTTGGGAATTTTGGCCAAAATAGAAATTAACTCGTGCATAAACTGGATTATATTTTATTGCACTTTTGTGTTGGTTGTTTGGTTGAAATGAAATCTACATTAAGGACAAAATTTTAGCCACAGTTAATATGATTAGATTATTATTTTGTTTCAGTCAACGTTTTAATAATGGCTCTCCACTCTTCCAGTTTTAAGCAGATCATTTAACATTTACCAAGTACTCCACAAAGATCGACCGGTAATAGTTTTAAATATTTTATAAAAAATGAAAATCTAATAATGAATGCCCTTTGCCTACAATTATCCTTTTATGTAGAGATAAAGAAAAATGAATCAATATAATACCAGGCTTGTTTTCCGATCCCACAATTAAATATTACATCCTCTGACTGCTGATATTGATTGAATAAATGTTGTTAGAATAAAGATACAGTATTCTTAAGATAGCTATATCCAATAAAAGTATGCCAAATATGATATTCATCATATTAATATAAAGGAAGTATATACTTCAATCTTACTAGAAATATACTACATTCTCCAAAATAAAATAAAAACATTCACCGAGCATAATGCACAAAACAAAAATGTGAGATCCTGATGAGCTCGAAATTAAAAACACCACTGACAGTGACAATTACGATTCCTACTTGGATCTGCGTCTCGATTTTGACGATTGCCATAAACTGAGTATTAAATTGTACGATAAACGTGATGACTTTGACTTTCCGATTGTTAACTTTCCATTTATTAGTAGTAACATTCAAATATCACCAGCTTATGGAGTGTTTGTGTCTCAGCTAAATCGTTACGCGAGTGCTTGTTCAATTTATTCTGATTTTTAAAAAAGTAGATCGAGGTAATTGTCATCGAAGCTTCAACTACAAGGATACTTGCGCACTAAACTTATTAACACCTTTAATTAAAATGTCTTATGGTCGTCATATTGATTTGATTGGGAAATATAACGTGTCTCTCTCAGCTATTATTCTAGGTATGTTTAATTGCCACGTATACTATTACTGACTCCCTGATAATGTCTACTACATCGTTAACACAGTTCATCGCATGCATTTTGCATACCGATATTCCATTGGCCAATCACTCTATTTTTCCGTCATTTCGCCTAATAGTTTGGATGCAGCAATGACGGATGTGGCGCCAGGCAGGGTAAGCTTACTCCTCCGGACACCTGTTACCACTGTTTATCGTGTATTTTTGTACACGGCGAACAGTCCATTTGCTGATTACACTATTTTACCTGATTACACTAATTTACCTGATTACACTATTTTACCTGATTACACTATTTTGCCTATACCGGTTGTAAACATGAATACTACCGGTGTAGGTTGCCATTGATAGTCCATTGGCCAATCACGCTATTTTACCGAGATTTCATCTAATAGTTTGGATGCAGCTATGGCGGGTGTGGCGCCTGTCAGGGTAAGCTTACTCTTCCGGACACCTGTTACCACTGTTTGTCGTGTATTTTGTACACGGGAAGCAGTCCATTTTCTGATTACATTATTTTGCTTGAATACACTATTTTGCCTATAAAGCCTATAAAGGTTTTCAGGACTTCGAATTATGTTCCATGGTTTGGATTGTTCGTACTTGGTTTTTTTTTATTATCATAAACTGGTGGGTTGTCAGTATGATGTATTTATTTCAGTAACCGACCGCCAAAGGGACAGTTGTAAATGATTATGATTTTTTTTCTCCGAGATTGTCAATCAGATTAAAGCTATGTAAGTACCATACACTCTAGTTGTTCTTCTGCATGCAATGTCTTGGGCTCTGCCATTTCAAGTACGATCCCCCAGATATAATTTTGACAATCGCATCAATTGAATTACGTTGACTTCTGTTTAGTGGATTTATTGATGTTTCCATACTCACGTAGTAATGAAATAAAACCAAATATGAACAATAAAAACCACAAGACTAAATTCGAAGTCCTAAAAAACGTTATAGGCAAAATAGTGTATTTAAGCAAAATAGTGTAATACGCACTAACTTCTTCATATATTAAGCTTTTACTTGTTCATATGTTATACCCTTTCATAAAAAAACCCAGTAGAACCTAAAAATCGTCAAAATGCATGAATTGTAAGAGCCATAAGGGCTAAAATATAAACAATATATCAACATAATGTCTGCAATATTGTGTTTCCAATTGCCTTGGTGGAACTAATTAATAAAACATGTCAATTTGTCAAGGGGCTTGTGATGCACAACAAATGACCAGGTCATCCCCTTTTCATGAATAATATATTTTTTATTAATCCAGGAGCAAACAACAGTTTCTTTTTAAACCAAACAAGGTAACTATAGAGAAGATATGACAAAAAGAATGCAAACTCCGAATGCTTGGTTAGCTTGGTATGTTAATTTTACTTGCATGCATATTAACTAAAATATCACTACAGGCTTAATTGAGTATTGACCACAATAATTTTATTCTTAAGTTGGCTGATACATCGTTACTTTAAATGTGTCTACTATAATTGTAGTATACATAAATAAGCATTGCTTGAAATAAACAGTTTTAAAAAAATAATTACATTTGATCACTTTGAGTACAAGTGTTGTTGAAAAGTTCCTTTCTTCTTATTCCAGATAACGACATTAATGACAACGAAGAGCTACTGTTAGAAGCCATCTAGCTTGTACATAAATAAATTTCAAAGACATTTCTGATGCCATGGTAGTTACATATACATTTAGAAACAGACATAAATGAATAAGACAACGTGCTTCTTCTGAGAGAAAATCAACACTTCAGCACATTTGTTAAGTATTTGGATTACCATCGAACGTTCTATCTTAGTCGCTAGGCATAATAAATTAAGATGAAACAATGCATCTATGTGATAAGTAAGACGTGTATGACATGTATGACGTTGTATATGTGTACTTATACTGTAGATATAAGTATAAACATGATAGCTTTTAAAACCTTATATCCAGATTGTTGTCAGGGTGGAAATAGAAAATAGATGTGCCTAAAAACAACTTGATTTGCCAAGTAAATGGGTGCAAAGTTCATGTAGTAGGGAATATGCCAGAAGTGAATCTAACTGGACAAGAAACAGTATGTGACACTCAGTATATGACAAATGAATTGTGGACCCCAGAAAGTGTATTTATAGCCCACTTTCTATTTTTCAAATGACTCTAGATCTATGGGGTATTCAGACAACTCATCCCAAAGAATATCATCCAATTATAACGCCACTATGTTATGTTCTATTTTGGTGATTATTGCTTTCCATAATCAACAGTACCAGAAGAGTAGTTTTGTATACTTAGCTGTCCATAACGCATAGCCTCGTTCTGGTTTATGTTATCATTCTAATAAAGTTCTAACCAAGAGAGGTCGTCCTTAAGTCTTTGAATACTAAGAACTGTCGTGGTGGTTGAGTTAAAGCTGAACTCCGGTTACAAAAATACCGAAATAATTAAATAAAAAAAAGTTAAAGCCCCCAAGCTGCCATACTTGTTTCAGATTTATGAAATAAACATGGCTAAAAATGGAATGAATGAATGAATGAAATGGGTTTAACGTCCACGCTTAAGCACCTAACCTGGGCTAATTAAAGACGGGCATACGTCATACAGTGTGCTATGAGGGGAATTTTGCCCGGGCAGCAACTGAATTCCAACTGCCAATGTGTACACGGGACCTCGGGTTTTCGTCCCATCCGAACGACTGGGTTTATGACCTGGAAGGGTTAGCTGATCTCACTTCCAGTTTGTGTCTTGTCAGACAAGTGTAACCATCCGGCCTTATTCTCTACACACGCTTGGCTGGTTGCTCTAATTTCCCCCGAACAATCAGTATACCAAATTATTGAAGATTGCAAAATGTCTGATCAGGTAATAATTAATAGTAACGGTCAATAATTATAAAAATGTATAACAATGTATTGTATGATGAAATCAACCTTTATTTTAAAACAATTAGAGAACATTACGAATATTAATGCCTAATTTATATGAAATGGTTTTATTCATCAATATTTTTTGACAAATTTTTCAAATAATCCATTTTATTTGATTTTTATGCTATATTTATTTTATCTATCTATGATTAATTGTCCTAGTTATTTTTAAGGTTTTATTGTAAAAAGAAAACTTAAATAGCCTTTTTTTTAGTTTTGTGAATGGTGGGGAGTGGAATGGGAAAACAATTTTATTAGTATTGGAATTTCCTTTGGATATTAATATAACAAATGTTTCAGTGCTTGTGTTTTTTTTCAATAGCTATTTTTTATTTTATGACTGGGGCGGGGTGGGGCGGTATCTGTTCATTGTATGTCACAATTTTATCAGTATTGGAATCAACTTTAATAATTAAACCTTCGAGATGTCTGTTTAGTATTGATTTGGCATTAATTTTATTTTTCATATCATTTATTGAATAAATAATAATTTAACAAACAATTATTTTTATGTTTTTATCAAATATTACGGTTTGAACAGAACAAACGTTTGGGGTAGCATAGGAAAGGTTGCTGTACTGGATATAAATGGTAAAATACAAACAAGTATTGTCGGTGGTTATACACACATTTCAGAAATTTCAACACAAGTATCAGAATCTTCAACTTAAGTTTCAGAATTTCAAACAAGTTTCAGAAATTCCAACACAAGTATTGTGTACCTTTTCACACAAATTTCAACACAAGTATTGAGTACCTTTTCACACAAGTTTCAACACAAGTTTTGTGTTGTTTCATACCTTTTAACACAAGTTTTGTGTTGTTTCAACACATAATTGTGTTGTTAAAAAGAGACACCTAGCCTGGTTGAAAACTACACATGTTTGTCTTGTTTCAACACAAGTTTTTTTTCAGTGCACCTATGAAACATATTTCTAATCTTTCCTTATTTATTAACGTACAGTCTGTCAATTCAAGTGACACGCTTTATATCTGTGAATTATCTCCTTCTTATATCATGCACGTTCCATATTCCCAACGATTCGTTATAAAGCCAAGCCCAAGAGTATACCATCACGGAAGAGATCCTTGTAGAGCAGGTCCGTACCAGGTAATTAAAAAACGAATTGAGAGTTGAGAACGACGTACAAATAAACCCCACCATCTTTGTCAACTCCTCGTCACGATTTGCGACTCGCTCTACATTTATCACAAACAAATAAATTTCTTTGATTAGAAACACATCTACATAATTATTGAACCTCTGCAGCGAGGAGAAAAGTGAAATAATTTATTATTATAACCTCAAACTACATAAATCCATTTTTGGTAGTAAATTTGTTGATCTTAAACATATCAAATGATATAGGTTGTTTAATATACACGGGTTTAACGTCTTACTTTTCGGCATCAACCAAGGAAATCGAAACAGAACATGGTATTGACCTTAGTCGAGGACGGGTTTATTTTAAAGAATAAACTTTTGTGTTTCAGACTATTTGCTATTGCAAACAAGTTATATGTATATCTTTAGCTCAAGGAAATAAAGAGATAAAATACGTTAAATTCCTTCAAAAAACACATCCATCAAAACCCGGATTCAGTCGTGACCGCAACACACAATTACCAAACATCATTAAAGTGCAACTTGCTAATTCTCAGTATACATCATAGCAGTTTAAATATTGTTTTACACCATTGCAAATCCACAAACACAAACAATTAAAACAATAGATGTTTAATTTATGAAAATAGCCCAAATATCAAGGATAAGTACGCATGTAACGAGCCGAACTGCGTCATCGGTTTTAGTGTGTCTGGTTGGGGAAAGTAAATGAATTGAAAACAAAATGTATGTTTTGTATATGAATGACCTACATCGCAATACAAATTGAAATAAAATGATAATTAAAATAATAATAAAATATTACATAAGGAGGACACTTCGCCAAAAATTATTAAAGTAGTAATTCTGTTTTTCGTTTCGTTTTCTAAACTTTCGATGGCCTCTACTACACGAAGATATGACCGGTTGTTGTGGAAGGTAGCGTCGGAGGTCATACGAACTTTTGACATTTTATCTAATCAATTATCGTTGATGTTTCTAGTGGGTTTACCCACAGTTCCGTGCGCCTCATGCCAAAAACTCGCCGTAAGAGACGGTTTCATTGGCTTATCCCTTACATCATCCAGAACGCGGGTTATGTAACAACTCTTCCAGATCCTAGTAAACCGAAACTTTGAACTATAAAAAACGAAACAAAATAGGGTTTGTGTTTTAATCAGG
This sequence comes from Patella pellucida, assembly GCA_917208275.1. NCBI lineage: Eukaryota > Metazoa > Mollusca > Gastropoda > Patellidae > Patella > Patella pellucida. The sequence continues at coordinate 40,824,878 of OU795043.1, read as the reverse complement.
TCGATGCAAAAGCCAACAATGACAAAAGCAAGGCTCGTTGGGAGTTTTTGAATGAAGTTGACTTTGGTGAATATTTTCTGGACTGGCTAATATATATTCTCTTTTAGCCCTAATCTTATAAACATAAAACTCTTAAAAGGCATCTTAACCTTTCCGTCAAAATATATAAATAGCGAAAGGATTAAACAACAAGGACTCTACCCTGGTCAACATCAAGTACGATCTTAGTCCCGAAATGACATAGTTTGTGTCGATGGACCTTCAACCCCATCTCCCCTCCCTCCCCCGTGATATTAATATTTGATTGGGTACACGAAGACGAATCAAAACGCAACAGTCTAAAAGGTAATGTTTTTGACGTATTGTGTTCAACAGCGCGTGAAACCGTATACGAGCGCTAACATGGGATTGTCACGTGGTCATGTATATCCTAAAGGTGCTAACGTAATAAATAGTGAGGACAAATAGCCGACGACGTCTTTAAGACATTTCAAGACACACGAAGTAAGTTGTCGATTTTGTTATAGAAACCGTAAGTAGAAAGAGTTAGACACTTTGTTCAATATGCTCATGTTACATAAGTTATTACCTCAATATTTTAAAATATATGCAATACCTTTCACGGATTTAATTCATTTTTAATTTAAGCAATTGTGCATTATACAATGGCAAGAAATGACAGCTTATTTAATTGTATATCTTTATGTTTTTCTATCAATATGTTTGTTGTGTATCTGTGTTTTCAAAGTTTTGTTCCCATTTCACATAGTCTATGATATAATGCAATTTAATTTTGTTGATTGAATATTTTGAAACCATAACTATTAAAAAACAGTAAATTTGCACATAGCTATAAAAGCATAATGTGGATGTTCAATTAGAAACTGTTTGAAAATATCGTATGTTCTCACAGCTAGGTATTTTAGGTATAATTTTATATTGAGGAATTTCATGTAACGGCAAAGTCTAATAAAAGGGAATGCGAGCTAACCTAAATAAACATAAATGTGACATGATATTAATGACCATTTAGTTGGTAATAAATGAACTTTTGTCCTCTTTAACCAAAAAATGTCATTGATTTTGATTGATCGTATATCATAAAGAGGTTTGACGTCTCAATTAAGTGTGACAGACGTTTTCACCAGTTAGTATTCGATTGAAATTTCCATGTGATGTATTGTAGCTTACCAGTACTTAAGTTTAGGCTATGTGAAAGAAAATAACGATGTCTTCAAGAAATACACCATTTTAATTTGTACATACGTTTACATAAGGATGTATTATGTAAGAGCCAAATCTGCGTATTGTCGTTTTTCTTTATTTTGGCTTCAAATGTTTAATTAATAATTATTTAGACATTTATTCATGTGACAAGTCTATGATTAACACTCTGGACCATTGGATGGCGGAGATTTAAACAGACTGAAATATGATCGTCGTTTAATGATTTCATTCAAACTTGGAGAATCGAGGCCAAGTCTCGGTTAACAAGGAACGTTGCTACGATAATAAACAATTCGCGCTACATCTTCCAATACCCATAGCATCACCCAGAAAAAATAATTTGAATGGAAGTGTTAGTATATATTATTTTTTCAATATTTATTTTTTGATCTATTTATATTTACCGGACCTACCCTTCCCTCCTCTTTAAACATTTTGCTGGTTACAAACAAGTGCCTAATCTGATCTGCGCTCGGTCCAAGATTTTCATTTGGAATCTTTTTTACTGATGATATTGTGTTGATCATTCTAGTAATCTAGATCAGAAAACATGAAAATGACAATACGCTTATTATTCAGTCATGGTATGAAGCCCTAGACCTTGTTGCTGAGTCTTCTGACACAGTTTGTCGTGTGACGTGTGTGCACAATGGTTAATTTGACATTTTCAAATACAAGGGGATAAAACTACTCTGTCAAAATGATTTATTATAGGTCAAGACGAACAAACCAATACTGACAATTAACCCAATAGAGCTGTTGATACAAAATATATTCTCCAGTAGCTATATGTTATCGTAATACGTTTGTGCGCAGGTATAATTATGTGTGATCTTTTCATCGTCACAACTAAAAGCAATGCATCATATTTACAAATTACCCTACAACTAACCTTTAAATCATTACATACGCCCACAGCTCAGCATAATATACTTATATAAGTATATAATATTATGTTACCATCATTCGGGATACCAATAGACTTTCATACAAAAATTATCTATTTTTTTAATCTACTTATTCATCTTCGTTGGTTACAGAACTATACAAAATCGTTGAGTTTTCTTAAAGATGCATTATGGTAAAGTTCAATCTGCATATTGTAGGACTTTTATGGACTTCAAATGTTACATAAACTATTCTTTAAACATGTATTAATATGACAAGGCTATATCAACTCTGTTAGGATGTGATATCCATGATTTAAGCAGATCAAACCGCTTCGACCATATAATGATTTAATTTAAAAACAGAGAATTGAGGAGCAGTTTCGAATAACAATCAATGCCACAATAAACTAATTTATGTGAAGTTTTCAGTATTAATTATGCTATATCAAGTACGGTCATCTGTAAGTTATGTATTATTTTCAAGATCTTATTCCCTTTAATTCACACTAGCCTGCACCTAGCCCTAAGCCTTACCCTAACCCTAACCCACAATCCTCGGCAACAATCACGCGGCCTAACCCTGTTTACATCTACAGATGGCCTTGATAATTAGACCTGACCCCAAACACACTGATCAAAAGAGATGTTACAGCATCCATCCTTTAAAGTCATGTTTTAACCTATTTCAAGCTGGGAATTGTTTTCGCAAATGGTGCAGTACGACCCGCTAATATTTTGATTTCGCACCTTCCGACAATTTATCCAAATTAATTCAAAGATTTGTTGTACCCGTTGAACCAATCTGCTCGAATATTTCCAATAGTACGACTTTCTTTTCATTTAACATTTCATATACCATTTAAATTATCCTAGCGTCACCAGAGATTTATGTTGGTTTCTTTTCGAGACAAAATCTCCATAAAATCTGTTCGATGTGGGGTTATGTCAGAACAAAGTTACGCTTTTTATACAATCACACAGATAAATAATTCATGACCCTGATTAACATCTACCATGTGTGTTACTCCGTAAGAATTCATCATCGCCCTTTTCCTTTTTTGTACAACGCAACGTTGTGAATTAAATTTTAAACCTCTTTACAAAGTAAGGTTTTTAGTTTTCATATGCATAAGTCTACATCAAAATGTATTAATATAAAATAACCGATTAACATGATTTCAAAAGCCAGTAATTAAAGCTTATAAATTGCCAAAAGGAAGTTGTTTGCTGTTATCAATAATAAAGAAATTCTAAGTACAGATCTTTGGATAACAGCCGTTTCAAATGCAATATAAGTAAGTAAATAGTTGCCTGTCTGTATTTAAATGTTACTAAATGGATACTACTTCCCATATGTTCATTTAAATGCTTAGTGTATCATATTTTATAGATTCTTATTTATAATATAGCATCCCATTGTCTAGTTGCCATCTACTAGTAAATGCAGGAGGACTGCACTACACGTAAAACAATTTTTTTTTACAAAATAAACCTGCGGACATGACAGAAAACAGACATTGCAAAAACTAAACAATTATCAAATCTACGTAATTTTAAAATCACCAAAGAAATTTCGGTTTAATGTTTACGAGCAACCTTGGCCCGTATTTTTTTTTATAATTTTTTTTACATAAACAGGATAAACTGGACCAACTAGTTTAGATATGTAGGTATTCATCAATGGACATGTATTTTTGTCTTGTTTATTAGGCATTTAGTATCCTTTACTGTGCTGGTTATAATAAATTCGCAGTAACTAAGCAATCTTGCAAAAGTAAGCTTCTGATATCCGATATTTAATATTAAATATTTTTTTTAACATTGGTCCACGAATCGTGCGTCTCAGTATCAATTGTAATAAGGCACTGGGAGAACGAGGCTAAAAAAAATCCCAGATGTCAATGCGATCGTTCATATCCTGGACGCGGATTCTACACACATTTGTAGTAAAGAAGTGTTGTGCATGGTCCATGGCCTAACAATGCACCATTATCTTAACAGGGGAGAATCAAAAAATACTTCCTGTGTAGACTAGAACAACTAGACGCTAGCAGTCGCCCATCGATTGGGATACCTCGCGTATTTCGCCGAACATAACTTTTTTTTTAAAAATTAGAGTAAACACGAAAACAATTGAATGCAAATCAGGTGTACACATTCATAATACATTATTGCTACCCATTTATGTCCATTTCTAGATCCAAAATGTTAGCGACTTAGCTCCATTAAATCTAATTTGTACCTTAAGGGGTGGGGGCGTAACATGAGTAAAGTTCCTCGACAAATAACGATTACCAGTTGGTCGTTCGGATGGGACGGAAATTCGAGATTCCGTGTACACATTGGCATGCATGTAAAAGATCATTTGGCAGTTGGAATTCGATGTAAGAGTATGCCATAGCGCCGCTTACTGGACAAAATTACCCCCATAGCACACTGCACATGGTATGCCCGTCCTCATTATCCCAGCCGGAGTAGAACAGTTAGCCCCAATTCATTTCTTAGTTTATGGAAAGTAGTCTGCCACCCCGATTTGAAACCTACTGGAAAACGATAGACTTTGAATCTAACGTCATAAGCCGAATTATTCTGCTGTGAAGAGTTAACATAAAAGTATTTTTGTGCAGCAACACTTTCTAATTATTTTTACCTATGACGTCACGAAGTCTAAGTATAGTGATCACAATTTTTTGGAGCAAAGGTGGTTGTTCGTTGTGTCAATATTGAAGTAGAATGAATTTACACTCGTATATATAACTCACAGCCATACCAGTCTCCTCATCAAATTGTTACATATCTCACATCTTTATCCTTTAAATCTATGTTCACTGGTATATAATTATAGTACTGGTATCAACATGGGTGGCAGTGCGTGGTCCAACCTCGTGGGTTTTCTCCAAGTCCTCCGGTTTCCTACCACTGCTAAACACCCCTATTGAAATAAAATTTAACCATACGTTAGTCCCGAAATGACCTAGTTTGTGTCGAGTTGACGTTAAACCCAAATTCTCTCTCTCTTTCAACATAGGTGTTCTTCGTGATGGTCAATGTAACAATGCTAGGACACATGTATATATAGAGAATCTCCTACGAGTGTTAATATTTTTTGATATAAAAAATACACGAGTTGGAGATTTTATTTATCACACAATCCTTTCTTACATGCACAAATAAATAAATATAATTCTTTTCTATAGATATCGCTTTTACTGAACCACATTTTAACGTAGTGATACATCATTTTAGCTATTTAGCTATTGCAAAGTCCTATATATTGACTCAGTACTTCCTTCAAGGTCAATTAAATAGAAACGGAGTAGAAACGCATTACAAAACAGTATACCGATGTTTGGATATTGTGACCATTTAGGGCAGAGATCTATTTTCGGAACAGACCAATGGAGAAGGTCGGCGACTACACATTTTAACATATGTTGGCACATAAAATATTCTCGTACAATGTCACCTCCCACAATAGATTTCCTCTGCTAAAAGAGCAGACCCACTCAATATATACATGTTGGAACTATCTCAGATTCTAATTTTACCGCCATTATAACGAACAGGAAGTGTTTAGGGGGTTAACATATTAATCATACAGTGATTAAACTTTCTAAAATATATTGTGTATAACATTTTAAAAGTTGGGCAGACGTCTGACATATGATCTCTCAGATTAAATGCAAAAATTCGAAAGAAAAAAAAAGAAATTTCGATTACAACGCAAAACTTATCACGAGAAAATTCCAAAATAAGGATTGGAATTACCCAGGGAAAAAGTTTTACACACCCTATTTATTTACAACTAGTAGACATTAATTAAAAAACAAAATCTATGACGTGTAAGAATCTATACGTATTCTGAAGCTGATTATTATGCCCACACATCTTTAAACTTTAGAAAATATGATACGTTCGCGAAGGCCATTATTTTATTGAAATCCGTTGTCAGTGTTAGCCTAATCTTCCACCACCCGCGCCACACAACCCCATCCTCCAACAGAAAAATAGATCACCCAATTACACTGCAGTCTATAGGAATCGCTTGCGTGTGATATCGCTTTACATAAATTTGATTTATACTCAAAGAATACAGCTTTTTATATCTCAATCGAAAAACATACCTGTTATACCATTATGTTAAACATACCCGTTATATCATTCTGTTACGCGAGAGCTTGTTCATTCTATTCTGATTTTTTTAAGGAAAAGATCGAGGCATTTGTCATCTAAAGTTCAACTACAGGGATACTTGCGAACTAAACTTATTAAAACCATAAAAAATGTTTTATGGCCGTCATATTGACTTGATTGGTAAATATAACATGTCTCTTTTGCCTATTATTCTAGACATATTTAATTGACGGGTATACTATATCCCTGATAATATATGTCTATATGTCTTCATCACGTACATTTTGCATACCGATATTCCATTGTCCAATCACGCTAGTTTACCGACATTTCGCCTAATAGTTTGGATGCAGCAATGGCGGGTGAGGCGCCAGGCAGGGTAAGCTTACTCTTCCGGACACCTGTTACCACTGTTTGTCGTCTATTTTGTACACGGTGAACAGCCCATATGCTGATTACACTATTTTGCTAGATTACACTATTTTGCCTATGCCGTTTTTTAGGACTTCGAATTTTGTCTAATGGTATGGATTGTTCGTACTTGGTTTTTATTTCATTCTGTTAAACGTATCTGTTATATCATTCTGTTAAACATACCTGTTATATCATTCTGTTAAACGTACCTGTTATATCATTCTGTTTGACAAAAATATTAAATTCTATCGAATTGTCAGTTCAAACTATCAAAATTTACCTTCTTACACAGCCCTTTTGAAATACAGTTTCATCGGTGCAATAGGGCCATATTAAACAGGAAAACAACCTTGGTTACATACCACATATAAAGGTCGATGTTCATCGATAAAAATGTTTTTAATCTTCAATACCTGACTGACGATTCTTACTCGTAGGAGTAAGGATGGCTGTCTGAAATCAATATTAAAAGTAATGTGAAAGTTAGTTAGAATGCTATATTTTACTTTGATTTGATTAAATTTTTTAATGGGCCAATAGGCTTTTGATTGTGTTTGGTCGAAATATCTGTATCGCCGTTTAGCCTGGAATATTGTGCTTTCAATTAATGTCTGGTGTTTTTTTCTTGTAGGGTGTTAGATAAAGGGAACGCCAACATGTGGTCGGTAGTACTGGTAACCGCCTTAGTCCTGACAGTTGGTGCCCAGACAACAGAGTAAGTACTAATTATGTAAATTAATATAAAGCATGCCGTGAAAACCCCGAAATTAAACATTAGGTACTATATGCAAAAATCGCGTGATACATAAGGTTTAAAAACTGTCAGGCTTTAAACAATTTATTTCTCTTTGCGTAGAAAATGATAAATACTAATTAAATTTAAAGCTCCAAGGCAGGTGACTGAACATTATAAAGACACTGATATGTAAAGGATGCTATAAACATGTTTGTGTCTTTCATAAAACGCATAACCTAATGTTTGACCTAAATAAAACGTACTTTGGATATTTTAATATATCAGATCGTTCTGTAAACAGAAACACCCATAAGAGGTCTGTAGAAACATTTAGACCCAAAAATGCTTGGTAATTTACGATTCAGGAAAAGACGAGCTTTATACAGCCAGTGGCGGATTAAGCTCCTCCAAGGCCCGAGGCGGCAGTTGCTAGAGGCCTATTTAAAATTGCGTGGGCCAAATTAATTTCGGGTCAGGGCCTATGTTGCGCCTAAATCCCACCCCCTAACATTTATTGTCTATGCGTTTTTAATCGTATCAGACAAGTCTAAAAAAGTTTTTTTACAAAAATCTTTGGGCCTGAGGCTGCAGCCTCATCAGCCTAACTCATAATCCGCTACTGATAACAGCTGGATAAAAACCGAGTGTAGTCTGCTTCCATTTGTAAACGGAGGGAAATATCTAACACATTTTGAGTAAAACAGTGTGACCGAATTTTTGTCACATTTATTACTTCTGCATGCCAAATATATCACCGTGACAAACCCTGTGACATTACAGATTTCATTAACATAACCATGCATTGTAATAGTAATTTATGAAACTATCTATTTTTAAATAACCCGATCTACATTATTTTTAGTGCAAGTCCAAAACACACTAGGGGATCACGTGGTTAAGTGGGTAAGACGCTGGCTCGCTAGCCTGCATCGGCCGAGAAAGTTCATCCACATTTTCCGGCGTGGTTTCCGTCAGGGATGCAAGACGAAGGGCCCGACAAGCAAAGCTGTCTAGTCGTTCGGATGGGACAAAAAACCGAGGTCCCGTGTACAAATTGGCGTGCACGTAAAAGATCCCTTGGCAGTTGTAATTCTATATAAGAGTAGGCCGTAGCGCCGCTGCCCGGGCAAAATTTCCCTCTTAACACACTATATGGCGTATGTCCGTCTTCATTAGCCCTGTTTAGGTGAAAAACAGTAGGACGTAAAACCCCATTTCATTTCATTCCAAAACACACTAACGGACGAGCTTAGGATTGGTGCACAACCATACCATGATCTATGTCAAACAACCAAGAAGATCCAAGCTATAAAGATCACAATTCACGAAAAGGAGGACCACCATGTCGATAATGAAATGCATCAATCGAAGTTTAAAAGACCTATGTCCGTAACTCAAAATCCTCCAAAATCGTCGACATCGAAAACAAGAATTATTGATCAATTTAAATATACATTGATGATTAAAGCTTACCGGGAAAAGATGAGCTTCTGATATCCGATATTTAAGATAAAATATTTTTTTAACATTGATACACGAATCGTATACCATACTGCGCATCAGCCCAAATTGTAATAAGAGACTCGAATGACGAGGCTAGACACATTACACCAAACCAGACGGCACATGTAGACTGGAATAACCAGACGCTAAAAAGTGCACTAGATTGAGACTGCATGGCTTATTTCGCCGAACAAAACTGATTTGAAATGGGAGTAAAACAGGAAACCATTGAATGTAAATCAGTTTATATACATTCATATTACAGTATTATATGCATTGCGAACCACTTTTGTGAATTTCTAGGTCACAAATGTTAGCGATTTAGCTCCTTTAAGTCGATTTCTCATAGGCGACATCATGTCGTGTAAAAGAGTTCATCAATGATTTATTGTGGGTTACAAACAATTACATGTACTTTAGTGTATGCATACCTTTACACTCTCACGGTATGTTTTCACAGAAGTCATTACGGTTTCACAAAAGTCAGTATCATGTTGAAAATGCCGCCCAAAAGAAACCACACCAAGAGAACACAAGTCTTATGACAATATATCCTTTTAAAATCAGCTTGGTTTTATTTCATATTCTCTTTTGAAAGTCAACATATAAACGTCATTTAAAAAAAACAACCCCAGAGTGATTAGCCAGGCCGTAAACGCAGATAATGTATTTGTCTTGGAATCACATGATTCCCATAACATTAGCAAAGAAATGTAAATGTGCAATGTAATTTTTTTATTTGAAAGAGTAAACAGCGCACTTTAAGCCCAGCTTATGTCGCCCTACGACGCGATGAAACTGTTGGCGACTAGCGGGAACTGACAGCTTATGTCGCTACGACTAATTGTATCCACGACTGGAAGCAACCAAGAGAAACCAGTTGATCGCAGTCGTAAGAGCGCTTATGTCGCCCGGTATCAGTTGAAGTTTTGGAGCCACAACTGACCACATGACTGACACGTGATGACCTTCAAAATGGCCTCATTACATGGCTGTTACCGCCCCCTGGGTGCCACGTGACTAAATAACCGAATCCTGTTGGCTACGTCGACATGGAGCCAGTCGTAAGTGCGCTTATGTCGCTTGCGACTAGAGACAACTAGTTGTCTCCAGTCGTAGGGGTAGAACATGTGCGACTCGGAGAAACTGGATACAACTCGACGGCGACTGGCTTGCGTCCGATTCACACCAGTCGTAAGAGCGCTTATGTCGCCCAAGTAGTTACGACTGAATGTATCCACTTGATCGTAGACCAGTCGCTTATAGTTTTATCGCGTCGTAAGGGCGCATAAGCTGGGATTTATGTCGCCCTACGACGCGATAAAACTGTCGGCGACTAGCGGGTATTGACAGCTTATGTCGCTACGACTGATTGTATCCACGACTGGAAGCAACCAAGAGAAACCAGTTGATCGCAGTCGTAAGGGCGCTTATGTCGCCCGGTATCAGTTAAAGATTTAAAGCCACAACTGACCACATGACTGACACGTGATGACCTTCAAAATGGCCCCATTACATGGCTGTTACCGCCCCCTGGGTGCCACGTGACTAAATAACCGAATCCTGTTGGCTACGTCGACTTGGCGCCAGTCGTAAGTGCGCTTATGTCGGTTGCGACTAGAGACAACTAGTTGTTACCAGTCGTAGGAGTAGAACATGTGCGACTCGGAGAAACTGGACACAACTCGACGGCGACTGGCTTGCGTCCGATTCACACCAGTCGTAAGAGCGCTTATGTCGCCCAAGTAGTTACGACTGAATGTATCCACTTGATCGTAGACCAGTCGCCGATTTCCAGTCCCTGATAGTTTTATCGCGTCGTAAGGGCGACATAAGCTGGGCTTTATATCCTTTAAAAATCAGTTTGGTTTTATTTCATAGTCTCTTTTGAAAGTCCACATATAAACGTCATTTTAAAAAAGAAAACAGGATTAATTTATAGCCAAAAAATATACGCAGATAATTTATTTGTCTTGTGAATCAGACGATTCCCATAACATTGGTAAAAGAATGTAAATGTGCAATGTAAATTTTTTATTTCAAAGAGTAAACATCGCACTTTAAAACACCCTGCCATTTCTATGAATACATTTACATATTACATGTGTGTTGTTCAACGGGTTAATCTAGTTTAATACCAGATGGCGGTATTTTTTTTATCATGTTTAAATACTCTGGGAATAACTACAATGCCCCCTCGGTTAAACAGGGTCGTTGCATGGCTTACGTAATTACAAAATCCAACATCAATTGCATTAGATAACCAAATCAATTCGGAATCAAACGTTGTTGTGTCTTTAACTTTGCATTGGTATACACTGTTTCGTACTTTCAGATTAATTATAATGATCCCCCCCCTCCCGCAAAAAGCCGTACCAGAGCGGCCTTGTAAACTAGAGCCTTATTGTTTACATATGATAAAACTTTAAACTATACGTTATCTTTTGAAGGAAAGTATGGTATTGCTAAATACATATATAAGGTAGTAGAGATAACCAAACTAGACAAAAAAATAAAGACGATGTTTACATCATGTTTAAATGGTTTGACATTTAAGTTGTATACCTGATGTTTACAGATCGTGAGAACTTAACCACCTTTTTTCTAACCTTATAATATAAACACTAACTGGTAGTTAAGAAGATGGCGCGGAAGATGGCCTCTATTGACTCTAGAATCACCATTCATTACATATCATCGCCATTGACCATGGATTTAAGTGAAATCTTGGCTATTTATTTGTGGGTCGTTGTTGTATGCATACTTATCTCGAACAGTTCCATTAGAACAATATTCATATGGGATGGAGTGGTGGTAGAGGAGGGGGTCGGGGTTTTATAATGGGGAACACCTACATGACATAAATTGTACAATTGTTCATGAATGATTAAGAATCACCATTCATTACCTAGTACATGTCGCCATTGACCATGGATTTAAGTGACATATTGGCCTATTTGTGTATCGTTTATGCATGCATACTTATCTCGAACAGTCCCGTTGTAAAATGGGAAACATCTACATGAAGGTTGAATAGTTGTTCATGAATTGTAAGAATACTCTGACCTGCGCTAGACATCCATCTCTGTCGTCGTGCCAAAGAGAAAGATTGTTGCTGGAAATTGTTTCCTACAGATTTATACAAATATTTCTAAAGGAAAAAATAAAGTATTCTATAGTGTTTTCTGTAGTAAATTTAACAAACAACACGTTACCAAGATAAAGGTTCGTTAGAGTTTAACAGATCGATAAAATAACTTAGTTTTGAGCAACCGGTCCCAGAACAAAAGATTGGATAGACTATAAGGGAGATCAGTACCATCCGCATATTAAACCAATAAATGTGTTTACAACGTGTTTCAAATTTCGTATACACATTAATAAGACATTTAGGATGTTGTCAACAATATTTTTTAAAGTTGTTACACCGATATATCATATTAAAATATTTCTAGTTTATAAAGTGACGGCTCACACTATTTTTAGACACTTATTATGACTTTCCTACCATCTGTCTTTGTTAAATATATATATATGATTGATTCCAGTTCGAGCCCAGAACTAGTTCAAAGTGCTGGTTTTAATATCAAATATCATAGTGAACTGCGTGTATCCCGTTTAATCACGTACACGTAAACCTAATTTGATCGTCTTTTATATGGGAGAGAAATTGAGCTGTAGCTGTTTACTGAGGATGACAGCAAGGTTGGAGTGTCACTGGAAGTGAAATACCAGCTCATGGCTATAGGACATGAACCAAAATAAAATTCTTCTTCTTGAATTGTATATTAAAATATTCCCGCTAACACCTACCGGTATTTTCTGTTTATTGTATATTCATATTTAAAAATTATATATTATTCCTCAAGAAAAAGCGGGAAGGGGGGGGGCATACGAAGGGGTATACCCGGATACCGAATACACCAGTAACAGTGTAAAAGCAATGAAGTTTCATCAATACGCAAATGTAATTCAAGTCACTTAAAATAAACAAAATCCTGATTTAAAGCAGATAAACCTATAATTTCTTTCCAGTTTCAAAGTTTCACATATCAATAAACAACAAGAAAAAGTGTACCTCTAAAGAATATGTTCTATATTTTTGCTTGTAGGAAAACTATTGAAGACAAGCCAGGCACTTACATGATATCATTTGTAAAGAAGATACGACCTGGTGTCAATTTAGATGTAGAAGTTAATATATTATCAGCTACTAGCCCTGTTAATCTTCAGATTAACCTGGTTAATGTTACTGATAATAAAGCTTTAGATGCTGGATTACTACAAACATTTAATCAAGGTAAGCAATACTTAACCCTGCGGTTTCCCCCACCATTGTTTCTGTGGTTGGTTTGTATATTCTAATATGAAACCTAGTGACGGGCGATGTACCCTTTTTAAAAAGAAACAATGTTTTATAGTACGTCAGCACCAACTGGGCCATATTTCAACAAACATATGACAATCTTCAAGATATACTCGAAACAGTAATATATTATTCAAAATAAGTAAGTGATATTTGATTTTGGGGGCATAATACTAAAATATGCAAATGACTACGAAAAAAGTCACTATAGAACCTAACAGAAGAAACATTACCAGTTACATGTGACGCCCAAACGCACCAATAGCTACCGCATGGAATGCAGGTGATGCTTGGGATCATCATTGGGGTCCAACCCAAGATTTGCACGACTCTGACTTTGAATGTTACAGTCATTGTGGCATTGAATTCGAAACATCAGTTTAATTGTTCGGTGACCATAAAACAAATTTTGATATGCGTCGGCTTACCCAAATGAAAGGTTACGTGCCCTTGGAATGCTACAGATCGGCACAACACAGGCGGTTGAGGCGCGGACGATGAATGTTTCTCAGTCTGTCATAAGCAGGCTATGGTCCAGATACCGCGATACACAATCTGTACAGGACAGACCACGCTCATGTCGACCAAGGGTAACAACTCAAGCCCAGGATCGATTTATCCGTACCTTGGCCTTGCGAAATCGTGTCATCACATCAAATCAGATCAGCGCTCGTCTTCAAACAGACACTGGTGTGAGAATGAAGAGTAGCGCTGATCTGTTTTGGGCCAGGATCTTTACAGGTTACCTCCAACAACAGAACATCACCACATTACCTTGGCCAGCACTGAGTCCCGACCTCTCCCCATCGAGCATGTCTGGGACATGCTTGGACAGAGGTTACGTCAACGTCAACAACGACCTGCCAATGTCCAAGAACTTGCTGCTGAGTTGCAACAGGAATGGGACAATCTGGACCAAAATTTCCTTAGACATCTCGTTAGGAGTATGCAACGTCGGATCAATGCATGTTTGGCAAACAGAGGAGGATTTACCCGTTACTGACTTTCTTGTGATGCTGTGGTAACTTTGCCGTTTGACCCCGGGTATCATTTTACCCTTATAATGGTCAGTCTGTGCCTTAGTCTAACGATCATTTGGAATAAATCGATGAATGTGAACTTCATTTCATTTCGCATTTGTTTCTTCGTCAGTTGCATTAGGTGTCTTTAATAACACTTAAAAATCAAATACAGTGTATCCCCTACTTTTTTTGAATAGTATACATGCAGAGTTTAAAATACAAAAGTATCACAGTTTCTTTTTTACTATATATGTATCAAATGTTTCTTAATTTGTGAAAATATTGTCTATGCTTCTCTTAATGGGCGCATTTTCTTCTCTTTTCTTCCCGTTTTTTTATCATTACCTTCTCTTCCTTTCCCCTTCCTAAACAGGTTGTCATATTGTTACGGTTGGGATCCTTTTACAAATGCGTAATTATACCATTAATTCGTATACAGGTCTGTGTCCTCACCATAATGACAGTACATAATGACATATATTATACAATGATACAAAAATAGTTGACACGATGTTAGGTTATATGGCTATTACTGAGGGGGGGGGGGGTGGCGGGTGGGATGGCCTAGTGGTCTAGAGCGCCGCGCTTCGACCTCTAGATGGCCGGCTACCTCTGGCTCGCGGCTGTGGTTTCGAGCTCTGGTGTGAGCGTATGCGGCATGGAGATAGGGGCGCCTTCTCAACCTCGTGGGTTTCCTCCGGGCACTCCAGTTTCCTCCCACTGCTAAAAGACACTTACGCGCAGGCGAATATTGAAATAAAATTAAAACCGTATGTTAGTCCCAAAATGACTCTCGCTATTACTGAGCGAATTCTTTCTCGATGACTTAACGCACATAAGTCGTTTTATTCAGTTGTATAAAATTGTCCGACGTACAGGCTTCTAGCATTGCTGCCGGTTGTGCATTACATCAAATAAAATGTAGTTTACGATTCGTGTCACGGGGGCAGATAGCGACATTGGTGACGTAAGTGATTGTCCCAATGACATCGCCAAATCATTTTTCATAAAGAGAATATCGAAATTTGTGGTAAAAGTTGTATGGTAGTCTTGTTTTTGACTCTGTGTGTATGTGTGTGGATTATGTTAGCTCCTGTAAATATCTTATAATATAGTCTATACGTACAATCAACTATAATGTTGTTAAATAAACCTCTATTTGCAATAGAAACCTTAACTCATTCATTATGTTCATGTTTACCTATTGCGACGAATAATTGGTAACTTGCTCTATTTGTCACTTTTGGTATTGACATAACAGTGCGAACGTGACATTACCATCGTTTAATACCGGGGTTAATCAAGGCGGTCTTTTATCTCGGTTCATCATATAAATAAAAAACACGAAGAAGAATATGCTTACCCAAGCGTCCATAATATAACCAAATGCTAGGCTTTCAAATTTTTTATTTAAGGTAGGTTTAACCCAAACGAATAGCATAAATGTCACTTAAAAAGAGTGATATATTGTTACAGTATTGTTTTCTATCAGGTTCAGATGACAAGACTAGTATACCATCTTTTAATACTTTTTATACGCCCACATTGAAATATATTGGCGTCGCCCGGTCCGTACGTCCGAACGTCCGTACGTCCGCCCGTCCGTCGTCCACAATTTCTTGTGAACACTCTACAGACTACATTTATAACCTGATTGTTTTGAAATTGATATATATTGTTTACATGAGTAAGATGAAGAAGCCTATTGATTTTCAGCGATTTCAGATAATTACTGTCAGAGTTATGGCTCTTGATCACTTCAAAAAATCTTGTGGACGCTCTAGAGGCTAAAGGTAATAACCAATTGACTTTAAATTTATACGCATTGTTTAAGGTCATAAGATAGAGAAGCCTATTGATTTTCAGCAATTTCCGATAATTACTGTCAGAGTTATGGCCCTTGATCACTTCAAAAAATCTTGTGGACGTTCTAGAGGCTGAAGTTAATAACCGATTGACCTTAAATTTTTACACAGTGTTTGATTTCATAAGATGGAGAAGCCTATTGATTTTCAGCAATTTCCGATAATTACTGTCAGAGTTATGGCCCTTGATCACGTCAAAAAATCTTGTGGACGCTCTAGTATTTTTCTTTTAACATATTATGTACAGACATTGTAATGTTAAAGACACCTTGTATTGGGGGAGCCATGTCCTAGCTTGGCACAAATCTGCCAACTCCCAGACGCTCTCCCTCGTTCCGTCGCGTCTCGTGCCTAGGCGCCCTTGGCCTTCGTTCTCGTGTCCTGGCTGGACCTGTCTCTCTAGATGTGTTTGTTATCTGGGTTTATAAACCCTTCCTGACAAGGGAATCTTATTAGAGACCCGGCTAATGTATCATGTATCATATCAGGTTTAACATTAAGTAAAGGCTGCTTATGAGACAAAGTAAGTTAAATAAAACATGCCAACAACAAGTTACATAATGACATAAAAAATACCACCAGACGGTAGGAAGGTTATATAACATCTGTTATTAACAATATCTATTTTATTCGAATAAAAATCTTATGTAATTGCAAATCTGTATTATCTGATCCATATAAATGCCAGGCTATCCGGACATCTAAATATTTTATTGGTAGTCAAAATGCCCCATAAAATATAACAGAGCACAACAGAATGCGACAATAAATATTAATGTCAAAAAGAATGTTATGTAACCCTCATAGAGAACATTAGGAAGGTGACAAGTCGTATTATAATATGGTTAAGCAGCAGTAATGATCGAAATCATTCGCACGATCTGTGCCAAGGGCCAAATTTGAAAAAGGCCTCAGGCCTAATTTGCTACCCTTGTAAAATGACGTGATTATTATTATTATTATTAGTAATCAACAAACTTCATACAACACAATGTACACAACACACTTTTTATAGAAAGCAATCACTGATTTGCATATATAAAGCACGGTGATCTGGCAAGTCTTAATGTTCTCTTAACGTTATTAAGCACTTGCTGAAACGACGTGCTACACAAAACAGTGAATTTGATTACATACAAAATGAAATGAAATCTGGTTTAACGTCCTACTGTTTTGCTTTCCATATAAGTTTTATTGAACCAAGTCCAACTTGTAGCTATATGAAGTCAAAATTCGAGGCAACAATACCCTAAGAAAACTGGAAAGTCTCTTTGTTCAATTAACATTGAAAATATATTTTTTATTTTCTTTAGGTGTTTCACGGATCCAGTATCCGGTAAGTTATATTATATACCAGGTATCTATAAAATAAAATATCATTATGGTTGATATTTCAGACAAGCACCAACTCTCCAATCACATTCATTGAGTCGCGGTGGCTGAGTGAGTAAGACACTGGCTCGCTGACGTCGGGGTCTCGAGTTCGCTCCCGGTGTTGGTTGAGAAAGTTCCTCGGCGTGGTTTCCCCTTTTCATTGGTGCAGGAAGGATGGGTCTGACAAGGAATAATCTTGTCGTTAGGTTTAGAAGAAGAACTGAGATGGTCTCGTGTACATATTGGCTTGCACGTAAAGGAATCCCTGACTGTTGCAATTCTAAGAGTAGCCCGTATTGCCGCTGTCCGAAAAAACGAGGTCCCGTCCACAAATGGGCGTGCACGTAAAAGATCCCTTTACAGTTGGAATTCGATAGAAGAGTGGGCCGTAGCGCCGCTGCCCGTCTTCATTCCCCAATAGTACCCACACCTTTTATTAAATACCAAGGACGGGCCCAGAAGGGGAACTATTACTAGTTCCTAAGACAAAATGAAAAATAATTTCTTTTAGTATCGTTGAAGAAAAAATCCGTACAGGTATTTTTTTGAATTTCAGATTCCCGGTGAATTAACAAGAAACAGTTGGCGAGGTTATAGGTTAAACTTTACAGCTACTGGTGGTTTAACTTTTAATGATAGTGCTAATTTAGATTTCGACAGCCAAAATATGTCCGTGTTTATACAGACCGATAAAGCTATGTACAAACCCGGCCAGACAGGTAATCTTAATCAAAAGATAATTTACATACTATATCTTTACAAGTTCTATTAACTTATAAAACGATGTCAGTTTCCTCAATTTCTTGTCAAGTTACCCCGTTACCCGACGAACAGCCATCTTTTCAGATTAATGTAATCGTTTATCATTTTAGTCCTCTTTAAATGTAAAGATTAAGAGTGCCATTAGGCAAGATATTTTCCGATTCTAATTCTTTTCATTTGTTTCAGTCAAATTCCGAATAATGGCAGTTGATTCATTATTAAAGGTTTTAACCCTACCAATGGATGTGTTTATATATGTAAGTTTATTGTATACTATTCAAAAAAGTAGGAGATCTTTGATTTTGGGGGCATAATACTAAAATATGCAAAAGTCACTATAGAACCTGACCGAAGAAACATTTCCAGTTACATATGACGCCCAAACACTCCAATAGCTACCGCATGGAATGCAGGTGATGGGGGTCCAACCCAAGATTTGCACGACTCTGAATTTGAATGTTACAGTCATTGTGGCATTGAATTCCAGGGTGGAAACATCAGTTTAATTGTTTTAGTGACCAGAAAACAAATTTTGATATGGGTCGGCTTACCCAAAATGAAAGGTTACGTGCCCTTGGCATGCTACAGATCGGCACAACACAGCAAACTATGGTCCAGATACCGTGATACACAATCTGTACAGGACAGACCACACTCAGGTCGACCAAGGGCGACATCTCAAGCCCAGGATCGATTTATCCGTACCTTGGCCTTGAGAAATCGTGTCATCACAGCAAATCATATCAGCGCTCGTCTTTAAACAGACACTGGTGTGAGAGTGAGTGGCCAGACCATTCGGAATCGACTGCATAGGGGTCACCTTCGCGCCCGAAGTCCTCGCATGATCCCTTGTTTGAGAAATCATCACATTCAGGCAAGACGTCCTTGGTGTAGGGATCGTCAAAACTGGGATAATCGACGCTAGAGCATTGTGATGTTTTCAGATGAGTCAAGGTTCACTGTTGATTTTTTGGACAGACGTAGGAGGGTGTGGCGTCGTCGAAACGAGCGCCTCCAAGACGTTAACGTCATCAGACATGATCGATTTGGGGGTGGTTCTGTTATGGTGTGGGGAGGCATCACTGTTGCTGGAAGAATGGCTTTACATGTTGTTGGAGGGTGTGTTACAGGCCAGTACTACCGGGACAACATCTTGGCAGTCCATGCTGTGCCGTTCGCACGACGTCATGGCCGCCGTTTCATCTTCCAGGATGACAACGTAAGATGTCACAGGGCCAGGATCGTTACAGGTTACCTCCAACAACAGAACATCACCACATTACCTTGGCCAGCACTGAGTCCCGACCTCTCCCCCATCGAGCATGTCTGGGACATGCTTGGACAGAGGTTACGTCAACGTCAACAACGTCCTGCCAATGTCCAAGAACATGCTGCTGCGTGGCAACAGGAATGGGACAGTCTGGACCAAAATGAC
Source organism: Patella pellucida (assembly GCA_917208275.1). Lineage (NCBI taxonomy): Eukaryota > Metazoa > Mollusca > Gastropoda > Patellidae > Patella > Patella pellucida. Next base: position 40,805,150 of record OU795043.1, on the reverse strand, counting down.
CTTAGACGTCTCATTAGGAGTATGCCACGTCGAATCAATGCTTGTTTGGCAAACAGAGGAGGATTTACCCGTTACTGACTTTGTTGTGATACTGTGGTAACTTTGCTGTTTGACCCCGGGTATCATTTTACCCTTATAATGGTCAGTCTGTGCCTTACTTAGTCTAACGATCATTTGGAGTAATTCGATGAATGTGAACTTCATTTCATTTTGTCATTTGTTTCTTCGTCAGTTTCATTAGGTGACTTTAATATTACTTAAAAAATCAAATATCCCCTACTTTTTTTAATAGTATATATTTTTGGATGGTTTGTTGGATTCCTTCGTTTTGGCGAGCCGGAGTTGCTTATTGAGTACGGTACTGACTCGCTAACCTGCAGATCCCGCATAATTTCCCATATACATGTAGATCAAATCGTGCCATGCAGTCTGTCCTTCTACATCAGCCCGAATTGACTTTGATAGATGGAAGGAGCAATTAGTATATCGATGTTTAAAGTTGCAGTTTCAAATTTTAAAGTTATATTTTTAAAATTTATTAAGATAAAGCCTTAAAATTTATTAAACTAAAGCCTTAACATAGATGGTATCCACAAACAATCCTACCTTGTTAAAGAATAATCCTTTTAATCCGATAGTTCACTATTGCCAGCTGAAAAATTGGCAAAATATCATTTTCAACTTCAAACTCCAACGTTGGAAAATGACTTCCCCATGTTGTTATTTCCTGTGTCATAGATTTTTAGGGTGGGAAATAATGCCCATGATCGAATAATAGTGAGTTGATAACTTATTGAGCAAAAGACATAGAAATAATTATGTTTGACTTTCTCAGAAAATTTGAAATTCTCGCTTTAATATACACGTACACTTGGCATTATAAGTTCAATAACCTAGATAGAATTAAGATATATTTTAGTATTCTTTAAAGAGGATTTAAATTAAGCCAACATAAACTCCAGAATTTCTGTGATCTGTGGTGTTATTGACAAAGCCCGCTCTGAAGGATTCATTTCAGGTTTCCAAGTTTTACATTAGGCCTACTGTTTTAGAAAGGACCGGGATTTGATTGCACGTAATCGATAATTATATGTTTGGCTCCAGTAATTTTACAGGAGACGCCCGAATGTTTCGTTATAGATGGGTCTTTCTGTCTGACGTGGAGAGTGGAAGTATGTCGAGAACCAGTCGCCACATCCTACATACGACCCATGCATATTTATGTAGCCTTGTGATTGTCTCTAGATACAACAGTTTGTTTTTACTTTCTATATAGCATAGCTGGATACATACAAACATAGAGCAGCTAACAATACAGTCAATAATAACAATACAGTCAATAATAACATCAATACAGTAGAAACTTCTACATCTTTCCCCTTCTAATTCCAGCTGTTATCTGGCGAATGCTCACGAGTATCCAAAAATTGGTATCTGCTGGTTTTGGACATTCAATTGTCTAAATATGATGTAAATAATTTGAGAGATTGGTTAATTAAGCCCAATAACGTCGAAACCCACCCTTATATGGATGAATTGAAATTTCCTGTAGAACATTCCCCTGAGATATCTGTTAACATGTTGTTGACATAAAACCAGTTATGTTTAGGCTATATAACCTTTTTTAAATACCCGTATGTCACTCATGTGCTAGTTTGAGATTTAAGTATTCTACGTACATATATGAATATGTTTGAAACTACTAACTTGCCAAGTAATATAATATAATGCCATCTTATTTCTCTATTCCTTGCCTATAAATTTAAAAACAATGTCGCTAAGACTTGCTACAATACTGACAATAGTGCCCACATGGTTAAAATGACAATGTTTTGGTAGTTAACTGTTAGTCGTGTTTTTGGCCTTTTCCGATTAATAATTGTAAATTTATACCCGCCAGTGACGCCAGGAACATAAGATGGTGGCTAAAGTGTTTTCAAAGGATAATTTTAATTGCCGCCAATGTAATACACGAAAAGAGTATAGAACGTCTTTTAACGATGGAGAATTGAAGTATAGCTTAACATGCAATAAATGTAATTAGGCACGATAAAACCTCAACAGAATTTTTAGAATGTATGATAACACAGGCTTTCTTTATTCAAAAATGTCTCTGTTATAAGGATCCACAAAACAACAGAATAAAACAATGGTTAAAATATTACGGAAAAGATGGACTGATAGAAGAAGAAATGATCACATCTACTGAACCACTCATGGGAGACTGGAAAATCAAAGTTAAAGCCAACGTAAGTTGTTTGACTTTTATCATTTCTGATCCTTTCGTGGATAAACATAAATCTCATGCTGAAACAGTCTTCGGAAATAAGTCTGATAAGTATTAAGGTACAGAAGTATCCCCCAGCATATAATCTGGGCCCTGTTTCCCAAAATCTTAAAGATGCATTCTCGGGTACAAACTTTGTGGTTTGGGGATATATTTGTACTAAACACATATTTAAAGTAACCAATCTATCAAAAACTTGCTTTAATTCCCTTTCAAAACTCTGTTTTCGCCGGGGATACCTATAGCTGTAAGTAAGCTGTTGTTAAACGCAATGTCTGACAACTTAACTTCATTGTGGGAGGGTCCATATTTCAAAAGGTATCTATCATTACTTACTTTACATTTCCCATATTATTGAGGCCTAAATACATTCTAAATTATTTTGTCAACTTCTTTTTACACCTTTAAATTGCAGAGTATTTTGTACGTTGACAACCCGCAATGTTCCCCAAACCGCCTAACCATTTGAACAAGAAATAACAACTGCTCCCTGACCTAAGCTAGCAGACAATAAGCCAGCAAATCCTGTCGGGTTGGCAGTTAGTGATTCCCTGACAATATTGCCTAGTCCTTGCCCCATCGGCGATTATCGCATAATCTAGTAGTTTTCTAGTATGATTGGGTGTCTATACTTTTCATAAATACCAAATTTGCCATACTTTTATTGGAAATAACCAGCCGATAAATACTTTGCTGGGAACCCATCTTTAACTATAGATAAAATCCAAATTTGAGTATACACTCCAATTTTGATTGGCTAAGCGCTAGAAACAATCGAATATTATCCAATCAAGTTACTAAAATTTGGATTTTATCTTAGTTAAAACTCGTAAAAAAGACTTCTGGATCTTTATATTAACTTGTTTGTTGCTGTTTTCTCCCTGGATTGAGCTCCATGTTATCTATTCCGTATCTTGCATGTACTCTCAAAATTTAAATTATAATTTTAGGGCCAAGAAGAAGAAATAACTTTCACAATTGCTGAATATGGTAAGCTGAAATTTTAATATATAATATTCTCGATAAGTCAAATTCGTCTGTAGATTGTCCAGTTTTTGTGGGGTCACGTAGCTAAGTTGGTAAGGCGCCGGATCACTAGACTGGGGGTCGAGTGTTCGATCCCATCCCTTCATTGGCCGAGAAAGTTAATCTCGATTTTTCAGCGTGGTTTCCTTTTGTTAGTGTTGCAGAACGGAGGGCCTGACAAGGACAGCTGTCTAGTCGTTCGGATTGGACGAAAAACCGAGGTCCCGTGTACACATTGTCGTGCACGTGAAAGTTCCTTTGGCAGTTGGAATTCGATATAAGTGTAGGCCGTAGCGCCGCTGCCTGGGCAAAATTTCTCTGGTTAGGTGCATAACAGTAGGACATTATACCTCATTTCATTTTGTCCAGTTTGCGATCGTTTATGCATTTCTGTTTTGTAATAAATTATTGTTATTTTATGTGACTTTTCTAGTTTTACCCAAGTTTGAAGCGATGCTTGAATTACCTAGTTTTGGATTTGTTAATGATACATCTATTACTGGAAAAGTGACAGCCAAGTAAGTTACCTACTACATTCTTAGAACCCGCGAAATCATTTCCATTGCCCGTGATAGGTGATACACCCAACGGTTCCCACATTTACTAGATTATACGTCTACAACGATAATTATTTTGCACAAAACGTAAGTTAGGTAACTGTCTCACAAGCCTGTCGTCGAGCTGGATAACGGAGTTATAGCAATGTACATGCGTTGTATCGGAGCAGAACAGTAGGGCGTTAAACCCAATTTCATTTTATTTATATTTAAACCCATTAAATATCAAACAAAAATATTTAAGTAATCAGTGTTTAAGTTGTTCATTATGGTATTTTAGATATACATTTGGTAAACCGGTAAGCGGTTCTGTTATTATTTGGGCTAATTTAAAATATTGGAGAGGATGGTGGCGTAATGACGGAACAAAACCACCACAAATATTGAAAACCTTGACGGTAAGTTTTTAAACAAGATCAGAAAAATTACAGAATACATGGATTTGAGCGATTTGCCCAAAGCAATACCTGTTAAACTTGGTGACGACACATTGAAATAGAGAGTAGCACTGATGACGTTAACAGCGCTTTCTTTAACTATAACAGCGTTAGCACGTGAACCGCGCCACCTATGATTTTTCTAACAGTTGACCCGAGTAGCTGACATCATTACTTATCTTTTGTTAGAATATAGAAAGTTTTTTTTTCTGCAATATTCTCAATTTTGCTGCTTAAATTTCGGAGTGCACTAACTATACGTCGTGCTACCTTGTCCTGTCTGTGCCTATTTACAACTGGGTAACATAAACTTGTTAAAAAGGGTTTAAAGTCTTATTCTGAGATACGGAGATTTGATTGAGAACAAACAAACTTTGTACAACTCCTATCCTAAAGGTGCTGACAGTAAAAATAAATCACCAGAATCTAGATAAAGAACCGAACGGTGGAACTTACTGGTATATTAAGATATTTATAAGTCCGACTGAAATACACCATTTTAAAAATAAATAATTTCAGATGAAAGATGGAGCAGTTAACTTTACTCTGGGGATGAATGAAGTTAAAAATCTGGTTGTTTTGAATAATCCCAACAGTACATACGAATATTCCTTGAGGTGGGAAACATTGGAAGTAAAGGCCAACGTTACCGAAACTATCACAGGAAACAAGATGTCGGCTGAGGGAGATTTACAGTTCTTTGATAATCCTATTAAAATGAATTTTATGAGCAATTTGCCCAGAACCTATAAGCCCGGTTTAAAATATACGGCAATCGTAAGTATTTTTTTTTTGTTTTGAAAGAAATGGACAGAAGAATATTTGTAATGTGGTTTGGTACATGCAGTGATTCAAATATTGTTAGTTGAGATAAGCAAAGGAGCCACTTCCGGACAAATATGAGTCTTTAAATGACCAAAGTTTTGTGTATAAGAGACGCAGGATATGATTGGAAGGTTGATCAAAAGTTGACCAATCTCAATATGTGGTTTACTGAACGCGTCTTAAAAAGAAATTGCTATGGAACAAGATTAAACATGTATTATGCTAGAGCTAAATCGGCATTTTGCCGGTCTTTCTGTACGCCATTAGACATTGATTAACTTATCCAGACTATAATCAATGCAATATGATAGTTTAGATTTCCAATATAATTAAATGTGGATGATTTAACGTTAAAATGGATAATGGAACGTTTGTTTATTATCGCAATAACGAAAGCAATGACAAATGAGGCAACACCGTGATTGCATCGGTGATAACTCGGCTCAGAGTTAAGTAATTTTACTGAATTTTTTTTTAACGTACTCCTTTTTCATTATCTATATTTAACCATTATAGCGAGGGCTGTCAGCTCTTTATCTAATCTTACATGATGCCCCTTTAAGTCAAAATAAAACAGAAATAAATATCTAAGCTTGTTATACTTTATTATAGGACGTTTTCGTATTCATGTTTATACTTTTATATAGTTTTGTTCATAGGGATATCACCTAGTCCTATTTTTATTGAAAGTGCCATCTATTATTTTAGTTACGAGTAACACGACAAGATGACAGTCCCATATTAGAACCAGGCAAAGTTAAAATAAACGTCACATACGACGTAGAAAGACCCAGAACTACAACTACAACGACAACTACAACACCCGATCCCAAAACTCAAGAACCGGATTTTATTATACCACCAACAGACAGTATAGGACCCTTTACGCCTAACAGGTAGACATATTATTAGAATTGAAAGTCCCCCTTTCCTCGGAGTGAGGCTGGTGGTACCCGGATTCCTTTAAGGGACATGGGTCCTTGACGGTTTCTTATCCCCCCCCCCGCCTCTACATATATGGACCTGTGTAGAGTAACAATAATGGTGGTTATCATTTTTCTGAGACCAGCGGTGGACTAGGTACTCTGTCGGTTTGTAAAATGGTTTGTTTTTTGTGATTGATAAGCCATTTGTAGATTTCACAGTTCTGATCATGTTCTTTATCCGTTTTGTGTAGATTAGCAAAGATTAGCATGGTTGGATTCCCATCCTATTATTACCCAACGTACGACACTATATCGCTAGAGGCTAAGGTCCATGATGTTGGTTTAGACGGTTTTGTTAAGATCGATATCGATGTGCCTTCCGTGGCTTACAGAATATCACTGAGGGTAAGTACAGTAAAACTTTATTAATCTGATACATTTCTATGATCAATAAACATGTGGTAAATTTATTTATACCAGGGAAAAGCAGATGATACAAATACTATAGATACGTACACAACTAAATAATTTTAAAGAAAGTACATACGCAGAGTTGTTGCCGTGTTAATGAAACTTTTACACCTAAGATTTCATCGATAGATATATAAACGCACAGCAGTAAAGATAGCATAATTACGGTGGCTGATTTAGGACAAGCAAGAACAAGCGCTCAAGATATTCAGTCGAGCGCCGGAGATACCAAGTCGAGATATAGTTAAGTCGAGCACTCGAGATAATTAAGTCGAGCACTCGAGATAATTAAGTCGAGCGCTCGAGATACTTTTCTTTGCTAAATATAGATTGAGATAACATTTATCTTGTCATTGTTCTTTTCTTTAGGCGGAAGGATTTGAAACCAGTTCGTATTTATCAGCATCCAGATCTTATTCTCCGAGTGAAAATTACATTCAGATCTCTATGATAACTCAGTCACCAAAGGTAAGCATATTGCATGTATATTAGTAAACAACGACCCAAGTAACATTTCCTTTTCTGTGAGTTAAAATTATCGCTGCTATTATAAGTGGTGAACGGTGCTGGCTTTGATTCGTCGGAATTTGCTAGACTTGTGGCGCTGGCTAGCAAGGATGGTACAAAAAATTTACATCCCGTAACAGCACTCCATGACCGGAAATCGAAATAGGAGTAGACGATAGCACCGCTGTCCGGGCAAAATGCTCTTATAGCACACATCATGCCATATCGCCCGATTTAATTAGCTGGGTTATTGGAGAAAAAATTAATACGAGGTACAGTTTTATGAAATCACATTAAAATATACAAAATGTTTTACCAAATACCGTTTGAGCATGGATTCAGCAGTGATGACACGCGGTTGGTTGTCAGATTTGAAATAAAACCGCTGCATATTCAATACTCACTAATCTCACTCTGACAGTGGGTCAAATCCTTTTGTCTTTGAATAGGTCACTTTGTAATGGCTAGTATAGATTGTGTTGCGATGCTCAAACAGTTACCGTTTACAGAATATGATATTAAGTATTTTAAGGGTTCACATGTCTATTTTTGGTTATACTTTTGGTATTGAACGTTGTAGGTTGGTGTTTCTGCAATTTTTGAGTTGAAATCAACAGAACCATTATCAAGTTTTACATACCAGGTAAAAAGTGATAATATAAATCATATTTAACACGGTTGAAATAATATTGTTTATAATTCAGTAGACACGACGCGATATTTATTTTGATTTAATGTATGTGGGGTGGGATGGGGGATTTATATCCACGTCTAAAAATGTCTAATTGTTCCTGCATTCATATGTAAACAGAAGGACGGTGGACACTGCTTGATGTATTAGCCCGACTGATGCCAAAAAGGAGGACGTTCTACCCAATTACATTTCATTTCCCATGAAAACAGTTGTTCCTTATATTGTGATGTTAAACCATAGAGTTATATATAGAAACTAGAGTCCGCACTCATCACGTGACTCCCATGACTACAACGTTAAAGGTTTGTGCCGGAATGGAGCGACGGCCGCCATGTTAGTTCCGGGGAATATGAACGTAAATACCCGGATGTTCACTATGTTATCGCATCAATCCATCTGTGTCAAACTGTTTTAAAACGTGCACAAATATTAAATTTTTAAATTTTCTCACCCAAATATTTATTGTTTAATAAAAAGAATAATAAAGTTCCATGGATCGACTTATCTCCGGGCCCCTCTTTCCACGTAAAGGTTATAGAACAATTTAATTTGAGATGTCGAAATCTCGACCGCAGTGTCTCTCGAGGCCTACTTTAGTACTTTAGCGGCTTTATTACCTTTACTTACCTTCGCTTTCTCTTTTTATTAAATTATTGATCTTTTAAATTAGTAAATATGTGTTCCAATACAGTCAATTTGTTAATTGTTTTAGAAATTTACGGAAATAATAAATAAAGAATGTAGAGAAATGAAAGTTGGGTTTTTTTAACAATAAAAGTAAACTAAAATCAATAGCCCGCAGAATTAGGCCTACCAGTATTTTTATTTATTTGTTAATTATTTTATTAGGAAATTAGGGAATGAAAAGTGAAGAAAGATTAATAGTCATAAAAGCGTACTTAAAATGTTGTATTTATATTTACCGGTATTTATTTATTTGTTTATTATTTTTAGACATTTATTGAACTGAAAAGGGGAGGGAAACTAAAAACAAAAACAGTCTACAGAAAATGTTGTATTTTTCTTTAATTAATTATTTATTTGCTTATTTGTTTTAGAAAATTATGGAATGAAAAGTGACATGTCATTGTCAGCGATCTCGTTTTTTACTTTCACTTTCAATTTAATTTCCAGGGGTCGGTTGCTCAAAACTAAGTTATTTTAACGACCTATTAAACTCTAACGGACATATCTTGGTAACGTGTTGTTTGTTAAGTTTCCATTAAATTTACTACAGAAAACACTATAGAATACTTCTTTTTATATTAGCATAAATCTATTGGATAAATTTGCACCACAGAATGTTCGAGGCCTTTATTTCCAGCAACAATCTTTCTCTCCGTTAAAGTTAACGGAACGTTAAAAGATAACGCAGCTTTGAGCAACCGGCCCAGTATAATATATGATATTTTAAATTATGTCGCGAATGTGTAGCCTAGGCTATTCTTTCTACGGTAAATATGACTAATAAGTTTACAAATTGAAATCTTACTAAGTTACTGTCCTAAAAACGGGACGGTCTTCGTCAGCTGTACACGCGACCTCGGTTTTTCGTCCCATCCGATCGAGACGCTGTCTCTGCAAGGTTCCCCGAAAACAAACACGCTCATTAGGCTACTCCACCTCAAATAATTAGACCCTGGTGCAGAACAGTAGTACGTTAAACCCCATTTCATTTCATAAATATTGTTTTCATTCTGGAAACATATTTCCTTTACTGTTCTATAAATATTCATTTCTCTACAGACCATTAACTTCTCTTCCCTTTTAGTTCCATAATTTTCCAAAATAAATAAATAAATAACTTAAAAACATTTTAGGTTTAAATCTGGGCTTCTTAATCAATATATAAATAGATAAATAAATAAATAAACCGTTCTAGCAGAAGTTTACTTATCGAATTTATTAGTCATATTTACTGTAGAATAGTAGGCCTAGAGTACGAGATCGCTGACAATGAAATGCCATTCTATAATTTTCTAAAGCACATTAGCAAATAAATAAATAAATAAATGAAAAAAATACAACATTTTCTGTAGACTTTTTTTTTATAGTTTTTCTCCCCTTTTCAGTTTCTTTAAATTTCTAAAAATTATTAACAAATAGATAACTACCGGTACAGATAATTCTGCGGGCTATTGATTTCTGTTCACTTTTATTGTTACAAAAATCAACTTTCATTTCTCTACATTCTTTATTAATTACTTCCGTAAATTTCTAAAATAATTTAACAAATTTACTGTATAGGAATACATATTGTGGATATTGTAGGCCTACTAATTTAAAAGATCAATATTTTAATAAAAACTAAAAAAGAAAGCGAAGCCGAAGGTAAAGTAAGTACTGTAGGCCTAGACGTAGAGACACTGCGGTCGTTCGCTGACATGTCAAATTAAATTGTTCTATAACTTTACGTTGAAGGAGGAGCCCGGAAATAAGTCGGTCCATGGAACTTTATTACTATTTTTATTAAACAATAAATGTTTGGGTGAGAAAATTTAATATTTGTGGCTTTGTGCACGTTTTAAAACAGTTAGACACAGATTGATTCATGCGATAACATAGTAAACATCCGGGTATTTACGTTCATATTCCCCGGAACTAACATGGCGGACAAGACCCCATGTCGGCACGCTGTCACGTGATCAGTGCGGACTCTAGTGTCTATATATAACTCTATGTGTTAAACACAGTGGTAGTACGTTATGGATAAGCTATTACTACACTGCTTCGCAACGCTGCATATGGCATCTATATACAATTGTTTCTTTCATCGTAATCCCGTCTTCATTAGCCCAGTTTAGGAGCAGAACAGTAGGACGCTAAACCTCATTTCATTTCATTTTATCGCAATCTTTGATAGGTTCTTGGCCGCAGTAGGCTGATCACGACTAAAGAAGTTACCACAACAACTCCTGCTACACTTAGCACATTTTTCATTGACGTCACAGCAGAAATGGCCCCAGACGGTAAATTAATCGTTTACTATAAAAGACCAAATGGGGAAATTGTCGCTGACTCTCTTTCTTTTAGTATTCAAGGACTATTCGAAAATGCGGTAGGTACTATTATTATTTATAAACAAATTATCACACATGTAATTGCAGTTCTAATTTTGTTTTTTTTTCTGTAAAAAAAATCATGTTGAATTCAAAGTGTTTCTAGTTATTTATAGAGTAGGTGTGATTATTATTTCTTTACCGACTGTATAATAATATTAACTCCATGTTATATTTTGACCTGCGCCTAACATTTATTGAACTTTGGATCTAATCATTATATCGGTATAGATCTCATCACCCTACAATAATTATCTCACCAAACTCTTGAATGGGATAGACCAGTGTAACAAAGGGATATCATTTATGATTTAGGTGCATTGAACTTATTAAACTCTGCTAGTTTTGACAATAGATGATTTTGACTTTCACCTGTATATATAAACTCTTGGCATGGCTATTTCTTATTAAATCTAATTAATTCAATTTGTCCATTACAAGCTATACATGATCTGTGTACAAGATCCACACGATTTTAAATGTTTATGTACATGCCACGACGAGATAACAGAAACAATTGCAGATATGACTATCTGCCTTATCTGTGTCCTGTTGGTATATAATTGAGTAGTTTACTGACAGTTAGTAAGCGAAGAGCCGGGTTGAGAAGAAAGGCTTAGGCGAGTGTAAGGACTCACCCGAGTCCAGCCGTAACCGAATCTGTTTTAGATACCTGGGGCCTGTTTCACGAAATTTTAACTAAGATAAAATCCGATTTTAGTAATTCGATTGGATAGTATTAGATTGATTTTAGCGCTTAGCCAATCAGATTTAAGTATGTACTAAAATTTGGATTTTATCTTAAGTTAAAATTTCGTGAAACAGGCCCCAGGTGTAAATAAATCCTTTATCTACGAAACTCTTATCTGTTATCACTACGATAGTGTTACACCAGCTGATTGGCTGTTGCATGAGATTAAATGATTTTTTTGTTTAAATCATCGATACTCACAAAACCCCTATTAATAGATGTAACTTCCAGACCGTTTCACCAATATTAGAACAATCAATAAAATGTTAACGTGAACGAAAAGAGCACCGTATTCCTAAAATTAGTGGTCTGAAACCAGATAATATATACTTATCTCCCTTTATATACGGTTCATCCCAGCGCTATCCCGATCACGTAGAGTGGCTAAACGAAATAGTTGATTATGATAGCAAGTAGTCCAGGTTATTGATCATTATGAGTATATGACTTGGTGTCATTTTAATATCTTCAATAAATCTTCTTGTAAACGCCCAAATTAATTTTCTATGAGCTCTACCCACTGTCCGACTTAAAGGAGCTAAATCGCTAATATTTGGGACCTTGAAATTGACAAAAATTGGTTGCAACGCATAAAATACTGTAATATGAATGTATATAAATTGATTTACATTCAATGGTTTCCGTTTTTTTCCAAATTTCAAATCAGTTATGTTCGGCGAAATAAGTCATGCAGTCTCAATCTAGTGCAAATTTTTATAGCGTCTAGTTATTCCAGTCAACATACGCCGTATGGAATGGTGCAATATGTCTAGCCTCGCTCGACAAGTCTCTTATTTAAACTGGGGCTGAAGCGCATTATGGTACACGACTCGTGTACCAATGTGAAAAAAAATATTTTATCTAAAATATCGGATATCAGAAGCTTATCTTTTCCCGGTAAGTTTACATCATCAATGTTGATTTAAATTTTCCAATAATTCGTGTTTTCTACAGTATGTTAAAGATTTTGGAGGATTTTGAGTTACGGACTATTACAGACTATTACCTAACGCCAAAGTTTAGAGAATATATAATCTAAATTATTGTTTTATTAATTCAGATAACTGTAGATTTTGATCAGTCTAAAGTAAAACCCGGGGCACCTGTTAAACTAACAATTACAGGTGAACCAGGGTCAATGGTCAGTTTAAGAACTGTAGATAAAAGTGTTGATCTTTTAAAATCTGGTAATGACATCACAACAGATACGGTAAGTCAATATCTTATTTTTCTTTAATTTCTTCTGTATTAAAACATTAATAAATATTACCGTGGTCTATGCGAAACTAAAATTAGGTTAAAACGGGACAAGAAAGCTCACCCACTCATCTTAAAACTCAAGGCTGAATGATGGCTGAATGGTTAGCGTGCGCGCGCTGTATCATAAAGTCTGTCATTGAGTCAACTGGCTTAATTTCGAAGCCCGGTTGAACGTGGCAATCTTAGGGTCGCCTGTCCAACCTCGTGGATTTTTTCCGGGTCCTCCGGTTTCCCCCAACTGCTAAAGACCCCTACACACAAGCGAATTGTTGAAATAAAATTAAATCATATGTTAGTCCCTAAATGACCTAGTTTATGTCGAGTGGACGTTAAACCCTATTTTCTCTCTCTCTCTTCTCGACATGTAGGAATCGGACATAACAGATAATACAAACGTTTGGTCGGGAACAGAGTCCGAAGCACTAATTATCTCGTTGATGAATTTCTTCGAAAAAAGATTAAGTCTCCGTCGATGCATTCCGAGGCATTTTTGAAATTACTTTAAACTTAGCCATAACGATTGTCATATCCGTCCGAAATATGTTGGTATTTCTATACTGCGTTACAACATTTTGTCAGTTTATTGTGCCATAAATTTTACATCTTATTGTTTCAAAATTAAATATCTATTAGTTTTTGTATAGATAAAACAGTACTAATTGTTTAACTGATATTATGCGAGAGCTAAACTTACGTATTGTTGGACGTTTTTTTACCTTTATTCACACGTCAAACCAATAATCAGGATGTAGCGTAAACGTTGAGTAAGTTAGAAAATGCCCACCATATCGGCGTAAAACGCTTATAGTATACGACCGGAAAATGTAGGTAAAAGTGCTGACAGTCGAGAGTTGGTTTATCATAATGGTACTTATCAATGCGAATATAAATTGTGATAGGCTAATTATCACTATTCAAAACTTCGCTCAAAATAAATTAGTTGGACTGAAATTTTCAATATATTTATTTTTCATCACCAATCTTCGGGACCAGCTTTTTTTCTAATTTTATGTATGTTTGATTTCATGTTTTTTCTATAAAGATTCTTAAAGAAGTATTACAATATGGTGGTAATTATTATGGTGGTGGAGATTGGTTTTATTGTTTCTGGAGATGGCCGAGAGCCGGCAGTGGCTCAGATGCTGCTAGTATTTTTAGGGTATGTTTCTATGTATACACACCAAAGCTCTTAATTTGTGGTATTTCATAACTGTTTCAGCATAATTTATTTTTCTTAACATAACTATATCATTAACCCCAATGTTACTCAATGGTATTCAATGTATCCATACAGTTCCATTCTATTGATGGGAACAACTTGTTAGTATTAACAGAACACAGTTTTTTTTGATACAATCACTAGTTTTATTCTAAAAGCACAACGTTTCGACAAGTATTCTTTTATCGTTACATTTTGCTGAGGCTATATAACTTATTTGTTTTCTTATTAATAGAATGCCGGTGTTGCTCTTCTAACAGATGCCAACTTGTACCAGAAAGAACGAACTTACAGTAAGTATCAAGGAATTCCATTTATTGAGTTCGAATGTTCTAAAGTGTTGTGCTGTAGTTCATACAGCTGCCATTAATGACATATTGAATCTTATCCCTTTATCGTACCATGAAAAGCACTCGCCTTCTGTCTTTAAAGGAGCATAGTGGCTAACATTTGGGTTCTAGAAATGAACACAAATGGGTAGCAACAAATATAATAATGTAATATAATAATGTGAATACCTGATTTGCATTTTCTGTATGGAAAGCGAAAAATTCGAGTCAAGACGAAAATCATAAATCACGAGCACGTGACCTTCTAGAGCAAGTAACCACAAAAACCGGTGAAATCACTGTAAATAAAGATAGTTGCTTTTTATTTTTCTGGCTGATTTTTTTGCATTGAACACCTCATCCAGATCATAAAATTGATTTTCTTTTATCCCTTCCGAGTTTTGCTGCTGAGGTTGGCGCACAATTGGACACATTCGACTTTTTGTAACTCGGTTCATGACTAAGTCCGTCATCGGTTTTTGTGGTCACGTGCTCTTGAAGGGTCACGTGCTCGAGATATATGATTTTTTTTCGTCTTGACTTGTGAATTTTTCCGCCTTGACATGTGAATTTTTCCGTCTTGACGTGTGAATTTTTTAGTGTTGACCTGAATTTTTTCGTCTTGACATGTACATTTTTTGTCTTGACATGTGTATTTTTTTGTCTTGACTCGATTTTTTCTCATTCCATACAGAAAAACGGTCTTGCAATTAATTCCGCTTTGGCTTGCCATAGTATTTATCTTGCTTCCTCTCACTCTCATATATATATGTATCCCAAAAATATTAGCACAACCATAAAGCTGCACTATTTTGTTTAATTTCTTAAAATTAAACAAAATAGTGCCTCACAGCTTTTCATCGTTTAAATACGATAAAAAGCTGTGAGGTATGTCGACACAAATTGATTTTAACATCGGTTTAATAACATTTTATCGCCCTATAACAGTTAATATAGCTTGTGTGATAACTTTCATAATATACTGAGCGGCATATCCCTCGCTGAACTGTACTAGTAAGTGCAGGAGGACTGCACTACATGCAACACAAAACAATACCGATAAGACAAAGCCGTGGATAAGACACACTATAATACAGCCATTGCAAAAAAACCCCCAACAAATACCAAATAAAATGATGGACCCTTGGGCCAGCTGTAAGCGTCCATGTGCTGTAAAGCCCAGGATCTGTAATGATAAAATTCCACAGCTTACATTGCTTTTTCAAGCCAAATATTATCTAGCTTATCACAGCCGCTTAAATGCACCCTTTGTCTTCATTATAGCTTTCCCAATGTTTGCTAGAATGGAAATGTCGATGGATGACGGTGATAGTAGTGATAGTGGTGGAGCGGTCATGATGAACGCCGGTCCACCTCAAAACTTATCACCTGTTCAACGGATTAGAAAGTTTTTCCCGGAAACGTGGCTTTGGCGAACTGTAGCCATTGGGTATGTAGATAAAATTGCATGTAAAATGTTCAATCCTTGTTTATAGATGTGTACTTTCGAGGGGCACCTGTAATGCAAATGGCTAGCAGCAGTGTTGTCGCTGACGGTTCAGGCGGAGGTCAGGGTGGTCTTTCCGAAAACAACTTTGTCAAGGTGACCCGTGTTCGAAAATTCTTTCCAGAAACTTGGTTGTGGCGAACGGTTCCTATTGGGTATGTATGTTATTACATGTGGGTTACTGTGAAAACGGTTCCGGAGGAGATCGGTTACGAATAATTTAACTGATACCAGGAAGATATCTATATTACGGACCGAAAGAATCGACAGTTACGTCAATTGATGAGCTGAAAATATAGGCTTGGTTTAGTCAATCCAACTGTAATAATTGAATATGGAATTTCTTTTACATAACCCACCATTAAATTTTGCGTACCTTTGAGTTTTCAGCTACAGGGGATATAACTCATCTGCCCCACTTTCTCTAACCTGTGCGGAAATATTGTTACATTCACCCATTCGGTGTAGAACAGTAGGACGTTAAACCCCATTTTATTTCAATACTGTCACAGATACACGGCGAGAACGATAGCGTTAACGACACAATTGACTTTACATAAACCCGATGTTGATGTCCACATGATCCACACACCAACACATGTGTCTACAAATATTCAATTGTTTTAGTCAGCGAATTCTAGTCGATAATATTGTTGGTCCAAATAAAGGTTTACGTTCTTTATCGATTTCATTAATATGCATGTGTATGATGACTTTTAAAAAAGAACATCTACAGGTAATATGGTTGTATAAAGAATTTTTGAACATATATATAATTGTTTTTACAGAAATACAGGACAAGTTGTTTTACAAGAAACAGCACCAGATACGGTAACTACCTGGTCTACCAGCGCCTTTGCTATACATCCATTTAAAGGATTATCTGTTGCCAATAAAACAGCTAAGGTAAGTCTCCAACGACAAGCCACATAATTGTTTTATAGTTTCCTTTCAAACTCCTTTAAAACAAAATTGTCATTTCCCTTCAGCTCCGTCTCTTCCCTCGGCGTTCTCCTTCGACCCACGAAACAGGTTTACTTGGGGAGGATGAGGGTGCTCTGGGTGACGAAGCCTTTCTGGAACTTTATGTGACCAATATATAGACTCTCGAAAACTAGTCATTCTGTCACCTAATGGGTATTTAATGCATTGAAACCACCAAATATAACTTGCAAGATTGCATCACAAATCTAAATCTGCCTTCACCCCAACAGTTTAGGGCCATTTTGTTCATCTGGAAGCTCCAACCTCACACAGAGTTATGTTTGATTTGATGAAACTCTATTTATTTAAGGTTACAACGTTTAAAGATTTCTTCGTGAGCCTCAATCTACCATATTCTGTTGTTAGAAATGAAGTAGTACTTGTACAAGCGACTGTTTTTAACTATTTTGATAGAGTAGTACCTGTAAGTATTCTAATCTAAACTATTGGGAGGGAGCGATGGAGAGAGGGGGTAACACCAACTCGGGTGTAAACGCATCTGAACTGGATCAAGCCGCTTTGATTATGTCGGCTTAAAAGGTCTATAGCCTTGAACACAGAATCGGTTATATCTCGATATTGTCTACTATTAGTGACGATACTGTATAGGGCACAAGCTGGGTACTATTCAATTTTCGTTTTTAGACATTTAAAGATGGTCCGCTTGTTTACTAATATTTATATGGTTATATTTAGACAATGGTTGTTTGTTTGTCGAATAGACATACCGTCGTCTCAGAAATTAAATAAACAAATAAAAGCTATGAAATCGTCGGTTGTACTTTTGGCCGAACGAGTGAGTGTATTTTATGTTTATGGTCAGGTGACCTTCAGATGAAAATCCTAAAAAAATAATATGAAACGCCCCTTTCGTGAGACCCGATATCTTAAGCTAAATTTAGCACTAACATAACATATATTTATTATGTTATTCTTTTAAGGCCTTAGTTACCCTATCCAAGAGTAATGATTTCGTCAGCATAAAGATGCAGAAATACTTTGTTTTTGGTGATTTTATACAGAATGAATGGCATATGACCCAAAGACACTTTTTAGGTTGGGTAGGTATTTATCTGTGTATTACAATATGAATATGACCCATCAGTTCCAATTCCACCCAGGAACAACCCTTAAAGATTAAAAATGATTTGATGAAAATCACTTGTTAACAATGAAACTATTTATTGATACGAAAATCTGTCGTCTCTGAACTTGTTTTTGTGTACTTTCATAATAAATAGCTGTGTTTCTTTTCTCTGTGTAATTTTATATTGAATAGTTGCTTTAATGTTGCTATAATGTTTTTGTGTAATTTCACAATAAATAGTTGTGTATCTTTGTTCTGTGTAATTTTATAATGAAAAATTGTTGTCACGTTGCTATAATGTTTTGTTTCGTATATTTTAGATGCCACCGAACAGTGTTAGATCAACTTACTTCCCTATATCTGTAAAAGAAAAGATTGGTAACGTCTCAATAAATATTGCTGTACAGTCTTTATATGAAAGTGATGCTGTTGAACGAAAACTACTGGTTGAGGTTTGAACATATACACAGCTTATTGATTGCCAAGTTTTAAGAAACGTTTGAATTCCTTATATAAAAGAGCCATGGTGAATAACCGTATTATATTACGAAACAGGAAACGATCAAAGCAACCGTCTTTGAATTATGATTTCATATCAGAAATCAAAATCCGCCAATCGAAGTGCAATTTCAACTGACAGAGCCTTAGGCTTTTTCGAAGAGCGTTACCCCTAAGAAAAAAACCAACAAGAGTTTACACATTAAACATTTATTTACTCATTTATCCCATTTTAATTTAAAACAATGCTGCTTTCATAAAAAACACCTTAAGTGAAGAAATCGAAATGACATTATAATATACACCAGTTAAAAGAGTATTGAATATTACCATGGTTATTAACTGTTCCATTGTTTAACCGTTACAGCCAGAAGGAATAGAACGATCTTCTAATATACCAGTATTAGTTCAAGTAGATGGCACGACCAAGTTTAAACAATCAGTTACTGCTCGTTTCCCAGATAATACAGTGCCTATGTCACAGAGGGTCCGAATAAATGTAGCTGGTACGTATGACTTTTTTCTCCCCATTAATTTGGTAATTAAATAAAACACCCATTTTTTTGAAGCCTTAGTATTAAGGATTGTCAAGGCCGTATTGTAACAACATTGTTACAAGGTTAAATTTTATGGATATGCAACTTTAATACCAAGTGACGTTTCGACGAGGAAACTCTTGTCTTTATCAAGGTATTAAACTCAGTAATAATTATTAAAATTTGCAGGTGATATATTGGGCCCGTCACTAAACAACATTGACAAGCTGTTAAAAATGCCCTATGGGTGTGGCGAACAAAACATGTTAAACTTTGCACCAAGTATTTACGTCACCAAATATCTAAGAAAAACTGGACGCCTTACAACAGAAATAACGAAAAAATCAACGACCTACATGGAAAAAGGTTTGTTTATTTAACATCCAAATGATCTTTTCAGTTAAAAGTAAAAAGGATTAATTGAAAGCAAGAAAAGTGTAAGGCGGCGATATAAAATAATATAGCCAAAATGTCTTTATAATATTAACAGACGAAAACTAGAATTTTCGCCTCACTTTAATTACAAAAGTAAAACGTTTCATAATTCTTTTCATGTAAATTTCAAGCCCGGATTTTGTCGAGCGGGGGGGGGGGGGGGGTACATTGGAGCAAAGGGTAATTATCAGACAGAGTGCTGCATGCATTAGTGGTTTTGTGTAGTCCCCAGAGTCTTCGGTCGCGAAAGCAATTGTATACGTTGCTAGCTGCAGGTGCTTGTCTGAACAGTAATAACCAGTTTCACTGGGGATAGGGAGGGGGAAGGTACCCTGCCCCCCCCTGATCCGTGCCTTGATTTAATTGTTAAAGCAAATTTGTTTTACTGTATTTACAATTAGCTTTGAATTTTTCAGGATACCAGAAAGAATTAACTTATCAACACAAAGATGGTTCCTTCAGTGCATTTGGTGATAAACACAGTAATGAATCTGGTAGTATGTGGTAAGTGAAGACTGTGTCTGGCAATATAAAATTTCGACCGGTGTAAAGGTCTTCAAAGAATATGAGCTTAACTCATTTGCATAATATGCGAATATATAATTTAAATAACCCAACGCTCTTTCAAATATTGATTGCTTATCCCAGTTAGTTAAATGTTTCACACCAAAACATTGCCTGTAATAAAACATTGAATGTCGCACACCAAAACTTTGTCTGCAATTAAAGATACATTATGTAAGGTTTAGATTAAGAGCTGGTCGTTCTTACTATACAAGTTAATAGATAATACAAATGAATTTATTTAGGATTTCACTCCCGTTGCTCCTTGCGAGCATAAATATTAGCTAATTACCGGGTTGGGCAAGATATGTACATTAATTGAAACCACCACACTGGTTGTTCGAAGCTTAGCCTCGCATCACCATATTTAGATTAAATCAAAATGTGGCTGAACCGTTCTCATCTATTTAATATCGGAGATATCCGATTTCATCAAGAGGTTATTGTTTATGGTCTCGTCATGTTAATAAAAGTCTAATTAATATAACAATTCAGGCCTGCAATAGGCAGATTTAGCTCTTTAATAACCTATGTTTAATCTCCATATTATTCAATGAGTCCTATGAATTATGACCACTGTTTTATATTCTGTAGGTTATCAGCGTTTGTAACTAAATGTTTCTGTCAAGCTGTTGATATGATTAATATTGATGAACACGTAATAGAGAAGACTATATCATGGATGATATCTGCACAAAACCGTGATGGTAGTTTCCCAGAACCCGGCAAAGTCTTTAATAAAAGAATGCAGGTATAAAAGTGCATTTTAGTTAAAAACCAAAAATAAAATACACTTTAGTTTAGAGAAACAGGGTCCGGGTTGTTACTTGTTGCAATCGATTTTTCCTGACACGCGACAATAAATAGAACGTGAAGTAGAGTTTACGGTTTCAATGTTTCTAATTTGTAAGGATAACAACAAATGCTACACAATTCTGGTTCGATTATGAGATTGTACTTAAGATAGAAAGAACTGGGGAAGTGCGCTGCTTTAGAGATTCTTTTGGTTTTGGTTAAGATGTAAAATGTATGGTTTTATATTTTCAGGGAGGATCTGGATCTGGAGAGGCTTTAACAGCTTATGTTTTAATAGCGTTGAAAGAAGCAGAGCAGTTTTTATTAGAACAGGGACTAATGATGACTCCAACATTAGAACTGGTAAATATATATATTTTTATTTTGTTCATAAACAACAATTATATTCAGCAAATATCGGAATTTGGATTGGGTCCTTATATACTCGAAAACTATTCGTAAATGTATATGGTATATAGAACATAAAAGGAATATTATAGGGTGCTATTTTGTAATAGACAAATAAAAACATATCCTACAACACAATGTGGAAGTAATTAATAAAGGCTGATTCACAAACGACAAAATAATAATTTATAAAACACATAGAATGGACTAAGCAAGCGTATACGACTGTCGTTCAATTTAAACTGCTCGCGTATTTCAACGAACATAATTGATTAGAAATTACAATATTATTTTCAAAACATGAATATAAATCACATGACATACATTCATATTACATTAATAATATGTGCTTTTAGAACCATTTTTATACGCCCACATTGAAATATGGTCGTATATTTTCGTCGCCCTCGTCCGTCGGTCCGTCGTCCACATGCTCTAGAGGCTACAGTTAATATACCATTGACTTTAAATTTATACACAAGATGAAGAATCCTATTGATTTTCAGCGAATTCCGATAATTTATGTCAGAGTTATGGCCCTTGATGACGTCAAAAAATCTTGTGGACGCCCTAGAGACTAAAGTTAATATCCCGATTGACTTTAAATTTATACACAGTGTTTAAGGTCATGAAACGAAGAATCCTGTTGATTTATTAGAAATTTCCTATAATTACTGTCAGAGTTATAGCCCCTGATCACTTCAAACAATCTTGTGGACGCTCTATAGGCTAAAGTTAATATCCGATTGACTTTAAATTTATACACAGTGTTTAAGAAGAAGAAGCCTATTGATTTTCAGCGATTTCCGAAAATTAATGTCAGCGTTATGGCCCTTGATAACATCAAAAAAATTTGTGGACGCTCTAGAGGCTAAAGTTAATATCCGATTGATTTAAATTTATACACAGTGTTGATGGTCATGAGATGAACAATGAATTTTGATAACTTAAACAGCAAAATCCAGAATATTAAATGTTTCGTATACTAAACGTTAGCATGGAGGAGAACTTTATCAAAGCCAAACAAATTCGAATGATTTTCTGATAATTACATAATGAGTTGTTACTTTTAATCAGATTTTAGTGTATTATAAATGTTTCATTACCGAAAAAAGTAAAATATGCGACAACTCTTGTTGACTGCCCGGATGATTTAACTGCTGTGAGCGTATGTTTCGTTGCCTGGCAACCTATCTTTGTTTATTTCAAGGTTCCAAAAAATATACACATACGCCATTTAAAAAAAAGATTGCCTTTATTTATGTCGACCACACATGTTACCGTTCCGAAAATTAGCCTGTTTTCTCATTCTTAGTAATAATTTGACTTCTGGTTATTTCAGGTACGATTATCTATAAGTTCTGCTCAACTATACCTCGAGAAACAGTATATGAATATAATTGATGCCTATGATATAGCTATTGTAACGTATGCACTACAAACAACAGCAAGTGAAGCAACATTACCAGCTATAGTTAAAATGAACCAACTGGCAACTAGTGCTGGTAAGTATAGACTTGAACTTCCAGACATGCCTAACTAGAAAAAGATCAACGGTGTTAAGGTGTGCCTACAAATATTGGAAATTTTGGAAAAGTTAGGATCGAAATCTATGGTAAAGTCAAAACTCCAAGACTTCACACGGGACAAACATTAACGTGGAAAGGGGTACCAAGCATCCCCTAAAGGGTAAGCCTACCTCGCCTCGGATGTCGCTGCGAAACCACTACGTATTTCAACAATGTGATATATCATGTCGTATTCTAGATAATTTTTTTGTAATCACTCATTTCCCCCATGTTACCACTCTTAGTGCGGCACCTTTTTTTGTATTATCCCGCTCTGGCTCAGTGAATAGTTGAGTAAATCCTAAATGTAAGTCATAGAATGCTTTGTGAATTTGGGGCGAGGTATTGTTGGCGTACAAGACAGATGATTTAAAAAAAGAATGTGTCTCGAATGTTTTTCAGATGGTGTAAAATATTGGAAACGTCCATCACCCTCAGAAGATGCTAATCGCTATAGATATTCTTGGTATCGTAAAAATGATGCTATTAATATTGAGGCGACAGCATATGCTCTCCTAGTTATAACAGGTACCAAACAAGTCAACGATGGTTTACCTGTTTTACGATGGATCAGTAATCAACGAAATCCAGAAGGTGGTTTTACTTCTACCCAGGTAATAGATGATAATCGCGTTTCATTAAAGATGCATTATACACGAGCTAAATCTTTTTCTGGTTTCAAATGAAAATGAAGAGCCAACAACACCCCCCCCCCCCTGCGTCATCGGATGGCTCCGATTATAAGCAATTTAAGCGTTTAACGATAATAGGTAATCAACGCTCTGTATCGATTGTCAAGTACCGTTGCTATTCAAATAAACGATCTATTTAGTTAAAACTTCAAACCCTCAAAACTTCGCACAGAATAAAGTAATTGAACTATTATAACAAGACCGGCTATTATCTAAATCTTACATAATGCATCTCTTTGATAAACATATTATTATACCTGTCGAAGTGCTGCTTTCTCGGGCTGTAGCTTATTGCAACACTTACGACGAAAACTCTGATAAATAGTTAAAATTGTACTTCTGATAAAGGAATTTCCAAAACTGGCTAAAGGTCACAATAACGAGACCGGTATATCTAAAAGGCGAGCCGGTCACCAGCCTAAGGTTACAGTAGAATATAGAACATACATGTATATACAAGTTTAGGATTAAACTAATTATATAATAATATTTAATCAGAAATGTAAAATAGTACATAGGAAACATATGTTTAAATACAGAAGAAGATATGGACATAGCAAGAACGCGTGTTACCTATAATTACGTATAATATATATCGTTACATTAAGTATAAACCCAAACAGTTAAAAGACTTGAAAGATTAGTGAGATATCAATTCGGATATTGGTCATTTACTATTTTGACTAAAATTAAATAGTAATGAAAGATATTGAGATACACTATAACATATACCTTTGAAATTTCGCAGTGAATATAAATTGGATATAAATAAACTTAAATTACAAATACCGAAGTAGAATGAATCTAGAAGCCCGACTGGAAATATATAGATGGATTTTAACAGCAATTCTGTTTGTGTTAGTAAACGAGCGTATTATTATTATTAGTCATTATTAGTATTATTTTCAGATTGACTGATTGACGGGGGGGGGGGGCTAATCAGTCAGTTTGATATTATTAGGGAACTGAGGGAACTGTATTGATCGTTGTTAGCACTTGATTTATTCAACACTGTATTATGTCAAGTGACGGTTATTGCTGAACAACCTACTATTCAGTGTCCGCCTATTTACCATTTAGTGTCCGTCTATATACTAATTAATGTTCTTTTACTGTGAGGTGTTCGTATTCTGTTAATTTAATAATAGTAGACAGTTATTTGTGTATAAGAATACTATCTCGTCTGATATGCATAATCAGTTTTTGTTTCAAGTCTCTTTGTAAATATGCCCACAAAGAAGGAATTATTTCACACATTTCCTACGCGACTTAAATAAATGCTAAAGATTTAGTTAATTATATGAGAGAGAGAGAGAGAGAGAGACAGAGAGAGAGAGAGAGGGAGAGAGATATAATGAGGGAATAAAGGTAACTAGTAATAACGTTTCAAATATATTCAACATTTACAAAGTGATTTCGTTTATATTACCGGATATTCATAAAATATAGCGAAAGAGAGAGAAATGGGGTTTATCCTCCACTCGACAAAAACTAGTTAATTTCTTGATTTACACATGGTTCAATTTTAATTCAATAATTCGTTTTAGTTTGGACAGGCGATTCTACTCCTTGTCACGTACAACCGTGGAGTCGAAACCAAACCAGTTGACAGACAAAGCGCATGTCTTAACCATTCGCCCATCCCCTCCCTTACCGAAAGGGGCGTTATGGTAGGTATAAACTATATGTTATGATAAAATATCGTGTTTTAATTCATTGCTGTATTATATGATTTTTTTCAGGATACTATTCTGGCCATTGAAGCTTTATCTAATTATGCTGGAGAAACTTACACACCAACTACAAATTTAAATATCCAAGTCAGCTGGACTGGTGGCTCTAAAACTTTCAGCATAAACTCACAGAATTCCCTTTTACTCAACTCACAAGATGTTAATCTGAGTCAGGTAGGTAATAACTTTATCGTCACACATTTAAATTTACCAAATATAGGGAGTGGTTGTTGTCCAGTGGGTAAGGCAGTGGCTCGCTAACCAGGGCTTCCGGTGTTCAATTCCTGTGAAGGTTCCCGTTTTATTTTTCAAGCGTAATTTTACCTGGAACGTGGTGCAGGACGGATGGTCATGTCTGACAATTGTCTAGTCCTTCGGATGACACAAAACGAGTTTCCATTTTACACTAGCCTGCGCGTAAACGACCTCGGCAGTTGGAATTGCCCAGGTATGGTTTTCGGCCACCTTTATTAACCGAGCCGCTGCAGAAGAAAAGGACGTTAACTCCGCTTCCATTGTGGAATACAGTATAATCGCTGATACTGTCCTCCTTCCATTTCTTCGCCGATACAATTCTATATTTCATATGTAAAGGAACATTTCATTGTTACAAATTTTCCACGCCTTATCATTGCGAATAAAATAACCAATATGTTAATTATGGTTCTGTTTTCTTTCAGACTGACATTCAAAAACCAATACAATTTAATATTGAAGGTGATGGGTCGGGTACAGCTTTAGTTGAGGTAGGTATCCACAGTTTACACTTTTAAATAAAACAGGGATAACTTAAATGACTTGAATAACTTAAATAATACATAAATCTTTATTCAGTATATCAGGTCATTGACCCATAATACACTGACATCTATTATGACATTTGTTTTTACTAGTATTTGAAACATTTATTATGACATTTGTTTTATTTGCAATACGAAGAACATGATATATACATATACATTAATAATGTTTTTTTTAAACAACTTAAAGACGTGTTATGTATGAAGTCTGTCCATTGCATTTTTTTAAAATTTTGCTTCCTATATTATATCAATTAATATTTAGATAGACTTTTATTCACATGGAAAATTCCTATATTCAACTCCCTTTAACATCGAATGGCGGAAATTTTAACCATTGAACCACGATCGACATATAATCATATAATTTGAAAATGATCAATTGGAGCTAAGTCTTGCTCAATCTATGCCACATCGTCTCCCAAAATAAAGTAATTAGAATGAAGTTTTCAATATTTTCATTTTACATTATCAATTTTTGAGGTATTATAGTAAGCACGATTTGCTCTTTATCTATATTTAACTTTATGTATCTTTACACAACTTAAATCAAATGAATAAAACCCCTGTTGTGGCTTTGTTTGTGCGAACTGAAAATCTCCCTGTATTTGTAATAATAGGTAAAAAAGAAACATAAGGTGTAGAGTATCAATGGCTCAACCGTTAAAATATCTTATTTTATCCATTTATCGTATTGCAACCGTAATAATACACACAATGTTTTGGCCTGAAAAACCCCCATCCTATGTATTAACTTGAGGACACAGTGAAATCTGTCATTTCTGTATGTATTATATGATGTTACTCTATAAACAGTAACACGAGATATTAACTGTTGTATTCTCCAGAAACAGTTACACACACGAGATATTAAAGATATAACTGAATATAAATTCAATAAACCATTTTTTCAACAAATATGTGTAGTTTAATCCTCAAATAGGCTGAATATAAAATTTCAATGTGATTTGCCCAGCGGTTTAGACACAATACGAATTTCAATTTTAATTTTCTCGACACTCACGGAAACAAAATTAACGAGTCTACTAGCCTGGCGTGACGTCATCTCAGGAACACGTCAACAATGTCAGGCATATTATTATGCTGTGATTCATAGAGGAGCCGGTTGTGGCGACGATTCTGCGAGCGTTCAAAGTCATTCAACCGATCGCAGTTACTCTAGTGTCTTTGATTTGTATGATGAGGTGTCCGACGATCTTTTGAACTCGGCGACGGGGCCGATTCAACCATAATTTATGTTCGAACCGCAAACGGTAAACAGCAACAGAGGCAGCCGTGATAAATAATTATCACGTAATTTTGTTAGCTTGATAATGTTGAATACAAGCGAGTGAATTGGATTAAATATTTATTCATTTGTGCCTCACTTCAAACAAATGTTGTGATCTTCGCTCATCTTTATTAAAAAAAAATGTCATAAATAATGCAACAGGGAGAGTTGTAAAATGACGAAGAAGGGACGACTGGCTGTCATCACTGCCAGTAGAGTAGCCCACGTAAACTGCGCTCCGTCTTTATAAACAGGTATGTTGAAAATGCATTAGGCCTATAATTCATACAATCAAGTCATCGTTTATTTGAGAAACATAAATGAACCGATTTACAAAAAAATAATGTAAGGAATTACGTACAGACCCTTTTGTTTACTAATATATTATAGAGGTCTACTTCGCTAAACAACAATGTCAGGAATGTGAATGAATTTCAAACAGTTGTATGGACTATATTTCAGTGAGCACAACTATAATTTTACAATGTTGGGGAACTAATAAAAAAAAGTACAAAATGATGAATAGGCCTACTGGTATTTTGTCTTTAAATTTAAATTATTTGATCTAATTCAAAGTAAAGTGTACAACTAATCAGAATATCAATATCACTCAGTGGAATTTTTATTTTGAATATTATTTCTTTGTAATCAAGAAGAAAAGAATATCCGATTTGTGGCATTGAAGGAGTGGATTTGTATGTAAATTAGGGCCTTGTTTGACTAAAATTAAAAGAGCTATCGTGTGAATAATGCTGGTTGAAGAAAGTCTTTCTTGGTGTGCCAATTCCCTTAGCATTACCTGAACTTGATGGTACTTCCTTCGTATTGAGTATGATTTGAATGTAAACCCATACTGTAAAGTCATAGTCTGTAAAATCTGATGCCAACTTCCTTTCTAATTTATGCATAAATTATATTATTATAACTAAAACTGCATTTCTCTTATTCGACTGTAAATTGTTTTTTGTAAATTGTAGACACAGAAATCCCTGAAGAAACTCTATTTTATTGTCAAACATGCTACTACTACTAATTAATATGTATTTTTTTTTCAGACCAATAATACAAAAGCCATTGTATTTAATTGTATGAAGAAATTTCATTTGATGTGCACAAGGAATTTCTATATCATGGAAGACAGACAATAAAATATAATACCTAAATAGTGTTCATTCATCCCTAAATCCTAACTTTAAAACAATTGTTGCACAAAATGAAAAGCAGGCTGTTATGCTAGTGCCTGAAAGACTTTGAAATTAATTTCTTGGGAAGAATTGGAATACACTTAGCTTTCACCTATACATTATACACTTCCAGTTACACATTTCTATTTTTTGGAAATAATTTCAATAAATATAATGAATGAAATCAATGGATTATTGTGAATTATTTCTATAATTTAACTGAATATTTATTTATATTCAATTCATAAGACATGCAGCTCTTGTCTGTACTGGTACAGACGTATTCAGTAAACTGTAAAATTTACAACTCCTCTATGATTGCATAAAACCATTTATTGTAACTTTTACACACAGATCACAATTTACAATAGATTGAATGAAAATATATCTAACATTGTTTCCGGCATAAATCTGACAATGTTTTTCTGATCAACAAATGTGTGAAACATTTCTTGTCAAAAATTTATACAAATTTCAGGTTCAATGTGAATGCAACTATGGTATATTTTCTTGGGCAAATTTTCGAAATCCCCAAAACATTAGCTTCACACAGTGTCACTTCACTGTCAGGAATCAGGATAGTTCAGAACAGTAATGTCTTTAGATTTTGTGGGTCTCTATTATATTGCCAATACACACAATACAAACGTTCAAATCCACAACTTTTCATATTTCAAATTTATTATTCCCATTTTAAAAAAAGAAAAAATTATTCCATTCTGATATTAACAGTACTTGGTGCCAATCCAAACTTAGTCTTGATATTTAATGCAGTCCTTAATGCTTCCATGAACAGTAGGCCTATATGCAATGCTACCTGAAATGTAAAAATTTGAAATGAAATTTCTAGCGACACAACTGACTACAGGGGGGAAACAGGCAATTTTCTCAACAAACATCTGAATCAAAATCCAAATCTCCTTGATAGTGAGCAATTGCCTTCCTCCCTGTAAATTAATTTAACACATGACTTTTTGGGAGCTGGTAGTATTTTATTAAAATTTTACAAATTTTCATAACATGCTCAGAGAATTCTGCCTGGACAGCTGATCACTGTTATAGAAATAGGTAGAGATATATAAAAATAAGGGCAAGTAGGCCTATATTATTTTAATTTTGCAAATCTTCACAAAATGTACCGGTAGTGACATTTTCTGCCTGCTTATCATGTTTTGTTTTTTTTGATGACTGATCACCTTTTTTTAGTTAGATCTACATGTAGGCCTATATGACAAGGTCTAGTATTATTTTAATTTTACAAATCTTCATAAAAGAGAATTCTTCAGCATATTGGTTTTTTTTGACAGCTTATGACTGTTTTTTGGAAATAGACAGGGCTATAGTATATAATGAGGCCTAGTAGGTCTATTTATTTTACATTTACAAATCTTCACAAAATGCAGTGACATATTCTGCCTGCACATCACTTTTTTTTTAACACTGATCACCTTTTTTATAGAAATATGTAGGCCTATTATATGACAAGGCCTAGTATTATTTTACTTTTACAAATCTTCATAAAAATCCCCAGAGAATTATGCCTGCATATTGTGACCTTTTTTGACAGCTGACCGATCACTGTTTTTAATTTTAGAAATAGGTAGGCCTATCACAATTTAGTTTTGACTTGGAATAGATCGAATGAGATAAATTTATTTATTTATTCTAAATAGATCAAAAAGGGCCTTACTTTTTCTGTGAACCACTTTCAACCTGGGCAACCGACGATAAAATTTCGAAACAATCTTCTGTAAAATGTTGTGAATATTCAATAATAACAGCCGAGCCCGAACTGTTGTTTGGTTGTTTAGGTCAAACGAAGTTTTCCCTGGTAGTGTGCACAAACTTCGCCCACTGTCGTCGGGTGGCCGGATTCTTTGGGAAGTTATGCGTAGACAAACTACGGGTAGTATCGGTAGAGGCACTACACTACAGCCGAACAAAACACATCCGTTGACCATCTCAGCATAAAATGGCAGTAGAAAAGGTCGCCATATTGATGTCCATTCCTTCCTGAGATGACGTCAAAACCGAATGTTTCCGGAGATTGCCGAAGAATTTCGTTATTGTTGGATGGGCCTGATCGGTAAAAGAAAATGTTACAAAAACATACCCTCGTTACATAAAATCGGGTTTTTGTTTTTTTATATGTTGTTTTTTGACTTTGTACGCCCGCTAAACCCCTAAATCGATGACATTCAGTTACATCTTTAACATATTAACTGTTGTATTCTCCAGAAACAGTTACACACGCGAGATATTATCTGTTGTATTCTCCAGAAACAGTTTCACACACGAGATATTAACTGTTGTATTCTCCAGAAACAGTTACACACACGAGATATTAACTGTTGTATTCTCCAGAAACAGTTATACGCACGAGATACTAACTAGTGTATTCTCATTCTCTAGAAACAGTTATACGCACTAGATATTAACATTCTATTCTCAAGAAACAGCTACACACGAGATACTAACTGTTGTATTCTCCAGATACAGTCATACTCACGAGATATTAACTTTCTATTCTCCAGATACAGTTATACACACGGGATATTTGATATTAACTGTTGTATTCTCCAGATACAGTTATACACACGAGATATTAACTTTCTATTCTCCAGATACACACTCAAGATATTAACTGTTTTATTCTCCAAAAACAGTTACACACGCGAGATATTAACTTTCTATTCTCTAGATACACACATGAGATATTAACTATTCTTTTCTCCAGAAACACCCACGAGATATGTACTGTTCTATTCTCCAGAAACAGTTATACACAAGAGATACTAACCATTATATTCTCCAGAAACAGTTATACACACTAGATATTAACTGTTTTTTTGCAAAGAGCAGTTACACACACAAGATATGTAATGTTCTATTCTCAAGAAACAGTTACACACATCAGATATGTAATGTTCTATTCTAAAACAAAAACAGTTACACACACAAGATATGTAATGTTCTATATTCTCAAGAAACAGTTACACACACAAGATATGTAATGTTCTATTCTCAAGTTACACACACAAGAAATGTAATGTTCTATTCTCAAGAAACAGTTACACACACAAGATATGTAATGTTCTATTCTCAAGTTACACACACAAGAAATGTAATGTTCTATTCTCAAGAAACAGTTACACACATGAGATATGTAATGCTCTATTCTAAAACAAACAGTTACACACACACAAGATATGTAATGTTCTATTCTCAAAAAACAGTTACACACACAAGATATGTAATGTTATATTCTCAGCAAGAAAGTGACAAAACACGTCATGTTTGCTTTTCGATTCCCAAGAAAAGTTTACCCTTCAAGTCTCATGTTTGCTTTTACAAACACGTCTTAAGACCAGTAATACACACGAGATGTTTATTGTTCTGTCCACAGGAAAGTGTGAGAAATAGGTCATGTTTGCTGTACCGAAATGGTTTGCTTTCATGGAAAGATTGTATTTCTAATTTCAGATAGCTACATATTACAACGTGGAACAGAATGCTGTTAATCCATCATTTAATCTTACAACCAAAGTGAAGAACAGCCAAACCGATTCCTTCATACTGGAAGTCTGTTTCGGCTATCAGAAGTCTGGAAATGCCAGTATGAGTGTAATTGAGGTAGGCGTACCTACTGGATTTGAAGCCGATGTTTCAACACTTCCAAGACTACCAAATCTGAGCAAGCATGAAACTGGTGACAGAAAACTTACTCTTTATTTTGACCAGGTAAAGATCACATACAAATACACTGCTTTCATTAAGGGATCCTGTAGCGAAAACGTTCCGACGACGTTAACGTTATACCAATTAACACTAGATCTGGAACGGAGAAAAGGGATAAAGATCATCAATTAATGCATGCCATTTTGAACTAATCGAGCCATGATCTCATTTACACTACCCGCAAATTATAACCGACCCACGCCTACTTCCTTAACCTGGGGTAGCAAATTGTGTCTGAACTGGGTACGCTCTAAGACCGGATTGAGTACGCGATCATTCATTTCCGGGTACGTTATACTCGCCATTGGTCTGAGCTGGTGTGGATTGTGCTGAATTTATGTACTGTTACATCTTTGTTTAACCACGTGGTCAATTAGAATATTGAACCAATTTATTCATCCTATATTTCACATGTTAATACGTTTTTCAGGTGTCACATGACTGGACGTGTATGGACATACAGATGAAAATGTTTGACCCCGTTGCTAGAGGTCAAGCTGTACCTGTCAGGATATATGATTATTATGAACCAGGTAAAACAATCCTTTTAATCATCAAAGTCTCACAGAAATATTTTTTTTCGCGGAGCTGACTTCGGTCACAGTTTATAATATGAATTATGGATTAATTTAGATTTATAGATTTATATTTAATTATAGGCGACCATACCTGGTATAAATAATATACACAAACAAAAATATCGAATCATAGAAATACCATATCGACGATAACACATACAGGTCTAATTTCCTTTGTATGAAAATTAAACTTAAGTGATTTTCTGTTTTCATGTGAAACCTTTTACATGAGGTGAAAATTGATTTATGATGTTTTGTAATGTGAAATATTCCGCAAGAGAGGTTTAAAACCAGGAATTGATCCCCGAGAGCTATATTCATATTGTTATTGTTGTTCTACGGCTTCGTGCATTCGATCAACACGTGACTCAGTAGAAATGATCCTTGTAAAATATTATTTCGCATTGATTTTGATTTGGTGTCAAAATTCTAAGATACCTCCGATCCTAGTCCATATTATCGGGATATTTATTTAGCATTTATCTTCGTTTTGTTTTTATATTTTTTGTTTATGTACAAATATGATTAGTTATTATTTTTTGGTTTGTCTACTTTCGTCATATGACGGGTGTATTGTATATTATGAATGCCTATCATTTTATAATCTGTTTAAGGTTGTTCTTTTGAAATTTAAATTCAAAAAACCCAAACCGGCTAGCCCCATCATGATTATACCCGCCTTGAATGCTTATTGGCGTTCTGGTTGATTATATTAATTGATCTGTCAGCATCTAGATAATACCCCCTCGTCCCACCCATTCTTTGATAATTGTTAAATATGTACTAAACATTTGAAGAATAAATGAATACTTTTCCATAAGATTTTGAATCCCAAACGCACATCGTACATGCTTCGTGCTTAGTTATTTATTTGCATAGTACTTGGTTATTATCATAGGTAATTTAAGGTGCCATTTTATTAGATTGCACATATGCATAACTTGTTTTTATTCAAACAGATGATGAATATACTATGTTTTATCGAAGAAAAGAGGCCTCGGTTTGTGAGGTGTGTCCTGGGTGTGGATTGTGCGTTCAGTGGGTAAGTCTTTTAAACATGAAAGGGGAATTCCTTAAAGGACACTTACAGGACAACTGGAAGACTCACGGTAACTCACTAAGTTAGACACCAGTTGGATCTCGTGGTGTTTCCGGGTTCGATCACTGAGGATCTGGAAAGGAACAGTGTCTATTCGTTCGAGTGGGAAGAAAAAACAGAGGTCCCGTGTACCCGTTAGCTTGCATTTTAAAGACCCTTGATAGAATTAGGATCGTTTCCCTCATAGCACACTACATGGTACGTTCGACTTTAATTGTCCAGGTAACCCCATTTCATTTTCAAATATAATAATATTTATTCGCCTATATCATATTTGACAAAAAAATATTGAATCTCTTGTTTATTTTACCTTTGCATCGGGTGGAATAAAGAATTATGGGTTCAATATTTCTCGGGTATTAGATAGCGAATTAAATAAACTAGATCGTTATGTGAGAAACTAACAACGTTTTATTTGTTTGTTCGTTTCAGAGGAGATAATTAAAGGAACAGATAAAGTTCAAGAATTGATATCAGATGGCTGGACCATTTACTTTATTAATTCCTTGTTTGTTCTATTTATATCAGCTCAATCCATGTTGTAATTTAGAGATTTTGCTTTTACTTAAGTTGTATATATAGCCAAATATATAATAATGTTTTATCGTTAATAAGAATACTGTTCACTTTAATGTTCTTTTTATATCTTAATCTTTCCTGTTGAAGAAATAAAGCCTATATTTTATTATACAAATTCTGTTTTAAAAGAAAGATGTTGTGTTTAGTGAAGAGGGGGGCGGGGTTGTAAGGTCCATTCAACACATGCTATGCATGACAACGGATTACCCGAAAACCTACGATATGGCGTTGACGATCCACTGCAGTCTATGTTGTGCAATGTAAGCATTGTATCGCCGTGCGAAAGCCCCCCACCTTCCCCCACGCAATTCTTTGTTGAATTCTTATTGGCATAGGTGTATACGGGACCGATAAATGTAAGAGGTACAGACCTGTAATGCCTGAAAAAAGGCCCGTTTGCGGAGTGTCGGCCTGCCAAGCCAGTCGTCCTTGAGCACCGAAGGAGCAAAGCGTTACGTCAGCAGTTATGGGGGGCCTGGGCAAAACTTTTTTGAAAATTATAGACGAACGCTACAGGCCCCTTTCCACCTAGGCCACGAATCTTTTCACCTAATCTGACATATACGTTTGTTTGTGATTTTTCCGTATTGTGTCTGCCCGTAGATTTGTTTTGTGTAATCGTGTGTAGTGACCCCCCCCCCCCTCGCAGTTATTATTCAATCAGTCCTTTAAAGTTTACGGAGGCACGACCATCGGTAGAGAATTTTGAAAATTTAACAACCTCAAATGCATTTTCCTGCAATTTCAGTCCGTGAATTCAACTACTTCAGTGTGGTCCATAACGGGGGCACAGTCGTCGAGGGGTTCGCTCTCCCCGACGAAATCCGTGATTCTCGTGTTATATAACAAAGTGAAGCCACTTAATGACATTTAAAATCAATTTGCTACATTAGATCTATCATATTATTTGCGTGATTTGGTGTATAAAGAAAAAGAAAAATCTGATAGTGATTTAAAGCGAGAATTTCATATTTTCTAAGGAAGTCAAAACATAACTATTTCTATGTATTTTGCCCAATAGAATGTCAACTCACTATTATACGATCACAGTTATCATTCTCACACTCAAAAATGTTTCACACCGGAAATAATAACATAATTACCTCCTTATTACTTCCCTTGTTTTTCCTATTCTCTACCATGGAATAGCTATTTTCAAACGTGAATTAAAGGATTAATAGGATTATTCTTTAAAGGGCCAATACCACCATGACTGTAAGCGAGTAATTTGTCCAAATCTTCATTCTGGTCATCAAATTGTACTATTATACAATATCCCCATTCATTAGTGGTATATACATGAACTTATCAGCGGTATTTAAAAAAAAGGTAAAATTCCGTTTGGCGTTGTCATCAATTTTACTATGAGAGACTGGTAAAACATATCAATCAAATCTGGACCTAATTATCTCCCTTGATAGAAATTGCTCTCCCAGATTACTTGAAATTCTTTACGTAAAGACTTATAAATGTGACTTGTATTTTAAAATATTTTCGAACCCTCTGGACAAGTAAAATATGATGTAATGGATAATTTACACAACAGGTATGACACTTAAACATCTAGTTCCCAGAATAAGGCTATTATTTATTTTCTGGAGCTGTCAAGCCAGCAAGAGTGGTATTGTCCCTTTAACACGGTAGGACTGTTTATAGATACCATCGATTTTAAGACTTTATTTTATTACATTTTAAAAATATAACTTAAAAATATGAAATTGTAGCTTTAACTTGTTAATAATTACATTATACCACAGAGGGTTGGAATTATAAATCACTAAAAGCCATCCTTAATAATCTCAGGGTTATTAACATTATTTTCAATTTTACAATAATCTCTACCGCTACTACTTTTGCCATTACATTACAAGAAGAATAAAAGCCGCCATCCATTATCACCAAACTATTTCCATTTTCGTAGTTATAATAAATACCATTATTCATTTAGTTGCCATTATTAACAGCTTATAAAATTTGGTGGAATTACGGATTTTTTTTGGAGGAGCTGAAGATGTGGCCTGCCAAGAACGCACCGAAGAAATCATTATTGTTTCCGAAATATTTGAGGGACCCAATTCGATTTTATGGGGGAGGGGAGGGGGCTACGGGCCGACCGTCTGCATCGTCTCTTTTGGTTTCGACATTCACCAAGAGTGAGTAAGGCGCTGGCTATCTAACCTCAGATCATGGATTTCATTCCTGTATTGGCCAAGGAAATTTAGAGCAGAATGTAGGACGTTAAATCCTATTTCATTTCGTTTTTCACTAAATCATACTTATATAAAATTCGCCATGATCATCTTCAACATGATCATCATCATTATGACCCAAGAAACTGGTTTGTGTTAAAACAATGATACGAAAGAAATCATTGGGGGATTTCGACAAAGGCGTAGGTATATAATACTGGAATATGAATGTATATGAAACTGATTTACATTCAATGGTATCCGTTTTTACTCTAATTTCCAATCAGTTATGTTCGCGAAATATGCCAGTAGTCTCAATTAAATGCGAATTTCCAGCGTCTGGTTATTCCAGTCTACATAAGAATATGGCGATGCCGTTTGCTTTGGTGCAATGTGCTTAGCTTTGTTCCTCGAGTCTTTTGTTACAACTGGGGCTGAAACGCATTATGGTACACGATTCATGTACCAATGATGACATGTTAATTTTGTCTTAAATATTGGATATATCAGAAGCTCATTTTTTCCCCGGTAGGATCACAGCATCAATGTTGATTTAAATTGACAAATAATTCGTGTTTTCAATGTTCAAGATTTTGGATGATATTGAGTTAGAGACTTCTACTTTAAATAAAATTATTCAAATCGCTAGACTCGTTTATGCAAAAATGTGACGTAGCAAGTAATATTGACAGTAAACAATCCCCAAGAAATCACATGTCACTGTATGTTACGGGCGAGAAGACTGGCTTTCAATGTGACAACAGGAATATTAGAATACACTATCCTATAAGCTTGTGATTATTGATCCAAATCAGAAATATAGCGTGGAACTGTAACATAAACTGAGCTACTTTTATTTTCCTATCCGTAATTTCTCGTTTATGTAAAGAATTGAAACTCTTAAGGGTTGTACATCTGAAGTTAAAATGATAAGTTGGGGCGTGTGTATTTTATGGGTCCTTTCTGACTAACGAGATTTTTACGACAGCTAAACTACTGCTGTGATAAAGATATTGGGGCACCATAAATAGTTACATTTATTTCTTGTTCGTATCAATTTATCATCTAATAACGGTCTCAATAGCCCTCATAATCATTTTAAAGACACATTCCCACAAAAGTATTTATCGGGTAGTTATTTCCAATAAAAATAATAATATATTTTTGGTATATGGAACGTACAGACACACAACTAAAATATATTGGATTCCCTAAAACCCCCAGAAAAAAACACAAAACGTTCAGAAGACAAAAATGTGAGGGTGTCACTAACTGTGTCCTCTAGTGGCGTTTGGGAGGAGTGCAGCTTACGTGATCATCTGGACACAGATCACCAAATATTTCTACGCCGTCAAATATGATATATTTGGTATATATGGAACGTACAGACACACAACTAAAAAAATATTGGATTCCCTAAACAAAATCCATGAACTTATTGTAGCTTCGATATTTGTAGTATATCGACAGCGACGAATACAAGCCGATTTGGATTAACTCAAACAAGGAAGCCTGGATAAAGATTCTTGTGGTAGTTTTTAAACGATTAAAACGTTTTGGTAGAGATATGAAGCAAATTTTCTTGTCCAAATATTTCATCATATCACATAGGTTGAATGCGAAACGCATCTTTAATTTTTAAAGCTTCCGCTCTTACCTGACTGAAGGGATGGAATCAATGCATTTATTTCTTGCGCGTGATAATTTCTTATCTAATAACATTATCGACAGTTTGTATAGCCACTTTAATTAATTTAAAAGCTTACGCTAGTACTAACGCCAGAAATGAATTCTATCAGTAACAGTAACTCGATTACGTGTCACCAGTTTAACAATATAAAACGCGTCCTGGAAATTTCCAAAACTCAAAGGAATTTAATTTATATAGGAAGAATTTTTGTTTGACAATTACTCCATAATGGAGTATCAATATCATAACGGGAAGTAATCACACATCTTTATAATGGAAATACTCGAGAGAGAATTTGTGATGAATAACTCGTATTATTTGACAGTAACATCACAGGGGAGTATACGAAAATTACAGCTAGAAATGTTATATTTCACCAATAAATTGTTATTTTAAACAACTCAAGGATTTCTAACCTGGTTTGCTTTTATTCAAACTTAGAACCCTGGGACATGTCAGACCAACGAGACCACACACTGATACAAAACTGGGTAAATATAAGCTTAATGTTCAATATTTTCTTATCAAAATATAGGATTTGTGATGTTTGTTGCATATATATTACTTTTAGAACAGTAAAATGTGAACATTGCTCCTTTTCAGGCCTCCTTTAGGTTGTCAACTCGGTCATAATTACTTTTTTATTTCATTTTTTTTTCAGGGAATTGACGTAAAGGTCCAGACATCTTGCTTCGGCACAAGAATTACAATAAAGGCCTATTTGGTTTTTACCGTAATTCATATTTATTGCACATGTTTTAGTTCATATGTACATATTTGAGTTCATATGTACATAGTTTAGTTCATATGTACATATTTTAGCCAGGGACGGTAAAACATAGCTTTTAGACAGATAT
This sequence comes from Patella pellucida, assembly GCA_917208275.1. NCBI lineage: Eukaryota > Metazoa > Mollusca > Gastropoda > Patellidae > Patella > Patella pellucida. Next base: position 40,765,990 of record OU795043.1, on the reverse strand, counting down.
CTTTGGTAATGTTAGTTCTACAACCAAAGATTAGATTGATTCAGTCAGAGACGTTTCAGTATAGATCTCTAATATAACAATCAATGCAACTGATTTGTGATTTTTCTGTTTGTATATTATCAAGGGTTTCTAAAAATATAATCTTTGTCAGTCTGACAAAAAAGTGGAAAGTTGTTGGTTTTTTGAAAGATGCTACATGTCAAATTTATACATTTTTATACGCCAACATTTCCATGTGGACGTATTTACCGTCGCCCATGTCCGTCCGGACGCCCGTCCACAATTGTTTGTAGACTCTCTAAAGGTCACAATTATTATCCGATTTTGACGAAACCTGAAATATATAGGTTTATCCCCATAAGACCTCGGCTGCTTTCGATATTGGCATGTATCGGATTGAAACTTCATGGATTATAGCCCCTGATTGTACGAAAAATCACGTGTTTAGCTTGTGGACCCTATAGAGGTCACAATTTAGAACCGATTTTAATGAAACTAGACATGCATTTTTTATAACCCAAGGATCTTGGTTCCTTACGATATTTGCGTCTATCGGAACGTAACTTCCTGAATTATGACCCCTGATTCTCCGAAAAATCGCCTATGGCCCCTATATCACTGTTATACCCTACGGAAGGTTGAGTTCGAATTTCGAGAAAATTGAACCATATTTGCCAGACAAAATGTCCGCCGTTTGTACGCGAATAGTGTAAAAGTATGCTATATCAAAGTTGTTGACCCTGTAGAGGTCACAATTTTAATTTGATTTTGATGAAACTTGTTTATAACCCAAAGATCTTGATTCCTTTCGATATTTCTTTTTTATAAGCAATATTTTATTCAGAAATGTATCTGAATAGGGATTGGGGAACAGGCATAGCCTATATTAAACCCCTCGTCCTGTCAGATATAGATACATGTATTTACATTTTAGAAATTGTACACGTGCAAGTATGATTTTAGTGAAAATATATTTACAATGAGTGTTTATAGTTGTCCCTGGAAACGTCTGGTGATTTCCAAGAACGAATGGACTGTTGTAAAAATATTGAGTGAGTCTTCCACATGGTCAATTCCGTACAATAAAACATTAGTGATTCGATTAATAGTCGATAAGTTATTTATTGTTTTATTTTGGGCATCTGAATATAAGGAGGAATTCAATAAAAAATGTTCAGTGTCTTCAAATTGATGTACACATTTACAGGATGGATTGTCAGAAATGTGACGTAAAATTTTGTCCGTTTAGATTGCTGCAAGAAAGACGCAGTTTAGAATGAATAATTTGGTTTGTGCGGGATCCAAATGAAAAGATTTTTGGTGGTATTGAATCTTGAGCCATAAGTTTGGAATTGAAAATATTTACAGATAACGAATTTTGTGTGTCTGCACTTAATTTGTTCCATTCTCTAATTGATGAAGGTATGAAAGAATTATAGAATATATTCGTTTTACATTTATATTCAGGTAGGCATGTGTTTCGGAGATTATAATGTGCGCTTCTTGTCAAGATTAAATCATGAAGATAAGATGGAGATAGGCCGTTTATAATTTTATAAATGAGTTTGAGTTTATGTCTTCTGCGTCTCTCTTTTAGCGTTATAAAACCGGTTTCTTTATATAACAGTCTATGGCTGGTACCCTTACAGCCACACATATGGACCCAAGTGCGTCAAGTTGGAGGTGCTCTAATTTATGAGCTAGTTGGTCCGTGCGCATATCAAATTGTAAATTAATGAGTTATGGCCTTTGATTGTAGGAAAATCCCTTTCGGTATTGCTTGTTCTCTATCCATGTCTCAAAAAGTGGGCGTATCCTGCCTGGCAGTGCCAGCCTATCTTTCAGTAAAAAAATATATTTTTGAAAAAATTCCAGATAATGAGAGCTTTCTGTTTAATTTGTTTGTAACTCGTCTAACTTTTTCACAGAACTCAACTACTGCCTTTAATAAGAAAGCTTTTTTAAATTTTAGCACAAAGGGCCCATGGACATGAGATGCACCGCTGTACATAAAACAGCATATATATACTATTCAAAAAAAGTAGGGGATATTTGATTTTTAAGTGTTATTAAAGTCACCTAATGAAACTGACGAAGAAACAAATGACAAAATGAAATAAAGTTCACATTCATCGATTTATTCCAAATGATCGTTAGACTAATTAAGGCACAAACTGACCATTATAAGGGTAAAATGATACCTGGGGTCAAACATCAAAGTTACCACAGCATCACAACAAAGTCAGTAACGGGTAAATCCTCCTCTGTTTGCCAAACAAGCATTGATCCGACGTGGCATTGATCCGATATATCGATGATGTTCTATCACTGAATAATTCAAAATTCAGTGATTATATAGAATTCATATATCCTGATGAGCTCGAAATTAAAAACACTACTGACAATGACAATTACGCTTCCTACTTGGATCTGCGTCTCGATTTTGACAATTGCCATAGACTTAGTGTTAAACTGTACGATAAACGTGATGACTTTGACTTTCCTATTGTTAACTTTCCATTCATTAGTAGTAACATTCCAATATCACCATCTTATGGAGTGTTTGTGTCTCAGCTAATTCGTTACGCGAGAGCTTGTTCGTTCTATTCTGATTTTTTAAGTAGATCGAGGCATTTGTCATCTAAGCTTCAACTACAGGGATACTTACGAACTAAACTTATTAAAACCTTTAAAAAGTTTTATGGCCGTCATATTGATTTGATTGGTAAATATGACATGTCTCTTTCGACTATAATTTTTGACATATTTCATTGACGGGTATACTATATCCCTGATAATATAGGTCTACTACGTTGTTAACACTGTTCGTCACGTGTATTTTGCATACCGACAGTTCATTGGCCAATCACGCTATTTTACCGAGATTTTGCTTAATAGATTGGATGCAGCTATGGCGGGTGTGGCATGCCAGCAGGGTAAGCTTACTCTTCTGGACACCTGTTACCACTGTTTGTCGTGTATTTTGTACACGGTGAACAGTCCATATGCTGATTACACTATTTTGCCATATTACACTATTTTGCCTATACCGTTTTTTAGGACTTCGAATTTTGTCTGATGGTTTGGATTGTTCGTACTTGGTTTTATTTTATTTATACTCCTAATGGTTATTTTGGTCCAGATTGTCCCATTCCTGTTGCAACGCAGCAGCAAGTTCTTGGACATTGGCAGGACTTTGTTGACGTTGACGTGACCTCTGTCCAAGCATGTCTCAGACATGCTCGATGGGGGAGAGGTCGGGACTCAGTGCTGGCCAAGGTAATGTGGTGATGTTCTGTTGTTGGAGGTAACCTGTAACGATCCTGGCCCTGTGCCATCTTGCGTTGTCATCCTGGAAGATGAAACGGCGGCCATGACGTCGTGCGAACGGCACAACATGGACTGCCAAGATGTTGTCCCGGTAGTACTGGCCTGTACAGATTGTGTATCACGGTATCTGGACCATAGCCTGCTTATGACTGAGAAACATTAATCGTCCGCGCCACAACCGCCTGTGTTGAGCCGATCTGTAGCATGCCAAGGGCACGTAACCTTTCATTTTGGGTAAGCCGACGCATATCAAAATTTGTTTTCTGGTCACTATAACAATTAAACTGATGTTTCCATCCTGGAATTCAATGCCACAATGACTGTAACATTCAAAGTCAGGGTCGTGCAAATCTTGGGTTGGACCCCCATAATGATCCCAAGCATCACCTGCATTCCATGCGGTAGCTATTGGTGCGTTTGGGCGTCACATGTAACTGGAAACGTTTTTTCGTAGTTATTTGCATATTTTAGTATTATGCCCCCAAAATCAAATATCCCCTACTGTTTTTTTTTAAATAGTATACTTAAAGGGCCATTATTTTTGCAGTTATCCTTTGATTTTGATTTTCTGTCACCGGTACATTGCCAGAACATATGGGAAGCATATAAAAGGCCTCTTGGTGATACATGAAGTTTCACACCTATATACGACATAGGTCACTAAATATTTCTACGTCGAATATAGGTCCAAAGCTATTTTAAGCCTTTCTCTCCATCCCCCTTTCCCTTTTTCCCCATTTTGCATGGCGATTTTTGTTGACTTTTTGGTTTTGGTGTAGAATCAAAGAAAAGGGTTTGAAACTACATTTTTTGCCAGGTTTTGGTAAATAATTATGAGTTTGAGGCGGAAGGATACAAGAGTTGAGAGGTTGGTAAGGTTGAAATATAGGGTCGTACGCCTATGGTCGTCTAAAGATATCTTGATATTTTAGTGTAATTAATTACATTTTTATAAAATAAAATAAATATAAATTCATGGTAATTCTGCTGAGACTTTGACTAATGGGACGCATTATACACTTCATAACAGCATCAAAACAGTTCGTCGTCTGTCGTGATTATAAGCAAAACACACAAAAATAGAACAAACCCACTCAATCCAGTAATACTTATTCTAGTATGTAGCTGGTTTTATGTATAGCAACAGATGAGACCTAATTGATTTCTGTTTGTGATGTGGGCAATTCTGGAAAAATAAGATAGTAGCACGTATTGAAAGCCATCCAACGTGCGATAAATTCTTCGATCATTTCACCAACTGTACACAAAGCAGAAAGGTTACTCGAGGAAAATTATCGTGTTTTAGTTTAAAAACGGAATGATACTGAGTTCAATTTCAACTTTTTCAAAGGTAAGCCACTGTCTCAGTTGATGAATTGAAAAATGTATATAATGTAAATGATAACATGTTATAGAGTAAAAACGTCACTCGCGTTTTTTTTCTGGATTGAAACTTATAACTGATGATTAAAATCGATTTTTTAAAAAATAAGCAGATTGGATTGAATAGAAGAAATATTATAAAACAGTTCTTTTAGGCAATTGGAATAGTATTCAGGATAATTATCAACGTCTTTACTCGTATATTTGTGGCTACTGGCAAATACCCAAGGAACAAGTATGCCAAGTTTCATCTTATTTTTCGAAGAGCGTCACTCCCAAGAAGGAAAGAACAAGAAGGTGAGTAGTGCTTGCAGCCAAGCTCCTATTTCGCGATACCATTGCACTGGACTTATATAGAAATAACAACCACACACAGTATTCGAGAAGAGAATCATTTTGAAAATAAAATGACCACCCAGAGCATAAGCGACGACCCAGTCTCTTCTGGAAATCAATGATGATAGTGTATGAAACTCGGCTAGTCTCAAAGTTACCTTCCGTCAAATGTATCTAAAACCAAACTTCAAGTTCGCCGAATTTATGCTAATGACAACCCAAACATGGAACAGGACAGCACCACACACAACAAGAAAGAGTGAAGGTAAAACACGAACATTGTAAGTCGCGAAATCGGATGAATATATTCGGCGCATTCACAACGCAGTAGCCTACGCCACAAAGCGCCTTTCACGACTCGTGATATGTAATTATTTCTAAAACTCCTAAACCATTTTTATTCTATTTTGTGGAGTAGATGAAATGTGCCAATATTGTCAGAAGATGTTTGACGCACAACTTAAGCTTTTGATTGAAGTGGAAGATAAATCTGGTTAATTGGTTATGTCGTCTGGTAGCACGGATACAGACATTTTCTTATTTTTAATATATAAAATCACAGGTTCTTCCCCAACACCTTGTTTACTTGGTTTGGTTTAGGACATGAGTAGTGAGTAGACTGATTAATGGGCCTTTGAGCGGATGCCAAGAATACAGATATTGATATTCTAAATGATTATATAACTGACTCGCCAATAACCTAATATATAACACTTTTAAATTAAATGCTTAAATGGATAAAAATGATTAATGGTGTTCGGGCTTAGTGCTGGAAACCGGAGTTGAAGTTGATGTTTCTAGCACCAATATAACATGTACAATTAAAACAGACTGGAAAATGTTTGCTGAAGCTAATGTTGGTTACAAATAGGGTTTAGCGTCCTATTGTTCTTCACTGTCTATTGCAAACCCGATGTGGGAAATTTTACCATGACTGCGTCGTTTCCGCCTACTCTTGAGCCAAATTCCAACCGCCAAATGTTCTTGTACGTCCACGTCAACCCGAAATAGTAGACCCTGTAGTTTTCAAGTCACCGACAAGGGATACCACGTCGGAAAATCCAAAGAAATTTGCTCAGTTTCTTGTCGCAAAAGTTAGTTACGAATACGTTAAATTAAACCGAAATATAATCTTATAAAATACATATTATTAAATAAAACTTAATTCGAGGTTAAGACGTTTTGCAACTCGTTATCCTAGTGTTGTGCAAATGTCTGAAGTTTTGTATTTTCCCGAAGAAGTACTATCTTTAGTTTAAAAGTGACCAAATATAATGGATTGGAATTCGTTAAATGAGTTGCGTAACCCGTAAAGCTCATCTGGTGATGATCATTTTTCACTTAGATTTTTTAGACAATAAAAATTAACTATTTCGTCGCATTGTTTCCATTGTGGTGTTATGTTCACATTATTAAACCCCCTTACATTTTTAATATCTCAGGCAGTCTGGGAAATCCCCGTTAAATAATTTGGTAAACACTTCAATCTCCTGTACCAATCTCCTGCTGGGCGCCACATAAAAAAGAAGCTTGGTTTTCCTCATCAGATGAGTAGACGAAGAGTGCATAACTTCTATTGATCTGATCATTCTGTATTATCATTACAACCCTTAGGGTTACAGAGAACTGTTTTTCTATCCATCGTTAAAAAGTAAAAATAACACCATGCTGGGCCGTAGGTAGGATTTTAAAAGTGGGGGTGCAGCAGAGTGATGGGGCACCAATATAATGCCCAAGTTACTGATATTAATCATAATCAAGTGCATTATTTTATAATTGAAAGACTGACAAATTTATTTGTGGAGGCTGGGGGCGCCATTTCTCGGGGCGCCTTATTTTTCTTGGGCTGCAATATACTCCCTGCATCCCCGTTGGATACGGCCCTAACACCATGTATTTTAAAATTGAATCTTAGAAGTAACCGACATTACAAGACGATGGGTGGATAAATGGTCGATACATTTATTATTTATCAATACGTTTATTTTTATAGTCTACATTAAGGAATAACAGATGAAAACTGACCATGGATATATCAAGTGCTGTATCGTTGCTTTTGTTACTACTATACGATGTGAGTTTAGCGGATGAACCGTTCGTTACCAGGTAAGCGAAGCTCTTGATAATTTAGTGTATAATAAATTATTACGTTAAAGATAAATTTGTGAAAACAGTTATAGTTATAATTATTTGATCAATTTCTGACATTCAGTGGAGTTTTTAATGACCAGTATGTAAATGACTTGAGTGTCATGGGTATTAATGTATACTATAAGGAAATAGGGAATGCGTGGTGAAAAAAAGGAAATCATCTTCAACTTATTTAAAACAGACAGTATAACTTTACGAAATAAACGAGAGAGAGAGAGAGAGAGAGAGAGAGAGAGGGGGGGATGTCTGACGAATTCAACAATTTGACTTATTTTAGTTTTGATGTATTGTTCAATTTTAAAGATTGGTATCTGGTATACTGGATATTCACACACATTGTTAGATCAGTGTTGCTCCCTCTTTGTAGATCAGTTTAACTTTCGAAATGCAGATTTATAAACAACCACTTCCCGGTCGGTCATTGATCTACTCGTGATGACCCTTTACGTTTTCTATTCTTTATGCTGGGTTCCCACTATCACGATTTGTGCTGCGATTGAAATCTTTGTTTTAATCGTGGAGTAATCGTGGTGATCCTATCAGGTCTTTTTATGTATTGAGGTCAGTGGTAGTAATCGATTTGATAGTATGGGAACACATTCGAGCGTATAGAATCGGCACTTACCAGATCGTGGTGTCAGTAGGGAAATTCCTATCGTAACGGGAGAGAGAAAGGGAGAGACACGGGGTTTAACGTCCAATCGACACCAATTGGTTCATTTCGGGACTAACATATGGTTTAATTTTATTTCAATAATTTCAATAATTCGCTTGCGCGTAGGGGTCTATAGCAGTGGGAGGAAAGTGGGGGACCTGGAGAAAACCCACAAGGTAGGACAGGTGACCCTACTCCTTGATACGTACAACCGGGGACTCTAAACCACGCCAGTTGACTCAATGGCAGGCTTTATGATACAGCGCGCATGTGCTAAGGATTCGGCCATCCACCCCCTCCCATCAGTCATGAAACCAGCTGTAATGTCTTAATTTAGTTAATTGTAATTGGTGATTAAACCAGATTATATAGTACTATATTCTTTCCTTCACATTAGCCATAATGTCTTGCGGGATAATAAACTGGGAATATTTTAGACGAGGACCACCTGGTGCATGTTAATCAAAGTCCCAAGACTACCCAATTGGTATTATATAAAACCTGTGCCCAAGTGCTTCATTAGAATTCTAGTTTTGCTCTTTTAGTTATTCTGTCAGTAAGATTACTGTAAATTATTACATTTAGCAAATAACTAATATGTAGGTCGAATTTGAAAAAAATAATTTAAATATGTTTCTTTTTACCATAGCTTCTAAATTGTTATTATGCCCGACACATTATTTTATTTAATTTTAAAAAAGTATACGATTGTGACCAAAGCGAACCCATTTATCGTGATGACTTATGTACATGTATCAAGACATATGCCAACGTATACTGAATTTATTCCCTTTTTCATTATTAGATTACTTAAAGGAATGGTTTTCAGAGAGTTTCTAAAATTATTCTCTGGGAGACAGGCCCTGTGTTCGGGAATGTTCATCGGGATATTCCGGCGCGTTTCCCCTTGTCGTCGGTGCAGTAGGGAGGGATTATTTTAAAATTTGGTGTGACGCATTGTGTTTATTAGAGGATGAACCCTATCGATATTCAGCGTTCTACGAGTTTTTATTCCGGGCTATAACCCCTTTGTCGAAAAACTTTTGAGTATAAGATACAGTTTTGAACATTTTTTTTTCAAATTCAGTTTGAAGCATTGGGGTCATTAGAGGACAAAGCCTGTCGGTATTGAGCGCTCTGCGACAGAATCGTAGAAATCCTATCGTTATTCAGTGTTCTGTGACTTTCCGTTCAGGAGTTATCCCCCTTAGTCTAAAACCTCAAATTTAATGGGAAGTATTGGGTTCACGAGAGGATGAAACCTATCGATATTTAGTGGTTTTCGGAGTCATCAAATATGGTCAGCATCTGATTTTTCTTTCAGATAAACTGCAGTTGACACAATTCTGTTGTGTGGGGGCGTATTTCCATTATATTGTCTTTTTGGAATCAGTCATTTTTAATTACTTTCGCATTGTCTTCTAGGATATTTTTTCTTTGTTCATTACAAATGTTGCTTGAAACCATCATATCGACAGGGTATTCGACATGTTCACTGTGTCTTAAATAGTTGATTTTAGTATTCAATACTTTCACCGTTGGATAACAACACCAATAGTGATTGAAATTGACCAAAATTGTAATTCAAAAGAAATTTAATGAAATGGGGTTCAACGTCTTACCTGTCTCCACTGACTGGGCTAATTAAGAAAGCCATGTAAAATAACTGTTGACAGGTGGACTTCGCATTAAGAAGTAGTGTCATCAAGAATGTTTTGTCATCTGGCATTTCACCATCCTGTCACTTTAAGACGCCAAGGATGCTTTCACAAAATCCAGTTCCACGGGACTGGTCATGTATAGCTCAATAGGATGGAGTAGAAGCGTTATGATTACAGCTGGAACAGGAATTGAAATTAAACCGGTATGTATTGGGTAATTGCGGTGTTGAACCATGCATTAAAAGGAAGAATAGCTGAGTGAAGTAGTTGAAATTGTCTGGAAAACAGTCAACATGAGAGAGATCAATGTAATCTGCTTATCAAATGAGACACTCACAAATGATGTACATTACCTAGACAGGGTAATCAGAGTTAAGTCTATATTTTAAAAAAAAAATATGGCGTTTAGTATACTATTATACATCGTAATGTTTGGCTTTCTATTTTCACTAATGTCACCGACAGTACATGCAACTCGCTAGACATGGAACAGATTTATATGGATCTTTTGATTATGCCACTATTGCTCATTTATTCGAATTCGTTGGAATGTCTTTTACAGCATGTCCCGGCAGGAAATTGGGAGAAGACTGCAAACACTATGCCCGACTATGGATACAGCACACTGAATAATCATACGCCTTCACCTACGAATGTAGGGAGAAAGTGAATGTTAGTCTTTCTCTCTAATGCCCTTTTCGTCCTTATGCATGGCGATTTTTGGTTGACTTTTTGGTGTAGAATCGAAGAAAATGGTTTGAACATATATTTTTTGCCAGGTGAATTTTCATGAATTTGAGGCGAAAGGTACAAGAATTGAGAGGTTGGTTAGGTTGAAATGTCGGAAGAAATTGCATGTTATTTGTCTCTACTTCCATCTTGTGTATCTTATTTTTTTCACGAACAACCTGATGCGAGAAGGGACAACATACCGAGGTATAATCCTGGACAGTTGTAAATGGATGACGAGTGGTGGTGTGCACGTAAAGCAATCATTGGCAGATAAATGTCCCCATAGTGCACTGTATGACGTATAAAGGTCTTCACAACCCAGGTTGTTGCAGGGAAGTAAGACGTTTAACCGCCTTTCATCACATGGCGGTGACCATGTTACATACATGGTCATTTGGCGATTGCGTGCACAATATGAATATGTTTATTCTATTTATGTTGATATCTATGGTATTTAAGCTATTAATGAATAATAATCAAGACTAGCAGTAAATATGACTTTGGTAACCCAAGTCCAATTTAATGTTATCTGAGTTGAAGTTTTGTAAACCAAATGATTTATGGTTGATTTATTTAAATTAAAGAAATTTGAATACATAATTAGTTGTGGCCAAACTATGCCAAAAGTTGGACTTTAGGGGTTTGAAATGAAACAAAATGAAATAATACGGAATTTATCGTCCTACTGCACCAACTGTGCTATGGAAGACTGTTACAAGCCATGCAGTGTGATATGAGTGAAATTTTGCCCACGTCTACTGCTATATCGAATTTTCCTCATAGCACCCTGAATGGCGTATATCCGTCTTCATTAGCTGGATAGGATGTTAAACCGCATTTCATTTCTTAAAGATGTTCTTAGAATTTTACTATGCGAGTAAATACAACTATTATTGAAACCAAAAAAGATTGCTTCCGGCCAAGTTCTGGGGATATCTTTTCGAGACCAGAGTTAAAAATTTTCAACACTACTACTTTAATTGACCCAAGGCAGACTCTAACCAGGTTTTGCATTCACTAGATGCCAGAGATTAATGAAACGGAAAATCAGCGTAGACGGGAGTACTCTATTGATTACACTGATTGTCCAGTTATAATGTAGATTAGGAACCTGAAGCGTACTAAATGGAACCACATGAATGATTATTAACGGAATTGCCTACAGACATGGAATTTCGAGGACATGCCTTATATCTTTGTTGTCACAGATAAAACGCATAGCGCACGAGGTAATTGAACGTGAATCGCGAACAAATGACTCATTTAATACGAGTATTGAATCTTAAAGGACCTTAGTCCGTAACCCAAAATCCTCCAAAATCGTCGACATCGAAAACACGAATTATTGATGATGTAAACTTACCGGGAAAAGATGAGCTTCTGATATCCGATATTTAAGATAAAATATTTTTTTAACACTGGTACACGAATCGTGTACCATAATGCGCTTCAGCCCAAGTTGTATTGATAGAATCAAGGGTCGAGGCTCGACGCATTGTACCATGGCAAACGGAGTTATGTAGACTGGAATAACTAGACGCTAAACTTTTGCACATGATTGACATTGCTGGCTTATTTCGCCAAACATAACTGATTTGAAATTGGAGTAAAAACAGAAACCATTGAATGTAAATCAGTTTATATACATTCATATTACAGTATTACATGTATATGCGTTGCGGACCACTTTTGTGAATTTCTAGGTCCCAAATGTTAGCGATTTAGCAAATGGCTTTTTACGAGGACTGGCGGAAAGTTGGGTTGAAACAAATTTTTGCCACCAACAAGTGCAATCATTAAATGAATCATAGACATAAGACCTGTAGTGTTGGTATCGTCTTCGTAGCAGACGACCTTGTGAACTTACCCATTGAAATTACCAGCAATGGACAAAACTGAATATAGGACAGTCGTCAAGTACCTGCAACTGAAAGGACTAACGCCTCCACCTTAGGGGATGATGTCCCTTCCAATTCCATAGAGAAGAGTTGGCTGCTGAAATTTTAGGAGAGAGTCTTGGCGATGACCTGCATCCAGGAAGAAAACATTATACGAATGCATAACATGGTGATGACTGATCGACGGTTGTCAAATCGACATATTGCCAGTGTTGTGGGCGCCTCTACTGAGAGGGTCGAGCACATAAACGCCAACAAAACTTTTGGCAAGATGGGTGTCAAAGCACTTGACTGCGGATCAGAAACATATCGAGTCCTAACGTCGGTCCCTTGACAATCATTATCTGCGGCGTTTTGAAGCAAATCCTGTAACCATAGAACTAGCTGGTTGGCACTTTCTTAGTAATTGTGAGGTCATGTCAGCTGTGAACTTTCTTTATTGTAGCTGAAGAAATATCTTCCTGACCGGCACATAAGCCTTACAACATCGTTGGCAAAAGTGTGTACACCTTGAAAATTAATATGAAGAAAAATAAATTGAAACTACTGCAATTTGTACAGGTCTTTCACAGATGGGCTTAGAGATTTTTAGACAACCGTCGTATCTTATATTATCATAATTCAAAACCTATTCATTCAGTTCCGTAATTCGAACTGAAGGGAAGAGACCAACATTTCATAGGCCAACCGTTGATATAAGTCGATATAGTGAGAGAGAGAGAGAGATAAAAGGTGTTTAACGACCACTCAACACAACTAGGTCATTTCGGGACTAACATATGTTTTTTTTATTTCAATAATTCGCTTGCGCGTAGGGGTCTTTAGCAGTGGGAGGAAACCGGAGTGCCCGGAGGAAATCCAAGAGGTTGAGAAGGCGCCCCTATCTCCATGCCACATACGCTCACACCAGGGCTCGAAACCACAGCCGCAAGCCAGAGGTGGCCGGCAAGCTAGAGGTTGAAGCGCGGCACTCTAGACCACTAGGCCATCCCAACCCTCTTCGATACATTTATCTCTGAATAATGGATGAGATATCTTTGAGAGAAATGTGCAGACGGAAGCTCAGATCGTTATCTTTTATTTATGTCAAAATAAAGTGTTGCATTATGTTCAGGTGATATATTATATCGATTAGTGCGCATTAAGCGGAAGTCAACAGTTTAAGTGTTGGTTCTATATTGGCACAAAGCATCGTCTATATCTCAACAATGGCTGTATCTATAGACGAAGAATTATCAACAAAGACAGATTGTTAACCCCCAAACCACACCAAAATATAACATCCATTGATATCGACAATTTTGGAAACCACATTTCAGTCAATTGCTGTTCTTAAATGCCTACTTCAATAGCTTATTATTGCGATAAATTAAAAATACGAAAGGTGAAAGTTATTATTGCGATAATTTAAAACCCTTTATTAACTGGATTACCATTAGAGAATAATTTCATAATGGCCGATATGTGACCTAATCTAGAGAATACAACAATTCTGTTTTGTTTGATTCATATAATTATGTAATTGAATTCGAGTATACAGGTCACAATTCTATTGAATACCATTACTGCTTATCACTGCTTGACAATGACTATGAGATGAAATAGAATTACAATTTAGATTGAACAAATAAAGAAATTGGACTATACATTGTCTTAATTTACAAGTTACACGAATAGAAGTTAAAAACTAAATGAACAGAATTAAGAAGTCAGACGAAAGTATTTTAGAATTTGAATTGTATTTTTTGTAAATTTCTAAATGACTAAACAAGTTAGTTCTTATATAGAGTTAATCGATTAATCGACCAAGGCTTTCATTGAACGCATCATTATGTATAGTCCATAATGATTTGGATTATATTGTAAATTCATAGTCTATAATACCGATTAAAGCCCCAATACCACTCTTGTTGTAACTGAATAATTTGTCCCGATCTTTATTCTGGTCAACAAATTGTACTATTTTACAATATTCCAATTAATAAATGATACAAATTTCATCCTAACCCACCTAATTTTAAAAATTGGAAAAATTCAACTACATGCCGTAACATGGTTTGAAAAGCCTTACGTAAGCGTTTTAAAATGCAACTTGGATTTAAACATATTTTCGAAGCCTCTGGAAAGGTAAGATAGGTTGTAATGGATAATTTACACAACAGGTAGGACACTTACACATCTAGTAGTTAGAATAAGGCTCTTTTTTTCTGGACCTGGCAAGCCAGCAAGAGTGTTATTGTCCCTTTAAGTTCTATAAAATGATTCATGATATAATTGTATATTTATTAAATGCTTCGGAGCACTTTATACGTGTAAATAAAGTAATACTGATAATATAATTGCCATCAATATTTTTAAGTGCGTTTGCGCTCCAATTAGCTTAAAGAGTCTGTAATGGAAAAGTATAATGAAAGCATGAAGTTTGAAAGTAAACGAGAAATGGAAACAGGTGTTCAATTTAGATGTGGTTAAACGAACCATATTAATGTTATAATATGAACAGATTGCGTTGATGATATCATTCTTTCTCTGCAGTTTGTAGGCATAATAACAATTCGTATTGTTATAGTGAATTACTTAGCGTAACATATGTCAGTATATATTGATATTAACAGATATGGGTTACCATAATTCAATAACAATCCGTCGTATCTATTTCAATGATAACTTCCATATTAATTGTGAGACGAGGCGTAACGTATATGCAAATAAAATAAAATGGAGTGGGATTTAGTGTCTTGTCAATGAAATGTACACGAAGGTGTAATATTTATTTTAGCGTGAACACAACGGAAGAGAATTTTACCCGACAGCGGCATGTCCGCCCATTTTCAACTGTCGGTGGTTCTTTTATTATCATTTTGACGTCACAATGAAATCACCGGATACCACTGGTCACTGAGAGAGAGAGAGAGGGGAAGGGAGAGATAAGATAGAGAGAGAGAAAGAGAGAGAGAGAGTAAGAGAGAGAGAGCGAGAGGTGTCCTGTAACATGTTAAATTCCCTTCATATGACCTTTTTGATTGTCTGTTTATCTATTCATATACTGTCATACTGTTGTCTGTTCTGTCATGTTTTGTTGGACAGATGGGCTGTAGATAATTTTATACCAGAATAGTTGTTGCATTCATATCATGGCGCATTCATTTCCTGTTTTACGATAGTATGCTTGACATCACTGAACATTCGGCAAACCTCGACAGATTCTGCGTATCTAATCTCGGTCGTATGACGAATTCCGCCATATTTGAACTATTTTAAAGGTTCCGAATGAAAAATTGCTGCCCCCATGGAGATTTCTGTGGAGAGTGTATTATATCAACAATTATCAAGTTTGGCATTCGGTTTGGGGAATTACCAGGGAATTGTTATCAAACCAGCAGCCTTGAGACAATATCTCTGCTTATTTAGGTGTTTACACTCCACAAAAGACGCCCGTTGGAACGGATTACCGGGCCAAGTTTTACAATTGGACTCACTGGATAGCTTTAAAGGAGCTTTACAGTAGACTTTGGGTGTGTAACCTGAGTCAGTTAATGTATAGTGTACATACAAGTTAATCTTTTAAACTTTCACGCTTAAGGGGAGCATCCGACTACGCGCATGTACAGTTCACCAAGCACCTTCACGTTATGTCAAACAAAGGATTTTGTGAAGTATTCTATTGAAGTTGAAGTTGAAGTTGAATTTGAAACTTTTTTTGTAAAAGCGGCACGTTTTCCTGTTCTAGTAAACCGGTAGCCGCATCGCAAATGTATTGGCGTAGGTTAATATCACTGTCATACATCCGAGGTAAGATGTAGGGTACCGGAATCTGCCGAGATTTGCCGAGTGATCACTGAACTCTCACACTGACACAATACTACGCTTGTCTAAAACCAACATAGAAATTTTGCGACGCAATGCATACTTAAAACATATTCATGAAGCAATGGCCCAGGAAATCCCTCCATGAGCACACGAAACACTGCGAGGAGTATGACTTAAAAGGGCATTAGTTAAGATTATCGCTATAATAGTTAAAAAAAAAAGATAACGAAAACAAAATATGCCGAAAATGTCAGTCAAATGTCAGTCTGAAACGAGATATTGGCCATTAAATTTTAGGTTAGTCTCGGTCGATAATCGGTTATCCATTTTAACGTTAAATACCCATCACAAAATGTATTCAAACCTAGTAAATACTAATATAGATAAGATTTCAGACCCAAAGAAAGGACATGCAATAGGCAGATTAAGATCTGGCATAATGTACGTTTAACTAGGTATATACAATTGAAAGAGAAAAGATGGTATTCGAGTTTCGACAGAATGTATTCAAACCCAGTCAATACTAATATAGATAAAATTTCAGACCCAAAGAAAGAACGTGCATTAGTCAGTTTTAGATCTGGAATAATGTACGTTTAACTAGGTATATACATTTGAAAGAGAAAAGATGGTATTCGAGTTTCAACAGAACCATTTTATTCTGCTGATTTCTCGAACTTCTCTGAAGGTTAATTCGGCCAACAAATATCTGGAAAACGTCATATTGTCTGTTTTGTGTTTTTTAGTTGAGAAATTTATCGACTACACAATGTGTCGTGGTCTTTTTCCCCTTTTAAGCTACTGTGATTGATTTCCCAGTTCGACACTGTATCAAAACCAAGAAACCGTTACAATACCTGAAATACAATGAACAGCTATTTACATTTGAATAGGAATATAATACTGATAAAATACAGTTTATAACAAAATCAATTTACTTGTTTCGTGGTATATTTAAATAATACAACAGTCTACTGAGCTCATAGAACATACTATTTATCCGTACTACAGTTGTCGGACATGGCTTGTAGATTTTATTGTGCAATATTGTTATCGTTTATGTGGTGGGATTTAACCAATGCAGCTAATAGAGTTAAGAGAAAGTAAGTTTTAGGTTAATAATGTTGATTATGAATGATTTTAGTATTGAATTGTAATAACGACGATGAACTTTATTTACTTTAATTGGATAAAAATACTGCAAAACTCGACCATGGCTTGTGGGTGAACACAAAATTCGCCCCCCACTTCCGTTTATTGTTTTCCCGTCCCCTGAATGTGGACCCGGGCTTGAGTTAGTTTTGGAGAAGTTGAGGGGGGTAATATTTCTGGATGTAGCAACATGGAGCAATCGGGGGAAGGACAATGATTCAAAAAGTATAAGTCACCACCTATATCATCTTCACTGTGTATATTGTGTGCAACTTCAGGGTAGTCCTATATTTATTAGACAAACAACAGGTTTTTCATGATAGATTGGGTATAAATATATAATAATATAAGAAACAATCTCATTATTTCAGTTATCATATTTGTATTTCAGGGCTGATTTTCTGAAGGCCTTACTCTATGATTATGATTACCAGATTCCGCCCAACTACGAATCAGGTAACATTTTCTCCTTAAATGGGGTTTATACAGAGCTCGAACGCGGCTTTTCTTGTCCTGGAATGCTCTAGTCATTTTTAGAGGTCCTGTTCATACAGAGCGCGAACGCGAACCCGAACAAATATTGGTTCGCGCAAACGACCACCTGGGTTGCCTCCCGAGCTAATTTTTCAGAAGTTCGCGCGAACTTTTTACCAATGAACCATGACATCCTTTCTTCGAATAGAACCGCTAGGCCTGATCGTTCCCACTAGTTTGCAATATCCACAGTCTACTTGTAAAAGCAGAATGGACAAGAACGAAGAAATGATCATTGCAATTGAAAGGAATGCGATTCTATATGATAAAGCAGACAAAGATTATAAAGATATCGTCAAAAAACTGTTGGAATTTTTCCGGATGATGTTATTCTCCAAATTAACTTCTTCTCTTAAAAATTTCATACACTGATATTCGCCACTTTCTCTTCCTTCGTTGTTTTATGTACAGATACAGTGCCAAGATCTCGCCTGTGTCTGATTCCACCTGAGCCATGATAGCAAATGACAAAATTAATCTCTCACAGGTTGAAAAAGACAAGCCATCACGAAGACCGTCGACGGTTTTCTGCGTTTGGGTTCGGGGAGACTGCTCAAAAGTCGCGTTCGCGTTCGTGTTCGCGATGAATGCGTTCCAGTTCGCACTCTGTATAAACAGGGCTTAACACTGTCATAACGCCAAAAAAATTCAAGTATGGAAGGGTATTTTAAATGCTCGGTAGAAAGTGAAATGCCGATAAGTCAAAATACCCCATATTATGACAACGTTAAACGTTATAAGTCGCGAGTAATGTGTCGAGGGACAAATGTTTTACTGGCTAATAATATGGTGGCTGAAAGCGTCCATTTAAAACGTCTCTGAAGTAAAACCGATGTTGTTTAGTCATTTCCCCTGTCACTCGAATTCTACCATTCAAATACCCCATATTATGACAACGTTAAACGTTATAAGTCGCGAGTAATGTGTCGAGGGACAAATGTTTTACTGGC
The DNA here is from genome assembly GCA_917208275.1 of Patella pellucida. Classification (NCBI taxonomy): domain Eukaryota; kingdom Metazoa; phylum Mollusca; class Gastropoda; family Patellidae; genus Patella; species Patella pellucida. The sequence goes on along the minus strand of OU795043.1, from coordinate 40,747,398 downwards.
TCATAATATGGTGGCTGAAAGCGTCCATTTAAAACGTCTCTGAAGTAAAACCGATGTTGTTTAGTCATTTCCCCTGTCACTCGAATTCTACCATTCAAATGTCAAAACCAAAATGCCCGAAAAGATTTCGTGTTACAGACGGCGGAAAAGTCAGATTGCCTGAAAGTTAGAGGCATCCGAGCCTCCCCACCCTGGCTCGTCCATCTATATTAACAGAAAATAGTTTAGGGGGAGACTGATAAACAAAGTTTTTCCAGAAGAGCTTTCAAGAGAAGGCTGATCATCCGCTACTTTTGCGTACGTAACTAACGTGACGAAAATTAAATGATAGCTGGCTCTTTTTTTAGAACGTATACATTGAATGGCCTTTTTGCGCAGTAGGCTAATCCCAGCCAGAATTTGACTTTAAAAAAAAAAATTGCGTTAAAGATTTAAATCTTTGTTACAACTTATATAAATTAACTATTAATCAATCACCACCCTAAAAACATTAACAGAATTGAATGTGTATATCTGAAATAGACCCTACCGAAGCACAAAAAAGTTCCAAGATGGCAGCGCCCATGAGCGAAGAGTTTCGAGACGCTATAAACTTTTTAAAGTCGAAGTTAGGAGTTACCGACTTAAATTTAAAGGAAAAACTCATTACAATTAAATGCCCCAATTAAATGTCAAACGGGTTTCTTAGCCTGCACGCAAATGTCATATTAGCTCCACAAGATATGAAATTTTCTCTGTATGGTACACTATTCCACATGATTTTCGTATTAGTGCCCCCAATACCTACTGTGTAGCCGTGTTACCGATAGGTTATGGAAAGAGCCTGATTTTTCAAAATCTCACATGTATATTACAAAAGAAATACAAGGAACAGTGAAGCCATGATTGTTATTGTTAGTGCGTTAACCTCATGACCCGTGATTGACAGTCTCTGAGATTACTTCTCCGCATGTAGCGTGTCTCAGATGTTTAGAATGCTACTTTTTGTGACATTTTATGACAAACATAAACACCCTGAAGTATACATTCACACAATAGGTCATCAATTCATGTTGATATTATATTTTGAAAACAGATGTTAACTTACTCTAAATGGATAGCGTAATTAATAAAATACAGTCGCTAAACAAAGAATTGAATTATAAAGTTATGTTTTTATTCGCTTAACTTGGTCATAAAATATAAATATGCACAATACTATAACACAACACAGTTCTATGGATTATATGCACAATACTAACTAATGCTTAAGTGAGATCACGTATGGTCTTTAGTAACTCAACATTGTAATCATTAAAAAAAAAACTAATTATGTTACTAAAATGACGCACTTGTCACAAATAAAGTGAAAATAAAATTATGTTACTAAAATGACGCACTTGTCCCAAATAAAGTGGAAATAAAGTTGTGTAACTAAAATGACGCTCTTGTCCCAAATAAAGTGGAAATAAAGTTATGTTACTAAAATGACGCACTTGTCCCAAATAAAGTGGAAATAAAGTTGTGTTACTAGAATGACGCACTTGTCCCAAATAAAATGGAAATAAAGTTGTGTTACTAAAATGACGCACTTGTCCCAAATAAAGTGGAAATAAAGTTATGTTACTAAAATGACGCACTTGTCCCAAATAAAGTGGAAATAAAGTCGTGTTACTAAAATGACGCACTTGTCCTAAATAAAGTGGGAAAAAATTTCGTTACTAAAAGCGCTATCAGTAAGATAATTTTAATGATGAACCCAGATATTGTTGAGATTAATGATGTTTATCGACTATCAATTGTTTTGTTATTATTTAAAAACTAAATTATACCTATAGAAATTAAATTTAACTATTATGCTTTTTCCGATAATTTTGACGATAAACAGACATGCAAATGCATGAAAATATTTTAGTTGTTCCATCTGCCATTTGGAAATAATCCAATAACAATAGATTAGATAAAATCGCTCATTATAACAACAGTATTTAATCGAACAAAAAAGAAAAATCGATTGCCCCAATTAAATGTCAAATGGGTTGCTTAGCCTTATAAAGCTTGCGCGCAAATGTCACAATAGCTCTCCACAAGATAGGAAATTTTCTCTGTATGGTACACAATTCCACATGATTTTCGCATTAGTGCCCCTAATACCTAAGCCCCCCCCCCCCTCCAAAATTCGCGTGTTTACGGTTGACCGATGTATCCCTCCCCCTTTTATAAAGCCCAAATCGCTGACCATAAACCGTTTGTTACCCAGGTATAATTCGACCTTGATGCGGTTTTCTGCAAACGAATTCAAACAATAAAATTGAGGTATTTACGAGAGTTTGATGTTGCATTATATATTCCGGAGCCTTACGCAGTAATAACTAAGCTAGGAATAAATCATGGCATGACAAAGTCTAGGGAATACATGTATCGATGCCATAAGATCATGTAAGGCCCCCACCCCTCCCACAATAGACTAGATAAATGTTTTTTTGTATCTTGTAGTGTCATATTTTATAGAACAACTGATAATGCAACCGAATCCGTAATGTAGTCAGTAGTACGAAGAAACAGAGGGACTCAAAGAACACTATTATAATCAATCATGGCGTGATAGACCGTCATACCCTTGGGTTTATTTAGTGGTTCGTACTCGCACCCGCTCAGGTGTACTTGTGGTCTGTCAAGAAAACACAAAACGGAAAATAATCGCGGAGTTTGAATTGCTGAAACACCATTCAGTGTTAAAAATTAATATGTTCACCCTAACAAGATGGTGTCACATTACCATGACCTTTTCAATATGATACTATGAAGCCAATGATACGGGATTTTATTGTACAGTTAATGATTATTTATGTAAATAAATACTATATTCATATTTCAGACCAGCCATGTAATGTGACAATGAAGTTGTTTATAGAAAGTTTTCATTCAATCAGTGAAACAGATATGGTAAATATATCTAACAATCATCATATAGAGAACATATTATGACACATCAATTCTTAATTACATCAATTATTCTGTTTTACGCACATTTGAAGGCAAAATAATCGAGACTTAAATGGGCCGGAGAGAGCGAAATTGAGTTAAACGCCCACTCGACACAGACAATGTCATTTCGGGACTTACATATGGTTCAATTTTATTTCCAATAATTCACTGGCGCGAAGGGTTTTTAGCTGTGTGAGGGAACCGGAGGACCCGGAAAAAAACCACGAGACTGGACAGGCGACCCTACTCCTTGTCACATACAACCGGAGAATCGAAACCATGGCAGACTTTATGATACAGCGCGCACGCATTAACCATTCGGCCATGAACACCCCCACCCCCACACAGACTAAAGACATATATGGTAGGGAAATATAACATGTCGTAGCTACAGGTAGTCTTTCAAAGACACTTTTTAGAACAAAACAGTTCTGATTGCTTTTGTCCACGTATATTATCGTCGCCTCCCATCCGTTCACATTTTGTTTATGGACAATTTTTAAAAACCAAAATGACGGTTGAGTTCTGCCTGACTACAAGACCGCTCACCTGTATGCAAACAGTTTAAAAGTAGGCTTTTACCAAGGCTGTTGATCCTCTAGAGGTGACAGTTGCTATTTGATTTTGATGAAACTTGAAATGTATGTTTATAGCTAAACGACCGCGGTTCCCGTCGATATTGGCATGTATTGGACCGTAACTTTATGGATCGTTGCCACTAGAGTGCCCACAATCGTTATCCGATTTTGATGAAACGCAATATTTACGTTTATATCCAAAAGATCTAGGTTCCTGTTGATATAGGTTGTCGAACAGTAACTTCCTGGGTTATGGCCCTTGGTTGTACGAAAAATATCCTTTTCAGCTTAATTAAATTGTTGTCTGTCCATCTCTTGCAAAATGTGGGCTTGTTGTTTATTAAAATATTGTATATTTATATTTTTTGAAAATATCGTAAATTGAGTTATAAAAGTGATAAACGATACCATAGAAATGACACGTTAAGAATAAAGTAGATCGCAGCATTCTTGCATATTTTAGATCTGCGGCTCCGTGGCTACGTGTGCCATCAGTGGAACGTATCTGTTGCATGGTTTGAGGTTTCATATCTAAATTATTATTTCATAAAACCTTTGCAAGGAAGGTAACTAATAAAACATATTGTCTTCAAATGATGAGGTTTATAATAATATAAAACTATGGTTCAAATAATTTTAAAAATATTATGATCTAATCAGTATTTATATTTTTTGTATCTCTTGGAATATTTCAACAACATGAAATGGGCGTTTTTTTAGTGCACCTACAGTATAGATGTTAGGCGTAATCTTCACCCCTCGCGCGGGGGTTTGGGTCGCCGAATGGTAAAGCACGTGCTCGTTGTATCATTAAGCCTGTCATTGAGTCAACTGGCGTCGTTTCGAATCCACGGTTGTACGTGACAAGGAGTAGGGTCGCCTGTCCAGCCTCGTGGGTTTTCTCCGGGTCCTCCGGTTTATTCCCACTGCTAAATACCGCTACGCGCAAGCGAATTATTGAAATTAAATTAAACCATATGTTGGTCCCGAAATTACCTAGTTTGTGTCGAGTGGACGTTAAGCCCCATTTCTCCTTCTCTCACCCCCAGCAGATTGCAATCTGCGTTTATCATCCAAAGACATCTTGTCAAAATTGCTTTAATCGATCAAGCCTAATTTCGCACCGCCATCTTTGTATCAAACATTTGTTCTTGGGTTTGTTTTGTTTGTTTTTATTTTGGCTTATGAGTGCATGGTAAAGAAAGGAATTGTCGCGTTTGTGATCAGATAAATTTCAGCATGGAATCCAAAGCATGAAATGAAAAGGACATATATCGTGAATTGTGTTCATTAGCCAGTATCACAAGGGCTACAATCATGCGTTTTCCGAAGAACTGCAATTCGTTTGGTCTTTAAATTAACCAATATCTGCCCTTTTCATTTCACGCTTTGAATTCCAAGCTGAAACTTATCTCATCACAAAAGCGACAATTCATTTCTTTATAGGCCAGCTGTTGCGTTATGCCCTTTAAGTTATGGAGAGAACTTTAATTATCTGTATTCACTGGTTTGTAATTCAAGTTGTGGAAACTACAATTGAAACTACATGATCTACACCGGTTGAACTTTGATCTATTACATCTCACGGCAAGTCTGATCCAGGACTTACAACGCCAGGAAGTCTGTAGATTGCCATGACAATCGTACTGACCAGATCTATTTAAGAAGGATTCTGTTGAAATGATCTGTGTCTATTACATTCTAAAAGTACGCCGAATTATTTTTACCTGTTCAATTTTACTCT